>CP114490.1:6022500-8422500 GCA_027186245.1 Coriaria nepalensis | reverse complement strand
TTTTTGGTTCAATTCTTTAGTGGGAATGAAATTATTTTTCATTCAATTTCACTATTGTAATACCCCAATTTTATATCATTAATTTAAGTAGAAATATACTAACCATTATCATTAGTTCGGGGATTTATATTATACATTAATATAGTCTTAGCAGAAATACGATAGAATTAAATTTTTATATTTATTATTTATACAACTCTCTAGTATCCAAAAATGTCTTATTTAAAACTATTAGTGTATTCATAGGTGGCTTCATATGTACAACACACTGGTTATAACTTCTCGATCACTACTCGGAAGCGATTGCTTTACTTTTCTATTTTTCTATAACATGGAAAACTTAGAATGAGCTATGAAGCTCAGGAAGTGATATAGTGCAAACAAAGTATAAACATCATAGGTACTCATACCATAAACATGTAAAGACAATTATAATAACACCATCTCATCATATACTTTAACATAAATATTGACATTATAAGCATATCATATATTTCTCGAGAATAATTCTTTCATGCATGCACACCTTAAGTAACTTTATACATGTGCCTTATAATATACTTAGGCCCAATGGTGATGAGCAATAGTTTTTAACATTAAGTATGTGATTGACTTACAATATTTTAATTTTAACTTTAACTTCGTGCGATAATATTTCAAATACTATTGTATTATAGCATCTTTAACTTATATAGTCATCACCATTTTCATTTTCATGCCTACATGCAATGTGACATGCTCATGTATATGCATCATAGTCAATTATCAAGATCACATTTATTATCATATATTAAATTTATTAAAATATAGATTAACCAAGGTTGACATCATCTTTGTATGTATTTACGTACCTTCAAAACATAAGTATATAATCATTAGTACATACAATGCTTATAACATTCATATAGATCCTTTCCCATCTTTCTCCCCTCTCTTTTCTCTCTTGATGTCTTTCTTAATGTGATGATTAAGAAAATAAAGTGATAAGTGTAGGACACTTGGTAATTAAGAATGACTATGGAATGACAAGTTATTACATAACATGTCATGACTTCTTCTTCTTTTTAAATAATTAAATTAAAGTCATTTTACTTTTTAATAATTATTAAAAATACCTCTTTCATTTTAAGAATTTCTAAAAATATCCCTTTTATTATAGTTTGTAAATTTTTTCGGGGTTTATATTCTCCTCTTCTTATAAAATTTCATCCTCGAAACTTCAAAATATATGAGGGTATTTCTCTTGCATACTCTCTTTAGTTTTCCATGTAGATTCTTCTATTGTGTGGTTATGCCATAAAACTTTTATTACAAGAATAGATGTATCTCAATTGTTTCTCTTTTCAATCAAAGATTTTCACCGACACCTCTTTATAACTTAGATTAGGGTTCACATCCAGTGTTTTATAATTTAAGGCATATGAAGGGTCGGATAAAAATTTCCGCAATATTGAGACATGGAATACATTATGTATTTTGGACATCGTATGAGGGAGAGCTAGTCGGTATGCCACTTCTCCAACCCTTTCTACCCTTTCTACCCTTTCTACAATCACAAATGGTCCACCGTATCTTGGACATATCTTACCTTTTATTCCAAATAGCATGATTCTCTTAATTGATGTCATCTTAAAATATACTTTTTCTCAGATTTAGAATTCAGATGGTCGGTGATCAAAACTTCCTACCATACAATGCCTCATAAGAAGCCATCTTAATGGATTCATGATTGTTGTTATATATAAAAGTCTATCGATGGAAGCTTCTCATTCCATAATCCCTAAAAGTCCATCACATATCTTTTAGAGTTTAAATAGTGCGCTCTATGGATGAGTAGTAATACTAAACTTTAATTAGGTGTCCAAACCTTCTTATAACTTTCTCTAAAAGTTAAGATAAAACATCTATCTCGATCATACATTCAAAAAATTTCCTCAAATCATCCATTTCTAGGGCCTTTCTTATACCTTGGTACATAAAGAAGACCGATAGAAACATTTTCAATTTCTTTTTACAGATCTTTGCAAAAACATATGAAATTAGCATAAAAAATAAAGAATAAAATAAGAAGAAGCAACATGTGGATCAATGAGGACGACATCGGTAGCAAAATAAAGAGACTGAGCGAGAATAGAACCACCATAACCGCCGCCATCAACCCCCACTCTCTTCTTCGAACCTTGCACCTCTGCCATTGATGAATTGAAGAATTATAGAGGGATCTGAGATTTTATTTCTTATTTATTTTTTTCCTTGGTATAAGACAGAAATCTGAGAAGCTAATTATATGTATTCTCAATATATGTTCTTTTCATACATGTTTAGTCATTTGTAAAAGCACGATTTGTAAAATCAACAAGCTATTTTTAAGTTAATGAAAATATAAAACACAATTTCTCATCAATAAATTACAAGAGAGAAGTTAGACGTGGATTAGGGAAGAAGCCATAGTTGGTTATGTGAAGAGAAGAGAGGGAAGAAGGACACCTTAATTATGAAGGAGCTCGAATTTTTATGTAATTACAATAGATATCCAATGATTTTGAAAAATTAAAGTTTCAATTTCAAGGCAAATGAACTACAACCGTCCGATTTTATTTAATAAAATCGTACGGATGATAATTAGAACATATTGAAAAATATCGTACGGTTGATAATTATGGGTTTCCCCGAACCACAATAATATGAGTCCACCAACCAATTGAAAAAAATCAAAAAATAAATACTCTTTTATAATATTAAATTATTAAATTTTTATAGATTACTACTTTACATTATAAAAACTCAAAATTATTAAATTTAATAGATTATAAAAACTTATATTTTAATATATTAAATTATTAAAATTTTGACCAATAATCCACTTAAATTCTAGTTTAGATATAAATTGAAGTTTAATTCAAAACTTAGTTTTTTTTTTTTTTTTCATTAACTTTTAATTCCTTATTTTTGATCCTAATTATTTTTAGTTTCACCGATTGATTATCTCATCAGCCACCATTATTATCCCGTCACCGCTGTCCAAAAAAATCTTTTGTCCAAAAAAATCTTTAAAATAGAATAGAATAAGAAACATAGGAAAGAAAAAATGAAGTTTCTTTTTAGAGATATCCCGACTAAAATAGACGGTAATAAATAACTTATTGATTGCTCGAGAATTTAGATTAATTCGATTTGAAAAATTATATTTTATCTTAGAATATTTTAAAATAATTTTTATATTTTGTTGGATTGGAAATGACGTAATATATATATTTTTTCCAACTCACCATCTTATCCCAATTCCTAATCCTAAAAACAAAAAAGTTAATTTTCTTTTTTCGACTATGGTGGTGACGAATTAGATAGTGAATTGTGTAAAAATGAATTGACTAAAAGTTCATAGATAAAAATGTAATTAAATTTTGAGTTGACTTCTATTTTGACTCAAATATTATATTTTAAAAAGCAGTAAAATATGTCTTTTCATAATATAAAAGCAGTATTTATTTACAAGAATTTATGATAGTAAAGTTTCTTTTACCAATAACAATAAGAAATAAGAAATAGTAAATAAATAATGGACATACATGCATTGTATGTACATATATATGAACTCGTTTATCATTATTTTTAAACAATAAAAGCATTCAACTACCGATCAATTGGACCACTACCAAGAATCCAGGACCCCAACCGGACATTGATGATATATATATCAATTATTTATATGTAATAATCGACAACTCGAAAATCTCTTATGATCTGACACTCGAGAGAGCTTCTCTTCCGATACGAGGTCGAAATTAAGAAACACACAATGTTCTCAAGTAATTATGAGTTTCAATTTGCATGATTAGTACAAATTAAGATCCAGTCCCCTACCAATAATCTTTACAAGAACACTCTCCATCCCTAAAATGGTGGAATCTAATCCGATACTGCATTATTATCTCTCTCCGATACATTCTCGAGATTATTTTCATTACCTCATAGCATCCTCACATGATCTTAAATTTTTAACAATCCTAATTACAGACCCACAAGTAGTTGTCTTGATCAGTCCATAAGCAACAGCAAGTTTTTCACTATGATACTGCAATTGCAACGATTTCTACCATACATCCATAGTGTTGAATTGTAGGCCCAATTCCATACTTCTATTTCATGTTGTTTAAAAAAAGAGAAGCCCTCACTCGCCCAACCTGCATTTCTACAGGCCGATAAAACTGCAGTCATTGTCCTCTCATCTGGTTTAACATTAGAATTTGTCATTTCATTAAACAAATCATTAGCTTCTTTTCATAGCCCGTAACTAGCCACACCAGCTATTATAGCAGTCCAAGCAAAAACATCTTTGCTCACAATCTCGTTAAAAACCCGTTTTGCCCTTTTTATGCTGCCACATTTAGAGTACATATCAATCAATGCAGTGCTAACATTAGATTTCAAATCAAGCCCCATCTCCTCAATCATGTAATGCGCTCTTCTTCCCAAGCCTAGGGCCCCACTATCAGCACAAGCTTTCAAAACAGACACAATGGTCCACCATCATTAACCCCAATTACTTCCTCCATCATTTGTTCAAAAAGGCTTATTGCCTTGACAGACATATCATTGTGGACTACTCCATCTATTATTGAAGTCCAGGAAACTATATATCTGACATACATTATATCAAATACGATATGAGCAAGATCCGGTTAACCACATTCTGAGTACATATGAATCAAAGAGTTTTGCATAAAAAAATCTAAGGCAAGATCTGACTTTAGAACCAGCCCATGGAGCTGTTTTCCTACATGGGTCAGTCTCAAACGGGCACAAGACTTGAGAAGAGAAGGGTAGGTGAACTTGTCAGGTCGAGGGAGGTAGTGGGTTGTTGGGTTTTGGTGCATGGAGAGGCAGAGTAGAGGGCCTGGGTTGGATTTGGGCTTTGGGAGTAGGCCCGAATCATGGTGTTGATGTAGTAGGAGTGAGAAGAAGGGAGAGAGTGAAGAATGAGTTGGGCATAGGAGATGTCGCCTGAGGGTGAGAGTGCGGGGAAGGTGAAGAGCTTGGACAAGTCTTTTTGGGTACCTGATTTGAGAATTTGTGCATGGATTTGCATTGCTTGGTTCATGCTAGTGATCTCTATTAAAAGATATGTTTTCTATTTTAAAGGGATCTAGACCTGTTTATAAGAAATATTATTACTCTATGAGCCCTTGGCTCATCAAATGGATGAATAGAATTACCTCACAACTTGGCTTTTATTAGTATGGCTGTAACTTAAACTTCCTTTTTTCCCGAATCAAACATAAACTTGTATGAGCCCACAACTTCCTCAAGGACCATGAAGAAGTAGAATAGCATTATGTGTCTCCAAAATATGCTCATTTCTCACTACAAAAATGCTGAAAGAAAACAATTATTAGAAGTTACTCATAGTTCATTCTTCCATCCATGATTAAATTGCATTCTCACTCCAAAATCTTAAATTACATAACAATGAAAAAACTTGTGCCATTTTTCATAATAACCAAAATGACCTGACATATTAGGGTATAAACACAAAACGGACCCTACCATATCTATAACAAAAAATCCAAGGAGTTGACTATCAGTAAGGATGCTGAAATCGCAAAGAACTTTACTTGAGCTAGACATAATAAAATTTATGATCAAGGGGCATGTTCCTGAAGTTGCAAAGTTCACAACAAGGGCACAAATCAATATACTCTAGATCAAGTTTCATCCTCTCACGGCATTTTTACGAACACTTGGCGTGAATGCATTAAAAAACTACAAACACGCACCAGAATACATTTTCTAATTCACTACATCACAATGTACATATTTTATTGCCACGAAATTATTAGTGATATTAGAGATAAATAAATAAATTTCTAACCCGAGAATCAGCTCGACATACCTCTGTGACGGTGTTGGCTGGTTGGATATTCCAATTTGAGTTGAGTGAAGAAAACAAAGAGGAGTTATACGCTGCCCTGCAGTACTGTGAGGTGCGGCCAGCGTTGTGGACTTTTTGGTCGAATGTTGGAGGCCGCTAGCAGGTGAAAGGTCCGAGAGACCATTAAAATTTGAAGATGAGGAATGAGAAAGAAAGACGAGGACTTGGTGGTGGAACGCCTGTTTTCTTGTTCTTCCGCTTTTATTTATTTATTTATTAATTATTATTATTATTATTATTATTATTATTATTATTATTATTATTATTATTATTATTATTATTATTATTATTTGTTAAGAACTACTTACCCCCTTGCACTTTCAAATAAGTGCCAATAACCTAATATATTTTAAACTATATAAAAATAGAGACAATTTGATAAAATACTCTCATTCAATACTTGTTTTGGTAAATGACTATTTTTTAATTTTTTGTTACACAACTTTCAAAATAAATAAGTAAAATAAAATGAAAAAAAAAGAAAAAAAAAAAGTTAAAAAGACATTACTACCCTCATTCATTTAACATTCAAACACTAAATCCCAAAATAAAAAAATTAAACAACATCTTCATCTTCATCTTCTTCCTCTTCTCACACCCGCGCAATTCTAGACCGTTTTGGACTTCTCACTTGCGCAATTTCGGATCGATTTTGAACCAATCTCTCTCTCTCTCTCTCTCTCTCTCTCTCTCTCTCTCTCTCGTTTCTTTGGAACTTTCTCTCTCATCAGCACGATTCTAGACTAATTTCATACTTCTGACCCATGCAAAGGTACACAATCTCTCTCTCGTTTCTCTTTCTCTCTCCATCAACTCGTGATCTGAATGGAGCTCTCATCCGAGCAGGTAACAAAGAATGACCATTAATTGAGAGAACAAAGCTTTTGGTCGAGTAACGAAAAGCGGCCATTAATAGAGGACAATGAAGAACGGCGGTCTGCAAAAGATGAAAATTGTACATTATGCATTTATAATAGAAGTTGGGGATTTGATTTTGATGAAATTGATTAGATCATGGTTAGGATTTTTGTGAGATTTAAGTTTCGAGCTTGATATTTGTGAAATCTAAGTTCAATTTTATGGAGTTTGATTTCAGACTAAGTTCGTGGAAAAAACTTACTATCTCGGTCCGTTATTAGGATAATAAACTGAGATAATATAACTATCTTAGTCCGAAATTTTGGTCAATATACTATATAACTATCTACCTATGTAAATAATTTGAATATTTTTTTGGTTTGTTTTTAGGGAGATGAATCATGTACCCTTACATGGGTCTGTAAGTCCGAGAATCATTTTCCTTGCATAATTACTGATAGTCGAGACTTACAGGAGTTGATTTCAGATATTAAAAAAAGGCTTAATTATAGACTGTTGAAAATGTTTAGCAAATCATGCTTTGGCCACTTCTCGAAGGTTGATAAGAGACTTTCATTCTCCGCTTAATTAGTTAGATCCTTAGTCTTCCATCAAGCTGATTCCGTAAAAAAGTATGAGGCATGGTATATCATAAATGACCATCCTCTCTATTACACGATGAAAGAGTTCACTCATATTACTCGATGGAGATGTTACAAGCCATCGGCCTTACCTCGTAAAGTAAAGAAAAATACAGAATTTCTAAAATATTTGTTCAAATTAATTGATAAGATTACATGTGGTGAGTTTAAGGAGATTTTTTGCTAGCTAAAAATCTAAAAATATGTAAACATACGACTAACTTTTACACTTACATTTATTACCAAAGTTTTTTAATATTTAAAAATTATTCATATTTTTCAATAATAAAAAATTTAACTTAAAATTTTTTTTTATTTAAAAATATCAATAATTTTTTTAATTCACTACTTACTAATATATAATTCACTACAAACGAAGCCGACTCTCTTATAATATATACACATATATATTAACTTAGAAGAAACAGTGAGAAATCTATTTTATTAAATAATATATACATACATATATATTCCTATTAACGTACATATCGTCATGTACATCGCACCAAATGCTGCTATTACTGATAGTAAAATTATAGTTACTACCAATCATATTTAAGTATACGGCCCTACTTTTTTTAAAAAAATTAAAATTAAAATTTCATTAAATAAAAACCAAAACTAAGTCGTTGGACAAAATCAAAATCTACAAATAAAGAGAGAGAAAAATTTACTTATAAATTTCTTTAATTAATAAATATTTTTCTAGAATTATTGATACCTATCTTCTTGATTCTAAGAAGACCAACATACTAATTATACAACCTTAGCTTCATCGTTTTTCTTAGCAGCAAACTTCCATTTTAAATTACCGAAGAGATTCTCCACCTCCTCCAGTGTCTTCCCTTGTGTTTCTGGTAAGAGAAAATAGAAGAAGAACCAAGCCACTAATGCAATCGAAGCGAAAAGGAAGAAGGCCCCACCAATTGTTATAGCCTTGTACAACGATAGGAAAGTCATTGAGACAAGGGCAGTCATACATCTATTCAACACCGATCCAAGACTCACACCCTGGGCTCGTAGCTTCAATGGAAAACTCTCACAACTATAAACCATAGCGATCGGCCCGAGTCCAACCGAGAACGTCGCGACGTACGATAAAACTGATGCCATGGACAATCCAACGGCCCAAGAAACCCTTTTCTGCGATTGATCGATGATCGTGAGGCTAAATCCAAGAGTTGCAAGAGATATGACGACACCGGCTACACTGGTTAAAAGAAGTGGACGGCGTCCGACTCTATCGAGCAAGAACGTAGCCACTAGGACGCACATTGTTTTTACAAACCCGACAGCTATCGTTGCAAGTAGCTTCCCGTCGTCAGAAGTGATCCCGGCCTTTTCAAAGATTCTAGGACTGTACAAAACGACAGCATCTATTCCGGATAACTGCTGGAAAATATGTAAGCCCAAGCATGCGACTAAAATATGACGAACTTGAGATGTTGGACGGAGGAGCATTTCTTTCCAAACACCTTGACCCTGACTTTGTTTAACTTGAACTTCAACGACGTCGTCTGTGTTGTCTAAAGGGATTCCTACGGTTTGTTTGATATCAGCTAGCCTTTCATCGACCTCCTCTTGCGATTCGGAGATACTTTGTAAGACTCGCTTGGCTTCTCCCACCCGACCTTGCATGACTAGCCAACGAGGTGATTCGAACATAAATAAGACCAAAACGGCTAGGAGCACCGCAGGGATTGCACCCACTCCAAGCATGAGGCGCCATCCCAAGTTTACTGGGAGCTTAGAGAATGCAAAATTGGCGATGAATCCAAGTAATATTCCCAAGTTTATGAATATCTATACGAAATAAATTGGAATCAGTTTTTGGTGAATGTTAAAAAGATGTAAATATTTTAGTTTGAAATATTTTAGTTTGAAAAAGAACCTCAGGGAATGACGCAAGGAGCCCACGGTATGCAGCCGGGGAAACTTCCGTAGTGTAGACCGGAGCAATCATGAAACCGAATCCGACACCTAGTCCAGCGACAAAGCGGCCACACATGAGAAATGCATAGTTGGTTGCAAAGCCCATGAGAATAGCTCCTGCAAAGAATACGATTCCCGCGATCATCATGGTATAACGGCGGCCGATCCAGTCAGAGGTTCTTCCGGCAATAATAGACCCAACAATAGTGTAGAGGTTAAGTATTCCGACAAGTATTTCAACCTGCACATCGGTGATTTTGAAGTCTTTCTTGATGTAGATCGCAGCTCCACTCATTACTCCGATATCTTTATGTGAAAAGTGAAACAACAAGATATCATGTAAAGAATAATACGTCTTACAAAAGATTAAGTTTATAATCTCTTAGAAGGGGAAAAAGAACCCTTAAGAAATTTATTATATCTATTTAGAACATTCAAGAGATTGAACCATAAAAAACCAACATAAAATAAAATTATAAAAATAAAAATAAAAATTACTCACCATAACCAAGCAAAGCCGAAGCCATGGAAGCTACGAATGCACAAGCAAAAGCAAATTTGTTCTTCTTTAGTTTTGGAGGAGGATCAAAATCTTGTAAAGCATTCTCATGGGGTTTAGAGGTAGTAGCTTCTGGGGAATTCTCTCTCTTCTTCAAGTCTACCATCTCCATTCTTTATATGTATATATTCTTATCTCAAGAAACTAGAAGCACTAATGATAAAAAACACTGTTCTTGGTTAAACAATGACGTAGTAGACTGATTCAGGAACTTGACAAGTATATTTTTAAAGGGGCCTATTGTGTATTTATATATATATATATATAGATAGGATTTGTCGTTGGAATTGATATGGTCTAGATGCGTAATAACTGGGACAGGTCTTCTTAGCGCGTAATGCGCACGCTGAGCACTGTCAGCCAATACTGCTTGAGGGAATTTGTTTTGTGGTTTATCCATGTAACTGAGTTGTTACTCATATTGTCTTGATTATGTTTTTAATTTGGATAGATATCTTAACCTTACCTCATTTGTTCCACAAAATTGTAATGTCGTTATGTGTTTGCAAACATACTTGCACTTCCGTACTATGATTTGAGGCCGCTTACTATAATTGTAACGGAATAAGGATATATTAATTGAAATGACGTTTTCTTGTTACTACTAATTAATGCTCATATTTGTTTAGTCTTTGTTAGGAAAAAAAACGAATTTACCTTCTCTCCGGTTTGGTTTTTTTTTATCAGTCCCCATTTCAATTTTTTCCCCCCTATTCTGATATAATCAATATATTTTCAAGGAGAGCTACTATATATATATATATATATATAATTGTATCAATATAATAGATGGAAGTCGATTCGAATATGATCTTTATAACTGGTGATGAAGATGTAGAGGTCGGCGATGTAAAGATTGGCTCCGGCCGATGTCTATCCACTTTTTTTTTTTTTTTGGTGATCTGATCGTCTTGTTATGATTTTGGAAATAAAAGTCTAATTGTTTTTTTTTTTTTTTACGATGATAAAAATATTTTTATAAATATAGAAAAAAAAAACATACTAAATTAATTATTAATTATCATAAATATATTATTAATTATATAAACACAAAAAATATTTTTTGAAAACTGTTTTCAAATGCGGATAGTTTTCTTTTTAAATTTGGCTTGGCAAAGATGACTAATTTAACTTTATTCATTTTCTTTATTTTTTTTTTCTTTAATTTGTTTTTTTCTATTTCAAAGTTTTCCATTGAAGATCTAATTAAATCCCTTAAACATATTAAATCCATTGTGATTGCGTGTTTGATTCCCTAAAATCAGATTAAATTCCTCATTCCAAATATCAAAACCCTAAATTTCATGAGATTAGATTACACAATGTGACATCGACCAATCTTGAAACAAAGACCTAAAATCGAGTAAATTGGAATGCAAATCTCTCATCTCGGGTTGAGATAAAATATTTATGTTTGGCATGGACCGAAGTTGTTCCTAACATGTGGGTCTAGGCCAATTCGGAATCAATCTAGAAAATCTAGGAAAATAGATTCAAAAAATAAAAGATGATGTAGTGTAACAACTTGTATTGTTAGGAGCCTTATTTTACATTCTTAAGAATACTTTACATCCTTATGACTTGAAATATCGAGAATAATTTTTTTTTTTAATAATTATAAAGTTTACTAAAATCAATATTTTAAAAATGAAGATATCATGTTCGTAGAAAAGTATATCTTACCCAAGAAAAGTAATTAGCATATTTACAAACATTTATCGAATTACCAAAGGTTTCTCAAATAAATTTATTTAAAATGTGGAAGTAAAATTGAGTTTTAGTATCACTACCATCTTTGTAGTTATCACACCTCCTTAGTAAGTTCATCAGGATAGTTAAATATATTGCTTATTCTTAGTGCCTACAAAATAGAATAAAAGATGTGGGCTTTCACCTAGTAAGCACAAATGTGACTCATAAATCAGTTGTAGGCATGAATGAATAAGATGCATGACGGTATTCAATAATTTCATATCTAATGCAATTTTCGTATCATATGTCTTTCATGTTCTTTTCTTATACTTATGCCTGATTAAATACACCAAGTAAGTTCTCAGGAAAGATAGGTGAGGTCATAAAAGTCCCACTTAAAAATCAAACTCCTAGGTAGAACTTTCTTAAACATGTACTTAAATAGGAAATGCCATTGCATTCTTTCTTTCTTATTCTTTCTATAAATTCTTATTAATTCTTACTTTGGACCATGTGAACTTACCAGTTGCACACGACCGCTGAGAAGTCGGAAGAACGACCCGATATGTACTTACCTAATATCCTTTTTTGCATTGACATAACTTAACATAGTTTTTTATAATCTTCTATTCATTGAATTTCGACAATTCCTTCAAAAAGTTAGTACAATACCTAATTTTTATATATTATTTATTTTATTCTTCCACTTAATACCTCTTAATTTTTTCTTATATGGATATGAGGTAATAGTTTCATTATTCATGAGTGAGCATATGCTATTTGTTGAATATATTGATGTAGCCATACATACTTTTAATCATTATCATTCAATCCATCATATCAAACAATTTAATACGATAATAATAGGATTATAAGTGCATAATTCCTAGGAAAATATACGCCAATATAGAATACATAGATGCAATCATTCATAACTGATTCATCAATCGTAACAATTAATGTCTAAGTATGATAACTGAAAACATTGACACCTCAACCAGTCGGCATACATCCATCATTAATATCTTTTAAAATATATCTTATGTAGGTGAGGTTATACTTACTTGAAGTCTGGACAATTCTATAAGAGTTTCTCTAGGAATCCTTTAGATTTTGGTCACCAATTAACCTATCTAAGCATACATTGAAACTTATCTTAGTATGATGGCCCTTTCCTTTTTTTTAATAAATCTTACCATTTATTAATTAATTTAATTTATACATTTTACCATTATTAACATATAAAAATCTATTAATTTAATAAATATTAATTAATTGATAAATTAATAAATTTTAAATTTATCGATTAATTTAATAAATATTAATTAATTAAGATATTTTTAATTTATCAAACACATTTAGAAATGAATTAAATATGGAAATTGACCATTAAGAGGTTGAGTTCACTTGTGAACATGTTTTAGACCCGAAAAAAAAATAGAAAATGATGATTATATTTAATAATTTTTTGTTAAAGTATCATAAAATTATACCAAATTTTTTATTATATTTAAAAAAAATTAGAAATAAGATTTAAATTGATGTCAATTTTAAATTATATTTAATGAAGATCTTAGAACCGAATTACAAGCATTATATATTAGAAAATAATAAATTTATATATACACATGAGATTTTTATTAAAATTTTTAATATAATTTTGTATTATCTTATAAATTAATTAATTATTGATTTAGTATATTATAATTTCCAAGTCGTTAAAAATATTACTTAAATAGGCTTAAATTATTAATTTATTAATGTTAAGCGCAACACAAATATAATATATGTTACATACTAGTGTACATTCATCTTGTAAAGCATACAAAATGCTACTAGCAGGATAGTGACAGGAGGCGATTGGGACCAGTAATTTTACTAAAATTAAAATTTTATACTAAGATTATTAAAATTTTATAAATAAAATCTTAAATACCTCATTAAATTTTGTTAAAAATTAAAAAAAAAAAATTATCCTAAATATATTATTTTAAAATAAGATCCTTAAATATTTATTAAACGTCTGCTCTTACTCATCACAATATATTGCCTTCCCTAATATTATTCCTGGCTCAGCTCCGCCCCTGCAGCCTAGTAGTAGTGATAGTAAAATGACAGCGACTACCTTTCTCACTTAAATAAACAACCCTCCTTGAACATTCTTGCCTACTATAACTAATTATACACCCTTAGCTTCACCGTTTTTCTTAGCAGCAAACTTCCATTTGAAATTACCGAAGAGGTTTTCCACCTCCTCCAGTGTCTTCCCTTGTGTTTCTGGTAAGAGAAAATAGAAGAAGAACCAAGCCACTAATGCGATCGAAGCATAAAGGAAGAAGGCCCCACCAATTGTTATAGCCTTGTATAACGATAGGAAAGTCATCGACACAAGGGCAGTCATACTTCTGTTCACCGCCGCTCCAAGACTCACACCCTGAGCTCGTAGCTTCAGTGGAAAACTCTCACAAGTATAAACCATGGGGATGGGGCCGAGACCGATTGAGAACGACGCGACGTATGATAAAACCGATGCCATGGCCAATCCAATGGCCCACGTAACCTTTTTGTGAGATTGATCGATGATCGTGAGGCTAAATCCAAGGGTTGTAAGAGATATGACCACACCGGCTACACTTGTTAAAAGAAGCGGACGTCGGCCGACTTTATCGAGCAAAAACGTGGCCACTAGGATGAAAATTGTTTTCGCAAATCCGACAGCTATCGTTGCAAGTAGTTTCCCGTCGGACGAAGTGATCCCGGCCTTTTCAAATAATCTAGGACTGTACAAAACGACAGAATCTATACCAGATAACTGTTGAAAAAAATGTATGCCCAAACATGCGACTAGAATATGACGGACTTGAGGTGTCTGATGGAGGAGCAATTCTTTCCAAACGTCTTGACCATTACTATTTTTTGGTACTTCAACGACGTCGTCTGTGTTGTCTAAAGGGATTCCAACGGTTTGTTTGATATCAGCTAGCCTTTCATCGGCCTCGTCTTGCGATTCAGAGATCTTTTGTAAGACTCGCTTGGCTTCTCCTACCCGACCTTGCATGACTAGCCAACGAGGTGATTCGAACATGAATAAGACCATAACGGCTAGGACCACTGCAGGGATTGCACCCCCTCCCAGCATGAGGCGCCATCCCAAGTTAACTCGGAGCTTAGAGAATGCATAATTGGAGATGAATCCAAGTAATATTCCTAGGCTTATGAATATCTATAAGAAAATTGGAATCAGTTGGTGAATATTAATGTCTGCAAAATAGGGTTGATATATTTGTGTGTGTGTGTGGTCAGGAAAATTTAGGTGAGGACATATATCATTTTTCATAGAGATAGAATGCTGTTGAAGTGTTTTAAAAGGATTTTAGCTAGAGATACTTAAATACTATATATTGTGCTACTTGATGTAAATATTTTAGTTTGGAGAAAAACCTCAGGGAAAGACGCTAGACATCCACGAAAGGAAGCCGGGGAAACTTCCGTAGTGTAGACAGGAGCAATCATGAGACCAAATCCGACACCTAGTCCAGCGATAAAGCGGCCACACATGAGAAATGTGTAGTTGGTAGCAAAGCCCATGAGAATAGCTCCTACAAAGAATATGACTCCAGCGGTCATCATGGTATACCGGCGGCCGATCCAGTCGGAGGTTCGTCCGGAAATAATAGACCCAACAATGGTGTAAAGATTAAGTATTCCGACAAGTATTTCAACCTGCACGTCGGTGATTTTGAAGTCTTCCTTGATGTAGATCGCAGCTCCACTCATCACTCCGATATCTATGTGGGAAAAGTGAAAAACAAGATATGTAAAGTATAATACTTCTTACAAACGATTGAGTAAAGCGTGATTTACTTTAGAAATCTTGTCCAATTAAGTTTATAAATCTTTTAGGTGGGAAAAGAACCTTAGAAGATTTTGGTTGAAAATTTTGAACTACTTGGAGCCACACTAAGAAGATAATAGAGACAATATTGTAAGTATCTGGTAATCACATAGATCAAGCTGGTTCAACTATTCAGGTTGCATTACGGAGAGAAGGTATTTCTTGCATGCCAATGAACGCTAATTGAGAATGTTGTGACAGGCCCATCAAATGAAACTCACCGTCTTCTCTCCTATTAATAACGCGAGAGACGGTTTCTTGTTAGGAATAGACGTGGGCTATCGAAAATGAAGTGCTTCCTTCTCCCAAGCTGCTATTTTCTACATGATTTCTTAAATAATGTTCTTCAAGCTGTTTAACTATTTTCTTACTCAATTCTTAAAAACCAACATAACCTAAAAAAGATAAATAAAAAAGAAAACACACACCGAAGAAACTGTTCAAAGAAAGTGTTGTAAAAGGGAATATAGTTCAAGTTACTCACCATAACCAAGCAAAACCGAAGCCATAGAAGCTATGAAAGCACAAGCAAAAGCAACTTTGTTCTTCTTTTGTTTTGGAGTAGCAGTTGCAGGGAAATGATATCTATTCTTCAAGTCTACCATTTCCATTGCTTATATATTCTTCTCTCAAGAAATCAAAAGCACTAATCAATCAGTACTCGTGCTCAAACAATAACGTAGTAGTAGTATTCAAGAATTTCACAAGAATATTTTCAAGTGGGGCATGTAAATGTCGTATGGATAAGCAATTTATACATGTATTTATATAGGATTTATCAATGGGTAAGCAGAGCATCGTCAGCAAATACTCCTTGAAGGAATTATTTGTTTGGTGGTTTATCCAAGTAATTAAATTATTACCCATATTGTCTTAATAAGTTATGTTTTGTAGGTTATATACCTTGCCTTATCTCTTTAGTCCCACTAAATTGGAAAGTCGTTAATTACGTGCGTTTGCAACCATGATTTTACTTCCATATGAGGCCGCTTACAATATGTATTGGGATAAGGATGTATCAGTTGAAACGATTAGAATAATATTATTATTTAATTTAACTAGTCGGGATAAGGATGAGTCGGGAAACTATTTAAACCATCCACAAGAAGAGAAAATCCCATAATGAAATTACCTCTGTTATCACGAACAATCCCTCCACAAGCTGCATACCCTGATAAAAGGTTTAAAAGCTTCGTCTGTATTAAGCTTGTAATGATCTCGTTGAGGAGGGAACCATCTGCATATGATCATCGGGAACCATCTGTATATGATGGAAGCACGTCTCAATCTTTGCCTAGGCAAACTTCGCAAGTCAGCAAGAAGCGTCTTTTCACGCTGGGAAGCAGCCGTACTAAGATGAAAAGCGAAACTGAGGGACCTTATCCAAAGCCTGACTTAATTAATGATTGCATTGGCGGATATCTTCTCATTATGGACCAAATCTCCCAATAGATCAATAGAGGAACCATCCTCAATGTCATATAAAGCTAACTCCTCGAGTGAAACACCTTCTACCAAAGGTTAAACCTATGAAGAAGAGGTTGAGACATGAAAGAAAGATTACAAAGAGCATGAAAATACCTCCAAACCACCACTGCAACGTCTCCATCTATGAACAAATGCTTTGAAGATTCTTGGTTAGAACTCCATGCCGTAAACACAAGCGGATGGAATAGACACTCTTAAACGATATAGTTTCGTGTTTACTGCCACCGTGTTGTGAAATAATCTCCAGCTAAAGATAATCACTTTCTTCAGGCACTTAACCTTCCACAACGTATCCAAGTGATCCACTTGATTATCATTATTAGCGATGACCAGTCATGCCGGATTAATCGTGAAAACACCATATTTACTAGGAACCTCCACATTACTGCTCCTAGGATTGATGGGAGGGGTTTTTGGGAAAGTGGAGGGGGAAGAAGTGCGTGACTCATTGAGTTGTCAGCTCTAATGAAAAATGAAATTAATAAAGAAAAATAAGAATAATGAAGAAAATATAGAACAATGATTTTTTAATTTCAAATTTTCTATTTTTATATGAACGAAATTAGTATTATATTTTTTATTTTCTATTTTTTAGAATTCTCAAGTAAAAAAAAAAAAAAGGGATATAAAAAATAAAGAAGGGTAGGAACATTTTTCTCAAATGATCTCTCCGCTAAAATCCAGCTCCGTTTTCTGTTCGCCTCGCCCTCGAGCCGGTAGTTCTCCCTGGACGGTAATTTTCCTTCTTTCATTTCTTTTTTTCTACAGCCGGCCATCATAATTCAGTGCTTCTTATTTGCTTTGTTTTCCAATGCCTTATTGAACTCACGGGGTTTGTCTTGATGAAAATCGAGTACACGAGTGGTTTTTTTTTTTTTTTTTTAATGTGAATCGATGATTGTAAGTTTGATGAAAAAGAGAAAAGAAAAAACGATCGGAACCTCAAATTTTGCATTTTCAAAAATTCTCAGCTCATTGCTGATTTTGAGGATCGGGTTTTTAGGGGAATTCGTAAGGAGATTTGTCTGTTTTTTAAGTAACTATTTTTTCTGCCATTTTCCTGCACATTCTTTGCTTCCAAACAGCATAATTCTATTTAGAAATGTATTTGTATGTTTGAAAATACCAATTTCAGTAGCAGCACTTTGACTGTCTTTTGTTGTGGAGGTTGTTACTCTTCCCCAGTCTCTTTAAAGAAGCCCTTGATTATTGTGGATTCTTCTATATCATGAGAAAGATGAATCTTCAATGAGATTCAAAAGTTTAAAGTGCCTATGCTGTCATTCCTGTTACGAGCAACCGTAAGATTTAGATATAGAAAAGGATGATGATGAAAATTCATTGCTTTCAAAGGAGCTTATCTGCCGTCTCTTCCCCTCTGGTTCCAATTCAACTTCCATCAAGAATGTAAGAAGCCCTCTTTATGATCGATACTGTCATGAAAATCCCCGACTTTGCTCTTTGGTTATTTAATTTAGCATCTTTTGCTCCATAGGGAAGCCCACATATGGTATATCTTACCGGATGAGGTCAAGAGTGCAGGCCTGTTGAATCAATATTCAGAGCTCCTAACATCGTGTGAGAGAGAAAATGTTCTTCGAATGAAGGGAGAGCAGCTTCAGAAAAGAGCACTTCTAGCCCGTGCATTGGTTCGAACTACCATTGCAAGATGTAAGCTCCTTCATTTTTCCTAGTACTTCTTGCCTTTCTTTTTTTGATCCCATTTGTACTTTTTCATTGCATATATGGGTAAAAGCTCAAAATGTAACTGAGTTCAATCAAAGTATGTTTTCGTTAACTGTTTGTCATAGACAACTAGAATCTGAAACAATACCTTTTCTTTCTAGATCAGACAAATTGCAATGGTAATCCAAGATCCTTAAAGTTTAGAAAGAACATATACGGGAAGCCTGAGGTTTGTCCATTTTTCTTATTTCTAGGATCCTTGACCTTGTAACATATTTCTAATGCTTTGTATAGTATTTTTGGATAGGTAGTGTGGCAAAATGAAGACGAACTGACTCAACAACCATTGCATTTCAACATCTCACACACTTCTTCTTTGATAGCATGTGGTGTGACTCTCCATTCTCAGGTGAGTTTATTTATATTAGGTTGTTCTACATTGACGCTCTCTACAACTCATTATTCTAACTGTTCTCAATGATTTAAAGATTGGTATTGATGTGGAAGAGAAGGCTCGGAAATTAAAGAACAACATATTAGCCTTTGCTGGAAGGTACTTTTCTCCCAGTGAAGTGGAAGTTCTAAGTGCTATTTCTGATCCCGAAATTCAGCGTCAGGAGTTCATAAAGCTATGGACTCTTAAGGTGAGAGAGGTGGTTCGAGTACTGTAAAAAGTGCATCAATTTATCCTTTGAAATTTTGTTAAAGTTGTGTGGATCACACATACTCTGGACAAAGAGCTTCAAATTTTTCTTTCCATATTTAGTCTTTGATTATTATTATGGACAAGTTTGAGTTCAATGGTGCAATTCTGACAGGAGGCATATGTGAAAGCATTGGGAAGGGGCTTTTCAGCTTCACCTTTTAACACTTTTACGATTCGGTTAAATGCTGGTACGGCCGAGTCCAGAAGTTCTGAGGTATTGCTTTTGTAAGATGGTACTATGAATAATTTCTGCTTCATAATCATAGTAGATGCTCAGAATGTGTTGTAATCTTTCACAAGCTTCTCTGATATTAATCTCTGCTTTTCTAGTCCTCACAAATCATTGTTGAATCTTCCGGCGATACTGAGAATCTTTCAAGCAATTGGAGCTTTGCTTTAGTGGATTTGGCCGGTTCTCATTATGCGGCAGTTTGTATGGAAAATGAGGAAACCATTGAAAAGAGGAGTCTTCCAATGAAATTGAGAGTGTGCAGAACAATTCCATTTGTTGAAGATGAATGTATTTCCGGAACTGGCGTGGTTTTATGAGTAGGGGGCTCAGTTCAGCAACTGTAGTCTGTAATCTTTCAAGCAATTGGAGCTTTGCTTTAGTGGATTTGGCCGGTTCTCATTATGCTGCAGTTTGTATGGAAAATGAGGAAACCATTGAAAAGAGGAGTCTTCCAATGAAATTGAGAGTGTGCAGAACAATTCCATTTGTTGAAGATGAATGTATTTCCGGAACCGGCGTGGTTTTACGAGTAGGGGGCTCGGTTCAGCAACTATAGTCTGTAATATTCGTTAAATATCACAATCCAATTTTTTTGTTCTGCCTTCTACACGTTTGTATTTGCATAAATCATTCGCATCTCTACATCAATTTATCAAATCAATTGTGTAACCAAACATACGATGATCTCTCTTCCACTTGAGGATGAGTGCTATCTGCGGCCATAAACTGGTGGACCCTACCGTCAAATTCAACGGAACTACAACCTGATTCAGTCTTTAGCTTCCTGATTCCGTCTTTAGCTTCCAGTCCCGCATCATGAATCGAACTCTTGATACCCCTCCATTTTACCTGCTTCCAAATTCATATTAGATGATAATACAAAGTACCCTATCTTTTTCGGTTCAAGCCCTACAACCTGCGCAAAAGCTAACTGAGCCAGTTCTACATTCCTGTGGATCTTACAAGCACCCAAAAGGGCTCACCACGTTCCACGATCTCCCCAGACTTCCATGGACTCGGGCTTCATTAAGTCGACATGCCCGGCCCAAAAGATCCACCATACAATAGAATTACCATAGCGGATAATAACTCTTGGTATACAACTCCCAAAGCGATTCCCTCATTTTCATTTTACTGCTTTCTTACACAAGCATACTCAAAATAACCAACTCATAAATGAGGAGACTATTAAAGATATCTCTTATTTTCTAGACAGAAAAAGCATGATTTGTATAAAAAGTACAGATTTTTTTCTTCCTCTACTATGATTTTTCAAAAAGAAATCATGGATTCCAAATTTCTATATAGTATCAAAGTTAAACTTGTATATGAAAGATCAAAAATTTCCAACTATAACACATAAAACCCAATAATTTTGTCACATGTATCTTCCTCTTAATAATCCACACCTAGTTTTGTAATCTATAATTAGAGTTCTATAAGGTTTATACCCAAAGCATATTAAGGGGCATTTTGGTTGAACATTTAAAACTATAGTTTAGGCCTCCAAAAATCCAATTAAAAAAAATGCATTATGAGCATTAGGTTGGAGAATCGGCCAAACAAATGAAACAACAAAGGAAATGATGAGACAAATGGTTTGAGGTTTCACGACTAGACTAAATGTTTATTGGTAGTTAAGGGCGGGTTATTGATGATAGTATTTGGTGACGACAAGATATGTCTTATAACGGTCAATCGAATCATCTAATTTTTGCTTGATTTAAAAAGTCTAATGGCAACTAACAAGATTAGCCTACAGATGAGGAGGGATTAAATCTCTAGTGTGGTTATGGAAAAGAGCATTAAATTGAATATTCATGACACGAAACTATATGGGATCTTTGATAGGAATCATATTACAAGAAAGTTCATAGTTGTTGAGTGAAAGAGTGGTGGTGTGGGCTTGACCATAAGAAACTGTGCCATTGGTTCATATTTTTAGACTACAAACTTTATTACCGAAGTGAGTAATTGGCCGAGAGCATACTTATGTGGAGATGGAAGGAGGGTTGGTAGAAAACTTTGAACAAGAAGAGATACAGGTTAGACCTACAAGAGAGAAAGAGAATCGTGACCATGGCTAAAGAATGAGATATAATAGAAGATACAATAGGTGAAGAGTAGTTGGGCCAATTTGGAACAATGGGTGGAGCGCGGGCAAGAACAAGATCAGGGTGAGCTTGAGATGAAATGCAGTACGAGAGAATAAGTGGGTTGATGGAGCTTGGGTTGGGTCTAAGTGAAGATAACTACAAGAAGAAGAGATGTAGGGGCACATAAAATGGGCTAAGAGAGGGAAAAGCGCGAATCTAGTTTGGTGGATGGGCCAACGAGAGTGAAAAGCTTGAAGGGGGCCTCAAAGAGTCTACACTCTATATAGGCTGGAGTAGGATCATGAGCACTAGGTGACCCAAGGTGGGCTTGCAAAGTACTTAGGCTTCTAAAGAAAATAATGAGCTGAGCAGGAGGAACATTTGAAGTAGTGGACTATTGTGAAGTAGATGGAGATGGGCCCAAAACCTGCAAAAATGGTACATATAAATGGAGGGGAGTTGTAGAAGCTAAAGTTAAGGGAGAAGGATTTTGCGAATGAGAGATAATGGATGATTTTTCTGCAAAAGGAAAACATGCTTCATAAAAAATAACGACAAGAAATATAAGTACAACCCACATGGGATAAAAACATATATACCCCTTTGTGAGATGGATTATAGCCAAGAAAAATACATAATAAGGAACAATAATGTAAGAGTAAGCAAAACCCAATAACTAGGTGTTTTATTGAAAAGTTTTTCAAATGGAGAAGTATTATGTAAGGTGGACGTCGGCAAGTAATTGATTGGATTACATGCGGTGGCAAAGTTGGCAGCTCAATGAGCTTAGAATGCAGAAGCATGGGCCATGAGAGCAAGGCATGTTACTATGATGTAACGGCGTTTACGTTCAGCAATGTCATTATGCTCGTGTGTGTAGACAGATAACATGATAAAGTATTCCAATGTCATCAAAATAATTATGAAGGATCAGAACTTGCCTCCCCAATCTGTTTGAATTTCTTTAATTGATTTGTCAAAAAACTACTCAATAAAATATTAAAGATGATAGAATATTAATTCGAAATCTGATTTTTGTTTTAATAAGAAAAACTAAGTGTAATGACTATAATGGTCGACAAATGACACATAATAATGGTATCCTTCAAAGATGGGATCGGTGTGTAGGTCATCACCTAAAATGAGATATAAAGAATTAGTTGAAATAGAAGTAGTAGATTGTTTAAAAGGTAAATTATGGCTTTTTGCTCTATGATAAGAATCACATAAAGCAACTTTATTCGAAACATGAAAAGGTAAATTATTTGAATTTAAAATGGTGGAACAATCTAGGATGAAGGATGATGGAGATGAGAGTGCCAAGTGTTGAGGTCGGTTTGTTTGCTAACATGCAAGAAACTTTAGGGTTGGAGGGCGGATGATTAAAAAAAAAAGGGATAGAGCTCATTCTTATTTGTATTGGAGTGAAGGATAGTAACCATTTTGAGATCTTTGATTGAAAAAAAAAAGGTGAAATTTAAAATAAACATTATTATCGTGAGTAAATTTCGAAATTGATAATGAATGCTTTCGAATATTAGTCACATGTAAAATATTATTTGACTAAAAGGATTTAGAGGAAGTATCTAAAACAAAAATCTAATATGTTGAATTTACAAACATGCACCATTACCTTGAATGAGATTGTTGCTAAAATAGTCATCAGCATGCAAATTGAGATTTCTAAGATCAGTCATCAAATGCTGCACACTAGTGTCGAGTTACCAATATGGATTGAGCACTATTTGACATTTTTGCTAAGATGGGCCTAATACAAATGGGTTGATGGGTTTAATGAGAGAATAACATTTGTGTGCCACATGGGCATTTTGCAACACTATTGACAATTTAGAGGAGTACGACCAGAGTATCTTCTCGCGTCGCGAAAAGGAGAGAATATTGAAGGAGAAAATGTTGAAGGAAAAAATACTGATGGGTTTGTCTATTGAGATCTAGTAGAGCGACCATGGTAGGGCCTGAGAGACAAGTCATTGCTGGAGTTAGATTTTCTAGGTTGGCAGTTGGTTTGCAAAAGTTGCGGCGAGATCCAAAGATCGATTTTGAGCTTTGAGACATGACTCGAAGCTAAGTAAGTGCCGATATAATTCTTGCATATTCACTAGCTGTGCACGGGTTATGATTGCGAGAACCAATAGATCATACTCTGATCTATGACCATAAAGTATAAAGGTAATGAGATCTATCTCGACAATAGGGCATTCGATTACTACTAGAGAGTCAACTTAACTTTCATATATTGGAAATATTTTGGGATAGATTTATTACCTTACTTTAAGGTGATAAGAAGAACCTTTATCTTGTTGAGAATGAGTCTGTGAGTATATTGAGAACATGTTAGATAGGTTAGATTTGTAATAGGTTGTGATGTGGCGGCTATAAACGACAAAACTAATAAGGTGTCGATGTAGCCAAACAGTTTGTAAGCAATGATGTATGGCCGTATATGGTAGAGCCAAAGCAAATAATTGGTGGTGACTGGTGACTGGTGACTGCTAAGCTGAGGAAGATTAACAAGGACATGCACAGATGTTGGAATAGAAATTTTAGGAGTATGTGGAGTGAAAGTTCGAGTTTGCCATGAAAAACGAAATTAGGGTAAACCTACTATGATACTAAATTAGAGGAATCACGAAAATAATGATATTCGTGTTAAGTGTACAATTAAACAATACATGGTATTTGTATAGAGAATAAGAATGCTAGAACTATAATATCACTATTTAGTATGAGAATAGGTATTTTTGGTATTTTCCTTAGTAGATGATTTTGTCTTGATTGGTGGAATATTTTCAATGGGCAAGGATTTATTTTCCTTGTTGGAGAATTGTGAGTTTAATGAGAAGACTAGTATGAGTTTAATTATGAAAATGAAAATAAGGTGGTCAAATCACTGCATGTGTACGTGAACGGGTTGGTATGTCAAGATTCTTGACAACCAAATGCACGAGAAGGGGCGGCGAAGGCTATAGCGCCGCTCATCCTCAACCTCCGCCTCAAACTTTCGCTTAAGTCTAATTCAAGATTAGAAGTCAATTATATCTGATTAGAGTAATTGTTTAAAAAAAATTATGATGGTTTAGTGGGGTAAGGTATTAACTTAAGTTTTAGTTTTAGCAGGAGAACGTGGTTTAACTATTATTTTCATTATTTATTTGTTTTTTTGGTCCAATTAAAATGAAATTCCATCTATTCCATAATAAGCTTTAAGTAAATAGAATCTTAATACCCCCATAATAAATGTATATTTTTATTTATGTCATTTAATAAATATATGTAATTTTCTTGATTTTAATGATATTTAGATAATTCGTTTAAGGATTTATTATACACTTATCTTTTCTTGAAGTTTTTATTTATTTATTTTATAATGTAATTGACTAAATTTAATTTATAATTTGTATGTTATAATTTGTGAGTTTAAATTTGTATGTAAATATATAATTTAACTTTATAATATATGATATGATTTTATTATTATATAAATATCAATTTTTTTTAGATTATATTTTAAAGAGAATTCTTTAAATTATATATATATATATATATATATATATAATAAGGGGATTATTTAGGTAAGAGCTAAAAAAAAACCCTTCAAGTTCATTAGGCAGCCTGATTAGATATCCCGCAGCTGGATCTTAATATATCAAAATAAATGGACCACCTATCAAAACCTCTTAAGTGCCCACTTTGCTGGTTTGATTTGATTGTTCATTGTTCATTCTTCTACATCAAAGATTCAAGAAAAAGAAATATATAATTAATTAGCTGGTATGACCCGGGAGCTTCTTAAGAGGGTCATAATTATTCCTAATGTTTACTCGTACTTTGTTGAATTTCTTCGCCCTTAACATTCACCATTCATCTTAATGTAAGATCCACTTTTAAAATGTGGGTTCGAGATCCACCTTAATCGTTTCTTAAAGTGAGTTATGAGGAATAATTGCATTTATATTCCATATTCCACTATTAAAAATAATAAATAAATAAATAAATAAATAAAAGCCATGCAATAAATAAACGAGAATGGAAAAATTATAAAGAAAATTAAAAACTACGACCACACACCTCCCATAAATAACACGTCTCTTCACACTTCACGACCTACTATCCAACAATCCTTTTTTTTCTTCTTCTCCTCATCATCATAATTGTCTCGCTCCAATGGAGGTTCAAAATCCTCCTTCATTCTCTGCTTCTCACTCCATACAAAACACGGGCCTCCTCTTAGTCTCCGATCCCGAGCCCCATAGGATATGCAATGGGTTTGTGAATAATCAGTCGGAACCGGACATAGCTGCTGCCGTTAAGTTACAGAAGGTTTATAGGAGTTATCAAACCCGTCGTAGGTTAGCAGATTCTGCAGTCATTGCTGAAGAGTTATGGTACTTCTTCCTCCCTTTTCTTTTGTATGAAAAAAGAACAGTTAATTAATTAAGTAATGAGGATATGATGGTCAATCATTCTTATTTTTCTGATGTGAAGGTGGCGACCCATAGAATATGCTAGACTGAACCACACTACGGTGTCGTTTTTCCATTTCGAGAAACCTGAAAGTGCTGCCTCCATCTGGAATCGTATAAGCTTTAATGCTTCCAAGGTGAAAAAATAAATAAATTATTTATTTATATTTTCAATTTTCTGGGTACTCTTGGTTTTGTGTAAGAATGTGATATACAAATATAACTTTGCTGGGGCCCGGCAGGTTGGCCAAGGATTGTCAAGAGACGGCAAGGCCCAAATGTTGGCTTTTCAGCATTGGATTGAAGCGGTAAACATTTGCAATTACTTGATTAATTCATCTGGAGGTGAATTCGTTTTTTACAAATGTGTAAGTTTGCTTGTGTTTTCTTTGCAGATTGATCCGCGCCATCGCTACGGGCATAGTTTGCACAAGTATTATGAACAATGGCACCAATCACCTTCTGGTCAACCATTTTTTTACTGGTAAGTGGGCACTTGTTTATCTTTGATTTACGGATACATGACAAACTAAATCTCATAAATATTATCTCTCTTTGTAATTTTTAATGCTTTTTTTTCTGAAGGCTCGATGTTGGAGAGGGAAAGGTTGTTGATCTTGAGGAGTGCCCCAGATGGAAACTAAGGCAGCAATGCATCAAGTATCTCGGACCAGTAAGCACTTCGATTACATAATAACATTAGAATGTTGATAAGCAAATAGATTGCTTTCTGCTGGATTTTTGCCGCACTGCATTTTTTTCTGGGTGAAATTAGATAGAACGAGAGAAGTACGAGTACATTGTTGATGAAGGAAGAATTATCCACAAACAATCTGGGGATTTTCTTCATACAAACGGAGAATCGGAGCATAAAGCAAAGTGGATATTTGTCATGAGCACTGCTAAGAAACTTTATGCTGGAGAGGTTAGAATTTTTAATCTAGCAGATACTACTTTTTTTTTTTCTTGTTCTTCCTCCTTGCATGTTTAATAGCTCACAGAAGAAGAAAGGAAAGTTTCATCACTCCAGCTTCTTGGCCGGAGGAGCCACACTAATTTCCGGTAGGCTAGAATCCGAGCATGGAGTCCTCAAGGTAAAAGAGTCATCCTTTATTATTCACACCCTCATTTCTAAAGATTTCTTACCATTAATTCTTAGACCCCTCACCATTAATTCACAGACCATCTCGGCATATAGCGGCCATTACCGGCCCACGGATGATAAACTCGAAACCTTTCTATCCTTTCTCGGGGAAAATGGAGTTAACCTCAACAAAGTTCAGGTAAGTTTTAATAGGGGAAAAAAAAACCTACTCTTTTCACATCCCTTCTGAGGTTAATCTATCTCCCTATCAGATAAGCAAGCAAGAAGATTCAGAAAGCCATGATGAAAGCCTGATCAAGTCAACTACGGGTGAAAACGATTCTCAAGTCTTGATGTCATCAGCATCCTATAGAATCAAGTGAAGACCATAAAACCGGAACCAAAATGGAGTATGAGAGTACATTATCAGGTGGCTTACAGAGACAAGAGCTGAAGTTCCAAAGAGAACTATATTGCAGAGGATAAATTTCAAGAATGCCACAAAATCGTATGAATTAGTACATCAACTTTCACTTCAATGGACAACTGGAGCGGGTCCTTTGGCTGTGTTGCTGCTTACCATGTAGAGATGAGAGAACGCCTTACAGATTGTTAACCTTTCCCCAAGACTTCCTCAAACGCCCTTTACCTGTCTTGAACAGACTACTCATTGAATAAGTCACGTGGAAAGCTTGTAGTAAAATTGTGTAGCAACACAAAAATCAAAAATAGATATTATTAATTTGCATTAAAAATATATATATTTTTTTCTTATAAAAACTATAAAGTTATAGCAGCTGTTGTCATCGTTTTGATGCGAGTTTCTTATCAATGTCAGAGAAAACAATCTCTTGACAACGTAAAATCCCAGCTGCTCCTCCTGAGCACAACCATCTCTCACTTCCATTGTTCATGTTCCATCTTACTCTATGCACTGCTACATTTTTAGAAGGTAGAGACTCGATTTTTCTCTCATTTTCATTCCCTACAACAGCTTCTTCTGTTGGCTCAACCTCTTTTTCTTCATCTTCCATGCTCCGGTTATTTTCCACCTTTTTATTCTTATCACCACTTGTCTTCTCTTTTGATCTCTTTTTGGTCCCTTGAGATGCCGATCCAGATTCAATTTCTGGATCATTATCACCATTACAAAGAGCTTACACAAAATTCAGAGCTTCCGAAAGTTAATAAAAAATGAGAGCACAGAAAGATTTTAAGTAAAGAAGAAATGGGAGACAGTTCATATACATATACCTAATGTAGCTCCAGTCTCGTATACTTCCCGCATGGAAACTAGGGCTTCACCGCCCTTGTTGACCGGTTTCTTCAACGAAATAGGAGTATTGGGGGAAGGAGTGTTGATTGAAATAGTTGATTCTTCCTCGGTTAGAGACCCACACAGAAAATGAGGGGTTCTGTCTCGTGAGTAACCTTTCTCCACTGCTTTGCTTGTAAGCTAGACACAAGTGAAATAAGATCAATTTTTCAGCAAAGATATATATTAGAAAATTAGAAATAAGATCAAGGTAGAGGCTAATTCTACCATCTACAACGATATATATATATATTTTTTTTTTTTTCCGAGATATTGCCTATTGATGGGAACTTCACTCACCTGAAAACGGAGAACAGTACCATCTGCAATGCAGTATGCAGCCATACCTGGATTTTGTCAAAGATATTATATTATTAGTTGGGATGGCAATAGATATTAAGTAGTTCAGCTGTTTTAATAGAGCTTAAGCAAAAGTAAATTATGAGAATACATATTATTATAATCTGTAGAAGGAAATACCTGTAAGCCGAGACACTTGAACACTCCAGATAGTGAAGGAAGAACAGTTATAACAGGACAACACTTGTTTTCTTGCCCCAGATAAGGGTTTACCAGTTACAGGGAGATCATATGCAGCTGTCAACAAGCTAAGGGTTCTCATTGTTCCATCGTCAAATGTTAGGACAACACATCTACACAGGAAGGTTTGGATATAAGATTATAGAGACAAAAAGATATAATACTAATAAAAATAAGATTAATAAAAGCTGATTAATTGCAGTTCACAAATATCGATAATTTAACCTGGGATTTGGAAGCCAATCCAGACTATATATGATCCTTGGCACTGGATGAAGATACCACAAAGAGCGGAAAGGATCACTGTAAACAACAATAGCTGCTCGAGTGAATAATGCAACTACTACCCCGTCATTCACAAATTGTCGAGTCTTATGCTGAATAATTACTACCATATTAGAAAGATATACTTGCATATCTACATTGACTTTTGATGTTAAATTAGAAGAGATATGTATAAAACCAAAGATGCTAAATTGAAATAAGCACAAGCATCAACAATTAGAAACCATTATTATCATACCGTAGGTCCCAAAATTTTAGACCTCCATGTCCAGCAGTAACTACGAGATTTGAACATTCTGGCCCACTGAAATCATTATCAGTATCTCAATAACGAGAAAAATAATTTCGAAATTGAAAAGACGCGTCGAGGAAAAGGCAATAACTTCGGTCCCTATACAAATTAAGTGCTTTTTGCACAAGAAACAGACCTGTCTGCAGGAGCCCATGCAACTGCTCTGATGGGAACTGTATCTGCACTGAAACAAAGCAAAGGCCTCGTATCTGTAGAGCAAAAAGTGGAGAACATATTCATAACAAATTCAGAACATAATTCCATTATTGAAAAAACCATAAGATAAAGATGTTTACTAAAAGAAAAGTGAGGCATACAGATAGAAATTACCTTTAAAAGAACCGTTTAGAGAGAATCTCCATAAAGCAACCTGAATCAATATTTATAAATTATATTCAATTTGACTAGGTAGATCCCTTCAATTGTAAGAATTGAGGGACTACAACAGGTAAACAAGCTATACAAACTATTAAACATACTATACCATTACCCATAACCTGAAAGCACAAATGCTTCTTACAAAAGTAATAATGATTACCGTTCCATCATGGCATCCAGCTAGCAAGTAATCGTGAGGGGATGAGGTTGACCACTCCACCGTTAGTGGGATACTGTAAGGCAAACAGGTAATCAGTAATTGGAAGTAATCAAATAAACTTTGCAACACAATACTTAAAATCAGCATAGATAAAAAATAAAGGGGGAAAGGAAAAATAATCAAAGCCTACTAAAATTACCTTTGCCTACCACCACACTTCAACTTTGAACATCTGAATACAGGCTCCAATTTCACAAAGCGAGGATCGGTTCCGTCTTTAAAAGCAGATGAATAGTTAGTCTTTATTGTATGAGGAAGTGGAACCTCCCACCTGCATTTGGCAACTCAGACTTATTAGATGATAATATTTTTCACATATCCAAAACTATTAAAAGAAAAAAAAAAAAGGGTAATAGATATGCAGATAACTCAAAAAGATATTGGAACCGTTATAAGAGGGATGAAGCAGATTTATTACACTTCTAGAGATCCATTGCCAAGTAGGACAGCAAGGTAACCCATCCGATGATTGCTTTTGGAATCAGATGCAATAGGAGGCCGCCATTTGACATCCCATGCAACCTTTCCATTGTGAGCAAGGCATAGAACCAATCTCGGTAAAGCGACTTCATCTGGAATAGAACAAGTTGAAGTGATTTCCAAATGGCTGTTATTTGAGAGATTGTTACACATTGTCGGTTCTTGTTCTTGATCATGATGCATGAGAAGATCTGTAACAGAAGATCCCCTGTCTTCATTTTGTGCCAGTAATAACATACTGTTCTCATCACTAGGATTCTTATCCCCTGACTTATTTTCCATTCTTCGCCTTTGCACAGGGATTTTGTTTCCAGAATCACATGTGGACACTTCTTGCCTTTTGGTTTTTGGTTTTTTGCCACAGTTCTTTGGCTCAACACGGGTTCCTGTATTTCCAGGAGAGCCATCAATGGCTAGCAATTCGGATGAGTCAACAGGGTATTCAACAGCAAGCAGCTGAACATTCTGGTAATTGCATTCCACATTGTTAAGGTTTTCCTCATCTGGCTTCTTTCTAGGCCTTCCTTTAGGCCTAGGCTTGACTGATTCTTCAATTGGCATCTTCCGAGGCCTTCCTCTTGGCCTTTTTGGCTGGGTTGATTGATCCTTTGGCTCCTCATTTTTCTTAGGTCCCGGTTTGGGCTTCCCTTTATGCGGAAGTACCTCTTCCTCATGCACATTGACATGTACAAGACACCATATCTGAACAACACCTCTGCCAGTAAGTGGCAAACCCATCTTGTGATAAGAGGACCCCGGAGGGTGTGCAGAAACAGCAATAAACTGTCGATTGAGATTGAGATTGAGATTAAAAATTTAAGGAAAACTTTCATATAAGTTAGATGGAGAGCTTACCCCAAAAACTGTAGGGGAAAAATAAAAGAAGCAGATTGAGAGTATAGATGGGAGAGGCAGTACCTCACAGTTGACATGACGGTCAGGCTTTTCATGAACTCTAGGACACCAATCCAATCCCCAAACTGGCCCTCCAACATACATAACGAAGTCTCTGCTGAAGAAGAACACCACAAAGAGACGATTCAAACAAGGTACGACTGTAGATGATAAAATTAAAATGCACTAGCAACCTTGTAAGAGGTTTTTTTTTTTTTTTCTCTCTTTCAAAAACCTGTAAAAGAGGTTGCCGGAAATATCAAAATTATACCTAATGGTATACGAACCAATATTGTGCGAGCCTAAATCTGAAGCAGATACCTGGATTCCAGAGGCGAAGCTCCCTCCATTCCATCCTTCTGCATCAAATTTAAAAACAAATTAAAAAAGGAAATAACGATTGCTCTATATCACAAGACACAAAGTCATTAAATTAAAACAGTTTCCAGAAGAAGAAAACGATAAAGGTTATACTAACATTGGGGACAGTAGCTGAAGAAAACTGATGAAGCTTAACATCACTGACAACATCGTGAGAGCTTCCCACTTCACAAGCGAACTTAACATCTCTTGGTTCATAATTATAATTCCTCCATTCTCTACATATTACAACTTCAAAATTTAGAAGGCTCAATCTATTAATAAGATACATAATTACAGCTAGCCTTTATGTTAAACCTCAGGAATGTGATCGAGGATGACAATCGCTTGATTTCGTCTTCATCAATATCACCATCCTCCTCTGCCTTTCCACAGAGCTCGGAAATTGTATCCATGGCTCGAAAGTGGTTCTCGACCGAATAATCAAACATGGAGATCCTAACTCTGGAGCCATCACTTCCATTATCCTCTTCAAAGCAAGTTGATTTCTCTGCGTCTACTGATGAATCTGCTACACCTTTCTTCTTCTCTTGTGCTTCCTTCTTCTTTACATAATTAGTGGTCGTTGTCTTCTTCGTCCCTCGTTTGAAACTGAATGCTTCTGCGATCGTTGGCTCAGCTTGCTCTTCTTCCATCTCTGCCCGCTAGAAACTGGAGAACTTTTCTTCTTTTTCTTTCTACCAGTTCCGGAGTTTCGAACCCTAGACCGGGAACTCCACGGGTATTAAAAATTAGAATGTCGGTTACTATCCGGCATGCCTTCCGGCCCAACCCGGCCCGGACCCTTAAAAGCCAAGCCCATTTTTATTTTGACCCTCTTTCTTATTCTCTCCGACTCAAGCTAATGAATATACCAAAGACAGCACTTGGTTGAGGGAATAAACAAAAATCCCGTCAATTTGTTAAATTAACCTGCATTTCCGTTTATACAACATTCACACTTCAAATTAATGAAAAACAGGAAGCTTCAGAGCTCGGATCTGTCAAGTTTATGTAACAAAATCACCTTTTAGGGTCAGAGAGGCAAGAGACGGCAAAGAGAGGCAGCCACCGGACAATCGCCATTGATCGGAGTCCAAGGGGAGGGGGAGGGGGAGGAGGGGGTGGAGGAGACTGTTAGGCCCTACTTGATAATAATATTCAGAGATATTTTTGGACTTTTAAATATCAAAAACTATTTTAGGTGAGGGACAAAGTTGATTAGTAATAAGATTTAATATCAATAGTATTATAATACTTGAAATTATAATACTATTTTTACCCAGATAAATACCAAAACGTGGATTCTATTTTAAGTTATTTTCGATTTTTTATAGGTAAAAATGTGATTTTAATTTTATTAAACAGTACTCAACATCCTTCTTTACTTCTATTTACCTTTTTTCGCTTCTTCATTTTCTTCAGAAACCATGTATAAAGGATCACTCGAGCTCAAAACCACCTTGTAGCTTTGCTCCGAGTTCTCTTTACGGATGATGATCTCCGTGAATCATACCTCCAAATATGAGTCGAACCTGCAATTTCGAGTCAAACATTCGGTTACGGTACATATTCAATCGTAACCAATGCTTCGCATCTCTTTCAATTAATTTCTTATACCATTTCTTATACTCGGTGTTAATTTTCTTATACCAAATAATTTCTCATAGGAATTAGATCTCTATAATTAATGGGTATTTTTCTAAAATTATTTATGACATTTTTTATTAGGGGTTTTTTCTAATACTATTTAAGAATACGATTTAAACTTATGGCATTTCTCAAAACTAAGTGTTAGTGCTTCATTGCTGGCAGTAAGAGCAATAGGGCATGACTTAGGTTAGTTTTATGATTGAGAAGTAAATCGAGAGAAGGGTTGGTTGTGGATTTCTTAAATTGGATTTTTAGTACGAAGAGAGAATTAAATTTCTCAGAACTCTTAAGATAGATTCTTGACACTTACATTTCTTAAGTAAGGTTTTGTTGTGGATTTCTTAAATTGGATTTTTATTATGAAGAAAGAATTAAATTGATGTTACTTGTTAACATTGTAGTGTCTGTTTAACATTGTGGGGTTACTATAATCTGTTTGTTTATAAGCAGATTACTTACTTCAGTTTATGGTTAAGGTTTATCTATCTATCTATTTATAAGCAGTTTATTTAGGAAGTTGTCTATTTATAAATAGATTGATTTTAATAAGGTTCAGTATTTGTATAGTTTTAATGATTAAGGTTGAGTTAGATTTTAATGTTTCTTGAAGCGTGTTTTGTTGATAACCTTTTGTATGGATATAAGTAACACCATATTCTATTCCACGTGTTTTATGTATTTCATGTGAGAGGTGGTTATAACTAAACTCTGTATTTTATGTATTTTCCTTTTTTTATTATGTTTAATGATCTTTAGCATGTTGTGTCATCCACAACTTCATTAGGATGTCTGGTATCTGAGACTATTTGTTCGAGCAACATGAGAATGGTGAAAAACCAGATTTCGAGAGTAAAGTTGAAGGGCGAGTTCTCAACCCATATAAGTGAAGTGAAGGAGATCAATTTCTCCGATGTACGTCAGAGGTAAATGACTGCATGTCGTGATGTGATAGCTGATAAAATATGAACGTATCATTATGTACATCTAATATGTATGTTCAATAAATGGCTACACTTATTATATTATTATGCCTTGATTGTTGCAATTTAACTAGTTAAGTTTGCCCATTTAGAATAATATATATAAATGATCATGATAGTTATGATTGAAGTACTTATATTATGATAATCTAATAAGAAATAATAAACTTATAATAAATATCTCATAACTCTTATGCTCGGAAATAGGATAAAGAATTAAAAATTGTTGCCAAGACAAAATTATCCTTCATATAATTGTCCCTTGGAAGTTTTTTTGACAGAAAAATCTTCAGTAGCAGTAATTGTCCAAATTAGACGATGACAAACATAGCCAAACTTTATCATGCCCAAATTTCAAGTATACACCTATCATATCACAAGTCTTATAATTACATTGAGAATGGTACCATACATTTAAATTTGCAATACAAGTCTTATAACATGTAGTATAATACAATTTCTAAAGCATTTTACTAACAAGTAATACCATACAATTAATGAAGAAGTTCTAACAAATAGTACCATATATTACACAAATGAAGCCTATACTTTACAACATGGATGGGTACTCATAAGTGAAATAAACCTAGCATACAGTGTTAAACACAAACATAAGTATGGTTTTAAACTCGTAAGTTTACACAACTATTTTCTATTCACTTTACCAAAAGATAACACACTATACTATTGACTATAACAAAAGCTAACATTCAAGCAAAAAGACACATCGTCTTCATGAAATTCAGTTTATAATTAGCTATTCAAGTTCCATATTTTATTGCGTATTCTCCACTGTGCCGAATTCAATTGTATTTGTAATTAGGTGTTCGATATCATGAGGATCATCACTACCATTGATCCATATGGAAAATTTACAACCATTACCATTCTAAAAAGCAATATACATTTAATTAATAGTGATAAAAGAGTAGATTAATAAGAAATTTCAAACTAATACCCTAAATTTCCTGCAACCAAGATATATTCTCCAATATTTGAAATGGATGTTGGTACTCATAATTGTTGGTAAGTTGCAAAAACATGATGAATTCTTCCCTGAATTTTGCTTCTTTAGAATGTAGAATGACTCGAGCTTGACAACATCCTATATTATACAAATTATGATTATGAGACATCCTTCAAATTGGGACTTTCATCACTAATTTCATGTGATATGATATGCATTAACATCTCCTATTAATGTTATAGATCATAATCAAACATAATCAACCCACTTTGGGATCGATCGATACTAAGTGATTTCAGTGATTGCACCTATGTTTTAAAAATGTGTGAGAAGTTAAATTTGTATTAAACCTGAGGGTTTAATTGATATATTAAGTATTATACAATTTTGTATTTAAATCCTCCATAATTTTATTATTTCACCTAAAAATTGAAAACTTCTCTCTAAAATTTTATCGTGAAAAAACTTGAAACTTCCCTCTTCACTACCGACTTTCTTCTTATACCAAAAATGGCGTCTACGGTTTAAAAGAGAAAGGGAAAAAAAATTGTAAGACATTTCTTCTTTCAAGACTACAGAGAGAAAAAAGGTCATCTCTTTCTTTCTGCTTTCTTTTTACACAAACTTCAAGTTAATGGAGTTTGCAATTTTAGATAGTGAAAAACTGTAATATTATTTTCTCAGAAAAACATCCAAAGTACATATATAGGTTCTAATGAGTGGTTTCAATACTCTACTCAACAATATTCAGAGGAGTACTACACGATTGAGCCAACACAAAGAACACCTAATAGCTACACAGTTAAGAAATAAACGCACTTTTCTTAGAAGCAACACAATTAAACCAAAAGTAAAACCCGAAATTCGAAAGTCTTCACCTAATAGTGTTATTAATATGTGTATTAAGTCTGAACCGTATTTTTACATGGATATTCTTAGGTCTCATTTTTTTTAAAGTCTGGTTCTACCCATTCCTTAAGAGTTTTAGTTAACATTGTAGTCTGTTGGTAAGAACATCTAATTGAATAACATGACATCATGTTATTTCCATGAATCATTAGGGTTTGTCCGCTAATGTGGTTGAATGGGACATGTGGTCATCCGATGTGGAGACATAGTTGGTCAATATCCTTCTGGCCAAGCAAGAAGCTGGCAATATGGTTGACGGGCAGTTTGACAAGCTCGCTTAGTGTAGGATAGTCCATGAACAGCCGGACTGGCTATCGGTACACCTCCTACCAAGTTAAAAAGAAGGTGCAACAACTTAAGCATCATGACAGAGAATTCGCCACTCTTATAGCTTAAAATAGACTTGGTTGGGATCTGGATTTGAATACGGTCAGCATTGCCGACAACGTGTGGCAAGGCTATATCCAGGTAATTGTCTGGTATTGTCACCACGATTACTCATTTCGGTTGACCTTTGAAAGATACTTCTAACTAAATCATCATCCTGACACCATTTACCTTTCCTTGATTTGTAAGGATATGTCAGCGATTTGAGATTTTTTTCAAACTATATCCGATATGCTTGTATGTAGAGTCACGATTCGAAATTTTATCACGCGACTTATTTCTGCATACCTCGTGTCTTTCCACATGTAGTTTTTAATTTACATCATATTTCAATTGAATTTTTATATTTGACAGTGAACTAACATTTATTTTATTAGATTTCATAAATGATATGATGTTTGTTATCCTTGCATATGAGTTACTATCACTTAATTTGGTTTGTTTGGTTTCTAATTAAAGTATCTCATGTTCCTCTTAACCATCTTCCATATTTCCACTGTTCATCTAAAATTTCCATTATTTTTTATTGATTTTGGTTTTCAAGTACATCCTACCGCAAGGACATTGAACTTTCGGAAGAAAGGATGTGTGAATTACCGTGACTTGGGGAAGCATACTGCTGCGGGGGATCTTCGACCTGCTTCCGGGCAACCTGTTCTGAATAGGTTGCAGAAGAGGAGCTCTAGGTGAACTTTCGTAACAGCTCCACACACCACCCTGCTTGGAACACGCCGAGCCTTGTAGACATACTGGATAGTCAAGGCGAGACCCCTGTAGGAATAGATGATTTCTTGCCTCCAGATGAAACCAATGGGCTTGGCAGTGTCCCAGGTCCTGGTGGCCATACCGTCCGCTGCCGCAATGATTCCCCTATGTTCAACACACCTCCTACCGACCCGTCTTCCGGTGGCAAGTACAGGGGCAGTAAGCATAAAGTGAAGGAAGGCTGTGCTAGTAATATTTCCAACTCCTTGGTTGCTCTTGAGGCAGAAAGCAAGGAGCGACCAGAAAAGTGGCAGAAGTATCTGGATTCAAAGACCAGGTATTACAGCAACAGATCTGGCTGTAACGACTGTACCGCAACCGTTGGCATTAGCTCGCCCTCTAAATCCAAAGATTTTCCCGTGGTGAGGTGTCTAACCAATCCTTAAGGAGCTCCCAGACATTAACCATGACACCTACAACTATATCGCACATGAATACATATATGATGATAAACATCCTGAGGTGTTCGTCGGATGACTTTTGAGGACTGGCTTATATTACTAGGTTTGGAGGGCTAATCTTTTGGTTTGGGCAGATTTTTTTCTGAGTGGTTGTGGAATCTCTTGGATTCTTAACATTTTAATCTAACGGGCAGAGAAATTGGAAGTAAAATAGGAAACATTTGAAGTAAGAGATAATTCAATGCATTCATGTTAACAATAGGTGTTGATAATGTGATCCCAATAGTAGGGAATGTTGATAGAAACTCGTTCATATCATCCATGATAGGTGTATCTATATATAATGATTTCCACATACTAAATCAACTACCATCCACGGTAACGCTCTCTGTAAAAATGGACTTGAAAATGAAATACAATCGTATAGCACAAACTAGGGTGTCAACATCAACTGTTAACAACACTGGAATCTGTAATTTTGTAATTACAACAATGGAACTACCACTGCGCGGTCTTAAGACCTCTTTTTCATGAAAACTTGCAACGATATAACCCATCAATATAACAGTTAAAACACACTCATTCAACCCATCAATTCAATAGTTCAAACCATTCAAAATAGTGATCCAAGGTTTCAACCATAACATAACAAGTAGCCAACAATTCAATCCATCCATTTGAAAGGTAATAAAAACCATGAAACCCATAAATATATCACACCAATCCAGTCATAGAAGTTATCTAATTATACAATTCATGTTGACAAAAACTTAACCAACAATCCAAACCATCAATACGTTGTAACAATCCAAATTACATCGTCTTATATTTTTGCTTTTTTTTTTTTTCCCGAAATCAAAACTATGTCATTTTTCTATGTCGTTTAAGGGTTCAAATACATTCACATTCTTTTAGACATTCTTTAAGTTTTTTTTGGAAAAAAAAAAAGGTTCTTTAAGTTAATACTTTAAAACTATGTCGTTTTTATATTACAAATCCATATATATCATTTCTTTTTTTCACTTAATAAAGTATTTAACACATAAAATGATTTTAATCATTTCTGTTAATTTACTTTCATAAAACTTTCATAAGTTATTAACGAAAAACTTTGTCAACAACATTTTTTAAGCTTAATGAAGTATTTAACATACAATACAACTTGTATTTTCACAAACACCATACTATACACGCACAAGACAACTCATTAACTAATAAAACATAAACTTTCATCACAATCACCATACAAACTACCCAAATACATTGAGAAGACCTATAAACATTCTTAAGTTTAACCTGCACAAACATTGTCCCAAACCAGGCATATGTTCCCAAACAATTCCACAAATTCAAGTAACAAATTTCATATCAGAATAGGAAACTGAATTCATGTATCAATAAGACATATCATCATCGAAACCATATTCTGTCCCTCAATTTATACAGTAGCATACTTCTCCCTTCAACTTTAATACCTCCAAATTTGCTTTCAGTTCCAAATTTCCCTTCAAGAGTGTCGTGTGATGTCCTTTGGCTACAACTCACCCCTCTCTTTCCTTATCAAGTTCCCGCTTTAAAATCAATATAGCTTTTCGCCAGTGCTTTCCACTATTAGTTATCGAGTAAGTAGCATATCCCTTCGATGTCCCGGAAAGTAATCCTAATGTCTTCTTATATGTAACTTGCTCACTAAGTATATTACCATCCTCAATGAACGTGCGCATAAACCGGATCTTTTCTTTCTGCACCAATAGGTTCAACCGAAGTATTTTATATTTACATATGTAGTACACAAATACCATATTACAGTAATGTAGAAAGATAAACCACAGTCTAGTACCATGCAATGGTAAATAGTAAGAGATAATCAAGACTTTAGAAACTTAAATATGATTCCCTACTTGGTTCATGAACCCAAAGGCCAAGCTTTGGATGATAATGAGATGTATGAAATGCATCCACCAAGCTTCCAGTTTCATCATACAAGATGATGTATGATTTTGGCCTGCCAGTGTGTTTCATTCAAACGTGGCTGCAAGCTTCCTTTGCCTGCCGTGAAGTTTGGTGTGAATGAAAGTAAAGAAATCAAACTAACATTCGGCATAAGTAAGATGACATTTTATAGTTTCATATAATAAGGTATATAATATGGATATTTAAAATAGTGTCCTTGTACATCGTTATTGACACAGGGTCTAAAATAAATCTAAAAATGTTTCTTGTCAAAAAAGTATTCCTTTTCATTTGAGCAAAACCATGCATGTAAACGGGTGGATATCGAATGTCCGCCCAACCTTTGTACCCGTATCCAATACTCAAGTCCGACTCGACTATTTGGTGGGATACGTAAAGGGCTAAGGCCCTAAATAATAATAATAATAATGATGATGGAAGCCCGTGGATCCCAAGCCCGTAGAGACCCAACAAAAAAGAAACGAGAGAAAAAAAAGAAGAGAAGGAAACATTTTTTTTCTGTATTCTTTCAGACTCCCACCACGCCTCTCTTCCTCTCTCCCTCCATCCTTTCACCCTTTCTTTTTTGGCCAGATAATATTGGATTCGGGTCAAATATGAATATCCGATTCAGTTTTTTGAAGCCAGTTCTATTAAACAGATAAAAAAACAATTAACATGAAAGAATTGAATTAAAAATTAATATAATAAAATTTTGATAAATTAATAAATAATTAATATATTTTTTAAATCGGATCAATTTTATCGGTTATTCAATTATCGAAATTTATTATAATTATCATTAAGCTATTTAAAAAAAGTGGACAATTGTCACGGCTAACGGAATAAAATATCCGAAAATTATGTTTCAGATCGGAAATTAATGACCCGTATCTGACCTATGATATCGGTTGGGTTGGATTTTTATACTCATCCCTGAGCAAGACCGATCGAGAGCTAATCCATTTCATTTTATCATTATGACACTGTTCTGAACCAAAAAAACATTCTAACATGCCTCATCTTTTCCCGGGCTTGGTACACAATTAGCTTAATGGGTCGATAAGAGACGTCAAATATTCATACAAATTTATCTCGACTTTGTTTCCAACTTTCCATCTCTATTTTGGTTTCAAAAAATATGTTTGAGATAGAAATATTACATTATAATTTTATGTTGCTTTAGCATGAATTTAGTCCAGACATGTGGTGTAAAAACGTGTCACGTGTGCGGCTGTTTTTTCTGTTAGCATGGAGTTGGCAAGCAAAGTGACCTTTTGAATTTTCATGCGTCTAGGTACAAAGTTGGAGGTGGGGAGGTCCCAGATGGATTGTGAGGAGAAGATACTGTGACCAGTCAATTTATCATCTGTATTATGTACCTTTCCTTTCCTTTCCTTTCCTTCTTCGTGGCCATTATTGAATGAATACATGAATTATGATATACTTGAATTATGCGTACGGCAGTTAAATGAAATTCAGTGCCTGAAATAATTTGATCTATGGGCACATGTTGGAGGAATCATTACGGTAGTTCATAGAGTTCATGGTAAATGTTGTAATTTTAGAGGAATCATTACCGGAATCATTACCGCATGCAAAGAGGAGGAAGATCATAAATATTTAGATCGTAAAATTGATTTTTGACCTAATGAATATGACACATATGATATAATCGTAACTAGAATATATGACTCTAATCGAAATACATATATTTCTCTCGTATACTATATAGATAGATATATTGTTAAGATAGATAGATATACCCGCATCTATTTAAGAAATTCAATTTCTCTAGCAAGAAAGAAGAAAAAGGAAGGAACGGATGGTGTCATGGACTCACGGGTAAGGTCTAGTCGGCACCGAAGCTATTAGTGCAATTAAAAGTAGTCATGGTTCAGTCCATGTGATTGATCGGTTATTACTATTTAGGTACCGAAGCTTCTGGTGCGTTTAATGAAAACAGAAGGGAAAAAACATCAAACAAGGATTAAGTCATCCATGTGATCCAAGAAACCAAAAGCATGCTCCTATAATTGTGTCTCTCCTCACTTTTTCCATAGCATATTTTAGGGCTTCTAAGTTCGACAGCTGTCTATCATTTTTCTTTTCTTTTATTTTTTCTTTTAATAAAAATACAAGTAGATGTCATCTACAAAGGAACCATTTGAAGCACCAAGATGATAATCATTATTCCTTTTAACAAAGTTGAAGGCCAATTATTAATAGCTTTAAATCTTTCAAGTATAGGCTAGGGCCAAATCTATTATTATATTATATTAATTATTATTTTTAATTAAAATATATTGATCTATTATAGATATAATTCATATAAAATTAGAGATATCTATTCTTTTATCATTTTCTTTATTTAGGTAAGTCTATCTTTTTCCGGTATATAAAATATTTACTACATTCCCTAACTGATGATTTTTTTTTTTTTTGAAATGGTAAATAGACTAAATTTAAACTAAATGAAGTGAACTTTGTTTAAATTTGATATCCCTACTATTTTTTTTTCCTTTTTTCTTGGCCAAACATGTTTGATGATACAACACAAAAGTCTTAACCACTATTTAGGGGGACAAATAAGTAAAAGAAAGCATATTTACGTATGTCACATACCTAATTAGCTTGCTAGTTAGTCTCCAACTGAATCGGACCCCTTACCATTACTAGTGGTGTAACCTTTTCCATCAACTTCCCTCTACTTTCCCTCGTCCGACTACCACCTTAAATTACTGAAAAGCCCTTGTATATCTTCTAGGGTTCCACCCTATGTTTTCCTTAGTAGAAAGATGAAGAATATCCAACCTACACACGTGATCCTAGCAAAGAGAAAGAATGCCCATATAATCTTCATCTTTATTATCTAATTCTCTATAATCTTTTTCAGTCTTTCTAATTCTTCTTAATTTCTATAATCTCTTGACTCTCTCTAATTTTGTCTTAAACTGTATACTCTCAAATTCTCATTCTCAAATCTCAACCGTGAAGTTTTCATCGATTGAATTTAAATCATTGTAATTTGTTACTTACTTACGTTTATTTTCACGTTATATTCTATATTTACTAACTTGTATGATTAAGTTCTAATATTTACTATTACTTTGATGTAGGAAATGAATCCTCACAATGAAAATGTTATTAATTTTGGATTTTTTGGTTACTCCGAAAATGACATAACTGTTGAAGACTATATGAATCTACCCGATAAAAATATTTGAAAATTAGTTATCTACGAGTTTTATAGTATTTTTCTATTTTTTCTAGTTTTAAGGGTATTTTTATAATTTGATTAAATTTTAATTCTATTTTTATTAGGAGACCAAATTTGTGTGAGTTATTTCGTAATTTTGTTTAATTAGTATTAGGGTTTCAGATTATTCTTTTAATAGTGAGTTTGTAGATTTGAAAATGAGCTTTTTCATGAAATTAGAAAATTAAGTTCTGAATTTTTAGAACCGCTTCTCTAAAAGATTTCAGGTTATTTTTTAGTTCGTACGAGGGATATTTAAGCAAATATCCGTTTACGTTTTACAAACATAAAATTTGTTTTACTTTTGTTTTCTATTCTGCGTCACTCAAAATTCATTTTGATATTTACTTAACACCCTCGCTTGTGCGGCATTGATTAAGGGTCTAAAACAAATGTAAAATGTTTATAGTAATCAAAACATATTGTTTCTCATTTTAGCAAAATCAATGGAAGACAAAACCTTTTCATTTGACAAGTTTTCGAGTGTTTGTCTATAGAGCAGTGGTCCTTTTCATGAATTATTATATATAGTACTGTTCTAGATAAGGCCTTTCATTTAACAGGCCTTTCTTTTGGTGATGAGGCCTCATCTTCTCTGGGTGTTGGCCGATCATTCATCATATGTACATGCAACTCTATCTCGACTTTATTTTCATCTATCTTCAATCCTGTTTCAAGTTCCACAAATTGATATAGTAAATGAATGTAGAATTCATTCACTAGCATGAATATAGTCCAGACATGTGTAACATGTGTGTGGCTCTGTAATTTTTGTTGGCGTAGAGTTGGCAGGCAAGTCACCTTTTGAACTTGCATGCGTCTAGGTATCAAGTTCGTGGTGGAGAAGAAAGTAAGATTGTGAGAAGGAGGTATAGGGACCTGTCAGTTCATCATCTGTATGTCGTCGCTTTTCTTTCTTTTCTTGTCCATTATTAAATGAATATATAGATTATAAGGTATATACAAAATGATAATTTTTAAAAACAATTATGGTATGGATGGCAAAGATTGTATAGTTCCGAAAATTATCGCCCGTATAGTCGAGGAAGGCGGGAAAAGATGATAAGTTCTATTCGGTATTAAAGCAAATCATGAACCAGTCCACGTGATACACTCACTATTTACGGGCCCTGAATATTCTTTTTTTTTTTTTTTTTTTTCCACAAGAAAACAGAAGGAAAAGAACACCAACCATGTTGAAGAAACCAAAACATGCAAACAATAATTGAGTCTCTCTTCACTTTGTTTTAGTATCTTTGTTTTTTTTTTTTTTTTTTTTTTTTTTTAAATAAAAGAAGTAGATATCATTTACGAAAGACCCATTTAAAAGCACCAATAACATAATCATTCTTCTTAGCAAAGTTGAAGGCCAGTTATCAATTGCTTCATGTCTTTCAAATATGGGTTAGTGCCCAACCTCGTCCCAGGGCTAAAATTTACTATTAATGTGCATGGGAGGTGATTCAAAATTTTTTTTTTTTTTTTTCAAAATTGTATATATTTATCTCTGTACATACCCAAAAATAAAAAATAATATATAAAATATAAACCTAAAAAAATGGGAGAGAGTGAATACGTCACTAGTCACATAAAGGGTTCCGAGATGTTTAACATCAGGAACTAATCGGATAATAATTGAATAATTGATCGGAAAATATTAAAAAAAAAAAAAAAAAAAAGTCCCGTAAAACACATGTAGAATTTGTTGATAGTTATTCTCGTATCATTAATTTCTTTGTTTGAGGGCAAGCCTTGCTTTTTCCATCGTACAAAACATTGACTGCCTTGATTTACACACATGAGTCGGGATACAACACTCTTCTTAAGTCTTAACTAGTATTTAGGAGGAGGAAAAAGAAAAGAAAGCATATTTACTTATAAACTCATATCTAATTACCTTGCCGGTTAGTCTCCAACTGAACCTGACCATTACCGTTACTAGTGTAACTTTTTCCGTCAACTTTACTCTGCTTCCCCTTGTCTAACCTCCACCTTAAATTACCGAAAAGCACTTCCATATCTTCTAGGGTTCTACCTTGTGTTTCCGGTAGCATAAAGAAGAAAAATATCCAACCTACGAATGCGATCCCGGCAAAGAGAAAGAAAGCCCCACCAGTTGTGATCCCATTGCAGAGGGACAAAAATGTCATTGAAATCACCCCGCTCGTAACCCGATTTACAGCCACTCCGATACTCGTCCCTTGGGCCCGCAGCCTCAACGGGAAGATCTCGGAGCTATAAACCCACGCGATGGGCCCTATCCCGATCGAGAAGGCCGCAACGTATGATAGCACCATTGTGATCGACACTGCTGCGGCCCACATAACCTTGTCGTGAGAGTTGTTTATGATCGTGAGGCTAAATCCGAGGGTTGCGAGCGAGGCAACCATACCTGCAACGCTGGTTAGGAGCAACGGACGCCGTCCGATCTTGTCGAGTAGAAACGTAGCCACTAAGATGGATATTGTTTTGACAAATCCAACGGCTATTGTGGCGACTAGCTTCATGTCGGACGATGTAATCCCCGCCTTATCGAAAATTCTCGGGCTATACAAAACGACGGCGTCTATACCGGATGCCTGTTGGAAAAAGTGTATACCAATTCCTGCAATGACGATATGAAGCACGGTGGGGGTTGGTCGAATAAAAAGTTGTTTCCATACGCCTCGATCCTGTTTCCTTTTGGTGACCTCCACGATTTCGTCTGTGCAGTCTTCCGGGATTCCAGCGGCTTCTTTGATATCGGCTAGTCGTAGTTGAGCTTCTTCGTTAGAGTCCGAGGTCTTCTCGAGGACATGCCTGGCATCTCCGAGCCGGCCCTGCATGACTAGCCAACGAGGTGACTCGGGCATGGTCAAGACCACGAGGGCTAACCCGACTGAGGGGATTGCACCCACCCCGAGCATGAACCGCCAGCCCAAGTGAGTTGGCAGCTTTGAGAATGCATAGTTGGAAACATAGCCTAGTAATATTCCTGCGTTGATGAATACCTATAATCAAATGGTCAAAACCAATCAGCTCAATTTACAATTTCAAAAATCAATTTGTCATTTAGTCTAAATAAATAAATAAATTATTGGAATCAGTTCATATTTACTTACTCCTAAGTTACCATTAGACCTAATTCTTCAATGGGCACGACATGTTAAGAGACTATGTCACATGCACTTGGAGACAGATATTCACTTCTTTTTTTTTCCCTTCGTCTACAGAATTAATTAAGCTTAAGAACTAACGTTGAAGACACGAAAAACAATGAGATAATGACTTAAGAAATATGACAAAATAATAAGATGTCTTTATATGAAAAAATAATGAGTGATTTAACTAGGTGCCTTTTATGCATGGAACTAACTGAGTACTTATTAAGCAATGGATAAGAAAAATAACCTCAGGGAAGGATGTGAGAAAGCCACGGGTGGATGCCGGAGAAACCTCAGCAGTGTAGACCGGAGCAATCATGAGAGCATATCCAACTCCGAGTCCGGCAATGAATCGACCAAACATAAGGAACGCATAATTAGTGGCAAATCCCATGAGTATAGCTCCCACAAAGAATATTGCTCCGGCAACCACCATAGTGTAGCGGCGGCCGATCCAGTCTGAAGTTTTTCCAGCAGCAGCCGAGCCGATGAGACAGTAGATGTTAATAATTCCGACCATGATTTCAATCTTCACGTCGGAGAGTTTGAAGTCTTCCTTGATGTAGATGGCGGCTCCACTCATTACACCGATGTCTGAGGATAAGAGAGCAATTAATTAAGGACCGTGTATGTCACATGCGTTAGATAATTCCCTAAAACGTTATCCATACTCATGCATCGCAGTTTTTTCCTTTTAATTGTTGTAAGAAAAAAAAATATAAATAAATTTTCGAGAAAGCTTCCTTCCTTTTAGAGATTTTCCCACGTTTTGGTATATACATTTCTAGCCATGAACGGAGAAATGGAGGAAGAAGATACGAATTAAAGTATTAACATACGACATAAAAACAATTTGTTTCTATATTATAATAACAAGCAACTCAAAATGAGAGAAACAAACTAAGAAACAAATCTTCACTCACCATAACCCAGTAGAATTGAAGTCATGGAGGCCAAAACGGCACAAGCAATAGCAAACTTGTTTCTCTTTGGTTTTCTTGGAGGATGAAAATCTAGTGGTAGGGTTTTCTCATGGGACGTTTCTTGTAAAGTACCATTTTTCTTTACTAACTCAGCCATTTTCAGGCACTGAGTTCGTAACTCGGTGATATGAGGTTTTTTCCTAACTTTCGCAGAGTTTCTTGTAAGCAACTGAAAGGTGAAAAGAGAAGATAAGTTTTGATGGGTTACTGAACAGAGCAAAGGGAGTGGACTTATATAGACCCTAGAGGAGGAGTTATTACATCAGCTTTACGTACACCTTCCTTGTAATAGTGCCAGAAGGCGTTTTGTTTAATTTTGGTGTAGTATTATTGGTTTTGCGGTCCAAAAGGCGATCTGATTTCATTTTCAATGGGGAAAGCTTCTACCATATAATAAAACTTTATAATATTTTTATTTATATCTATATTTATGTTATTAATTAATATGTAATATTTTTTTTTTGTGACACGCACCTATTACTGCTGTATTTTCAACACCGACCCACCTTACTAATAAACCATATTATAAATATTCTAACGTGTATACTTCAAGTAGAAATGAGATTTTTATTTCAGCTACTGGTCATTTGGCTGTTTTAACAAATGAACAATATTCACGTCACAAGAACTATATCTTATATGTTAAAATAAAATTATCATACTTAAGAGAAATAAAAATCTCCTTAAAAAATTATTTGTATGGTTACTTTCTTTAGGTTTATTTATTTATTTATTTATTTTTGTCCGGTATATGATTTAGTTTAAATATACCCTTTTAAAGAGAGAAAATAATATATTTGAAAGCATAATATAAAAAAAAAATTTACATTTGAAAGCATTTTGTATAGAATATATTTTAAGGCATAATAAGAAAAATACATTTAAGAGTAAATAATAATAATTTTATAGAATATAAGTAAATGTTTTAACGAAGAAAAGAATATATTTAAAATCATAATAAGAAAAATACATGATGAACTTTTACAGTCAAATATCGATAAAATAATAATTTTGGGTTCAATAAAAATATATTAATTAAATTAAATTATTGATATTATTACAAGTTGAAACTGGCTAAACTGTTATTTAAACAAAGTATGAATTTACAGGATATTAAATTTTGGGGGGTTTTTTCAAATATTATCATTTGAACTTGGGGGTCTAGTTTTGGATTCTAAGAATAGGAGAGGTGCAAATGAAAATAAAATAAATACTTGAAAAGGTTCGAACAAATTCGGAATTGACAAAATTAATAGTTGAATTAACTTTAAACAGACATCTCAAAAGCTCTTCTATTAACAACCATATCAACTACCTCAACTGCTAAGATAAGATGATAAATCTAGCCATTGATTTACTTATATGATTCACGAATATGGAAAGGAACTCCCCAATCAACGATTGAATAGCAAATCTCCTGAGAAGGAAACGATAGAAACCACAAGTCACAACAGCTATAACCAACCATAAATTCACCTTTTCCTTATTAGAAATACACATGCTACTGTTAAGGGCATTTACCATCTTTTAATGGACGACTCCACTTCCAAAACACCCTCCTCTATCATCTCTACTCCTCCAACTCCTCCCATCACTAATTCACCTCCCACAGAAAAGGGCATTTACCATCTTTTACCTTATATATATATTCATTTCTTATTTTCAAATTAAGAACATCCCTCACTAGATGAGATGAGTGTCTTCGAAGACATTTTCAAAACATAGTGAAAGTAAATCAACAAAAGAACGCAATTGAAATAAGATATGGTTAGACTAGTTTTTATCGTTTATCTTACTCTTTTTTGGTTTTTCTGTTTTTTCAAGAAAAAAATAAATAAAATAACGATTGTGCTGGTTACGAGGCTACACGTTCACAATGCAAATTGTGGATCCTCACGGAATTCAAAATCAAACTAATTACAACCGGAAGAAGTCTTCACGTTACCCCTTGTAATATGCGACAAAATTCCCCTTTTTTTTTTTCAATTTTTTTTCTTTTCAATCCTTTTCTTTTTTCTACTCCACAAATTCCACACAATAAATCTTATTCTTGGTCTTTGGATTCTTGCCCGAACTAACTTTCTCACTTCACCGTGAAAGAAAGCATTATTAACTAGGTTCATAAGGATCCAATATTGATGACATTGATAAGATGATTGAAATATCTACCTCTACTTATTGAAGAAGGCTTAATTGATAAGCTAATTTAAGGCTTAATAATAATATAAGAAGCTTCTAGTATAGGAAGTCAAAACCAAAAGCTCTTAATTAATCATGCATCTCTATTGGAATTTGAATTAACACTTTAATTTTCTTGCCATATTATCTCGAAATTAATTAGATTATGAATCCGATAATTTTCTTTACATATTAGCAACTATTTTGTTCATTCCATTCGAAATTTTATAGTACTTCATATGTAATTTTATAGTACTTCATTTTTATCATTCGATTCATTTTGCTAGCCTAAAACATAAATACAGATCACTAAATTTCTATACTTAAAAATAAAATAAAAAACCACCCAAGAACCGAAACCCAACCCAACCAAGTCGTTGGTTGTCAGTTCTAATGATCATCTCTTTTAAGTCGGGCAGTTTCACCTTATGATCAAAATCGCTCGACTTCATGTCGGACGGTCAAGAAACCGCCCCAAAGAGCACCAGGCCCGAGGGCCGTCTGTAGTCCTAATATTAGCATCGAAAGTAAACTTCATAACTACCGCTGATTTTTTTGTTGTGTTGTTTTTTTTTTTTTTTTTCAATAAAGAATTACAACACTAATAATTGATAAGAGAGAGAGTTTTTAATATTTTAACAAAAATACGTAATTAATATGTTTAGTTCAACGTGTAGTGAGAAACTTCAATTACAAGAGTTGAAGAGATAATTAACCTACATGAAGCTAGCAAACAAGCTAATGCTAACAATTTAATCGTACTTTTATATATTAGTAATAAAATTCCGAATAAGAATTCAATATGCTTTTGTGCCCTTTATCTTTACTTAAAGCGACTACTACCAATTTATTAACTACTTTATTGCTCTTCGTTTGTATCATTTTTTCGAGATTAAACTTTCCAATTTGTTTGGTTAATTTGGTTTCTTATATGTTTGGGTTGTTGCATTATTTTTTTTATTCATTTCCCACTCTTCAAAGCAAGGAAGTCAAGGAGACAATTTTAACACTCTTACTCACTTGTGAGTTGGTCATTACGAAAGTCCAACAAGTAGCATAATATATAAAAAATACTTTGTAAAACAGAGTGTGCAATATGGAAGTTCTATTTATAAGATAGGTTGATGTTAGTATGCAGTCTCTCCAAAATATATTTGGTAAAGAAGATTGGATTTTGAGTGCTCTAGCCGCATTAAGCAAATGAGGATGTTTTCTTTCCACTATGTCATTTTGTTGTGGTGTTTATGAACATGATGATTGATGAATTATGCCTAAGGATTTTAGTAATTGATTGAATTCATTGCTAAATAATTCATATCCATTATTAGATCTTAAAGTTTTTACAGAAGCCTTAAAATGAGTTTGTATCATTTTGAAGAAATCTATAACCATTTATAATACATCAGATTTAGTTTGCATCAAAATTGTCCACGTTCTTCTTGTATAATCATTTATTATGGTTAAAAAGTATTTAGATCCATTATAAATAGGAGTTTTAAAGGGACCCCAAATATTCATATGTATTATTAGCTTAAAACTTGTTTTTGTTTTAGTAACACTAATGGAAAAAGATTTCCTAGTTTTTTTTAGCTAAGGAACATATAGAGCAACATGGATATACCGATGTGTGAGGAATCTGAGATATATTTCTCATGTCCTAGTATTCAATATATCCAAGCCTTTTATGCCATAAATCCATGTATGTATAAGTAGAAAACGAAGATAAAGGAGACACATTGTTTTCAGAAAAAGAAAGTACTTTATTTATTTGAGGAATACATGGTGTTGTTTTGTTACAATTAGTTTTACATGATTCAGAAAACAAATTAGATTGAAAATAAGATATAGATTTTCGACTAGTTTGAACAGAAAAATTCACATAATTTGATGTATTACTAGAAGGTATGTAATATAAACCCTGTTTCTCTTTACCAATCCCCAACACCAGTCTAGTCATAAGATCCTAAAATACACGGTGATGAGGGTGGACACTGACAGAAACATTATTGGCTTTGGACAATTGAGATATGGATAATTGTAACTGAATTTTAGAACAAATAAAACATTTCGTAAAGTTATATTTGGTGTGATATTGACTATTCCAATATGAGAAGTAGAAGTTGTTGTTCCATTAGGTAGAGTTATAGATAAAAAAGTTAAAGATTTATAAATCTTAGGATTATCTAGATTATAAAAGCAACATGTCATATAAGATTGCTTGTCCCTGTAACTACGATCCAGCATGTATTATTGGAATGCAAAGTTAAAAGGCGAACTGATTTACCTACCAAATTTGTCATATGGTTGGGATGATCAAATGAACTTTCTAGATTGTTGATCATCTTCAAAATCTTTTGAAACTATTCCAAAGTAAATGAATTCACTGAGTTTTTTTGTTGAAGGAGAATCATCCGATGTAGCATGTTTTGTAATAGCACAATAGCACTATTGTTTGGCTTATATGGTTTCTTTCCTTTATTGAACTTGAAGTGTGTAGGATACCCTACTAACTTGTAGCAAAGATATTTCTTGTGCCCTTTCAGATGTGAATATTCATATTCCACATTCTTGTTGTATCTAGAATTGGAATTGAGATGAAGTTTTCCAGAGTTATTAGTATAGAAAGCAACATTGTTTGCCTCTTGTGCAGGTTGTGGATTATATAATCCTCTTTGAGTTTCTTCTTGTACCAATGTGGCATATGCCTCATTAATAGATGGCCATGAACTTTTTGGCATCATCTGTGATCTTAGAGCATTATAGCTCTCATTCAAACTAGTCAGAAATTGCAACAATTCATGATTGTCTTCTTGTTCTTTTGCATTCCTGATTGCTCCACATGTACAACAGTTACAACAACTGCAAATAGTAGGAGGAATAAGAGATTTATACTCATCCCACTTTGATTTAATCCTAGTATGATATATAGACAGAGAACTTGCACCTTTGCTAATTGAGTGCCTTTGTCTATATATAGCAAAGATCCTTGATCCATCGATTTTATTAAGTCTTTCTTTCAAATCGTTCCATACCAAAAAAACATTGATTGAATATACTACATCTCCTATCAATTCCTTAGATATAGAGTTCATGATGTAGATTAAGATTGTAGCATTACATCTATCCCATTACTTTTGCTCAATAATGCTTGTTACAGGTCGTTGATAAGATCCATCAACCAATCCTAATTTACTCTTGGCAAGAAGTGTTGTAGTCATCGATCATTCCAAATCCCATAATTTTCAAATCCAATTAGAATTTGAGTAACTAAACATAGACCTGGTGTATTTGCATATGCAAATACAGAGGATTATTGAAATCAATGTTGAAATTAGGGATTTGTGGTTGAGCTAGAAGAACCGCAGGTGGTGGCACCTGAACTGAAGGTGGTGGAAAATAAGTCGGAGCATTATTCCTTACCATTGAATCAAAAAACAGAACGAACAAACCGAGAAATCAGAGTGAAATAAATGATTCTTGGTAAATCAATATGAAATACCAGAAATCAAGAAATCAGAATGAAAGCAAGTGAAGAAATTGGAAGAAGAAAAATTGTAGAAGCAGAAACTAGAAATGAATTAAGCAAGATATTACGAAATCGTCTGTAATTCTGATTAGATATTCTTACTCTACAAGTCTTTTTAAAAAAAGAAAAAATTCTTCGATTATAAATCAGTAAGATATCTTCATCTTAAATAATATAAGATAATTTTAATAAAAATCAAAACAAAAATTAGATGGAATAGCAAAGTAAAAAATGGTACTTATATGATATACGTGTACACAATTATTATAATATATGATACTTATATTTTTTCCCTGGTCAACAAAGACCGGCTCCACCACCAGTGTGGGTTGAGCCTCCCTCGTCGGCCTCCATTGATCTTTCTTAGTCAAAGCTGAAGTTGACACCTTACCTTTATTGCAATCTTCAATAATTTGATCGGTTCACCTTACCGGCTCCACTACATGCTGTAGCTACTAGCTAGATAGGTTCAACTTAAATAAAGTATTTTCACTTTGTGAGGGTTTCGCCCTATAGGCTCTATATTTTCGTTAATTCTATCATAATTTGCTCTCTATACAGAAATCGTGATCTGCCATTGTATATATATATTGAATTCTTAAAGCTTTTATAAAATTCTCAACACATTATCTTGTGTAATGTTATATTCAATATGTAAGTAAATATTTTAGATATACGTTTAGCATTACCTTATCACAGATAAATTTAGATATATACTATATATATAAAAAAAATTAAGTTATTAATCTAAATCCAATTGACAATAAATAAAATAAATCATTATTATCATATATTAAATTTCAAAAATTTCGTTCCTGATTAGAGTATTCTCAACTGTACGGTGATCTAGCATTTACACATCGCATTTCAATGTTAAATTATCATTAAAATTAGTTAATCTTGATCTGTTTAAAGTTAAAAGAAGTAAATCCCATATCATTCTCCAAAACTTGAGAAAGTCAACTTAAAAAAGTTTAAGGACGTAATTACGACAATGATCTTTGGAAGAGAGTATTGAAATTCCTGTAATAATTAACAAGTGATTATTGTTTTTAACTGATTGCGCTGTAAGAGAGTAATAAAACGTGGGAAGCGACTATTCGTAGGATTCGTACCACGAGTCTTGTCTTGTTGCAGATTTTAATATTCCAATTCATATTCAAACCTCGTTACTATCATCAAGCCCCAGAGTTTGAAGAATATCCTCAAACCATTTGTTTTTTTTTTTTTTTTTTTTTTTGGGCAGGCAATTAATTTTGGGCGGCAGATTCGACGGACTTTGAAATTCTAAGTGCATTGGGTCTCACGTCTCAGTTGAGCAGATAAGAAAATAGTCACGTAAAATGATCAAGTTGGTAAGGTAGGGGGGGGTGATTGGAATAAATAAAGATGATTTTAATCCATTTTAATAAAGAAAAATTCAAAATCCATTTTAATTAAGAAGTTATATAAATAAATAAAAAAGATGATTAATCACATTTTGTATACTTTGAATACTTAGCGATTTTTAAAATTAAGTTATCTCGGTGATCAGATCTTATTATCTTATCAATTAATTAATTTTATAAAAAAAAAATATCTAAATTAATAAAAAAAAATTCTCTATAAACTTAGATCCTAAAAATAATCCTTAAAACTTTTATATAGCAATGAACCACATCACGTTATCAATTAATTTAAAAATTATCTTAATTACAAGTTCACATTATAAACAATCAAGTTTAGCAATAAGTGTCTTAACTTATGAACATTAAATACTATCTTAATTTAAATAAATTCATGTGATTTGTAGAATGGAGTATATGATAAACATACCACATGACTTATTAGGCCCGCCCCATACAAAAAAATTTATTATTGTTTGGTAGACGTAGAGTGGAAGATCAGACACATCATGCATACACAACAACTAATTACTAACTTAAGCACATTAGATACATCACATTAGTTTATTGATCATCATTATCTAACAACATTAAATAGGAATAAGATTCTCTTGATTATGGTATCTGTCATGTAATACTAACTCAAGACAAAAATATGTCTTATTTAATTGTATAATTTACTTAATAATTAAAGGTACCCCCTAATTGAAGCCAACAATTCAATTTCGAATCAAACATTGACCAAGAATCGGGGAAAATTAGAGATTTTGGATCAACATGATGAAAGAAATATAAAAATTAGAACCGTTTTATATTTAGCTAGAGATTTGTTTAAGAATAAGAGTCAATTTGAATCCATTTGATTATTATATAATTTTATAATTAAAATACTCTTTAGGGAGAACTATTTAGTGTCATGTCAATGTCATTTCATTGGTTATTTATTTATTTACTTAATTTTTATTTAATTATGAAATTCAATTTATTACTGATTAGAATTCAATTTTTATTTGTAATAGTTACGTGATTATTATTTTAATCAGTTTATGAATTTATTCTCTAAATTTAAAATATTTATTACTAATATCTTGAAGAATTCTCAAAATTTAAGAGTCGTAATTTGAATAAGTATGTGTTTTCACTTTATTCTTAATTTGCTTAAAGAATATTTATTTTTTTTATTTTTTTTATTTTTTTATTTATTCATGTATTTCTCTATGAATGACGTCTTTTTTTTTCTTTTTTTTTTTGACAAGAAAAGACAAAAAAAAGCTAGTTGATGATGATATATAGACATTCCTACCTACGTAATTTCATTTTGAAATTTCATATACACTTGAGAATTGAATCTCAGATTTCAATGATAGCCACCATTGTTTTCGGCTATGGAAGCATTTGAAGTTTCAACTAATTGACAAAGAAATTGAATAATAACTAGCTAGGCTTTTTTTTTTTTTTTTTTTTGCTAGGCTCTCTCAAGGTAGAATCATTGCACGTTTAAATCGGGGTATCCCTATTAAAGGACTTTTTTAGGACCCCATTTAACCCAACACATAAAAAGGGATCTTGCCAATAATGGTCGGAGATAACACATTGCTATAACACATGTCCAAAGTGAAGCTTTGCTACTAATTGTGGCCTCTACCCACTAAAGAGTTTTCCGATTAGGGGATGCCACAATTCCTTTTCTGTAAACAATTCAACAACTTGTAATAATATCAGTTCTTTGAATTTAATAAATGATGATTTTTCTTTTTCGGATAATATATTTTTTCAAGCTTCTCATTCTAAACTAAAACACTTAGATAACTTTCACTCTCAATTACAAAGCAAAACCCCACTGTCCAATGTGAAATTTACCCTTAGCCAAACAAGCAAGAAATCCATTTCCCAACGGTACATCAACTTCCACAACACCCTTTGAGCTTGGTTCATGCTAATGTTTGGGGCCTATATCATACATCCAATCACAATGGAGCCAAATTTGTTCTCACTATTGTGGATGACTTCACCAAATCTACTTGGATAATTTTATTACAAACCAAATCAATACATATCCTTCCATCAAATCCTTTATAACCATGGGCAATAATCAATTTGATAATCATATCCAAATCTTAAGAACTAAAAATGACACAAAGTTCTTTAATAAGGATGTTTCATCTTTTCTTAGTTCCTTAGGAATCATTCTTCAAAGCTCTTATGCTTATAATCCTCAATAAAATGAAGTTGTTGAGCATAAGCATAGACATATCCTTGACATAGTAAGGGCTCTCAAAATCCAATCTCATACACCACCTCGTTTTGGGGGGAGTGTATCTTGACAGCTACTTATTTGATCAACATACTACCATTTTTTTTTTTATCACAACACTAAGACACCATTGAACTTCTCTCTTACAAACCACCTACCATTTCTCATCTCAAAGTCTTTTGTGGCTCTATTTTTACCAAAATATTGAATTCTTTTGATAAATTTCACACGGGTCTTTTTCTTCTGCTTTCATGGGGTATACCTTAACACAAAAAAGGTACAAGTTATATGATCTTTCTTCGCATTCTTTCATCATAAGCTAAGATGTTATCTTTCATGAGCAAACTTTTCATTTTGGTAATGTCAATCCTTCCCTACCTCATTTTCCAATTATTGATATAACATTCAAGATGAGGATTTCTCCTATCCTTCTACTCCTTCCTCTGAACAACAACTAACATAGATCATTGTACCTTATACTTCCTTGTTTCATGACACATTACCATTGGCACACTTTGATCCCCTCAACTTTATTTCTCTTACAACTGAATCTATTCATTCTTCATCACTATTCCAAGTAGACGTTCCATTTTCTACTAGTCCAATGGCACATGGACTCTTGCTCAACTACCCAAAGGGAAGAAAGCTATTGGCTACCCTTGGGTTTACAAGGTCAAGCTCAGTCCTGATGGAATTGTTGAAAGGTGTAAGGCACGCTTGGTGGCAAGGGAATATAACCAGAAAGAATGGATTGATTACAAAGAAATGTTTTCTCAATTTGTTAAGATTGTCACTATTCGTTGCATATTAGCCGGAACTACTGATAATAATTTGCCTTTGCATCAAATGGATGTCAACAATACTTTTTTGCAAGGACATCTTGAAGAGTAAGTTTTCATGTGCCTTCCACAAGGTTATGGAGACAATGGTGAGATAACAGTGTGTAGGCTTTTAAAGTCTCTCAATGGCTTGAAAAAAACCTCACGCCAATGGAATTCCAAGCTTTGTTATGCTTTAATTGAGGGAGGTTTTTGTCAATCAAAAAAATATTATTCATTGTTCATGAATCTAAAAGGTAATCACTTCACAGTGTTTCTTGTGTATATTGATGATATACTCTTCAAAAGGGAGAGTCACCAAGCTGATGTCATAGGATCTCGAGTGTGCAATTTCGTAGCTGTTCCTGAGCAATTCAATTTAAGGAGGACGAAATTCTTGGTGAAATCATCCTCGGTGGGGGTCTGTTGGGTGGAAGTGTGAGTGAAATGCGCAATCACTTCAGTAATCAAATGTCAAACTAGACTCATCATGGCAAGATAGATAAACCATTTATTTTATCATCAGTGTAAGGATACATAAACCTGGTAGTTCTTTTTAGAGGCACAAACGAGAGAATTTATGTGGGAAGTAGAAGAATTGCTGAAGGTATGGGAAATTATCATAAGGATTGAAGGGAACAACCTTGGTTCCATTAATTCTAGGCAAGCTTTTCTGAAATCCAAGTATCTTATCAAATCTTGGATTGATGAAATATTTTATGGGTTTTGAATTGGCTAGAAATGATTCCGGGATTGTTTATTGCAAATGAAGTATGCGTTGGAATTGATTCATGATATTAGTTTGAGTGGTGCTTGTTAGGCATGTGCAACCAGTCTAAGCATTTCCCCTGATTGGACCCCGACCGACGGTAAGCAGATAAGGGCGGTCGGGGTGGTGGACCTTCTCTTTTTTTGTTTTATTTTTTTTTCCCAATTCTTCTAGTAAGGTATTTATGGATTCAAAATGTTTCAAGTATTATTTCTAAATATTTATAGGACTAAACTTTTTAACTGTTATTTTTAATTTTATTTATAAAGTGAGTTAATTCTTTTTCTAGTCCAAGAAGAGAGATAGATGGATGAAAAAAGAAAAAGAAAAAAAAATTGTTAAAAAATGGTCGGGCCTCGAACCTCGATCGAAAATTCTTTCTCTGAAGTCCCTTGTTAACTTATCATTCGGGGCTCTGACAGAAATTTGATTTTATAAAAAAGCCCCGACCGAACCCTACTGAAATAGACGTCTCAATTGAATTTTGGTCGGGGTTATTTCTTTGCACTTACCTAGTGCTTATCCTTATGGTACACCTATGCAATAAAATGACAAGCTTACCAATGTTGAGTTTGATGCCTCTATTGGAAAAATTGCTACTGATGTATTGTTGGATGATCCAACAACTTATTAACATCTTATTGGAAGTATGATCTACCTAACTATGACTCGCCCATACATTATCTTTGCCATTCAATCCCTCAACGAGCACAAGCAAAAGCCCAATTTTCCCCATTACCATGTATCCCTATATGTTTTGCAATACATAAAATAATACCCTGGATTAGGGTTTTTTAGCTCATCAAATTATTTGAAGTTAGAGGCGTATTGCAATTTTGATTAGGCTTCCTACCCTATGACGAGATGTTCCATTTCTGGTTATGTGATCAAGCTTGTAAACTCCACTATTTCTTAGAAAACCAAAAAACATACCATTGTTTCTGGTTCGTCGGCTAAAGATGGGTATCGTGCAATGCTACCACCACTTGTGAAGTTGTTTGGCTACTTCATTTGTTGTCTGAACTTCGTGTTTGTTCCTATGCTTTTGTTCTATGACAATGCCTCAACTAGGCAAATTATTGGTAGTCAAATATTTTATGAGCGGACAAAACACAGAGATATTGATTGTCATGTTGTTCGAGATAAGTTTCAGGAAGGTGTTATTCATCCTTCTACCATTGCCACTCAACAACAACCAGTTGACTCTTACTAAACCTCTCTGCAAATTGCAACACGATTTATTGATGTCCAAGTTGGGTGTGTTGGAAAATATTCACCCTCCCACTTCAGGGGGGATATTATGTGATATAGATGAGCTCACATGCCAGCTCAGTCAGTTTTCAGTTTGTTAAATACAGTTATGAGCGTTTGTGTAATTATGTAGTGTTAGTTATTTAGTTGTTGAGTATTGTATATTTACCCTTCTATTTGAGTCATTGAGTAATTAATGAAAACATTTTCATTCGTCCAACTATGACAAAATAGAACCTGTAAATAGTAAGTAGAAACAATATATCGTATATGTAAATAGTTACTGAAACAAAATGTGAGAGGTATGAAAAAACAGGAAAATCAGTATTTGGAACAAAAGACCCCGGGCCTAAGGGTGGGCAAAATTCTCGTCGGAATTGGGAAAATGTGGTACCGATGTTATAGCATTTTGGTATCTATCCATAAGCAAGAAAATGATTTCCTCTCTTCCTATACTTAAAAGTAAGAAAACGATTTCAATGTCATAGTGTTTCAATTATGTTGTATCTTTGAAGACAGACATAGTCAAACCTTTGATTACCGACATAAGGAGACGAATCCATTTTTAAGAAAACTGTGATTTACAAGCACATCGCATGGGCAAAATTCTCGATCCCGATAAGAATATCGATACTCCCACCAGGATTTGAAAGTTTGCCCATACCGAGGCATGTGAATCACATTTTCCTTAAAAATGGATTCACTTCCTTATGTCGGTGCTTAAAGACTTGACGACGTATGTCTTCCAGAATACAATATAATTGAAATAGTTAGATGCACCACTAAACTATTTCTCATGATTTCAAATACACCCAAATATGACATTGAAACCCCACGAATTCTAGAGAGGATCAAGTTTAGAAAGAGGGGAAATCATTTTCCTTCTCATGCTTGAAGAGGGTAGAAGAGCGTCAATTTATAAGCCTTATGAGAGGGCAGTTTCGAGCAAAATTAAATTTCTGATTGAATTTAAATTAATTTGATCGTAACCAATGGTTTATTTCTTAAGTAAATCTATGTAATTAATCTAATCAATTTTGTTTTTTAAACGGAAATTTGTGGAATTGTTGTTAGCTAGGCTTTATTACTCCAAAAAAGGGGGAGGAGGGAATCAAAGTACAAAACATGGCAAAAGCCAACCTGATTTAATTTGAGCTGACATTCAATATGCGTACATGAGTTAAGACAATTTTAGTCAGGATTTGCACCTTCTTTGCATGTGTGCATAAGAGAGATCATTTTTATTTATATTATTATCTATCAATAATTGGACATGCGCACATGAGTTACGATAATTCTACCGGAATTTGCACATATCCTTTTTGCATGCGCATATAAGAAAGATTATTTTTATTTATATTATTATCTTTTAATAATTGAACAATTTTATATAAATATTTATCCAATTTGCTCAAATCTCTAATATACGAACAAAATATTTTTCCTTTAAATTTTCTACTTTAATTAATATACTTTGAACATTAACTTCTCCTTTATTTATATATTTTTTAAATATACAATATATTATTTCAAAAAGTTTAAACCATAAATATTAAACATTTTTCACTTATACCAATATCACCGGCTCAGTGACACCTACCCAATATCACCGCCGCCATTTAATTTACAAAAAACTATAAATAAAATTATTTGGCAATTAATTGATATGGATGTCTATCAACTACCTTCAAAAGAAAACAAACGTAAACTAGGGGTAATAAAAAATATAATTGCAAGGGTTAAGAACGAAAAATAACACAAGAAAATTGGCTGGCTGGCTGGCTGGCTGGCTGGCTGGCTGGCTGGATCATCATCACATCATGTAACTTTCACGAGTCTCCTCCATCTCGATGAGACCTGGTTGAAGTTTTTAGTTTCTTTCTTTAATCATGCATGGGCCCCTAGATACTTGCTTTAAGAAAGTCCTCCGCACATGCTTTCAAAAATTTAGTAGATGAAATTTTTTTCAGGGGACGTAACTGAAAAAGAGATCCTGCAAACCCTCACCGTAAAAAAAAAATTAAAAATTAAAAAAAATACAAAAAAGGTAGACTAATATTAATAAGTGATAGGTCAAATTTTATAAATGAGCTTGCTATATTAATTAATAAAAATATATTAATATTTTATAACTATATCTTTAAAGTTTGGTTAAATATCAATAAACGAATAAATCTTTTTTTTTGTTTTTTGTTTTGAAACAGCGATTGGATTTACGAAATGAAAGGGGTCACGAATCTTTTGATATCCGATTACTACGAACCTCAAACGCAAAGTCTTTAGGTCAAATCGCATGGCATATCAAATTCGTAAGGTTTTTTTTCTCCACCTACTAAATTTCTAGGTGTGAAGATCAAATAATATATATCCTACTTGAAAATAAACACGTATCAAATTCCTTCGAACTTCTTGAAACTTCTAAAGAATTTACTCTGGTTAATAATGTCCGCATGCATGCACAGGCTATCCCCTCCCACACGTTTTTTATATTATAAAATCTCTTTAAATTAACAATTTTAGGATTGAATAAGTTTATTAACTAAATAGAATTTTAATTTATTAAAAAGATAATTAGTATATAATTTTTTAAATTAAACTTAAAAATAAAATAATTATTTAAATTAATTTATTAATTTATTGAATTTCTATTGTATGTAAGAAGAGAAATCCTATACGTTGAAAGCCATCGGTTTAAGCCATATCTCTATAATAATGACATTGTTTTGTTTTTGGTGTACGTAAGAGTGTAGATCACTAATTTGGAATTATCCCACAAAAGTGTAATTAAGAGATCCCACCTTGTACGCATTGAGCGATGAAGTGTGAAAATTTGTGTTAGGTCGACGGATCGGTTTTACTAGAGCATCACGTAAAGCAGAAGTGTATATCGTGTATACATATATAGAACAAAAGTTGAAAAATATCTAATGCCGTAATACGCATGCAGCAAAATTCCCACCTAAAATCCTTTTATTTTTTATTTTTTATTTTTTTATTTTTATTTTTTAAAGAAAATACTACTCTTGACACTACGTAGAATAATGCAAAATATTCTAATTAAAACAATATAAAAGAAGGAAGAAGACATGACAACCAAAATTTCTAATTAAAAAGAAATATAAATGAATTATGTTATATTTGGTGAAGCCCAAATGTAAGAATGAGTTATAGAGTTAGTGAAGCCCAATCTGATCTTCGCCCATTTTTTACCTAACTCGATCAAAATAGAGAGTTAATCTCAACCCTTGGTATTTTTCCCTTTAACCACATGCATCCGATTGCTCGTATATATAACCATCTTTGCTTCTTGGTCGGAAGAGAGAACGATGTGTGAGATCTTTGCTTCTTATCTCTAGTTTTGATCTATGTTGTTTAGTTTTTATTTGTATCATGCTAGAAGTGGTTTTTCTTTCGTGGGATTGTTGAGTTTTTGATGATACTATAGGGTGCTAGATCAACTAAGAGAATGAGATTCTTGAGTTTGCAACGTGTATAAACTGAAACTTTAAAATAATGCATATCAAGATCTAATGATTTGTTGAAACTCAATAAGGATGTACCGTTATGAGAACTTTGGTAAAAATTTGTGTTAATTTGTTTCTCTAATTTTAATCAATTAAGTGAATAATTAATTGAATAAAAAAAAAAGATATTATAGGCATTAATTTCAAATTATATATTTACAAAAATTAGAAAAAAAAAATAACTATATAAAAAGTATTAATTTTTTTTAAATTAAATGGAGTAAGAATATAATTTTGCAAAAAGTAGAGGACAACTGTCAATCCTACCCATTCCATCTTAATTCCACCGTTGTTTATATTATGTTATACAAATTAAACTTAATTAAGTATATATCATATTTTTTCTTAGGATCTTGGTGATTCACAATATATATATATGAATCATGTTCAATTATGTCTAATTTATCGGTTGAACTCATTAGTCAATACGTATGCTAGTCTAATTTGTCCCTCCATTAAATATTTTCTTAATCAAATTCTGGACATTACATTCACTAGTATGGCTACTAGAGTTGTCAAAACAGGTCACCCGACTTGAGCCGAACTTTGTATTGTTTATAGTTGGGCTGAGTTAAGTTCGGTCCGTTTGATAAATATATAGTTGTGCCCAGTTTGAGTCGGACTTATAAGGCCGAGCCCAAAACATGCTCTTTTTTAAATAAAGAACAAAAATATATATAATAAACAAGAAAAAAAAAGTAAGCTTTTGACCAAATAAAAATATCATTACGTATTAGTAAAAAATATATAAATAGTTAAATTTGAATAGGGCGATTTAAAAATTATTATGTAAGATGAGATAAAATAAAAGAAAAAAAAATTATAAAAACTACAAATTTTATTTTGAAATACTCTCATCATAACCTATCCCATCCAAATAAAAGAGTCGGGCAAAGCCTTTTTCTTTAGCCATAAAACGGACCGAAAAATCCTACCTATTTTAACAATTCTAATAGTTACCATAATAATAACGAATTTTGTATAGACAACCTATATCTAAACTATTATATTATAAAACTTATTTATTCGAAATATTTTTTTATCTAAAAATAAAAATAAAAACTCATTTTTAATTTGGCTCGAGCCGGACTTAGAATTTTGAGATCCGACTTAGTCCGAATCAAATCAGGCCAAGCTCGGCCCAATCTAAACAAGTTTGAATCTAATATAGGCCGAGCTGGGTAGAGCCGGCCTAGTCCGAATTGTCATCTCTAATTATAAGTGTGATTGGGATACCTGTGATGCATCTTATTTGAGTTTGAAGTTTGTGGGCTTGAATTAGTGTAATACTGGCCTGTTCCTTTTGCACTAAAATTAGGCCCGCGAAACTGTCTAGAGTTGCCAGGATGAGAAGAGCGAGAACCTTGCCCCTTCTTTTGAATGTAATTCGCAGTGCCAACCAATGAAGAAGGGGACTTCTTTAAGCGATGGAGATAGAGTTCATGACTAATAGGAATGTCATGAAGTTCTTCAAAGGATAGGGAGGTTTCCCTTACTCAGATTGGACCTGCAATTTCACGAAAATCAACACCAATACCCTACAACACATATAAGGTTAGATCATCATTCGTTAATGGTCAATCGATCTAAGCAAGATCATCAGCAATTATTTTTATTTCATGGAGCAAAACGGCGACATATTTATTTCCCCGTTGGGTAAGGGTCAGTTCCTCTTTAAATTGAAGAATACGCGTGCGAGATTTGCTCGCATAAAGCCGCTTTAAAATCTCCCAGACTTCATGAGAGGTGGACGCCGAGGAAATGAGTGGAGTGATTTCCATTGTAACGGTGGAGAAGATGGCAGTAAGGATGAGCTTGTCACGGCGAATCCAATGAGAATGACTGACATCAGAGGATGCAGTAGCAGTTGGACATGGAAAAGACCCGTCAATATACCCTTGCAGGTCGTAGCCAATGAAGTGATCCTCAAATTGAGGATGCCACTGTGGAAAGTTAGAGGTTGTAAGTCTATCGATGAGTTGGGAGGATGCATTGAGAACATAGATAGAAACGGTGGAGGTGTTGGTTATGAGGGTAGTAACCATTGGATCAGCAACAGGGGAAGAGGTTTGAATAGCGATGGAAGAGCTTGTAGACATGGAAAAAAAAAATGAAGGGCGAAGGATCGTGACTCGGTGGAGATGGAGGCTTAATCTGATACTGTATGAAGACTCAAAAGCTCAGCCATTCATTGATAATCGTACAGATACATATACACAGGTTAATATATTTTTAGTAATGAATTTTCAAGGAAATGAATCAAATGGAAATAAATGAGAATAGACAAAATAGGCAATTTGCTTAATGGATTTTTGACTTGGCAATAATCATGCTATGATTGAGAATAAAGAATAAATGTTAGGATTCTTTATTACTTATATTGCCAAGCAAAGCCTATTTAATCTAATAATTATTTTTTTAATGATAAAACCCGAAATCTCAAGCTAAAATCGAATCTAATATAACCCAAGAAATTTAGAAATATAACAATCCGAAATATTATGAATATTTAAGTTTTCCTTATTTTTATAATATTTTGAAGTAAATTATCATAATATTTCAACATTAAAAAAATACATAAATAGAATTTGATTATTTTTAAGACCAAAAAATCTTTAAAAGATAGACTAGGTTGTCGAAGAGAAAATAAATGGTCAAAACCGAATATTCCGTAAAACAAATACTGAAAAAACTAATAAGGAAGAAATAAATCTAAAAATGAGATAAGAAAATTTGTTTGCTCGATAGATTTTGCTCTCAAACAATAACCAGATAAAAGAGTGGCTGCTAAAGTTCTCTAGAAAGAAAAGAAAGAGAGAAAGAGAAGATTAAGATTCATAATATCATAGGAAAGATGTAATCCAATACAATTGTCTTCTATCATTTTACACTAAATATTTACTCACATTTATTCCTCCGTCCTCAAGAGATTAGAGTTGTCCGATAGATACGGGTTATACAAATTTGAGATTTCATTTCAAAATTAATTGATTATGAGAGAAGTTGACTTATTTTTCTTATATATTAATTTCCCAAGTGTTCCTTTTCAGATGTGAAATATAATATTCTCAACATACCCTCCTCATATGTATCATTATTTTGAGTTTACACGTATACATTTTTTATATGAATGACGCAAAACTCATGTGGCAATTAATCTAATCACGAGTTGAGTCTATTTTTGATATCATGTAGAAATTTAAGCTTATCTCATAAACTAATTAATTACAAGAGAAATTTGTCAATCTTTCTTATATATTAATTTCTCAATTATTCTCTTATATATATGATATAATATTCTCAACAACGTTATCCGTTCTTAATCTATGAGCACAAAAAAACTAAAAAAAACACAAACATAAAGGAGCGCAGACAAATCAAGTCATGATCACAATTCACACGATTCACAAGAGTTGAAAATCATAAAATATCCTAAAATATTTAAATTAGATCTAGAGGTTTTGATATCTCAAAACCATTAAATGAAAAGAAAAATTATAAATAGAGATGTTGAAAGCAATAAAATAAAAAATGAAAAATTTGAAAATAGTTATAAAATTTCAATTTAAGATAAAATATAATAGAAGGAAGAGAGAGAAAATAATAAATCAAATTAGTAATCTTACTTTTAAAATGAAATTTTGCAAAGTTTTCATATTTTAGACATTTATTAAAATTACTATTCTTTTAAGGCTACTATGCCAAGCGCCTCTATAATTTATTATTTACTCATAAACTAATTAAATATGAAAATTAATATTTATGATACCTTAATCTTAGTAATACAAATCTCATATTTAAGCAAATGGAAGCCCATTTTTTCATATTAATTACTAAACTTATCTTATTATTAAATTGAGTATAATTTTTATTAAAAATATCGAAATATAATAATTTTATAAAGAATATTTAAATAAGCATGTTAATAATTTATATGTTTTTTTATATTATATTATTTTATAAATTTAATAAATTAAAATTAAGATCGGATAAAATTTTTATTTAAATAATATTATTAATTTATCAAGTTTATATTATAATATTTCATACAACATTATCGTCACCCATTACTCCGACTAATTCGCTTACCATTATGATTATGATTATAATTTATTTTATTTCTTCTTTCAATATGAATTAATTCAGGAAATAATTAGAAGTAAGAACATTTCATGGCATCAAGGTGCAGGCGCAGGCGTCCCACTATCAAAGTTGGAGGCTTCGCAAACCAAATTTCCATTGGCAAAATCTACAGCCTCTGGTGCTCCACCACCATCACTTCTCTGAAAAAAAAAAAAACTCATTATAATTTATAGTTATACCAAAGTTAGAATTACTTTGATTAATGTCAAGCAAATGTTATATATACCTTGTAAAAATCGACAGCGATGAAATTTGGAAACCGATTAGCAGATCATAGCAGGTAGTAACCATGTTGAGCAATGGAGCTGAGTTGTGCTCGCAAGCTAGAAAAATGTTAGGGCCTCTTGGAAAATGGTTCATTAGAACTAGAGATCTCGTGGTTGTGTTCATCGGTGATGATTCTTGATGGTTCGGACAGAAATCCGGTTTCATTCCCCCATAGCCATCTGTGATTGTAAACTTAAATCAGTACGAATAATAGTAATTGAATTACAGACATTCATTGAAAGACTTAGGAAGGTAGGGGTATGATTCGTAACATAGGGGATTCTTTAGTATAAACAAGCTTTTCAAATGATTTGAGTGAACAAAAGTAATGGGACTTACATTGGTTTTCAACCTAATAGTTCCATTCAGAAGCAATTCCTTCAGAAATTTCCTTTTGTACCATCGAAGTGAAGACGACTAAACGTTAATTCTTCTGGATCATGTCATCAACGGTCGGCCAATCTCTGCCGTCTTTGGGCATCCAAGAAACTGGGAACCAAAACTTCGTAAAGCCGGCAGCATTAAAGATGTTACTCAATCCGTTTGGGGATGTAACACAGTCTTCGATGATGATGGTAACGATTTCCCAAGGATTCGACTCATTTAGAAATGTCCGAATCTCATTTAGAACATTAATGGCAGGTTGCTGGACGTTATAAACAAATCACAATTAACTGATCTCTTAACTCGAATTAATCATAAGTACTTACGTATCAAACTAACGAACATATACTAATTACTAATACAAGAACTCACAAAAGCTCTGTGATCGTTGCACCTTCCGTGACACAGCCATACGTCGGTCCGGAAGTTGTACTTATCTAGCATTAGCCCTCTAACACCATTCTATAGAGCCAAAGATCAAATAATGTATAATTAGATAGTGTTTCAATGTCGTGTGAAGAAATTACACTTAACTCGTACATGAACATATATATATATATGTAATTATGTAAATATATGTTGTACAGATTGATTAATATGTAATGAAAATTAAGAGCATTCGTTAAGCTGAGAGGTGATGGAGTCCTCTTGATTCGTAGGAGCCAAAATGAAAGATCCAGTTCCAGACTTGACTCCCATTCTTGCAAACGCATTGTGAGTTGTCAACCAGGTATACATGTTTAACGGCAGCGTTTTTATCCGTGAGGTGGGGATTAAAGGTTGAGTTCTAGTACAATGTGGACGCACAGCTCCTTCTGCAAAGCACGTCCCACAGTGCAAATCTGCATCACAGTTTCTGTTTGCTATGCAGCTCTCTCCCTTCTACATTCATTTTGGACCAAAACTGATTGACAAAATGTTGATGGGCTCAAACTGGTAAATAAGAGCGAAGTAGGTACCTTGTGGGCAGTGTAACAGTGAAAGAGAAGAGTTGCTGGTAACATGAAAATGGCAATAGTGGGAATTCTAAATCTCTGCGCCTGTAAATTAACAGTATGAATTGAGAGAAAGAAGACGAGAAGACGAAGAAGAAGAAGAAGAAGACCGACATTAATACGGATTTTGAGTTGTATAAATAGAGATCGATCTACAACAATGTTGTCTATTGTCTATTCTCACTCTCACACTGTTTCCCACGTTAATTAGGTGGCGACATAACATTCATCTCAAACGGCAGCGTTCCGACGCTGCCATTTTTTTCCTTTGGGTCTAAAGCATCGTAAACAGACCACCGTTGAATTTCTTATCGGAATTGCAAATACGTAGTAACTCAAATGTCTGAAATGTGCCATCGTTTCTATATGTTAATTGTTACCAAATCACATAGAGAAATTTTGAGATGATCGATTTTGAAATTGTTTGATATGATAGTGAAAATTTGATACGTACAGTTAAATTGATCGAAGCAAAAATATTGGTGTAAAGAACACACCAGAAAGTTTTGCAAGGAAAAGAGCAACTCCCATCCCACATCGGCTGGGTAAAGAATTTGGACGGAACAACATTGGTATAAAGAGCAGCAGCTTCAACTGAGCAATTCATACCTTTCTCGGCCTTTTGGCTAAGATCAAGTGTAGTATCTGTTCTTATCAGTTTAATATCTGATACGTGGGCCATCGGCCCACACGATATTAAATTAATTTTTTAAGGGAGAGGGACCACTACAGTAGCTTGCTACTGGGCTCTCTCGAGCGTCGCCCAAGTCTTGCACTATTGCTTGGGCCTGGCGCATCCCTCCATTATTAGTTCAAAACATTGTCGGTCCATTAAGTTCCAACGTCAATTCGATACTGCATATCAAGAAAGGGATTTCTTTTATCTTTTCCTGGGACATGTGCCCTCGTCGTTTCTTTCGTTCTTTCTCGCCTCTGCCAGTGAAAGATATATAGTAAGACATCCGAGCTCCCATTGCTTGAAATTAAGTTTTGAAAAATTCTATCAACTCTGGCTCCTTCATTTTCAATTTTTATCTCCCCCTCTTCTTTACCTATTGCAGGCATGTCAATCAAGAACACTTTTTGAACGGCCTATCGTAAGATCATATACATGAACCATTGACCCACTCGGAAATTATTAAGTTTTGATTGGGTAAAGGAGGTGGATGCTTTCCAAGCCAGAACATAAGAAAACCCAACGGAAATTCCGCTTACCAGAATCTTCCCTTCCAGAATCAGAAAGAGATGATCGGTCTCAGTCTCTTTCTTGTACTGGTGGAGGCTGATGGGATTTTGTTCGGGTTTCCGACCAGGTTTGGTTCCATGGCGGCGCAGATGAGTGGGTGTTTCGATTCCACGTTGCAATTGTGGAAAGGTCAGAGGCTTGCCGGAGTTCCCGACCAATTTTTTGTCAGTTCAGGCACTCATGGCGGTGGTCAAGAGTCCACCGCGTAAGTTCACCTTGGTTTTAATGTAAATCTAGTTTGCAGTTTATTCTAGAATGCAAAATTTCAGTTTGTTCAAATTCTGGTTCAAATGTAAACTATGGGGAGTCTAATCAAATTACAGTGTTGCCAAAACTGGACTACACTGCAGATGGACAGCAATCACTCAATTAGTGCACCATGGGATGATTTACGTGTCAATTGGGTACATCTTTGGAGCAGGAATGTTTGAAATGGAGTTCGGTAGTAGATGTGGGGATTTGTGCCTGGACTACACTGCAGATGGACAGCAATCACTCAATTAGTGCACCATGGGATGATTTACGTGTCAATTGGGTACATCCATCGATCAGGAATGTTTGAAATGGAGTTCCTTAGCGGTAGAGGTGGGGATTTGTGCCGGCATTGTTTCGGCATGGATTAGTCTATGTTGTATTTGTGTTTGTGTCGAAAAATAAAAGCACGATACATATATTATAATAGATTATAAACGTGCCGTGTCATGTCGGCTTGTGGGATTGTGCAGGCCTGTGAGTCTATTTCGGTCCATATACCTATTTTGGTATATGATCCCTTTTCGTCTTGTGAGTTCGAAGACTTGTTTTTTTTTTTTAATAAATAATTTTAAATAAAAGAATATTTTTAATGTGATTAGTAAAATATTAATAATATATGTATATTATTAATCGTTTATAATAGTTATTATTTAGTAAATTAAAAGTTAGTATCATTAATAATTAAAATTATAAATAAATTGTAATAAATATTATTTGACTAAATTAGATCTTATATTAATCGAAAAGTTTTTAACATACAAAATAATTTTCAGAGAAAAAACCCATAAAATTAGGAGACACTTTTGGACCTGCGTGCGCCGACACAGAAAATTCGTGTTGTGTTGTGCCGGCCCACATGCCGGCATAGTTAGGTACGACAGGACTAACTCGTGACGTGTCATGCGTGTTCGTGCCGGCCCGACCTATTTTACCACCTCTAAGAGAAGGTTTTCCTTATAGAGCCAAAGTTTTCTCAGGTGCACACAGGAACCGAATGAAACCAAGCTCGGTTGTGCATCAAGATAAGTACATGGCCACAGTCGTAGATATAAGCTCGGTGGGTCGATCCTTTCCACTGTTCCCCGGAGCTGCTTAACTCAGTTATTTTAGAGGGTCCCCTGTACTTACCTTCCATTCATTTGATCTTCTTGAGCTATTCTCTTGTTACTCTGTTTCTGGCAAAAATTGTGCATGGCTTATTTCTTATTTAACACAACTTTCTTCTTATTCGGAAGCAAACGAAAGTTGAACAGGATATATGTACTGTTGATTAGACTCAAGAAATGAACTCGTGTTTGGTAAAAGTTCCCCGTTTTGATCCAAACTCAATGTCCAAAAGTTCAGTTTTCTTATAATACTATATAAAGAAAACCCAGTTTTACTTCAGAATCCAAGTCAATTTCAAGTTTGCAAAATCCTTCCCAAATGCAAGCTTAACTTAAGATTTATGATGCATGTAGATCTTTTACACCTTGTAATACATACCTGTTTCCACAGGCGAGAACAAAACATGTAAGGAAAGGGCAAAGGCGCGTACTTTTTCTAGACAGATAGACTACATGGACATTGGTTTCAATAAGAACAGGGGTATAACACAAAGGCATGTTGTTTAGCATACAAACTGAAAAATGGAGAGATGCATCATATCATGAGACGCAGATGGCCAACAATTCACAATCCAAAAAAGAGAAAAAAAAAAAAATTCCCCAAACCAATATCACAAAACATGCCCATTTTAAAAGTTTTTGAAGCCACCATGGAATTTACATGCAGCGTGTGAACAAAGTCTGGCCCACATATCCACCAGCCATAGCTCTACGAACATTTGATTCAAACATCTTCGGATTATCCTTTAGAACCGCTGCAGCTTCGTGATTAAGAGGATCTTCATGGTTCGGTTCCTGCATTTTTCACAAGTATCAAATTTGTAAAATTCATTAGGAGCTTGAATTGCTAGGCCCAAGGAAGAAGATGAGGATCAGTTCATACCGAGAATAGATGAAACAATCCGTATATTATAGTGTTTATGTTTAAAACGGGCTTCCAGTCTTCTCTTAAGACATTGAGACATACATTTCCTTCCAAATCAATATTAGGATGGTACACCTGTAAAATTAATGCATCAATAAGAGCCGTTTAATTCATTGTTTATTAAAAGAGTGTTATTGGAGGATAGAACTACTTTTAGAAAAGGGATCATCGTATTTTACCATTGTCTTACACTTGACTTTTGGTGCCTCATGAGGGTAGATTGAAGAAACTTGGAAAGAGAACACAAAAGTACCCCCTCTGAAAATGTGAAATTAAGACACTTGGGTTATCTATATTATGAAAGAAATACAGTTTAACGAATAAATACATAATATAATAAATAGTACGGAACAATTGGTTTTGAACAATAGATGTCTTTCACATCCGACAATAGCAATGAATAATCTATTTTCATATTAAAATGGCAGTTCCAAAAAAACGCACTTCCATATAAAAAAAAATGGATTCGTGAAAATATTTGGGGAAAAAAGAAAGGATATTGAGCATCATTGAAAGTTTGTTCTCTAGCAAAATCTCTTTCTACAGGTAATTCAAAAAGTTTTTTTGTGCAACAAATCAAATAAATAATCAAATGTTGATAATATCAAACAAGTGGTTAAACAAAGTTACAAAACACTCCAAACAAGCAAAGAAAAAGCAGAGTGTCAAGTACGGAACAAAAAGGATTGAAGATACTCGTATCGTTTCTTGCCCCGTCAGCATTGATAATAATTGCTAAAAGCTAATCTGCTCCTACGAGATCATGGTTTTACTCAGGACTTGTATCAAAAGTCCTTGAGAATAGAAAACAAGCTTGATGAAGTAAAACACAGATGTTAGACATCACAAAGAATGAAACAAGAAGGTATCTAGTATAATTTTACTTACAGATAGTATCCTTCATCAGGACGGACAGTAATCTCAAAGTTCATCAAGTCATCCTTGCCATTGGGAAATGAAATGTTACAAGTTTTTGGTAGGTTCAGCTCGCTTATGTCTACATTATGTGAAACATAAAAATTAGTAAAATGCTGTTAGCTAGTGCTATTGATAACCATTAATAAAATGCTGTCAGCATTCATGTCTAAAATATGTATTGCTGGACTCTTTGTAGAAGTTTAAGCTTTAGAGATTAGTAGTAAAATAATGCAAGCTCCTTTCTTTATTTTTCCTTCTCTACAATGAAGTTGTTTTAGAGTACGTTTTCACACGTTAAATCTATCTATATGTGCAATGCAGAAAGCGAGAGTATTCATCCTCATATTTGGATAATATACATTGGTTCTCCTATTTCCTAGTGAGAAATACTAGGATGAACATAATTCACAACTTTATTGTGTGAATCACACCAACTCTAAGACAATAACACATCACATTTACTTGGTTAAAAACTCTCATAAAATGGGTGATAATGTGTCACCTTTACAATGGTTTCATCCACTACATTTTGTACATCATTTCAACTAAGTTTCTCTCTTTGCCAATAGCTTTAACCTTATGGAATAATTGATAACTCAACAGGAGCTATGTTGTCAACTTTATGAACAAAATAAACTTATTATCTCACATACAAGACACAAAGAACAGACCTTTAAAAGAGCAAATTCAGAAAAAAAAAAAAAAACTATTTCATTCACAATAAAAATAAATTATCCACCAACTATACATTTTTTAATATCCGTTTTTCCATTAACCTGAAATGTGATTGTAAGAGGAAGAAATAGAACTAAGCCATTTTGTCACCCATTTTCTAATTAAGGACATGCATAAAATATAATACAATAATTAACAATCTCAAAATACTGGAATGAACACTAATTACAAGAAAAATATCACCATGCAAACGGCAAGGCTATCATCCTTTGATTTTGCTAGTATGTAATATGAAACTGAAAAATTATAATGTAAGAGAGTAGAATATTTGCAATGATCTCCACCAAGTCCACCAATTCTATAATACAATGACTAATATTGTGATAAATGGGCCTGAGTTCGACTCAGGCCAAAAAGCTAGCTCAAGGGAGGAGGGAGCCCAAACTAAATATAGACGGTAAAATCTCGATAAATTAATATTATTAGGAACAATATCTCCTAGTTGGACCGGCCAAAAATATTATTTAAATGAGATAGTTAATTTATCGAGATTCTACTGTACACTATTACAACCCAACCAATTCCCGGTGTGGGACAAATGCAAGGTCTTAACATATTGCACTCAAATAAATAAGAAATTCCAAATCAAAGAAAATGTTCGCTCAGAATGGATTGAAAGATAAGAAAAATACCTTTGTTAAGACGTAATTCTCCAGCACTTTGCTTCTTAGCAGGTGGCTTCCCATTATTACTCTCTGCAATTTCCCTTTGTTTCTCCCTCACTTTAAAGAGCTTGATCATCTCTCCTGCAGTATCCAATCAAAATATGTCACACACGACACGCAATACTACATTTGTCAAAAAATGTATGCAATGCACTTGGATAAATAGAAGCACGTAAATACCGGACAAACTTTCAGTGTAGCATAATCCAACTCATATCCATAAGACTACGTAAAGCTATACACCAATATCAGTATAGTGTGAGGTCCAAGAACACAATACCAGAGACAATGGACAAAAAGAAGTAGGGATTGCAGAACGAGACAAAACTGTAAACCAGCAGCCAACAGAACAGAAATTCAAGTCTGCAAACTTATCTTTCTAAGGGGCTAAAATAATGAGATAGAGAGTACATATCAAACAAACAAATCACTTCCTCAGTTCTAGTACACCATTATGTTACAAAGTTAATCATAGCAAATCAAGCCATGGATCATTTCTGATTTATATATTACGGGATCACCACAAGGTTAATATGCTCAGTTTTTCATAAGCGAAAACCACCACCTTGATTGATTTTATTGTTTTCTGAAGGGAGACAACTTTAATAGAAAAGACTACTGAGCTAAAACTTGCAAAGAAGCTGTCCCCCTGTCCTCCATAGACAAGCTCTACCAGACTACCACCATAAAAAAGATCCTTCAAATTGGTTTCTCTAATAGTGTAGATTATGAGTGGATTATACATTAATAGGCTACGAAGTCATGATATAAGGGTAGAATACCCTTGGAATAGTCAATCTTGGGAATTCCAAATTTGATGTCATCTACATGTCTAACAACTGCTGATGAAAACCTGACTATATCTCAAAATTCAATTGAAATGGGATGTGTGTTTACAAGATGATATTGGGTAAAAAGAAAATAGAGGATCCTTGAGAAAAAGGTGAACTGTCTAGCTTGCCAATTCATCTATACTGTTACCTGAAACAAAAGGAAATAGATTTTTGCATCAAAACAACGTATTCCATCATCTGATATTAGAACCACTTATATCGCCACTTTCCAATTAACTTTAACCAAACTTTCCTCCTCAAGGATTCCTCTCCTTTTTTTTTCTTTTCTATACGTCCTGTTGTGGCCGAACCAGCTAATATAAATAGTCAAACATTTGATTATTAATATCTTCCTTCCCAGGAAGGATGAGAAATAAACCTTTAATTGTTCAGTATCGATCACATGGTAAGGTTACCCATCATCACCATACTCACCCTTGTCAAGTTCTCAATTGTCCCAATCCGAACTAAACGGTACATATCTAACTTAAAAACATCGTTAACAAATGAAAATCCAGGGTTTAATCTCCAAATAACACTGCAATCATTGAAATATTACAGAGATTCACAAGAAACCCAAAATTCTAAATGAACATAGCTCCAATAAACTCGAATTGCGATTAAAGCTAGAATCCACATGTATAACATAACATATACAGATAAACATATATAAAAATCCAAAAAGAGCTCAAAACCTGGATTAGATAATCTCGATAGAAGGATGAAGGCTACAGTTAGACGAAAAATGTTACGATCGCAGGAAAAAGGAATCTGATAGATGGAAACACACGAAGAGCGAAATTACCTGCTTTAATAAGTAAGAGGTTCCTCCAAATCCTGCACAGAAGAAAGAGGAGAGAGAAGAGAGAGAGTATGCTTTTAGAGAGAGAAAGAGTTCTGTTTACGTTTCCTCTCTCTCTACCTCTCTGCGTCAATTATCGTCGTTCGTATTCGATTGCCTCGCCCGCTTTGGGTGAGAGGAAAGGGTTTCTATAATTTGCTATGTCGATCCTTGTTATGACCACTATGCACGCGAATGAAAGTTCGCCACGTTTCAATTTCAGGATAAAATCGTCAATTTAGTGTACGGACCAGAATATCAGGGGTCTACGAGCATAAGAGCACATGCAAAATTAACTGACTATTTGCTGCGAACACGAGATTCGACAGTCGGTGCTATTAGGATGTGACATTGCGTTAACCGGGAACCGGTTTTTCCCTGTATTTTCTGTGCATTTTTATGTAATCGAGTAGCATTTAGTAATCAGGTCAACCTATTCTGATATATTTATTTTATAAATAAACTGTAATTAGATATTTAAAAAAAAAATTAAATATAATATGAAATCTAAATTAAATTCATATACAAATATTATGTATAAATATATATTTAATATAAAGTATAAAAAAAATTTTAGAAAATTAAAATATTAAAATATATAAAAATTTATTTAATTTTAATATAGAACTAAATGAATCTCTTTTTTACTTTATCACGACCAAATTTAATAAAAAAATTGAGATATTCAAATATTTATCTACTAATCATAATCAACGCATTTCAATGTGCTCAATTAATTTTTTATTCAAAAATTCATCATATGATTCAAAAAACTTGTGGAAAGTAAAAAAAAAAGTTTCACTTTTCTTACTAGAATTTCGGCTAAGAAAAAGTTTCACTTTTCGGACATCTAGTGGTCTATGAACCATTACTAGATTTAAGTTTTTCTAATCATATTAAGTTTCTTTATAATATTAGGTTTCTTTAAATTACTAAAGGAAACAATGGGTCAAAACTCATATACTTAGCCAACCAATTACATGAATTTTAACTCATGAATATTAATCAACTATTTGATTTATTTGGTCTATAAAATCCAATTAACAACTCATGAATATATTATTGCTAATTACAGACTTTTGGGGCACTATTATAGTTAAATAAATAGTACTGATATAAGTTATTAATTTATAATTATTAGTTATGCTGAGAAAACTACACGATATTAAATTTAATAAATTAATAATTTATTATTTGACCCTTATTGTCATTCTATAAGACAAATTATGATTCTACCCTAAAATCAAAATTATTTGTTTTCTTTATTCTCATAGAAAACTTAACTGAGTTACTTTTGAACTTTGATATGTCTAAGCAATTAGATTTTATATCACATTAGTAAAAGAATCTCATAATACTTAATAATTTTATCTAATTCATAATTAGATTCGTTTAACTTTAAAATATCTATTAAACTAAATATTTAATTCAATTATCTCATAATTAATTAACTTAAAGTTCCAAGTCAAGATTAACTTCTAGCAAAATATCAAGGCAACCTAAGAGATGAGAAGTAAGCATCTTCTAAACAAAACATGTTGTGACTAACAACTATACAATAACGATCTTTTCATCTAGCTAATATCTTTATTCATCTCAGGTCATGATTTAATTATGAAACCCTAATAAACAAATCATATGAAGTATTATATCATTAATGAATATAGACAATGAATTTATTGAAACTTTTTTCATATCATCATATCTTACTATGAGTTTTTTATTCAATAAAATATACAATACATAGAACTTCTTTCTTCTTAATATAAGAGTGATGGATTCACTCTTGATCCCTCACAACCTTTATATACAATATTTCATACCCAACTGTTTTCACCCTTGACTATGACTAATTTGAATGATGTCAAAGTATGAAACTCGGCACATAAGATATCATGGTTTTCTCAGATCTAAGAATCACATGTGAAATAATCACTAGATAATTCTCATTAATAGTTAGTATTATTACCAGTAAAAATTATTTATGTGTCATGTTCGGTACTTTTACTCTCTACTAGGCACCCACATAATCCTCATGATGTTATACTAACACCAATAGCCATGAAATCAACCACCCTAAACAGTTTCAGTGATGAGTTATGAGATTATTTATCTGAATCAATAATGTTCATGCTTGAGATCTTATGATAAGAACCAATTCATGTCTTAAGCTTTAAGTAATGATTACAGAGCAAACGAAGCAGAATATGAAGCTTAACGAGTTACACTATATTTGGATGCTTAATCTACTGAACGACGATCGAAAAGCTATTTATGGAAGGTGAGATTTCGAGTGTCAGGAACACTCATTAAATCATACAATTAGAGTGCCTGTAGAGCGGTAATTATCCTTGGAAGAATTTCTTCGGGCTTGGAGCCTCAAAGGCCAACCAAGTGGGCGACCGGATCGGCCAAATCAGCCGACTAAGGCTTGGTGGCCAGCCTCAACTCGCTGACTGCGGTTACTAACCGGAAGACCAAGCAAGTCTGGGCAGCTAAGGTTAGTTGAACTTTGTTGGCGGCCCGAGATCTTGAAGAGGCCAATTTGGCTGATTGTCCTTTATGTCAAACCATTTTGGCTGATTTCAGGGGTATTTCCACAAAATCAAAAGAAACTTACATTAAGTCCAAGGATTATTAAGCAAAAATCAAGAGTGGACTTGTAAATTAGAGAAGACCTTTGATGAATTCCAAGGATTTTAAAGCAAATCTGAGGGTCTCTCTATAAATGGAAAATGATTATATTGCAAACCGAAATTTCTGGTTGACCAATTTAAGGAGTCTAGCACTATAAAGTCCATTTTTAGTGGGGTTGGCAAAAGAATCCAAATTGAAGAGGCTTTTTTTCAAAAAATTCAGATTGCTTGGGCGCCAAGTCTCCGGTTTCCTATAAATAGTAGGCTCCGTAGGAAAAAACACAAAATATTAATGAGAAATTATCTAGTGTTTATATTACATGTAGTCCTTAGACCTAAGATCGTCATGATATTTTATGTGTTGGGTTTCATGCTTTGATATCATTCCAATTAGCCCTAATCATGTATGAACAGGGGGTGAACCATCACTCTCGTATTAAAGAGAAATAAGTCTTATGATTTGTATACTTCTTGATTAATGAAATCTTTACAAGGTAGTATGATATGAAAAGAGTTACATTAAATTCATGGTTTATGTTTATTAAAGATATAACAGTTCATATAATTTTTCTATTAGGTTTTAATAGTTAAACCATGTCATAGGATGAATCAGGACATTGACTAGATGTAAGGATCATTATTGTATAGTTATTAATCACAATAGGTTGGAAGATGTTTACTTCTCGTTTCTCGAGTAACCTTAACTTGCTAGAAGTCAATCTTTACTAGAAGGTTTAAATTAATTAATAATGAGATGATTGAATTAACCATTTTATTTTAAAGGTGTTTTAAAGATAAAGAAATCTAATTATGAATTAGATAAAATCATAAAGTATTATGAGATCCTCCTACCGGTTAGAACCTAATCAGTCACACGTATTAAAGTTCACAAGTAACTCAATTAATTTTTCTATGAGAATAAGGAAAACAGATAGTTTTGATTTTAGGAGTAAAATCATATTTTGTCTTATAATATAACCAGAGGGAAAAATGATAAATTATTAATTTATGAATTCTAATATCGTGCATCTTTACTAGCACAATTAAGCTGATATTAATTTAATTAAAAATTAATAATTTATATTGAGACTATTTATTTAATTATAATAGTGTCCCAGATGTTTGTAATTAACAATTAGATATTAAAAAATTAATGAACTAATTTGTTAATTGGATTTCATGGGCCAAATTAATTAAATGGTTGATTAATATCTATAGGTAAAGACCAATGGAAGTGGTCGGCTAAGTATATGGGCTTTGACCTATTAATGTTATAAGAAAACATAATGTGATTAGGAAACCTTAGACCTAGTCGTGCATTATAAATAGTCCACTAGGTGGCCGACTTTAAGAAGGCTTTTGACTTGCCTCTTAGCCAAAATCCCAAGTGTGATGAAAGTGAGATTTTTCTCTTTCCTTTCCACGAGCTCTTTGAATTATATGATGAATCTTAGAGTAAAAAATCAACCTAGCAAACTGAATTGTGGAGATTACGATTAGAATGTGAACACTTGGGCACCTCAATCTTCATATTGAATTTGGCCATGATGAAGAAGCAAGATGATTCGTTTGGTTATGTATTAAGATCAAGTAAGTTTCCTTACATCTTAGTCTTTTTGTTTCTTGGAACTTTTATGTGCTTTCCGTTAAATATATATGTTTGTATGATCGATATTGATATTTATCGATGAGTTTAATCTATGTTTTAGATTAGATTCGATTTTTTTTTAAATATCGCTTTTGCTTACGGATTACTTATTAACTAACAATCCTAATCACAATAATGGAGTATAAGCAGAGAAGGTTACGAGAAGAAGAGGAAGAAGATATAGTAGAGGAAGAACACATTCCTACAATGAAGACTGTTAGGAATTCATGCATATAAAGCAGCGGAGTAGTAATTTAAATTTTATGATCTTATCCTAATTATAGTATAATTCCAAAAATCAAGAATCATACAATGTTTATATATCACATATGTAAATATTTTACAGAAAAGAAAAGTAAATCTCATATAATTAAATTCAAGATTATATTAGAGAGTTTCCTATCTTGACAAGAAAACTACTTCAAATCTCCTCTATGCAATATGAACATAGGAAAATACAAGATGGCCACGTGTTTGTCTATAGTCGTAATTCACACGATCCGCTTCGCTCAATTTATTTTTTTTTATAAAGATTCAACTCATAAATCGAAAGGTTTGGGAAAAATGACGAGAAAATTCCTCTCTCACTCTAAGTTTTGGCTAAGAGGAGGGGATGGGCTTTCGACCACCATAATGGGGTATTTATAATACTCCATTAGGTTTCAGATTTCATAGTAGCATTAGGTCTCCTTATAGCATTAGGTTTCTTTAAATTGATTAAGGAAACAGTGGGTTAAACCCACCTAATGTATGACCAGCCATACCATAGGTTATGACCTATAAATATTAATCAATCATTTGATTGATTTGGCCTATGAAAATCCAATTAATAATTTAGTCTATTAACCTTTTAACATCCAATTGCTAATACTGACTTTTATGATCATTTTCTCGTTAAATAAAAGTTTTTATGTAATTTATTAATTTCTAAATAAATTAATATCATACTTAGTTGTGTTAACACTACTATATGACATTAGATTTAATAAATTAATAATTACTATTTTTCCCTTAGAGTCTAATTATGTTAAATTATCATTTTACACTTAGAATGAAAACAGTCCGTTTTTTTTCTTTTTCTCCAATGAATCTAAACTTAGTTACTATAAAATCTTATTTTTGTGAACGATTAAGTTTTATATCACACAGGTAGGAGGATTTCATAATACTTTATAATTTTATTTAATTCGTAATTAAATTTATTTAATTTAAAATATATTTTAAATTAAACAGTGAACTTAATCATCTCATGATTAAATAATTTAATCCTCTAAGTCAAGATTGACTTCTAGCAAAATGTCAAGACTACCTGAGAGATAAAAAGTTACCATCTTCCAAAAGAACCTACTGTGACTATAGTATATTTATAATAAATGATCCCTACATCTTGCCAATATCCCAACTCGTCCTATGATATATTTCAACTGTTAAACCCTAATAGATAAATCATATGAATTATTATATATGTAATGAACATCGATAATGAATTTTTAGAAACTCATTTCAAGCCATACTACTTTGCAAAGATTCATTGTTCAATAAAGAATATAATTCATAAGATTTGTTTCCAAATACGAAAGTGATGGATTCCATCTTGATCACTCATAAACTTCTTATACAATATTTCATACCAACAGTTCACCTTATGTTCACCTTTAGCTAAGGTTAATTGGAATGACATCAAAATATGAAATCCAACACATAAAATACTATGGCGATCTAAGGTCTAAGGACTACATGTAATATAATTACTATATAACTTTCATTAATAGTCATTATTAATTACTATTGAAAATTATCTAATTGCCACGTTTAGTACTCTTAGTCTCCACTAAGCACCCACATAATCATCATGATATTCTACTAACACCAATGGTCATAAGAACAGCCACCCTAAACATTTTAGGTGAAGAACTATGTGATTATCTATCCAGATCATCAATGTTTATTCTTGATGATCCTATGACGACAAACAATTCGTATTTATAAGTTTTAAGCAACTTGAGTCTCAATAAATATGATCTCTATTATGATCTCCAAAATATATAATTTAAGATATTAAAATTTATCATTACATATAATTATAAAGCATAAATTCTAATAAAATCAATAAATAATAATTAATCTTTATAATGATAATTAATAATAATATTTATTATCTTTGTAATATCTACTAATATATGCAACTGAATATAATAAGATATTGGATGCTTGATTTTCACTTTCACCTAACAACCGGCCCACATGCTTTCTGCCTTTACGCCTATATTGAGCAGTGTACAAAAGGGATAATTAATTACCCAAAAAAAAAAAAAAGGATCAATTTGAAAAGGTAAACTTAAGATATAGAAGAAAATTGAAATGGGGACAATAACAATTGATGCAAAATTTGTATGTGCAATCAATGAGCACCTTAATATTACTCAGGTGACATAACAAAGATAAGTAATGTAATATAGAATTTCATTCATGCAAAATAAAAAAATTTCACTACGACTTTTTCTCATCCGCTGACAAACATTACACTCCTTAATTCTGTATTAATCAAGCATAAAGATCAAAACCGTTTTAGGAAGAATTTAATGGAGCATAGAGTACTTGACTAATGTTCTACTTCCTCTTACTTCAATTACTTCTCTTAAGACCTTATATACTCTCATGGAATCCTAAGTGCTCCAATAACCTCATCTTCCCTTCACAAACCAACGACCAGAGATTAAATCCAAACTACAAGGCCATGTTTGGCAGCAATTTTTGTTTTTGTTTTTGTTTTTAAATACTTTTTATAATGATTACTAAAAATTATTTTTATAGTTGAGAAAAAATGAAAACCATTTTTTATGTTTCTCTAATTTTGATTTTTTGACATTTTTTAAAAATTGACTTTTAAAAAATAGACAAAACCATTATTGCCAAATACGTTTTGTCGGTTGAGAAACCGATTTTCACATTTATAAACATAAAAAATAGTTTTAAAAAGTGTTCCCAAACAGAACCAAAGATGTGTGTTTTGCGTGAGAGAGTAAGGGTAAATCAATTGAAGACTTTTTAAAGTTTATGGCCTCATTTTACAAGTGTTTCCTTCTTGTCAGGGCTTACCATGTGGACATACCACGTGGAATTTTCGTCTCATTAGATCCGTTCGGAATGAGAATGATGATTTTATTGTATACATTTAGTTACACAAAGAATAAATATGAATGAGTAATTTTAGTTTTGTTTTATACCAAGTCATATGCTTGGTTACTTAAGAAAAAAGCGGTTGAAAAAATTAATTTTGGGTTAAATTATTTAAATACTACAATAAAATTTAAAAATAAAAATAATAAATTAAAAAAGGAGAAAAGTAAAAATAATAAATGATAAAGATGAAAAAATAATAAATAATTTATTTAATACGTGATATGCATGTCAGTATCGACCATTTGAATTTCATTTTTATGAATTAAAAATTCTCATTTAAATTATAAGAGATTAAAAAATTAGTCTAAAATTATACATAAATAAATTTATAAAAATTAAATTATATAAACTAAAAAATAAATTAACTCTTAAATATATTTCATCTTATTTCTTAGATAACTCTTATTTCTCAATGAGATAATTCAAACTTTATCATATATATTTGGACACATATTCAACATTTTTATCTTAACATAAAGAAGAACGTTGTAACTTTTTAAGTGATATTATTATAGGTGAATCATATAGTTATGATGACTGAAGTAATGAGACGTGGTCACACATCTGTTTTCACTGGTTCTTAACTTCTTATCCTGTCATCATTTTTCTTTTATTGGTTCAAGCCGTAATAGTTTTCCCCAAATGTTGCTTCAAACTATTTTAGCCATTCTTTTGGGGCAAATTCGAATTTTCCCTAAATAGCCCTTCATGAACTCCAGTTTTGATTGGCCAAAAAAAAAAAAAAAAAAACTCCAATTTTGACCTCAGATCAACCGGAAGACGAAGGTATCAGCGACATAACACTGTCTTCTTCGCTCCCTGCGAAACCCTAAAACCCTGGACAATGTCGAAGCTTTCCATCTTCCTAACGCTAATTCATCTACTTCCATTTCTCTGCTACTCATTCTCTCCTGAAAATCCGACCGATCGCAAGATCCTCGTCTTGCTAGATGACTTCGCCATCAAATCCTCGCATTCTCTCTACTTTAAGTCTCTCCAGTCTCGAGGTTTCCACCTCGAGTTCAAGCTCGCTGAAGATCTCAAGATGGGATTGCAGAGATACGGCCAGTATCTATACGACGCTTTGATCTTGTTCTCTCCATCGGCTGAACGTAAGTCTTTGTTGTGGTCAATGACTCTATTTTGTTCATAAATGTCGGAACTTAACATTTTTCCGCGTGATTTCAATTCAGCTTGAATGTTTAAATGCCGATCTTCACCATCAATTTAAACATTTTATGATTACGGATACTTTTAAAAATTTAAAAAGTTTGTCGGATGGGAAATTTTTTTTGATTCAACTTATTCAAGTGCATTATCGGATTATGCAGGCTTTGGAGGATCCATTGATCAAGCTGCTATTCTGGATTTTGTTGATTCGGGTCATGATTTGATTATCGCGGCTGATACTAATGCATCTGATTTTATCCGCGAAATAGCCACTGACTGCGGAGTTGATTTTGATGAGGTGAGTAAAAATTCAGAAATGTACTTGGTGATTATTAAGTTTGTCTTTTTTATTTTTTATTTTACCCGGTTTTCGTTTTTGTAAAATTTACGTTTTTGCTAGTTAGATGTGTTACTTTGTCCCGTATGATTATCCTGAAGCTCCTTTGCATTTGTTGTGAGCTGATGTATGAAATACATATAATTTTGGTAAGCATCCTTATCTTTGTATTGTTCTAATTGAGAAATTGTGTTTGCAAAGGATACGGCAGCGATGGTTATTGATCACACCAGCTATGCAGTTTCAGAAACAGAGGGGGATCACACATTAATTGCTAGTGATGATTGTATCAAGTCTGATGTAATTTTGGGAAGCAAAAAAATTGAGGCAAGTTACAAAGCTAATTATTTCTTGGACTTTCGTAATATCTTGTGCTTTTGTGAATCTAGCAATTTTTTTTTAATTTAATTTAATTTAATTTTATCTAATTCTCCCATCTCTTGGGGCTACTTTCCCCTTTGCTTGCTTATAACATGTTATAGTCACCATTTTGCAACACCAGTCCATACCTCTTCCTTTTATACCGACACTGTTCTGTGATTAGTAGTCTTCAATCTCAATTATGAAATTGGAATCAATTGCATACTTCAACAAGATACCTTTGTGCCATTATTCTCTCTCTCTCTCTCTCTCTCTTTATTTTTTTTTCTTTTAATTGTAATACTCCTTGCTTCTAACTTCTACTTGCCAATCTTCACATAGGCTCCTGTCCTTTTTCAAGGGATTGCCCATACATTAAATCCTTCCAACAGCTTGGTAAGATACTACCAACTTGTTTCGAACAGTATCATATGTTCAATTAATGCTTCTTACAGCCATGTTTGCCAAGACAGTGTTTTTAATATGCATTACCTGATTTATATTCTATTATAGGTGCTGAAGGCTCTCTCAGCTTCTCCTTCTGCATATTCTGCAAACCCAAAATCCAAGTTGTCAAGTCCTCCATCAATCACTGGATCTGCCATCTCTCTGGTTTCTGTTGTGCAGGTGTATAAAAATTCAAATTACTATTTTCCTTCTACTTACTGAACAGAATTGATTTAACTTTTGCTTATATGAAATTCAACATGGTTAGCTATATTGGATTAACATGATGAGGAGAAGAATACGACCTAATTTTCAGTTTCATCTAAAGTACAACCAAGAACGTTCTTAAAATTATAATTTAAAAAAAAAAAAAAGGGTAAGATGTTGGTCAAACAAATTGTTAGGCTCCTAAATGTTTTTAATGCATGGTCATTTTCTTTCTTTCACGAGTTGTTGGTGATACATTATTCATTGATATAGAATTTTGACAGATGTCAATCGTTAGATGAACATGCACTCTAAACCTGCTTTCAAAGAATGATATTTGATACATATCCCTATTACATATATAAACTGCTCCAGATCCATGCTATATATGATGGCTATGTGAGCATAGTAAGTTTTCCATTTAACATTTTCCTTGCTATTAGACTGATAACTGATCTCTGTGCCACTAACTACATCAGCATATACTGCCTTTAGGTAGATGATTATAGAGCAGGTTTTGCATGGTTTGATGAACCAAATTACCATGTGGCTGAAGCAGGATATAATGTTGTAGCCTGTTTATGTGGTTGAGACTTAAGTTATGTGTTCGGAGGTTGCAATATTTGTTGTCTCTACTTTTTCCCTTCGTCTTTCTTTTTCTCTTCCTCTGCCCTTTCCTTTCGAATAGACAGTTCCTATACTAATTTCTGCCATATATTGTAACTTGTAATATACTCCAGAACTTTACTGCTTTTAATGCTGATGAACTATACTGGCCATTATATTTATCTGCAAGAGAACATCGAAGACCCTCTTCCACTTGTCGGTGTTGATTGTTCACCTCGATCATATGTCATCTACTACAAGCATGTATGGGTTATTTGTTCACTTTTCATCAGTTTGGTTTGGTTTTTTTCTACTGTAGGCAAGAAATAATGCACGGATTTTAATCTCTGGATCATTAAGTTTATTCAGCAACAGGTAAGAGACACTATGTTAACTGATTTTTTCCTTTCTTTTTTCATGGTATTCTCTTATTTATATTACTTTTCCATTTTCCAGGTTTTTCAGATCTGGAGTGCAAAAGGCTGGGGCCCCTAATAAGTGAGTGACCTTTGACTTGAACCTGTTGATTTGTTTTGGTGTTTATGATTTTCAGGAAACCAGTGTCCTATTTTATATCCAGTAATATTATGGTTGATAATAGCTGTGGAATCGTAACTTTGAAATGAAGACTGTTATTATGAATTAAGAAAATAGTTTCCTGTGTGAACTTAAAACGTTTTTGAAATTAACTTAAGAACGATGATGTTGTTCTCTCTTTGACTAAAAAAGAGCATTACATGTCTATCGTCTAGGAACTCTGAGGCTGATGTGGCTGACCGCTGAATAGTGTATTGGTTTATAATACTTAACACGTCACACAATTATGTATGCATTAGGGTATATAGGAATCCTGCATCAGATTGTTGTTAGTCCTTGATGACACTAAGATCAATTATTGGCATCACTATTTCTTGCGAAAAATATAAGGATCTATAATAGAGGGAGAAATAAACTTCACCTGAAAGGAGAAATTGAAAAGCTCACTCCACTGATTTCGCAAGGACCTGCATGCTATTGTCAGTATAGCTATTAAAAATCTCTATTATATTCTGGTATTTTTTACCTGTCTCTGACCATTCGTTTGCTTTATACTTGGTTTAAAATGAGTTCAACTCCTCCCTTCCCTCAACCAAATAAAATAAGTAATAATAATACAATAATAAATAGAAACTGACGACTTACAGAAGTAGATTCTGAGTGAATAATACTCACCTCTGTAAATATTCATTTGATTTGTTAATCTTGATCGTGCACACCTCTTAAATGCTGCTTGGATTTGTTCTCCTTTTTGAATGAATACTCTTACAAGTGTTTTAAATTGTCACAACAGGCATGATAAGTCGGGTAATGAGCAGTTTTTGACTGAACTCAGCAAATGGGTTTTCCATGAGAGGGGTCATCTGAAGGTAGGCAAATTTTCTCTCTTTTATTCTAAGTGTATAGTTGACTGCTGTGATTATAATATTTCATATGTCTTATTGAATCACATGATTTTATGCTCTAATGTTTAGGCTGTGAACGTGAGACACCATAAAGTTGGGGAGGCAGATGAACCAGCGATTTATAGAATCAATGATGAGTTGGTAAATTTTAGCATAATTCTTCAAATAATGAAAGTATGGCTTAATATATACTATTAAAGCAAAGGTTTAAAGCTCCTACTCAAACTTTAATTTTGTGTGAAGGAATATTCGGTTGAGATTTATGAGTGGTCTGGTTCAAATTGGGAGCCATATCTAGCCAATGATGTCCAAGTCCAGTTTTACATGATGAGCCCATATGTCTTGAAAACCTTATCTAACAACAAGAAGGTATTTAATCAATTGGAAACTGTACTTGCAAATAATTTCACAAAACAGAGTGGAAGTATTAATGCTTGCTTTTGCAGGGTATTTATCAAACATCATTCAAAGTTCCAGATGTCTATGGGGTTTTCCAGTTTAAGGTTGAGTATGAAAGGCTAGGATACACAAGCTTATCCCTATCAAAGCAGGTATATATTATGATTGAATATTTACTTTGGAGATGTTATTTACAATTAAACAAGTTACTGTCTAGAAACTCTTCTGGGTAATGAAACCTATGAAGTCTTATACAAGTGAACAAACTTTCACTAATAATGCTTGGCCTATGGCTATTTATGAATCAGTTTAGTCTGTTTATTGTATCGATAGATTTTATGTTTTTTGTATCCTATTATAGTTTTGAAAACCCTTTTTTATTGCAGATCCCAGTCCGACCTTTTAGGCACAATGAATATGAAAGATTCATCCCCACGGCTTATCCATACTATGGAGCAGCATTTTCAACGGTATGAGTCTAATGCATGTCTTCTGGTTCCTTTTCTTCCTTCATTGTTAGACTTTGTTTTTCTTTATATTCTAGCATCTTGCTACTCATATTTTGTGAATGGTAAAAAGATACTAATAACCTTTTCTTGCTTCCATTACTAAATAAATTACAATACCCAAACGCATTGTCATAGTTTTTCAATATTGGCCAAATAGTAGAGATTGCCTCGTCTTTCTTCATTTTCTAGTGTACAAAAATCCCTCTTGTTTTGGATATAACTTTCTATTCTGGTGCAGATGGCTGGATTCTTTGTCTTCACGGTGGTCCATCTGTACAACAAGTAATTGTAGAACCTATGGAGGTTTAATTTAAGACCAGAGGATAGAGAGAGAGAGAGAGAGAGAGAGAGAGAGAGAGAGAGCAATTTTCTGACAGGAATTATGTTTTTAAGTTGTTGAACGCTGGACGGTTACGATAGAACTAATAATCTCCATATGTTTGCTGGTTGGAGAGAGACAATTTTTGTTGCCACCTTGTTGTAGAATCAACAGAGCATGGTGAATCCGTATAACCAATATTTGAATATAAAGATTATTAATTATAATAAAATACTGCTGTTATCTTTTCATTTTCATTTATTTTAACAAAGATTATTAATTTATTTTAACAAATTTATTCATGTGGTGGTAAATGGATATTAAAATAAAATTTTGATTTAAAATAATAAAATAAATTTAACATTTAAAATCAAAATTTTGAGATTGAAAATGGAAATAAATATTTAGTTTAGACTTAATATTTGAAATAGTTAAATATAAAATTTGATTTAGAATGTTATTTACATTTTTTTAAAATTTTTTGAGGTAAATTATATTTTTGAAATTTTTTTGTACTAAATTCTATGTAAAGTTTGATTTTGGAGAAACTATAATTAATCACTAAAACTTTAGATGTATGATAATGAAGCTTCAAAATTTTATAAAATTATAATAAATACTTAAAAATTAAATTTAAATTATAATAAATATTTAAAATTTTTAGAACTATAATGAGCATCGAAAAAAAATTATAATTAAATTATAATGAGTATCTAATTTTTTTAATGGGTCGGTTCATCATTATTAATTTAATTTAATATGATTTGATCTGACTCATAAATTTAGAAAAATAAATTTTTATTTTTAGATTGGTCCCTTAATTAATTTTATATATTTTTCTTTCCCCTGATTTTTTAATTTGCCCAAAATTAAAAAAGAAAAATCAAAGCTCCTGCTGCCACAGAGGATTTTTTTTTTCGGAGGTGGGAAAAAGAAAAAAGAAAAAAAAAAGAAATTTTAGTTGAAGAAAGTAGAATTAAAAAAAAAATAAGATGAGAAATTATAAAATTATAATTTTTATTTGATATGGTATATTATGTCATTATTTATTAATAAAAAAATATTATTTTTAATAAGATTCTCATAAATAAATTACATCATTTTAATAGATTCTTGTAAAAAAATTATGATGAATTTTGGTTTTCACGTGAAAATTGAATTGAGTTTTGGTTTTAATATTTTATATTTTTTGAAATTCTGGGGCAAATTTACAAGATTGCGCTTCTTTGTGAATTTTAATGGATAAGTTCTGGCCATTTTCTATTTTTCTCAGGAAAAAAAATATAAATATTTTATTTTTATTTTTATTTTAACATATATCATATTATTAAAATAAATAAAAATTATATATTTTAAATAATATAATATATTTAAAATATATTATATATCTCTAAGTTTAATTAATCACAGATCACATGTCTCTAAAATATCTCTATAGTATTGAGTTGACAATTAAATAATTATTATTAATGCATTTAATTTTATCTAAAATTTATTAATATTTAATTTATTTATATTATGATAAGCCATAAATTATCGGTTTCAATATTCACACTTATACATAGTGTATACATATATACATATGAATACACACAAATACAAATACAAATACAAATACAAATATTAATAATTTGAATATCTTTCATAAATGAACCTTAGGTATTTATGTCAGTTATATAAAGGGAAAGCCGACCCGAGCAGATAGAGCTACTTTTCGGTCACTTGCATGCCATTTTGTAGGAAACAGCTACGCTAAGAGTTGTAACAAAAATGTATATGTTTTTACATATTCTTTAATGCTTTATAATCGCTTGGGTAGCAAGTTGGGATCCGGGTATACCATTAACACATGGCGTCCATCTACTGGCTCCTTTATTTGCCACGTTGAAAAAAAAAAGATTGCATTTTGAGAGAGAGAGAGATTTCTTCCCGCGTTTTCCATGTACACCTCTCTCTCTCTCTTCGTTTCTTTCATGCGTGTAAGATATTCTCTTAATTTCCTTCTTCTTATGGGTTCTTTTTATAAACCGTCTTAAATCTCTTTACCGATAAGCTTCTAAGTCGTTTCTCCTTCACTTCAAGTTTCCTTTAAGAAAAAGCAAGCCTGCTTTTTCATATCTCACCTCCCCATTCGTTTTCTACATTCTGAGTTTCCATAAAACCTCCATTACTTAATCCTCACCCGATCCACTCTCCATTAAAAAAAAAAACTAATCTTTTCTAACGCCAATTGAACCATCCTTTGCTTGTTGATTTGAAGTTTTTCTGGGTTTTTCTCATATTTTACAGTTTCAAGGGGAAAAAATGGGAGGTCATATGAGCAAAAGGAGCCATGCAGAAACACAACCATCCTCTTCATCAATCAATCTAAACACAAATGAATTAACCTCATACGAAGCTGCTTGCAAGCTCGATTCCGATTTACAATCATTCGACACGAATCTCCAAGTCCGAACACACCAAATCATCAACACGATCGCCTCAGGAGTTGAAGTAAGATCCCTCTCATTCAATTCCTTAAAGGAGGTGACAGAATGTCTCCTTCAGATGAACCAAGAAGTAGTCAAAGTCATCTTAGACTGCAAGAAGGACATTTGGAACAATTCACAACTCTTCGAACTAGTCGAAGAGTATTTCGAAAACAGTTTGCAAACCCTAGATTTCTGCACTGCCTTGGAAAAATGTTTGAAGAAAGCACGTGATAATCAGCTGCTTATTCTAGTTGCCTTACAAGAATTTGAGGAAGAAAAACAAGTTGAAGGGAGTCAATACGTGAAAACCCTACAAGACTTGAAGAATTTCAAATCTGCAGGTGATCCTTTCACTCAAGAATTTTTCCAAATCTTTCATTCTGTTTATAAGCATCAGATTTCGATGCTAGAGAAGTTGGAATCAAAAAGGAATAAGCTTGACAAGAAGGTAAAGAATTTTCATGTTTGGAGGAAGGTTTCAAGTATGATATTTGTTGCTACTTTTGCTGCCGTTCTGATATGTTCGGTGGTGGCCGCAGCAGTGGCAGCTCCACCTATTGCGGCAGCTTTAGCCGCGGCTAGTTTGATTCCGATTGGGTCAATGGGGAAGTGGATTGATTCCTTGTGGAAGAGCTATGAGGATGCTTTGAAGGGTCAGAAGGAAGTGATTAGTTCAATGCAAGTGGGTACTTATATTGCTATTAAGGATTTGGATAATATTAGGGTTCTTATTGATAGATTGGAGATTGAGATTGAATCGATGTTGGGAAATGCTGATTTCGCCCTCGAAGAAGGAGGAGGATTAAGAGTTTGGATTGAAGAGATAAAGAAGAAATTGGGGGTTTTTATGAAGAATGTGGAGGATTTGGGGGCCCAAGCTGATATGTGTAGTAGGGATATTACGAGGGCAAGGACTGTTGTTCTTCAGAGGATTATTAAACTTCCAAATCACTAAAAAATCTGTTTTGGTGATTGATCAGTGATTAGTGGGTTTTTATTTTTCAATTATGTTTATGAAAAATTTGTTTGGAAAGAAACTATACATGTACTAGTTGATTTATTTATATATGAAGATTTTAATAATACAAGTGGCTTAAGTTTTTGTATTCACATGTGTTTCATTTGTATAGAGAACATAAGCTTATATACATGTCATGGGTTTAGGGAATAATTAACAATAAAGGAAAATAATACAATGATACAAAAGGTATTTGTATCCTTTCATTCCCCCTCAAGCGGAACAGGAGAAGTCACGGTAAGCTTGGACCAAAGGAATTGAAAACGAGCACAAGAAAGACTTTTAGTGAGAGCATCCACTATTTGATCATTGGTGGAGGGATAGCGAATACGAAGAAAGCCTTTGGAAACTAAATCCCAAATAAAGTGAACATCAATTTCAATGTACTTGGTGGAGTGTGAAAAATAGGATTAGCGGGAAAATAAGTGGCTCCAACATTATCACTCCACAAGGTCGGTGAGGCAGCAGGCGGAACATGGAGTTCGGCAAGCAAAAAAGTAATCCAATGAAATTCAGAGACACTTAAGGCAACGACTCGATACTCTGATTCAATACTAGAATGGACAATAGTTTGTTGTTTCTTGGAGACCCAACTGACAAGATTGTGACCCAAGAAAATACAAAATTCGGTAGTAGATTTTCGGTCATCAGGACAACTAGCCCAATCAGCATCAAAAAAAGCCTATAGAGTGAGAGATGGAGAGTGGCAAATGGAGAGACCAAAGGAATCAGTACCCTTCAAGTAGTGAAGAATACGTTTAACAACAACCCAATGGACATCCATGGGCGAGTGAATAAACTGCGAGACCTCATCGTTCCACCACTAGTTATTGTACATTTCTTGGCTATAATTTTGTTTCTTGGAGTGCAAAAAAGTAACCTACCGTGTCTCGATCCTCTACCGAAGCCGAGTATCGAGCTCTTGCCTCAGCCACCACGAAACTTACTTGGATTACTTTTGTTCTTAAAGACATTGAGATTTTCTTATCTCATCTGACAACTATTTTGTGATAACATTTCAATTCTCCACCTCACAACAAATCATTTGTTTCATGCTCGGTCAAAACTCATATAACTTAATAACCATTTCATTTGAGAAAAGGTTGCTCTCGGCCATTTGATCACAAAATATGTCCCTGTTGAATTTCAATTTGCCGATATTTTTACGAACTTATGCACCAAACTAGGCATTGGTTTATCAACAATGACTAGTTTGAAGGTTGCTATTAAGGAAAATTTGGCAGCTCACAAGCTTAACCAGGACAACTTTATTGCAAAGAAAGAAATAGAAGAAGAATATGAAAAAAAATGAACAATCTTTATTTTATCGTTGACTCAAAATATTCTCCCATTTTTTTTTGTTGTAGCAAATCAATATTTATTCTTTGATTTATATCCCTACTTATTTCAAAAATGAATCAATTATATAATTCCTTTAAATACTCATATCTCTAACAATACAATACAAGTGGGTCTGATTTTACCCAAATTAGTCTCTCCTTTCTTAATAATATATTTGTTGTTTTGCTTATGAAGTTATGGAATACTTCAATGTTTTGATTCAAGTTGAGCTTGTTTGGATAATATTTGGCATCTATAAGTATTAAATATGAGAAAAATAGCTAGTGGTTCATTTTGTCTATAATATTGTTTTTTTTTCTTGAAAATTCCTCTACGTGCCATTAGTGAAGATCAGCTTTATGGGAGGAATAGACCTTATTACGTTACTACATAAATTAATAATATTATTATCTCAAAAATTGTATATCCGAGGCTTAAACCCATCTCTCAGTTAGAAAGCCACTTAGACACTGCTATCTTTTAAGCTATGGAGGCGAAGATTGATAGTCTTGAATGCATGGTTATATATATGAAGGAGGTTAAGTTGTGGGTACAAGTTTAATCTAGGGATAACTTTACTTATCTAAAAAATATTTTATAGAGAACAACGTGCTAGAAAAGTAATCATATACATAGTTAGTGTGTTAAGTATATTTTCACAACATAAACGTTTAAGATGTGCTATTTTTGCATGCATGTGGGAGTGTTTATGTTTCATAAGAAATCGAGTTACTTGTATGGGCTGTGTTAACAAACGTATTCTAATTTCGTTTTGATGGGCATGATTGGGATCTATGTAATATAATAAAAATCTTAAAGATCGTTTTTCGTATTTTAAGAACTTCGATCTCTGATTAGCTTTGTTTTCAATTATTGATAATTTATTTATTTCTACCAAAAATAAATAAAATTGCTTAAAGAATTAGATTATAACAATATAGCAATAATATTATTCCTTTAGATAAATAAATAAATAAATAAATAAATATATATATATATATATATATATAATTTTTTTCCCTTTTTTTTTGTGACCAAAAGCTTATTTCCTTTTGTTCGTTCGCATTCCAAATATTCATCCCTAGTCCTTGTAGATCCAAACGTGACGACTAGCAATGCGTATAATTTAAATATATGGTGAGAACATCTATAATTTATACAATTTATTAAGTTATAATATACAAATATTTAACGTATTGGGTATTTTTGGTTTTGAGTGAAAATGAAATAAATAAATAAAAAAAAATTATTCAAATGTTTAGTTTAAAAGAATGAAATGAAAATTATTTTTTATTTTTATTTGAATAAAAATATTATACCTACATTCATTCTCAAATAAATATCTTTAGTGGAAATTAATTTACACAAAATTTTTTTATATATTTTTAAAATTTTACTATTTAATTAATTTAACTTTCAAAACATTTTTTTAAAGTAATCAAATACATATTTAATGGGAAATAAAATTAAAATAATCATTATTATTCTTTCACCATGCAACTAAATAGATATAATAAAATCACAATTCTCGTTTCTACTCTCACATTGAATCGACAAAATGTGCCCCATACATTTTTTTTCTATGATTATTCTTCTAGAATTCTATGTTCTTCACTATTTCTAAATTTAAATGAGTTTTTTCATTGGACAGTTGGATGTGGAGTCGTGCTATACGGATATCCGACCCATTTGAATGAATGTCCATCCCGTGCAGTACATTCGATGTTTCAATAACAGATCAAATATATCGGATACCGGATATTACTGTATCCGATTACCGGTCCCCACCCAATGACTTGTACATTTAAATGAGCTTTGTCATTGGACAACTAAATAAGAAGCACGTCGGAGATAGATATCCAACCCATACAACTGAATAAGTGTCAGGGGATATTCACCGGCGCCGCACGGCACATCCGATATTTAGGTTACTGGGTGGATATATCATATACTAGAAAACCGTGTCAGACTGGTTTCCATCCATTGATAAAAATAATTCGATTTGTGCAAGACATGCAAGGATTGAACATAAATCCCCTTGTTCAAATTCTACGTGTTTCGTCATTGCACCATAAATGCTTTAATAATCCTACACTACAATATAAGTATTAAGTAATAAAAAGCAGATTCTTTAAAAGGCTGCATGCTTGATCGGATATCCAAAACTATCCGAAAATGAACAGAAATCGATTGTTGTACCACTTAATTAAAAAGCATGATATTTTTCAATGTATATAATCAATCTGCTTCACTTGATAGATGTTCACGTGTTGATATAAATATCTTATGCATCTATCCATATATGAATATTGTCGAGATGGCCTATAAAGACAGTGATGAGAGATTCAATTCTGAACTGACAAATAAAGGTGAAGGGGAATGAAGATTCTATTTTTCATACCTTAATTGTCTCCCTTCAGAAAATTTCATTCACCTTGCTCAAGCTCTTTATCTCCGTGTAGTCACCGGTGTTGTCCAGAGCACCATGGGTGTTGAGACATGATGACAATAAGGGTGAGTAAGTGTCTCCCCAGCACCCCGAATCGAACTGCACATTTTAGTGTGGTTCTTTTTGGATACAAAATTTGGTCGATCAGGGCCACGCAGCAAATCCAAGCAGGGCCCAATTTTCTGGATCGTTGAGCGGCCCCAAAATCTTTATTAAAAAAATAATAATAAATTACTGAAAGATTGAAACCCCGATCTCCCTAAGATCGCATTCTCTAACTGCCATTGCCTTCGCCCACAAGCCATTGGCCGTTTCCCCCGCCCAAAAGTTTCCTCCTCCATCTTCTCCATCTTCTCATAGCTGGTAGAGTAGCTCTCGCAACCTATGTCTGCTGCAGCCCACGTCTTTCAGAAACTCTCTCCTCGGCAACTCACAACTCAATCTTAGGGTGTGATTTTTTCCTCATTACTTATTCATATTTAGATTGATTATAGTTTGAAGTTGAGATTTCAATTGTTTTCTTTGGTTTCTTTTGCCCAGCTTAGAGTGATGATTCAACTTAAGAATTTACTCATCTATCAATGCATATTTCGAAACTTTAAGAAAGCTTGCATCAGTTTAAGCTTGCACAGTTTATTGGCAACGTTAAAATTTGCATCAATTTAAGCTTTCATCAATTTGAGCTCTAATCAATTTTATTGGCAACAAAATCGCATTTTGGACACAAATTCTGGTATGGAAGCAGACAAATTTAATAAGATTCTGCGACTGTAAGAATAGATGGGATTCTACTTTAATCAATGCATTTCAAAAGTTGTAGAAAATTTCTGCACAATTTAAGCTTGCATCAAAGCTTTATTGGTAACATTGTGTTTAAAGTTATTTTATTTAATCTTTTTTGTTTTTTGTTTTAACATTTTTAGGAATACGTATTAAATGAAAAATTATCAAACTGTACGAGGGCATCTTACTAAACCTATGGTTTTGAATCAATCTATTAAAATAGATGATGATATCACTCGAGAGCTATCGGATAATAAAAATTTGATTTATGCCTTATTTGATAAGGATAATAAAGGTAATAATTTGGATGGGAAATCTAGAGATGTATCTGTTGAGGAAACCATGATGGAGAAGATAGGAAAGGCCAAGTGTTAAAAATATTTTTATGAAGTTCTTTCAATTAAACGGGTTAAGTACATACATTGTCCATATACTTCTTTGTTTAGGGGTAGTAGCCATTTATTAGGGACCACAACAATGAACTAGCACATGAAGAGATGCCCAAGAATGGTTTAAAATGCACACACATATAATCATTTGGCTGCTCTTAAGAAAATCGATGGAGGCAATGAGCTGCTTAGTCACAAATAATGAGAAATTTCAGTTTATTAATTAAATATTTAAGTGCTTATTTATTTTATTAATTTATGTCTTCTCCGTTTTTTGTTTAGATTTGATGCCATCCGAGTAGACCTTGTGCGGTGGGTGATTGTGATAGAGCAACCATTTAATATTGATGAATACCATTTGTTCAAGGAAGTTATCCGCTTGATTGATCGACGAGTCCTAATGCCATCACGTTTTACTATTGCACGTGATGGGATAAAACTCTTCTGAGTCGATAAAGTGAAGTTGAAAAGGGTTTTCAAGAAGATTGATTGACGGGTCTCTTTGACCACTGGCATCTGGACCTTGGTTCAAAAAATGACCAACATATGTGTTACAATGCACTACTTTGATAAATCATGGAGAATCCATAAGAATGTGATCAATTTTAAGACAATGGATGATCATAAGGGAGAGATGATTGGAGAAACTCTAGACAAAACTATTTGTGGGTGGGGTATTTTCCATCTTAATTGAATGGAAGTGGATAATGCCTCAAGAAATAGCATTGGCATTGAGTACTTGAAAGGGTCGTTTTGGCAAGATCAATTGTTATTTAGAAGGGACTATTTGCAATTTAAGTATGTGTTCAATATTTTGAGGGGACTACCACAATTTTGGTATGCTTACTAATCAATGATTTTTGTATAATTGTAGGTGTGTTTGTCACATCATAAATCTTATTTGTTAAAAAGAGTTTGTCGCCATCAAGTGAGTCAATTGAATATATTTACTTAGTTATAAAGTATATTCAATCATCACCTATACGAGAAAGTGTCTTCAAAAGGTGTTGTGAAAGGGAAGACATTGTTTTTTTATACAAACATGTGGATGAATACTACTACTCGGTGGAATTTCACATACAACATAATTATAAAGGCTTCTCTGTATCGTAATACAATTTCAAGATATTTTTATTTCCATTTGCATTGTTACACTTATTTTTTAGTTAGCTTTTAGATTTTCTTAACCAACCATTTATCTTCAAAACTTAAGATAACATATTTCTTATTAATGTAGGATGCATAGAGAAGATCCCGCATTCCCGAGCCCTCTTCTAGATGAGAAGAGGCTAATTCATACTTATCATTTTTGACATCTTTTTTAGATACCATTGAAAAGTTATTAGTACTTTATATCATATTGCCTATTTATATTGCCATCACATATTCTTTATCATAGACTTGGTCAGAAGTACAATCCGAGCTAATGAACCTCATTTGGTTAGCGTGGCAACATTGATGGAAACTGAAATTAATAAGTATTGGCAAAAAAAAAGAGGAAAACATGAACCTATTAGCTTATGTTACGATGTTGTTAGATCCCAAGAGTAAGATGCAGGGTATTAGCTATGTTATCGAGACTATTTATGAGTACTCCGACTTGTAAGGAGAAGTCATTGTCATGGCAAGAGCTATGATAAGTTTGTTTGAGAACTTATATTATCTATACTCTTCTGCTTCAGGTCCAAAATCATGGTCTACACCGACACAGACACAAGTCCAATTTTTTCACCACCCATCTTTACCTACTGATCCTAATATTTTTGAAATGACCTTCTTTGACTGTTTGCATGGGGACAATTCTAACACTCGACAAGCTTTAGAGATAGAGTAATACTTTGAAATTGATGGTTATGTTTCAAACCTTGTGGGTTTTGATATCTTAGGATAGTAGAAGTTGAATATAAAAGTATACCACACTAGCGTTGATTGTTTAAGATATCATTTTCATACCGGTATCTACTGTTATATCATAGTAAATTTTTAATATAAATAGTCGTACGATCAATGACTTTCGCAGTAAACTGAAGCTGGCTACAGTTGAGGCACGTGTATGTAAAGTTGGATTGAAAGATTTTCATTCACTTTAGCTGGTGCCCTGGATGAATTGAAAGACTTCAATGAAGATGAAGGTATATTCAATTTCTAATTTGGTCATAAAATATTTAATTTATAATAGACTAATTGATTATTAAATATTTGAATTTTTTGCAGATCTAAAATCATATGTTGATACAATTTGATACTTTGGTGTTAGGTGTCTAATATCTCGAAGATCTAGATGAAATGTTGATGGGTGGTTGTAACACCTATTTTATTGTGTAGGCTTGGGATGCCTATTTTGATTCTTTGACAATGCAATTTGATAATTGGTGTGTGGGCTTTTGATGTTTATTTTGTTGTATTTGACTTATAAACTTTTGTTGAATTAAACCCTAACAGACATGATGAAACTAGACCTGTTCAACTGGAATGTGTGTGATTGTTTCTAGTTATTTGGTAGTATTTTTCTTATTTACTATTAAGGTAAAATGATGTCTTTTAACCATTATAACACTTTTTTTTTTCCGAATGTCTACTTCAAACCATTAAAAAATAGCTTTCTTTAAACTTGTGATTCACAAAATCGAGATCAGATTTAAACTTCAATTTTATTTTTCCGGTTCATCTTATCTTAAATCCCATGAGATATTAAATAAACAAGTTGTGGATGCCAAAATTATCATTTTAACACGTGGTAGATGACGTAGAAAAGTCTGAAAAGAAATCGATTAAATCAACCAAGAAAGAGATTAAAAAAAAAAAAGAAAAAATAGCCTTAGTCAACTTTCCTCTTGTTTGAAGCGGTCAACCATGTTGTTCTTTTACTAAGTTTTAGGGCTTTCCAACAGAAAGGAAGGGCTTACTTCCCAAATTTGAGGGTATTATAGCGAATTAGAGGGGGTTGTCTATAAAAAGAGGAAGAAGGCTGGCTAATTTAAATGCCTTTTTAGTAAGACAAATGGTTTGTTTGCAAAGAGAAAATGTTTTTTGACTATTTCTAAGGACTTTTTACCAAATTAGACATTTTTTTGAAGGACTTAAAAGGAAAATCTGAAAATTCAAGAGGATTTTTCATCAATCAACAGACTTGCCGATCAAGGTAAAACCTTTGGCTTCCAAGTCTCTCACCACTATAAATAGAGGCCTTCACCAAGAAAAATGGAAGAGTATTCCCCCTTACAAAGCCCTCTCAAAGTCTTAAAGCTTGCAAGAAACCGACTATATCCACTATCAAGGAAGGGAAGAACCTGTACAAAATTGGTTCTTTTCCACTTTACTATAAGCTTCAATCTGCATAAAACTTGTTAGTCTTTTAATTTATTCGTATCTCAAGCATCAACCCGCACAAAATTGGTTGGTCTTTTCGCTCTATAGGCTCTGACTTGCATGATTTTAATTGAACGGACCTTCAAGGTTTGATATCAATTTTATCATTGAGTTATCTGTATATATATGTTTACCGCTATAACTCAATAGATCCAATATCCAAGAATCTAGAACCCTTTAACTTTATGTTCGCTTCAATCCCTTTCTTTTCATGTAGTAAGATCACTTTCTATCTGCGGGCTTTCATGTAAATTTTGTGTTCTTCACTTTATTGAACTTTACACTCTTTTTAAGAAGTAGTTTGTAACGTCATTCAAAGTATTTTTATACTTCTGGCACACATGTACTTCACTTAGTACATCAATGTGCGCTTACTAGAATAGATTGATAGCCTTGTGATTTTTTTCATCACCATTCGGCCAACTCAGAACCCCAAGCCGACTAGCGTGATTCAATAAAATTTGTTTGCGTCAATACAATTAAAGCAATTGATACTAAACAATTGACGTTTTTAGGTATAAACAAATGAGTATTTTTTCTTTTCCAAAAATATTTTAGTTTGATGCTAAATAACGAATGATATCTAGTTAAACAATACTTGAAAAATACATTCTTCGAAAAAAGAAAAAAAGATCTCGCCCCGCCCTACACTAACTCTACCCCAAAATATATCGATCGGTTCAGTAGAACGAGAGTTAATAAAATAAATTTTGTATGATTGTCGGGCTTGCATCCCAAAATTTTGGTGCATTAGGTCCCCAAACCGCATCGATGCTCACCCCTAGATGATGACATGTAGTTACTTGTAGTAAAATTCTTAAGCAGAGCTATGATTATCAATTCTCAAACAGATACATAAAGATAGTTGCTATCATGGTGAAATCCATGATATATAAGTTGTAAGATCACTTTATATAGTGAAATCCAATGCTAAACATATGTCAGCTCAATCAGTACTCTTTTTTTTTATTTAAAAAGGTCATTTTGAAGTCATTTTATTGTATTGCAATTATCATATTGTTCTTATTATATATTTAGAGCATGTATATTACAAACATATGGTCAGACCGTTTAGGGTTGGTTTTCATCCACTGTCAAACATATGTCAGCTCAACTAATTAACGTTGTATGCAACAAAACGAAAATGTCATTTTCTAGTCATAGTGTTGTTTTGCAATTATCAGGTTGTTCTTATTAGGTATTTAGATCTATAAAGGTACTTGCTTGAATAAGGACTGCACAAACGGGTGAGTTAGATAGCATAAGATTTTTTATCTACTTCCAAACATTGCCAATTTTACTAATCAGCATTTTGGGCAACAAAGCAAAAAGTTATTTTGAAGTCACATTTTTGTTTTGAAATTATCATATTATTCTTATTATTTATTTAGATCTCTAATTATACATGTTTAAATTAAGATTACACAAACGGGCGGGTCGGGCAGTTTAGGTTTGGTATTAATCCACAACCAAACATATGCCAACTCAGCTAATTACTATTTTGGGCAACAAATGGAATGGTCGGGCGATTGTAAGGCAAGCTAAAACTACCAGAGTGTAAAGAAATAATCATTCGAACTGACAAGAAATGGCTCATTTTGGTTTGCGAGGTTATAGGTCGATTTTTTGTTGTTGTTGTTGGTTCTTACTTCAATTTTTTTTTTCTTTGAAACCAATCTTTAAGTTGTGAACCTACACCAAAATGAAATGGTTGTTAATAAGAAGAAAAAGAAAATTCAAAGGATTACTCATATGATACTCTAATTAATTATGATATAATATTGAAACAAAAAAAAATGATTAAATAAATTCTCTTGTTAATTTTGTTTTATTTATTATTTTATATATAACTATAAATTTTTTATATGTTTAATTGTTTGGCAAAGCTTAACCTATAAATCAACTCCATAATTATATATATATATTAATTATTACGTTATTATGAATTTATAATAGGAGAATTTCAAATAATTTGATAATTAATCCTTTAATTTCGTTTTCATATTAATTTTCTATTAAACTTATATTTATGTTTTCATTATAGAGATAGTTGGTCGATGGAGTCAAAAGAATTGGCTCGTTATAGAGATAACATTATTTTATCGTGTGGCCTATGTGTGAACAAATATGACAATGAGGAAGTCATTTGCTCTAGCGTTGTCCATAGAGTCAAACCACCCTGCCACTGCCAGGGGTTGTATCTGATGATGGAGCGAGGATATTGTGGGGAAAGAGGATAGTTGATACCATTGATGATATGTTGATCTTGTTGGAACCATTAGACGTAGGTGGTTTGGGGATTAATATCAAATCAATGACAGAGGTGGGGATGGTTAGTGTTTGTGGTAAAAAAAGACCATTTATATACCTGAATAGGCATTTATCGATGATATAAGGTTAGACTTGTGACAACTTGAGTAGATAATTGGTTCGAGTGAGAAGGATTTCGTGATGACTACTTAATTAAGAAGTGCAATCAATTTAGGAATGGGAGGTGTAGTAATAAAAAAGATAGATAATATATAAAAGTGAGTAAAAAGAGGGATAAACATTCATATAATTTAGCAACTTGTGAAATAATACTTGTTGCGCACCTACGAGACAAAGCATAAAGTACCTGGATGTTCTTATGTCCCCAAGCCCAACAACTCGAGGGGAGGGAGGGTAGCTTCTTGTGATGTGAGTTGTTTGCTCTGATGCCAACTTAGAGAGATGAATGAATATAAATGTTAATTAATTTCATGAGTGATTTGTATGTATTTTTACACATGAAAATTTTAGTATATTGTGATATGAATTTTTAAAATATAGAGAGATTAATTTGAAGAATTTTGTGCCTCTAGTGTCTTTTTCTTCTTAGGAGATTTGTGAGCTAGGATGAAAGTTATCTTGGGTTGGTTTGTGAGATTTGATTCTCTATAGTAATTTACTAATTAGGTTTTTGCGATGATATCTCAAAAGTATACATAGGCTGAGCTATGTTATATTTTTCGATATGTTATGGAGCTATGTTAATTTTTTAGTCAATGTGTAGTGTAATTTTTACAAATTCATCAATGCGTAGTTAACTTGCATCTTTTTAGTCTATATGTCGTTAATTTGTAACTTTTTAGTTCTTGTGTAGTTTAAATGAAACTTTTTATTTCCTCTCACAATTTTTTTATTATTCTTTCATCATTAATCTTTTATTATTTCCATTTCTACCTCTATTAATTTATTATTCTATTTTATAATCCAACTATTTATTTTCTATTTTTGGAAAAGTAAAAAAAAATTACGTTAGAAAAATTGAAACCTGAATCGATTTCATGGAAAAAAAAATGATCAAAACGATCCGTTTTGTTTGCAAAAAATCGATTGAAACGATTTGATTTCTTCATGAGTATAAAAATCAAATCAATTATTTCTTCGTCGGGAACCCAATCAAATCGATCAAATCTTTCACGGAGAATTATATCCGGTTGATTCAATTTTTCCTCATAAAGAGCTGATATAAATTGAAGCAGGAAAACAAAATCGAACCTAGAAGGTTCGATCTTTTTTGTTTTCCACATTTTTTTAAGTTTCCAAACTCCTTTTTGGGATTAAATTATATTGGCTCTTCACAAGAATCAATTGTATCTTATTCTCCACGAAAGATTTGATCTACTCAATCAGGTTATTCGTGAAGAAATTAGCGATCAATTCAATTTGGATATTTTATAAAGAAATCAAATCGTTTCAATCGATTTTCTTATAAAAAATACAGATCGTTTTAATCGGTTTTTCTTTCCTCAAAAAATCATATTAGATTTTGGTTTTTTTAATATTAATTTTTTTAAAAAAAATGAATAATAAAATGTTGGACTATAAAATAAAATAATATATTAATAGAAGAAAAATAAAAATTATAAAAAAATAGAAATAAAAAAAATAATAAAAAATAATCAGAAAAACTAAAATTTTCAAAAATTCATAAATCAGCTACATAAAAATAAATTTATATAAATTATATTATACGGATTAAAAAATATTAAATATAGATTAAAAAGGGGAATTTGCCTGATTTCAAATTAGGAATAAAATATCTTTTAGGATCAAAGCAGCTATGGTCGTTATTACCGCTCAATTCCTCAACAAAAAGCAGAGGAAGAAAGCACAAGCTTCAAAGCTCTACAGCGTCCACCAATGGGGACTCTAGTTCTAAACCCCAACAGAACCCCAAACCCATCTTCATCACTCAAACCTCATCTTCACTCTTCCTTCAAACCTCAGATCATCCTCTTCAACTCTCAAATTCTCTGTCGATGCAGCAGCAAGAGAAATTCACCCCTCACAATTAATTGTAATCTAAAGACACAAGATAACAAGAACCAAAAAGTAAGCAAGAAGATTGTGCTCTCCGAGGGAGCGCCGCCGCTGGCGGAAGAGGGCCACGGTGGAGATGAGCCGGAAGTTGGTAGTAGGTCGGGGAGTGGGGTCGGTGCGATGGGTTTGTTGATAAAACGGTTTCCCAGAAAGGTTTTGTCTATTCTGTCTAATTTGCCCTTGGCTATTGGAGAAATGTTCACCATTGCTGCTCTTATGGCTTTGGGTAAGGTTTCTTTTTATCCCTTAAGTTTGACAGCATAAATTGGATCTAAAAGTGTAATTAATACTGGTATAGAGTGCTATGGGAAGTCCACGTTGTCTTATTTGAGAAATTTGATTTCCTTCCCTTGATTTTTTATTCCAATTTCATTTATATTAGCTCTTTACACTTGAGAAATTTGATATTGTTAAGATTAATTCATAATCAAACTCACTCTTGTGTCTATTTTAAGGTACTCTAATTGATCAAGGTGAAGCACCAGATCACTACTTTCAAAAGTACCCAGAAGAGAATCCTGTTTTAGGATTCTTCACATGGAAATGGGTTCTCACCCTTGGATTTGATCATATGTATTCATCTCCCATCTTTCTTGGAATGTTGGCTCTCTTGGGTGTATCACTTATGGCCTGCACTTACACAACACAGATCCCCCTTGTCAAGGTTGCAAGAAGGTAACAACTCTGTCTCTCCCGATCTCTCAAAAAGCCTCCTCTTTTCCATTAGGAAAAATGAGTTCGAGAAGTGATATGGGACTTGATTGTTATATGCAGATGGAGCTTTATGCAGTCTTCTGAGGTTATACGCAAGCAGGAATATTCAGACACTCTTCCAAGGGCGTCGGTCCAAGATTTGGGGGTCATTTTAATGGGAGCTGGATATGAGGTAAAACCCGATTTTCTTTGGCGGTGGCCACTCATTAAAAAATATATATTAATCAAATGAAACCATGACAGTATTATAATAGTAGACTTGATGATTGAAGCACATAATATTTCATGCTAAGTTTAGAAGCAGTTAATATATATACAGATTATACATGTATATACTACTTTTTTCTCAGGATTCCAACAGTGGCCGAAGCCACCTTTGACCCCGACATGGGTCCACCCCTAGAAACAAATGAATTTGATTCAGAACAAATCGCTTCTCTTCTTGAGGCCATCGGATAGCCTTATTTTTTGATATGCATGCTTGTGAAATTGTCATTCCATCTTCTGCTTGATATTTTTGTAGGTATTTGTGAAAGGACCGAGTTTATATGCCTTCAAAGGGCTAGCCGGCCGTTTTGCCCCTATAGGGGTACATCTAGCAATGCTTTTGATAATGGTGGGTGGGACTATTAGTGCAACTGGGAGCTTTAGAGGAGCCGTTACGGTCCCACAAGGACTCAATTTTGTCGTAGGAGATGTATTAAACCCAAGCGGGTTTCTCTCTTCTCCAACTGAATCTTTTAATACTGAGGTTCATGTTAATAGATTTTACATGGATTACTATGACAGTGGAGAGGTATAAGAACTCCAGTTTGTCTTAAAAACAAAGTTTGCGCAAAGTTCAGTTTCAAGAACAAAATGCTAAGCATTTTGATTCTTTTATTATGAATTTTACAGGTGAAGCAGTTTTATACTGATCTTTCATTATTTGATCTCGATGGGAAAGAGGTGTTGAGAAAAACTATTTGTGTAAATGATCCTCTAAGGTATGGAGGGATTACTATATACCAAACAGATTGGAGCTTTTCGGCCCTGCAAGTGCTTAAGAACAATGAAGGACCCTTTAATTTGGCTATGGCTCCTCTACAGATCAATGGAGACAAAAAGCTTTTCGGCACTTTCTTACCCCTTGGAGATTCTGATTCTCCAACCGTAAAGGGAATGTATGTAATTATATTTCTTTCTTCCCATTATCTATATTTATAATTTTCGGGTAAATATTCAATTATTTATCTTATGCTTAAAACCTTTTTTTTCTTTTGAAATTTCAGATCAATGCTTGCTAGAGATCTGCAATCCATTGTTCTGTACGATGAGGAAGGAAAGTTTGTTGGAATTAGACGACCTAGTTCTAAGCTTCCAATTGAAATCAATGGTAACAATATTGAAATAGTCGATGCAATAGGAAGTAGTGGCCTTGACTTGAAGGTATGTATGAACACAAGGAAAGTTATACAGAACAAAAGAACAAAACACCTAAGAAAAACCTGATATTTTATCGTTATTATTACATGTATATATTTACAGACCGACCCGGGGGTGCCGATTGTATATGCCGGATTTGGTGCTCTCATGCTCACAACTTGTATCAGCTATCTATCTCATTCACAGGTGAATTTAGTTGTCTTTTCATATATATATAAATATATATATATAGACATATATGGATACTCATATTCATTTAATTTCTTTGGTATATATCCATTACAAGCCGGTTTTGTTTTGTTTTGTTTTTGGTTGAAGATATGGGCTTTACAAGATGGAACAATGGTGACCGTTGGAGGGAAGACCAACCGGGCAAAGCTGGAGTTTCCAGATGAGATGGATCGGTTACTTGACTGTGTTCCAGAGCTAGTCCAATCATCATCATCTTCTTCTTCCTCTTCTTACAAGCAAATCTAATAAAAAGATCAAAAATATTCCTAGGCCTTCCCAAAATTTTCTGAATTTTAAGAGGTCAACTCCCAGGGGCCCGAACATCCGGCTGTGGGACCAGGGCCCGAGTGCAGAGCCCGGAAGTTGAACAAGATGTCAGGTTGTCAGCAACTGGTAGAAGATAATTACTTAAGTTGTTCTCTTCTGGGGATTATTATTTGACAACTTAAGTTGTCCCTGTAAAATATCACCCAGAGGAGTATGAAATTTCCATGGGTTACTGTATATATAGGGATTGGTTAAATTGTTACGGAATATTAAACATGAAAATTTTTATTGTCATTTTGAGATTTAAGATTTCAGGGGAAAAAAAAAAGAAGAAGAAATTAAAACAGAAAAAGCAAGAACGCTAGAAGGAGGGCTTGAACCTCCGACCTTGTGGTTAACAGCCACACGCTCTAACCAACTGAGCTATTCCAGCTTTGCGTTTGGAAGAGTTAGAGATTTAAATTACTATATATTTCTAAATTGTGTGCGACCATGATAGATCCCTCTACACAAACACACACATATATTTAAAGGGTTAATACATAAATAAAAGTCACTAACTCATTAAAATTTACTTAAAGACTAGATTAATTTGGAAATTTTTTTAGGTGTATTTAGTTCATATTAAGAATTGTGAACCAGTTTAATAAAAATCGACCACATATATAGTAATTTTAAAAAATAAAAAAAAAATAAAATAAAATTTAGGCATGTTAATTTTCATTGAATTGATCTATTAGGTAGGCTTTAGTGTCTACCCAAGAATTTCTCATTAGTATAAACTATGTATCAACAACTTAAAGGCTTGTGTGAGTGATCAATGCTCAATTTTCTAGGTAAAAAAACCTAAGATCTCAAATTTGATATTTTATATTAAATTTCATTAAAGTCAGTCATCAATTAGTCTTACAATAAAAGACTAATCAAATTAAAATTTAAAATTAAATAATTTAAAACTTTGAATTACAAAAAGAAAATTGTTAAAAAAATAATTAGAATTATAATTTCAGTAAAAGAAGGGTTTAGAGGTATCATATCATGTACACAGAACTATGAATTCATCAATTGAAGTTTAATTGATCTAAGTTATTATTTTTCTATTTATCAAATTTTTACGATAATACCATACCATCTGGTTAAGTCCATAACCGACATATTTAACCATTAAATTTTACTACAAAAATAATAAAAATTATTTATAATTTTATGAAATTTAGACAACGAAATTAACGGAAGATTTTTCATATCATACTACTTGATTACAACTAAAGAACTTACCCCTTTGTACTTTAGCTTTCATATCATCATATGGTATTTCTACCCCTTCATGCTCCTCTCACCTCGTCTCTCTCATGGACAACGCTTCTTCCTCGTCTCTCATCAATCATCGGCGTTGGTAACTCAAGTTAGGGCCGCAAACTGCATTCATTGCCTCTTCTGATGTATCTTTCCCTGTAAATTATCCAAAATTTAAACCGACTCGATCAAACCATATTAGAGGCAGATGACCTGCGGAAGAGGTTCGAAACAAACAAACATGTGGTTCGCTGTCTAACGTTTCCTTTACTCCTTACTCCTTCCTCTTCAACCTCTTTTATTATTATTATTATTATTATTATTATTTTTAATTATCATATAAATTCCTGCATATTCTTGTAGTTCTCTGATTAGCTCTTAGACTTGTATATTTCTATAGGAAGCTTTAAGATTATGCAGAAATTATGGAGAAACATGCTCAACAGATCGATAGATTCTTCTGCTTTCTGCAGTAAGATCTGTTAGGCACTGGAATAAGAATATTCAGTGACTTATGGTTGTTTAGTTCCTCCATTATATTGTTTTCCCTCTTTTGTAGTTAAATGAGAATAACAAAATTTTGAGTCTGTGATTAAAAAGATAACACTTGGTACAATGATGAACCTAATAGTTAATGGATTACATATTTTAATGTTGGTTTCTTCATGTTTCCGTGGACTGGTAATATAGTACTTACGTTGGAAAGATAGCAGGGAGAAATGTTAATGGTGTAAGAGATACTTATGTTGCATGCACTTTGCTCGATGCGCTTGTGAAAGTGTTAATCTGTAATTGCACAAGACTCATGTGAAACCGCATGATTTGAAGTTCAGAATGATGGAATATACTTCTACATTCAATGGTCTCACATCATTTAATAAATAAAATACTCTTTATAGACATTTTTAATATTCTTATGTGATTCGTCAGGTTAATACTCAAGATCCATCCAATGTGGTCGATTGCACTGATCGCAACAATTCAAAGTACTATGTCATTGTTGTTCAGGTCCGGTTTCTTTTCTTAAATAAAAATATAGCAATTGGACCAGTGGTTCTTTATTTCTAATCTCTAAAGTTTGGACTTCCTTCATTGCAGTATACTGCTAGATTCAATGCTGAAGCTGTGAAAAACTTCCTGTATTCACTCAACGATGGCAAAATAGCCAAAAAGAAATTCAACTGTAAGCTTTCTGGACTAGGTTTTGCTTCCATTGATCAAATGACAGATTTTTTAGGCAGCTCTACTTCAAAGTCATTTTCCTACTTCAGATAACATATAGGTCCCAAAATTTAAATGCTGGGAACTACGGACAGTGTGGCCGATTTGGAGTTGTAGATAGCTCCACCTATTTTTGCTGAGAAAGGGAGAGTAGTTTTAATGTTCACTTATAATACATCATCTCACTTATACTTTTCTTTTCCCCCCATCTGTATTTTCCTGTACTTTTGCTCTACCTTCCAAGCGGATCTTTGACACAAACACCAACTTGCCAGATGTGCTATAAAACATCTAGTGCTTGGATTGATGATGATGATGATGATGATTCATTTCCATGAACTCTCTCTCTCTCTCTCACACTCTACAATGGAAATTTTAACGATCGGAAAGGAATATAAATATCATGTAAATAGCTTTTCAACACACTCGATGAAGACGCCAAAAGTCAAAAATAAAAAACCGAACACCTAAAAATACTACAAAACTTATAGAAGCATTATAATTTTCTCATCTCAAAATGTCATTCTCATCAAAATAAAGGTATAAACTATTATAGGAGAAAATAAAACATGTCAACGAACGAGTATTTTTTTGGTTTTTGGATTGTTTTGATTAGATTGGGATAATTGGACTTTATTTAATTGTTTGTTTTTTTTATTGAATTTTATTTAATTGTCTGCTTAATTTTCTAAGATTTTTGATTGCTTAGATTGTATTTTTTTTACTGGAATTTCCTCTATATAAAGAAAGTTATTTTTTTTTTTTAAAAATAGATCAGTTATAAAATATCTTAGAGAAAATTTTCTATGGTATTTTTAAAACTTTTTAAACTTATCAGATTTATCTGTGGCTTTCATTCTGATTTATCAACATGGGTCATTCGAATATAAGTAGAACGATCTTGAATCCTTGAATAACAGATTCGTCATCTCTAGGCGTGATTCGTATCAACATGAACGAAACGGTCCACGGGCTGGCACGATCCCATGGGCCGACACGACATGTTTATGGCCCGTTATTATGTTTATACCATGTCGTATCCTTATTTTTAGACACAGACACGATATAGGCCAATCCGTGTCATGCAAAGCCGGTACGAATCATCATCTCTATCCACATCTCATAACTTTAAGCCATGTCTCGAACAATAATGAGAATGTAACTACACTCTTATCTTGTAAAAGTGCACATCTAACTATATTGATTGCATATGATGGCTTACTCCTGTAAATGGCGCACAAGACATACTTTATTTATTTGTTTAATATATTGTATCGAAAGAGACTACATCTCTAAAATATTGATATGACATACAAGATTGAGAGTCCACCTAAAAAAAATTTGCAGCCTTAACCATTTTTATTGCAATGAATTGCATGAAAGTAAGTGAGTACGAAATGTACATCTCCACCATCTAACTCTTTATGTAGTACGTTTCTCAAGCATATATAACAATTCCTATTACCAAAGCCAATATACTCGCCGCCAAATATTGACAAAACTTTCCCAATTTCTAAATTCTCTCTTTGAAATATTTCAGTCAAATCCTTCACAACCTTTGGTATTTGTGACCATGAGTGTCACTAAATACTTTAATCTTCCATTTTTCACTCCATTTGTCACACATAGCCCGCATATAAGCTTGACAATCATGCTTAATTGTAGAGCACCTTCTAGCTTTATTTTCAATCTCTTTATTACCATTAGTTTCATCCATAGTAGTCTTCTCTTAAACATCATCTTCTTTAGTCATGCTAACATATTTTCCTTGATGTGAACAACTCAATACCATGCTAATAACATCATTTGATCGTCCTGTCCTTAACGTATTTCAAATATGAATGCAAAAACTTTTTTCCCCACCATAATTTTCATAATATATTTTTATCTCTTCCATCGTCTCAAAAATCATTCCCACATATAATGTCTTTAATTCTTCTAAATCTTTACTCGAACTTGAAAAATTACATCCATCATTTTGTTCTTGGAAATCATCATCACCTATAAAATTCAAGTTAATAAAATTATAATTATAATTAACAAATGATGAACAAAATAATTAACAAAATGATGTCTAACTTCATTGATGTGGAAAGCAAAGATGACTTGCTAAATTTTAAAATTTGCTTTCTATTAGGGAAGCTTCGAGAATTTGGAAAAGATAAGAAGCGCTGGAGTAAAGGTTAGTTCCATTACAGATTTATCAGTCTGTAAACATGCTTGAATTATACTATATAAATTATGATTCGGATCTGGTTATATATTCAGTGTCTCTTTATCGTACAAAGAGTTTGTGATAGATGCGTCGAAAATTTATTATTCTACAGCTAAAGGTGCAAGTGTAATTCTTCTAATTGCTGCTGTATTGCCTGATCTCGACATCCAATACATGACCAAGATCTGCAAGATAGTCAGTTTGACAGGCCTTGTACAGATATGAAAAATTAAAATACTCGGTTTGATTCGACATGTTCTATCATCAGGTACATGATGAGATGAAGAAAACGACTCCTCCGTTACAAGGGAAAAACAAAATCATAGAGGAAAAAAAAAAGCAATTACAAGGGAGTTAAGTGAGCGCACCTGTCAATCCTGGACGAGAAGAACACCAAACAGTCGTAGAGAAGACAAAGCTAGAACATGAAGGCGAAGAAAAGGGGGCCAATTTTTTTTTTTCTTTAATTGAGATGGGTTAAATTAAAATTGACCATTGGATTGATTTGTAATCTAATACTAAAAACATTTTTTTTTCTTTTTACTCTAATCCCTTTATTTTTATATTATTTCAATTTTAACTTTTTCTCTAGAAGTTCTTTCTCTCTAGTTTGTAGCAGACCTTTTTGGAAATCAAATTAAACCCCCATTTTTTGTTGTTGAAGTTCTTGCTTATTTGATGAATGGCATTGGAATATTCAGCTCATGGGTGCTTGGTGCTCTCTATGCATTAGCTTGAAAAGAGGAGCGACTCGATTGCAACAATGCAACGTCGGTAAGCTACTTTCTATAACCAAATTTTATTTTATCTACGAATTGGGAATTGAAAGAAGATATAATCCCTAATCCAACTTGTTTCTATTGCATTATCCTATTCTGTATTACCGGTAAAAGGATAAGTAGATTGATCTTGGGTCTTTTAAGCTGAAGCTCGAAGCTTGAAGAAGGTCATGGTAGAATTTATTGTTTCACTAGGGAAAGGTTTTGAATCAAAGTTGTCAAAGAAATAGGAAGAACTAGGCAACCAACTGAGGAAGGTAAAGGAAGAACAGCTATCTTTGGCGGACTAACTTAATTCTGCTAATGGTACCATTTTCGGCTTAGGGAACGAGCTAAAAGAATGAGAAAAGACTAATCGAAAAGCCTAAGTTTCAGATTGGTTGCCTTGAAACTTAACCTCTCTAAGGCAGGAGAAGATAAGAAGACTCTTGAAGAGAAGCGGAATGAAAAAAAAATCAAGTTGGTTGAACTTTTTCAAGACATAGTTACCTTACTCAGTTTAGAACTCAAAGATAAGGAAGATAATCTTCAGAATGTCAAGTCTTCCCTTGTTGGAAAGGAATTGGAGTTGAAGAATTTGATTTCATCACTAAAGGAAGCAAATGATAAACTTAGCTGTTCTCCATAGCAACTCGAAGGATTGAAAGATGAGCTACTAAAATTGAAAAGGAAGTTATAGCTTATATAGAGAAAAATCTTAATTTAAATTAATTTTTAGGGTTTAAATTATATAGAGAAAAAGTTAAATTAAAACTAAATAAAAATAAAGGGGGTTAGAATTAAAAGAAAAAATATATTATTTTTTAATATTTACAATAATTGATTCGGTATCTTTTGATTAGTATATTAACTATTAGAATGAAATAAATCTAATGGAGTATATATAAAGTGTATAAATTTGTGTGTAAGAAAAAAGTATCCACTGAATTTATCTAATATATATTAACTTAATAAAAAAATTTATTTTCACTTAAGATTCGTTTGGTTTATAATTTTACAAACCACCAGTGCCTCCGCCGCTCTCCGTCGCCACTCCAAACTCTCTCTCTCTCCCTCTCTATCTCCCTCTTCTCTATCTCCTCAAAATCTAGAGTTTGAAAGTCATATTCAGAGTTTTGAACTCTAAACTTCAATTTATCGAGCGACGTTTATGATGGTAATTGCATACCACGGGGGGTCTATCCTAATTATGATATAATCTAGGGGTAAATTCTGTCTTTCCTAAATTCGTAATTATGAGAGCTAGGAGAGGGAAACTCCTAGTACGACGTCGTAACGCACTAAATCCATGAACATCTGCATTATATTTATTTATGTATATATATATATATAGAGAGAGAGAGAGAGAGAGAGTATAGACTCTCTGAGCTGGTTTGTTCTGTTTTCCTGAGTCTGACGTTTCCTTTTCCGGTCTTTTGTTTTCCCGTCACTCTCAGCGTCGCCGTTGCTAGCCGCCGGAATCGTCATCGATCTCGACGGAGAATCTATTTAATTACCCTACGGTTCTTTTTGGATTCGATTTAGTCTTCAACTGTATCGTCAATTTTGTCCCAATCTGATTACTATTGTTATCTCTTCATTTCCTGTTACCTTTCTCGCCAAATTTTTTCTTCATCCAAATAATCTTGTGTGTTGATTGAGTCGAATTTATGGAGAATTGTATTAGTGGCGAAGAGGACTACTACGACTCCGATCAGGACTCGCTTGACGGGCTCGAGAATGATGAGCCTGACGATCAGTTGCTAGTTTCCAAGGGTCCCACGACTAAGGTTTTCGATTTTTTTGTTCTCCACTTTCTAAAATTTTGTGTGTATGTGTGTTTTTTTTTAAAATAATTCTAATCATGAATTTTCTTGCTTTTTATCCTTTGCGTAATTCAGAACTTTTTGTTTTGGCGTAACACTTGGTTTTTATTGGTTTAATTTTGTTTGGGTTTGTTTTTCGTTCAAATTTTACGTTTTTGCTTGTTTTCTTTTTGGGTTCTCTGAAAATTAAGTTACTGAATTCGAGTTATGAACGTTTTAGTTGTGGGTTGTTTTATTTTTTGCGAAAGAGAAAAATGTATGCTATGTGCTAAAAGATTGATTGAGTGTATCTTGGCGACAAGATTTAAATTGACGTGCCGAAAATCAGATGAAATTCTGTAGAGAATTTTTTGTTATATCTTGTTGAGAATTTTTCAACTTCGCTCTCTGAATTTGGTTTCCATTCATGTATATGTATCAAATTTGGCAGAAGATTGACTCTAGTGAATTTACAGAGTTATAGTTCTAAAAAGTAACTGCGTCTCCTTCCCCTTTTTTGCTTGCAGATAATTACGAAGGAATCTCTTCTAGCTGCTCAGGTAATAATCCAGAAGACAAAAAAAGTAAATTGCTTATTTATTTATTATGAAACTGAAAATGATATCATAGTTGTGTTTGCATTCATACAGAGGGAGGATTTACAAAGAGTAATGGAGTTGTTATCCCTGAGAGAGTACCATGCCCGGACTTTACTCATACACTACCGCTGGGATGTTGAGGCGCTAGTTGCTGTGCTTGTAGATAAGGGGAAGGCTCACTTGTTTTCTGTAGCAGGTGTTACTGTGGTTGAGAATCAAAATCGTGACCCTTCAGAAACATCTTCCACGGTGATGTGTGAGATTTGTATAGAGGAAGTACATAGCAAGGAAGCAACTAGAATGGATTGTGGCCATTGCTATTGCAACGATTGTAAGCACTATATCTTTGTTTTGCATTTTACCCTTGTTTGCAGTTACTACTTTTTTTTTTTTTTTTCCAAATTTGAAATTCTGTTTGGGTCTAAACTTCAGTTTGAGATCTCAAACTCACTTTGTCTCCAAAGCTTACATGCTGTCCAAACACCAGTTTGGAAATTTTAATCTCAATGACCTGTAGAATCAACATATGTTGGTGAACATGCTATTTAAATATATGGAGTACATAGAATGCTGATGGATTATTCTCCATATTTGTCCCTTTTCTATTTTTCTCTGTTTGTGCTTTGTTTCTTTATTGCTCTTTTTGTTTTGTTACTTTCTCTTTTTCACCATTATTCAACAACTATTTTGAGTTCAACCTTTCTATTTGTGCTTCTCTTAGGTTGGACAGAGCATTTTGTTGTGAAGATAAACGAAGGTCAAAGTCGGCGTATCAGGTGCATGGCACACAAATGCAATGCTATCTGTGACGAAGCTGTTGTTAGAAATCTAGTCAGCAAAAAGTATCCTATTCTTGCAGAGAAATTTGATCGTTTTCTTCTTGAGTCATACATTGAAGATAATAAAAGGGTCAAGTGGTGCCCTAGTACTCCTCATTGTGGGAATGCAATACGAGTGGAGGATGATGAATTTTGTGAAATAGAATGCTCTTGTGGTTTGCAGTTTTGTTTTGGTTGCTTATCAGAAGCACATTCCCCATGTACATGCTTGATGTGGGAGCTCTGGACAAAGAAGTGCCGAGATGAATCTGAAACAGTGAATTGGATTACAGTTCATACCAAGCCTTGCCCCAAGTGTCTTAAACCTGTGGAGAAGAATGGTGGCTGCAACCTTGTTAGCTGTATTTGTGGTCAGGCATTTTGGTGAGATTCTTACATTTTATGCATCCTTTTCTCTTCATGATTTCTTTCTTTCTCCTGTATTTGTATATTTTTCTTCACTTTAGCATTTGGGATTTCTCTGTTTGTATGTATGTTTTGTTCTCAGCTAAACCAAGTAAAAAAGCAATTTGAAGTAATCTTATAGATTTTCTTATATCTTAGAGTTACTAACATTTGCTGAATAAAGTATTTTGAGATTTTGATTTTTCTTTTCAATGCTTATCTGTCTTCTATTTGCCTTAAACAGAAGCGTTAACCTATATTCATAACAGTGGAAAATACTTATATGATTTTTAGCCATTTCACACTCTCTTGCCTTTTGCTCTGCAATTGTCAATGACTCAATAGTAAATCACTTTTTTAGTTCTAAATCCCATTTTAATGAACTTTACTTTTATTTGCTTAAATATTTGGGATACATGTCTTATAATCATTTGATGTATTTATTTGTTTTTATTTTTATTTTTTTCATTTTGTGGTCAGAGGATACAACTTAGGACACTTTGGTTCCATTACATGGTCTTGCAGGATATGGGAATTCATCTTGTACTTATCAGCTCTCCCATGTGGCCTTTCTTATTGTCGCTGATATAAGTTTTTTATGCTTGATCCTAACTTCTTATCCATTATTCCTTTCTTCTATGCACAGTTGGCTGTGTGGTGGAGCCACTGGAAGAGACCATACATGGTCGAGCATTTCTGGTCACAGTTGTGGTCGTTATAAAGAACAATCAGAGAAAAAAGCTGAAAGGGCAAAGAGGGATTTGTACCGCTATATGCATTATCATAACCGTTACAAAGCCCATACAGATTCTTTCAAGCTTGAAAGTAAATTGAAGGAGACCATACAAGTGAAGGTGTCCGTTTCTGAAGAGAAGGAATCCACCCTCAGGGATTTCAGCTGGGTAAATAATGGACTCTACAGACTCTTCAGATCAAGGCGGGTTCTTTCATATTCATACCCATTTGCATTCTATATTTTTGGGGATGAACTTTTCAATGATGAGATGACAAATGAGGAAAGAGAGATTAAACAGCATTTATTTGAAGACCAGCAACAACAGCTCGAGGCAAATGTTGAGAAGCTATCCAAGTTTCTAGAAGAGCCTTTCGATCAGTACGAAAAAGATAAAGTAATGGAGATAAGAATGCAAGTCATCAATCTGTCTGCTATTACAGACACCCTTTGTAAGAAAATGTAAGTACTGCTACCCCCCTTTACGAAAATACTGAATTTATATATATTTGAGAAAACTAGAGTTGCTACCATTAAACTCTTAAAACAACTAGACTTAGCCCCCTCACATATCAAAAACTAGACGTACACCCCTTCAGCTGTCCTCATTTTTTTATCAATAAGATAAGGACCAGTATGCTAAGTAAGCCTGTCACATTAAGCATAACTGTACATTAACCATTAATATCCATTTTAACACCAATTATTTAATTTTTTTCTACATTTAGTTATTAACATTTTGTTTAATTAAAAAAGTTGATGAGTTGGGGTAAAAAGGACAAAAATTAATGTTTTATGTAAAATTATGCAGACATGACATGCCTACTCAACATCCGAAGTCAACCATATAATTAATAAAATAATGAAAAACATATGTTCTCGTCTACTTTTTAAAAAGGGTTATCTGTCTAGTTTCTGAAACATCAGGAGGCTGTCTAGTTGTTTGAAAGTTGAGGGGGGTCAAGTCTAGTTTACTCTTTTATATGTCCACAAGACTCATAATCAGCCACTTACTATGTTAATCACATGCAGGTATGACTGCATTGAGAATGATTTATTCGAGTCTCTCCAGCTAGGAATCCACAATATTGCTCCCTACAGGTCGAAGGGAATAGAGCGAGCATTGGAACTTACAGCCTGTTGGGATAGTACATCAAATAGTACTGATAAATATCCACAATCGGATTGTGGCACAAGTGGTAATGTGAACTTAGTATCTAGTTTTTTTGCAAGCATCAAAGTTGACAACTCAGTCAACTCTTTATAGCTTTCCCTTAGATACTTGGGATACAGATTAGTTACAACTGGTTTTTACTGATAATGGACTTTTTTGTCTAAAGTTTTCGAGTATTTGCAGCTTATTTTTTTATAAAGTAGTTATCTCACTATATGTACATATGTATAATTATAATTACATATATTCTCAAAGAAAAATACAACTTAACTAAATGTATTTGAGAAAGATTTTTGCTGGTTAGAGTGTGGAAGTTAATTGACACACACCACAAATGTAATTATGTAGGAGGGTCATCGGAATGCGATCGACCTTCGGGCTCTGGAAGCTCGGTTGAGATTGGACGGCCTTCACGAAAGCGAGCCCGGAAGGATGTAGCAGGCAGCTTATTTGATCTAAACTTGCCGGCAGATCATGTAGCTGACAGGAACTGATTGAATCTCTTCTCGGTTCCACATGATTTTTTTCTTCCCCTCTTAATTGAAATTTTCGTGTACAGTTCTTCTAACGGAGAACCCATGTTTTTCTTAATGAGGAAGGTGCTTTAACCTTTTCGCCATTGGTTAGGATCTTCCTTTTTTTCTTTTTTGATCTCCTATATTCTTCATGTTGAGAAATAGAAAAAAATTAAAAATCTATTTTCCTAATTTAGCCATCTTTTTGGAGTACAGACATTGTACATAGATATAAGTAGTACTAAGATCTTCTACGAGCAAAACGTTGATGGATATTTCGTGATTTTTCCCAGGCTGGACGGATGTAAGGCGACTGCTTGATTATTAATCGATATTTTCATATTGTTAATTTAAGATGTGATCCTTATTACAGTTTTTGCCTTGTTGTGAACCTGCATTTACCTCCTGTTATCTTTCCGGATCATGTTAGATTAATTTTTGGTAAAAGAATCGATTTGCTTCGATTAATAATTTTTTTTTGTTTCTTTTCTTCACAAGTAATTAGATCGGTCTTTTCCGGCCGGTGGTTGGCAGCTGTTGGCCGGATATCAGTGCTGTTCTTAAGCTTGAGAGGTTTTTTGGAAAATAAATTAGAAGAAGACGTTAGGGTAAATAAAATAAAATAAGATTAATTATGGGATCATTTTATAAAAATTATTTTTTCTAAAATATGGGTGTGGGATTGGGTTAATGGTTTAGGATTGATTTATTTTTAAAAAAAATAGGAATTCATTATATTTAAGTTTTAAGTATTTAGTATTTATTATAGTTATGAAAATTTTGGATATTTATTAAAATTTAAATTTGATTTTTGTGTATCCATTATTATTATAAAATATTTGGGATTTATTATAATTCATGTGAAGCTTTAGGTATTTAATTTAATTTTTTCATTTTTTTCCTAAGGTGATAGTACTCTTTAGAGATGGCAAAATGAGCCGGGTCGGTACGAGCACGCCCAACAGAAGTATAAGATTTAAAATTTAAAGTATAAGGTTTATGATCCAAAATTTAACGTGTACATGTATCTAAAATTAATATAATTCCCTGTTTACATTCTATTCAATTTCTTCATCTGATAATTTCATCCACGGGGTATCCAAAATATCCCTTTGTTATCGTATTTTTCATAAATTAAATCAACTCTAAAGAGGTCGTTAATTCGTAAAGAATTCAATGAAGCAAAGCCATTGGCCCTTCCTTTTGATCCATGTATTAATTATAATAGAAAAGGATGTTATATAATATATTTTCATAATTTAGGGTGTGAATTTACAATTTACCAATAGTGCAAGGAATTTACCTAAGGAATTAAGTTTCGGCCGAATTCAGGATTTCTGTCCTAACTATTGCTTGACTAGTCCATTGCTCGATGTCAAGAATTACATAATGTCGAATTTAAGATCTCGAGTTAGATTTTGGCAATTTGGAGAATTCATTAAATTTAAGAAATTAAGACTTGAATAATTGAATTTAAAAAGCTTTCGTGTATCCTTTCATAAGTCTTAACCAAATATTACTTTAAAATTTATAAATTCTTGAATAAATCAGATCTAATTAATTTTTTTTTTCAAACAAATTATATATATAAATAATTTTTATTGAACTAGTCCATAATTATTAATATAAACCGGGTTTAATCAAGAATTTTTCTTTGAAGTTTAACACTAATAATAACAACAACACTAATAATAATAAGAATAATATAAATAAATAAATAAAATTTATTACAAATTTACTATAATTGGGTAAAGAAGCATGTTGTTTCTTGGTCAAAAAAAAAAAGGAAAGAAATTTGTTTGGTATCGAACAGTTCGACACCTGATAAAGACCCAAAAGAAAGGAGAGGTTCAGCTCAATCATCATATCTGCAAAGAAAGCACCAGAATCACTTTAAATATCCAACTGAGAATCATCAGAATTTTCCAAACCTTTCTCTTCGTTGATTTTCATTTCTGTGGGGGCCACCCCAATCTTACACTGAATTGGAAATCCACTCTAAAAAATATTGAGAATCAATGGAAGAAGAGGGTATAGGGATGGTTTTAGCTAGAGCTACAGAGCTGCGATTGAAGATCAGCAACTGCATCCTCAAATCTTCTTCGACATCATCAACGGTTAAAAACGATTTTCCAGATTCAGTCAACGTTGACCCATCTAGGGAAAATAGAAATGGGGTTGAAGGAGCAGAAGAGGGAGAAGATGAAGAAGCAGAGAGGCTTTTTAGTATCTGTGATACTTTTGAGTCTCTTGAGACCCAGCTCTCTGCCTTGCAGGTTTGCAATTTTTCGATTCTTGATCTGGTATTTATATTTTATGTAATGTTTGCAGTGAATTTGAATTTTATGGTTGGTGGGTATTGGAACTTTTGCCCTAATTTGCCCTAATTACTATGGCATTACTCTTTTCTGACAATGCATAGAAAAAACAGGGGAAACAAATACTATTAGGGTAATTTAGGAACAGTTCATTTTAGACACAAGAAGAGAGAACTTAATGATTTTCAGGTCACCCTTTTAAGCTATTAGCTGTCCAGAAAAGCCTTCAAGTTTAGTAAGAAATGAGTCCCAAACAACACATATCATGGTAACTGAAGTACTCTGTCTATTGCTCAACATTCCCTCTTTGCCATCACTATTCTTATTGGCTGTTTATTCATGTATTAGTTAAAAGCTATCAGAATTAGTCTAAATTAGTATATAAAAAAACTCTTAATTCTTCCTCCCCACCCTTTGTTATTATACTCAGGCTCTACAACAACAGCAACAATATGAACATGAAGCTGCCCTTGCTGAAATCGAGCAAAGCCGAAGAATGTTACTCGACAAGCTCAAGGACTACAAAGGGGAAGAACATGTAGAAGTGATAAATGAGGCTTCTTCTTTTGCCGGGGAAAAGGTTAGCCACAACCATGACCTCATTCTTCCTCCATATCCATCCTTTCCTCCACATTCCATTCGCCTACATCATCATATCGGGTATTTCCAGAAATTTTCAGAAACCGAAGCCAAGAAGGACCTGATGGAGTCAATTCGGACACAAAATAGTCAGAGAGGGTCAAAACATTCAAGAAACGGGGTGGGCCCGTTGATAAGTGCAGCGGCCAAGATGGTGATTACGATTGTGGGTGTGGTGTCCATATTGGGCGTGGCTGGTTTTGGGCGAAATTTTGGTAAAAGAGGTAACTTTTTTAAGGGTTTAAGTCATTTTCAGCAGCCAAGAAATGATGAAGAGAAAAAGGGTACAATTAATATTGAATGTCCTCATGGGAAAGTTCTTGTAGTGGAGGATGGAGAAGCTAGATGCCTTGTGAAAGAGAGGATTGAAGTTCCATTTTCTTCTGTTGTTGGTAAACCAGATGTGAACTACGGATGTGGTTGATTCTTTTAAACTTTTTTTTTTTTTTGGGTAAATCCTTGTTTCACTTTTTGTGTAGAGAGTAGAGTAGTAGAAACTTGTTCATTATTTTGAGTGATTGACTAATTTTGGAGGTAGAGAATCAGGCATCTTGAAAAATGTATATTTCATAAATACATTTTTATTGTGAAAATAATTGTTAAATGAACACGCTCCAAGTGAAAATATATATTATTGAGGACAAAAATTATATCATAAGTTATTCCTAATGTCAAAATAGGTAATCAAATATTTTTTTTGCCCAAAAAATAGGTAATTATTAAGCAACAATTTTTGACACAATTTATTTTCTTTTGTTTTGGAATGCCAGAGAGTTCTTACACGTGCCTTCGACAATGGGATATAAATTCAGGGGAGCGGTAGAATCCACTTTTAACACAATTTTTATCCCCTAATAATATATATTTTCACTTAAAAATATTTATCTAACAATGATTTTCACATTTTGTTACATTTTATTGATAAAAGTGTTTTGGTAGTCATGTGATTGCAACTCGTAAAGAAAATGTATTGCAATCATATAAACCAGACCAAAGTGAATTTATTTATTGGTGGTGTGAGTTATAATTTTTTCTGGATCCAAGGAATTGATCTTAAATTTTTAGGGCGGGAATTGAAATTAAAAGTTAGATCTTGCAGTAGTTTTAGAGATACTCGGAACTGTAATCCTCATATAAAATTTCACGAAATTTAGTAGAACGCATTCCGTCTCTCCTTAACATTTCTCTCAACGTCGGCAACTCCATCATTGAAAGCTCCATTGACCATTTCACCTCCGGCAGTATCTCCCTCCCACTCTAGCACTGGGTACCCCCGGATTTATGTATGAATCCATGGTGTACAACTTCCATTCTTTGATGTCCAAGGCAAGCGCTAACCAATTCACAACCCGGATATTTAATGGAAAGTATATGACCACTGCATTCTCCAAGGAATTTTGAGAACTTTCCGGACAAGAAGTTGGGACAAAAGATAGTAGGTTTTAGATTGGTTTCAAATATAAAAATTTGATAAATTATAAGAACATAAAGTCATAATGTATATATGTAGTATTCAAAGAGGGGATTGTCCCACTCAATAGTTTTCCTATACAAAAAAGTCAGCCACTGACCGAACTGGTCATCTAAGAGTGCCACCTAATTGTCTGCAAGATAAGGGCCTTTTTGTAATCTCTCCCATATGAGGTACATTGATTCATTATATGCTTCCAAAATCAGTTAATCTATATCAATAACCATAATAGCATAATAATATAATACAAAGATAGCTTATGAATTTTAAAATTACTCACGGTAAATTGAAGCCACTGTCCTTTCGTTATACACTCGAACCTAAACTCTTGATCGGTAGCATGCCCACTGTATTTAAAGTACACGACATCTTTTTCCTTATGATTAGAAAAAAAAGATAAATATAAGAGCAAAATACATAGGTTAAAATAACATAAAAGGAAAAGATGAGAAACAATATAAATTAAACATAGTAAGGGTACTTATTCTTTATCTTTATTAAGATTTTTGCAGTTCGACCACTTTATTATCTTGCATAATATTTCTAAGTGGGAAGTACACAAAATATTTCTAACTTCTATGGCCAGTCTCTTATTTATTTCCACCATGAATGGAGACCGAACATGTTTACTCCACTTTGTTTGCCTCTTCAGTTGTTTCTTTCCTCCTCTGAAACATAACCCATTGCGGCATAGTGGCTCCCACAATAAATTAACATATAAGAAAAAAACTAAACATAGTAAGGTGACATCTGACACATTAACATCAACGGTCCATAAATAACTGAATCATTGACATCCATGGTCCAAAAATAATTGAATTGTTGATCTCAACGGTTTAGTAACAACTGACACGTTGATGCCAATGATCCATAAATAACGGACTCGTTGACATCAATGGTGCTAAAACAATTAAGTCATTGATGTCAATGGGTCAGTAACAACTAACAAGTTGAAATCAACAATCCAAAAACAACTGGCCTATTGACATCACAGTCCAGATACAACTGACCCATTGATGTCAACAGGTTAGAAACAATTGGAACTTGAAGTTTTATTCTTCTAAAGAAAATTACCTTCATATGTTGGGTGCTTCTCTTGAATTTTGGGGTGAGGCTGGGGAACATCTCCCTGAGCCTTGTCTTAGACTTTTAGAAGATTTTTACCCACTATACTATGAACTAGAAGATCTAAAAAATAAAATATGTTAGTATTTTATCTATTATAGCTCAACGGTACTGGAAATAATGCTTACCAAGTCTAGCAGTAAAGTCCTGAACCTTGGATTGGACCTCGACCTCTTACACAACAGTATCATGATCCCCAGATTGGACCTTATCCATATGTTCTGCCACCTCATGGTCGTGGCCATCATTATTTTCCACTATAGTGTAAAGCGATATTAGTATTTAATCCATTTATACCTATCAATATACATAACAAAAATGAAAATGAATATTCTTACCATACATGTTTACATGTACATCAACCACTCCATGGCCTTCAGAGATTAAGTGATTCGATTGATTAACAATTTGCTCAACCCGCATCAATCTCCAATTGAATTCCTCGAACTTAGAAAGGGCATGCTCCATCCTTTCTAATCATTTACCAAATCCGCCCAGCGTCCCCCGTAAGCTAGGAATGAAGTCCAACACTTGAAGATGATTAAGTCTGCTATTTCTCGAGCTCGTGGTTAGATGGATTTCTATTATGGGTGGAGCAATACCCACTCTTCTCATGTGCTCACCTGCTTCATCAACAAGGTCACCATCTTCGTACTGTTGAGCGGTCGACTTTCAACGAATTCCTCACTTGACATATAGCCCCAGGCCTTTTCTTCACTTGACGGTCCTCAATATATATGCATATTTACCTATATCATAAAATTGATGTTAGATTGACACATATTTATTAATGAAATACTAAAAAATAAAAGAGTAAAAAAGAAAAGAAAAATGTTTGAGCTCAAAACTAATTATTAGATCATTGAGAGCATCGCTGAATTTCTAAAATGATGACATCTGGTTTATATGAAAATGGTCATGCTCGAGAGCCCATACCTCTAAAGTACCATTAGCATAGACCTATTAGAATTGTTAGGAAATTAATTAGTACTAACTGAGAATAAATCATTAATTTATCTAGATAGCTAAAGGAAATCCATTGATAGAATAAGTATGTTTTCATTTTCTTGTACTTGCAGTTCCAACCTTCATCTAGAAGTCATTCTTCTAGAAGGATTCGATTGTCCTTCCATAGACTAAGCTACCCCAATGATGACTGCTGAAATAATCAAGATCTGAGACCATCGATAGATGCTCGATCTCAATGTAGTTCTTCTTTTCTTTACCCAAGAGGACGATCTTCAAGAAGTACACAATTGACAACTTGACAATGTCCGTATCATCCGAAAAAGCATCGTCCGTAAAATCCGCTTTCTAGGAGCATAAACCATCAAGTACCTCACATAACTCCCTGAATGTAACTTTTCTTCCTTTGCGAAGGAAATAATTATTCCTCATAACTTTATTCCACTTAATTTCATGATGGATGTCATTATGTAGTTTTCCACATTTTAGGCCGGTAATCAGAGCAAACTCTCACGGGGAGAAACATAGATGTTGCTCGTTAATGTAAAGCCATAACTCTCCTTCCCTTTTAAATTAACCCGACGAATTAGAAGGGCTACAGCTAACTTAGCAGAATATTGGAGGCTGAGCAAACTCTCACGGGGAGAAACATAGAGGTTGCTCGTTAATGTAAAGCCATAACTCTCCCTCCCTTTTAAATTAACCCGACGAATTAGAAGGGCTGCAGCTAACTTAGTAGAATATTGGAGGCGCCTATTTATGTCTATGAAGTGCCTGAAGCATGATTTCCTAAATTTGTTTATCAAATCCTCACCCAAATACCTTTTCATTTCCCCCATCGAAATGAAAAATCTTGACTGTGATGTAACCACAAAATCAAAATATTGATCGGGCTTCAAAATCCCAAATATAACCTTAAAAAATATAAAATTATTAAATTATAAATCAACAATATGCAAACATTGTATATCGAGTTTGAGATAAACGGGCCAGTAAGTAAAATCAAAGGTAAGAAAAAACTGTCAATTCAAATCAACGGATCACAAATAACAGATACGTTAATATAAATGAGTTAGTTGTCTCTGACCCGTTGATATTAACGAGCCAGATAAAATATATCCATTGATATATCAATGTGTTAGTGGTTTCTGACCAGTTGATATCAACGAGTCAAATAAAATATACTCGTTGATATCATTAACGTGTTAGTTGTTTCTGGCCAGTTAATATCAACGAGGTAGATAAAATTTACTCATTGATGTCAATGGGATAGAAACAACAGACTTGTTGATGTCAATGAGTCATAAATAACTAACTAGTTGATTTCAATAGGTCAGACATAACTGATACGTTGAAATCAATGGTCAGAAATCAACTTCCCGTTGACATAAACATGTTTATTGTTTCTCACCCATTGACATCTACTTGCCCCATATTTTGGTATATTTTCATCATCAATCTCATTCTAGACAGACACATTAAACCACAATCCTTAGTTTCACACTAACCCTAAACTCGCAAAACATCATACCTTAGTTTTGGTTTGAAGACTTTGTTATTCATCTTCATGCGTAGCGGCATTTTGTTGATCTTTATGCACAACGAGACTTTGTTCAGTAAGGGACTCCATATTCTCAATTTCAAATAATGGAGAAAAAGAACAGAGTTACCGTCAGATTGATGGAACTCGACAGAAGAAGAAGAGTAAAAGTGATAAGAAGTGTGAGAATGTGGTGGCGGCGAAGAAGATGAGTGCGAATAAGACGAGTCCGAAGAAGACGAAGAATATGAAGAGTTCGTTAAAAAAAAAAAAGAAAAAGAATCGTCATATTTTTAGCAGTAAAATTATTTTAATCTACTTACCGTTGATATATATATGTTTATTGTTTCTCACCCGTGGACATCTACTTGCCCCATATTTCGATATATTTTTATCATCAATCTCATTTCAAACAGAGACATTAAACCACAATCCTTAGTTTCACACTAACCCTAAACTCGTAAAACATCATACCTTAGTTTTGGTTTGAGAACTTTATTGTTCATCTTCATGCGTAGTGGCATTTTGTTGATCTTTATGCGCAGCGGGATTTTGTTCAGTAAGGAACTCCATATTCTCAATTTTAAGTAATGGAAAAAAAGAATAGGGTTGCCATGGGATTGATGGAACTCGACGGAAGAAAAAGAGTAAAGGTGATAAGAAGTGAGATAATGTGGTCGCTGGGAAGAAGACGAGTGCAAATAAGATGAGTCCAAAGAGACGAAAAATACGAAAAGTTCGTTCAGAAAGAAAGAAAAAGAATCATTAGATTTTAGTAGTAAAAAAGAAAGAGAATCGTTAGATTTTAGTAGTAAAATTATTTTAATTTTTAAAATTTTTATTTAATCCGATGATATTTTAAATAAATTTTTAAAAACATTTAACAAAATAAAATATTATCTTGAAAATTTTTTAAATAAACATTCCATTTTTTCCTCGAATTATCCCGGTTGTCATATCCATTCAAAGCACCTGAGTAGATTCATGGAAATGGTTTGTTAAGCGCAACATTTTGAACTCAAGGCCCTTAAAATAGTAACTCAAGGTCCTTAATTGAACCCGCGATAATCATTCAGTCCGAGAACTATCTCTGCTCTCTTCTCCTTCAGGGTAATTTTTCAGAGTTTGTTCGAATCAATCACGAAAACTCTATAGTTTCTCTTTCAATTCCATAAATAAATGCTGCATTCGAGCTCTCCAAGTCCCCAGCTCTCAAATCAGAGTCACGATTTGGGTTTCTATTTCAAGTTTTTTTAACGCAAAACTGAAAGTAGAATCGAAAGAATCGATGTGGTTAGTTCATTAATATAATGAAATTCCTTTCTTCTGCTTCCAATTTGCAATTTTTCTTCTCTTTGCTTTTTGTCTGAGTCTTGGTCAGTTTAGTTTAGTGCTCAGACTTTTCTTTAGTGGGTTTAAGAGGTTTCGCAATTGGCTGTGTGTGTGAGTATATATATATATATGTATACATTAGCATATGCGTGTATATTTAGATTTGTGTATAATCCCATCGAGCGCCTGTAAGGATGCACAGTCCACATGCACACCAACTGTTCGGCATTTTGACTGTGAGAATAGAACTCAATGAAAGGGGACCTGTTTTGGCAGAGGCCATTGCATTTTGGAATCCTATGATTCCTGGGCATGATCTTTTCAACGGATAAACAGGAAAAAATATTTGAGAGCTTCGCTGGATAGTTGAGTTCTCAGATTGTTTACATGCTTTGAAATCAAGCAGTGAAATATTGTCTTATGATCTTCAAGGATTAAGATGGAGAATAATTTGATTCATAGTTTTAGTTATATTGAAGATGATGATCAAATATAGGTTTAAGGTTTCAAATTTGATTCAAAACGAGGAAGAAATCTGGAATATAAAAGAAGAAGAAATAATTCAGGGTAATAGGGTTTCAAATTTGGGGGTATAATTGTGATGTGGTAAGAATGTTACAAATCTAACCCAAAAGAATATTCTTTGGATATTTTTTTAAGTAACCAAATGCATGATTTGGTTAAGCACAAAATCAAAATCAATCTTTATTAGTCATTCCCTGTGCAACCAAACAAACACGATAAAATCACAAAACCCATTCTCATTCCACTCTATTCCCATTTTCATTCCCATCAAGGGAATCAAACCAAATGTGCCCTTAGATTCTATGGAAACTTACCAAATGATGATTGAGGGTTGCTTATTTTTGTAGCTTGAGATGATTGATGAAATTTCTTGAAGAAAGTTTTTTGCAGTGTTTTTTTTTTTAATTGATTACATTGTCTGTAATCTATAATTTTCTTTCAGGTATATTGCAAAATGGCATGGCTCTTTGTTATTACTTCTGTCATTGTGATCTGGATTGCTTCTCTATGCAAGATTATCCTTGAATCTCCCAAACCTTCCAAGAATTCATTCCTGGAGACAAGTACTGGTGTGCTGTATAGTTTGCTCTTTCATTATAACTTTGTTTCTGTATATGATACATAATCAAATTTTTATAGTTTATTTACTTTTTTTCCCCCCCAAAATGCCAAGAATAGATGGGGTTCCTCGCAAAAGAAATGTCTTGCTGGTTATTGCCCACCCGGATGACGAGTCTATGTAAGTTTTTTTGAAACCCTCTTCATTTTGGGGTATGGTTTTCTTCATCTCCGTTTCCATTTAAATCATTTCTAATTACATATTACAGAGAAAATAAAAAATAAAAAATAAAAAAATTTCGGTTTTTCTATAGCTTAGCCATCAAAGCTAGAACCTAAGGACATATTGGAAAGTCTTAAATACCTGTGTCTTTTGTACAACTCGTGAGATAAAGTGTTGAGTGCCATCATTTCAGTCCAACCTCACCTCCCTCACCTCCCTCACCTCCCTCACCTCCCTCACTTGTTCTTCGTATAATTGGGGTTCATAACTCTTTCTTGGATATATGGTGGGTTTGTTAAATTTGGAAACTTTTTTGAGAATAATGTAATTTCTTGTTCGAGGACAGGTTTTAAATCCTTTCCAAGAACATTGGTTTTGCGAATAAATATAATAAACTCAAGATTTTTTTGCTCTATATTTTACCAGCAATTTTAGGTCATTTGTGTAAGGAAAACAAGTCTTGTCTCTTATTGTATAAGTTGCTCCATTGAAAGGAATTCATTATCGATGAACATGTTGGTCTCTTGTACAATTGACTGCATCTCATTGTATATAACTTGTATGCAGGTTTTTTTCCCCAACAATAAACTACCTCACTTCAAGAGGGCATAAGCTTCAGATTTTGTGTCTCTCAATTGGTACTTCACTGTTAGAATCTCATATGATTATATGATTATTCACTATTTACATAATTAGATCAAGCAAAATTGCAAGGTCTCTTGAAACATTCAACTGCTCTGTACTCTATGTGGGTCTTTCACCTGCATGACATCCTTTTTTGTCAAACATGCCATCCTTTAAGATAGAATTTGATGATCTTCCCCATAATTATATGACTTTATCTATGTATTAATTGTATTATTGTTAAACTAGTAAAACAGGATAGAACATGAGTCTTCCCTAGGGGGAACTAGACAGCTTATGTTATTGGATCGAAGCCTCTACTTCACCTTTTATACTGGATATTTTCTTCTCTTTTTCTATCAAAATTATGCTGGAGCAAGGTCACTGGCTTTATTTATGTTTTTTTTTTAAATGTTATTTCCAACTCTCAATATATTTGATCTTGGTCCCTATTTTGTAGGTGATGCAGAAGGGAAGGGACCTGTAAGGAAGAAAGAGTTATACCAGGCTTGTGCAACGCTTAAGGTAATATTTTCATGTTCAGAAGAAACTTGAAACTTGGGAAATTCAAGGTATATTTTTTAATACAAAATTCAGTCTCATATCCTTTAATAAGGGATCTCTCACACATTACTTAAAAGACTTGATACGTTGAAAACCTAAGAAATCTTTACATGGATATAAATTGTGTATTCAGGTTCCTCCTCAACAAGTGAAGATCCTTGACCATCTGCATTTGCAGGTTCTACTTAACCGAAAGTCTAGATGAACGTATTTTATCCTAATATTTTAAATATTGCAATTTTTTACAATATGATTTCATTGTTAATTATCACATCATTAGGATGGTTTTGGAAAAGTCTGGGACGACAACCTGTTGGCCAAAATTGTTGAAGCAGAAATTGCCAATCATAACATCGACACTGTAAGGACATGGATTTCTCTTAAGATTTCCTCATTGAGTCTGTTAGTTTTTCATGAATAAAAAATTAACCACCTATTTCTAGCATGATATCTATTTGACATCAAATTCTTGACTAATCAGATTTTGTCAAATCTTCTCCACCCTATTTTTTCCCCCCAGATTATTACTTTTGATAAGCACGGTGTTTCTGGTCACTGTAATCACTGTGATGTGCATTATGGTATTTGGTAAGTTGAGTTCCGTTCACATTATCCTTGTTCTGCTATTTGACTATCATCGCTAATGCTTTATCTTGGTCATGCAGCAAGTTGTTGAATGGAAAATCACAAAGTAAGATTGAAGCATGGGAACTTGTATGTTTTTCTTCCCCAAGTTAATGTTTTCATGCCATTATCCATTTAGTGATTCTTTAACTAATTTACTACATTTCATTAAGAGGAGCATGAACTGAAATTTGAGTAAACTTAATTCTAGGTAAGATTTTGTGGGTCCCTAATTGCATTTTGATTAAGTTGTGGGCCCAAATGTTAACTTTCGTCCCAAACTGCCATTAGAGATGGTTGTATCATGCACCTTTTGCTTCTAGTTTGAATTGCCCCTTGGAGTCTAAAATCTATTATAGACCGATAAAAACACATCTTACTTCAGTTGCTTTTTCAAATGAAATTCAGTTTACCTCACTGAAAAATAAAATACAGTTTATGTATAATCCAGTATACACAAATTCCAACTCAAGGCTTCTTTTCGGAAGCATGCATTTTTCTCCAGTCTCGACCTACAATTTCCCGTTTAAGACCGTAAAATATAACTTTTAATTCACTAATCTAAATGTCAGTTTAAGCCTAAAACTCTAAATAGAGTGCAAAATGTGAGTAAAAATATTTATCATTCGATAAGGAGCTTGATTCATTTGCTGTTAATTCAGCTATGACAAATGTGTTAGTACGAATTATACGGCTTTTGGGATTATTTCCAACATATTATAGTTAGCTGTTTTTGGCCCTGTTCTCAGGTAAGTAACAACATAGTACGGAAGTATATCGGACCAGTGGATATATGGTTCTCCATCTTATCTGCCATGCAATTCTCAAGAAAGGAGATGCATTGCTTATTGAATGCAAATCCCGGAAAGAGCTTCCAAGCAATGGCCGAACACGCAAGCCAATGGGTTTGGTAATTATGCATCATGTTCTTATATACAAAGTAGGAAAGAAAACTACTGAATTTGTTGTTTTTGGATCCATCTTGGCCCAACTACCTCACTTAATCTACCTCATGTTGATGGGTTAGATTAATAGATAAAACGCATTAGGGGGAAACACCAATTTTTTTATTTATTTTTTTAAATTTTTAATAATGGAAAAATTTTCCCATGTTAATTTTAATTTAGTACATGTTTACTGAATTTGAGGTTCCGTGTTCGGCTGTTGACTTTTTGACTTGGGCCCACATTTTTGTACAGGTTTCGGAAACTCTTTGTTGCATTTTCTAGTTATACATATGTGAATTCCCTCAAGAAGATCAAGTGCACGTGGAGTTAAAAAGCTTGAAGATTTTTTCTCATCTGTTTTAAGGAAGTTATCTCATTATACTTTGTATGTACATTTATTATAAGTATCATTAGTATTATTTTTTTATTATCACATTTCTTCTTGTGCGTACAATATTTGAAATTGTATCTGGAAACTTCCTTTTTTTTTTTCTTTCTTTTTTTTCACCTTAGCATGTGACAAATATTCTTGTAATTGGTGTATCTTAGAATGGAGATATTTTTGGATGGATCTAATTTATCTAAGAATTATGAACTAAGTCAACAGAAATCATCTACATGTCGACATCATTATTATCTAAGTTCATTTCTAATATTTTTGGGATTGATTACATATTAGTTCTTCAACCTATATGATCTTTCTCAATATCTTCACCCAAACTAATGTTTAGAATATCTTCTTATATCGTATTCATCTAAGTTTTCAATAGCCTGCCTCCGTTGTCTACACTCTCTATTTACCTAAAAATCTAGACTTTGTCGAATTTAAATCGTATTTTGTCTCCTCTTCACATGGCCAAATCATAATAAATATCTTTCTCTAATTTTATCTTCTATTGAAGCTATACCTAGATAATTCTAAATATTTTTATTCTTAATTCTATCTCTTCGAGTTTTATCACCCATCTATCTTAACATACACATATAAGCTACCGTCATCTTATGCATATGTTTTATTGTAGTAGCCCAACACTCAAAATCAAATTGGGTTGCACAATGGGACCTAGCACGATGATTCTATGCCTACACGTCAGTTGTGAAGTCATAGCCTCAGCAACAACCAAGTTAAAGGTGATCAACCGAAATTGCCGTCTCCTTAACAACCTTTTAGCTATGCATAAGAGAGGCTCGATTTGGACGGCTATCTGACCAAAATGAGGCAAATTCGACTGGAATATCGGTTGGCAAAATTTCCAGCACCATCCGTTGGTCCGGACGACATGTGTTCTTTATAAGGACAATTCGAGCCAAAGCATTTCTAACGTTCTGTTTATTTAACTTATCGAACGAATGGACGAATTAGACGGATGAGTGGCAACAAATTTGGCCCGTTGGCCAAATGCCTAGAAACCTTGAATATGAATTTACTAAGTAAGAATATGCTCGAATATAATAAGCTTTCTTGACAATAAGATTGTCATGCGGCGGCCGGGGGGGAGGGGAGGGGGGAGGTAGTAGGTTGGTAATCCTCATTCCAATCCTTGTGACATCAGTAACACGCTTAGAAATCCGCCATCGGCCAACTCTCCGATAGTATTTCTTAAACATATAGCCGATCCACTAATGACTGCTGGACTACCTCAGCATGCCACAACAGGTCAATCTGCCCCTACCCTTCGAACACTAAACCAATCGGATGGAGACGAGGGAAACTCGTTCCGCCGCCTCAACCTCATGTATGGCCGATGTCGGGCTAACCACCAGCTGCTACCGGAATGTCGCCCACAATGCATCCTAGGGTTGGCGAGCCGCAGGCAGATATTCCACATTGGGTGCCTATGCACCCACACTTAGCGGTCCCTCCGCAGCCAAGATCGTGAAAGTAATATGCCCATTAAGCCAATCAAATATGACCTGAACATGTCATTTACTTATGGAAATAAATCTTAAGTTATATTAATCATCGATATAATTAAATACATAGCACTTAATTAGAGCATATCATATTATGTCATGTTGTATTAGGTTGGAAATAGAAAATTGTATGCATCAATGTATGTCTGCATACTTGACAGAATCCCGGGTCTTAGACATACACTTGAGGTCATGATGAAGATCATAAAAGGTGAGATGCAAGTTAGTTCAAGTTTAAGATCTAAACTGTTCATAGTCATAGGGTTATCATGATGGGATAATGATAATCCATAAAGACTATTACATGCGTTATAATCTTCAGAAGAAGAATGATTATCTCATATTTATCAATATTGGTAAATAACGGGATATGCATGTAAGTGATTAGTAGTGACTAATTACTGAACGTGATCACTTAACAAAACCTCATTGGTAATAGTATTGATTGTTAATGAGTTTTGTTAGTGGCTACGGTACATGTGATGCTCAAACCTGAGATCACCACAGTTCTAGCATATTAGATATCATGTTTTGACGATAGTCTTACGTGGTCTTCGCCAAATGCCACCAAAAGGGCGATCTATTAGACATATGCTCGAATATGTGACATATGCAGGGTAATAAGATGGGATCTATCACCTCTATATCAAAGGATATGATTTCATGAGTCATATAACTTATGCAATGAAGAAAAACTTTGCGCAAAGTATAATGCTGTGAAAAGGGTTTTCTATAAACCCATTCTCTATTGTATGAGTTTATATGACATTCATAAAGAAAATCTAATAGGGTTTAACAATTAAATCATGCTTTGGGATTTTCTAGAATCATGAATAGATAGAAGGATTAGTTTTGGACGGTAATAGTCATCTATGGTTCTTGATGAGGTGCCTCACACTTCTCATTATATAGGTGACTCATATACATTGCTAGAGGCCAATATGGGTCTGATGGTTTAAGTTAATAATGATCATGTAAGATGATTGTATTACTTATTTGACTTCGAAGTGTATTCAAGGTCAAAATAGCCCACTCAGTTGATTGGATAAAACCCACAAGTGAGTGTGGGACCCACCTACCGGCATAATAAAGTACCTATCCAGTCACACACATAAAAGTCAACTGGATCACTATCAAATGCAAACTTGAAAGAATTTTGACTTATTCAAATGTGAACTTAGTTTAAGAGTTAAATCATTAATTGGTTTAATTTGTTAAATTTAAGTCACATCTATAGTACTAGCATATACAAAGTGTGACTTGAATTTAATTTAAAAATAAATAATAAATAAAATAAATATTTATTTGACAAGATAAATTTATTAAATTAAGATTTAATGAATTTATTGTCAATTAATAATTTTCGGGTCAAAAGGAAGACTAGTTAGCCATTAAAATGTTAATGGACCTAATAGGGTTATTAAGCGGGCCCAAAATGAAAGTTCATATTTTAGCAGGTAAAATTAAATTTTAATTGAGAATTATTAAGTTTATTTTATTTTTTGGAAATGGGAATTAAAATGAGCCTTCGAGAACCCGAACATTATTAAAAGGTTAATCGAGTCTAATGGGCCAAGTAGGGCTAGGCACAAAAGGGATTGTGTCTCATATTTAAGGGACACAAATCCTTAGGGTTCCCATGAAGTAGTGTGCCGCCCAAAAGAAGAGAGAGAATTGAGAGCATTTTTATTCTCTCCATTTTATTCTTCTTTTGTTGTAAGCATTAAGAGTTAAATGTTTATGATTCAAATGGTGAGTTGTTGATTGTGTGGACTAGTATAATGGTTGGGTAACAACTAGAGGTCTGAAACCATCCATTCGGGGTGGCAGTTTGCGGCGGCGGCAAACTAGGGTGGCCGGCGGCGGGTTTTTGGGTGAAGAACTGATCGAATCTTAGTGGAGTGTTAGCTAGGCAAACCACCATCTCAATCTTCTTATTTCTAGTTATTTTATGATGATTAGAAATTTTAATATACCATGTGAATTCGGATGCATGAGATGTATTGCATTTAACTAAGCATCATGGTAGTATTTGCTTGGTCCGAATGTCACAGGTCCATTTTTCAAAAATTGATTCCGCCCCGTGATGTGGGAAGGACTGGCAACTTATAGATCGCACGATCACATGCAGTCATTAGTGGACCTCGAGTAACTATATAATCTTATACAAGACATTTACGGTCCACCTACTCGGCAACCACCTCAGCATGTATCATAAACCATACCATGAGGACATCACTCGGGAATAGTTTCCTTATGGATATTGATTCCTGAATTTCACTTTGGGCACCGAGAACGACCCCTATCAATCAATCATAGATCACATCGTCCGCTTCACCATTCAATGTGTGGATACCGATGGGAATGACAGACTAAAGATCAGACTTTTCTCCAACTGCTTGATGGGGCATGCATTTGCTTCGTATACCAGGCTGTCGCCTAATTCTATTCAAACTTGGCAAGATATGGACCAGTGCTTCCACATGCATTTATGCTATAGTCAACCAGAAGTCTCCCTGACCGACTTATCCTATTTGTCCCTATGGACAGAGGAATCGGCTAAAAATTTACTATCTACGTTCAAATAGTTAAGGAATCGATATTATGTGGCTCTACCTTAACAAGAATTTTTCAAGTTAGCTGTGAACAATAATTCCTATTTTGACCTCTCTACCAAAGCGGCCGGTCAAGTATGAGGGGCTGTTGAAAGAAGAAGTCTTCTGAAAAGGGCAAATTACAAAATCATCACAAATGTCACAAAATCAAAATTTCATATATCAATATATTAAATGTCTATATATTTGATATATGTCACATGTTATTTGACGCTAGAAAAGACTCATACGGTCATCACAAATTAGGTTTATATCTAAATTGGCATGGTGATACTCTAAATATTTCAACATATATACCCTAAAATCCCTTTTTACTATTGCTTTGTTCTCATGCAATCCGGTGACCACCACGATCTCTAATGGTTGAAGGCTCCAGTCAAACCCACCACTTCTCAACAAGTAAGGATCATCGTGCTCATCGGAACTAACAATTATAATATATTCTTCCTATGGTAACTGCTACTTGAAAGTGTGTGCATGACCCTAATCACACGTTTAGGAATGTTCACGACCAAAGCCACCCAATGTTCATCCTTGATGTTGTAAGGGATGTACAAATGGTCTACGTGCCTCCATGCAATTCCAGCAACTGGTGCCTCACCATCGACGTATGACTTCATCAGAGAATCGTCTGGAAATGCATAACTTTCTCGATCTTCCTCCTTCAAGTTCGTAAATGTCTCATTCCAATATATATGTAGAAACTGAGGGAATACTTGATCTAAGAAAGTGGCGGATTAGTCAAGCACGTCATTAAACTTCTGCTGCCTCATCCATAGCAGAAACATGTACTCATCTACATGTTGCAATCATAAAGTAAAACAATAAAAACAATCAATTTGGCTAAGTTAAGTTTTAGAAATTTATTAATATATAAATAATAGTTCTTATAAATAGTTTTGAATGCTTACAAAACTCAACGACGAGGGATGCAGTATTGTGTGAATAAATTTCTTATTGTACTTTAGGCTTTCAAAACCTATGATTGGGTCCCTGGTATAGAAAAATCAAGTTTTCATAAGCAAATAATGTAATAAATAAAATAAATCTTAAATCAAGTTAAAGTTTAATAAAAAAAGTACTTACATCATAGTGTTAGTCTTTAGCCATTTTTGCATAGCTATCTCATTATCCTTATTTGGGGTAAGAAGCGAAGTCACTGACAATCTCTTCTTCTTTTTATATTTTCGCTTCTTCCCGATGTCTATAAAGGGAGAGGTGAGGGCCAGAGCACACTTCTTCATCCTTTGACCTCGTTCAATCTCAATGATATGTGGGGTCACATACGACTAGGCCGACTCCTCTGTAACTTTCTCTTTTGGAGGCGCTGACATTTGATGGTGCATCTGAAATGTAACAGATATTAGTGAGTATGAGAGAGATTTCGAAAGAACCGTCCCATCTCTAATATCTATAAGCATCTTCTTCATCTCTCCCATCCGACTGTTTAACTTTCTGAACATCTTATCCATCTCTTCCATAATCCTCTTCTCTAAGCCATCAATAAGATCCTCCAACCTCGACGTCGTTTTCATTTTCAGCCCAATTGCTTCTACTTCCCCTTCTTCTTTATCTACTTCTTTTTCTTCTACTTTTTCTTCTATTTTTTCTTCTACTTCTTCTTCTTCTTCATTTACTACTTTTTCTACTATTTTTTCTACTTCTTCTACTTCTTCTACTTCTTCTTCCTCTAATACCCTAGTCTAGTGTTCCACAACTTCATCTTCCTTGGTTGGCTATAGGATTCCACGGATGACAAGCTGTATTAAACAAATATTAAAGTCAGTTTAATTTCAAGTAGTATGATAAATTAAAGTACTAGATGAATTAAAGAAATGAAACATTATTTATTTTTTCCTAGTCCACGACTCGACATTTTCATGACTAACAGGCAGATCCACTAATGACCAATTTCAAATTTAAGGCATTTGATTCTCATTACCCCGAACTCCATCTTTCCTTCTAATATGAGGGATGGTTTCATAACCATATACCTATATGGTTATAAATTAACTATTAGCATATATAAACTAAAATATGGTAAAAGTTCAATTTAAACTCTAACCTGTAAAGCAAGCGAAAATTCGTATAAGTCATATGATTCTCCTTTCGGCTTCGTCCCCTCTGGTCGGTCCCTATGTGAAACTACCTTCTTCTTGATATCCTTCTTAAGAGATTGAATTGTAAGCCCATAACTACGTCCACCCCAAGGGAATTGCTCGAGCTGGCCTAAATTGTTGGCTTTGGATATTGTCAATGGTCAGATCTTGTTCCTCCGCCCTTGTGCTAAAATAACTGCCTCAATGAAGTAAACAAGAGCCATCTTCACAATCTCACTATCCTTGTTACTCCATAGCTCATCATCACTTCTAAATTTCTCTGCTAGCTCCGACACATTGATAAGCTTCCTACCAAGATTATTCAACAAGTGCTCGTCTTTTTCTATCATCTTAATTATGTGGTCTGGAAGTTCTGCATGACATTTTAATCTCGTCACCAATGCAAACTCCCCCAGACCAAACAACATAGACTTCTTACGATCGAAAACCACAATTTGTGCTTCTTCTTACACTTCACTTGCCGAAAAATGAAAAAGTTCATAAGTTAGCCCGAGTTTTTATGTTGACGACTCACATCTAGAAAATGTCCCAGACAAGTAGACCTAAAAGACTCCAACTGTACTGGGGTCAACTTCTTCCTTATATCGGCAATCACCACTTTCTGCTTTGATATCACAATAGTGCGGATCATGAAACGAAGAGTTTGGTCAATTATAAGTTCTAGCTCACGATATATAGGAATTTGATCCACCTGAAATGAAAAATAATTAAACAAAACTGTATAACACTAAATTGAAAATTAAAAAAATAAATAAACTTCAGAATAAGACGAGCGGTAATCGAGCCATCGAGCAGTTCATATAAACTAAGGTGCTCGATGGCCCGATGGACATATGAATAACCATTAAGCCATTGAGATTGTACTGCTCCATTGCTTGATGATAATATTAATGTCCATTGGGCAAGAAATTCATATGCAATGCTCGATTACCCGATGACTCGATGGCCATTCGTCGAGCAATGTATACTTCTTGCTCGATGGCTCGATGGACATTAGTATTCCCATCGATCCATCGAGCAATACATTTCAAATTGCTTGATGGTCCGAGCCCTGTAAATACTTCAAATTTCAAACCATAATGGATATAATAACTCCAAAAAAATATGAAATCAATTTTTGATTTTCATTTTGGTGCTACCTTCGATCCTCTTTCAGATTTTTTTTTTTAGATTTTGTCGAATCATTGTTTCATATTTTTTCGACTGCTAAGAGTTTGAGCTTTGTGAAACTAAGGGTTTGAGTTTTCGCGATTCCATTTTGTGTTAGGAGAATTGTGAAAGTTAGGCTTTCTGCTTGTTCGTTCATAAGAGTTTCTGCGATTTTTTTTTTCCTTTTAATTTTCGAACTATAAGGGTATTTAAGTAATTTTTTAATATTTTTATTTTTTTTAATTTTAAACAAAAAACCGAAGTCATTGTTTTAACAAATTTTAGAATAAGCCTAAACTCTAAAATATACTTTCTAAATGGATTATGGACTCAAATTTTTTCTATCTTTAATATACATGCATGAATTTTTTGAGAAAAATATCCTAATGAACTAGGAATCTAGGTTTACTAATTACAGCCGCCCAATTTCAATTTTATTTAAGGAAATTTATAGAATATAAAAATATTATATAAAATTGAGATTTGTAGTTTATATATCTATATATATATATATATTTTTTTTTTTTTTTGTTGCTTCTTATGGGTCAAACTTTAAACCATTCTTCGTCATGCGAAGAATAATACAGGATGCAAGAAATTTTTGAGAAAAATATCCTAATGAATTAGGGATCCAGGTTTACTAATTACAGCCGCCCAATTTCAATTTTATTTAAGGAAATCTGACGGCTGATATTTAATAAATGGTGTAATGGAGCGCATGAGAAACAATGGTTTAAATTTGACCCACAAAAAGAGACAGAACAAAAAAAAAAAAAATATATATATATATATATATATAAACTACAAATCTCAAATTTATACTATATTTTTATTTTCTAACATAGCAAAATCTAGATTTGGTCATGACACACGTGTAGGGAAGTAAAGGAAAAAACCAAGTTCGCAAGGGACGTAACTAACGCAGCAGCCCATAGTCTTAGGTAGGACATAAGTTGTAATTAAATGATTGTTTCTTGTACTTGTTGGCAAAATGACCCCTCAGAGTTGCGAAGAGGTAGATCTCAAAATCTAATTTATCCAATTAATTAAATATATATATATATGTCTATCCAATAAACACTCTCTCAAAAAACACCATCACTTGAAAAATAATAACACCCTTTTTTTTCCATTTTGATCAAAACATGAGCAACGTAGAAGATGGAACAGCCATAATCTTCACAAAAGAGCAAGAAGCACTTGTGGTCAAGTCATGGGCTGTAATGAAGAAGAATGCTGCTGATTTGGCTCTTAAATTCTTCCTAAAGTATGTTTTAATCATCATTGATCATCCCATCTTTTAAGATTGGATTGGACTGGATTGAAAATCATAATTATTTTTTATTGTTCTTTAAATTGTCAGAATATTTGAGATTGCACCTTCAGCCCAGAACTTGTTCTCTTTCTTAAGAGATTCAAAGGTTCCTCTAGAGCAGAACCCAAAGCTCAAGGCACATGCCATGTCTGTCTTTGTTATGGTAAGAGCCCATACATGATAAGCTAAGGCTGAAAGTTTTAGTATTTCACACCCCTATTTTTACTTTATTTATATTTGACCTAACATCAATTAATTTCGTCCTATCCCCCCTCCTCCCTCAAATTATTTCAAGACCTGTGAATCAGCTGTTCAGCTCAGGAAAGCTGGAAAGGCAACTGTGAGGGAAACAACCTTGAAAAAAATGGGGGCTGTGCACTTCAAAAACGGCGTCGTCAATGAACATTTCGAGGTATATTATTATTGTTAATAATTAATTAATGGTTTTGACTAACATTAATGCTGATTAAAATATTAATTAATTAATATATGTTGGAAAGGTGACGAAGTTTGCATTATTGGAAACAATAAAGGAAGCAGTACCGGAAATATGGTCGGCTGAGATGAAAAGTGCATGGGGGGAAGCTTATGATCACTTGGTTGCTGCTATTAAATCTGAAATGAAGCCCTCCCCTTAATTAAGTGCTACCCTTCTAAGTCCTTTACGTTCTTCTTTGTTATGAAATAATCATCAAAATAATGTCATTTATAGTTTGTATCGGTGTTTTTTTTGGCCAAAATATTGTATCGGTGTTAGTTTGTCTTTCTTTGACTTGATATGATGTAGATCAATATAAGCATAGTTGTTGAAAAAAAAAACTCTCTTTTTATACGAATGAACAGAGGCGGCGAGATAGGAAGTTGACATGGTATGGACAAAAATCATAATAAAAATCATAATGGATAAAGATAAAGGACAAAAGAATTGGTGGCTATAGTGAACAAGCATAGTTGTCCAAAATAATCAGGGAAATTAGGATATATATTTAAATATTAAAATAAATTATAATAAATATCTTAAATATTTAGTAATTATTGTGAAAATTAATTTTAATTTTAAATTATAATAAATTTTTAATTCTATTAAAAAAATATATAATAATTATATATATATTATATGATCATTAAATAACAGAACGTTTGGTCAACAAAAATAAATTGAAAACCTCAGCAAAAAGAAGCCTCGACGAGGCCATAGCCCCTGTGCAGGGGCCATTACCACCACATTGAGGCCTAAGCCTGCCACCACCTCCGCCCGAGGCCAGTGCATCAGCACTGAGGCTGCAGCCCCGTGCTTCAGGCCATAGGCTCGATAACTGAGGCCAATAGCCTCCATGGCGAGGCCAATAGATACCGGGTGGGGAGGGCCTAACATTTCTTAACTCGAGCAAACTTCATAGCATTATCCATGGTGATTTGCAGCTGTGTTTGCAAACTAGAAGACTTTGGCATAAGCCATTTACTATCTCGTGACTATATATCGATCAATAATTCCACACATGTTTGTAGAATAGACCCAAAGGGCATTTTTGCTTACATGGATCATGTATTCCTCAGCTCCAGCAAACTTACGACAATGTCGGATGTTTATTCTTTTGGAATCATATTAGTAAAGATGTTGACTGGATAACCATCTTTTGGGATAATAAATAAAGTAGAAGAAGCTACAGACAATGGAAGCTTGCAGTCTCTATTCAATTCTTCAGCCTGTGATTGGTTGTTTGCTCTAGCTAAACAATTGGCTCTTTTGGCATTGAGGTGTTTTGATCGGTGTAGGAAGAACCGTCCAGACCATAGGTCTGATTTATGGAGGCTTCTTGAACCAGTGAGGGCTTTCGGTGGAGGATCTTCATTATTTCAGTTAAATCCTAAGGAGCATTCTCAGCCTCCTAACTATTTTATGTGTCCAATTTTCCAGATAACATGGCTCGTCAAGGTCAAATTCTTCCTTCCACTGTTGAGCTTTGAATCGATATGCAATCATTCATAAATGAATCTGAACATAATGAATTGGTTTCAATTTGCAAACTAGTAAAGAGTAATGGAGGATCCTCAAGTGGCAGTAGACAATCTTACTGTTAGGCTTTGGACTGTGTTGAAGCCCAAACCTGATGTGTGCCTTTATTTGGCAACCGGGTAAGGCCTTGATCAGCCCACAACCATAACAATCAAAAACTGTTTTGTTACCCTCATTATTCACTCATTCGAAAAATTGATCTCTCTCGTTTTCTGTGACTTATTGATTTCGATCTTGCATGTATGATCAAGCTTACTTCCATGGATGTTTCGTATGATTTGAGAAGTGTGATTCTTCTAATACGAGATATATATCATCATGATTTGGTAATTAGGGTTCTTGATTAGTGTTTGCTTATATTTAAAATCTGTATTGTATATTGTTGATCTTGAGATTGTTTGTAAAGAAAGAACTATCATCATAGTGCATAGGGGTTTCTAATTGATTGTTGGAGCCTCAAGCAAAGTAACCCCATTTGTGGTGAACCACTATACGTCTTGTATGTTCTTTATGATTCTTGCTATAAACTGGACACTACATCATATTAAACCAAAAAGATTAAGTAGAAAAACATAATAGTGGTATCACAACTTGTGAATAGACGTTCCTATCTTTAATAGTTTAATCTGTGCATACCTGTGTACAAACTGATCTGTGCATACTTATATATATAAAGATATACATAAATCAGTTTTATAGATTACACTAATTTAAAATCATATTACATGATTGATACTCATATTCAATGTTGATTAGATCGCAATATTGAATGACCTAAATCTTAATGCCTAATTACATAAATATATGTCTAGTGCACTATGATTGAATGCAATTTTGGTTCCATAATTGAAAACTATCTGATAACTCTGTTTGTGACATTCTTGTTAGATATTTTTTTGATTACCTTTGTGTTTAATTAATTGCTCTTAATATATACGTACTTGTGGGGTATATTTCTGTGGGTTGAGAAGTGAGGACCAAAAAAAATAAAAATTGAGTTGTCTGAATTATGTGAGAATGGAAATTCCCATGTTTGATAGGTCCAATGACTTTGTGTCATGAGCAAAAAAGATGCGAGCACTACTGTCATAGAATAGAGTGCTATGGGCACTGGCAGATTATCTGACTAAATGGCCTGAGGTAGATCAGGCCAAAAAGGCTTAGATTGAGGAAGATGTATACAATCTGCTAATCCTAAATCTATCTGAAAAGATACTAAGAAAGGTTGATGGCTATGAAACTACCAAAACTCTTTGCGATCATGATAAGATACATATATGGCACTTGAGACTTGTCCATGTAAGCCATAAGGGCTTACAACTCCTATGTAAGTATGGTATGCTTGGTAAGGACAAAGTTACTACACTTGAATTCTATGAGAACTATATTCTTGGTAAACAACATAAACTCAGTTTTAGTAAGGGCATGCATTTAGCTAAACATTGTTTAGATTATGTCTATGTTGATCCATGAGGGCCTGAAAAGGTCTCATCTCATGGTGGTAGTAAGTACTTTCTATTTAAGACTTTCTAGAAGCATGAATTGATGGAAAGTCAATTTGGTACGGTAATAATCACTACAACTCTTGTGAAAGTGCCTAATACTTCCTCATTGTACGGGTGGTCTATATGCCTTGTTAGAACCTAATGTGAGTCTAGTGGTTTATGTCAATTTTATCATAGAAGATGATCATATTCACTATTTGACTTGAAAGTGTTTCAAGGTTAAAGAGTCCATTCTATATACCAGCATAATGGATAAAACTCGCAAGTTATTATAGGAGCTCACCTACCGATGTAATATAGAATCTATCATCATACACACAAAGGTTGATTCGATTGAGGTTGTATTCTAAATTGGAGTGTTTTGATTTGTTCATAGTGAACATAATTTAATGAGTTAAATTATTAATTAATTTAATTTGTTTAGTTTAAGTCACGCTCGTACGGCTAGCACAACCAAAGAAGAAGGTTTTATTCGGCGGCAGAAGGCGGGAATGGTGGTGGTTCAGTGGCGGCTGACAGTTTGGTGAAATCCCGTTCGGATTTTGGAAGAGTGGTTGCTAAGTATCAATTTTTTCATCCCTTTATTAGTTTTGGATCCTATCTAGGATTATCTAAATTGTTAGATTAGCTGGAAATTTTGAAACTTGCTTAGGATGTCGAGATGTGTCGAGTAAATTGCATATAGCATATAAATAGCGAATCTTAGTAGTTAGTCCGAAGTCTGGATGTCACGAGTCCGTTTTTCGAAGACAGATTCTGCCTTGTGATGTGCAAAGGATCGACGACTTACAGTGGTATCAAAGCCATCATTTATATGCCAGCATTCTAGTTAGGAAATATGAAATGCTTGTATGTGAAATTTGTGATGAAATTGGGTTATTTATGTGATTTTGTATGCTTTGTGTTATAGGCTTGATTTTGATGTTTCTAGATCCCAAATATATATAGAAACTATAACCAATAAATTGGATTGAGTTCGGATTAAAACCGCCCACTACCATGAGCCAACACTGCTGGCAATAGCAGTAGTTAACTGGCGGCTCATTGCGGTGGCCAAGGCCTATAATGAGGCGATGGTGTTGAATCAGTTCTGATTCCTCTCTTAGTTGATAGTGGGTCCTATTTTTCCAAATGTTTATGGTTAAACTTTCTAGTTTTGGGAAACAAGCCTTAATGGGCTTTGAAATGTCTGAAAATCATTGGAACATAAAATTCCGGAATGTCCGGAATCTTATTTGAAATTTGAAGTTTGGGTCAAGTGCAATAATAATGATTGGGTTGAATAAATATGTTATAAGGGTTGTAAGATATTAAATTTAAAGTCAATCAAGTTTAATTAATGTGCATTCGAGGATTTAATATGAGATGTTGAATGAAAATATGTGTCATGAAAAATTCAGATTTTTATGAGCATTAAATTGACCAGAATGCATAAGAATTGAACTCATAAATTGATGCATTATAAGGTTTTATAATACTGTCCATTCCCTTGCATTAGAAAGAGTTATAATTTAAGATAAGTTTTCACCAAGCATGAATTATTTGCAATCTTGAAAGAGTTAAAGGTTCAAGTAAATTTGATAACTTTGATTAGTTCCCTTCAAGTGTTAAGGATGTACCAATTGGAAAGTTATTAAATCTTGGGAAAGTATACAATTTTGAGGTTATGCTTAAAGTGTTAAGGTAATAATGAAATAAAGTTTGAACTTTCTTAAGAGAAACTAGTGACCATTTTGATAACCTAAATAGTTTAAGGAAATATCAAAAGGAAGTTAAAGTTGCATGATTGAATCAACTTTTAATAAATATGAATATTCTTAAGGAGTTAAGAATATATCCATATTAAGATAGTTGACTAGTTTAACCAAAATAATCCATAAATATTATTTAATTGATTAATAATTAATCATGCAAATCAAGTTTTGAATTAAAATTTTCAAGAGGGCCAAAATCACTTATAATACATAGGATTGTATTTCATGGATTTACATACATGTTTAGTCAAAGTGTTGAATGTGTCATGTATGGTTGTGATGATGTATGATTGAATGTTTCATGTGTATTTTCTCATTATAATGAAATTATAATCGTGCATGTATTTTGATGAGATCGAATAAAACTAAATCCCTTCTTAGATAATATTATGCTTGTAAACTATATAAGAAAGTTTTAAATTGTGTCTTCCAAAATATTACTCTTAATTTGATATTAATATTTCATTAATTAATCATGGACACATAAGGGTTAATAATTTATTATATAGGAGTTATGTAGTTAACATATTGCATTAGATGCAATAATAGCATGAGATGCTTGTGAATGTAATATTCAAACTAGATTCGGCTATGGACACATAGAGGATACTAGTTCGAGTAGTTGTTATGTTACAAAAAATATTTTGGATTAAGCTTAACTAGTGATAAATTATTGGCTCCGGCATGTGGGAACATGTCTCCTAGAGGCAATAGAAGAGTTATATGAGATATAACTGCATAAATATTTCTTTAATTTGTATGGGTATTTGTGGTTAGCTATGACACATAGGACCATAATATCCATATGGATGTCCTCTACCCACTAGGAGAAAGGAGTTTCTCCATATTAATGTAAAAAGGAAAAAATAAGAATTGTAAAAAAACAGTAGGGCCATAATCAAGAATTAACATAGTTTCTTAATTATTGGTTTGATTTATGTACTTATGAACATTTTTGTTTGTTCTTTTAAATAACAAAAATTATGAGTAATTAGTTACGTTCGATCTTGGAACAAAATATGTTAGTAGGAACTACCTATAGAGATTGGCTTAGGAAATTGAGAATAATTTTCATTTATCTAAAACTTTCAGAAGTTACTTACCCAAAGGATTATGACTACTTTCGAAGAGGGAGCTAGTACCGAAGAAGAAGCCATTTCAGCTACATGATTATTCCAAGATGACGTGGTGCAAAGGATTGTGCTTGCATCCATGTCAAACATAGAAAAATATGCACGCTATGGCGATGATAGAGTGCTTAAATGAGATCAATAGAAAATATGATCAATAGAAAAAATAACATGCTCTTTTTAAACTTTAGTATTTTAAAGTCACTTTGTAATTTGTATTGTTTCAATGTAATTTTATATTATACACATAAAATATGTTATATTTTGATAATTAATTAAAAGTAATAATAATTCTAATTTCGGTCAAATTTCACCTTATAATTTAATTAGATTTTCATCGATTATCTCTACGTATGAAATCTCTTCACCCAATCACATTTAAGTATCAGAAAAAAAATATTTCAGATTTGGGTCGCTTATAGTTCTAGCCAAATACAGATCTAATTAACCACGACACATCCCTATGTGTTATCATGATAATGTAAAAAAAATATAATCATAAACATATTATAAAATTATTTCTCTCTTTTATTAAAAAACCATCCAAATAATAGAAATAATTTTAATAAAATTTCCTTCCCCTTTCTTTAAAAAAAAAAAACAATTAGAAAAAAAAAAAAAAAAAAAAAAAAAAAAAAAACCTTAGTTCCCTTTTCCATTCACTTCATTTAATAAAATTATCTTTCTCTCTCCCCCTTTCATACTAAACATACTCTAAACACCATAATTTTTATTTTATCATCTTAAATTTGCATTCGAAGTAAATAAACATATCACCTTACTATTTGTCTAGAGGTATAAATAGTAACTCTATCATTCTATATTAATATACAATAAAGTCCACTTCAAAAGCATCATATCATAATAAACTATAAAGTCACATGTTCTTATTAGTAAAATAAAAATTAGTACTGAAATAAGACAATTTCTTAACTTATGAAAACTCTCTTCACATGTAATTATTCATTGAAACTTATCATTCTTCTATGAGGCGAGTTTAAAAGTATTACTAATAATAAAAAATTCATTGATTCTTTCAAATTTCACCATAAAATAAAATAATTCAAAAATAATCCAAAAAATAAAAAAAATAAACTTTAAATTCTCTCTTTCCACTTCCCTCCGTTTAATAAAATTTTATATTTCTCTCTCTCGTACAAACTAAAGTACTAGATAACAAAACAAAATTAAGTAAAATCGGAATCAAATTCCCATTCAAAAAGGTAAGTGATGTTATATAACTTATCATTTTGGAATATTGAGGCGACTCAAACATACCAAAGAGTTAATTGGAATATTCTAAATTCATGTGCCAACTTGTTCTAAGGAAAAGAAGACCCTGGACTTATCTAATTTCCATTTTTTGGCTGTTTGGATCCCGGTTTGGATCAATTATCGGATTGGCCGGGTTTGACCCAAATTACAATACGGCTCTCATCTATAAAATCTCAATTCACAAAATAACAAATTTTGATATCCTCTATAAACTCAAAAACAGAAAAATGGAGGGAACGCATTCGAGCTCACAACGTAGCGATTTGCTACGAAAAATCAGAGGTTGGAAAAACCAATTCCAGAACCTTATGAATCTTCGGCGTCTTGGATTCAAGATTTATTCAGAATTTCGTAATTTTCTGTTGTCAAATTTTCAGAGTTTACACGATATATGGTTCAGGAGCTCAGCAGTGGACGCTCGCCGAAAATTTTCCTCGATCGATTTAGAAATTACTGCACGAATCTCAACGAAAACTGGTTTGTTTCTTCATTTTATGTTTTAAGTTTTCTGGATTTGATCTTGTAAATTCACATTTTAGTTTCTAGTTTCTGTTGATGCATACGAATCATTGATTCTCAATTCCATAATTGTTTTTCAGAGAAACCACACGATATCGAATAACAATGTTTTACCATTTTCTGTCTCCTGATTTTTAATGTTGAGTCAAGAAATCTAGTAATTTGGATGAATATGTGTGAAGTGATTTTGATTATGAACAATAGCCGTAGTGTGAAGGAATATAGTTTTGATCTAGGTATAAATAGAGGAGAAGAATAGTTGATTTTACTCTGTGTTGTAACATATGCAGCAGGTGCAGTTCTGATTCCCCCAAAGGAAAGGAGATTCTCACGCTTCAAAAAGAAAGCCATGCTCGTAGACTAGGTTCATTTTGCTTGTGAATGATATCATGTATCATGCTTTCATATTTGTATTATTTCAAGCAGCATTGATTTTGTTGATTCTTTTCTTATTGGGAATCATTTGTTCTCTGACAGATGTTTTGCTCAGAGTGCTACTCATAGTGCAGAAACTTCTTCAAGAAAACAGACATGGATCCAAGAGAGATATATATTACATGCATCCTTCTGTATTTTCAGGTTCATTTGTAATAGTTACTGACTTCAGTAACTCGTTATGTTTAATTCTATAAGAAACAAGCTATATTTCTTATATTTTTAGCTGAGAATGAAATTTTAATATGTCTTCTTGTTATAGTTCCAACAAATCTGCTCCGATAGAGTTGGGAAAAACTTCTTTTCCATTTCAAATAATTATGACTTCTTTTGAAGATTCTGGAATCTTAAGCTCGATCTCCCGTTTATGTTGCTGTGCAGAACAGTGTGTTGTTGACCGGGCAATCACTGACATATGCATCCTTCTGCAATGTAGTCGCCACAATCTAAATGTGGTGAGTATTGCCCTTAGGACACGATTTGTTACTATTTCAGGATAAGTTCCAGACTATGCAATTTGGTCAAACTTCGTGGTATCTTGATGTCTAAAGCTGTTATTGTATTGAAGACTTTTCAACACCTGAATTTCTGTATTTTTGGTAATCTGAACTGCAAATATAATCTTCTCTGTTATTTGAAATGTAAACCTCTGAGTATTCAATAGTCATTCCATCTTTATCTTTCTGACAGGTCTCTGTTGGAAAGGGGTATGTTCAGACAATAGCATTCACTATTTGGAAGATGAGCAGAATTCTATAGCTTGCTGCCTAATTGTTCTGGAATGAACTTTTAGCAATCCTTATGCATATTTAGTCTACAGTCTTACTGGTCCTATAGTCCCAATGCATTCTGAGTAGAGAACTGCAGATGTCTATACCAGCATTAAATAACCAATTTTAAAAAATGCGTATCGCTACTTGATATGTCTAATTTCCAGAATAGGTTTTAGGAAATGCTATCCCTGCTTGTACCTGATAATCATGTTCATATATCATCATGATATTCTATATATTTGTCTAGCTGATAATAAATAAGTTTTTATATCACTTCAACTGTTGTTGGCCATTGTAATAAGAAAGAGTATTTCATAACATGTGGTATGTGTCCTCTTCTATGTCATTCTTGGCTACCTGGTGTTCGTGCTCACTTTGCTTTTGCTATTGTCTATATGTTCAGAAAGGGGAAAAAATAAAAACACTATTCACTAATATACTAGTTTACCTTGCTTCAGGTTGGTAATGGGCTGGTTGAGGTTCTCTGAAGCTGGAAGGAAGTTTGATTGCATTAATAAACCCAACATTGTAAGGCTCATAGGGATGATTTTGATATTGTGGAATCTTCAGTCCTTTCAGTTTTTCTTGTATCTAAAGATTCATGAACTACTTTCAGGCCCACCCTGTTCCTGTTCATGTTGAAGAAGTCAAAGGTATGGGAACATAGATGGATAACTTGAGATTCACAGAATCTGAACAAAAGTTTGATTCTGTCAAGGGGTAGAACATAACTGAAAACATGAAAAATTCGACTGACATAATTCTTATGATATTTTTTCTACTAATGACTTGATTTTTCTTATGGACCAAACTTCTGACACTTCTCCATTTATTCCATCTTGCAGATCTCGTTAGTGTTGCACGCTACATACTCGTTGTAGAGAAAGAGTCAGGTCAACTTTCGATCACAACAGCTCTGAATTCAGCTAAACAAAGTTATCTATTAAATTATTTCCCCTAATAAAAATTGTGGTTAAATTTCATATGTACAGTATTTCAACGATTGGCAAATGATCAATTCTGCAGCAGAAACCGTTGCATAGTCATTACAGTAAGAACATCTCTTATCTTATTATCTTTTTGAAAAAAATCTTTCATCTTTTTTCACTATTTTCCAGGGATGTGGATATCCTGACATTCCCACTAGAAGGTACACTCTCGTCTTAATATATTTTAAAAGACATATTTTAGGTATCTATGTACATCTCCATGTGCTGTTCTCAATGGTCTTTAACTGTTCATGTTCATTGATTTATACACATTTGCATCATGTCAGGCTTTTGCGGCTTCTCCTTGATGGCCTGTCTTTGCCGGTTTATTGCTTGGTTGATTGTGATCCATATGGTTTTGACATCCTCACTACTTACTGTTTTGGCTCTATGGTAAGGCTAACTAGATTTAACATGGTTCTTCAATTATTTTTGAGCATTAATAAACGTTACGGTTTCTCTTTCACTCGATTAGCAAATGGCCTATGATGCCAAGTACCTACTAGTTGAGCATTAAGAAACGTTATGACTCCTCTTTCATTCAAATAGCAAATGGCCTATGATGCAAAGTACCTACGAGCTCCGGAGATACTGTGGCTCGGTGCTTTTCCCTCCGATTCGGAGCTATATTCTCTTCCCCAGCAATGCCTCCTTCCGTTGACAGCAGAAGGTGAGAGATGTTTCTACTGATTTGAAATTGCATATCTATTCTTATAGCCTTAACCCGAGTTTCCTCTATGCTTTTCAGATGAGAGGAAAACCGAAGCCCTGCTACAAAGGTGCTACCTGCAAAGAGAAGTACCAGAGTGGAGGTTAGAATTTGTAAATTTCTATGATCTATCGTCATCATTTTAACAATGGTGGAAAAAAATTGTAAAATGGTGGTTTATTTTTCATGGGTCAAGGTGCGAACTAGAGCTGATGCTGCAAAGAGGTGTAAAGTTTGAGATTGAAGCATTCTCCGTAAATAATTTTTCGTTTTTGTCGGAGGAATATATACCATCCAAAATTCAAGGTGAGGCATCAATCTCCATGGCTATGAAACTCAGTGAAGATATCAACTTACTTCTTGTTAGCTTTTAGGATCAAATGAATTATGAATAGATACGGTATCTGCAACATGGGCGGTTGGTTTTGAATTTTTGTTTATCAATTCGAGTCTTTCTGGCTGTTAAGGTCCAGAAATACACCCACAATCCCCACCAGTTTTAATTACCCACAATCATCTCTCTGCAGGTATGCTTGATCGTCGGACATCTTGCATTAGTGAGCTCGACTATTAACAAGAGTACAATCCTTGCTAAGGGTAAATCAGTTGCATGGAGGTCATTAAGAGGCTATAAGAAGGATTCTACTTTTGTAGAGGCAATAGGTACATAAAATGTCTCTCAATTTTATTTTTCAACTATTTTTTTCACATTTCTTCTAACTTTTAGGCATGTTCTCACTGTGAAAAAGACAAATTCAATTTTGTATCTTGGAAATTATAGGAAAGTAAATGAATGAAAATGAGAAAATCAAGAAAAAAGAAGAAAAGAAAAGAAATAAATAAATAATAAAATGAAAAAGATTATTCTAAATTTCTGATGCACGCGGCAGAGTTTTGCTTAAAGCATGCATAATAATGAAAGAGGAATTCATATTATTTTGTACTTTTTTTTTTGGGCCAAAATATCATTTTGTACTTGGATCACTTTTCAGTATAAATTACTCACAGCCGTTCTCGCCAAAAAAAATAAAATAAAATAAAAAAATCACCGCCGTTAAATCATGCGCAAGGACCATAACACATTTCCGGAATCGTTTCCTCTTTCACTCTCTCTCTTCTCTATACCATCTAGTTTCTATTTAACTACTGGGCTTTCTCCTTCCTTCGGCCTCATTCTCTGCTCCTTTCAGAATCTTTGGGAAGAGCGCAAATGTGAGTCTTTCTCTCTGTTTTCTTTTTCCCTTCTGGATTGGAGTCTTACTAAAATGTTCAAGAACCAATACCCAATTTGAGTTTCATGCTGTTTTTTGTTAATTTTTTTTTTTTTGAAGGTTCTTTTGGTAATGTATAGCTATATTAATCTCCAATGCATTGTTTTTGCTCAGCATAAACCTGATCTGGGTATCGTTCTAATCTCTTATATCTGTCCACCAACTGGTCGACGAAATGTCGCAGAGACATCTCCATCCTATGCAGTAACTTCACTCTAATGTCTTGGCACCTTGGTCTTGTGGATTTAATTGGCTAAGTAATTATAGCCTTAGAAACCAATGCTAAAAATCTGGGGTATTAGAGGGAACTACAGAAATGGAAGAAAGAATGTATATAGAAATGGAGCTCTGTACCTGATGAATGCAATGGAATGTCACTACACAAAAGAAACCTATCAAGAAAACCCTTCACCTTCAGACTGGTACAAGAAGGCCACTTGGAGGATACAAAAATGGGCCCGCTTGTTAAGAAACGTAGATCTTGTTGATGGAAAGCTTGTTGACGTCACTAATGATTCCACCATTGTTAATGACCTTGTCAGAAACAAAATGCATCGATTCAAATCGCTTGCTAGAATCCTTATTGGGTCACCATTATCAATAAGCAGACTAAAAGAAAACATGGTGGTCTTGTCTATGGATAGTACAAACCGCCCTGTATTCGAATGTTTTAGTAAACCAAGTGAGAGAGAAGCCATGGTTGTTGATTCCTTAACCAAAGTGGGAGACTTCTTGAACATTTCTGCACAACAAAGGAAAGTTGTTCGTTTAACAATTTGCCCTCAAGTTACACATCATAAGATATGGTCAAATGCACTTGAAGAGTTGTTAAATGGGTTAAGTTCGGATTTAGATGCTTTTAATCACCAATTCCCTAGTAACGGGATCGAGATGGTCCCACAAATAGTCTCTAGCTGCCTTAAGTTCTTAAACGACGCGATCATTTCTTATGATGATGAATCCAGTTCATGGATGAGGCTTGCACCCACTAAAGCTGTTGATACCTCTGAATCAGAGAAATGGGAAGATGTGTTAGAGATGTTTAATGATCTTATAAACTGTTTGAAATGGGAAGAAGGGCTGTTTTTATTTCAACCACATGTGACAAAGTTAGAGGTAATGAAAGAAGGTTTAGCGCAAATTAAGGATGTTTTGATCGATAGAAGCATTGGCTACAAGGAAGCACGGCATCAAGAAAGTCTTGTTCAAAAGAAGCTCTCTAAGACATTAGGCCATTCATCTAAGTGCCTCTTTACCCTTTTGTTGTATTACCTATATGGATGTGTTAGAGATCTTGAAGTGGATATATGTGGTGGGATATATAAGTATAGTAGTGAAGAAGAAAAAGAAGATTGTTATTGTTTGTGTATGGGTAGGATTTTGACCTCAAATGAGGAGAAAATGATTTGGAGTGGAGTCAAGCAGTTGGATAGAGCACTTGGGGTTTTCAAGTTTGTATGGGAAACGGCCGGGATGAAAGGAAAATTGAAGGTTCAAGGTCATATATGGTGTGTTGGGGCTACAAATGGAAAAAGGCTTACTTACAGGGGAAACAGTTTCTTTGTACGCGACATCATTAGTAAGGAATGATAATTTTTTTATAGATAAAAAACTACAAAAGAGTCGCTAAATTTTTAATAAATATATATATACTTATTTATTTATTTATTAAATACTATTAACATTGCAGTGCCTCGTTGATACTTGGAAGCGAGAGGAGATTCAGTTTTTATCCATTTCCTCCGTGCCTTTTCCTCATGTAAATCTTGGCAGTGCTTTTAAATTCAATAGTTAAAATATGTGCCACGTAATAAGAAAAAAAAAATAAAAACGTAAGCCGATTGAAATACGGTTAATTTATTAGTTATATTTATTTATAATTGTGATTAATCTCTCTTTTTTTCTTTGAATACAATGGCTAGATCGAGTTCTCGGTCCAAACAAAAATATATTTCTATTTGAGTTCCCGACATATTGATCCGTGCATCTCAGACTAACATATGAGATCTGTAAGATCTCGATCTGAGACCATAGACTGACATGTGAGATCTCGATCTGTGGCCTAAGATCAACATCTCATAGATTTTACATGTAGACCGAGAACTCGGTCATGTTTTTTTCTTTCTAGATCGAGAACTCGGTCTAGATCGAGAACTCGGTCTAGACCGAGAACCAGACTAAGTTCTACCAAATCGAGTTCTCGATCTAGAAAGACATAAATATGTTTATGCTAGACTTATCGGTCCAGATTGAGTTCTCGGTTCTCAAGAACAGAATCAGACTGAGTTTTTGGTTTTGAAGAATAAAAGCATGTTTCTTCTGAGTTCCCGATCCAAACCGAGTTCCAAACTCAGTTTTGTACTTATAGACTGAGAACTCGATCTGAGAGAACTTGGTCTGTGTTCCCAGTCCAAATCAAGTTCCAAACCTTTATGGCTTGTTTGGTTGCATTCTTCATAATTGTTTTTCTTTGTCTTCTAACTTCATACTTACCCTTACTACTCTTTCAATTTCATAGTCATCCGGTTCTTCCCTTACAACTGTGTGACTTGTAACTCAAACCAATACATATCAAATATGCATAAGATTGGATCTGTAAGGATCTCAACATCATCAAGAACGCAATATTAACCATCGTAGGTCCCTAATACATCATCAGGAGGTTAATTTACATCGATTTATATGCCGACCAGCTGTTGTCCAGTAGTGTACAACAGTGGATGCACACTCCACCTTAATGTAAGGCCCCTCACAAATGTTAGAAATACATGTATCAATGTTAGTATGTTTGTATGGATATAATTTTCCATTACAAATGACTCTTCCCTACCAACAATCACACCTTGATACATTCCAAATCTTTATCTCATATCTTTATTGCGTGCATGGACAGTACATTAGAAAAACCTTTAAATGTCCTACCTTTGGTTTTCTAACCCTTAAATGTCTAGTTATACCGCTTTCATTGCAAGAAGTTATCAAATAAAATATTAAAGAACTCTAAGCCATTACCCATCGTAAGAGTTCTATCATTTCGTTTATTTGATTTTCCAACTAGACTTTCCATTCCTTAAACCTATCATAAATTTTCATCTTTAGTCTTAAGGTATCCCAAACCATCTTTCTAAAGTCTTCTACAATAGACGAAAGGCACCTACTAAATCCATGAGAATGAACCATTTTAAGCCCCCACATATCATCATGCAAACATTCAAGGTAATTCTTAACTAGATGCATATAACTAGAAAAATGTAAGCCTATATTATTTACCAAGAATACATAGTTTACAAAAAATATGTGAGGTTATAGAATTCATACCAAAATTTTCTTGTTTGCTTAGACCATCCAAGCCCTTTTGGCTCACATCCAATCAAGAAAATGGAATACTCGATAAAGCTATAGAGGCAGAGGACCTTGAGCATGGAGATTTCTCGAGCCTGGTATACATATCCCTTCCCGGTAGATTTTCCGACATTTTGTTTTTTTCCGAAAAATTATTATTTATGTATGACTAGAACTATATATGCATAAAAAATTCCTGTGTTTCTATGAACAGAATCATGTTGAGGGTTACCATAAAAGCTATCAGCCAAGATAAAGACTTATTTTTCTACTGCAGTTACTTTGTGGGATGCAGATTTCTACATCAAAGTTGATGATGATGTTCATGTAAACTTAGGTAAAAAAAAAATTGCATAGCTTTTTTTCTCTCAAGTAATTGAAGGAATTTTATATGGATTTTTACTTATTTATTTTATAATTTTTCAAAATTTCAGCCACTCCAAGAAAAAAACATTTCAGCCACCCTTGGAGTGTCTCTATCGGAATATCGGATGAAGCCTCGGGTTTATTTTGGTTGTATCAAATCCGGGCCTGTTCACTCTAGCAATTAAGAAAGAAGAAGAGCTATACATTTGCAATTTGTTAAATTATATGTATTTTGATATTATCAATTATCGTAGGGAAACAAAATCCAATGAACCTGAGCACTGAAAATTCGGTTAAGTCGAGAACTGATATTTCCGTCACGCTGCCGGAACCAGTTATATGGTATCTCAATATTTCCGTCCTTGCTTATTTTTTTATAAAATTTATATGCTCATCTGAAAAGAATTGCATCTGGACCATCTATAAAAATTCTTTGATCATAGGGATGTTCTACATAAGAATTGCATCGGAACCAGTTATAAGAATTGATTAGGGATGTTTCGTTGGGTGCTTGGCTTATCGGTTTTGGATGTTGAGCATGTTGATGAGAATAGAATTTGCTGCCAAGCTAGTAAACAAAAATTCCAATTTAACCCAAAAAAAAAAAAAAAAATCAATTCGTCCTATTAGTAAAATTGTTGTTTCATGCGGTGTGAGATGAAGCGTGTGACCGGAAATATGTGCATTTCTTCGTTCGATTGGCGGTGCAGTGGTCTCTGCAATCCTGCTGAGAGGATGATGGCTGTTCATGAGAGGTGTGGGGAAGACGAATCTGCACAACATAGAATACAAGTTTTCTTAAAGAGATCAATGAAGTTAGCATGGTTAAAAATATGTGGTCATATTGTGATACTATTATCAGCATTCCAGCTGCTTTCTTGCTGCTACTTAAATTTTCTGTGTTTGCAGCCTATCATAGATGATAGACCTCAACTGCGATATAAATTTTACTTTAATCTTTTGATTAACAGGGTGTATAAATTTATATACTGTCATTAACATACAAATTACTTAAAAATGAGCAAGATTTGATTGATCCTCTTGACTGAACTTAGTTCGCCCGTGAAAATGTGATACATCTACTCTACTTATTTATTTTAAATGACAAAACACATTTTAACTGGTAAACTAAACATAATTCATGAACCACCCAAATCGATCTTCTTTAAAATGAATTTCACACCATTTATACATCACATAGATTTGGAGATTGGAGAGTGAAATACAATCAGGTTAATCTTTTATGTTTAGGTAAATGACTTTTTACTACCTTAAACCTTAAATATTACTTTAGATTATGAAAGCTCCCTTATTCAACATTTAATCACTTTTTTTGTTTTTAAGCAGAAGGAACTACTACTTTTCACTCTATGGAAGAAAGAATGAATACAGAAATGGAGCTCTGAACTTGATGAATGCAATGCAATGTCACTGCACAAAGGAAACCTATCAAGAAAATCCCTCACCTTCTGACTGGTACGAGAAGGTCACTTGGCGGATACAAAAATGGGCTCGCCTGTTAAGAAACGTAGATGTTATTGCAGAAAGCTTGTTGACATCGCTAATGATTCCACCATTGTTAATGATCTTATCAAAAACAAAATGTATCAATTCAAATCGCTTGCTAGAATCCTTGTTGGGTCACCATTATCACTAAGCAGACTAAAGGAAAACATGGTGGCCCTGTCAACAGTTAGTACAAACCGCCTTGTATTTGAATTTTAAATTAGTAAATCGAGTGAGAGAGAAGCCATGGTTGTTGATTCCTTAACCAAGGTGGGTGACTTCTTGAACATTTCTGCACAACAAAGGAGAGTTGTTCGTTTAACAATTTGCCCTCACGTTACGCATCATAAGATATGGTCAATTGCACTGGAAGAGTTGTTATGATGATGAGTCTGGTTCATGGATGAGGCTTGCACTCACTAAAGTTGTTGATCCTTCTGAATCAGAGAAATGGGAAGATGCGGTAGAGATGTTTAATGATCTTATGAACTGTTTGAAATGGGATGAAGGGTTGTTTTTATTTCGACCACATGTGACAAAGTTAGAGGTAATGAAAGAAGGTTTAACGCAAATTAAAGACGTTTTGATCGATCGAAGCATTACCACATGAGACCTACAATCTCTTCTCACATCGATGTCATGCACCCGGTCTAATAAATATTTCCTCTATAAACCATATCAAACCAGACATCATATCAATTAATCTGAGCCTCAAGCATTTCATTCCTCAACTTCTCCACCATTTCATCATTCCCCTGTTTCATATAGCAATCAATAAAAGCACTATAAGTCTCAAAATCAGGTCTAAACCCTTTCCCCACCATCTCAACCTGAAGCTCAAGTGCTTCTTCAACCTTCCCTTCTTCACACAACCCTTTGACCAACAACTCATAACTCTTCCTCGTCGGATGAAAATCAGAACAAACCGGATCGGAACTGCCTCGGAAAACCTCCAAACCCTCTAGAACCCTCTTCTTAACACAGAGACCTCTAACCAACCCCTCTAAAACCAAAGGGTTGTTGTCATTATACCTAAAATCCTTATTCCTACACATATCTTTATAAACCAATAATGCAGATTCTACATCCCCAATCTTAAAGTAGCCATTAATGAGGTGCCCCAAAGTTGTGAGGGTGCTCTCTATTCCACTTAACTCCAACTCTCTAAAAAGCTCTTCTCCTTTTACAACCTCTCCATTTTGACAAAACCCATTAATCATTGTATTATAAGCTGTAATATCGGGCTCTATATTCTTACCCCTCATTTCTTCCCATAATTCTTCAGCTTCTTCCATTCTTCCTTCCACGCAGAAAGCCTCCATTAAAATGCTGTAACTATAACAATTCGGAACCGAATTTGATTCACCCATTTGATTCCAAATCTCCTTCACCTTCTCAAAATTTCCATGTTGATAAAAACACACCATTAAAGCATTAAAAGTATGGACATTTGGACTAACGTTAACAAAAACCCTTTTCACATTTCCATTTTTAATTTCATAATCTTCATCAAAAGGTCTAAAAACTTCTCTGTAAATTTCATACCCTTGATTAGCCCCTTGACATCTTGAAACCTCTGAAATCAATGAGTTTAATGTGCCGATTTGAGGACTAATTCCACGAGACCTTAACATTCTTACAATCTCGATCGCTGGGTCGATCTTTTTCGAATCTAGAAGGGCTCTGATTAGCAAATCGAACACGAATGGAGCTGACCCACATTGCTTGTAGGTTTTCACGAGGGTTTCAAACAGCTTCAATGGAGAGGACTCTGATTCTTCTCCTTCTTCTTCATTGTTCTTGAGCTTTGTGGCTCGAATGGCGGTTTTAATGAGATTCAGAGCTTCAGATTTGAGGCGGGACCTAGCGAGGACGTGAATGAGGGTGGAGTAAGAGAGAAGGTTGTGGTTGCAGAGGGATTTTTTGTGGGTCCACTGGAAGAAGCGGAGGGCGAGATGGGGATTGTTCTTGACGTGAAGGGTAATTTGGGAAAACTCATCGGGGGAGAAGCCGTTACGGCAGAGAGAGTTGAGGTATCTCCAACGGGATTTTGAACGGTGATGGATCAGGACTGAAACCACGGTTGAGATTGATAGGTTTGATGGCGATGATGATGGATCGGAAGAAGAAGAAGAAGAAGAAGAAGAAGAAGAGAAGAGAGTGGAGGGGTTGAAGCGTTTGAGCTGGGGTTTAGGAGGGTGTGGGTTTAAGAGGAGTAAGCGTTTGAAGTGAAGGTCTAACCCCATTTTATTTGCTCTCCTCTTAAAAAACTAAATCTTATAGAAGGAGAGTAGTTCTGTTGCTGGCGCTTTGATAAGTCTTGGGATGTAAGTTCGAATTTCCGGCCTGACTTAACCGCTATATGACTTCATTATGAGATGATGTGTCATATTTTTTAAGCGTAATGGACCACCCAAATCTCTCTTTCCACGTGGTTCGAATCTCTCTTGCCACTATCTGTCGTTATGTTCGGGTGTAACCTTTTTTAAGTTCTATTATTTATTTTATGAAATGATAGAAGGAATTGCTCTGTAATATTCTCCACTCCACAGCTTAATGTTTCAGCTCGTCCATTTTTTAAAATCCATGTACAACACTCTTAAATGTACACTTGGTTGATTCAGGAAAGTAAACATATCATCAAACATTATACACACAATAGACCAACTGCAAGAGAATGTTGAAAAAAAATAAAAAAAATACAAGTATCTGAAGTCACAAAGATGAGAGTACCCAGAGATTGAAGAGGGATGACGTCAACGACAAGAACCATGACAAGAAAGCCATAGCGGCCGACAATTGATATCGGTTACAAAACTTGGGAGGGCAATATGACCCGTCTGAATGGAGCAGAAGGTCGACCACACTTGCCGTGGAGCAAGCCGCTGACAGTGTTAGCAGGGACAATACCTGTTTCCACAAACATATCCTCTCAGTTTTAGTTATAAATAGAAAACCCACCAAGACATCATACTCCAGTGAGATACATAGAATCCAACCAAGACAACATACTTTGATTCCAATTTACCCAAACTCCAATTTCAATCGTTGTTCCAAATGAATCCAGAGTGTGGATTAGGTTTTAGTTTATTTATAAATGTGTGTTGCTTGGGTAAACTGGGTCATTCATCTGGACCAGCGTTTGAGATAAATGGTAGTTTTTGGGCCAAACTGGAATTTCAATATTGATACATGGTTGTGCTTACCCAATCGCCTACGACAATGATGGACAATATCCCAGGCTGACGAAGAGGGCATCTCACGAGAACAGAGTATCCGTCGACAAGTGCTAAGGTGAAACTCCAAGGAATAGCCAAACCCATCACTGTTACTAGGTAGCTGCAATGATGAATTGAACAATAAGATCAGAGCAGTAACTAGATAAGAAAAACAACAAGATCAATAAATTTGTTTTTTGTTTTTTTTTTTCCCTAAGAAACAACATATTAATCCATTTCTCTCAATTTTAATAGAAACTGTATGTAACACTCTGTGCTGCGTAACACTATCTCTCTGAGGTTTCAAACTGAAGAGTTTATTCATGTTTCCGGAGGGAATTGCGTACATGAAATTTGATAATTAACATGTTCCACCAATTTGCCCATAAATGTAATAATCAATATGAAATGAAAAACCCATCAAAACAAAAAAATCTGGATATCGATTCTGATATAAAATAAAAATATAAAAATAAAAACCCTTAAAATCATCAAATTGGGTTAAATACTTAATTTGAGTATTAGAATTCAACCACACAGTTTCATTACTTCATTCAACAATAGAACATAAAAGAAAAATAAATAATTTATACAAATGTCAAAATCACTCAAGAAATTTGCAAAGAAAAATCAGAGTATAAAAGGAGGAAAAAAAATACAGAGGCAGTGAATAAAAGAAATACCAGAAAGCAGTGTAGCTATAGAATTCAACAACTAAAGACATGAAGAGAAGAGAAGCAGAGGAAAAGATGGTCTGCCCTAATCTGAGGGAGAAGCTTGTACTGGTCCCGATTGAGCCAGGCAGACCTCTATCCATGGCCACCTTGTTGTTGAATGGAGAACTTCTAATCTACTACTCCCGTCTCTATTCTTCCTCCCCCTTTCAAATCTCATCTTAGCCCATCAATCCCCTTCATCGACCATACCCACCTCCACTTCACTGATCAAAACTATTCCCTCTGTTCCCAGAAAAAAAACAAAAACAAAAAAAAAAACAAAACAACAAAACAACAAAACAAAAAACAACAACAACAACAATTATTTGTATATAATTATTTGTTTGGGGCTTTTTCAAAAACACCTAGTCTGCATTGAATATTTTTTTCATCTTTCTTCTTCCACAGAATTACAGATGAGATTGTTTTGTAAAAACTTTCCAGGAAAATTTTGAGGTGGGGGTGTTTGGAAGTTGGAATTATAGGGAAAAACAGTCATGAATAATTAAATGTCGGCTTATAGCTTTATTTATGATTTATTTGTTTATGGGTAAATTACAATTGAACCCCTGATGTTTCTATAAATATAGTTGGATCCTTTGTACTTTAAGCAATTGACCTTACCGTTTCTTACATTTTAAAAGTTCAAATTTAACCTTATTTAAATATGCAAATAAAAAGATTTAATTATTTATGAGAAAAATGATTTGTCATTTTTTTTTTGTGCCAAAAAGATTTATCATATTAGAAGAATATGTTTTTGCTTTCAAATTTGAATAGGCTCTTACTTATGATCAAATTGAAGAGTGACTGACGTGTATAGAACTCAACAGAAAGCAAAAACATATTCTTCTAATAATTTTGTCCATTTGTTCTTTTTCCTAAGGATAGACCTCAACAGAAAATTGAAGAGTAATGGCTTACTAAAATAGTAATCTTTTTATTGTCTATTATAGCAAAATCACCCATCAAATCTTGAATTCGATATTAGAAATTTTTTTTCTTCTAAACCATTCATTTCCTTTTATTTACTTGGACTTGCTGCTCTGCTCCTTCAGTGGTGCGAAGTCAAATGCTCAAAAATTCATTTCTAAGAAAAAAAAGAAGAAAGAGATCTAAAAGATCTTTTTCCTAAAATTAACAATCAAATCGCTTTTTCGAGAAATAGGAGTTTCTGGTAGTAGATCCATAATAAAAAAAGTGTTTGTGATTGTTCTTTTCTTTTTTTTACCCTAACTCCATTGATGGAGTTCAAACTCTATAGATCTCTGGAGCTCCATGGAGATTAAAATCCATTGATGGAGCTCTAGCTCCAAAGCTTTATCAATGGCAATGGAGCTCCATCAATAGAGTTAAGGGTGAAAAAGAGAAAAAAAAAATTAAGGGAAGAAAAGAGGAAGTACAAAAATCTTTAGGATGAAATTGTAAGGAAAAAATTAATTTGGGTAGAATTTATAATTTCATTTTTTATTGTTAATGTGGCATTATTAAAAATTTGAATTTACACGTATTACAATTTCATTAGTTTTAATGATGTAACATGTAGCGATACGTAGATCGACACACGATCAAATCTCACAAAGAAATATGTTTCAAACGAGAAACTTAAGAAAACTTATGAAAATATCACTAACTCAATTGATAAATTAAATAGTCCAAAAGTTCAAACTAAGAAAACCTAAACAACAAGTATTTATATATTTCTAATAGTAATCAAAAAATTATAAATAATACTAATAATGGAAAAATTATAAATAAAGCTAAGTAATTATTTCTATTGTACTAAAACTGCACATGATGCCTCATCATTCAACCCCACTTATAAAGAATTTAACCTCGAGTTATGATTTGGATATGCTAGTTCAGCTTCAAAATGGAAAAGTGTTAGGTTCACAATGTTGAAATCTTGAAAATTCTCATACGATTGGGCAAGTCCACCAAAGAAGCAATACCATTGATCTTCTAAAAAATCTTGAAAGGTGCATACTTTTTCTACCTGAGCTTGTAATGAACACTGAATGGAAATCTTTCTTTCTTTAGAAATACCATGACTTCATCTTGAACATCAAAAGTATGATATTTTGGTTCTTGTCCGCGACCACTTTGTATTTCTCATTAGCTTGTTGCGGCTTCTTCTTGACACCTTCTTGAACCGACTGAATCTGTTCTACTAAGTTTCATGATGTAATGCTAAGTCCTGGAATGCATTATTGCAAGCAAACTCTGCTTGAGCTATAGCAAAGTCTCATTTCTTCGGTTGATCATTGCGAATGCTCTGAATCAAATTCCCAAGTGTTTAATTCATCACCTCAGTTTGACCATTAGTTTGCGGATGAATTGTACTACATAAGTTTAATAATGAATGAAATAATTAATGTAACGTTTGCTAAAAATGACTCAAGAACTTTGTATCACAGTCTAAGGTAATGGTCTTGGGCATCCCTTGTAATCTTACAACCTCCTTGAAAAATAACTTGGTTGTTAGTTGTCGCATCTGCAGTCTTCTTACAAGAGAGGAAGTGTGCCATCTTTGAAAATTCATCAATCATAACTAAAATAGAATCCAATAGAAAGTCCATAAAAAGATCCTCCCAAATAGCATTTGGAATTAGTAATAGCATATAGAGACATGTATTTTGAGACTGTCCCATAGCCGTCTAACAAACATAACATATGGCCACAATATATTAGTTACATCACATCTCAACATAGACCAATAGTAACACTTTTCGACAACCTCAATGGTTTTATCCTTCCCAAGATGTTTAGCTAAACTACCACCACACAAGTCACTAATTACCTTCTTGCGAATAGATGTACAAGGAAGACAAAGTTGTCCATCTTTTATAAGAAACCGATCATGAACATGAAAATCATTAGAAGGCTGCTTTAGCTCACAGTTTTTTCATACTTGTTGGAAAACTATGTCTTGGGCATACATATCACTTAAGCAGTCAAAATCCACAATCTCTATACTAAGGGTTTTCATCAATGCCACTCGCCTACTTAAAGCATCAGCTACTATATTTTGTTGCATGGGTTGATGCACTAATTTGTAAGGAAAATTATCAACAAAGGTTGATCACCTAGTTTGCATATCACTCCTTAACTATTTTTGACTACTCAAGTACTTCATGGTTTGTTGATCAGTATAGAGAATAAACTCTTTTGTAATCAAGAAATGTTCTCATATCTTTAAAGCCTTCACCACTGCATAAAACTCTTTGCCATAGGTAGATCACTTCCTCCTTGACTCACAAAATTTCTCATTAAAGAAAGTGATTGGTCTCTTTTCCTGTAACAAAATAGCCCCTATGCCAACTCCACTAGCATCACACTCAACCTCAAACAATTTTTTAAAACTTGTCGAGGCTAAGACTGGAGCTATACATAGCTTTTCTTTTATCATAGAAAAACTTTACTGTTATTTTTCACCCCATTGAAACTTCCATTTCTTTAAATATTAAGTAATTGGTGAACAATACTGCCCAAGTGTTTTATGAATCTCCTATAGAAAGTTGCCAACCCATCAAAGCTTATTAAGTCACCCACAATTTTTAGGAGTAAGCCACTCTCTAATAGCTCTCACCTTCTCTTCATCTACCTTAATCTCATCTTTACTAACCATATAACCCAAGAACAATAAGCTCTCACTCATAAGGATACACTTATTCAGGTTAGTTATTTTCCCTTGACACATTGAACACCTCTCGAATGTGATCTACATGCTCATTAAATATCATCAAAATAAACCACCACACATTTACTAATTACAGTCTGAAGTATGTAGTGAAAGTGAATGTCCATCAAGCCAATCGAGTTTTGACTCGATGAGGAAAATGTATTTATATGATGTTATCTTTATGCAAATATTAGCAAGGCAATAATTATTATTATCAATTATCATTATGAAAGTCAGTTTCTATTTATCATATTTATTAAGTTTGTTGGAATTAATCTTATGTTCTATAAATATATATCATGATAAACTCCAGTATCTTAAGTTATACACTTGAAGTCATAATAGAGACATGTTGATTGAGACTTAAGTAGCTTAAAGCTTAAGACACCAATTGTTCATTACCATAGAATCATCATGAATAGATATTGATTATCTAAATAAACAATCACATAGTTCATCACCTAAAATATTTAGGGTGTCCATTCTCATAACCATTGGTGTTAGTCGAATATCATGATAATTGTGTGGATGCTTAGTAGAGACTAAAAGTACTGAACATTACACTTAAATAATTCTCAATAGTAACAATACTAACTATTAATGAGAATTATCTAGTGACTATATTACATGTGATCCTTAGACCTGAGATCGTCATGGTATCTTATGTGTCGAGTTTTATGTTTTTACATCATTCCAATAAGACCTAGCCAAAGGTGAAAACGGAGGTGAAATGTTTGGTATAAAATATTGTACATGAAGGTTGTGAGTGATCAAGATGAAATCCATTACTTCCGTATTTGGAAATGGATCCTATGAATTATATTCATTATTGAACAAAGAATCCTTGCAAAATAGTATGATATGAAAAGAGTTTTTGTAAATACATTGTCGATGTTCATTAAAGATATAATTGTTTATATGATTTATCTATTACGGTTTAAGAGTCAAACCATACCCCAAGATGAATAGAGATACTAACAAGATAGAGAGATCATTTATTGTAAATATACCATAGACACATGAGGTTCTTTTGGAAGATGATAACTTCTCATCTCTCGGGTAGCCGTGACACTTTGCTAGAAGTAAATTTTGACTTGGAGGTTTAGTTTATTTAATCATGAAATGATTAAGTTAATTATTTAATATAAAAGGTATTTTAAATTAAATGAATTTAATTATGAAATAAGGAAAATCATAAAGTACTATAAAACCCTGCTACTGGCGTGATGTAGAACCTTACCGATCGCATACATAAAATTTGATAGTAACTTAATTTAGATTTATCGGAAGAAAGGAAAAACTGATTATTTTCATTTTAAGAGTAAAATAGTAATTTGACTTATAGTTTGACTATAAGCGCAAAGTGGTAATTATTAATTTGTTGAATCTAATGTCATGAAACTATACTACGAAGGACGATTATGTTTCTGGATACTTTCCTAAAATCAAATAAAATTAGATTTTTTATATAAAATAATTAAATTTTGATTTTGATTATGTAATTGATAATTGAATTAATATTTGATAGATATTTGGTAAGTAAAATAATATAAATTGTTTATATGGATTTTACTAATATATCAAATATAAAATCAATTAAATTATTTTAAATAGTTTATGGTAGATTTAATGTGATTGAAGATTTTATTTTGGCATATTTCCTAATTCTAGAAGTAGCTCTAATATAGGAAACTTTACAAAATAGTATCTTTTGTTTTGGAAACGATCCGATTAGGAAACTTTTTAAATATGAAAAGTTGACATATTTTACAAGTATCCTTAAAGGATTAAGGAAGATGATTTTAATTGTTTGGTTTACTTGAAATCAATTAAAATGCACTGGAAGACCAAGAATATATTAGGTCTAAGGACTTGTTTGGATTTCCATGAACATAACATTGACATATATCAAAAAATAATAATAAAATGTATGAATAATTAAAATTGTTTTAACATATCCATGCATTAGATGCATTAGACGCATGTTAAAGTTATTAAATGTGCATGCATCATGATATGACTATTTTATCACATCATATTTTAAGACTATAAGATAGAATATGCATAATATAAACACGTGATTATTTGTGATGAGACCGAAATTCAAATCCTTCTTATGATCATATTAAGTTGAAATTGGTTATGAAACTATGTTGTGGCTTACCTTCCAAATATTGTAATAGTATGATATTTGCATTAAATGTAACTTGGTTACGGATACATAGAACTTATATTTGGTGTAAGTATGCATATTTATTATCTTAGTATGAGATGAGTGACTGAGTAATGCTATTATTCTAGACGTGGACATAGATACATGCACGTACTAGCTTAACTAAGATAATAAGATAGCTAAGATAATACACATACACATAGACACATTATGTTTCACCAGAATATTTGGGTTAAGCTTAATTATGATAACATAATTGGTTATGCATACGTGGGATTATGTTTTTCTTAGAAGTAAGATAAAGGAAATACATGAGATGTAAATGCAAAAAAGTTTGCTACCTTTCATGTTTATTATAATTAGCTACAGGTACCTGTTATTATAATATCCGATGGTTAGATCACTCTCCCAATAAGAAAAATCATTTTTCTTATTTTATATTAAGAATATGAATGTAATTTCCTAATAAAATAGTGTGGATACTAAAACATTTATATAACTTTTGAAATTTTTGTTGCGTATTTGCTTATATTGTTATAATTTTTTTTCATTTTTTTATGTGTTTTATAGTTTGCAATGTCTGAAAAACTAAATATGATATTTAAGCAAAATTAATCGGTTGGTTGGAACCAACTTTAGAGACTAGTATAGGAATTTGAGATTCGTTCTCAAATATAAATTGTTTGATATTTTGAACTACCAGTCATGCAAGTCCTACCTGAGGGATCAAATGTTGAAATAATAGTTGCGTGGAATAAGTAGATAAAGCAAAATAACGAGGTGCAAGGCATTTGTTTGCATCGCTGAATAGTGAGCTCCAAAAGCAATATAAGAAATTCCAAACCATTAAGATTATCGATAACCTTAAGTTTTTATGGTGAGGATAATTAAAAGGATTGCTATGAGATATCCAAAATATTATTTCACACAAAGATGAACGAGGGCACCTTTGTTTGTAATCATGTGTGTGAGATGATTGCTTAGATCGACGAGCTAACTAGGCTCGGAAGTAGATACTAAGTTGATGATTGACTTAATGCTACAATCAATTTCTGACTCATTCACTCTATTTGTATGCAACGCCCAAATGGTTAAAATGGATATGAGCTTACAAGAGTTGCATGAGCGCGTCCAAATAGTGGAAGAGTTTAGAAAAGTAAAAGGGAAATTGTTTCCGTAGTGAAGAATATGGACATTGGAAAAGAAATTTCAAAGTGTTACAATTCTGAAAAAGCATAGTGATGCTGCTACAAGTATGTTCATGATTGAAGTTAATCTTTCTTGGAATGATTATTCTACATAGGTATTAGATACTGGTTATAGTTCTCATATTTGAAATAATTTATAGAACCTAAAAGGTAGTCAACTCTTGAAGAAAGGGGAAGTCAACTTACGAGCTGTAGGTTGAGAAAAAGTTATTGTTTCAGATATAGGAACTCATTATTTAGTTTTGCCATCGGGCTTAGTTTAATATTTGAGAGACTATTATTATGTACCGACTATTATTAAAAATATTGTTTATGTTTCTACACTTAATGAAGAGGGCATTACTTTTTCCATTAAGGATAATATTTTGAGTTTTCATTTAGATGGATTATTTTATGCAAGTGGTTCATTAAATAATGATATTTATATCTTAAATTTAAATAATGAAACTTGCCTCACTATTGAACAGGTTGAGAAAAGAAAGTTTGATTTTAATCAAACATACTTATGGTATTGTCGATTAGGTCATACCAACGAAACAAGAATTCATAAGTTGCATAAAGACGGATATTTAGATCAATGTGATTTAGAATCAGTGCCAACTTGTGAATATTTTTTGTTAGGTAAAATGATCAAATCTCCCTTTAGTGGATTCAGAGAAAGACAAATCGAGTTATTGAGCCTAGTATATACTGACGTATGTAGGTTTATGTCAACCCTTGCCAGAGGTGGTTTTTCATATTTCATTACATTCACAGATGATCTCTAGATTAAGATATATTTATCATATGAAGTAGAAATCTTAATCGTTTAAGAAATTTAAGGTGTTCAGCTTCAATCACCCTTAGCCTCTAGAGTGCGCGCAAGCTCATCAGATAGCAGCTTGCTTGCTTTAGCCTTGTTGCAAAGTTTCCTAACCATTTGTGTTTTCTTAGACTTGAGTTCCTTGATCTGCTAAGTTGAGGCATCAAAAATCTCCTTCAATAGTTGTGTTCCTCGAAGGAGTATATCATTTTCCCTTCGAAGTTGGATATACTTCTCTGGGGAACACAATAATGTATAAGCTTCTAAGACTACATAAGCCATTTGAATATGAGGAAGGACAATATTGTCAGTCAAAAGATGAAGGGAGGAGAGTTAAAATGGCAGCATTGGTATAGAGGATATTAAACACTTATAAGGGAGGAAGTTGAGCCATCCGACAAACCTCGTGCATCAGCTTCATCTTTACACCTCCTTGTTGAAGGCCACTAAAGATTCGGAGGAGACCTTTGGCTCAGCTTCCGCCCTTGACCAGATGGGCCTCGTAAAGGTTGAATCAATGCAGGTCGCTCACCTAGCAAGAAGACCGGAGTCAGAGAGCTAGGGACTAGTTAGATGAACTTAGGACGAAAGAGTCCGAGGAAAAGATTGTTGTAGGGATGGAGTATCCCTCAGCATCGTATTTTCGAGGGAACAAGAAGATGAGATGTTGATGTAGATAAGGGATGTTTGTAATGGGGCATATGAAGAGGGGATGAGGTTTGACTTAGGTATCTTGGTGACCTCAACAGCATGTTTGTTCTTATTCAGTCATTTCTTCAGCCCCTTACCCTTTCTATCCTCTCGGGCCCTTAGCTCAGCTTCCAATTTAGCACCCACCTTAGCCTCAATCTCAGCTTTAGACATCTTTGCAAAATACAAATAACAATGACTTAGGAAAAAGAAAAGAGGGATGAGGCAGGGGATAAGGGCGAGAAGAGAGGCTACCGTCGACTTTAACTATAGTCTCATATAGCCTAGGAAGTACTCTAAGGGAGCACACTTCCCTGGGCAGGTTCTCAACAATAAGGCTGCATGCGATGAGGCACATAGGTGTCAAAACCACCTCCCAATATCTCTCCTCATTTGGCTTAGCCATAATGGCGTTCTAGATAGCTTCATTTTTATCATTCAATTCAAGTAAAAAATTTGAAGGGCAAGAAGATTAAAAGGCTGAGGGGAGCTTGTAAGACTTAAAGGGACGTTGTCATGCCCCTATCAGTACACACCACCTCTCCTTCAAATGTTTGTTAAATTTTGGAAAAACCGTCAATGGATTTCTTTTGGGTGTGGAAATGTAATACTAGCCGTGAATGCTCTGGTTAAGGCCGATAAGGGAAAGTAAAAATGAAACTGAAGGGGGTTGCTAGGCTTCTTTAAAGAAAAGTATGTGTAACTCGAAAAGCATTATCCATGCATTCGATATCAATTGCCCATGGTGGTGCATCCAATAATAAAGAAAGGCATGTAGAAAGACATGAAGTAAGGCACGAAAATTGATGGTAAACACTATGAGATATATGGTTATTTTGAAAGGATCCCCAACCCCAATCTGAGGATTTTATTTGTGGACATTAGGAACTCTAAAGTTAATGACATGAGGAGCATCAAAGTTAGTAAGTAGGTCATCTTTCTCTGCCCTAATTAAGACGGACTCCACAAGTTCATATTGATCTTCTAGGAAGGGCCAAGCTGACGTCGTTTCTTTCTTCACAACTTCAGGTTCCTAAGAGCCAGAATATCTTGGAAGCCTCTTCATACCTGACTAGCAAGGTTAGGGGGTCAACCTTAGAAAAAGGTTGTAGAGAGAGAGAGAGAGAATTCTAGAACATGCAAGTGAATAAGTTAAAAGGAAAACACGATCGTGTAAGGAGAAGTTAGAGAGAGAGAGAAGTTAGGATTAATCACTAAATGCCATATGGAGGAAGATGACACGACTTGATAGGTGAAACGGCAGAGGGCATGTGTCGAGAGATAAATAGCACGCCTCTTCCCGATGCCACTTGATAAGAGGAGTTTGGCCTCGGCTACTGAGGTCTAAGATGGGGTGATGGGCACGATGAGGTGCCACATGTTCCTTGTTATCTCGTCCTACTTGGCAAGGGGCTATCTGTTGGGGCCCATACATACACCCTCAACCTCGACTGCTTAGTTTTGGACGTCGATAACTCCTTATACTAAGGTGGGGGCTTAGTTAGGCCGATGACCTCAGCCTTAGATGAATTGTTACAGTGATATGAGGTCAGAAGTTGTATGTTGAGGCTAGTGGGTCAAAACTAATGAAGCCGACGTGATAAAACCCAAAGATTGATGAGGAGGATGGCTTAAAAGGTGTCATCCCCTTCACATGTGCCAGTAGGCCCTACCATGCAGAATATGGTCCAATCTTGGCCCAAGCCCTAGAAATGGCCCACTAAGGTTTTTGTCCAGAGGCTAAAGCTATAAAAGGAATAGAGTGATGCAAAAATGAGGTATGACACTTTTTACCCTAGCAATTGCCTCCCTAAGAATTCTTTGAGAGAGCCTTATTAACTTGATAATCTAAGGGAAATACATCGACGATCACTCTTATATTATTCTTTGTTTCATTCTTTGCAAGTCTATCTAGTCTTGGAGTATACTGCTTGTGTGGATCCCATCACCTGAATGGAAATCCTCGTCAACATATTGATTTCATATTTTTACTTTGGTATTAAATGTAGAGTATCATGCTCTTGAATGGTTGTGCTAATTGGCCAATTGTTTTCCTCTCATTCTCTATTTTATTGTATTGACCGTCGTCTTAATTTAAATGAAAGATGAGTCATTTGTGTAATCTTTATGATGATTCTTATTTACTTAATCAATTAATTAAGTTTGGAGCCAAATTTAAATGAAAAAGAATACATATAGTAAAAGAAAATTTATATTACATGAAGGGCATATATGTCTTTGTAAACATATAAAAAAGCAAATGCTATTAAAACTATTTGTATGTTGATATTGTAAACTTGAGTGTCTACTCGTAATTTTGTAGAAAATAAGGAATTCATTTATATTTGTTGAAATTTTTAGAGGGTTTACCTATAATTTACCTTTTATATTTATTTTATAATTTTTAGACAGCTAGAATTTGCCTTTTTCTTTTGTGTCTTGTGGGGGCACATTTTCACTTCATATAGCTATTGAAACTACAGGTGAGGGAGTTCTCTAGGCCATATACACCCGAGGTACTGACTCATTTCCGACCGTCATTGTGGTATTCAGAGCATATTTTTAATAAATGCTCGCATTTACTCGAAAGGCATTATCTCATATCTATCAAGGAAAAATGGTAGCCCTCTATTTTCATTTGTGCTCCATTCTTATTCAAATATGAGCTGTGGCTGACAGAATGCTTTGGCTTGAAAAGCAGAATAAAATCTTGTCAATGAAAAATGAACTACTTGGAGCAGTCTTTTTCCTTGGCCTTTTTGACAAGAATTTCATGTTTTCATGAAATATGTATAGCACTCACTCAAAAGCCAGGAGCAGTGCATGAGGTTCGAAAGCAACAATATATTAATATAGTATAAACTCCTAGTCAAATTAATGCTTGAATTTCCCTTTAGAAAAGGATGGAACCAATGCTCTAAATGGAGGGTCATGGAGTAGCCAACCACGTGTCTTTCTTTCAAGACTCTCATCTAAATAGAGATTAGAGAAGGCGTAACAGTTTCTACATCTCATGAATTAGTAAAGGACAAAATGCTTAGATGAAAAGTATAGGGAGGAACAAGAATAAGTAAGCCTTCTCCCAATTGGGTATTAGGGGGTGGTGGCAAGCATGAATGACCACATATTTATTCTATATTCCACGTATAAACTATTATTATAATTATTATGAGACAACCATCTATGCTTTAGATAGTATTAGATTCGGTATTAATATTAGATTTTGGAGGTTCATTTTTAAGAGGATAATTATTGGATTAAATAGATTTTTTAAGAATTTTTTTTTAAAATTTTTTTTTTAAAATAATTTATTTCAAATTTATTTATATTTATTTATCTAAATTATTATTTTATATATAAATATTCAATGCAATTATTTTCAGTATAATAGGTACAATTTGGTTTTGTTGTCATAATCTTACCACGTTAGCAAAAAAATTTAATCCTATAGTTATAAACAATCTAAGCTACTTAAAATATCATGTCAACATTATTCTACATAAAATGTTTACTCTTTTAAGTGTTTTTTTTTTTTTTAAATATCTAAATTAGTCTAAAATATCAAAAATATTAATGCTTGATTATAATCCCCTCCGACTCCAGGTTAAGGTTGATGTTGGAAGTTTAACATCCACAGTAGTTTTCGAGACTGATTGATGGCTACTTAAAAAAGAAAATCTTTTTGAGTTTCGAATGCAAGAACTCGGGATAGATCTCATCTCAAGTCTTGATACAGAATCACAGCGAAATTTTAGAATAAGAATAAAATGTTATATATAAATTAAGTTGAATATATTTTTAATATAAATTTAAAGATTTGTTCATAAATTTTAGAGTGAAAATTTTAATGTTAATAAAATTCAAGAGGGACATTTAAGAATTTATTTATAAAGTACTAATCATTTAAAGATAAATTATTAATTTTTGTAAAGCTTGCAACATCCATTCTAGCCACCTCTTGTCTCTATCCATACTGAAAATTTTCACGACCAACCCTTAAAATTATATTTACCCTAAATTTATTCTATTAAAATAAAATATTCTCCTTTAATTGAAAAAAAAAAAAAAAAACAAACAAAAAGCAAAGAGAGTGAAAGAGAAAGGTTCATACTCATAGAACCAACTTGTCGGCAGCAGCTCAACGTAGCCTTCCTTCCACTCATTGAGTCAGGGGGCTTCTCCATTATACCTTTTTTTCCTTTTCCATTTTTTATTTTTTTAATTTATTTCTTATTTATTATTTTAAGAACAAAATCGTCATTGTTGCACATCAATAATATTGCAAGCATTGAGGAATTTTGGGCAGAGAAGTCTACTATGAACTTGACGTGATTTGAAATCATGTATAATTATAATCACTCCGTTGAGAACCACATAATATAGCTCAAAAATTTTCAAACCAATAAACTATCCAACCTTATTTGCATATACTAGAAATATTTTTCATTTTTTCCTGCCCTTATTTGCATATACTAAAATTAGATTATTTGCATATACTAAAATTAGATATCATCTCGGACGCCATTTATTTCCATAAATTCCACGATATTACATCCCACAAAACTTGTCTTAGGAACAAAAAACAAAAACAAAAAAGAAAAACAACGAAAAAAGAATTTAAATTCTGATCAAAACACAAGGCCAGAAAATGCCTTTACAGCAATTCAGAGAAATAACATAAAATACCATCGTGTTTTATTTATTTATTTATTACAGCTAAGTATGTTCCACTCAATATCAGCAATTTCTGCAAAATGAAAAGCTAAAAAGAGTAACTTGCCGAATCAGCAGCAACTCCACCTTGAATCTTTTCATAATAAATAAATAAAGAAGAAAATAGATCATAAGTTCTTTCGTCAGGTACCCCCCCTTTTCTATCTGCAAGAAGAATTTTACCAGAAAGAAAAAAAAAAGGATTATATGATTAAGATGATACTTGATAGAAGAAGGTACAACATCAATCCTAGTAAGATATATCATGCTGGTGAATTACAAGATCCAAGATCTCTATATTGCGTAATGATGTTATGATCATCCCTCTGTGGGAAGAACATCGTATGAGCATAAATTTGATATCAGTAAAAATTCAAAAAATAGAGTAACATGGATACTGGTAACAATAGAAAGGAAAATTCCAAGTAGCGGGCAAGATGTCGCGATGATGGGTAGTTGGGCAAAGTCTTTTGGGCAATTTGGAACGGTGTTGAAAGCCATAACAAGTTGGCAATAAAAAGTTTCCAGAGCAAATTGAAAGAGGTTTTCTTCAATGCCGTTAGAAGAAACACCCACAAGGATACTCAAGAAAATAATAACACACGACAATATAAGAGAGAAACAATCAAGTAATTTTCGTATCCACTGAGTTACTCTAAAGAGTCATCATCATATCATCATCATCATCAAAGCCAATTCCTATTATCTTCGGAGTCGGCTAGTTACTCTAAAGAGTATTGTAAAATATTTCACAAAGGAAGACAATGCAACATAAGTGAATGGAGAAATTTCACTTGAATAAGTTGTCTTATATATAAGCACTGAAGATTCAGTTATTCCATCAGTTAATCCGAAACTATTCCTGCACCTGAATAAATAACTACATAACTACTAACCTATTGAAAAAAATCCTGTGTCCTGGTCAAATAGTATTCTAGAGCACCATGTAAATCAATTCCCCAGATAAGATTCCCAATTCCTAGAAAAGTTGCGAGTGTTACAAAATAACAGCCCAGATTCCTTTTTCGGCTCAGTAGATGGTCTCCACCATTAAACATTGGTAGCCATTACTAATCCACATGACAATATCGCAAATAAAAACGAGAAATAAATTGTTTTGGCAACCTCCCAACCCAGTTGATGCAGAACTTCATAACAGTAATGGGGAATATGGTTAAGAGGTTAACTCTTCTAACACAAACAATCTCTACGCCCCAATTCAAGCAAAACTCTCTCTCTTTCGTTACTCAAGATAATCAAAAAAGGGAAGAATCAATCACATATTCTGCAAATTTCTTATCTATAATAAATATGTATATATATAAACCTACTTCCACAAGCATCCTAGAAGAAATAACCATGGAAACAAGCGAAGGAAAATCAGACATAGAAATAATTAAAATTTCGTGCGGTACCTCGATATAGATGGCATTCTGAAATAAGGATCTAAAACTCAAGCTTGAGTTCTTCTTTTTCACCGGAAAAGTAGTGAAGAATGTAAGGGGTGACTCTGATCACAACAACCCAGGCGCCGAACGCCGCGACGTGTGTCCGTAGCTGCTTCAGAGCCTCAGCCTTGTCCGGCTTGCGCATGAACATTCCTGGAAACATATTTTCTCTCTTTTTGCTGAACACCAAACAGAATAAAAACCCTAGATCTGATTCTACCTCTTTTGTCCTCCGCTAGTCTGGAGAGAGTTCATATATTTAGGGTTTTAAGTTTTTCCGTTTTTTCTAGGGTTTTTGTTTGGAAGAAAGGGGGATAGGACACATAGGCTGCGATTGTACATGTTTCAAAACCGTTTTCATATTTATAAAACTAAAAACCGATTTTCTCAAGGGGACAACTCACTTAGTTTCATTATTCTATAAAAAGTAGAATTATTTTTTTTTTTAAACATGCAAAAAAGAGATAAAGAAATACGAAAGCTACTTTTGATGGTTTTCTTATTTTTTTAAATGTTTTTTTGGTTCTTTTGGTACCGTGGGCATTGGAACTCTTTTCTGAAATGTTTTGTGAGACCTCACTCTCTTCTCTCTTTCTTCATCACTTTTTCCATCTTCATTATCACGAGACCTCACTATTCTCTCTCAACATTTCACGAAGTGCTCTCCTCCTCCTCGGTGTTCCGATGTCCACCCTACCGCCGATTCTCCTCTAATTGAAGGTTAGGTAAGTTTCATCCTGAGGATTTTTTGACTTGACGACCTCTAACTCCTCTCACTCATAGATTTTCCTTTATGATTTTTGTTTTCCAAATCTTGTTCAACTCTGTATTGAACTGTAGGAACTCACCATCAACTTCTCCATTAATGGCGTCTTCTCAACCTCTAGTTTCAAATATATTAGAAGCCTATGATCACTCGCAAGGAAGAAGAAAAAGTCAAGTGAAATTATGCATTTTGTCTTTCTTCCCTAAATACAAAATGCAACGTATAAAAAAATTATACAAAATGCAACGTATAAAAAAATTATAGCCCATCACTAGTTTGTTATAAAGATTTTTTTACGTTTTGTTTTCATTCTTATTGGCTAAAGAAGATTATAAATATAATCCTTCTGCATTTATACAATGTACGATTTTTTCTTACAGATTAATAAAAGTTTTCTTATACATCTTACTTCATTTCTTTAACAAAAACATAGGCTATCCTTCTCAAGGTAGAAGGAAACTTGATCCATGAACTAGAAAATGTGTTTTCATAGGCTATCCTACTGGTGTTAAGGGCTATAAACTTCTTGATCTTCACTCTAACTCTATTTTTATATCTTGTGATGTTCATTTTTTTTGAATTTGTATTCCTTTACAAGAATGTGCATACATCACTTGATCAACCTATGTCCTCCTATTATCACGTCCCCTTTTTACTTTTCAGATTCTGATGATGATGACATTATTCTTCCTAAAACAACCTTGTCTACATAACCAAATATTTCTCTCATATCAGACCCAAATATTTCTTTCATTCTTGATTTATCTTCTCCTACACCTCCATCTACATATCCATATAGAACTAGAAAACCTCCATCCCATTTGTCTGATTACATATGTACTTCTTTAATTACATCTAATACAGGTCTTGCTTCTCCTTCACTCTCTCCAATCAATCCAAAAGGTACTCCTCTCTTTCCTCTATCCCAATATACATCCAATTCCAAATTGTCAAAATCCTATAAAGCTTTTAGTATTACTATTACTCACCTTATTGAACCAAACACTTACAAAGAGGCGATTAAAGATCCAAATTAAATTCAAACTATGGATATAAAGATAAGAGCTTTAGAGGCAAACAATACTTGGTCTCTCACTAATCTACTAGAGGCAAAGAGGCTGTTGGGTCCAAATGGGGTTTTAAGCTCAAATACAAATCTGATAGTACTCTAGAAAGATATAAGGCACGACTTGTGGCTAAAGGATACAGTTAACAAGAAGGTATTGATTATCAGGAGACATTCTCCCCTGCTGCCAAAATGACAACGGTTCAATGTCTCTTAGCTTTAGCAGCCATTAAGGGTTGGTTTTTTCATCAATTTGGTGTTCAAAATGCATTCTTGCATGGTGATTTAGAAGAGGATGTTTACATGAAACTACCTCCTAGCTATTCTAAAGGTCTTAAAGGCCAGGTTTGCAAGCTTCACAAAAGTTTCTATGGTTTAAAATAAGCATCACGATAATGGTATGCTAAATTTTCCAAATCCCTAATTTCTTTTGGCTACACACAATCTAAGGTCGATTACAGCTTTTTTACCAAGGTCTCCTCCACTCAATTTTCTATTGTTTTGGTCTATGTTGATGATATTGTTATGGCCAGTTTAGATTCATCCTCAATTACCTCTTTAAAGGTATTATTAAATTCTCAATTTCAGATTGAAGAACTCGGTCTTATAAGATATTTTCTAAGGATTGAGATTGCTAGATCAAAACAAGGCATTCAGATCAATCAGAGAAAATATACTTTGGATCTTCTCAAAGATGTCAACTTACAAGATGTTAAACCAAAAAAAATTCCCATAGAGCAAAACTAGAAATTCACTAAAAACAATGGGACCATACTCTTAGATCCAACCATATACAGACGCCTCATTGATAAACTTATCTATTTAACCATTTCATGACCATATATTAGTTATGTTGTTCAAGTCCTTAGTCAATTTATGGCTATTCCTACTGACATTCATCTAAAAGCATTTCATAGGATCTTACGTTACCTTAAAGGAACTCCAGGTTAGGAGTTGTTCTTTTCTTCTGAGTCTGATCTCTAGATTAGGGCTTTTTGTGACTCTGATTGGGGAGCTTATCATGACACTCGCAGATCAGTCACATGTTTATGCATTTTGCTCGGTTCATCTCTCATTTCCTGGAAAAGTAAGAAACAAGCAATCATTTCAAGATCATCTGCTGAAGTATAGTATAGATCAATGGCCACAACCTGTTGTGAGTTAATTTGGATTCGATATTTACTTACCGATCTTAGAATTCAGATTCCTTCCACTGCTCTTCTCCATTGTGATAATCTTGCTGCTCTTCATATTGCTGCCAATCCCATTTTCCATGAAAGAATGAAGCATATCGAACTTGATTGCCTTTTGATTCGTGAAAAAAATTCAAGAGGGTTCAATTTGTACTAAACACATTTCTACTTATAACAAATTGGCAGATCTTTTAACGAAAGCCTTACGTTCGAGGGTTTTCTTATCCCATTTATCCAAGCTCGGAGTCGTCAATATATGTTCTCCAGCTTGCGGGGAGGTATTGAGCTATAGGAACTCACCATCAACTTCTCCATTATTGGCGTCTTCTCAACCTCTGGTTTCAAATATATTAGAAGCTCCAACAGTCACCTGCAAGGAAGAATAAGAAGTCAAGTGAATTTATGCATTTTGTCTTTCTTCCTCAAATACAAATTGTAACGTATAAAGAAATTATAACTCATCATTAGTTTGTTAGAAAGATTCTTTTTTAGGTTTTATTTTTATTGGCTAGAGCAGATTATAAATATAATCCTTCTGCATTTGTATAATGTACGATTTTTTCTCACAGATTAATAAAAGCTTTCTTCTGCATCTTACTTCATTTCTGTAACAAAACATTTTACTCTGCAAACCACATCTGTCAGGGACCTTAAATATTGGTAATCTCATAACCGTGATCATCAACTCTATCTTGGTTTCATTTGGAATTCCGGTAAGCATCATTATTCTAATTGGCCATTATTATGCTAATTTCCTCTAAGCCATGACTTTCACAAGTAAATTTAACCCTAAATCAAACATTATTCAGTGACTTGATTTTATTGTCTTGATTGTCACATGATTTGGGATTACTTTTCAAAATCCATCTTTTGAACGGTTTGGGAAATATGATCTAGCCTGATTATACATTTTCTTGACGAAAATGTTAGTCTAAATTATATCATGGAATTGTGATCTAACATTTCGCCAAGAAATGAATTATAACATGGAGTCAAACAGATTCAGACTCTGAAAATGTTAGAGCAAAGACACAGGGTGTGATAACTAGAGATAGATTGATCTCTGTATTTATGAAACCTTATTCTACAATCTGTCTCTGTACTCTAACCTTATTCTGTGATCTAACATTTTGCCAAGAAATGAATTATAACATAGATTTAAACAGATCTAGACTCTGGAAAGGTTAAAGCAGGGAAACAAATTCAGACTATGTGATCACATTTCCATGATATAATGTTAGTATGAATCGGGCCAGATCACACTTTCAAAACACAAAGTAAGACATTATTCTGTGATCTGTCTCTACATTTCTTCTATGTATTTTGTAAATATGATACGTCTCTATGTTATCACACCATGTGTTTTTGTAACATTTTCGAAATTATCTCATAGAATGGATTCATATATGCTCTAACCATTGGATTAAATGTGATCTCATATGGATGATGAATATAATGAGAACCCTATGTTTGAATGATTAATATGGATGCATATTGATTAATATTTCAAATATGCTTTACAATGATTAATCTGAATGATTCACATTGTTATATAAATCTAATTAATGTGAGTAATTTTTCATTAATTTGCATAAATCTACTTTACAATATGGATTAATTTAGATTAATTTACATAAATCTGCTTTACAATATGGATTAATTTAGATTAATTTATATAAATCTGCTTTAAGATTTGAAATTTCTTCTAATAATTTGTATATTTATTAGACAGTTATGATATACAAGTGTAGATTAAATTCTTAGCACAATAAAATAGTAAACTCATGAATTTCATCTTATGATTAGATATTTATATGAAAATCATCATGAATTTCAGCTGAGCCATTTGAGGATAGACTATAGAATTCAACATTGGAGGGAACTTTTATCAACGTACCGATGGAGGAGATGCTTAAAGTAACATGGTCGATGGTGTCTTCTCTAAACCTGTACGGGCGCATATCCATAACACCCTTAATCAAATATCTATTTTTTTAGTTCACCATTCAGCAGCTTAAGCAAAAGGTCCAACACTTAAAACAAAGAATTAATGCATATACATCCCTCTTAGCTGAAATCAGGAGAGGTTAGGATAATGAAGCAAACAACGTTCTCATAGAACCATAACATTGGGACACCCTCATAGCAGTAACATATCCCATACTTTAGTGATTTTTAAGAATTTTTTCATACATACTTGTTTGGAAAATATTGGTGATTTACTTTTGATTTGTTTTCATATGTCGTCACAATATTTTGTAGAAAAACAAGGCCTACAAGTAGTTTTAGAAAAAATGGTGTGATAACAATGAGAAGTTAGGGATTTTTTTGGGGAAGGCATATGCTACCGGCACACTCGGACACTCCCCTCTAGTAGAGTCCCAGACAGTTGAGGAAGTAAGTTCATTCTATTATAATAGATTTCATAAAACATATTCATACTCAATTTTCTTTTACTATCAAACAAGTTCGTTTTGATAATAGTTTAGAATTCTTGAATTCCACTTGTTCTTCTCTCTTCGCTTCCCTGGGCATAATCCATGAAACTACAACTCCTTACACTCAATAGAATGGAAGAGTTGAGAGGAAACACAGACACATCCTTACACTCCACTTGTGTTTCCATTGATTATACTTAGAGACAAAAAGCATATAGATTGATGGTCCTTTCGACTAAAGAGTTTATCATTAGTCGTGATGTGCAGTTTAATGAAGATGCGTTTCCTTTCAAACTTCTTTCACCTCCTGAAAATATGTATCCCATTGTCTATAATTTTTTCAATGATGATTTTGATCCTGTCATACATCTTTCTAATCCTTCCTCTACTATTTAAGCCACTCTACCTCCACCACCCACCCCTACAACTCTTTCTCCCTTTTCTTCTACTCCTTTTAATAACCGTTCATTATATTTTTCTACTCCACTTGCCAACTCCAATCCCCCTCTCATAAGATCTACAAGAGAAACCAAACATCCAATTTAATGAGAAGATTATAATTGTACCAATGTTACTCTTAAACAATCTGCTTGCACTTTGACAGCTAAATGTTCCAGTAGGTTTCCTCATTCTTCTTTCATTTCTTACTTTTCTGTATCTCTTTCTCATGCTACTTTTCTTTCTAATATTTATACTAAAATAGAACCTAATACCTTTTTTCAAGCTTCAAAAGATGTTAGATGACAATATGCAATGGATCAGGACTAAATGCTCTCAAAACTAATAACACCTAGTCTTTAGTTGATCTTCCTACTAATAAGAAGACAATTAGGTGCAAATGGGTCTATAAAATTAAGCACAAAGTTGATGGATCTGTGGAAAGATTCAAAGCACGATTGGTGGCTAAAAGCTTCACACAGAAAGATGGTATAGACTTTCATGAGACTTTCTCCCCTATGGCCAGAATGGTTACTGTCAGGACTATTTATTTCTTGCTGCAATGCATGATTCGCCTCTTATGCAAATGGATGTTTACAACACTTTTCTCCAAGGGGATTTAGATGAAGAAATTTATATGAATCTTCCTCCAGGATTATCTTCTTCAAATAAAGTCTGCAAATTACATAAATCAATTTATGGCTTAAAGAACGCCTCGCGCCAATGGAATGCCAAATTCACCTCAACCATTCATCAAGCTGGTTTTGTTCAATCCAAGTCAGATTATAGCCTTTTTATTTCAAGGAACGATGGTCACATCGCCATACTTCTTCTCTATGTTGATGATATACTCATCACAGGTGATTACCTTCCTTCTATTGATTCTTTGAAGGAATTTCTACGTAGGCTCTTTGAAGTATTTTTGTAGGCATTGTGATAGCTAGATCTACAAAATGCATTTTTCTCAATCAAAGAAAGTATGCTCTAGAACTTCTTCAAGATACTGTACTGACTGATTACAAACCAGCTTTAACACCTCTCGAACAACATGTGAAGTTCTTATCTTCTACTACCGATGCCAAATTTCCTGTTCCACAATCTTTTCAACGGCTCATTGGACATCTCATCTATTTGACAATGACTCGGCCTGATATTAGTCATGCAGTCAATCTCCTAAGTTAATTTATGCATTCTCCAACTCAACAACATCCCACTGCTGCTCACAGAATTCTGCATTGTGTCAAAAATTCTTCTGGGTTTAGGGTTTTACCATTCAAATATTCTAATTTCTCCCTCACGACATATTGTGATAGTGTTTGGGCATCATATCCCAATTCTTGCAGATTAACTACTGGTTTTTGTGTGCACCTTGGCTCTTCTCTTATTTCATGGAAAACTAAAAAATAGAGCACAATTTCTAGTTCTTCTATAACTTGTGAGCTTGTATGGATAAAATAGCTTCTCTTGGAATTGGGATATAACTTTTCTTCCCCTGTTATTCTTTTTTGCGACAGCCAATCTACAATTCATATAGCCACTAACCCTATTTTTCACGAAAAATAAAGCACATTGAGTTGGATTGTCATCTTATCCGAGATCATGTTCAAGAGGGTTTCATCTCTCTTCGCCGTGTTTCATTTTCTGATCAATCTACAGACATGTTGACTAAAGCCTTGAGTTCTATCCAACATTCAAAACACTTATCCAAGCTTGATGTTCTGACTATTTTTCATCCACAGGGAGGCTATTAACATTTGCATGGTTTGCATGGGTCGTTGCATGGGTCGTTGCGAGGATTATTTGTTTTTTTTTTTTCCTTTTTCTTTGCATGCATACGTGTTTGTACAGAGTGTCCTTTTATTCTCAGTTTTTTATGTTGGTGTCTATAGTGATGGTTCTGCCTGCATTTTGCCAGATTTTATTCTCATAGTTTATTATTACTTCTTATCCTCTTCTTCCTATATATGAAGGATGATTGTATTGCTGCTTTCTTATGAATGAAATATCAACTTATTTTCACTATTCACACGTTAATTCTTGGAATCGTCTGGGTTAAGGAGAGGGAGGGAGGAGTGAAGGAGATGGTTTCGTGAAGAAGACACGATCGTGAGATTTGAAGAAAAAAAAAAAGGTGATGTGAAACAGTACATTTCATTAAATGAAGATAAAAAACCGATTTTCACACTTACAATACCAAACGGGTTTAGATTTAAAAATCTGATTTTCATACATGTATTGCCAAACGAGTTTCGCTGTTTTAAAACCGGTTTTTATTTTCTGACACCCGTATTTAAAACATGAAACATGTTTCCAAACATGCCCCTAGAAATTTCGTGGACTCGTCCGTAGAGGATAGAAAATAACCTTTAATGGTGCCTTAAATTCATCAACGCTAACGTGGCACTCAAACGCGAGTTCAGAAAGTCAAACCCCCTCTCAAACTCCATTAAACCCAGTCTGCACACACACTCTCTCTCTCTCGTGCTAAGAAAAAAAAATAAAATAAAAGCATTCAAAACAGAGAAGAAGACCATTTAACGACCATGCGGTTGCGCGCCGTCGTAATGGCTCCGGCCTCTGATCCACCATTCCAGTGGGCCCCAACACCATCTCCATCTGCATCAATCTCACCTTCCCCTACCTCTTCCCCTTCCTCCACCACAACCACCTCCAGCAGTACTACTTCAATACACCAGTCAACAATATCACCGCCATCCAAATCGCCGGTGGACTTCAGTCCGCCTTTGATTGCGATGGTAGTGGTGGTCGCGACAGCGTTCTTGATCGTCACTTACTCTCGCGTAATCTCTCGCCACGTCATCCCGCCAATTCTCCAAATCCTTCGCTATCACCACCGACGTTGGAAGCGATGGCGCCGTCGCAGCCGTGCGCGTTCGTACCTCGCGTCCTCGGCTGGTGACGTCGAGTACATGGAACCTTACGACTCGCCTTTCTTTGAACAGTCCGACGGCTTCTCCGTTTTCTCTCCGTACGGACTCGACGAATCAGTCATCAAGACTATCCCACTCTCCATCTACACGGCGAAGAATAGGCGAGAGAGCCGTGACTGCGCCGTCTGCCTTCTAGAGTTCGAGGAAGATGATTACATCCGTACGCTTCCGTTCTGTTCTCACAAGTTCCACGTTGATTGCATAGACATATGGCTGAGGTCGCACGCAAACTGTCCTCTCTGCCGAGCCGGAATAATCCGACCGGAATCTCCATTCATACCGGTGATGGCAGCAAGAATCAGACCGAACCTGGACGAAACGATCTTACCGAACATATTCCTAGAGCCTCTCGCCGAAGCTCCGCTCCCGTCTCACACGACGGTCCCTGAGATCACGCCATGTATCGATGAATCGTGTAACAGCAACTCGGAAGATCAAATTAGAAGACCTGATTTCTTGTTGAAGCGATCGTACTCATTCGGATTCGAACGGAGTTTGGCGTCGGAGCGAATGGTAATGGAACCAGCAACAGCGTCCCCCTGGCGATACCGTCGCGGAAGCTTCTGGAGCAAAAGACCGTCGCCGTTTGGATCGTTACCTAAGGCAAGAGTCTTCTCATTCAGGTACTATAGAGGAACTAAGTCTCCGTTCTTCAGACGGAGAGGATTCTTTCCGCTCTCGGAATCGAGCGTGAGATTCTCGATCGGCAGCGGTGGTGGAGGAGGAGGATCGTCGCGGCGGAGCAAGTCGATGACGAGCCCCATGTTTCTACGATCATCAGGAACCGCGGCTTTCTCGTCGAGCCGGCTCAGGTGTGGGGACCCCGAGGCATTACTCTCACCGGAGAGGTTTAACAGCGGATAGCAAAAGTCAAAAGTGAAAAAAGAGATTAAATTTTTCTTGACACGTGGATAAACATGATTGAATAGTGGAGGTGGAAGGAGGGGGTGGGTTGTTGTTAATTAAAGAGTAGGAGAGAGGGAGAGGATTATAATCTCTTCACTTAATTGAAAGTGTCTGGCAATATATGGCGGAGAGCGCGGCCATTAAATGCGAAGGTTGGGGGGAGAGCGAGTCATTTAATGATGAAAATTGACGACACGTCGGCACCGAAGAAAGACACAAATTCATAATGACGGACTCTCTCTCTACCCATCTTCTCTCTCAAAACCTGATTGGTCAGCTGGTAGAAAAATTTCTAATTATTATTAAGGTGGATTATGTATTTGGGTTAAGCTTTAAACTTCAGTTTATGGCTCCAAAGACTGCAGTTAGGATGCCAAAGCTAATCCGAACCCGAGGACCTTGGTGCTGAAGTGACTCATGACAAATACCGGGGTTGAAGAGAAGGCTACGAACATGGCATGCATTAAGTATAGTACATGTAGTACGTTCCCTTTGCTGGAGTTGGGGCACAGCCCACAGGGCATTAAAATTGTTACTCTGTTTAGGTGTCCTTCGACTTCTTTGTTCATAGCCTTGTTTCAGCTTAATGCAATGTTTTACCATTTTACTTCATCGATTTGTGTTTCCGATTTGATTGATTTCTCGTGGAGAGATGTAAACAATAAGGGAAATAAATGAAGTCCATTTTTTTATGTTTGGTTCGATTTGAGAAACAAGAACTAATAAATGAAAATGAATACTGCCAAAACTAAACATGCCGGTAGATCTCTCAACTCTCTCTCTCTTTTTTTTTGTTGTTAATGATCCCAAAATATGTTTAAAATGCTGAATTAAATGCTCCTCCCGTCTGTTTTGACTTTTATAGGTTATCAATTATTGCCTTTCCGAAGATTTCAGAGAGATTGCATTCGTTATGTTAGTCAAGTACGGACCCATCCAAATAGCCTCGACTGTACATCTTTTTATGGAAACATTTTTGGATACATCTCATCTACATTAGGAGCATTAGCAATGAGCACCTAAAATTTAAATTATCCTCTTAAAACATAAAAAGATTATATTATCTTTTTAGAATATATGAATATTGATGAATAAATCACTATAGTTAGTTGATATCATACATAGAACGAAAATAAATATAGATTGTCTGGAAATAAAATGAAAAGAAGAATAAGGTTGAGAAATTATAAGAAATATTTAAACTTTTTATTCAACAATAAATAAAATTAGGAATGAAATAGAAATAATTATAGATAAAGCAGATAGGGATGCAGTAATTGATTATAGGAAGTTTGGGGATAAGATTATAAGTATTATTTTAGTTTTAGAACTAGAGATAATATATATTATTAATATCTATATGCTCTAAATAAGATTAGATGATAAGACTAAGATTAGTAGAAATAGTTAATATAATCCATTTTTCGGAAAAGATCTTTTTAGGTGGAGATTTAAATTACTATGTATGCGATGATAGAGTTGAGTATGAAAGAGTTCATGGAGTTTAAGGTTTTGGGGTTCAAAATAATATGATGATTTCTATTTTAAACTTTGCCTTAACTAGTGATTTTGGCATATGAAGATTTTATATTAACCTCTTGGAACATAGGAAGATTAGATTTGCCTCTTGGAATTTAGGAATATTAACAGACAAATCAGTTGGGTTATGTATGTCATGCGAAAAAAGAAGATAAATATAGTTTATCTAGAAACAAAGTGAAAGGGGAATAAGGTTAAGAAATTATGAGAAGGATTCAAACTTTTCTATTCAAGAATAGATAAAACTAGGAATGAGATGGAAATAGTGATGGATAAAGCATACATAGATACAGTAGTTGCTATTATGAGGTTTGTGAATATGATTATAAGTATTACTTTAGTCTTAAAACTAGAGATAATGCATATTATTAGTGCCTACGTACCCCAAGTTGGATTAGATGATGAGATTGAGAAGGAATTTTAGGACTCCTTAGGAGAGGTAGTTAATAGAATTCCCTCTTCAGAAATGATCTTCTTAGGTGGATATTTAAACGACTATGTATGTGAGAGTAAAGTCAGGTATGAGAGGGTTCATGGATATCAAGGTTTTGGGGTTCAAAATAGTATGAGGGGTTTCTATTCTAAACTGTGCTTTAGTTAGTGATTTTTGGGATATGAAATATTTTCTTTAAGAAAAGGGAGAATTATTTTGTAACCTTTGCGAGTGGGTATAATATAAGTCAAATTGATTATTTTATTGTTAGAAGATAAGACTCAGGTAGCTGTAAAAATTGTAAGGTCATACTAGGAGAGTGATTGACGATCCAACATAAGTTATTAATCTTGGATTTTTATCTTATGAGTCAAGGTAGAGTAGACAAAGGATTTTAAAAATAAGATAATGGATAGTTATTTAGTTATAGAAAGATGTGAGAACATAAAGCCTAATGATAAGATTGATACTCTGAGTTATTTAAACACATAGCTAACCATTTAAGGAGTGAGGCGAGCGAAGTACTCCGAGAGGCTAAAGGAAGGGGAGGACATGATAAGGAGACACGATGGTGGAACAATAAGGTGCAACAAGCCATTAGGGAAAAGAAGGTAAAGTTCAAGAATTAGCAAAAAGACAAAGACCAATGGTTGTATGAGTTGTACAAACAAGCTAAAAGACTAAATAGCAAAGCAATAAGGGATGTTAAGAAGAGAGCATATAATAATTTGTATAACAGGCTAGATACACAAGAAAAAAAGAAAGATATCTTAATGATAGCGAAATCTAAAGATTGAAAAACTAAAGACTTGAGTCATGTTCTGTATGTCAAACATGAAGATTGTAGAGTTCTAATACAAGATAAAACTAATTTAGATAGATGAAAGGATTAGTTCAAGAACATACTCAACGAGACAAGTGCAGAGGGATTAAGCTTAGAGAGACCTGAGATGTAGGAAGAGAGGTATCTAGTGTTGCATCGTAGAGTTATTACTAAGAAAATAAGAGAGGAACTGAAGAGGATGAAACCGGGGAAGATAGTTGGACATAGTGAGATACTAATTAAGTCATGGAAATATGAAAATTTTAGATATGAAAATTTTAGAATCATGGAGACATAGTATTATGGTATCAATTTATAAGAATAAAGGAAATATATATGATTGCTCAAACTATAAAGCAATAAAGCTTATGAGTAATATAATAAGACTCTAAGAGCGGGTTATAGAGTGAAGACATAGGAGTATCACATCTTAATTAAGGAATTAATTTGGTTTTATGTCGGGTAGGTCTACAATGGAAGTAATCTTCTTGATTTAATAAATGATAGCAAAATATATAAAAAAACAAAAGAGCTGACATATGGTATTTATCAACTAAGAGAAAGCCTATGACAGAATGCTTAGAGAATTAATTTGGTGAGTACTTGGAAGAAAAAATGTGTCTTAATATTATATCGAGATCATTAAAGATATGTATGAAGGTTTTGTAACTAGTGTTAGGTTAGTAGGTGAGATGTCTAGTGAATTCCCTATTGTAGTAGGACTTCATAAAGGGTCGGCTTTAAGTTGATATCTTTTTGTTTTAATTGTGATAAGCTGACGAAATATATTTGGGATGAGGTATCCTACTATATGTTATTTACAGATGATATTATCCTAAAGATGACACTAAAGAAAGCATAAATCGAAAATTAGATAGGTAACATGAGCTTCTAGAGAGTGGGTTTTAAAATTAGCTGCTCAAAAGTGGAATATCTGACTTGTAATTTTGGTTCTGAATCGCGAAGAAGTGGTAAATTGAAATTGATAGTAGGGAGGTCCTAGAGTGATGCTTTTAATATTTAGGATCTAGTCTCTAAAAGATTAGGGACATTCGAGAGGATATAAACTATAAAATTAAAGCAGGTCGGATGAAATGGAGGATGACATTAAGAATCTTATGCAATATAAGGATGCTTGCGATGTTGAAAGGAAAATATTATAAGACGATCGTTTGACCAACTATGCTTCATGGCTCGGAGTGTTGGGCCACTACGGAACAACATACGCATAAGATGGCAGTAGTAGATATGCGTATATTAAGATAGATGTATGGTAGAACATGCAAGGATAGATTTATGAATGAAAGGATTATGAGTTATCTAGGTGTGACCCCTATAGAGGATAAGATTAGGGAGAGACATTTAACATGGTATGGTCATGTGTAGAGGAGACTAAACACAACTCCAATTCGACAAAGTTTAGATTGGCAGGTAAGTGAAGAATGTAGCAGAAGGGCAGGCCATTGATAACTAGGATGAATATGGTTAAGAAAGACATCATAGATCATGGATTAAGTGATGATATGGAAAGATTGTGTAGCTTAGAGAACTAATATACCTATAGCCGACCCCGAAAATAATGGGAGTGAGTTTAGAAAATGTCGATGAAATGTAATTAATATGATTGATTTCTATTGAACCGATTCATAATTTTTTGATGTATTTAAGAATTTCTTATTTATCTAATTGTTGAGAGTAAACTAAACTTGTCTCTCTTAAACTATCAAATAACTAGATTATATTCTTTATGTCTAAGAAATTAGACATAAATTCTTGAAACTTTTATAAACTAAACATAAGCCCCTCTTACATTAATTTTTTGTATGTGTTAAATAGACCAACAACATGACATATTTATAGGGCATGCCATGTCATCCAACTTAAATTCTGTATTTTTTATTTTCTTTTATATACCTTAACTAATTTTAATTCAATAAATATTATTTTGTCCCTTAAACTAATAACTTTTAATTACCTTTCTACTTACTGCCTCACCACTCTCTTCCTTTCTTGGAAATATAATGACTTATCATAATATTTGATTATTTTCTCTCTTACTTTTTTTTTTCTCCTCTTCTCTCTCTTTTCTTCTTTCTCTTCTTCTATTCCTCCTCTTCTTCTTTGGAAAATTTCTAAATTTTACCATGAAAATAAAAATATTTATAAATTAGGGAACCATGTTGGATCAAACATATATTCTAGATTAATCTTATAAGCTCCGCATAGAATATTAAGATTTCATAGTGAAATAAGGAGAACGGCATACCAAAATTCATGGCGTCAATTATATATAGATATGAGGTCTTTCACAGACTAGTTTATCTCTCTCATGAGTCTCTCTCAAAGATGGGGAATCGAGAAGGAGTAAATAGAATTATTAGCCTTGTGGACTAAAACCAAGATCTTTATATAGACAACCTAATTAGAACATCAGTAACCCTAATTGTATTTTATATTGAGTACCACACAATACAAAGCTCAGACTGAATAAAATATCTTATTGGGGACGAGAGTGAAAGCCAAAGGAAAAACCTGAGGATCTCACCGGGACGTGGAAATCCTTGAGTGTAAGATGTGGCTCGAGCAGCTATATTGGTACCACAAGGTAGCTTACTTTAAAGCCTGATGTGGAAGTCCAGGAGCTCTTCGATGGGCCAGTTGTTGAAACTTTTGTCATTTTCATCGACGATTTCTAATTTTTATAAGTATGACATTCTAGGGAAATGTGTGTTTTGACATCGGTTCTACTATGATAGATAACTTAATTTGCCCAACTAGAATAGAAGCTCAAATATAATTGTTAATAATTTGAAAGCACATATTAAGTTATTAAAATAACCCAACAATCTCCTACCTAGGCTACAAATTAATTCCAAAGACAATTATATTTGATAACCATAGGTGTGCACAAATTTGCTATCTATTCTTAAAACATCTTCTGAATCAATTTGATCCATCTCCTATATTAACATGAGACCAAAACGACCTTTGTTACATTTCATTGTAACTCGATCTATCAATGATCACCATACCAAATATATTCAATGATATAGATTAAGTATGGATGTGTAGCTAGAAATTACATGTAATGTGATCCCAAACATGTCTATTTCCAATTGGTCCTTACTTTATTCCATAGTGAGATCAAACCTTATTCTTTCAACCTTTATGTTAAATCACAATTGAAAAATAACACATTCAGAATAATAACCGAATTTAAAACCATCAATTTTATTATGTAGAAAACTACACATACATAAGTCTTTTAATAATGTCAAAGAAAAGAACTAAAAGCAAAATACAGACTCCCACTAAAACTACATACCATCAAATAAGAGAACATCATATGAGTTGTATGCTCATGAAAAACCTTAGATGGTAAGCCTTTAGTAAGTGGATTTGCAAGCATAAAATTTGTTCCTATATGTTCAATTGACATTATCTTACTATGAACTAGCTCCTGAAATACTAGAAACTTAATGTATGTGTTTAGACTTCGACGAGAGTGACTACTTGGTACTCCTTCAGGAAATATTGCCTCCAGTTAGCATAAAGGCATAGCTAGAAGTAGATCTCTTAGTATCTTTGTAACCCATAAGATTTGAGTCAAAATACCTAATGATCTCCAAAATAGTTGACTTCCTATAGGTGAGTATGTAATCTTTTGTTCTCTTTACATACCTTATAACCTAATTGGTTGTTTTCTAATGATCAATGGCAGAGTTACTTAAGTATCTACAAAACATACCTACTACATATGCTAAATCCGAACGCGTATATACTTAAGCATACATAAGACTCCCTACAGCCAAAATATAAAGAACCTTTTGCATCTCATTTCTTTCAATTTCATTCTTGGAGCACTGTCTGAGACTAACCTTATCTTTTTTAGCAACGAGAGTATCTCTTTATGTACAATCTATTATGCCAAATCTAGCAAGTACCTTCTCGATATATGTCTTTTATGATAACCTAAGGATACCCTATAAGCGATCTTAGTGTATCCTAATTCATAATAGAAAAGAGGCGTCACCAATATCTTTTATTTCAAAATCCTTAGTCATAAATCTCTTGGTTTCGTGCACTAAGCATATATCAATGCTAGCCAATAGTATGTCATCACATAGAGTCCTAAGGAGATAAATTTTCTCCCATCGAACATGATATCATCAACTACATTAATTTCAAAACCATATGATATAATAACTTAGTGAAACTTGTAATACCATTGAGGAGAAACTTGCTTAAGAACATAGGTAGATTTTTTGAGTTTGCAAACTATAGACTTTGAATCATTTGTGACAAAGTTTTTTTGTTGCACTATGTATATGGTTTCTTTAATGTCACAATTGAGAAAAGTATTTAACGTCTATCTAATGTATCTCTAAATCAAAATAAGCTACAAGTGTCATTATTGTTCTAAAAGAGTCTTTCATAGAAAATAGAGAGAAAGTCTCTTTATAATCAATGCATTCCTTATGAGTGAAACCTTTGTGACTAGACACTCCTTATATCTCTCAACATTGCCCTTGGAATCCCCTTTTGTTTTAAATATCCATTTGCAACCAATGGGTTTCGCACCTTCAACTTGACGAGATCTCAAACGTCATTATCTTTCATGGATTTCATCTCATCATTTATGGCATCGATTCACCTTTGACAGTTGGCACTTTGTTTGACTTGTTGGAAGTTGATTGGATCATCTTCCATGGTCCTTATGTCAAACTCATGCTTTTGAAGAAATATAATGTAATCACTTGAAATTGCACTTCTTCTTTCTTTAGTGGATCGCCTAAGTGACACTTTTTCTTGGGGTTGTTGAGTTTGCTCTTTTAGAGCAACAAGGAGATTTTGAGTAGGTAGGTCCATAGGGAAATCCACATTATTTTCTTAGGTTGGGTCTTGAACAAAATCAATAGGTTGATCATTGTCTATAACAATATTTGGAAAAGGAATGGATTCCTCCTTAAAGAGAACATTTCTAACCTTATCTCCCCTCTCAAACTCAATATTCTCAAGAAATCTCGTATTTGTCATCTCAAAAAAAGTGTAGTTGAGGGATTATAAAAATAAAAACCGCTCGACCGTTCACCGTACCTAGTAAAATAGTAGCTAATTATTTTTTACTCCAGTTTCCTTTCATGTGGCCTATAAGGCCTTATCTCAGCTGGATAATCATAAATCTGTAATTTTTTTATGTTAGGCTTTTTACATAACCATAATTCATAAGGAGGTTTTAGCTACTACTTTACTAAGTACTTTGTTTAGTATGCATGCTGATGTCTGAAGTGTCTCTCCTCAGAGTGATTCTAGTAAGGAAGAAAGAATAATCATACTTCTTACCATGTCCTTAAGCACCTTGTTTCATCTCTTGGCAACAACATTCATGTTAGGTTGCCATGGCATTGTGTTTTCATGAAAATACCCCTTTAATTTGTTCCAATACCCTCCGATTTGGTACAAGCCTTCTTATTTTGCTGGAAAGCCCCAAAATATTATGGATTGATCCCAAAAAATACCAAAAGGCTCTAAAATAAAGGAATAACATGGTTGCGCAACTAACTATTAATGCGCGGCCATCAGTCGACCTGGGTGGAAATGGTTACCGATTGAGGTTTTTCGTCCTTTTTTATCTTTTCCTTAGTTGATTTCATTAATTTCATGGATGCTTATGCTTTGCACTTTATTCTAAACGATTAAATGTTAATTTTGGCGCCAACACATTTAACACTTTCCAAAATGATAATTTTGGCATTAAAAAATGCTCCTATTTTTCCTCTTATTGAATATTATGAAAATATGAGGGATAAAGGATATAATGACTCTATATATATGCCCCCCCCCCCCCTCTCTTCTCCTTTATTTGGCTAACACTAACAATTATGTCCAAATCTGCTTCACGAAATTGTCACGGATTAGCCTTTTCTCGACTTTTATTGCTTCAGTAGATTTTGTATGACATGTTGGCTTTTCTGGACTAGTCGAGGGGCTGATTCTTCATGATTTTTGACACTTTTTTTTGTTAGGTTTGGAAACTCGAGGCCAAAATGTCAAAAGTATATTTTAGCGGATTTATCTTCAACTTAAGAAGACTCTTCCGATCCAATGTCTTCTTTAGGTCGACAAAGTGATCAGCAACCTTAACAGATTTTTCCACCACGTCATCAATATAGATTTCCATGATAGTGCCAATAAATTCATGCAAGATAGTATTCATAGCCCTTTGATAGGTTGCCTAGACATTTTTTAATCTGAAGGTCATAATTACTCATTCAAATACTCTTATTGCACTGAGACATCAGAATGCGGTCTTATAGACATCCTCTTTGGAAATTCTCAAACTCTTATCCTGAGTGTTCATCCATAAATGATAAAAGTTCATGCCCGAATGCTCCGTTAACTAATTAATCGACTATCGGTATAGGCTATTCATCCTTCAGGGTAGCCATATTTAATTTTAGAAGTCTATACATATCCTCAACTTACCATTCTTTTTAACAGGAATAATATTGGACATCCACTCAGAATATCTCAAGGTTCGGATGAAGCAGGCCTTATGCAGTCATTCCCTTTTTTTCCTTTACTTTTAAAGTCACCTTGGGGACATCGGTCGACGTGTTTGTTGGAAAGTTCTATATGCTATCTTGATCGGTAAATGATGTTTAACTAGTGTCTGATCATGTCTGGTCATTTCATGGTAATCCCAAGCAAAAGAATCAGCGTCAGTCACTAACAACTTTATCATTTTAGAATGCATTTGTACAGATATAACACTACTAATAAAGAGCGGCCGAGGATTTTCAGCCATCCTTAAGTTTTTTTCAAGAAATATATATTATACATCGGTTAGAAGATCATCTTGCTTAGCCGAGGTGAGGTCTAAATGATATATTGTTAGGCTTTTGTTCGTTTCTTCCATTCGGATGTTGAGGTATTTCTCTTTATGCTAGGTTGAATATTTCCTCTCGATGGCGGCAAAGTATGGCTATTAGTCCCGACCTATCATGGCATCTCTTTTATTCGTAGTTCAGTCGGAGATGGGTAAAACAAACACAGTGCTAGTGTCTAGTGTCTAGTCAGCCGACTCATCATTGGCATATTCAAATATCAGTTCGAAAGTTGAGATGATTCTGATCGCTTTGCCATTCATTTTAACAACTTTGAAAGAACCGACACTTTTGTCATAGAAAGCAACCTCTATTATATGTGATGTGGCTATAAAAGATCTTACTTTAGCCACAATCGTTTCTATCTTATCTCCATTCCAAAATAGTAGCGCATGCTGATGAATCTAATCATTTCTTATTAAGGCATTATAGGAAGTGATTATGTCAACCACAAAGAATGATTTCACATATATATATATTTGTTTTATTTGTTTTATTTGTTTTGTTTGTTTTTGTTTTTGTTTTATTTTTTATATGAAAGCATCTTTTTAAGTGTAAGAGTTACACTATTTCATTTTTTTTATTTTTTATTTTATTTTTATGTTTCCCCTGAAAGATATAAATAGTAATAATATGAAACACTTTTTATTTATTTATTACTAAATATATATATATCAATAATTTAGGAACTTATAATTATAAGTGGGACTCCATAAAATTAATTATATAAAGAATTTGAAGCTGTAGTTTACATTAATAATATGATGACAGCCAATCTAGTAGGAACCAGAGCAAGGAGCTAAAATTTGAAAAATATGTTACTTAAGTCTCAAACTATACACTAATTAGGATTAACATTAATCTATTCCATTTAATGACTAAGGATTAGGATAAATTATAGCCGGATCTCATGAAGTTCATCAACATTATACTTGAATCTCTTGAGGTTCTTCCAAAATTAGAAACAAGTCCAAATACTTAATTGTCAACATTAAATATACCGATCAACATTTCTTTCGTATGGAAATGACAACCCTAATCCTGTAAAACTAAATTTAATACACCCAAATTATATTCAAACTAAGATCAACTTCCAAATGCATTGATTATTATTATTTTGTGCACGTGACTTTAACCTTACCTGCCACATCATATATGCGACTTGACCTGCCATGTCGCTTATTATTTTTTATTTTTTAATTTCTTAATTTGATCATCTTATTTTTTTGTACTTCTTTCATTTTTTTTTTGAGATAGTTTAAGCCGTTAGATCTTATTTCAGCTCTTAGTTCGATACATAAATTAAAATTCATAAATATTACTAAATAACCATTTTTTTAAATAAAAAAATTTAAATTTCACAATATTTTTTTTTCCTTTTTTTTCTCATTTCAATTTACTGTAATATCTCTCTCCTCTTTCCTCTCATTTTCATTTCTTTCTCCTCAGCGATCTCTCTCCTCTTTCCTCTCATTTTCACTTCTCTCTCATATGCATTCTCCCTTTACCATCAAGCCGTGATCCCTCATTCATTTTTCTTCGATCATTTGCTTTTCTCGATTGGATCTCAATTGCTCCATCGATCTATTATCACTTTCGCGATCTAGCATTGCCTCCACTAAAGCTTGGATCTTGGTTGCTCCTCCATATTTTTTTTGAAACTAGACGGTGGATTTCAGACGAAGATCTTAGTCCAAAATTTTGGATAAAGATTACAGACTAAGATTGCAAACCAAGATCTGGGATTAATATTTCTATCCAAGATCTTAAATTGAAATCTCGATCCAAGATTTTGGACTAAAGTTGGATCAAGATCTTAGACTAAGATCTTGAATTAAGATCTTTGAACAAGACCTTCGATCGAGATCTTAAAATAAATTTTGGATTAAGATTTAAAATAATAATAAATTAATAATTTTATTCATCATAATTTAAAAGTATAATTATTTGAAAAAATATTTCAAACTTAGTCTATCTATTAAAAAATTATTTGACATAAAGGTTAAGTAGCTAAAACTCCCTTTTTTTTTTCCTCACTGACAAATTTTTGTCTTCAATTTCCTCTAGCATCCCGCCATTATTGATACTCTGTCTCTCTTGCATGAAAATATAGACATTTTTTTTTCTTGTTTTGTTTTTATTTTTACTTCTTTAATGTGAGGTTTGTGTACTCAAAAGTGGCTGGCGCACATTTGGGAGTGGGCCATTCAAAAAGAAAAAAATTAGAATGATTAAAATTCTTAGTGTGGGTAAAAAATATATGAAGAAATCTATGATTAAAAAAAGTACTAGGAAGAAAATTGAGTTGGGGTTAAACTTTAGGTTCCAATTTTTTTAGTGAAATGGTGAGTCGGGTTAGGTATATGATATAAGAGGAGAGTTAACCGTCACATGTATATAACATGTTAGTTATAACATGTTAGTTATAACATGTTAGTTGTTGATATCTGACAAATATCTAATCCTCCTTTTAGATATATCAAATTTTATCAAAAAACACTTATTCGACCATAAGAAGTTAGATATGGATATTATTAAACATCCTACATCCCATTACTTTTATATTAATATTTATTTTTTGTTTTAATTTTCCACTTCTACTTTCACTACCAACAACACTCCATTATGGAATGAAAGTTTGAATTAAATTTCACTACTTCATTCTAGATACAATACCTCATAAGAATTGGTGATGAAAATAAAAAGTCTACACTTCAAAATTTCTCTTTAAAGATTATACTTTAAAGAAAATCTTTTGGGGTTTGTATAACAAGTAAAATACATCAAATAATTTATTCTTAAGTTATAAATTTATGCAGTGATAATATTTAAACCTAGACTCAAGGTCTTGATATAAATTATTAAATATTTTAGAAGTTCATCTTATCGATTAATTACGATGCACATATAATTATATAAAAAGAGTTGTTACGTTGGATAAATCATAAAACATATTCAATAAGGAAACTATTACTAAAGAAATAACGAAATTACCTCTATTTTATTTTGTTGCGTACTTATTGAAATGTCCATGTGTATTTGAAGCAATCGAAGAACAATTTTTTTAAACCATAGATTTTGAATCATCTGTTTCTTTCTTTATATTAGAGTGGATGCTAATTTTTTAGCTAAAAATGATGTGAATGACATTCGGACCTTAGTCCTATTTACAGGATACTACTCGATAAATGTGATGCTCATCTAAATCTTCTCCAAATTAATAGCTTACCTTTAAACTTTTCTTTTTCAACAATTGCATTCTTCTTCATTTTTACATTGGCATGTTTAAACGGAAGGAGGAAGTGATGGAAAACTTGTTGTATTATTCTATTCACGAACCTATGAGAATTTATACGCAGTGGCTATTGAAAACTACAAGTCGGAAATCTACACAATAAAAGGAAAATAATCTTAAATGGGACAGACTAATTGACAGCTATTTATTTATATTATTTAGAGTATAATATTTTAAGGAGTTGTAGGCATAATTTAGGCATGGAATCATGGATTATTAGATGTTAGCACTGCTGAAATCGTAGTCGTAGGCAGAGGGAGAAGGGGTAAGTGCTGGCGCCGCCCTCCTCAACTTCTCAACACGCATGGATCCAATCTCAATCTAGTTTAAACAGTCTGAGTAAATATAGTAAAGTGATTAAGTAAATATGATTTGAAATTTTATGAATGAAGTTAGGGTATTTTAATGGTCTAAGATGCTAGACTTAAGCTCTTGATTCTACGAGACAATGTGGGTTCAAATCTTCCATTTGCCTTTTTTTTTTTTTTAATCCTTTTTTTTTATTAAATATACTCATTTTATTTTCATCATTTTAATAAAAGTACGGAAAAAAAAAAAAGATATTATTCAAAAAATACACAAATTGATAATAACTCGAATGAACATAAGATAAACACTAGAATCCCTTAGAGATGGAAAACTTCAATTTTTATTCTTTAATGGTGATAACCCAAGAAAGATTGAAAACATATTTAAAACATTTAAAAAAAATACTAATTCACAAATTCAAATTAAATAAAACTTATAAAAAAAATCCTAGACTAATAAAAAATATGGAAATATAAAAATAAACTCCTAAATTATGGAATTTGAAAAACTTCAAGAAATAAAAAATGTATAATATTGAAAAATGCTTTTAGAAAATATTTCCCCGCCTAATTTTTTTCACTTCCACAAGAAACTATGCCTATTTGTGTACTTTTTAACTTTCTTCTTTTTCATGTGATTTATGAATTTTTCTACCCAATTTTCCGTATCATTCTCTTCCATTCCAAATTAACTTATCTCAAGTTATTACTTGAATATTACCTGAAGATAAGATCACATTTATCATTGAGTTCTTCAATATTGTAATTTACTCTACCAACAAGCTAGATATCCACCTAGTTTTTTTTTCATAAGATATATTCTCTCCTCTCTAACATCGGGAGGATAATGAATATATTTAGCTAAATTCACCATCCAATACATAAAATAATAGAAGTTTAACGATTCATCAAAAGTTTGAATTTTATAATAATTGAAAATTCGATAACTAATACTTACCACTATTTCAAACTTCTCTATAAAGAACCAATCTATTCATAGATTGGACTATGGCTCCAATCTGATTGTCAAATATAGCTTTGATTGTCGGACATAACTTTGATATCACTCGAAACAGAATCGAAGCGCAATAATTAAAAGAAAAAAAAAAAGATATTGTTCATAAAACATACGAACGAGTATTTACTCAATAATTAGTCAAATGAACATAAGATAAACTATTGGAATCTACTAGAGAACATAAACTTCAATTTTTATTCATTCAAAGATGAAGTATCCAAAAAAAAAAAAAAAAAATCCTAAATTGAACTACAAATCCAGATTAAATAAAATTACAATGATACCTCTAAGCTAATGAAAAATACAAAAACAAAAAACAGCCCTCTAAATGATGGAATTTGAAAAACGTCAAAGAAAAAAAATCATAGAAAGTTGAAAAACACTTCCAATAAGTACTTTTGCGCCTAAGTTTGACACTTGAATAGGAGACTACGCCCATTTTTGTTTCCAGCTAATTTATGAATTTTCTTACGCATCAATTTCAAAGAAACAAAACCCCTAAACTCAATAATCTTTATAATTTCTTCTCTTTCTCATATTTTGTAATCTTTAGTTCTTAATTATTATTATTTTTCTCATTTTCTTATTTTGTTGATCTAACACGCACACACACATTTATATATATATATATATATATATATATATAATTGTTATGGCTGGTTTAAATTTAAGCAATCATTATCTTTACAACCTTCACCTTTCCCATAACCAATGACAACAATCCCAATGATACTTAGATAGTTTGTTACTTTGTTTAAGTATTTGAAGTATACATGAATGTTTTTTTAAGTTATCTAATATTTTGTGATGTAATCACAAATTTTAATTTGTAATATGATTATCCCGTCTAACGAGTACTATTTATAATTATTATCTGATTATTATAAGTTAAAATTAGTTTGTACTCATTTTTCGCTCATGATTCCCGTCCTAACCAATTTTTTTGACTCTGCCCTTGATCATAGTCATTAAAATAGTTTTCTCTTGAAACATGAAGATTAATGCTTTGAAATTGTATATTTTTTCTTGAATAGTTGAGCTGTCGCCAATGGTCATTGTCTACACAATTGTATTGCCAGCATAGGGACCAGTTAAAAAGATTGGTAGAGTCATGGGGAACATGATGTGTACAAATGCTTGATGGGGTATGTTGTCATTTTATTAGGCTACAAAAGAAAGGGTCAAGGGGAGTCACACTCTCTATTCCCGACTTCAATTTTATACCATCTTCCGTGAAGAAGAAAACACTTCATGAATTAATTCCTACCTTATTTTTCATTACATTTTTAGAGATAATTTGGGGGACTACCTTCCCTCAAGATACTTTTAAATAATTTTATTTTAAAATCTTTTTGTAAACTATTTTTCTCTATTTTTTTTAAAAAAATTAATAAAAGTACTTTTAAATTAAAGAAAATATTGGAAACGAACTCCATAATTTTAATTTTCAAAATTTTGTTTCAAAATTTTTTGAAATAAATCTAAGATTTTTCAGATTTTGAAATTATTAAAAGAGAAAAAATGAGTAAGCAAGAAGATGAGAAAAAAATTCAGAAATAGAGTAATTGAAAATGAGAAATAATATAAGAAATAAAAAATTTCAAAATAAATATAGAACTTATAGAATATAATAGATGAAAGGAAAATGATAGATTTTTAAGAATAATAATAAATTAATAATCTTACAATTAAATAATAATGCATTGATTTTAAACCTCTAACAAAAGTACACTTTAAAAGAGTGTTGTAAAACCCTTCAAAATTTTGATTACTTTTTCCAAGACGGCTGACGTTGTTTTGGTAACACACATGATCAACAAGTGGAACTAGCTCCTGCATTGCATGCATCAGCATTTCAATAACATATAACACCTATTATCGAAACAAGTTCAACTCCAAATGCACTTGTTGCACATGCAATATATCCACTGTCCTAACAAATCCTCCAATCACCACCTCACCAATTTATCAGCAAACCATGTTGTGATCATCGCTACCTGTTTAATTGTACATTCTCGAACACTTATACATTATCTCAACTTTAAGTTTTTTTCAGACAGTATCCATACACGTACGTATATGTTTTTTTATTTTTTTACTTTATTTTCTGGGTCAAATTTGGGACAGCAAATTATAGAAAAAAAGTTGTTTCTTATGTAACCTCACCAACTTGTCATCTACCATGACTACAAAATATAAATGCAATTGCAGGTCAGTAAACTCTTAACTCCCCACCTACATTAACATACAGACTTCAAAAACGTATACCATATAATAAAAGCACCCCCTCCTCCTCTCTCTACAAGAAATTTAAATAAGAAAAAAAAAATTTCATTGCTTTGATTTCAGCTCAACCAACTCTCCCACTCTCTCCTCTTCTCCTTGAGCCCACAGCAAGATTACCATACAGATCAGTATATATCAACCTCTGCTGAATTGGTAGCTAGCTTCAAGCATTATAGAATTAGATCATTGTAGGTACTTGATACAATAATGTCGACGGTGTACACGGTGAAGGTGGAGGAGTCGAGGGCGGAGAAGGATGGGAAGCCGGCGGCAGGGCCGGTTTATCGAAGCATTTATGCAAAGGATGGCCTGCTTGAGTTGCCGGAACGGCTGGAGTCTCCTTGGCAATTCTTAAGGTATAGTTTTATTAGAAAGAAAAAGATAATTCTATTTGGAAGTATATTCCAGGGAAACTGAAAATTTCTTGAGAAAATGAAATGCAGGAAATGGAAAATAACACCCTCTTCAAGAATTGGCAATTTTGAAGTTTATATCTATTCATTTAATAAATTTCAGAATTTACAGTTTACCCCTTAAACCAATTGACTAATCCACATTTGAAACACTAAATTGAAGTTTTGATCAGTCAGTTATGAATTTAGAATTATGTGGTTAAATATATAAATAAGTATTACATGAGATCTGCCCGATCCAGTACTATTGGCTATATTGGACATGATTATGATCATTAGAAAATAAATAATAAATAAATCAAAGAAATTATAGAAAAATTCTGAATTTGATGTTTTAATCTTGTTGAAAGAATTAAAAGTACAAAAATTATCTGAGTCATAAGATAAAAACATTTTGTTATAAACTACATAATCTAGTTATAGATCAGGTGTAACTAAATTATCAACATGTTTTTAGACAGGAATGGCATGTTTCGGATTTTCACTAACACCTTATCCATAGGAGAAATATTAATGTTTAATCTTGATTATTATTCAATAAACTATATTTTATTCGAAATTGACTCCTTGACTTCAGAATTTTTATTTTTATTTTTATTTAATTTAATTTTTTTAAAGGACAAATTCTGTGTTAATGAGATTTTTGTATTACTTGCAGCGAGTCTGTTAAGAGGAATAAAAGCAACCCAATGCTTGGAAGACGCAAAATCAACGAATCAAAGGTGCAATTTCAATCTCTATGTAGGATTTATAAGATGAATTTTAGCTTCCTAAGTGCTTTATTTTTTCTTCCTTTGGTGCAGGCGGGCCCCTATGAATGGCTCACATATGAGGAGGTTTATGATGCAGCCCTCCGAATGGGGTCGGCCATTAGAAGCCGTGGGGTCAATCCTGTAAGAAGTCCCAACTTGTACCATTCAAATAGACTTGGACTAGTATATCTCAAAATGTGGAATGCTTATAAATAGGTCTTAGCAATTTGGTTAGGTTCCCTGAAGGGAGAAATGGCCTGGGGCAATTAGTTAGGCTTGGACTAGTATACAATATCCCACTTGGTTCTTTTTTCAAGAGCTTATTTTTAGGTAACATGTTATGTGATGCTTTCTCATTTGGCCGGTTTCAGGGTGACCGTTGTGGTATATACGGTTCCAACTGCCCACAATGGATCATTGCAATGGAGGTAAACACTATAGACGTACAAAGATACATATATCTATCTGTCTATCTTTTGTACATTTTTTTATTTTATTTTTTATTTTTTTATTTTTGTTTTGGTTCTTGATTGAGATTGAGGCCTACTTCTTTAAAGAAAGGTTTATTGTGTGGACCATGGTTTAGATTTATAACTTGTAGGGAAAAAATTTTATGTCAATCCTACTCTTCGTGTCTAATTGGTATGTTTTTCATGGTTTTCTTACAGGCTTGTAACAGCCAAGCTATCACATATGTTCCTCTCTACGATACGCTTGGTATTCCTCATCTCACAATAAAATAATAATCCGGCTGTGTTTCCTGCTTATTTACCCGATTTTACATGTTACAGGTGCTAATGCTGTGGAGTTTATTATCAACCATGCTGAAATTTCGATTGCTTTCGCCCAAGAAAACAAAATCCCGGCTGTATGGTTTTCCATTCATTCAACTTCACTTATTTTCTACTCAGTATAATCTTGGATCAAATATAACATGACACCGAAAATTGTCTTGCAATGTTTCTATTCTATACTTGGTTTTAGGCTGAGCATTTTCAAAGTTCAATTTCTTAAACTCCAGTTTCACTTCAATTTGACATACAATCTATCGAGTTGTTCCAGATGCTTAGACAAGCCTCGTGCGTATTTTAGAATCCGATTTTACTGACAATTTATCAAATTAAAGATCTATTTTCCGAACTTCATTTCTCAAGCTCAAACCGACTTGGTAACTTTTCCAACACCTTGCAATGTATATACATCTATACTCTCATTGTTGCTCTATGTTTTTGCAGATTCTCTCATGCCTCCCACGATGTTTGACGAATCTAAAAAGTAGGTTTAAAAGTCTAAATTGAGCGCTTTTAAATTTTTTTTGTTTCTTTTTGAGAAATGTTAGAATCAATCATTCATCTTTTTCGATTCAGCTATCGTTAGCTTTACCAATATATCTGCGGAGCAGAAGAAGGAAGCTGAAGATCAAGGTGTATCTTGCTTTTCTTGGGAGGAGTTTCTTCACCTGGTAAAATAAACAAATAATAATAATAATACGAATAATAATAATGTAGATCAGTTCTCATTAGTTTTTTCTTTTTCAAAATGATTTCACAGGGAAGTTCGGGTTCTGAAGAAACCGAACTCCCTCCGAAACGGAAGAGTGATATCTGCACGATAATGTATACTAGTGGAACAACAGGAGAACCAAAGGGAGTCATCCTTACCAATGCAGCTTTTATGGGCGAAGTTTTGTCCATGGATCAGCTTCTGCTATTGACAGACAGAATTGTAATTTTGTTCAACCTCATTTCGAAATTTTGACAAATTGGATATCTTGTGATAAGATGAGTTGAAAAAATGTACTAATTAATGTACAAGCACTTGACTTTAACAGGCAACAGAAGAGGATTCATACTTCTCATTCCTTCCTTTGGCTCATATCTATGATCAGATTATAGAAAGCTATTGCATATATAAGGGTGCTTCCATCGGGTTTTGGCGAGGCGTAAGATTCCAAATATTTGTTTCGGCAATGATATTTTTCTCTTTTATATATACATATATATATATATATATATGATTTATTGTTGTTTGTAACTGTCTGTTCTTGGAACATTCAGGATGTTAGGTTTTTGGTTGATGACATTCAAGAACTAAAACCATCTATCTTCTGTGGGGTCCCTAGAGTCTATGACCGAATTTACACGGGTATTATACGAAGTGTTTCTATTTAAGTGTTTCATGAAAACTATTTAAGTTATAATTATCGTTGTCTTAACAATTTTGATGTCTTAAAAGGTATACATGACAAGATTTCGTCCGGAGGTGCATTGCGCAAGTTATTGTTTGATTACGCATTTAGCCAGTATGTTTCTAAAATCAACCCTTTCATTTTTCCTTTGTTCTGTCATACTACTAAAAAATGGAAGTTAATCATAAATCTCTTTGTAACAGCAAGTTGAAATATATGGAGAAGGGTCTACCACAAGAAAAAGCTGCTCCATTAATGGACAAGCTCGTCTTTGAAAAAGTTAGTTACATATATATATATATATGTATATAATTTTTCTATTTACATTCTAATTTGTGTCAATTAATAGATAAAACAAGGATTAGGCGGAAGAGTTCGGATAATGTTATCGGGGGCTGCACCTCTTCCAAAGCATGTTGAGGAGTTCTTTCGAGTCACCAGTTGCTCTACTTTATCTCAGGGATACGGTATGGTGAAGTAGTCCTCTGCTTAATTATGAGGCTCAGTTTGCATATTTTAGCTTATAAATCGAGCTTCATGTTTGAAACAAACTGGAGTTTTATGTTACCAAAACAGTTTTTTGAACTCAACCCATCATTTCAAACGCTGGCCAAATGGACCCAAACTTTATTCCCTTATACGCAAAGAGGGTTTTCAGTCAGCTTATGGTAGTATTTACATTGTAGGCCTAACCGAAAGTTGTGGCGGGTGTTTTACATCCATTGGGAATGTCTTTCCTATGATGGGAACAGTTGGGGTCCCCATAACCACCATTGAAGCAAGGCTCGAGTCCGTGCCTGATATGGGGTACGATGCGCTTTCAAGTGTGCCTCGTGGCGAGATTTGTCTGAGAGGTTCTACCTTGTTCTCTGGTTACCATAAACGACAAGATCTAACTGATGATGTCCTTGTTGATGGCTGGTTTCACACAGGTAACTAACACCTTAACATACTTGGCCCAGAAAGCTATGTTTGACATTTTCCTTATCATTTGAAAAATTGCTCCCAATCCATCTTCATTTTCAAAGCTATCAGCCTATCATTTGTTTGAAATGAGTACATTAGGTTTTGAGACAAGAAAGGTGAAAAAATTTAACATGTTAATGATTCCCACCTATTTTCGTCCAGTTTGAACCAAATCTGATTTGGGTCCACAATTTCCAGTTTAACGACGCAAAATATAGCTAACATCTACAATTCTAAGCATCGGTTTTATAAATAAACCCTAATAAATCTACCCAAATAGAGCTTAAAACACAACTTTTCTTCTAATTTTTTGGCCGGAAAAGGCCTTAGAACTCTTACATTTCGATATTATGAAATTTTTAACTCCTGCAATCCTGCTATCTTAGACAATTTGTTTACTAAGAGAATAAATGAGTTGCTTATAGGTGATATTGGGGAATGGCAACCTAATGGATCAATGACGATCATAGACCGAAAAAAGAACATATTCAAGCTATCTCAAGGAGAATACGTAGCTGTGGAAAATCTTGAAAACTCGTACTTGAGATGCCCTCTTATAACCTCGGTATGCCTTTTTGCATTGACATCGTGCGAAATTGCAACCAGTATATATTTATTTATATTTCTATAAATGATTGAAAATCGATACACAGATTTGGGTCTATGGGAATAGCTTTGAGTCGTTCCTTGTAGCCGTGGCAGTCCCGGATAGTAAGGCACTTGAAGATTGGGCACTAAACCATAATGTCACGGGTGATTTCGGATCGTTGTGTGATAATACTGAGGCGAGAAAGTATATCTTAGATGAACTCAATAGCACTGGTCAGAAAAACAAGGTAAGCAAAATATGATTACAAACTTTGAAGCTTTTCACGTCAGTGTTATGTTCTAAGACATCTTTTCCGGTTCCATAGCTTCGTGGGTTTGAAATTTTAAAAGCTGTTCATCTGGAACCAAACTCGTTTGACATGGAGAGGGATCTGATAACACCCACATTTAAATTGAAGAGACCACAATTGCTCAAATACTACAAGGTATGAGTTCTCTTGTTGAATTAATTTTCTGAAAACTGTTAATTTATCATGAAAGATGATTTAGTTTTATCTTATATGCAGGACCATATTGATCGGTTGTACTGCGAAGCAAAGGGAACAAAGATATGAGAAGAAGAGTGAGATGTATATAAATATATATTTCTATATAATCAAGTTTGATGTACGATTTTAATTTGTGTGTAAGAAAACCTTCGTGAATCCTATAATAGTATTTAGTATTCACCCTTCATTAATTTGTTATGTTCTATTTCTATGTGAACAAGCTTTTGAGATTAGAAAGATCGCTTCAAACTTATTGCAATATAAGCTTTGATTGAAGTTTTATATTATTTAAATTTATTTTAAGGGAAAAAGAAAAAAGAAAAAAGGTAATTCATGCATATTTGCTTTATAACTGGAGAATAATATGTTATATCGATGTCATAAGTTTAAAAAATATATATATGTCTTATTAAAATTTATTTTAAAAAAAAGAAAAGGTAAACAGGTAATTCATATCCATTTACTTTATAAATGGAGAAAAAATATATTATATCTTCCCGATAAGTTTAAAAAAAAAAACTATAAAGGTCATTCTTACTCAAATAAAATTTGACTCGGCCTATAAGTATTCTCGTGTTAAATAATATAGAGATAGTTGAAAATATTTAAATATATAATTATATTTTTATATTGATAAAATATAAAAAGTATATCTATATATATATATATGAATTATTAGAATTACAATAAAAAATTATTAAAGTTACAATAAGAAAATCATAATAATAAGTTAACTATTATGTAAGATAATTTTAACAATAAGGTAATTAATAGTAATAAAATATTATAGTATCCTTTCACTCTTTCCCCATAAGCAAAACACGGGTACTCATAATGAGCTTGGACCGTAGAGATTGAAACTGAGTACGAGAAAAACTCTTAGTAATAGCATCCATAATTCGGTTAGCAGTGGATATGTGGCGAACAACGAGTTGATGTTTTGAGACTAGATCAAAAACAAAATGAACATCAATCTCAATATGTTTGGTGCGATCATGGAAAACCGGATTGGCGGCTAAGTAAGTAGTACCAATATTGTCACACCATAATGTGGGAGGGCCAGGAGAATGGATATGAAGATCGGTGAGCAGGAACAAGAGCCAACGAAGTTCAGAGACAGCCAAAGTAATAGCCCGGTTTTCGAATTTGGTGCTTGAGCGGGTAATTGTGTGTTGTTTCTTAGAGACCCAACTAATAAGGTTTGAGCCAAGAAAAATACAAACAACACTGTTGCACCATAATGTGGGAGGGAAATTGTGTGATGAACCACTACTTAAAGAACTCTTCTTCTTGTTGTAAATATTCCATATCACTTTCTTTGGTCGTTCATTTTGTTGATCGGATCGTCGAGGTCGCAAGTCACTCTACTTATTTTCATAAACAATATAAACTTCATGGAATTTTACATTTGCATTAGCAATTAGTTCGTCATAACAAAATATCTAATTCTCTTCCTATAAAAAAAACAACCTTACTAAAACCTTCATACTTAAGTCTAGGATCCAATAGAACTCCAAAGAAATACAAAAATAAAATTTCTTTCCAATATTTTAAGTATTTTTTCTTTATTTTTTCTATAATAAGTTTAAAAATAACATCATCATCATAAACAGTAAACATCTAAACAAAATCAATAAATTGTGCAATCATTAATGGTGAAGTAGGATAATAAATACCAGATAAAATCATAGTAGACTTGTAAAAAACTTTTATAAATTTGTTAGATTTTGCAGTAGTATCCTAATCGTTTTCACGCAATACAGTAGATGTACTTTGTTTTAGATGTAAAAACATAGTAATATTATCTTTATATGGAATAGCTTTTTATAACATTATATAAGTTGAATTCCATCTTATGTCCATATCAAGTGCAAACTTCAAAAGTTTCTTACATGCATTCTTGCATAATTGTTTAAATGCAGCTATACAAGGATTAGAGCTAACTATGAAAGCCAATGCATCTCGAATATTTGTGACTTCATTCGTTACCAATTTCATACAGGTTTTGACAATAAGGTTTATTATGTGACAAACACACTGTTAAAGTAGAAATATTCTACCATTGTGTTCACTAAGATGATCTTCAAACAAAGATATTGTCTTTGTATTTGCAGAAGCATTATCCAATGTGATTGATATTATAAGTTATTTTATATCAAACTCATTCAAAACTTGCATAATAATATCACAAATATTTTTAGCATTATGTTGAGTCTCAATAACTCTAAAACCTATGATTTTTTGTTTCATAGACCATTCAGCATCTGAATAATTACTAATTACATATAAATAATCATGTTTAGACCTTGCACTCCAAATATCAGATGTTAATGCAATACTAACATGAAGTGAACCTAATTATTTTTTTAAAGCATCACGTAGTTTTTTAAAACATACTTCTATATCACTTCTAGTTGTATTTCTACTTACTCTCTTATAAGAAGGACAATATGAGTCTCGAATAAAGTTTTCATAATATTCAGAGTCAACAAAATCAATAGGCAAATCAAAATAAGCAATCAACTTAGCAAGGTTATCTCTAGCTCTCATTTCGTTATATGACCACGTAGAGATTGAATCATCATGTTGAAAATTTAATTAAGTTTGAGAGGTACCTATAATGGCTATGAGATCATGCATGCATTTATCTTTATGATGTTTTAATTGGGTAGTTCCATCAGTCCCGATAGCAGTTAAAGTCTTTTTGCATGCCTTACATACATCATATTTTTTTAATTTTACCATATTCATCTAGCTTGTACAACTCATTAAAACAAAGCCAAACTTTTGACCTTATCTTCTTGCGTTTTGTAGAAGAAGTTGTACTCGGCGTAGTTGTTGCTTCGTCGTCAAGATAGACCTCATCCTCATGGACCTCGTCTATATCCGAAAAATTACTTTTGTCTAATTCCATATATCCTATAATATAAAATGGCAATTTTGGCTGGCCTCCGAAATCATGAGTGTTACTAAAGTTATCCATTTTCTATCTTATTAAAAAAATAAAAATATATATATATATATATATATATATATTAGAAGTAGTTAGAACTTGGAAGATAAAATTTACAAAATAATAATAATAATAAAGAAGATTAAAACACATTACAATTAAATAGAAAAATTGAACTAACCTGAAATTAGATTTTGGAACTTGAGAGTTGAGAGTCCAGACTATAAATTTTAGATTTCAGATTGAGACTTTCAGAAATCAGACTAGAATCAGGAATTGTAAAATTGATAGTTGAGGCTTTAAATTAGTAAAAAAAATATATAGAGAATAATTGAGACTTGATACTTGAGAGATAATTTTTTAAGTTACGAATTGTTATTTATGAAGATAATTTGAGGGGGTATTGATTGGATAAATAATAAAATTATGGTTAGAGGGAAAATTTTGAATTTAAAAAAAAAAAAGAAAAAGAAAATAAGAGCAGGGAGCTATTTCACTTAAACGGCTCCATGCTGCCTCCCCTAGGCTTTAGCTGCCTGCATGGCTAAAGCCTAGGTGTACCATCCTGCTGCAATAGCAATAAGATGGTATTGTTCGGCGTTAGTCTGCTTGCATACCCGCAAGCTGGCATGTAATCCGTTTTTAAAAAGGGCTAGGTCAGGCCATCCTGTGGGTACAAAATGTAATCCCGACTCGCGCCCGTGAACGGGCCGGGCTGAGCCAGTACTCGCATACAACGAGCGCGGGCGTGAGTTCGGGCCCATATTGCCACCTCTACTTGTAGGTGTAAGAAAGTAGTGATATATTGATAAGTCCAATAGTTTTTTTCTCTAAAAAGCCTTGTAGAGGAAGAAGACACTCTTGACTTATAAACTAATTACAGATCTTCTCTCTCAGTAATGTGGGACGAATTTCAACACTCCCCCTCACTTGAGTGCTGGTTATTCTGAAAGCCAAACAAGTGACACAATAGGTGAGGGGCACATGCCAATGGAGTATAGATACATTAGTTTAGAATTTAACTCTGATACTATGATAAATTAATGAGTCCATCTTCTTCCTATAAAAGGCCTTGTAGAGGAAGACGAAACTCCTGACTCATAAACCGATTAGAGATCTTCTCTCTAAGCGATGTGAGATGAATTTCAACAACTAATAAAGTTCTTGGGTTGAGGTTCTTATGGATTAGTCTATTTTTGTGCTTCAACATGTTGTTCCATTAAAGCGATTAAATTTTGCTCTTGTAAACACTCATCTTCTCTACTAAGGGAAGAGTTGTTCCTATAAAGTCTAGATGGGACTAAACCGATCATAAAGTTTTTTGGAAGCTCCTTTACCATCGAACAACAAGAATCATGTTTTAATCTAATATTGGAGTATGACCATATGCTTCCGACGATACTTTAAGGGGTGTTACGGAGAAGAAAGACCGTGACTTATTACACGTGGCATAAAGAATTTCACTATCACGATTTTGACAAGACTTTCAAGCATCCATGAGAAGGATTTTATTCATTGTGATCTAAAACCGGAAAATATTATTGTCTTTCTACAAGATCAACATGGCACTTATGAACTAAGAATTACATATTTGGATTATCATGGGTTGTTGGAAGTTTAGAAGATAATTCAAAGGGTTTCACTACAAATACAATTTTGTAAATAGAGGAATTGCGTCTTATATGTCTCATGGTCTTTTTTAGGTGAAGCCTTCGAGATATCTTGGATATATGGTTTGGGATGTATTGTTGTGGAGACGATTACTAGAAAACGTGATCGGTGATAGTGCAAGACTAATTAAGTAAGATAGGATACATACTCTTGTTATAAAAAGAGTCGCCAAAAATAGCTCTAGTGTTGAGCGATAATGGGAGACTTTTTTAGCAAGTGTTTTGATAAGAACCCTAAGGATTCTTAGGCCATATACTCCTAAAACATTCATTCATTACGGGGATTGTAAAACAGTGTTTTGAAGTCATATTTAAGTTGTTTATTTATTTATTCATTTTCATACATGAATAAAATTTTAGCTTATGATATAGGGGTAGAGGTGTCAAAACTGGTTGTCCGAACTAGCCTACACCGGGATTTTCACTATTTAGGACCGGGCCGGGCTGAGCTCGAAAAAAAAAAGGGCCTAACTGAGTCGGCCCGTTTTCAAAATATATGCCAGGACCAGGCCTGAAAAGCTCCTTGGATTTATCCTGGACCCAGCCAAGGAAGCCTTTTAGGTTTATCCCAAGCCTCGTCGGGCCTAAAACGAGTCAAGTTTGACTAAGCCTAAAACGAGGCAGGCCTAACCCTTTTTAAATAAAATATTAATAATAATAATAGACAAAATAAATAAATAAATAAATTTTTGGTCAAATAAAAACTTCATTAAGTATTATTAAATAATATATAGATTATTAAACTATTATGGCTCAACCATCATGGTTACGTCAAAAAAACCTCCCGACCTTAAGAAGGAAGAAATGGACCTTACAATGAAGCAATAAATAAAGAAAAATAAATAAATAATAAAAGTTTATTAATAAACTATAATCTATTATTTATTAATGGTGGTTGGTCATTGGTGGACCGCATAACTACTTCCCGTTGTAAACAATCTTCATCCAAGGATATATTCTAAAATATTGAACCAAGTCTTCATAAAAATGAAGTCTTTTTGATGAGCTGCATGCTCCCAATCTCTTATGCAAAATAATGCTTCAACTAATTACTGTTTTAACGAAGTGTTCTTATATTTAATAACTCTTCCACCTACGCTGAATGTTGATTCGAAAGAAACCATTGAGACGGGAACCGTTAAGACATCTGGCGCAAGGCATACTAATATAAGAAATCGTGTAGAGCTTTTCTTCCACTAATCTAAAAAGCATAAGGATTTTGAATCATTTGCACAAGAATCAGAAAATGAAAAATTGGTTTCAAGGTATTTCTAGAGTTCCATCCTAATGAAAATGGAGCCTAGAATTGGAACTAGAACTAGAACTGCTAATAAAATTTCAACTCTTCCTCTCGAGTCGAATCTCTTGTTCTCGTGTTTGTTGCTGCAAGTAAGTGTACTTATTATCATAAATATTAAACACTTCATATAACGTGTTAGTAGTGTTAGTAATAGTGAAAGAATAATCAACATTTATATATTGACTCATAAATGTAAGAGTACTTGTTAGATCCTATAACTTAACCCTAGGATCTAATATAAAAGAAAAAATATATAAAAGAGGAATTTCCTTCCAATATTTTTAAGATTCTGAAACCATTGTATAAACAATTGATTTAAACACTTCATCATTCTCATAGATCTGAAACAAGCTAGTTATTTCAACAAGTGAATGCAAACAAGAGGAGATGTAGGATAATAAACACTTGAAAGTCGAATAGTATAATAATTAAATATTTCTAAAAAGCATGTAAATTTTTCAGGTATATCTCAATCAAAACTATTCAACAGAACATGGGGATCACAAGAATAAAAAAAAAACTAATTATTTCTTTATGTGGGAGGACACTTTTCAACATCAAATATATGAAATTCCACCTTATCGGCTTATCAGTTCCAAACTTTCGAGGCTTCACTTTGAATGTCGTGCAATATCTTTTAATCTTAGCTATCTTATAATTTAAACTACTAATCCAAAATAATACTTATCGAATTTTTTCAACATAATAGTTTACTTATTTTTTTTTCATACCTGATTTTATAATGAGGTTTATGATGTGACACACGCAATGTTGATGTAGGAAAAATCTATAATTATATTGGCTAAGCTGTGATTCAAATAAAAAGACGGTCATTGTGTTTGCCGCAACATTATCCGAAATTAAGGATATTATACGAGTTTTGATATCAAATTCACTCAAAACTTCTATTATTAAATCATAAATATTTTCACTAGTATGTGCTTCATTTATAACTCTAAATCCTATTAATTTTTTATTTAAAGTCCATTCTAAATTTAAGTAATAAATATCAATGCATAAATAGTTCTCTTTAGAACGTGCATTCCAAATATAAGAAAACAAGGCAAAAGTTAGATTTAAATCACCACATTCGAATTTTAATTCATCACAGTTTTTTTTTCTGAAATATGCAAGTATGTCAGATCTAGTAGTATTTCTACTTGTGCTCTTATATTGTGCGTTATATGCTTTTCTAATGTGCTTCTCATAATAGACACAGTCACCAAAATTAATAAGTAAATCAATAGCAGCAATAAATATTAAGAGTAAATGATTAATCATAAAAAATATATATAAATAAAATTTTAAGTAAAAAAGTAAAACATTAATATTAAGTATAATAATAATTAATAAATAATAATATTGTTAACATTAAAAATTCATTACCTTGAACTTTGGTTTAATTTATGAAAAATAGCGGATTATGAATTGAGATTGAGAAATAAGGATAAGAGATTTAGATTAATGATAAGAAAATTAGGAATTATGGAAGAATGAAGATTAATTATAATTTAGAGCATTAGAAATTAAAAGATTAGATAAGAGACTAAGAGAGAGAGAATGTGTGTGTGTTTTGAGAGAAAATGTGAGGAAGAATTAGAGCAAAAGATGAATATTTATATGAAAAATTCAGGTGGAGGAAAATTTAAAATTATTATGTAAGAAGGGGTAAAATAAAAAATATATATATAAAGATAAAAAAAATAGATTCCCACAAAAAAAAAGAATGAAATTTGAAAGGATTGAAATCCTCTCAAATCCTTACATGTGCGGCACGTTGTTAGTCGGCCCAGCTCAGCACCTACATTGCTGGCTTGCGGTGTAGGTGGTGGGCTGAGCCGAGCCAGCTTGAAAAGTATTCAAGCTCGTCCCTTACATCCTGGCCGAGCCGAACTTTTTAATCGGATCACGAATCAGTCCGAAAAACCTAAGCCATTTTGATAGCTCGGGGGGATTGTCACTTATTTCAACATCATATCTTAAATCTCTCTACATCGACCATATGGCTAATAGTCCACTTACAACAAGATGTTCCTACAAATAAAAGCAGAGTTGAACTTCAGTTTAGGTTTAAACTCTAAACTTGGGTCCTCAAAACTTGATTTTGTCGTTAATGCTTTCTCAAAACATGGTATTTGATCCGAAATTGATATTATAAGTTATTGATCATATTAAAGTTCAATTTATTCGTCTCACACAATGAACGAAAAGGATAAATTTCTTCCACACAAGGATCCCATTTTTTACAGAACAGTTGTAACGAGGAGGAAGAAAGAAAACATAAAAGGAAAAATAAAAATTTTAAAAACTATTATTTCGCAACATCTTTGATTCTTTCCCAATCAAAATATCAAACACAGCCTATATGAAGTCAATCACAAGTGCCCAAACAGGATAGACGAGAAGAAGGACAATTCCGACCGTGTTTGATATACCATTAGCTTGTGTAAACGAATTTCTGAATCCGCCAGACGCTCTGATGTGTTCTTGCAGCAAATAACATGCGATAACAAGACAAATCGCTACTCCGATCCAGCTGTCCTTTACGGTGTCCGCCAACAAGCTAGGAGCTACCACTATAAGAAGGATCAAAGCACCAGGTAGTTCGAGCCAACCTGCAATCCACATATAGAGAACAAATGGAAGATTTTATACTATCAGTAGTCCCGAATTTTATTTTGTTAAAAAATGAGCCAACAATGTATGTAAAAGAAGAAAACAACAGCGGCTGTGTATTATTACCATGGGCAAGGAAACGGGGAAAAGAAAACGGAGCTTGCTCAAAGGTTTGAATCAAGAATCTCAAATTTTGTTGTCGTGAGAAGTTATAAGAAGTTTCGAAAAGTATAAACTTTTAGAAAATAGACTCAACATCATAAATTATTCTTACAGTCATAACGCAAACAGTGATGAGATCATTATCGACTATACATTCTGAGTGAGATATACTCCTGGCCTTAATGTGGAAAGGTACAAACGATCAAATTTTGTGTGTGAATCACGTAATTAAACAATTAAATTGGCAAAATATAAGTACAAAATTTATAAAAATATCGATAATCATATAAATGAAGATGCAAGGTTGAGGAAAAGTCTCAGCGGATCAGAATTTTGTACAAAGCAATGACAACTGAAATTGAGCTCTCAAATTTGAGATCTACTGAGTCGTGATTACCTGGGAAGCGACGCGGGAAGAAAAGGCGCAAAACCACGGAAACAAAGGCAATCCAACTACCAATTTCTCCTCTGCATAGAATCAAATATCATGTAAGCAACTGAGCATTCATAAAGTTGAGAAAGTGAGAGAGAGAGAAAGAGAAAGAACAAAAGGCAATAAATTACCTGAAGATGGTGAAAAGTAAGGAAGGCAGACTGAGGAAAATATATGGGATCAATAGTGCTGTAAGAATGTTTGTCTTCCAACCTGTTCGGTCCAAGATCAGCAAATAACTACACAAACAAAGAAACAAAAAAAGATATATCAATTTCAGTACAGCATAACTACTAAGTATTAAGCAATTCAAAAGCACAGAGAACAATGCAGGACAGAATGAAATCAAAAGCATACAACGAAATCGCATATTCAAAAAATCAATTTTCGTGATCTGACGGGAAAAAAAACCTAGTGCTAAGCCCTATTTGAGTGAAATCGACAAAACTTCAACTCAAGCTCTAATTAATCGACAAATTTACCAAAATTCGAAGAATTAAACTTACATGGCAGAAAAGGAAGCGACCCATTCGAGGAAGGTGGTACCGAATCCTAAGCTTCCGAGCTTGATCGCATCGGTGGTGAGCTTTTTGAGTGCGTTTCCAAACTCTTTGAGATCGGACCTCATAAGGTCGGTGGAGGCTCGATCTGTCAGCATTCTCAGGAAGCTGTCTTTCTTCCCCATAATCAAGGGTCCGGTTCTGATCTGTAAAGACTCTGCGCAAATAGCCAAGAGAAGCTTACTATGCACGGGGAGAGAGAGAGAGAGAGAGAGAGCAGGAGAGAGTTAGGACTATGAAATAAGATGGAAGAAGAGAGACAGAGAGCGTGACGGGAAGTAACAGAACAAAAGGATGAAGAAGAAGATCCAACGTGTTGCCGCGTGGGTTCAAATAATTGGACTATGCAGGTCGACCTCCAGTACGGATTAGAGCTGGCCGACCTCCCCGGCTTCCCTACCAATAAGATATTTTTCTTTTTGTGTTGTTGTCTGTTTCTTAAGTGATGGGTCCGTATCTTCTTTCTTCCTTTGAAAAAGGGGGTAAAAGGAATTCTAACTTTTATGATCATCCAATTTTGGAAAAGTCAAAGGCAATGTCGAGTTATACATCTTTATTTTAGGAGATAAAAATTATTTTTATCGTGATTATCAAAAATTATGTCAGAAAATCGATTTTTAGCCCAAAACTTAATTGGCATGGGGTATTTTTTATTGCACTTTTTTGTCATGAAACTCGGAGAATTGGGTTTGGGCTTTATGGTTTTGGACAGCAATTTGTGATCTAATTATTTGAGAATTCTACTTGGGTTTACCATTTTTTAAACCAAAAATAGGCCTCGTCACTCCATTATCATGCAGTATGCCATTATTGAAACAGTTCATATGAGTCACCTTCCCCTTATCATAATTAAATTCTTACCCTTACCTTTTCGTTCTGCATTCTTATACTTCCTTCCTTTCCCTAAGACGATTAAAAAAACTTTGCAAAAATATTTCTATCAAACTACAATCAACCTCGTTGGCGATCGATTCTCGCAGCCAATCCCTTGTTGTGGAAGCAAGATAACCCATCTCATCCATCGGTAAAGGTTTTTGATACTAATTAAGGTAATTTTGAATCTTATAGATTCTCACTTCTTTCCTCATGTGATAGTTCTTATGAGGTTTTATGGAGTTCGCATATTAAAATATCACATGATATTTTTGATAGTTCTTATAGATTCTCACTTCTTTCCTCATGGAGTTCGCATAGTTCTTATAGATTCCTTAGTAAATGACATTTCTAATATTAAAATATCACATGAAAATAGATTAAAAAGTATTTTCGTTTAGTACATGCAACATGCATTTTAGTATATTTTGAGAACATGTTTGACATAAAATTTAAAGTCCTAAGTTCTTGTATTGACATTGATCATGAAGTTCGAAGGCCTGTTACTTTTTGTCTCTAACTGTCCATGATCCTGATTCTACTGATTTGTGGTTATGCACGCACTAATGCTAACATTTGATGGTTGTGTTTTTAATAGGTTTATCACTTAGATATGGTTAGGAATAAAGCTACTTCTAATAATGATGGGAAAAAGGTGACCAAAAAGAAGTGTCAAGTTTCTATTAAAACATCTCGGAAGAAGTTTGTCCCTACAACATCGTTTGATCAGTCGCTTTTCAAAATATACACTGCATGCAAAAGGTATTTCAGCTCTGTTGGGACAAGATTAGTACTTAAAGACATTTGTTGTTACTAATAGGTGGGAGAATAGGGTAGTTCTGAAGTCCTATATTAAGGGAAAACTTATAAAGATTAAAGAGGTTGAGTTGGCTAGAGTTTTGCATCTTTTAGACTCTGGTGGTGATGGATGTCAAGATTATGTACATCAAAATGCTCTAAGATTCACATTAACAAATAATGCTCGTCTTATTACTAGGAAGTTTAGTATGCTCAATAGATTATACCATTATGTGGTTGCTTTTTGTCTTTTGTTCACGGTCAGGAAACTACATAGGTATTTTCAATTACGAGGTGAAGGTGTGGCATGCAATGCAACAAAAGATGATTCACATGGCTCGTTTCATAATGGATCATATGAACAAGGTGGCAAAGAAAGTAAAGGCCCACTGCCCTAAGCAAATTTGGTGACTCTTTTTGTTTAAGCATGTTGGGATTTTCATTGGCTTAAGAGGAGGGTGGCTTGAGGGCAGCATGAATTTGAGAGGAAAAGTGCAATGTGAGATGAGAGAGGTAGAGATAGAGGAGCCTTGTTGCGGAGGGATGATGAGAGAAAAAGAGCATCATAATGAGGTGTCGAGGCTTGAGCGAGTATGTTAGTCATTAGGTTTAGGTCTTAGATTTTATTTATTTAGTTATTACATAATAAAATCTGACTTGTGAGACCTCCTAGGATCCAGCTTGGAAAAGCTTTCTGATGGGTTTATCACACTACACTATCATGCCATATTTAAACCCGAGACTTATTAAATCGCAGGTGAACATGCTACCACTGAGCTACCATATCCTTGTCTCCTTTTTTATACTCATTTCTCTAAGTCCCCCATAGGAGGCCACTATTAATTACACTCTCATTATATGGTTTTATAGCCTAATTCTCTTCCATTTCACTATCTAGACTAAGATTTTCCCCATACTAGGGGCCTTTTCTCATTCTCCGTTCTAAGGTATATTTTTCTCGCATTATGAAATGGTAATTTTCATGATAATATCAATTGATCTTATGATTATAGTTCCCGGTTGCTGGTAACTTTTAAAAGTTCAGAGTCTTTAACCCTAAGTTTTAATTCTTTCTTTTAATCTTTCTAGTCCTAATTTCAATTTTCCTCATCTTGAACTCCCATTCCGGCCACCATCATCGATCGTAGAGACATGTTTTTTATTTTATAAAAAAATCAAAAATATTAATTCAGATTTTAAGGATGGATAAATTATATGTGAATCACCCGAGATTTAGTGATACTTATAAGTGATTTTCTTAAGATTTTAAGAATTATAAGTAGATCCTTTAAATTTTTTTTAAAATTATAAATAAGTTAATCTATCAAAAGTCAATGTTAAATTTATCGCTCCATTGTATTTTATGAATGAAAAGACCTTTATGCCCTCTAATTCCTATATGAAAAAATAAAATTACATGAAAATCATTTAAAATTTATTAATATTACAAATGAATCTCTCTAATAATTTATATATATATATATATATATAGTTTATCTTTCTATATATCTAATAATTTTAAAAAAATCACATCACATATCAAATCTCAATTACAACAACAAACATCACTCTTATATAATAAATGATGTGATACATAAATAAAATATATATAATTATAATAAGATTTAACATATATTAAATATTAAAATATATTATTATTATTATTAATAAATATATCTCTAAAATCCATCACTTGTACATAAATAGAATTAAAGAGCATAAAAGTATTTTCCTTCGTAAAATATCATTGTTACAATACTGGAAGGAGGAGCCTCCTATTGTAGGAGGTCTTGGACTGGCCCATGGTCATTCTGTAAGATAAATTCAAAGAGACCTTTTCTTTGCTGCAATTTCCTAATCGTCTCTTTTCCCATACTAAAAAAATTGTGTGAGTCCAGCTTTCATGTTTCTCAATCTCAAGCAAGCCGATATCAATTTTTTGCCCCAAAAAAAATCAAAATTAATTAATCTACAAAATCTTTGACTCTATTTGAAATTGAATGCATATGCAATATAATCTGTAATAAAAAAAATTATCCTACAACCTAAAACTAAACAATTTATTGTAATAGAGTAGTCTATGGCATACTAACGTGTTCCATCATCCCTCGCCCATTAAGTATTTAATTAAACCCTCTACTGTATGATTTCATGCATGTATTATATGCACTTTCCAGGTGTTGATTATCATATCTTGAAAAATCTCACTATAATTGATTAATTGATTAATTGATTAAATAATTAAATAATTAATTAGCTAGATTGAGTTTGTTGAGCGTAGATGGGACGGAACCAACGTGTTGTTTGATTGTAAGACCAAGAACTTCTAAGTATTAAGCTAAGACGCTATATCACAAACATCTGTACGTACAGCTTCTGATGATGGGGAGCATTGTCTTCGATTACCAAACATGCGGCAAACTAGAATATGAGTTGGAAGTTCTTTTCACACTTTATTTTTCTCAAGCGAGTCGATGTTTTTATTAATGTTGTCACGCCAAATTCAAGTATTAGTTATTTTATGGTGAAATTATGATAAATATATAATATCTAATATGAATTATAATCAATATTTAAAATACTTAATAATTATAATAAATATTTAATTTTGTTAAAAATTATTATATTTATATTATATGATCGTTAAATAATTATTTAAATATAAATTCAACTTAATTTAAATATTTTTATTTTTATTTTTATTTTTACTTCGTTCTAATTAATTTTTTTTTTGTTAATTTCTTTCTCATTTCCACCATATCAACCACTACCATCCACTTCATCGTTGTCAATATAAAAATTTAAAATTTAAAAATTCTAATATTATTTTTTAAATATTTAAAAAATAAAAATAAAAAAAGAAAAAAATTAAAATTTTAGTATTTTATTACTAACGGTGGAGGTTAATAGTAGCAATAGACCACCAATATATAAATTTTAAAATTTTAATACTTCAATATTTAAAAATTAGAGAGAGAAAAATATAAGAAATAATTAAAATGTTAATTTTTTATGTCGACAATAATAATTGGCAATATTAATAGTAAAAAAAAGAGAAAGATGATAATTTAAATATTTTTATTTTTATTTTTATTTTTTTTAATTTAAATTTTATTTTTTCAACCTTTATTTTTATTAATTTTTTTTCATCTCTATTTACATCAACCACCATCGCCCTCTCCATCTCCATCGTCACTGTCACTGATTTAATAATGACAGTAGAGCGAGAATATAAAAATAAATAAAAATAAATAAATTAAGTAAATTAAAAATATTAAATTACAATTAAATAATGTAAAAAGTTTTTAAAATTTTATTAAATTTATAATTTTAATAATTATTTAACGATCTTATAATATATATATATATGACTATTTTTAATAATCTTTTAAGTCATACAAATTTATAGATTTAAGAATCTTCAAATCGATTATAGTATGTATAGATTTAATAATCCTAGGCGTAAAAAACATAAATATTCTGAAATTATTCATGTTAACTCGTTCGTGAACGAGGCGAATCATTGCAATGAGATTTAAGTTCGACATTGACGGAGGAAACTCGCTGGATAAGGAGTCGTGAAACATGATAGCTGGACTAGACTTTTCATCTGAGTTATAGTGCACTTGGTATTGACCCACTGAGTTTCTTCATGCTAACATATATGAAAAAATAAAACCTATTTAGAATCTTTTTTTTTTTTTTTTTTTTTGGCCAAACACCATGTTAGAACTTAGATGTATACCATTTTTATATTGTCAAATTTAAAATTCTTACCAATTTTCAACGCAATTATGAATTTTCATAGATAGATGAATAATCCATCTAACTAATAATATTTAATTAATCTAAAAATAAATTATATAAATATCTATTAATTAAATTATCATATTAATTAAAATTAACTTAAATTTAACGAATTTAATAAAAATATTATATTAAATAAAAAAAAATGGTGAAAGAAATTTCTACAAAATATAATTAATATAAAGACTTTTAAAAATTATGCAAATAATATAATTTTTTTAATTTAATTTAAATTTATATTTTATATATAATACTTAAAATTATAATTTAAATTTATTTAATAATATTATAAATCTAACTCTTCCATTTAAGATTTACAATTCATCTACGATGGTATAATGTGGAGTTCTTCGGGTTTAAAAAAGAAATCAATAAAGTGGGACCCATGCATGTGAATATGGGGCCCATACACCGCCAAGTGTCAACGCTGAAAAATCATCCTTGAAACTTGACAGAACGACAGTTGACCCATCCAAATGCTAATACTGTTAGGGGTTTCTTTTCCTTCACATCAAAAATAAGAAAACGTCGTTTGGTTGTTTCCTCTTTTTTTTTTTTTTTTCTCTTTTTTGAGCAAAACGTCGTTTGGTTCACTAATCCATTATTTAACCCCAGTTACGTGGCAAATATTAGACATTTGTTTTTAGATTAATTAATGTAAATAGTATTATTTACGTGGCCCCCTCACTCACTGACTTGACTCCTGTAAGGTAACTTGTATCTACTAAGAACGTTATTATAAGAGCATGCACTGTTCACATTGATTGGTTCTATACACATAGTAGTTAGATCTCTAATTTATTTATTTATTTGTTTTTTTTTCTTTTAATATTACACTAAAAAATATATTTCAAAAAATGAATGAAATATTGTAATATTCATTTAAATTCATTTATTATTATTTAATGTTAAATTAGATGTGAAGATTTCTACATAGATCATATTTAGAAGGACAATTTAAATATTTGTCTTTATCTCTCTCGGTGTGGATATGTGTATTATTATATATTTGAGTGTGCATACGTGGCAAGTCACTATCCCTAAGTGGCTAAGTCATATGAATATCTGATAGTGTAAGTATGGCCGTTGACAATTTTTTTGAGAAGATTGGCAAATGTCAAACAAAAATGGATCGTCCTCGAAAGTATTATTGTTTGATCGAAAGTGAATATATATATATAAGCAGAGATATTGTAGTACTGCATGCAAGTTGTTGGTCACTAAATAAAAGAGAAAACTGATGTGGTATGAAATAAATGAGATATTAAACTATAATTTTGTTAAAATATATCTCAAAATTTTTAATTATGTATATAATTTGGCCGCCTTATAGAATAAATTTAAAATACCAAGATATTTGAACTTATTTTTAATGTTATTACCAAGGTGGCATATGCAAGTACCATGTTTAGTATGTATATCGTATTGCATTCTTTATATCTTTGTCCGACCTAATACAAAAACTAAATCCGATGTATTGGGGATCAATCTTTGTAGTTTACTCAAGAACCATTTTCATGATGTTTCGTTCTCCATATCAACTATAGCCTATACAAGTGGATAAAGATGTAAATTACCATCCTGAGCAATTACGTACAAAAACGTGCATTTATATTTTGACTTCAAGAAGGTATCATTAATATTAATAACCCTTCTCAAAAATCTAAATTCATTTATTATAGGTCCAAATTCCATGAAAAAATAACAAAACCTTTTATCGGAGTTCATCTCAAAGGTGGTTACAGACCACAGATTGAGCATCTTCATCATTGAAATATATAACAGTAAGTCTTTTACCTTAGTTGTACCATGAATGAGGTCATGTGCAATATATCTTGATTTTCATGTCTTCTAGTAACTAATATGTACCCCTATATCACTTTGGATAAAATTCACAAGAGATTGCACTTTCAAAGTCTCGTTACACCCTCGGTATTTTCCCTTCACATACCGACTAATCATAGACGTCATTGCTTGCCGATACATACCTTACCTATGACTAACATTATAGATATGATGACAGTTATACTGTCGAATTTGGAAAAATAAAGCTTTTTTTTTCACGGCGGCTCAGATTTGCCACTTAGAATTTGGATCAATGCACACCATGATAAATGTATACTTATTCAACTTTGTCACCTTCAAGTGATAATTCATCGCCATTGCATGGGAATAAAGGTTTGCCTTCAATTCTTCCTTAAAGGTAAAATATTATTTCACATAAACCTCTCCTCCAAGTTTTTAGGACGATATAACTGGAACCGAAATATTTTCACCGCATGTCGAATGTTGGATTGTAATTGGAACTGAAATCTCTTTGTTTTCAATTTCATCCACAATGTACACTGATCGCCCAATAAATGGAGATGACTCTTTAATTGATAGTTCACATAAGTTTTCATAACCCTCTTAAATATAGCGCCATTGAAATGCTCATTCTTGTACCCTTAATTCAGACCTCCTCTTTGTTGTCCTGATGAGTGTCATTAATCATCTATCACTATTTCATCCTCAATACCAACAACATCATCCCCATCCCCCATCATCATCCACTTGATTAAAGTCAATCCAAATCATCATCATTGTCATAATTGTCACTAGTGTGATAAAATTCATAAAAATCATCATAATTGTTATCAAGCTTTTCATTATTATCTATACTATTGTCTACATTTCCACCTAGTTGATCATGAACAATAGGAAGCATAGGTATTTTACGGTCACGACATGAACTGTTATTTATCTTCGGTACCAACTTCACATATAAGGTAGAATCTTCATCTTTAGATTTCAAGTGACACACAAATCTCTTTACGTTCTCATTATTTCTTATAAAAAGTGGAAAACATCTCATTTTACTTGATGTCTTATACAATAGTTGCAAATTGTATTTATTTTGATATACGTCGAAAGAACTATACACAACTTTCGGCAATTAATGATACATTATGTTAGATTCGATAGAAGCTTCAGTTGTTCATTCAATACTATTTGCATGCCAAAGGAACAAATTATATTTTTACATTCACTAACCATTAAAACATATCACTATGAAAAGACTATTCATCTGTAAAGAAGGGACAGCAAAAATGTAATTAATATACTCTTAAGATATTGGAAAATTGGGAAGTATTTTTATTTTGTCCAGTTTTTCCAATTTCTCAATATACTCTTTTACTTGGAGTAAATTGGGAAATCAAAAAATATTTTTGTTCTATCTGTTTCTTAATTTCTCGATTTACTCTCTTACATTGAGATAGTGGAAAATTATGAATTTTTTTTTCGGTTCTGTTTCCTAGTTTTCCATTTTACTCTATTACATTGAGATATTAGGAAATTAGAAAATATTTCGATTATGTTCTGATTTCCAATTTCCCAATTTACTCTTATATATTGGGACATTAGGAAATTGGAAATTTTTTTTATTCTATTCTAGTTTCCAATTTCCTAATATACTTTGACTACTTATAAGACATTAGGAAATAAGAAAAATTTCGAATTCAATTATATTTTTTAATTTCTCAACATTCTATCAATAAATTGGCAATGAAAATATTGAGAAATTGGGAAATACGAACTCTACCTTTATTTTTATTATTATAGATTTTTTAGATTTTATATTTTTTTTTCACTTTTCCACATTTTTTCACTTAAATTAGAATTCGAAATGTATTATAATTACCGCTTGAACGGAATGACTCTAAAACAGAGAATTACTTATCATAATTTCACAAAAAAGTGAAAAACGTGGGTATGAATTTTATCTTAAACCCCAAGTTTTTTCTATCTTGAATTTCTTCACCTTCGAATATGAACCTCGGACACAGATCTATTCAAAATTTACGATTAATGTGAATGAGAAATGAAGAGAAAGTGAAAGTAAATTACCTCTCATAGAGAAAATAAGATTTCTAGGGCAAAAACTTATCGTTTGTTATCTTGATAGTAATGAAAACAAACTTATTTTTCTATTTGAGTGACATTAAAGCGACTCATCCGCCAATCCTTGTTAGCTTTTTCAAAAATAACTTTATCGATCCTTATTTATTTTGTTTATATATATATATATATATATATATATATTATATTAGACTAGTATCATAAATATAAATGAAAATTAGGCTAAATCTTTAATTTCTTTATCATTTTAGATGGTAAAACTAAAGGACCCTAAAATAAGATCATATTATAATCAAATCTGGCCTTGATTTAGACTATGGTTTAGGGAAGTAAATAAGGTGTTCATGTTTTAGTAAAGCTTGGTTGATTCAATAAATTTGGCTTCAATTTTATTTATTTCTTCTGTATCTTTGCCTAGTTTTATTCAGTTTGAACTTTTTAATGATCGATTGAGTCTATGTTTTGTTATAAGTAATTTCTATTAGTTGGAGATTTTGATTTTCATGTCTCCCTCCTTCTTTGTTCTGTTTTAATTCTAATTTTTAACAATTACTAATATTTTGCGTTGTTCTTTCTATATATTAGATTGTCGAAAATAAAGTGACCTATTAGTATTTTTAAAAGAAAAAAAAATATACAAAAATAAGTGTATTTATCTATAAGTTTATTATATATATATATATATATATATATTATAGATATGTTTTTATTATTTTTCAATTAGAAGGACTTTATATTATCTAGTGATGTTAGGTATAAAATACTTAGAAGGTAATTAATCTTCTCTAATTTTTTTTAAATTTTAAATTTTTAATCTATATTTAGAGATATTGAAGGTAGCCGATGGATGACTAAGTTTTTAAGAAATGTCTTTTATATTATCGAATTCAAATTTTTGAGATAAATTTTATTTAATGCCTTAAATATGAATCATTTCTCTCTTATTAATCTATGGTCTCTAACTTATTATATTCATTTATTTTTGTTCAGTTTGAATTTATAGTTTAATTCAAAACTACAATATTTTAATTAAATTTATAATAGTTACAATTTATAATTCTTGACATAATCTCATTAAAAAGAATGCAATTATTAGAAGTGTCAAAATGGGTAGAGTTTTTTAGCCTTGTACGTAGTCCGGGGAAAAATTCGACCTGAGCCCAACTCAGATACTAGTCCTGACTTGGATAAATAAGCTTGGATGAGCCTGGTTGGGCCTTGTTCAGCACACTGCCTACACCGCGGGCTACCTAGCTTGCGGTGTAGGTGCATGTGCGGCAGGCTGAAATGTTAACCGCACATGCAATGATGATAGGGCTTTCAAATTTGAAAGTGGGATAATAATTTTTTTTTCTTTTATTTTACTCTATCACATAATAATTTTTAAATTCTCCTCCACCCGAAGTTTTCCTTAAATATCTACTTTTTAACTATACTTTTTCCTCACATTTTCTCACACACTCGCTCTCTCTTTTAGTCTCTTATCTAATCTTCTAATACTCTAAATTATAATTAATCTTCATTATTCCATAATCCCTAATTTTCTTATCATTAATCTTAATCTCTTATCCTTATTTCTTAATCTCCATCTCTAATCTTCTATTTTCGATAAATTAAATAAAAGTTCAAGGTAATTAAACTTATTGTTATTGTTTATTATTTATTATTATACTTAATGTTTAATGCTTTACTTTTTTACTTAAATTTTTATTATTTATAGTTTTTATAATTAATCATTTACTCTTATTCTTTATAAGAAATGGATCATCATCAATATGATTTTAACTCTCTCAATGAGTATGAGAAAATTTTTTATGTCGAAATCAATTCAAATTCACCGCAATACCATCAGTTCCAACATAATCTAATATACTATCAGGTGGTCCAGGTCTACCACTTCCATCATATTCATCTAATACTAATGTTGCTATTGTCGCAAGTACAATGTCCATAAAGAGACATAATAAACGAACATCCAGAATTTAGGATATATTCGACATAGTTCCATACAAAAATAAGAAATGTGTGAACATTGATGGTGCAATATGCAAGTATTACAAAAGTATTTTGGTTGCAAGTCTAAATGATGGAACTAATCACTTGAAATGCCACAAAGACAAATGCATGGCTAAAGCTGGTGTAGGTATGAATCAAACTTAACTAAATTTTAACACTGATGGTATAGTTAGTACGTGGACTTATAATCTAATGGCTGCTATAGAATCTCTAATTAGACTTTTGCTGCTATTGATTTACCTATTAATTTTGGTGACAGTGTATTATGAAGAGCTCATTAGAAGAGCACATACCCCACAATCTATAGTAGAAATACTACTAGATCTGATATATTTGCATATTTCAGAAAAAAAAAAAACGCGATGAATTAAAATTAGAATGTGGTGATTTAAATCTAAATTTTGCCTTAATTTCTGATATTTGGAATGCATGTTCTAAAGAGGACTATTTATGTATTAATATTCATTACTTAGATTTAGAATAGATTTTAAATAAAAAATTAATAGGATTTAAATTTATAAATAAAGCACATACTTGTGAAAATAACTATGATTTAATAATGGAAGTTTTGATATCAAAAGCCATATAATATCCATAACTTTGTATAATGCTGCGGCAAACACAAGGAATGTCTCTTTATTTAAATCACAACTTAGCTAATATAATGGTAGAGTCTTCTTACATCAACGTTGCGTGTGTCATATCATAAACCTCAATATAAAATTAGGTATGAAAGAATAATAGGTAATCTATTCTATTGATAAAATTTGTGCGGTATTATCTTGGATTACTAGTTCGAATTCTAGGATAGCTAAGTTTAAAAGATATTGTAGGGCATTCTATATGAAGCTTCACATGTTTGGAACTGATATGCCAGTAAGGTGAAATTTCGCATATTTGATGTTGAAAAATGCCCTCTCACATAAAGAAATGGTTAGTGGTTTTTTTAATTCTTGCGATCCTCTTGTTATGTTGAATAGTTTTGATTGGGATACATCTGAAAAATTTAAATATTTTTTAAAAATATTTTATGATTCTACTGTTCGACTTTCATGTGTTTGTTATCCTACATCTTCTCTTGTTTTGCATTCACTTGTTGAAATTACTAACTTGTTTCAGATTTATGAGAATGATGAAGTGTTTAAACCAGTTGTTTAGAAAATGATTTCAAAATTTTAAAAATATTGGAAGGAAATTTCTCTTTTATATACTTTTGCTTTTATATTAGATCATATGGTTAAGTTATAGAGTTTAACAAATACTCTTACATTTATGAGTCAACATATAAGTGTTGATTATTCTTCCACTATTACTAACGCTACTAACAAATTATATGAAATGTTTGGTCTTTATGATAGTAAATACAAATACTTGTGGTAACAGACACGAGAACAAGAGATTCAACACAAGAGGAAGAGTTTGAATTTTGTTAGCAGTTGCAGTTCCAGTTTCACTAGGATGGAACTTCAGAAATACATTGAAATCGATTTTTCATTTTTTGATTTTTGTGCAAATGATTTAGAATCCTTATACCTTTTGGATTGGTGGAAGAAAAGCTCTACACGATTTCCTATACTAGCACAACTTGCACGAGATGTCTTAACAATTCATGTCTCAACAGTTTCTTCCGAATCAGTATTCAACATAGGTAGGAGAGTTATTGAAGAAAAAAGGACTTTGTTAAAGCTAGAATTAGTTGAAGCATTATTACGCATAAGAGATTGGGAGCATGTATTTCATCAAGGTTAACATACAACTCATAATAAAGACTTGACTCAATGTTTTCAGAATATGTTCTTAGATGAAGATCATTTTGCAGCGAGAATCAGTTATGTGGTTCACCAATGACTAATTCTGTGGTTCACCAATGACCAATTCTGTGGTTCACCAATGACCAACTACTATTAATAAATAGATGATAGATAATATATTATAATGTATTAACAAATTATTATTCTTATTATTATTTTGTTTATGGCTTTATCGTAAGGTCCGTTTTTTCTTATTTAAAGCCGGGAGGTTTTTTTGACGGACCCATTTTTTAATAATATGCAATAAAGTCTTTATTTGACCAAAAGTTTATTCTTTATATGAGATACTCTTAGACTCTTAGTTATTTGATAATTTGAGATACTATTAGTTATTTGATTCTAAACTTTGATGATACAATTTGATAATTTTGTTTGAATTATTTTTTGGAGCTCTTCTTAATTGGATTATTTTTAGAACTCACAATCTCAAATAATCTCTCTTATTTTAATAATAATTTATTATGGATATTTTATTTAAAAAGAACCGGGCTTATTTTAAACCTGATAGAACCCGACTCATTTTAAACCAGAATAGACCCGAGATAAACCCAACAAAATTTTCAAACTGGGCGCAAACTTATATTTTGAAAACAATCTCAACTCAACCTAACTCTTTTTTTTTTTCGAGATCAACCCGACTCGACTTTAAATAATAAAAAATCTTGAAGAGATTGGATCGGATGACCGTTTGAATACCTCGAATAATTATAATTCAATTAAGGAACGAAGCTAGACGATGACATAAAAGGCTAACAGCACGACTACGCATGCCTTCAATTAGCAAGGTAGGCTAGCTATGTACCTTGTCTTGTACTTACTCCTATTCCACATGGAAAAATTAAAGACGAACCTGTTTGAGGTGTGCCGTGTGTGCCCTAAGCTACTACATACGTACCTAACTAGCTGAAGTTAGAACACATACCCATGCCACGATTCCAGATTTTCGAACCCAATCATTCATTTGATTCAAACTATCAAACTTGTATATATACATGTACATACGTAGTAGTGATGTAATAATGTAACTTCACATGATGTAAGAAGTTTTACAAAATAATTAAGCTACTCTTTTTTTTTTTTCATTTATTTAATTTCTATAATTTGGTTAATTTCCCGTGAAAAATAATTAGCACCCACGAATTAGTACAACCCGTTAATTAATCTATAAAAATTAAACACCTGAGAAATTCTTGGACTTACAAGTATTTCATGCATGAAACTTATTTGCATTATGCAGCAAAAAAACGATGCCGTACCGCGTTTACCATTTGTAAACAAAGACCGCAGCGAGACGCTTCGTCTGCTCAAAAGTCAAAAAACTGAATTGTAATCTTCCCTTTTAAGTTTTAAATGGAAACGCGGAAGTCAAAACGACTTGTTGAAAAGTCAAAAGTAAATAAGAAAATTATAATTAATTTTTTGAAATAATTATAATGAATATTTTAAATTTTTATAAATGTAATAAATATTTTATTTTAATATTTAATTATATAGAATACTTTGATTTTGTATTAAATAATTTAAGATATTAAAATTTATTATTTTTTTATTCTCGACTTTTAATTTTTAATTTTAATATTATGAATTAATTATAATAAAAAATTTAAGTAATTTATTAATAATAATTATAAAAATTAAGAATATTTATTATAATTATTTAAAAAATTTTATAGTTCGACAAGCAAATAACGATCCTTACGTGTTACCGTCTTTTTAATTGTTTTAATTGAAAGCTATATTTTAATTATTTTCTAAAGACTTTAAGTAAATAGTTTAAAAAAAACAGAAAAAAAAACGATACTCCCGGTTCGCGTTGTTTACGTCTTCCTGTCTTCGCTTGGCACGTGTCGATCCCACATCACCCCCAATCTTCCAATTTATATATAGTCCCCCACCCCTATTTTCTTCTCTATTTCCTCTTCTTCTCATTACAACATATCTCTCTCTTAAAACTCGAAGATTTTCTCACTTTCTTTCACATTCACCGCCTTCATTTCTATAGCAGAGAAGAAAAGGGTGGTATAATGGTAGTTTCCCAGAAAAACCTCAATCCTCGGATCCGAACCAAATTCGGAGCTCTCTTATTACAATCAGAACCGAACCTAGTACCGACCACCGCACACCACGACGATGCCGGTCGAGACTACTCCGATTATTACCCCCAATCAACTACCGCTTCGGCTCCCATGAGCCCTACCATCTACACCACATCATCGCCATCCAACGGCGAGGCTTCTCCGTACGGCATGTCGCCGTGGAACAACCCCTCTCCCTACACAAAATCCCCGTGGATAATCCCGTCACCGATGATTGACTCGACGGCTGAGATCGATTACAAAAAATGGAAAACTAATAATCAGAACGGCCTGATCGGGTCGTTGGTCCGAAAAGAAGGCCATATCTATTCGTTAGCGGTTGCAGGTGATTTACTATACACCGGATCGGACAGTAAAAATATTAGGGTCTGGAAAAGCTTGAAAGAATTTACCGGGTTCAAATCCAATAGCGGGTTGGTCAAAGCCATTGTGATGAACGATTGGAGAATTTTTACCGGCCATCAAGACGGTAAAATCCGAGTCTGGAAAGTTTCTTCAACCAACCCAAAAAACCATCGACGTATCGGGAACTTGCCGACGTTTAAAGACTTCGTTAAGAGCTCAATGAATCCGAGAAACTACGTCGAAGTGAGACGGCATCGAAACGTCGTTAGGATAAGGCATTACGATGCCGTTTCGTGCATGAGCTTGAACGAAGAGCAAGGCGTGTTGTACTCTGCGTCTTGGGATAAAACAATTAAAGTTTGGCGGTTGGCGGATTTAAAATGCCTTGAGTCGATAACGGCTCACGACGACGCCGTAAACGCCGTCGTTTCGGCGTTTGGAAATTTAGTATTCACGGGGTCGGCCGATGGGACGATGAAGATGTGGAAGAGGGAGGTATTGGGGAAAACGACGAAACACGGGTTGGTTCGGGTGTTGTTGGAGCAGGAGAGCGCGGTGACGGCGTTGGCTGTGAGCCATCCATCTGGTGTGATTTATTGTGGATCGTCGGATGGGGTAGTTAATTATTGGGTTAGGGAGAAACAGTATTTGTGTCATGGAGGGACGCTTAAAGGGCACAAACTGGCGGTTCTGTGTTTAGCGACGGCGGGCCCTAGGCTTTTGTTTAGTGGGTCGGCGGATAGGACTATTTGCGTGTGGAGGAAGGAGGTTGAGGATGGGTCCCACACTTGCTTGTCCTTTTTGACGGGTCATACAGGACCTGTTAAGTGTTTGGCCGTTGAAGAAGATCTAAGCGATGATAATCATGGTGAAGATCGAGATCAAGATCGAGGGTGGATAGTGTATAGTGGGAGCTTGGATAAATCCGTGAGGGTGTGGCGCGTGACGGAGTAGGCGAGTTTTAGCTATGCGCTTCTGTGTGAATTGGTGGTGGGCCTGCCCGTGGGCTGGCTTGGCTGAGATGTTTTTCTTTTTCACGTTTTCTTGGTCTGGAAGAAAGAAATAGAACAAAAGAGAGGAGCTGCCGAGAAATGTGATAATAAAGCCGAAAGGTACAGGGTGAAGGTGATATGTGCATGCAGATTCTAGGGCTACCTAAAGATAACGTGTAAGTGAAGGAAGCTAATAACGTACGATCTAATTAGTGAGTTATTTGTTAATTAATTAATTAGTCTTTGTTTTTGTTTGTAATTATGTCCGAAAGAAGAAATGTAATTAAGCTATTAGTCTATAGTAATGAATGAACTTTTAGATGATAAATACTTTATTATATATTATATTATATTAAGCTTATGTTTTATTGATTTATTATTTTTGTCATTAATCCTTAGTTTATGTGTGAAATTTTGATAAACAACTTTCATCACTCTAATTACCCCAAAAACTGAGAGTTTTTGTGTGCAAAAAAATTAAAATTTTCTGGGATCAACTAATCAAATTGCAGTTTAGACTGATACCATTTAGACAAATCGTGTACATTTTGATACTCTTAAGTATATAAAACTGAAGTTCTAAAGACTCAATAACAATTATAAACAATTCTTAGATTTGAATTCGAATCCTTCTCTATTACATTTCCTCGTTTCAAAATATGAATATTAGGTTTCTTCTCTAGCATGCATTGTTATTGACAGGGGCAAATGAAGGTCGGGGCGTACTTTCAATATTTAAATTTTTATCTTTATAAAATTAAATTTGATAAAAAAAAATTTATAAAATTTTATCTTTATAAAATTTTATAAATATATAATTTAAAAATAATGAAATTTAAATTATCATAAAATATAATTTTTAATTTATGGAGTTAATATTTTTTAAAATATTAAGATGGAAATATATATTTTTTAAAATAGATATATATAATATAATTAAATTATATAGTATATTTAATTTTTTAATTCTATTTTTTTTTCTTCTTTTCTTACTTATAACCAAATATAAATTTATATTTATATTCAATATTTTTTGCATATTATATTTATTTATTATAAAAATAATATATTTTTACTTTTTCGGCACCCTTATTATTTATCTAATTTTTTAATATAATTTACCCCAAAACAACAAGAAGTTTCTAAATCCGCTACTGGTTATTAAAATGTAACTCTAATCAATATCCAATGACTATAATATTGACATTCGATGATATCTCTTACATTGCAAAATCTTATTTCTTGGTCCCCATTGTTCCCAAATAGCTACTGATGCTGTTTATCATGAATTGATTAATCGTTATTGTATATAAAAATTGACGTGATAATTGATGTGGTATGCAAGACTTAAGCACTTGTGATTCAATCGATTTATGAAAAGCTATGTCTTCTCAAGAATTTCTCAAGAGTATTATTATCGAGCCCAAATCATAGTACGTACGAGAGTAAGTAGATCTAGCTTCAAATGATGGCAAACTACAGTTTGCCGTTTTGTGTCAGTGTCTTTTTCGGCAGGTGGATTTTTGAAACGCTCCAAACCGTCTAATAGTTGGCTTAAATAGAGGGAAGTACTTACAACCATTTCCTTCATTACGAGGAGGAAATGAATCCATATTTATTGGTGTCTAGTACTGACATTCAAGGTGATGTAATTGATTAGATTCTTGAATTACATGAGAGCAAAGGCAAGAATGAAAACCAGTAGTTCTGTTATAATACTACAAACATCGACTTGAAATAGGGAAACTTGAAAGAATCTCTGTCTTCAATTTGAAGATTCTCAAGTCTTGTCATTGGATTTGTTTTGCAACCACATTTATTCTACCTCTGAAATAGGTCCTTTCTTTTAAACACAAATTAACGATTATTTTTCCCTATAAAAATAAAAATAAAAAATAAAAAACTAAAATAGAGATTCATTAAACTGTCTCAGCTGCAAAAGCATGGTTTTCAAACTGTTAATTCAGTCTCTCTTAAGTAGATAGTGATGATGAATAGGAAAGCAAAAAAAAAAAAAGTCAAATTCATTAATAAGAAAAAATATAACTATAGAAGTCAAATTCGTTGCGCAATGAAGTTTCATTATTGGCTAAAGAAAAAAAAAAAAGGCATACATAGTATATATCATCTTAATTTGACATTTTAGTGTACGTTGGGCCATGTGTTAATTATAAGCTTATGAGTGGAAGAGTGGATTTCATTGTCATACTAATCCTATATTTATTTATGACTCATTTACCCACCACCCATTACATAACTCAGCAAGTATATTACTGTATGTGTATGTATGAGTATCTCCCTAAACCTCATATTAATTAATGCAATATTATTGGATTAAGAAATATCCCTCATTAAATCTGAATAAGGGTGATCAAGACCCTCAGCTAGTCAGCTCACCAGGGAAATCATTGACACACTCAATCCAAGAAGAAAGGCAGGTTAGTGTCGAGGCTAGATGATAGATCGGGCTGATCAACTATGGCTAAGCAGCTGAGACTGAGCAGAATGGTCATCCCATAAGATAACTTTGTGTTGGGGAGATGAGTTGAACAGCTGTGGCTGAGCCGATGGGTCATCCCAAGAACTGATTTTGTATGCACCTAAACGTAATGAGTGACGAACTAACGTGTCAAGCCTTTCACATAATCTTGGTGGATTCAACTATTAAATGGTATCAGACGCTCAACCCTGGATTGATTGGTCCATCTGCTGAGCTCAAAACATAGTTCGGAGAACACTTTATAAGTCATGGAACAAGTTATGAGGAGTGCTGAAGGAGAGAGCAAATAGGAGCTAGAGTAGGAGAACCTTTCACGCCCAAGTGTAGAAGAATAATGAGATGAAGGTGGTCCAAGCGTTAAAAAAAGATGGAGGGGAACTGAAGCGAGTAAGGAGGTAATAATGTTTACTCAAGGGGTTAGTGATGAGGTAATCTTTAAACATTTCTTATATATCCTCATTGATTCAGCTTGAGTGGTCCTATGAGGCAATAAAAGCATTCAAGACAATAAATCAGATTAAATCATTTCCCCTTAAGCCTAAGCAGTTTGTAAGGTTCTCAATTGTCTTAGTCAAATTAGCACTATGGTGTCCTCATATCAGCATTAGAGTGACTATACGAAGCTCTCGATGAGCACTCAACACTTGAGGGAACTATAGTTCCTCAACTCCAAAGAATGGAGAACATATGTGGTCTTCAACTCAGCACCTTGCGCAATTTTTATAACAGTACTTATCAACCTATAAGCTTCCAAATTTTTCAGGAATCATGATATATTGATCGTACGAGGTGCTCACCTAGAAGAGTGTTGGAAAATAGGTTTAAAATTCGCAGCGGAAGTGATTATTGGTCTCAGTATATAATAGAAATTTTCCGAAAACTTTTAGCAATTCTTTATATATATATAAATTAATCTTATATATATACGAAGAGTTCATACCTTAGCCTATGCGAATTGATCGCCGATACTTACACCATGATCTTCCAAGTCGATGCTCAACATACTAGGATGTGTGTGAACACGTACATATGACTAGATTTTCTCTTTTTCTTTTTATGAAAAAACCTCTCTAATTTTTTCGCATTATAAAATAATTAAAATATGATGTATTTATAGGATTTTATTAGGTTTTCTATTTAATATTATTTTTAATTTAAACACTTTAAATAAATTGAATTGATAATTCAATTATTATATTAAATGATAAGATGATCACGAGATATCTTTTAGTGATATCTTTGAAATGTTAAATCTAATTTAAAATAGAATTTTATCTATTTTAAATAATATCATTATCTTTAATGATATCTTTGATTTTTCAAATATTTTCAAATTTAATTTAAAATAGAATCTTATCTATTTTAAATCATATCATATCATATTCGAATTTTAATTTAATTTCTCAAATAATTTAAATTTAACTTACTTAATCTTAATATTAAATTAATATTTCATAAGTAGTAAAATATGGCTAGGCTGATCAACTATGGCTGAGTAGGGTGGTCAATTTTTTCATATGCTTTCAATTTTTTTAGGAAATCATGTTATATTGATCATACGAGGTGCTCACCCAGAAGAGTGTTGAAAAACGGGTTTAAAATTCACAGTGGAAGCAATAGTTTGTCCCAGTATATAACAAAAAATTTTCAAAAACTTTTAGCAATAAATTATATATATATATATATATATAAATTTTATATCTATACGAAGAGTTCATACCTTAGCTTATGTGAATTGATTGCTGAGACTTACACCACGATCTTCCATGTCGATGCTCAACACACTAGGATGTGTGTGAGCACGTACATATGACTAGGTTTTCTCTCTTTTTCTTTTTGTGAAAAAATCTCTCTAATTTTTTCGCATTATGAAATAATTAGAATATGATGTATTTATATGATTCTATTAGTTTTTCTATTTAATATTATTTTTAATTTAAACACTTTAAATTAATTGAATTGATAATTCAATCATAATATTAAATAATAAGATAATCATGAGATATCTCTTAGTGATATCTTTGATAAGGTCAAAGCTAATTTAAAATATAATTTTATCTATTTTAAATAATATCATTATCTTTAATGATATCTTTGATTTGGTCAAATATTTTCAAATCTAATTTAAAATAAAATATTATCTATTTTAAATCATATCATATCTTATTTGAATTTGAATTTAATTTCTCAAACCAATTTAAATTCGACTTATCTAATCTTAATATTAATTAATATTTCATAAGGAGTAAAATATAGCTAGGCTGATCAACTGTGGTTGAGCAGGGTGGTCAATGTAAGGAGTAAAATAACTTTGTGTTGGAGAGACATAATATAAAAAGTTGAATAGCTGTGACTGAGCAGAGTGGTCAACATAAGGAGTCACATAACTCTATGTTGGGGAGACATATTATGAAGAGCTAATCAGCTATGACTGAGTAGTTGAGGTTAAGTATAGTGGCCAACCTAAAGACTATGATAACTCTATGTTGGAGAGACGTGGTATGAAGAGCTTATTAGCTATGGCTGAGTAGCTAAGGCTAAGCCGATGGGTCATCCCAAGAATTGATAATTAAGGAGATGGACATTTTAAGGGTTTAGCTGAACATGAGTTAGTCTTTTACCAATTGAACAAAACATAATGAGCAAATAACAATCACAAGAAGGAAAATAAGGACAAAAATGACAAAGCACAAGAGACAAAAAAGAAGGTGAAGTATACCAATGATATGACAGAGGTGGAACAAGATTTGTAGTGGAGCATATTACTGATATGACCATAGTATAACCCTATATAAGCATGACGCGTGTAAAGTTGAGTAAGGATTGTCCCCTTACATAAGACGTATAAAAGCGACACTTTGCTTGGAGAAGAGAGTAATTTGTTTTTCCCTAATTCAATACTCTTTAAAAACTCTTTACTTTACATATTCTCTTCAACCCTAATTCCCTACGGACAAAATTGTCGGAGGAAGGTTGGCCAATAACAATCCCAACCTCTCCATTCTTTTTCTTATGCAGACGAAGCTTACCTTGGAGCATACTGTTTAGTTTGGATCCCTTGGCTGAACGAATATTTGGGTAACAATATAAATTAATTATAAAATGTTGGTGCAAGAATATACTCAATTTGGTTGATCCCACAAAGTTTAACAGTGTATCTACCAATATGCTTCAAACTGTAGAAAATACGGAAAGGGTATCAGAGTTATGATCGACAAAACCCCCTAACCAATCAAGTTAGAGAGATAAAGAGGAAGAGAGAGAGTAAAAGGATAGTTTATCCTAATATAGAGAATGTTCCCACAATATTTATCGTGATAGAACATATTCTCTAACATTCTCGGTCTCTCATAATATCTTTCCTTCATTATATCATCTTCTACTCTTCACTTGTCAACTTCATCCAACATTCTAAAACCTTTCAGAACCATTATTTTGGAAGAATTGTACCGGAGGTTAAGGAGCTCCTCGATCATGAGGTTTCCGATTGCATCGTTTGGAAAATACCATCTTGTTTTACGTGTTCTCGATCTCTCCTAATACCGAGGATGGGGTTTGATTCAAACGTTGATGAGCATAACAAAATATTATGTCTTAAATGTCCTCATCACAAACATTACACAGATTTGAATTCGTGCAACTTAACAAGTACATGTATAGTCCTTCGTTGAGTTATACATATTATGTTAACTACGACAAGAAAAAAATATGTCCTAAACCTACTCCATAAATAATTTATGGATCAACTTCAATGAAAAATCCCTTCATATATTGATATCATACATTTTTATCAATAAACTTTCGTCCTAACTTAAGGGCGGATAAGATGCCTGCGAAGAGGGTACATGCGTGTGCTTGTATCTTCATCTATACTGTTCATGCTATCTAACAATAAAAAAAAATCCATGTAAAAAGGTCATAAAACATGAAGATGTATTATACTAATCAGTATACATCATATTAATGAGCTGTATACTCTCAAAAAATTTATCTTTACATCTCTCTCCCTCATTTCTCTCTCTTGCAGAACTCTAACTGCGAAGCTCTCCCTCTCCATCTCAAATTGTGAAGCTCTCCCTCTTCCCTCTCCATCTCCATCTTTGCTATGCTCTCTTTGCTCGTGAAGCGATTCATCTTCATCTCTATTCTCTCTACTCGCGACCTTTGTGCATCAGCACTGACGTGCATCAAACTCTTCAGGTGCAAATTTGGGAGCCACGAACCAGGTTTGTTTCTTTATTTTTTTTTTCCAGAGGAAATACATTTCATTTAATCTGTGAACTCACTCTCTCGATCTCGCTTATTTTCTTCGAAAAAGATCTCTCTCTCTCTTAATTAATCTATGTTTTTTCATGGCTTGCGTTGCAAGATTCGATTTAGGGATTTTAAGCTTAGACTTCCCCTTAGAGTTTCTTCGCATTTAATTTGAAAGGAGATATTTATGGATTTTGATTTATAGTTTAATTCAAATTAAGACTATATGAATTTGTGGTTAGGGTTTAATTGATTTAGGGCTAGATGGAAGTCAATTTGCCTCATTAAAACAATGTTGATTTAACAATGTTGGAACACAACATTTTTGATTCAACAATTTATACTTGATTTCATTGTATATTGAAAATTTTTTATTTAATAATTGGAACACAACATGCTGTTTGTTTTTTTTGTTTTTTTGTTTTTTTGGTTTTTGCAGATTATCTGTAGATTTTATGTTTTATCAAATTTCGTGTTTTTCTATTTATTTTCATTTGCTACAAAGATTAATGGAATGATTATTATTGATAAATGTCAAGTTCAAATACTGATTCGTATAATACATCTTCACGTATTATGATATTTTTACATGATAAATTTTTTGACCATTATTGATTCATCTGGTATCTAAATATATGATTCATTTACAAATTTACTAAATCGAAAATTTATGGCGTTAAAAAATTTATAGATCCAATATCACATTCAGTAAAGATTTATGATATATGTATAGGGTGTACTAAATGTGTCCGAGAACAGAGGACTTTATTAGTTGTAAGAGATGTGAATCCGTCTGTCCAATGAATTTCTTAAGTGTTCGAGTTTATTTATGGCATGAAACAACTCGAAGCATGGGTCTAACTTATTGATACATTCCAAAAACCTTATTTGAATACATTTGATTTTTTTTTACCAACAAAAACTGTGTTCGAAACTAAAATTAGATCCTATGAATGGTCCAGATCTCGATTAAGGCACACGCAGCAGCCTATCCGCCCTCCCTATCCCTACTTGCCACTAGGTAAGAACCACTCCCAAGACAAACTTTAGGGAATGATTCCAACCAGCGTGGGCTTTTGATTGGATTTGACATGCACATTGGTGTGGATTTGTGTAGCTCGGCTACTGCCAGACTCACAAATCACAAAGCAACGGCCCAATTAGGATATGCATGAATTCTAGTAGGTTAAGTTGAGATATGTTCTTTGTTGTCCCACTTTCTTGTCTGGTTTTTTATGGGCCTTTTCAAGTTTGGGTGTTATTTATTTAAATTTTTTTTTCCTCCTGGTGTCGTTTGGGCCGGACCTTTGCCTGTTTTACAGCCTGTCTTTCGTTTGTTTTGTCTTGATTGCTTCCCTTTATCTGTTTTTAATACAATCTGGTCGAGAAAATATTTACCGAAACGTCTGGAATCTGATTTAAGTATAATAATTGTTGTTGACTGTACGACCACGTTAACAACTTATGAGAGAAAGTCCATCTACCGTGCTGCGTAATATAAATTCTAAGCATTGCCCCCCAAAAAAAAGACCAAAACTTGTACAATATTATTTCATAAGAAAAAAAAGAAAAGAAAAAGTCGTCTGATTCACTCCCATCTAATTTTGAACACTTCTTTTTCTGGTGCAAAATAGGACAGGGGTTATGAAGAGGAGTGGTTAACTTGTCATCACAATCTTGTCATATCATTTTCTTCCATAGATTTTACAAAAGAAACTAGTTTCGTCCCACATGTCAGTTGGCGGATACGCAATTTGTCTTGGTCTATTTTGTTTGTAACCTTCAATAATAGTCCTCTTTTTCCTCCTTTTTTTTTTTTTTTCAATTAATTATTTCAAAGTAAATCTTATGCATACCATTTCTTGCTAAAATAATAAGACACAATTGGTCAACAAGAAAAGACTTTTCTATTTAGAAATCTGGAAATGACATATATACAGACGTTATGCAAAAAAGGGGGGGAAAAAAAAGAACTTTCCTATGGGCAAACATAGTCAACAATCATAGAAACAGAAGCTTCAGAGCGAATAAAAGCAGGTGAATTGACTCCATCGATGACTTTGCTGAGAGCTTGAGCAAAGCCAGATAACGTGCCTTCATGAGCAAGTGGTTCAACATTATTACTACTCTGCTTCGAGCCATTGGAAGGGAAAATGCCTTGACCCTTTTTTCTAAGCTTGGCCATCTCACTGGTCCACATATCTATAAGCCCAGACATTGCCACAGAAAAATCTTCACTTCCTAACACAGACCAACACAGAAAAGCTTTTTACTCAAAAATGAAAAGGTTTTAGATACCTTTATTTATTTTATATGCTGTTGATGTTGAAATGCGAAGGGAACTTAGTGGGTTTTATACTAAGAAGTTTACTTGAATATCTGTGTGCTTGTAAATAGAGTTTAATTTGGTGGGTCCAAAAGGCTTATGTTGGTTGTATTGGTTTACGGCTCCCACAAGAAGCGTCAAAACTCAAAACCGCAGTTGAGAGGTAGTTGTTTTATATCTAGTACCTAGTTTTTAGAGGGAAGGGCTTCTCTGAAACTTCAGTACTGCCCACATGGTTTTATACTTATTACTCTCACGTGTTACCCACGTGGGAGAGTTCAAGGGACTTCTCACATTAGTAAGAATTTGAAGAAATCAATGATTCCGTTTCCAATAAGAAAAGTCTATGCAATGTAAAGTATATCTCGAAAGACAAAATTCAGATTGACGTTCTCTTTATCCCCAAAAAATAAAATAAAATAAAATAAAAATCTAAACTTTACACTGTTTGTTTAAGTTATGTTACATACAAAAACTGGTTTAGCATTTGAGAACAATCTTTCTCATAAGCGTGGGTTCAACTATGGATTACAGGATCTAAATATGTATTAAGATCCGATCACTAGGGCATAATAATGGTTTGTATGAGATCGTCCAAAAATTTATTAACTTATTTGCTACCTGATATACAAAACGCCATTTGATTTCCCGTGTACAATATCCAAAGTGAATGAATTTTTAGATCTAAACGAAGGATGGCATAGTTGATCAAGAAAAGAAAAGAGAAGAAAAAACAAACAAACGAACAAAGCATGGCGCAGTACTTACATATGATCTAGAGAAGGCTTCTTTGGAGATTCCATATATTGGCAGGTGGGTAACATTCTCGTGAAATTTCCATCTAGAAGCAACCAACCAATGCTCGGAAATTCATCTCTATTCGCATTAACATGGCAGGTATATATATCATTCTCTGATTCTTCAAAAAAAAAAGGCCCCCGAGAAAAAGAGTCAGAGCTCGAGCAAGGAACTAGTCACTGACTTTACTCAAGTATGTCCTTTACTCAATTGTGGGCGGAGTACTTTACTCAAGTATGTCCTTCAAAGTTCAACCCACCCATCGAATGACCAGACTTGGGCCCCATACATCAAACATTACGGAGCAAGATTTATATCACATCCTCACTACGGTATTCACATTCAATTTCTCACCAATTTTTGGATGGCCAAACCACTGAGCTTTGGGCTGAGCCAATAGGGTGCAGTTGCTTCATTTCCGATGGCCAACTGTCAATTGACTCAACTCGGGCACCACAAAGAGAATCTCTCAGCTGCTTGATGGGGCTTTCGACTAAATCTTGTACTGTCATTTTTTTCCGATTCACCGCATTGGTATCTGAGATAATCCCAGTAGAATTCAAATCCATGGCGTCCAACCTTCATACATGTTACAGAGATTGTCTACACTTGTTGCTTGTTTAAGTAGATAATCCACTTGTTCAGATATACTAATTTCCCTGACATTACAAAAACTAGTTTTACAGTCGAGCCAAATATTACATATAAACTTCTCATAAGAGTTGAGGGAGAAAAGTCACCTGTTGTCTGAAATATCTCGACCATCAAGCTTCATCTCAACTTGCTGTAAAACTGATAGGGCATAGACATTTTTACCTAAAGATAGAAAAATATGCAAGCTAAGCAAGCCCGCTTTTTAGAAGATAAAAACTATGATCAAACTAGTGAGAACTTCCATTTTTCACCAGCTCAAAAGCTCTGAACAAAATTTATTTACTTTTAATGTTTCACGTATATTGATTCTCCAGTTCCTAGGAAAATGTTTCCGTAAGTAAAGAAACCTAAGTCAAGACCATTTAAGTCTCCATTTCTAAGGGTTAAAAACAAAACTCGGGTATAGATTAGATTCTATGGGCCCTAATCGAGTGTATTTTATAGATTCTATGGCCAAACTGGAGTTTAAACCAAAATTGGCATTTAACATGCCCAAATCTTAAGGAACTAGACATGAAGCTTAAGAAGATAGACATGATACTTACATCTGCCGAGATGACCACCAGCATTCTTATTAGGAAAAGAACTTTCATTGTTCTCATCTACGAACTTTTTGTCTTGTGAAGATTCTCCATCTTTATCCCCAAAATTCTCCTCTAACTTGTCATTCAAAGGATGTGAAGTGTCACGGGGAATCATAACTGGTACAACATCCTGAGACGCCATATCATCCTGAGATACCATACCTGTGCATTTAGATTCCGGCTGTTCTAACTGTGAGGTTTCGTGGAGATCAGTGAGAGAAAATGACGGAGAGTTTTCTAGAGCAGTATCCTCATTTGAAGGTTGTCCCATCTCTTCTACTAAGTCATTGAAGCTATCCGGAAGACTAGCTGCTGTAATGCCAGACTCAGAGCTGCTACTGTAGATGCTATCTGGTGGAGATATCCATCCTTTATCTTGTAAAGAAAGCCCAGCAATGTTTAGAATATCTTTGCTACTCTCACTGTCAGACATGGAGAGGATCTCTCTATCCTTGTCATCATATTCTGTAGCATCACCAGCAAAATCAGACCTAGTCATGTTGATTCCTTCCGATTTTGTCTCCTGGCTTTCTCCAAGCCCTTCTAGAGCCTGTCAAACAACAAACAAGAGAGAGAGAGAGAGAGATTTTGGTGAGTTGGGATTATAATAGGGCTAAGTGGTTTAGTGTAATCAATATGCTTATCTTAACTAGTTCATACTTTATGAAGATTTCCGGCATGAAGACTTGCAGTTCGAGCAAGCCTGGTCACCATGGAATACAGTCCTCTCACAGACAATGTGAGTGATGGTACCAAGGGCTTAAAAGACTGACAGACCTCCCTTATTCTTAAACAATATGACTGATATATAGCTTGTCCGTGAATAGGAGATATTTCCCCTTTTGTTTCTCTTTCCCTTGTCATAGTTTCAGTCATAGCAGCCACATCCTTAGACAAAACTGATTCGAGTGGAAGAAGGATTGCGTTTGCCTGTACAAGGTCAGAAGAAAGATGAAAATCTGATTGCGTTTGCCTGTAATTGCATTTCCCCCTTTTATTTTTATTTTCTAAATATATTTTGTAAGTATAGGAAGCCTACACTAGATAAATAAACATTGGAAACAACAGAATCAATCAGGTCACTGCTACAACATTGCCCATTCCAGAATACTATAATTCAGTAACAAGGCAGGAGGGGCAGAAAAACCTTTGAAACATCTTCAATAAGAGAGCGGTGTATCAGAGCAGCTTCCTTTCCCAGGCTGTGCACATCATGTAGATCTTCTGTTATGGCCAGGACCTGTCGAAAGTAAAATTTTAGCGCTTTATTAAAATAGATAATTCATGTAAGGGGAAAGCCCAAGAGTTTAATGCCCATATATATACATGTCAGCAAAATATGTGAAACCTACCGTAAGGGCATAAACACTGGGACATTGTAACAAGTATATATATCCTCCCATGTTGTATCACATCCTTATCTTATATCAGTATCAATCTTCAGAGAATATAGCACATGGAATAGAAACAGATAGGTGTGACAGATTTTTATCTTGTTTTACTTCATTCTTTTAGTATTCTCTGAATTTGATTGAAGATGATTAACAAGAATGGTGCTTTGAGCATTTCAGTCAAATTGTCTTCCACACCCCCTACACACACGCCAACACACCAACACCACCCTACAATCCCCCCGGCCGACAGATTTGCTCATGTGATGGCATTTATTAATTTATTATACTCTCATGATATTTTCGGTAATGTAGTTTAGTCAGTCTGTGAATAAGCTTTTTAAAAAGGTACTAGCTTCAAGAAGCGGCTAACTGGCTAAGATTTTTTATATGGTTTGTTGCATAGTTCCATCTCTTGCAGCACGATATTGTTCAATTCATAGTCACATACAGTAGAGAACATACCTCTTCAAGCATGGAACCACATTCAGAGGTCAAAGCAGTGTGACTCCTCGAGACACGAGCAAATGCAGCTAGTGCAACACTTGCTTCATATGCACAGTCCGTCATTGCTAGAATAGTGCCTTGTAAATCACCTGTACGAGGCCAACACAACAATAGTTTATTTAACATCTAAAAATCTGAACGAGGTGTATAGACAAGGTTGATTTCTCTGGGAAAAGACAATTCATAAGCAATCAGATCTCTGTGAATCGATGACATATAAGTCTGTGGATGTAATTATTTATGTCAATAACCTGAAGCTGACTTTGCTTTGAGAGAGGCAATCTGGAGCTCGTTAGCTGCAGAGTACAAGTTACTTGAAGCAACTTCCATGGTGCTTTGCACAACCTTCCATTCTTGTTCAGTACCTAAGGCGAGAAACAAAAGGAGCATGTGTCTGTCAATTGAAGGGAAAACAATTAAGTTAAGTAAAACTAAAACTAAAATAATAAAGTAACAAAAAAGTTATTCCAATCAGTTTGTGGCTCACATGTAAAAGAATGATAAGTAACATCCAATCTTGTGAGAGAGTTCAAGTAAGCTTGCTGCCAAGTACTGGCATCTCCATCTGTCCTAAAAGGATATATTTCTCCTGAAAACTCGAAAATTCCATCTCTAGATGCTTCAAATTCCAAAATTGACTTGCAAATCTTAAAAATATTTGTCGCCTTCTCTCTAGCTTCTAGTAACAAATGCCTTCGCCTAGTGAGATGGTCATGGAACTGAGAAGGAATCCCTGAAATCTTGGGCGACATATTTCCAGTTGCAGTACTTGTACTACCACAAGCCCAACCCATTGCTCTCTCAAGTTGTCCTTCTGCTGTAAGAGAATTCCGTTCACATGCTTGTAAGCCTTCCAATGACTTGGCTATCTTTGAAGCAGCAGATTGTAAACTTTGCAGTAACTTAGGTCTGTTGAAAGTCATAATGATAGGAGTTAAGGTATCATCAACAGATAAAAATCTCTGAAGTATGACTCTGTTAGCTTGTGAAGGGTTCAAGGTAACAGAATGTAACCATTCCATCTGAATAGTCTCTAAGCTAGTTTTTCGAAGAGTCTCTCTAAGCTCATTCACTTGCCTCTCCATAAGCAAAGCTGCTAACCTAGCTGCTCTAGCAGTTTCGTGAGCATTGCAGTATTCCTCAAGCATGAGTTGAACCCTTCTCACAGATCCCAACTCTTTTTTGTCTAGATCATCCGCAATTTCTCTTGTTGCCTGCAGTTGCTTCAGATGTTCATTTTCTCCATCTAACCAAGCTAGAAAAGCAGGAATTACTCGTTCCCTAAGGTATTGGCCAATATTTTCCTTCACTTGGGTTTCAAGTTTTTTCCTCATGACATCAAAAAGTTGAACAAATCCTAAATTTTGATCAATCGATGAAGCTATGTCATGTATGCATGAGTCAAGAAAAGAGTCAATGACCCTGATTTTCCAAATAAAGAAAGAATGGTTGTTAAATAAGTCACCAAACATCCAGATAAATTCGGAGATTGGGGACCCAGAACTTATCAAATCAGACAAATTAGGAAGTCCATTTGAGTAAGATGCAATAGAACCTCTAAGTGAAGATAAGACACCGTCAATAGACTCCAATTCACAGAATGGATTAACTAGTTTAGACAAAAGTACTTTGCTTCTCAAGAAGAGCTCCCTCTCATGTTCAGCATTAATCAGAGAATGAAACTGGTGTTCTGAAGATGCCAAAGCATTCTTTATATCAGCTTCTCTCTTTGCAAGAGCAGAAGTACGGATGTCCCGTTGGTTCCATGTCTGATGGAGTTGATCAAGCTGAGCCCTACAAGCTTCTTCTTGAGAGGCAAGCTCATCTGCCTCTTCCCAAGAGAGATTGTCTCTGCCCTTTGCAGCAGCTTTTTCAAGAGCCAACTGCTGTTCTGTAATACGGCCAACCTTGAGAAAGTAGTTCTGTTCCAGCTCAACTAAAGATGCCCTCTCTGTTTGAACCTCCAAAAACTGCACTAATGCCGTATCAATACAGCCTCGTATTTGCGAGATAAATCCAAAAGCATCCATAATTTCTGAATCCAACGAAACAGCAGATCTTATGATCTCAGGTAAAACATCTTCTGTGATTTGTTTTATTAGGCCCTTACAGGAAAGCAAACAGGATTTGAAACTGGAAGTCCAATTTCTTTCAGAATTACGCTTTGGATGGTCTCTTGCCCTGTAGTCTATGCTCGGTAAGTCATCGATTATGTCTCGTAATTCATTAATAAATCCTTCCAAAAGTGCACATTTCTCTACTTGCTCTTCTAACCTCATAAATGTAGTTTCAGGATCATTATTTGAAGTGTTCCTTCCATATCTTGCTTCAGAAGGGTTGCTGCAAATGTTCAGTGCCCTTTGCTTAACCTCCTTATACAGAGCAGCCACAGCAGCATTTATAACAGTTAACACCTTCTCCTTCTTCTCCTTCACATCCTCTTGGACTCTTGCCTCCTTTGTCTCATCATATCTAGGCCTTCCTGATTCAAAATATGGAATAGCATCTCCTTTCCTAACAAGACCAGCAGATTGCACGTACTTTATGAAAGCAGAGAGGAGTCGATCCTTGGCTTTAAGTTCAGTCTCTGAACCTATGGAGGTGACAAGCTCACCATATTCTTCCTGAACTTTTTCTATCTCTACCGCATACTTCTCCACTTTGAGACACTTATCATCATGATTGAGTCTGATGGAACCAATGTCATCATGTCCTTTTGCAATAAGTTCAGCAGCTTGCCTTCTGGCAAGCAATAGAGTATCAGAAGAAAGGGCATTCAAAGATAGCTGTAGAACTTGCGCCCAGCCATGGACTGGACTAGTTGTCAAGTAATTTAATGGCAGAATTCTTTCCAGAGCTATTGAATATGCATGAAGTGAAGTTATAGATAAAGAAAGTCCTTCATCCAATGCAGCTACGAGCTGAAAGACTTCACTATCTATATCATGGCATTGGGCTTGTGTGGGCTCAGGAACAATTGTCAATGGAACCCCTGCCATCATAACAGCAGATGTAAGAGACAAAGCTCCTTTCATGGTATTCAAGTTCATACAAGTGTTTACTTCTGGCATCATATTGCTCCTGAGAGCATCAATGATCTTTGCATGATGCTCGATCCAGGTTGTTGCCTCTTGAGCTTTCTCAGAAACCACAGCCTTTGCTTGACCAAATTCTCGTGCCTGAATTTCAAATGATGCACGGGTTTTCTCAGAATTACAGGTTGCTTCAGCAACAATTGACTTGGCTTTTGTTTCTTGTAAAATAAGGTTTGATCTCTCTTGGTCAGCACGATAAAACATGGCAGCGACAAGCTCATATTGATTTAGAATATCGACAAATCTCTGTATGAGAAAATTTCCCTGTTAGAGAAACTATTCCATGATAAAAATGGGGGCAGAAATAAAACAAAAGATCTAGCAAATTGTCGGAAATTGTTAGCAGAACCCTGTTGTACCTCAAGAGCAGACTCAACGGCTGGTAGGGTAGACAATAAGAGATCATGATGTTCCTGCCAGAGATAAAGGACATAAATATATGTTTATAGATGCAAATATATGATACAATGCAAATTACTTTGATATACTGGTAGGGTCTAGCACCTGCCACCCTCCTCTCTCGAATAGCTTTTTCATGTAGTCAATATCGACTCAAAGTTTTACAGAACACATAACAGCATAAACAACCAACAGGTGAGACATGATTCAGCAGTTGAAGAAATCCTAAGCTTCCGTAAGGCAAGTAGCATATTGTAAAAACTTTTGACATATATACTTCAATTCTTAGCATACTGCCAAAACACAAGAATTTATATGCATCGGTACATGCCAGGAACTGAAAAAATATGGTCTAAGCAGATATAATATCATATTTTCCCTACACACACACGCATATATATATATATATATATAGTGAGAGAGAGAGAGAGCAAGAACAAAACATAGTATATTCATTTTTTAAGGAAAATAAGGACCTGTAAGGGAAAACGAATTTCCTGCACTCGCGATGCAAACAAACTCAAGCTAACAGCCAACTCCATGCCTTTTCTTTCTTCACCACCAATTGCTGCATCATCGTGAAAATCACCACGTGTCCATTCTATAAGTGGATCCCAAACAAACACTTCTAGTAACATTAAGAGAATGTCTTTGTTCTTTTTCAGAACATCTACAACTGCCTCACAGTTGGCTCTAAAGGTGCCTTCGATTCCTGTCAGCCCTAGAGCAGCTTCAATCATTTGGGTGAGACGGAACGGAACAATCTCTGGAATTTTTAACCTCCGTCCCTTGTCAAAACAAACATTGTAGTCAATATGTACAACGTCCCCAGTACAAAAATCCATAAGAATATTATCCAAATGCCTATCCCCCAGACCCAGAATGTGGCCCACCATGCTCATCGTTGCAACACTTCCTGAATACCTACAAGTGCAGAAGAGAAACTAGGTTTTTCTCAACTTATATTCAACCTTTGAGATTATTCAATTGAAGAGATCTTCAAATGGCTCAGGGGTCAAACAAACACCAGTCAACCAGAAAAAAATAAAATTTATTAATTAATTCAACAACAAAAAAAGGCCACATACCTCTTCAATTTCAAACTGAAGGCTTTGAATCCTTCACTTGCACACCATAGTTCTTGATGAAGAAGCTGTCTTGGAACCTCCGTCATAAGATCCAGTAGAACCTTACGTTTGACCTCCTGTGGCCAATCTCTTCGTGAAATTACTCTTCTTATGCCTTTCTCTTTTAGTGCTGGTATGATTTTACCATAAAACATATCACTCGGTCGGGGAACAGGTGGAGGAACAGAACCTTTTATATTGCTAGCTCCAATTGCTGAGAGTTGTGTCAGCTGCACTCGGTTTTGCCAAGATTTAAAGACACTATATATGCTTGTTACATTGTCCACCCATTGGATAAGACCAGCCTGACCACTAATTGGAGTCACAGAATAATAACGGATTTGAAGGGAATGGCTATGAGTTGCAGGAGACGATTGCAGAAAACCATTGATCGCTTGCAACATCTGCATAATTCTGGCATCAAGACGGAGATCTTCTCTTCCCTTTAAAAGATATTTGTACTTTTGACCATCTGAACCTTGTAGAACAAGTATTTTAGGTTTAGTCTTTGTAGATAGTATGGCCACTTTTTCTAAGAAAGATGCAATTGTAACAATTCCCTGAAGATTACAATTGAAACTCTGGTCAGCTTCTGAAACCGTAACATTCTTCTCAAGACCAGGCATTGGGACATCTGATGATGAAAACAAAGCCAACTGCGGGGCAACTTCCCTCAAAGAAATTGATGACTTTCTCTGGTAAGATGCTAGGGATGCCGCGATTGCATCAAATGGACGCCATACATCTGCAAGTGCTGCAGCAGATACCGGAGGCGTCTTGAAGGTAGAGATAGCTGATTTCAGTGGTTCTTTATACTCTTCATGGAACCAGGTTTCATGACGTGTTTCAGGTTTTCTCGATGTTGAAGCCATACGTCGCTCCAAAGCCACAACAATGGGGGCCATCATCGCAGAGTATTTAGCAGCATTTATCTTACTCTTCTCGCTCTGGCTGAGAGTAGCATTTTCTGAAATTCGAGCAGCTTCCTCTTTCAGCACATTTATGCGCTTCATAACATCTGAAATGAAATTACAGCCAGACTTCTCAATATGCCTTTTTTTCATAGAAAAACCCAAAAAAATCAGTAACAGTAAAGAATGTGATATGGGGAAACTCATGATTACAACAGACTTGATGTGACAGCAAGGACAACCTGCCATGAGAAATTAAGTGGTACTGGAATCAGACATCTACACCAATTCATATTTTATTGACACTTAACCCCAAAACCAAGGCATGGGCATTCATGCTCAACAATAAATTATATGAGCAGAATATTGTGAATTTTCAACTTCAAATAAATTCATGCGCATATAGAGTACTTTATCTCCTAGTAAAACAGACTTCATAACTAAAACGAGCCTCATTTGCTACCTGTGTGAAGATCTTGAAGCGTGCTAAGCCATAGCTCCTCCCAAAGTACAGTTACATTTACTAGCTCATTTATCATCAGCTGAACGTCTTCAATCAATCTTGGGTAAAGCTCTCGCTGTATGTATCAAGACATTATGGTTCGTCAGATCTTAACAAATCGATACCAGGATACCCTTCATTCACAAGAGTAGCAGGGACATGATATTCACATTTTAAGAATATGCTACACTATAGATGAAAACCATTTGGATGAAGAGAGCTCAACTAACTGTATACAAGTTTCCATACGATTGTGCCTACAACATTTCCTTACCCAATTTCAAATAGATGATAACAAGACATTTAACTCAAATATAAGAGAACTAAACATAGAAGCTGTCAAAAAAATCATTGAAAGCAAATCTTACCAAACAACCCAGGAGTTGTTGCAGCTCCTCCGAAGGCTTCTCTTCATAAGAATTTACATCAACTAGTGTTGGATACACTATGGACCAAGGAGATTGTTTTGCCAACATCATGAGTACTCCCTCTAACTGCTTCCTAACCATTTTCTCAGGGTGAGAGCTGAGACGAGCAAATAGCTGTGGTGTAACTTCCTAAAGAAAATATGCCGATTAGCTGACAGAAAAGTTAATTTACTATAAAACTGCATAAAAAATTGGAGAAAGAAACACTGCATCACCTGCCATGGCAACAATGGAACTGTTGAAAGAGCAGGCTCAAGTGCATCCTTTAGCTCTACTCCATAATTAAGAAGTATATATAGGACATATAATGTGGCCCTCAGTGTGTAACTTCCAGCTTTTTGTTGCAATGACTCACAATCCGAGCCTACCAACTTATGATTACCAACATTGGCAGATGAATAAGAAAGATACTGTATAAACCCATGAGCCGCATATCCAAAGAGAGACACTCTTCTCCTTCTCAAAAACCACCAAACATCAGTTAAATCATCGATGATGGCTACTGAGTGAGTTTCCCCAATGTCAATATTAGCTCGTAGGAAGCAAATCTTCAATTGGGAGGCCAGTACAGAAGGAAGGTGTTCACCCCGCGAGTTTTCAGCAACAGGCGTCCCAGCTGTAGTTTCAATAATATTCACCACTTGCTGCAACAAAGCACTTGTGGAGTTACCAAGTCTCAGATGATCAGAAGAATCCAGAGAAACGTTCAACTCTACTTGATCATTTTCAAGAACCTCAGCTTCACTCTTATTATGGACAAGCTGCATGATACAATGTTCCACCCTCATGATCTCCTCTTCAGTGAGTTTGAATTTCTCAGGCTGTACTTCTGGAGTAAGAATTGAAGAAAACAACCATGGGCAAAAGGCATTCCCATTTGGGGTATGCAGGGAATCTCTGGCTTGATTGAAACACCAAGAAGCATAGGCGATCCATGATTTGCCAAACGTGGGGCAAAGGCGAGTAGACAATTTTGTTAATGTGCCCACAATTTCCTCAATAACAGTACCAATACATGGTCTAGAGCTCAAATTCTCATCACAGGATAGTTCATCTTTATCAGAAGAAAACCTGCTAGCCGCATCAAAATCCTTTAGCATCCTGAGAACAACAGTATCTAAACTCAAATCTTCATAATCCTGTTTCAACCAACCCGAGAGTTTCAAGCAAGCCTTCACTTTTAGAATACCATGGTTAGCGTCCGACTCAAAAGAAGCTGAAGGAACCATCCAAGGATGTACGAATGACCAAAGATTTGTGAAAGCATCTTCGAATTTGTTTTCAGCATGCATTAACAGGATGTCTTCATACTGCAAATTCAACATGAGGAACTTCCCATGCCCCTCGTCAGAGGAACTCAGTATTTGATCTCTAAGACGATTACTAAGCCGGTTTGCCAACCTTAAATTTCCCTGCTTGCGGGCTAAACTTAATAAATTCATACAAAGATTGAGAGTTACAGGAGAAGTTGGGCAGACACTTTGATATACCCGGAGAACCTTTAGCCATGGGTTGCAATCTTGACGAACTCTGCTTAGAGGAGACTGCATCGATTGGATATAAGAGCTCAATACTGACTCAAGTACTTTGGATTTATCTTGGCTGCCTATTAGCTTGTGACCTTCTTCAAATGCAAATATGCAGTGTAATTGTGTGGCAAATGCTGCTGCTTCTTCTAACCCATCAAGTGGCAAAATAGTCAATGTTTCCTCCAGCATTGACCTAGCCTTCTGTACTTCCTGGGTGACTTTTTCTATCCTTCCCTCTTTTTGGAACAGCATAGCCTGTAAAAGCATCTGCTCACTTCTTTGCAAAGCCATCTTGGGATTTAAGGTTAGTTCGCTGCTACTCTTCAGTGTCAAATCAAGACATGCCCATGATGACCTGTAATCACCATCATCAAAGTGTGCCAAGGCATGAATTGCATTTATCTCATTGCCTGCTGTAGTTAGAGCACCAGAATAAATTTTCCTTGCATGCTTTGCACGTAGCGTTTGCAACTCTATTAACCATGATTCAAGAGACTTCCAATCAGACACAGCAGTATAACTCTCAACAATGCGTGCAATTGCAAACTGTACTCCATCAGAACCCATAGAGCTAAGCAACTCCTCAGTCTCCAATAAGTGGGCGAATTGAGCAGCTGCTTTTTCATATTTACCTTGTGCCTGATATACTAGCCCCTTAATCCATGAAAAAGGTCCCAAAATTCCATTGGTACTGAGAGATTGATTGTCCTCAAGAACCAAGGAAGGGAAGGTCACTGAAACCCATTTTTGGAGGCCAACCAGAGCTTCTGGTTCATGATTCTTATAAAGTGCCAATGCCATATGCCTTATAATCCTTGAAACATCTCCAGAAAATTTACCCCTAATGTTGTGGAGATTCTCACCTACCTGTACCCGAGACTTGTCCTTTATAGTAGAAGCAACAAGATTACTGAGTTCTTGCAATCGTAGAGTGCAGTATTGAATTGTAGCATCTTGACATTGTAGTGCCAAGCCAGCACTCATCATTGGCTCACATATACGAGAAAACCACTCCTCACATACTTTCCTGTTTGCACGGAAAAACTGGGAACTTTGGCGAGTAGCAGGTGATAAAACAGCAGACCCTTCATATGCATTGTATACATTTTTCTTAAGGGCCTCAACAAAATCCAATAACAACCTCATTGGCAGCAAATGGGCCCCAGAAGACCCTATAATAGTTAAGTTTCCATCATTTTGCACACTATCAAGCTGTAACATGTGTGCAGTGTCTAAAAGCATTCGCTCTAGTGCAGCAAACGTTTGTGTTGGCCCACCCAGACTAGTTCGAAGACGCATTGCTATACAGTATCTAGCTGCTTCATGTACAACCCACCAGACACCTGCCAAATCATTAACTGAGAAAATCCTATCAAGAACATTTTCATCCACTTTAATGTCCAATACCTCATTTGCACCAAAATTCCCAGCTTCCTCAGGGTGACTTGGAACAAGGTCTTTTGACTTCCCACAGCGATGAATGAGACGTTGAATCCACAAGGAAACAGGAACCTTCCACCTCAATGATATGTAACTCAAGATGGAAACAAGTTGTTGCAAATGAATCTGCTGAGGAAGCTGCTTCAGGGCAAATACTTGCTTCCAGTGCCAGCTTGAATTATTACCTGATTTAGAAACATTGGGGCTTGATGCAGTAAAAGTTCCAGTGTCATACAGACCACAGGCATAGATGGTTGTAGGCAAGACATGGGCAAGAAGTCTCACAAACACATTCTTTATGTTAATATCTGGATCACCAAGTTTCTCAAGCACCACTTCAGCTATGAAAGAAAAGTACTTAGGATTTACTAGCCTTGCTCGTAGAAGCAGCTCCAAAAGCAGTGCAACACGGAACCTTACTTTTGGCTCCCTGTCAGTTGCAGCGCCCAAAACTGAGAAAACCAACTTTCCAACAATTGCAGAAGAACCATTAGCTTCATACAAATAATCATTTTCTTTGGAATTTTCATTAATTGCTATGATATTCTCACAGAATCTCTGGACCCAATCTAAGGCAGCAGCTTTAACTGAAAGTGGCGATGATGCAAGGAGCGCTTTCGAAAATAGCATGTTATATTTACTAAGATGTTCAATGATGACAGTTGAATACCCCTCATTGAGAAAGTTATCATTTAGACATTTTTCAGTAACAACATCCATGGGATTTTTCACAATACTTGAATTTCTCCGGGAGCATTTGCTAAAGAGCTCAGAAGCAGTTAGTTTGTCCAATGTCTTGATGATGCTGACTTGCAACTCCACAAAATTCTGAATTGGAAAGCCAAAGGGATTCAAGTCCTTCGTCACAAAGGAAAGCAACCTATCTGACCTCTGAAGATACATGGCAGCGATTTCTTCTTGACCTATCAAACTGTCACTTCCTCCAAAACCAATACATGTCAATACAATTTTCAAGTCAAAATTAATCAATGCAAACAACTCAAGTTTTGAATATACTCTAGAATCTTTATTATTACGATTGAGCTCATCCCCAGTAACAACATATTTTGCTACCATGACCTTTAACATTTCCATCTCTTCAATCAGTAGAGTTACTGTTTCCTGAACCACTTCATTATTCCCATGCTGAAGCAAGAAAATATATGTGGCAGCCGAACTTCCCGTGACTAAGTAATTTGGATGCAAGCGAAGCTGAGACACTGGCGCATCAAATTGCAATAACTTGCGCACAGATGTTGGAAGGAGGCCGAGATTTTGCAGCGATAATAACTGAAGATTAGTTTTTAAAACCCCATGAACTTGGAAAGAGGTAATCCTCCCAGCGCTCACCAGTTGGGCAGTACCGGCCATTTCCAAACTCTGAAATAAGATATCAACTGCAAGTGGATAAAAGGTCGAAAATCTTTCACACAATATTTCTGCCAATAAAGTCAAACACTTCCACAGATCCCCAATCCACGTTATCCATCCAAATTTCAATCCAATCATAGATAAACATCCCAATAACTGGGGAAGCGTGCTGCAAATAGGTTCAGTGATTTGTTCAAGTAGATTCATTTCCAGCAATCCAGAAGCAGTAGACTGCAAAACTGTTGAAAAGCAAGAAAGCAACGCAAGCAGCCTTCGGAATTGTTGTGGTGTTCCAGGACTCCCATCTTGAAGCAATACATCCATGTCACCCATGAACTTTGAAAGCAATCCCAAAGAAAAATGCAAATGACCAACCCAATGCTTCTGATATTGCAAGAAACTACCCATAATGATCTGTCGATCAGGTTCACTTAAGTCAGGTACCAAAGCCCAACCCAAAAGAAGATCAACAATGTCAAGGAAATGAGGCTGAAAACATCTCGAGAACTTCAGAGAAATTAAAGTTAAGACCCCAAGAAGCCGGTGTAATAAACTCAGTGACGTTCTTTCATCCTCAAGAAGTACTTGGCATGCTTTGAGAATTGGCAATGCATATCTCTCGATCCCACCTGCATCTCCAACATTTATGAACTCTCGCAAACCTTCTAATGCTAATTCTGAAGTCCCATCACCTGCATTGACTCTGCTAAGCAATGGCGATGCCCAACCAATGAACCGATCTACCAAACTTCCAAGCATGACATTGTTTTGTCTTCCACTTGAGGTTGTAAGAATGGAACACACAACAGCAGAAAGAGCCCCATAAGCTATGGCAGCAGATTGTCTCACCGAGTATGATCTGAGTTGTAAGTTACACAAAATAATATGGCTTGTTATATCAATAAATAAATTAATAGCTTGCAAAGAAATAAAAATAAAAAATTTATAAATCAAATCTGGTCCTCAACCACAACCTCATATTAGGAGCAAAATGACTGAAAAGTAAAATCCCCAATGTATTTTTTATACGTAACATATTTTTCTTTATCTGATCCAATAGGAACTTAATACGCCTCTTTTTCTAATTCCTTCACTTGCCTACATTTCTCAGCAACCCTTACCAGAACAGAAGCAGATTTAGGCAGCAAACTTAATTGGAATAAGAAGTTTGAAAACATAGTATTATAAGCTTGTAATATACGTAATTGATAGAGAGGATTACTTGTCAGAGAGAAGCTGAGAGAAACCCTGGGAGAGGAAAGTTGCGGAGTGAGTAACGAGGAGCAAATTAGGAGGGAAGATAATGGCGCGGTGAAGAGAGTTAATTGCGGCAAGTCTAGCAGAATCATCGTCGTCGGAGGCAGCATTAGCGGTGGCGGCGCTTGTGGAAGTGGTAGTACCGGAAGTTGAATCGTCCTTGGCAAGAGCAACCGTCAGAAGCGCTGCTAGTTGCTGCTGCTGGTGATGCAGTCCCTGCATCATCGGTCTCGCTGATGTGCTGGAAAGCAGCGGTAAAGAAGGTTCAAACGCTTCATAGAGTTCTCATGCTACAAGGATTTCTTTTTCACGATTCTCTCTTTATTTCGATTGAGAAAAATGAGAAATTGAGCAAGCTGCCTTCAATGGCGAATTCATGAAATAACTATTTTATTTATATTTATTTTATTTTACTTTATTATATATATATACATACTTAGCATTCAATTCAACTGTACTATTTTATATTTTTAAAATATAATTAAATATATATATATATATATAATATAAAGTTATTCTTAATTCTACTAAATCATTTTAGACCAAAACATATTAAAATTAATAATTTGAATTATTCTCTCAGATCTTATTGAGAGTAATTATGACTTATTAACAATAATCATATTAGTATTAAATTTACTATTCTTAAAAGTCACAATTATATTAAATTAAGAGGACATTTAATACATAATACTATTAATTTTATTGATGCTACATAAAATGGAAGGCGATGCCTTTGAATCCCTATACATAATATTTCATAATAATATCATTTATTTTTCTTTCTAAATTTGGATGCTTTCAATATTGAAATATTTATTAGGAAAAACGGTTTAAATTCTACCGTTGACTATCCCAACTCCGGCCGATTGGATTTTCGAGTTATTTTTTAATGTTTCTATAATTAAAATATTAAGTTATATAATTATTTTTAATATTATATAATTATTAATATTAATAAATATTAAAAATAATGTATTAACAAACTAAAAAAACATATCTTCCTCCATCCTATTGTAATATTTAAAATGAATAAACCATCTTGGCCCATTTAATTACGGGACTGTCCAAAACTTGTGCCTTCTCGACCAATTTGTCCATTGTCCTTAAGAGTGTGAGTGTTTAGATTTAATAAATTTAAATAATTAATTTAAATCTTAAATTAAGTTCTTTAAAAGCAAGTTAAATTTTTAAAATTAGATTTGTGAACTTTCAATATGATCTTTCTTAATGTGTGTAATACAATAAGTTATACGTTACGTTAATAGGTAGGTCCTACAATAATTTATGAGTTTTATTTATTCTTTACGAATGAACTATCTAAATCTATATAAAAAAAAAATTAAGTCAGATAATTAATAAATTATTTTTTCATGATCTAATTAATTTTAAACCATCAGATTCACATTAGCCTCTAACAAAATATATGGGTCAGATCACCTATGCAATGAAAAGTTCTTAGAACCTTACAAAAAACCTGAAGTGACTATTATTGTACCAATATGACCCTTCCATGTTTGCCAAATCTTGGTTAGTCCTAGAATATTGTTTAACTATTAAACCCTAATACACTAAACCTTATGAATCATGTGGTTTCTTATACAATTTAGATAATGGATCTATGGAATACTCTTCTCCAACCATTCTACTTTGGAAAGATTTCTTATTGCATAAGGTACATCACTCATTGAACTTTTCTTTGATAATGTGGTGATGGATTTCATCTTATCGCCCTACAAAATACTCATACTCAAACATATGCCCAATGGTTCGTCTTTTTAGTGACTTTTGGCTAAGACCATGTGGAGCGATACTAAAGCATAATATCATATATGCTAATATTATGGTGATCTCAGATCTGAGGATCACAAGTACCATAGCCACTTAATAAGTTATTAAAAATCATTATCATTAGTATTAAGACTCGTCGAGTGATCATGTTCAATGATTATTCTTCTATTAATCACCTGCATGCCTATTTCAGTATTTCACTAATACCAATGGTTATGAGAACATCATTCTTACAATAAGAAGATATCATATGCAATAGTTCTCCCAGATTATCAATATCCCTTTATGATAATCCTATGACTATGACCTATTTGGTTCTTAGGTTTATAATTCTTTGGGTCTTATAGAGCATAATCACTATTATGACCCCGAGTGAAAGTGTATGCTCGTTAAGTCAATCAGATTTTGACCCGATGGGCAAATGCTTCATGTGATATAATCTTTATGCAGATATTAGCAAAACATTATTTACTGTCATTAATGAAAGTTAATTACTATTTATCGTATTTATTGATTTTCTTATAATTAATATTATATGTTATATATATATATATGCATATCATGATAAAGTCCAATATCTTGAGTTATACACTCTAGTATTATGTGAAAAGGATTATGTGTGGTCAAGAAGGAATCAATCACTTATATATTTGGAATAAGGTCGTATGGATTATATACTTAATTGAACAATAAATCTTTACTTAATTGAACAATAAATTTTTGTAAATTAGTATAATTTGAAAGGAGATTATCTAAATTCATTGTCGATGTTCAATAAATGTATGATGATCCATATGATTTGTTTATTAGGGTTCAACAGTTAAGTCATAGCCTAAGACAAATTAGGATATTAGTGAGAATAAAGGATTGTTATTGTAAGTATACAATGGTCACAAATAGGTTCTTTCAAAAGATGGCACTTCTCATTTCCCATGTAGTTTTGATACTTTGTTAGAAACTAGTTTTGACTTAGAGGTTTAAAATTATTTAATTATGAGATGATTTAGTCAACTATTTAAGTTAACAGGTTCATAGTAACTCAATTAAGGTTTAGTAGGAGAAAAAGGAAAAACATACCAAAATAATTTTAGAGATAAAATGGTAATTTGACTTATAGTTTGACTATAAGTGAAAATGATAATTATTAATTTGTTAATTTAATATCATGCAGTTCTGCTAGCACAATTAAGTGTGACATTAATTTAATTAGAAATTAATAAGTTATATAGGAAATATTATTTAATCATAAAAGTATTCTAAATGTTCGTATTAATAATAGGACACTATAGTGTTAATGGGCCGGATTATTATAATGGCCGACTATATAAGGATGGGTTTGACCTAATCTTATATTTTAAGAGTTTTAAGATAAGAATGCAACTTAAGGTGATAAGAGTTTAAGGCAACTAGGAAACCTAATATGATTGGGAAACTATACCCAGTGGTGCCTATAAGTAGAACTTAAGGCGTTGACCGAAATCAGTAGTCTTCTAAGCCTCCTTAGCTGAAAATCCCTAGAGAGGAAATAGTTTTTTTCATTCCCTTCCTCAAACTTATTGATTCATGAGTTAAAACCTTAAGTATAACTGTGCAAAATGAATCGTGTGGATATGGTTAGAGAGCAAACACGTGGCGCCTCCTCATCTTATTCAAGAAGAGAACGGTAAATCAAAAGAGGTAATCCATTTCCATAAACATTGATTTAATATTGATGAGATTTACTATGCTTTTTGTAAAATAGATTATATGTGATATAATTATTTTATGATCGGTCTAGATAACATCCTAGAATATAATCTGAATAAAATTTTAAATATTTATTCTGCTGCATTTATTCTATTATATATGTGCAACCATTTCTTAACACAGAAAGCATTGCCTAAGAAACGATAATTTATCATGCTAAACATATACATACAAACATATTTATATTCATAAAACTGTATTACTCCAACAAAATAATAATCATCTAATAGATATTAACTACTCAATATGATAAATACAAAGTATTTATAGTGTTGATATTGTTTACAAGTAAGATCAAATCTCATAAGTATATAACTCGATTGGACATAGCTGATTGGCTTGACATACATGCACTTTCAATTTATAGTAAGATTCATAAAAGTAAGAAAAAAAACTTACTAAGATAAGTTTAAACATATGCTCATTTAGGTTAGTAGCTAGACAAAATTTGAAGAATTCCCAGCAATTCTTATTACGAAATAGCTTGGATTTTAGGTGAGTAAAGTCTCACTTATAACATAAGTAAAGTCTGTTTGTTTGCTATCATGAGTTTATTAAAAGTTGTTGTTGAATTTTAGAAGTTGAGATACTTTGAAATTTTAAATGCACGATTTGAATGCAGCAGAAGCATACTTGAGTTCGAAAACATTGTTTGAAATGAGAGAGCATAATGTTATGCTATTCCACACAAAAAAAGAAAGATGTATTTTATAAAAGTGCATAACATTTTAAATGAGGTGTTTCTCGGTCAGGACGAATATAGAGATTGTTGACCCTATATTATGATTGATCATAATGGATCACTATTAACGATTATAGCGGATCTTAATAATTATAGTGAATCACTTCTAGTGGTCATAATAAACCACATATTTTGGTAAACAACATTATTAAGGCCCAAAGTAATAGTAAAAGAAAAGCATGTCATTTACAAAGTATTTGAAAACATCATATTCATGAGTATTCGGTTGAGTTTTATTGTTTCTATATAATTGTTTTATACGCTGTGCATGTGAGATTAGATCTTTACTTATCGAGATTTTTATCTCATAAAAATTTACTTATGATATAGATAGGCAAGAAAGAAAAATTATAACTACCGTTCATAAGTTAATGAAGAGTTGGCAACTACAAGGATTGACATATGGGCTCGATTTGTGGGAATACAGAAAATTCTTAAATGTAGTTTGGAAGGTTTTGAAACTTCTGTTTTGTTATGACAACAATGTTTGTGAACAAGTATAGCTTACATATATGACAAAACAATGTTTTTTGGTTTTAGTTATGATCAAATATTAATTTATCAACATTTTAAAGAAAGTTTAAATTATTTCGTATTTTCATTGAAGAGTTTTTAAGTAAAGTGGTAACACTTCTATTAGTTATATTGTAAAGCTAGCTAATTTCATAATAGTATCTTGAATAATTATATATCTAGTATAAAGGTGTTATATAGAGTATATGTCTTAAGATGAAAGGTCTAGGATTAAGGGTTTCTGATTGATTCTCTTATGGGTTAGGGTTCATGATTTATGTCTTAAGATGTAAGGTTTAAGTTTTATAGTTTAGGGTTTATTATCTTAAGGGTTAGGAGACAAATCTTCTATTCAATAATTGGGCTAAAGAAAGACTTGAATTTGATTTTTTAAAAATAGTTTAGGGTTTATGTTTTAAGATAAAAGGTTTAGGGTTTATGCATTAGACTTTAGGGTTTAGAGTTTATGCCTTAAGATGAAATGTTTAGGGTTTAGGGTTCATGTCTTAAGATAAAAAATTTAGGATTTAGACTTTAAATTATGAAACTTAAACATTTATCTTTAAACTATAAATTATAAAGCAAACAATAAACATTAAACCATAAACCTTAAATCTTAATAATAATGCTCGAATGATTGAGGGAATTACATTGAGGATCAAGGGTCTCATTAATCAAATAGGTCAAAGAGCTCTCATACGAAAAATGCATCGTTTTAAAGAAAAATTAAGGCAGGAAAAAGTTTATACGAAGAATATTCATGAAAAATGAAGAACAGATGAAAAAAATTGGAAAATTTGTTGAAAAGAGAGAAAATGCAAAAGGAGGAGACAACTTACTGACTCTGTCAGACATAATTGATAGAGTAGTTGATGCAAACGGTGGTTTAAGGTGGTGGAAGCGACGGTAAAAGGCAGCGAATTTCGCGAATATATGTGTAAGATTTATTTTGTAATTTCAAATTATTTTGTACCCATGAAATATGTGTGTAAGATTTATTATTGGAATTCACTTATAATTTTTTGTTTAAAAATTTTATTTATAAAATATTAATAAACTTTAAAAAATTTACTTATAATTTTAATAAACACATAACCTCTATATACTTTTAATTTTCTTTTAATTTTATTTTGTTCTCCTATGATAATTGAAGGCATATATAAAAGTACTTTTAACCACAAAAAATGGTTGACTTTTAAATTTGAAGGTTAACGGTTGACAAGTGAGATTATTTATAATTTAAGATAAATTGGAGGGTATATATGTAACTTTCTCTTATTATTATTAGGATGTTTAGGTCGGTTTCTAAAACCCTAGAAAACCAAGCAAAGACGACGACGTGTGACCCCTGCTAAGTCTATTCCTTCTTGTCGAAGAGCAAAGCAAGACTCACAACAAGGGCGGGTAGGTCAGAGAAGAAGGAAGGGCAGAGAAAGCGATGTCGTACGACGACGTGGAGATCGAGGATATGGAGTGGAACGAGGAGTTGCAGGTATATACGTTCCCATGTCCTTGCGGCGACCTCTTCCAGATCACAAAGGATGATCTTAAGCTGGGCGAGGAGATTGCTAGGTGCCCTAGCTGCTCCCTTTACATCACCGTCGTCTATAACATGGAGGATTTTCTCTCCGATTCTGATCAGAAGAGTAAGAGCAAGGGTGTCGATCAATCTAAGCAACAACCTGTCGCCGTTGCTTGAGAGAATTTCAGGTACTTGCTTTATACCAATTTGTTTTTTCGCATTATGGATTTCAATTCTTGAAATTCCCATCTTAAGAGAGATGCTTTCATGTCATTGACTGCAATGACTAGAATCCATTTTAGGAAAATTATTTTGTTTAAGGTCAAACATTGATAAGAAAAAACAGCTAAACGTCATGTATTTTCTATATCAAAAGTTGATGCCGGTTTTTTTACGTCGAGTTGTAGGTTATTGTGATATTATCTTACTTGTCTAAAGGTACTCAACTTCTAGATTAGGTTTTTTAGTGCGTTGAAAATGTGGATTAAAGGTATGGATCTGGGTACATTTGGAAGAGAGAAACGGGGAAAACTATTACAATTTTCTGTGATAAGTAGCACTAAGCAGTGAGCATATTGGCATCTCTGAGATTGTCAGTCTTTCATTGGCTAGAAAGAGCATGAAGTTTGCTTTTTTTTTTTTTTTATGACAACAGAAGTTTCACTTACTTTTGTTCATTTCTGTGTCATATCAATTACAAAATTTATGAGTCCAAAATAAATCCCTTTTCGGATTATATATTGATAGATTCTTCCTTTATAGTAATAGTTATTCTTCATGTTCTCTTGGTTTTCTTCAAGGAAGGCATAAGGAAATCTGTAGAAGCTATGTTCATTTTTCTACGGAAGAAATTTTGCTTTCTTGGAAATGTATTGTGAACAATAGTCATGTACAAACGGTCGGAGCGGTAGGTATCGGTCGGAAGTCAATGCTCGGTCAACATTTCGGGGCATAAGGCCCCGACTGGACTCCGACCAACAGTAAGCGGTTGGTGCGGCGGTCGGGGAGGGGAACCATTTTTTTGTTTTTTGTTTTTCCCAATTCTTCTAGTAAGGTATTTATAGATTAAAAATGTTTCAAGTATTATTTTTAAATATTTGTAGGACTAAACTTTTTAATTGTTATCTCCAATTTTGTTTATAAAGTAAGTTAATTATTTTTCTAGAACAAGAGGAGAGAGAGAGGGGTGAAAAAAGAAAAATATAAAGGAAGAAAAAATTGTTAAAAAATCGGTAGGGCCCCAAACCTCAACCTAAAATTCTTCCCCTGAAAACCCCTGTTAAGTTATCGATCGGGGCTCCAACCGAAATTTGAATTTATGAAAAGGCCCCGACTGAACCCCGACTGAAATTAACGGTCTCGGTCGGGTTTCGGTCGGGGTGGTTTCTTTGTACATACCTAGTGGACATCCAGATCTTTCCTGCTATTGTGCTAGTAAATAGTTGCATTTCAAATAAACTGTTGTGCATATTAGGCATGATGGACAGTTTTCTTTTCTTCTCTTATTTAATATTTATCCCCGAGTAACTTTCATTAGCTGGTCGCTATAATTGTTATGGAATTGTTGAAACATGAGCGAGTCACTAGTTTATTCTTTAATAGCTGAGCTCATGTGAGTTACTCTTGTCTTGCAGATTGCTTGAATTTAATGTACAATGGTTGCTAATCTTCCAAATGAGCTCTAGTTTGAGATGGTCATTGTGTTGCGAGTAAGTCCCTATGTTTGAACAAGAAACATAGAAGAACAACACTGAGTTCTGAAAGAAAATGAGATATCATTATACCAATTTTGTTTTTCTTTTTGTTATAGTTTGTACATTTACAACACCCAATGTCGGTGTCTTAGGAATTTCAAGTAGATGATGATTCATTGTTATACACCCTATACTTGTCACATTGTGACGATAGACATTGGTTTTGAGTTTCCATTGTGACTGTTAACATATTCGGTTTTCTTTACTGTAGAACAGAGCTTATGGTGAACTTGCGGTAGTATTACTTGACCCCGAAAACTAGAAATGCTATAATCTATTCCCAATTTGACTGATTCTGCAGAAGTTTGTATTTAAGTTATTAGTAAAAGTGTATTTACAACACGAGTTTCTGGTTTGGGCTTTTTCTCCCCCCCACTAAAGCATAGTTGTAATTCTTATTTATGTTCTCTCACCCCCCTACTTTTTGCCTTCTGCTCCTTGTTACGCTTCTTTTCCTTTGAGAAGGTTTTGTTACAGGAGTATGGCTATATTTTCCCTGGGGATGGCCTTTAGCCTTACTGTTATATCATATATATATATATATATATATCATGTATTTTGAGCTTGATATTTCCATTTCTCTTTTTATTATTTTGGTGTGAATTTTTATTTTCTATAATGGGGTTGGGACTTTTAACGGCAATGCCTCATGGATAATATTCACACTCCACTTGGAAAAAACCAACCAATACCCGAAGTTCATAGTGCTTGTGATTGTCAATCCAAGGAACTTGACATAAACAGCACCTGTCAAGGACTATACTGTTCATAAGTTGACGTTAGGAGTTAGAATAATGTGTTTTGGCTATATGATAAATGGACTCAAACTAGATAGCGTGAGGTGAGGGGAAATTATAATGGATCGTTACTTTTATTATAATGAATAATTCAAAGTTTATATAATTATAAATAATTTTTTGATTCAAAAATTAAATATAATAAATTTTTTATGGTTATCTTTTTATTGATTTTAACGAATCTGTCATGTGACATGCTCATATTTGTTATGTATCATTTGGTTATATTCTTATTTATCCTGAATTTATTTATTTTATGTTTCAAACCTTAAGATTTATATTTTCTTTCCCTCAACTATTTATTTTATATTTTTACCCTCCATTAATAGGGATGAAGGTTTGAGCTCCATGACCGGAGCTTACTCCATTTTGAAGGAGCTTGAGCTCCAGACGAAAGCTTACTCCATTTTGAAGGAGCTTGAGCTCCAAACTTCGTCTGGAGCTCAAGCCCCATTTGATGGAGCAAGCTCCACTAATAGAGCGTAAGCACTATTGATGGAGCGAGCTCTTGTTCTAGTCTGAGGCTTGCTCCAATTGTTGGTAAGTAAGAGTTTAACCATTGTTATTATGAAGTTTGTGGTTATAGTGAGGTTTGATTTGTTACGTGCCGTAGAGCATGCGTTAGGGATATTCATATCTATCTACCAAAAGAATGTGAGATAAATCTACTTTCACACCTCCCTTTGAGTATTGAGAAAGCTTTGCTATTATAGCATATTATGCGATCAATTATGCTGTCATATATATATACAATGCTAATAATACTTTTTTTCTTTTTCTTTTCTTTACTAATAGTGATTTTCCTTCATAGAGTCCCATTTTTCTCCAAACTTGTTCAAATGTTAAAATAGCACGTACTCTTTATCTTTCCCCCTTTCTTTTGGCTTTTTCTAGCATCTTTGTTTATGGAAAACACATGCACAATGCACCAAAAAAAAAACGGTAATGAATAGATTACCACAATTCATTTACAATCACTTTGGTGTATATATAGAGCTATTAGTGAGACTATAAGATCAATACCATATACCAAAAAAAAAGGGGGGCTCTCTCTCAAATGGGTACCTTTGTAGGGCACATTTTACCTGGTTTAACACTAGTTCTCTTAGGCCTATGGCACACTATCAACACAATCAAAGCCTATATTCAAAGAGGCTCTTCTCATCATGACTTCATAGTGCAATTCTGGTTCAAAACTCCATGGCCCTCTACAAAACTCAACTGCCTTGAGCTCATATTCATCTTCTCTTTCTCCATTTTAGCAATTCTCCTCCAAATTCTAAACTTCCCTTCTCTTGACTTATCTTTCAATCTCACCAACTTCGAACATGCCTCCATTTTCCTCCACCTCGCCATATTTTCCAGCTTTGCCCTTTGTTCCGAATTAAGCAATTCCTCGAACACTTTATCCGGGTTCATTGGAGTTCTTGTAGCTTCTCTTTTTGGTCAAGAACTTTTCCTTCTCCATTGTCACTCTACGGACCATGTCGGGATAGAAGGCCATTATCATATGCTTCTTCAGCTAATAGTGTTGGTTTCTTTTGTATCATCTCTTTTATCTACTTGTTTCCCTTCTTGTTTTCCTTCAGCTTTTACCCTTTCGGTTTCAGTTTTATTTCAAGGGTGCTGGTTTGTGAACATGGGGTTTATGTTATGGCTTCCAGGTTTTGTAACAAAGGGTTGTCATATGAGAATGGTTAAAAATAGTGAGGATGAAATGCTTGGAGCGATCATTTGCTTGTCGAATGAGGCTGATATGAGGGCTAGAGCTTTGGCTAATTTGCAATTTAGTTGGATAATTTCTGGAATTCTTATATTTTCAGGGTTTATTTCACTCAAGTTAGCCGGGTCTGAAAATTTGAGTACAAAAGGGCAGTTGAGAGAGTATGAGAAACTTCATAGTGGAGGTGTTGATGGAATCTCATTAGCTACTGATGAGATAAAATAAGTTCATTCATCAAACTTTGTACTATGTTGAAAGAGGAAGAGAGGTAAAAAACTATTAAGTCCTTTCTGAGTGTGTAACTAGGTAAAGCACAAGGATTGTTAAATCAATAATAAAGAATGGAATGTCAAACAAGCTAACTATTAATCCTCTCTTATTGCTATTGCATCTAAAACTCTAGTTTGTATGATATTGTTTGTCCTACCGTAGACGTTTGTCCGATATCTTGTTTTATCCCATAATGGGATAAAAATAGAGTTTGTCCAAACTCTAGTTGATTGAAACTCTGACAACAAACTCTAGGTTCCAAGAAAACAACTTGTTTGTTTTATATGATTAAAAGTTAAAAAATATACTGATATAAATATAAATAAGAGTCATAAAAGATACGTATATAAATGTATATATTAAAAACTACTCTCTCATTATATGTCTTTTACTTAACAAAATCATGATAGGTTTTCAATTTTAAGGTATTTGATCAAGAGACATACATCTTTAACCCTTGTTTTTTGTTGTTGTTATCATGCAATTTTTGTTGTTGTTATCATGCAAAACAACAAAGTTCTAATTAATTGAAGAATAAGAGTAACATACAAACTTCATCATAAGTAATAATAGTGAAAATAACATAAATCATTTTCCCAAGTAATTAATTCTACAAATCTTATATAAAAGTTAAAAAAATCAAATCTTACTCGGACTCTTCGACAGCGGCTTCAATTCGGAGAAGAACGAACCCGACTGCAACCCCGACAAGCACAAGACCATTAATAATGGCTGCAATCTTGAAAATCTCACCAACAGCATTGCAAGTAGAAGAAAGTGCACCTCCACCTCTTCTTCTTCCTCCTCCTTTCCCTTCTGATCTCAAAGAGTTCACCACCTTTGCAAACAATTGCTCAGTGCAAATATTATTCCCTAATGAGAAGACCACATTGTTTTCGGCTTTCAACCCTCCAAATGAATTTAGCCCTGCTATGTAATTAACTTTGTTAGACTTAAGCTTCCTTGTGCTGGAAACTGCTATGGTGGTGGTGGCTGTTATGGCCATGGCCGGAGAAGACATGGACAAGGCGGTTGTTGCCATTTTTAATTTGTTTTCTTTAGAGGATGGTTGCAAAGCTATAAGATTCTAATGGAAAGAGTTTATCAGCTAGTAAAGAGGAAGAGAAGAAAAGAAAAGAGAGTTTATTAAGGAAATAAGATGGATCACTTTTTTGTGGTGGAAACTAGAAGTTTATTTATTATTTATTTTAAAATTTAAAGTCAAAATTTGTAAGTGAGGGGAAGAAAATGAAGAATTTCTATGGGGATGAGAGTAAAATGGATATGGTTAGAAACTTGGAAGAGAATGGTTGGTTGGTTGGCTAAAAAAGGATTGAGCAATATAAAATGTTGACCAAGAAAATAAGTACCAACTCTTTTTTAGTTTAAATTTCAATTTCTACTAAACATCAGTGTTTAATAAGTCTAGAGAAGCTTCAAATTTAAGGAAATGTAAGAAAAATTGACTTGGGTTGTCAAATATGATATAGCCAAAAGACATATCTACTTGTTATTGATAGTTTAGAAACATATAATATTCCATGGCAAGAAACTATCTATTGCATTATATGCATACCCGGTAAGAGTCTTTACAGGGACGAGACAATTATCTTATGAATCTTTTGACATGATAATGAGGTCATCCTCGAGACTGACCTCTATGCAAGGGAGCCAGGCGCACAGGGTCCTCCTCGGGACCGACCCTTATGCAAGGGAGCCAGGCGCACGAGCCTCCTCGGGAACCACTACCATGCGATGGAGCCAGGCACACTGGCTTCATAAGGTACCGTCTCATATAGACCTACCGGTACATGGATCTGTACTGACCATGACTCCTACTTCCGGGATAGGGTACCTGCTCTTTCACATCCAGTACATGCATAAATCATGGCTGCATCCATAGTAATCGTAGCATTTTTCTTCAACATTAGTTACTAACTAAGCGTTAAAAAGGAGATTAGCAAAGTTATATCTAGAAAACCATAGAATTTCATTAGTTGAAGATCTCATAATTTACAAAATATACAGCTCATGATGTGCACAAGCAACATGCGATCTGAGACACTGAGCACACATATATATACATCGAGGAAAATCCGGGTAGTTCCTGCAAGTAAGCAGGAAAAAAAAGAGATTTTTTTTTTTCATTATTATTGAACGCTAAATTTTCAAATTACAAATCTGTAAGAACATCATATAAGACCTCAAGGATTCAGATAAAAAATATAGTACAACCCGAGTCACTGAGGAACGAGAACAATCATGATATAATTAAATCTAAACTGAATCAGATTTCATTATATCATAAAACTTTATATCCTTAGTTTAAAAACTTACTAACCCATATGTGATAGGAGTCCCATTCATCCAAAATCTTACGTCAAAGGTGCGCCAGCTGGTCTGGGATTTACACGAACCAGGAAAATGGTAACCTTGAGCACCGTATCATTTACTTTCACAAGTTCAAAGACACAAACATCTCCTTCCTTCAAATCATTCCCTAACGCAAATTCAAACCAGCCCCTGCTCAGTTTAGCTTTTCGGCCCTTGTTTCCATCACCATCCTAAAAAATGAGCCGAACAAGCCACTTCTTTCCATCACCACTTCTTTCCCAGATGGTAGATGCTACCCACCAAAAAAAAAAAAAAAAAACGGTGCTTGATATTCAAGCATATGTACTTAAAGATTCGAGTAAATAATAAATAAGCCCTATTTTCGGAAAAAGGGGCCCACCAAAAGATATCCTTTATTCGCATAAGATTGTCGCATAGTAACCTTACAATAAGGATTAGCCGGCTTGAGATCGTCAGCTGCCTTCTCTCTTTTTCTTCAATACATTGGTGAACCCCCTAATTATTTTTGTGCTCGGGGTTTTTTCTTTTGGATTGACTGACTGTTCATTTGCATCTACATGAACTTCATTACATCAGTGAGAGAGAAGAGAAAAAGGATGATTAGTTCATTTGGGTAGGTGTTTCGAATGCCAATTTGAGACTTAAATTCAGTTTGGGCCAACAAAATCCAGTTTAGGGTCTCTAGACCAATGGCATCTAGTCCATTTAAACCCCATCTAATTAGAGCGGACATAATCGACACCTAAGCTTACATTCCAATTTTCACTTGTTGCCCAAATGCATATAAAATGGCCTAAACCTTAAGGACTCTCCCTAAGGTTTAGACCTCCCAAAATGCCTATAGGATAGAGAAGTTCTAATATGGATCCAACCTAAGACCGATAGGTACCATGAGAATAGAGATGTAGTAAAGTTGATAGAGCTTACTAGATTCACCTTCAGCTTCTCCTTCACCTTCAGCTTATTGTCTCTTTCTCTTACTTCATTTGACAAAACAAACTCGATTTTCTCCATAATCATCCCAAGCCCACATCCACTAACTTTCAAATTATCATCACCCTTTACTGGAATCGAATTCTTCTCCCCATCAAGCCTCAGGATAGAATTCTTCAATTTAGTCTCATCCAAATCCGCGTTTGTAAAGGAAAGAGAAGTGGACTCCACGGGACTAGAGTTACTACAACTAGTACATTTGTCATGCTGAAGATGATAGGGTGCCTTTAAAGGCTAGAATGTCTAGGTTTTGGCATGGACCCGAAGTTATTGATGTAGAAATTTGCAAGTGTACGATTCAAGTTATAAAGTGTGAAAATACGGATATCAGAACCTTAGAGAATTACTAATTACTAAGTACCAAAAGAAACTATTTCTATTGCTATTTGATTTACATAACCTAAATGAGATGAGAAAAATTAGATTCAATCCGTATCAGGCCCATGCAAGAAGACCACATGACTGCTAAACTTTGTCTATTCTACAAGAATGCTATTCTTTATTTCAAGTTTTTGCCTTTTTGGTTCAACATATATCGAGCAGGGGAAACGCATCCCATCTTACATAATAGACTCTTAAGAATTTCTATCTTAGAGAGGAAATAGTGACCATAAAATCTTATATCTTCAACAATTCAACTTTTTCTGAATCCAAATTTGATAAATATATATCATAATCAGGCATCAGCTAAGATTTGGAACATCTATTTACAGCCCACATCAAATTAAGACTAGGAAATTTGTACCCAAGACACCCCCTAAATAGACTAAACAAAGTTCAAAGTAAGTTATATATCCTAAAACAGGTTTTTCTTTTCCTTTTATCGCCCAAAAAAAAAAGAGAGCATCTAAAGATATTCCACGTGAAGATAATCAATCGCATACAATCTGGGAAAACCCAAATTTATCACCCAATAGTTTTAACTTCTAATCAATCTAAATTGGCCAACACTTTGCTGCAAAGGGTGCGGCAGGTTAATGGGTCCATTATCTGCAGAGACTCGGAACATTGTGACTTTAAGTATAATTTCACTCGTCCGAAGCGACTCAAAGACACAGACATCTCCTTCCCCTAAATTGTTCTCGAGGCAGAATTCATACCATCCTTGGCTTAATTTAGCTCCACCTCCACCATTATAACGGCATCTGACGGGCCACTGCCTTCCATTGTAGATCTGAAGTTTGATGAATCCGGAAACCCCACTTAAATTCTTTTCAGCAAAGCAAGATGGTAAATACTGCACAAGTGAAAAAAGATGAGCCATTCTTAATGGAACTTATTTCTAAAGCAATGTTATATTGCATTACTGTGGCATTTAAAGAAATTTAGGTAAAATAGGAATTTATGCAAAATTATATTTTAATTAGAATGTTAAGTGTATTAGATTTTGCATTTAAATTGGCATTTGAGGCAAACTATAAATTTAGGTAAGTAAATAGGAGTTTTGAGAAAAAAATACAATTTATTTAGAATTTACTATGTATGAGATTTTGTATTTATATCGGCACTTTAGCAAACTAGAACCAAAATGGATTTTAGACCCAAAGTAGAATTTCAACCTTGAAGTTCATTTTGCTCCGCGTTGGAAATCCTAGTTAACATCGAAATCCAATTAGGGCCCATAAAACTCTAGTTTCTCAGAAACTAATCTAAACAAAAAGATTCAGAATTTAAGAAAATAGAGTTCACCCCAACTCCAATTTCCTTTTGGCCTGAACAAAAAAATTCCATTTTCTCCAAAATTCACTCTGACACTCTAATTCGAAGACCCCTAAACCAAAGGAACCATAGCTCTATAGCTTACCATTATACAACCTTTGTAGAGATAGGATGGTCGCAAAACAACCCGGCAAAATGGATTTGCGGGCTCAAAAGTTTTAGCTGCATTAACAGTCCTTTCCCTTTCTTCGGCTGTCACTGTTCTCTTTCGAACAGAAGCACTTTCGTAAAACCTAAAGCTCATATCTCCTTCCTCCTCATTTTGAGTAGATGAATGTTGCCCTTGATCTGCAGTAAATCATTTTTCAAATAAAAAAATTCATCTCAAGCTGGAAAAGGGAATCTAAGAGACAAAAGAAGCTCACCAGAAGCAATTTTCCGCTTCTTTTTCGCGCTCAATTTTATTTTTGGTAAATCATCATCCGGAGCATGCGATCTCACCTTGTCCACTGATCTTTTACTATCTGGAACACCAATTTCTCGACTAGATTGTAAATCTGCTGGAAAATTATCACCACCCGCCCTAGATAAATGCAAGTTCCATTCATCATTCCAATTCACACAATTCTTAAGCTTTGATCCATTGAGCAAATTTTGCGGTAGAGGATTTCCAAGTTTGTTGGAAATCAGTTGATTTCCACGGTCACCCAAAAGCTTGTTTCTCAAAGAACCGGAATTAGCAGAAGGATTTGATGAAGGCATTAGGTCAACTAAGTCATCATCTTCCATTTCTTCAAAAACATGATTATGGTTATAATAATTGGTGCCTTGAGAGTTACTAAGAGCAGCAGATTGATAGTTTATTTCAGAAGGAATGAGATTAAAGATAAAAACACTGAAAGCTGAATGCCCTTCATATCGGAATACTAAGAGGTACCCAACACGAATAGAATAACGGTCTACAAATTCAGACCAACCATCTTGAAAGCAATATCTGTTATCATGTTTCTTCAGCCCAACATGCCAAACATGACCATCTGGGATAGCAAGTTTAGCAACTGCAGAAAGGTCATCCCTAATTTTCCTGATAAAGTTTTCGGGAATTCTCTGCAGATAAAATGAATTGATATGAACATAACTCATTTTTTTGTATTCTATTATGAACTTATTTTCTAGCAAAGATAGCATTCTATAAAACGAAACTTGAGAGAGCAATGTTAAGTTCTGAGTTTTTATGATAGAGATGACATTTATTTTTATGAGAATTCGAAGTAGACTAGTAGTATTAATTCATAAAGGCAAACACAATGATTATAAGATACAGAAAATTTTGATCTTGGTGGCTTTCTAGTTTATAAGGTTGATGTGAACTACCACAATGAGACCTCACATATCAAAATCGTTTTTAAGTATTTTTGAAACTATGACTACATTTAAAGAGGGAAAAAAAACCTATTAAAGTAAAACACAAGTATTCATAAAAATAGAATTTAAGGCCAGCTTAAGTGGAGAAGTCGATGAAATGGGAATTGAAGATTCAAAGAGGCATGTTCGCAACATCTAATTGACATAAGGAGAATAATTCAATAAAATAAATGACCAAAGAAAAATGAATACTTAAACCTAACACAAATAACTAAGATTTAGTGAAAATATAAAATCTATTATCTCTAAGTGAGAGTGCATTTCCAGATGAACTGAATTCATTTTTTAATATGAAAAATTTAATTCCAAGTGAACTCGACTCTAAACAGAATTTAGTAATACAAAATAACTTGGTTTAGCACGCAAGTACACGGAAACAGTAATGAAAACAAGCCAAAAAAAATTCACAGGTTCAGTTATTTCTTCACAATGAACTCCAGAAAATGAAGCATTAATCAAATCAGGAAAACCAGAAGCATACACCTATAAACGAGGGAGGGAAAAAAGCTTCATTCTACAGAAACATTTCCCCAGTTGATAGAATGAAAATTCTTTCCCCTTACCCAGCCTTCTAACACCAAAAAATTTCCTAGGATTATGAAATTTTTGCCGTTGGAAGGTCTAAAATAAACTGTGAAAAAAAAATTCAAAAGGCTAAATTGACAATTCCACACTATTTCGTGAGAATTCATTTCTCAGAAACCAAGCAAGGCCTTCATAACCATTTTTACGCTACCAAGCAAGAATTTAGCTGAAAAATTATAACGTGAAGTGAACACGATTTTCATCTGCGAGAGACAAAAATGATAATTGAACAAAACCTAAAGAGTAAGGAACCACAGAGAGAGAGACAGAGAGAGTAAGAGCGATCGATTGAGTACCAATTGCTTAGCGTGGATGGTAGATGGTAGAATAAGCTTGTGGAAACAAGGCCGGGGCATTTTTTTTTTCTTTTCTTTTTCTCTTCCCCTTTTTGTTCGGCGCCTGATTGGGAAGCAGGAAAATCAATCAATGAGTCAAGGAGTCAAATCGGAGCATTCATCGGAAACGTAACTCAACCAGAATCCGACGATAACTTTTACGTGGTTCTCAGATCTAGTCCCTCCGCTTCTTCTTCTTCGTCTGCCACTGGGCATGGAGTCAGACAGCAGGTTTACTTTTTTTTTTTTTTCCTTTTTTTTTTTAAACCTAAAAATTGAACTCAGTTGGACGGCATCGCAGCGACTCGTCCCTGGTCAACTCGTTATTGACTCGGATAAACTCTCCTTTAAGACTTTTTAGGCTTGTGTATTTGTTTGCTTTCCGAAAATTTTTTATTTCGATAAAATTGGATTGATTTTTTTTTTTCAATTTCTAAATACGTACATTAAAATTATGATAAATTAATATTATTAAACGAAAAATATTTATTAATTTAATAAAATATTAAATTAAGATTAAAAAATTATTATTTAATCAAACTAATTAATTTATCGAAATTTTACCGCAAATTTAATTTTCTTTATTTTAAATTAGATTTTTAAAAATTTCATCAAATTAGATAGAATACTTTGAAAAAGTAAAAACTAGACATAATCTCTTATTTCCTAACTTCTTACTTTTACTTATTTATTTATTAGCTATCTAATTCATGTGATACACGAATTGTACGAATATGATATCATTATAAATAATATGAAAAAAAAATTAGAGGGAATATTAATAATATAAACTAATTTAATAATTAAATTAAATAATAAAATCATTTTCTCTTCAAATAGAATCATATCAAGATTATTAAATTTATTATTTATTTTGAAATTAAAAATATGTTTAGTCGAATGAGAAGAAAGGGAAGAAAAGCAAAGGAAGGGATATTAAATTTTCTTTTGAGTGATTTGATATATTTTTAATAAGGAAATATAGAGTTAATTTTTCTCTATTATTTGAATGGTTTTATTAATAAGAGGAATGAAACATCCTAATATATTTATAATTTTTATTCTATAATAATAAATATTTAATTAGACAATAAGGTCATGTGATAAAAATACATATGTTTTAAAAATATTCTCTTCCCTTCCCTCGATTTCTCTACAATTTTGGAGGGATAAAAAAATAGATAAAACTTCCCTCCCTCTCTCCCCTTCCCTTGCTCTCCCTTCTTACAAAACCAACCAAATAATGAAACGGAATGTGATTAAAAGAAGTTTTCTTCCCTTCCTAAGCTCTCCCTTCGAATAAATGGGTTTTAAGAATATCTCAAATTTTTGTAATTCTCACTCTTATATATCAATATTCATTTTGATCATAGAGATCGCCGACATACTTATAATTTTGATTTTCCACTATATTATAAAGTAATAGTATCGAAAATATGAAAATTATATGAAAGATGCAAAGTCAAAACATTGGAGAGATTCGAGCTCAAAGTATATTATGAGAGAGTTGAAAGCAAAAAAGTGAGATGATAAAGGAGGGGGAACGGGTTTTTTCTTTTTTCCTTTCTTTACTTATAAAAAAAAATTAACATAAAAAATTATTTCATAATTATTTTTTTCGCTAACGTAATATTTTATGTCTATCATGAATTCTTAAATTCAAATTCATTTACATAAAATTAAATCTTATCTAACAAAAATTATGATATGATTATATTTATTATCAAAATAAAAATTATGATAATATTAAATAAAATTAAAGTAAATAATTATAATTATTTCATTTTTTTCATTAGCGTAATATTTTGTGCTTAGGTATTCAAATTCAAATTCAAATTCATTTATATAAAATTATAATATTACCAAATAAAAATTTATAATAAGATTCTAGTGATTGTAGTGATTATCAAAATAGATATTATGATAAGATTTAATTAAAATATTAAATTTATTTTTATAATAAAGATATTTTAGGAAACTGTTGTAATATATAAAATGAGGATATTTTATGAACTTTGGCAGCAAAATTACTACTTGACATATTGTAGAAAGTTTAAAACGCATGTGTGACACAATTCTAAACCTAAGCTCAACTTTTAGGTCGAATCATACCTAACACTCTCAAACTACCACTATGTTAGAAAGATCGCCCCTAAACTACCGCATCTTAGAAATCCCCCCCTCTCCCACAAAAAAAAAACATATAAAAGTTAGAATTTACCTCCTTCAAATATCTTATAAACTCTTTTTCAACCTTAGTTTTCTTTTTTTAAATAATTTTTTCACCAAAATTTTAGTTTTACACTATTTAACCATCTTTATTACTTTAAACCAATTTTCGTCAATCCACCATTTCACCACCACCTCTACCAATCCCTCTACTGCCACTGTCTTTGATTACTATCACGAAAATAATTTAAAATTATAAATTTGACTAAATAAATATTTTACATTTATTTGGAGCTAAAATATTTAAAACTTTGGAGCTAAAAATATAAAAAAATAAATATTCTAAAATAGAAAAAGAGTTTATAAGATACTTGAAGGGAGTAAATTCTAATATTTATATTGTTTGAGAGGGTCTTTCTAAAATGCGGTTGTTTAGGGGGGTCTTTATAATATGGTGGTAGTTTGAGAGGGTTAATTATGATTTGCCTCAACTTTTATTATGTAATGTATGATATATGATATATATAATATAATATCATCATATATGTATATATTATATAATAAAAATTGAGCTTGGAAGTCGACAAGTCTTCGCTTATTCGGGTGGAGCCCTATGTCATTAAATATCATGGAATTCTGGTTCATTCAATTCCTAGATTTCTGCAAACTAGAAATATAATAGAAAAGATAAGTAGAGAATAAAAGATACTAAGCTACCCACAGCTCAAGAATAGGACAATTCTTCACCTATTTCCATGTTTGTGCCACAAGCCACCCAAAATAGTCGCCACTGTCGTTCAACCACCACATGTCATTGCCTTGCTGATTCTAAGTTGTCACCGGTCTAACAGACAATAACTCTCAAGGTCTTATCTAGTTTCAATAACTTATGAGATTTTATCTTAGAGAAGGGAAAATGATGAAATTTTCTAAGAAAATTTTAGATAAAGCAATTTGCCTTTCTTAGGTGAGGAGTAATTCTGAAAAATGGGTCAAATCATTCCATTTTGGAGAGCTATATAGGATTTTGATTCTTCCATTAACCAAGTCGGGCTTGTAAAAACCCCATTTTTTCTGGATCTCTTTTTACCTTTTGTAATAACAGACATGATTTGTCGAGACAATATTCGGAGCTAGGGTTTTGGTCTCCCCCTTAATTGGTAATAATTTTGATAAGAGAGTTGAACACTTAGAACATATGAACTCTGATCATTGCCCATTGGTTCTTCATTCCTCTTCCCTTGCGTACAATGGTCCAAAATTATTTAGCTTCCAGAGGACATGGACTCTTCATGAGGGTGTTTTCTTGATGTAGTCAAGAATGCATAGGTTTCCTCTGATCTTAATTTATTAACCAAGTTAAGCTTGAATATTAAAGCTACCAGGCTTGCCTTGAAGTCTTATAACTCTCAAGTTTTAAGCAATATTTTTATGGAGATTAATACTTGGAGGATAAGGTGGATGTTTATGACTCTATTCTTCAAACTAATTGTTCACAATATACAGCCGACTCTCTCGTTACTGCAACAAAAAAATATAATAGGTGCCTTATGAATGAAGAGGTGTATTGGAAACAAAAATCATGTGACCATTGATTAGTAGAAGGGGACAGTAACACGAAAATTTTTCATGCTTCTCTAATGCTGAAAAACAATCACTTATGTTTGTCTGAGATTCGAAAGGAAGATAGTTCGAGTCTCGCCGACCCAAACGATTTTCATGCGGCTGCTATAGACTATTTCTCTTCACTATACACGGATGAGCAGATCATTTTCTCGGATTCCACTTTTCATGTTATTCTGAATTTAGTTAATAAAGGTGATAATTATATGTTTTTAGCATATTTCTCTTTGGAAGAAGTTAAGGAGGCTCTTTCGTCCATTCCTTTGGATTATCTAAAGGCTAGGCTTACTGCTCATGATTTTTTGCAAGAAGAAGGTATGATTACCTTAAGACATTTAGTCTAGTGCTAAAACCTACAACTATATGTGTGGTATTGGTTGTTGCAGTGGTGAAAAGGTGGAAAATTCACCAATTAGATGTGAGTAATGTATTTTTGCATATGGTCATCTTATGGAACATGTTTTCATGGAAGAACCCCTAGGATTCTCTAATGTAGCTTTTGTTAGGAAATGCATACATGTGAATAACATAGAATAACAGCATAAGTAATATTTTTAAAATTTTATCAGATCATATCTTAGCATACAATTTTATAAGATAATATTTTCTAAAAATATCGATCATATAAATATTATATCTCATATAAATTTATCTTACAGAAAGCATAGTAAAATCTTATTAATGCTAAATGAAGTCTAGGTTAAGGAATACCTCTCTTCCTGATATAGAACTCTTATTTGATGAGATGGGAGACACCCACATGTTCGCCTTCTAACCTTAATCCACATGAATCGTTTCGAATAATTAAGTTTCTACTTAAAATCTCATCATATGAGATACAGGGAAAGGGATGTGAGAAAACTTTCAATTTCTTTCTCACAATTTTCAGCTAAGGAGGCTTGTGCTAGATTGATGATTTCGGTCACCCCTTAGGTCCTATTTATAGGCACCAAATTTGGTTAGCTTGTAGCTTAAAACTCTAGTCACATTAGGTTAGCTTGTCTACGTTAACACTCTAATAATATTAGACTAATTAAATGGGTCAAATGCATTGTAATGGTTGACCACTTATATGAGTTATACTAATAGATATTTAATCAATCTTTTAATTAATTTGGCCTATAAAAATCCAATTAATAATTTGACACATTAATCTTTTAATGTTCGATTATTAATATGAATATTTATGACTTTTTTAATTAATTAAAAGTTCTTATGTAACTTATTCATTTCTAATTAAATTAATGTCTTACTTAGCTGTGTTAGTAGAACTACTTGATATTAAATTTAACAGATTAATAATAATCATTTTGCCCTTATAGTCAAACTATTAGTCAAATTATAATTTTACCCCTAAAATTATTTTAGTTCATTTTTTTTCCTTTTTGTCCAACGAAACCTTAACTGATTTACTATGAATTTTATGTGTTTGACCAATTAGGTTCCACATCATATCGACATGAGGACTTCATAAATACTTTCTGATTTTATTTAATTCCAAAATAATTTTGTTTAATTTAAAACTTTTAAAATAAACAATTAATTTAAAACTTTTAAAATAAACAATTAATTTAATCATTTCATGATTAAATAATTTTAAATTTTCAAGTCAAGATTGACTTCTAACAAAGTGTCAAGATTATCCGGGAGATGAGAAGTACCATCTTTTGAAAGAACGTATTGTGACTATAACAAGCTTACAATACTTGATACTTCTATTTTGTCAATATCCCGATTCATCCTAAGGTATAGTATAATTGTTAAACCAAATAAATAAATCATATGACCCATTATATCTTTATTGAACATTGACAATAGATTTATAGAAACTCATTTCATACCATACTACTTTGCAAAGATTCATTATTTAATAAATTATATAATCTATATGATCTATTTCCTAATACGGAAGTGATAGATTCCCTCTTAAAAACTCACAACCTTCATGCACAACATTTCATGCATAACATTTTATATCCAAATGTTCACTCTTGGCTAGAGCTAATTAGAATAAAGTCAAACAATAAACCCCTATACACAAGGCACCATGGCGATCTCAGATTTGAAGACCATATGTAATATAGTCACTATATAATTCTCATTAACAGTCTGCATTATTTATCATTAAAAATTATCTAAGTGTCACATTTAGTACCTCTAGTCTCTACTAAGCACCAACACAATCATCGTTATGTATTTATAGAACATATGATATTAATTCAAATAATATTAATAAATATGATAAATAACAATTGACTTTCATAAATGACAATTAATAATAATTTCATTGTCTTGCTAATGTCCACATAAAGATAAGATCACATAAAGTATTTGGCTTATCGGGTCAAAATTTGATTGGCTTGATGAGCATACACTTTCAGCTTTTCTCGACCTTATATGTTGGTAGTGGAAGGCACTATATAGACTTAAATAAGCTCCTGATGCTTGGTTGAACGCTTTTGTGAGTTTCTTCTCTCTTATGGCTTCTTTTGTAGTGAGTAGACCCATCTCCATTCATATACTGTCACGATGGTTATACTATGCTCTTATTATTGTATGTGGATGATATTATCCTTACTAGAAATTCATATACCTTAATGCAGTCCTAAATTATAACTTTTGAAGTTGAGTTCCATATGAGAGACTTGGGTGTTTTGAACTATTTTTTAGATATATAAGTTGTTCCCTTATCTGATGGGTTATTTCATACTCAAAAGCGGTATGCCTCGAAGCTTTTAATCAAGGCAGGAATGGAGAAGTCTAAACCAGTTGTAACACTGTTACCTGTTAAGCCTTATATTTTGAGCAACATAGATTTTGACATCTTTCACAAACTGACATTATTTTGAAGCTTATCTAGTGCTCTTTAGTGTCTTACTATTACAAGGTTGGATCTTAGTTTTGTCGTAAACTCTATATGTCAGCATATGTTTCACCGACCTACCAATGGTGATTTTAAGCTTTTGAAATGAGTTTTGTTGTACATTCAAGGAACTCAAGCCTTGGAATTGCAATTTCATCTTCAAAGCTCCCTCAATTTATTTATCTTTAATGACTCGGATTGGGCTGGGTGTTGAGAGACTCATCGCTCTACCATGGGATATTGCACTTTCTTAGGCTCCAATCTAGTTTCTTCATGTGCTAAGAAATAATTAACTGATTCATGCTCCTCCATAAAAGCATAAATTTAGCCCTAGACTCCACTACTGCTGAATTAACATGGATAGCCTTTGTACTTAGTGATATTGTGGTTCACTTGTGTTAGCCCACTCGATTATATTGTGATAGTTTATGTGCTCTTTAACTCACTACAAATATGATATTACATAATTGCTCAAAATATATCAAGTTGGACTATCACTTTGTTCATGAAAAAAGCGGCTCTTGGTAATCTTGTCAATCGATATGTTCCTACCATGTTCCAATTTGTGGATATTTTTACAAGTCTCTTTCTCGACAATTATTTATTAATTTGTGTTCTAAACTTGGACTTGGGTTTTTACCTATGTCAAGTTCTGAGGGGGAAGGTAAATAATAATCCATAACAAGCACAAGTAGAAGAGTAAAGGTCATCTCTACAGATCAAGCAAAGGGTACTTAAGTAATTTCAATATAGAGGGCTTCTCTTCCCACTCTTTCTCTTGAACATGAATTTTTTTCTCTATAGGTGTTCATCTCCTCTTCTTTCTTCTCTCTTTTTCAAAATTTTCTTTCCTCTCCTCCTTTTCGAGGTTTTCTTCATTTTTCTTTAGCAACTTTTCTTCTTCTTTAGGATTTAAGATTGCCTTTCTCCCCTTTTTTTGTAGGTCCTTGTGTCTATTACCAATTGCTCCTGGTAAGCTCTATCCTAATTCTTAGAGGGCTATGTTAGGAACTTATATGTTATGGAGACGTTGTTCCAAAGAAGATCCTCCTATGGATTTATAACCAAAATTTATCAAGTTAGTATCAGTCTCAATATGGGTGGTACCATTTGTATGTTAGGTCTCGCAAGCGTCTTGTCACAGCTTTGCCAAAGGCAAACAAGTGTAGGAAGGATAGGTGGTTTGTAGCCGGTGGAGGTTGGTATACTCAAAAGTTCACTCTTGTTGGATTTCCTTCGATCAGAACATCATTCAAAGAAGGGAGTAAGTTTTTACTCGTCATTTCTTTTCATAGGCTTCCTATTCCCTTAGTTAGTTCTCAAGTTTGATTCCCAATTATTGTGTAGGCTTTTTTTTAAATAGAAAGTTTGCTTATCCAATCATGAGAGAGGGATAATGAGTAAAATCAGGTCTATCTCTGAAAAGGGGAGAGATCATAAGACAATGCTTGATGCCAAGCTCCTATGGAAGTGTGGATTAATTCTTGAGCCCCCTCCTTGATATGTTTCACTTCGATTCAGGGTCTATATTGGTTAAACTTCTGGTAGATGTAGCTGGTTCTGACATTTGTTAATTTTCCTATTGTTTTTTTTAAGAGAAATGCTTTTTTTTATTTTACTTTGTGTTTAATGCTAGATTCTTTTCTTTTTTCTTTTTTCTTTTTTGCCAAATATAAACCTAGAAAGTGATGCACAAGTTGCTCGAGAGGAGGCTGAGAAAGAGACAAAGGAAGGTAAGGGCTGCTTATGTAGCCAGAGGGTAGGGTCAAATCTGCTATGCGTAATGGGGGGAAGAGTAAACTCAGTCTTGACTTTATTACCCATGTATCTAATGCCGTCACTTCTTCCCTCCTTTCTCCCAAGGTCAGCCGTAAGAGGAAATCTCTACCTATTGACGAAGTTGAGGAAGGCTTATTATTCAAGTCCTCTTCTCCAAGCGCCATTCATTCAAGTCTTCCTTAGACCGACAAATTGGAATCTACCATGGTTCATCATTTTCTTAAAAATATTAGAGGAGAGAGTTGTGACTCTAATGTTGATGCTACTGTAGCTCTAAGGGCTTTTACTGAAGAAGCCTTAAAGTTAATTCCACAAGTAATTTATTCCAACGTTTTTGTGCTAAGTAGAGGAGAGTTATCTCCGGACTTCACAGGTTATGCCTTAGTGAATAACCCTTTCTCTCTTCCCCGTGTGCCTAGATATATATATATATATATTTTAGACTATTATTATGTCTATCTTTCTAGGTTATGATAGATGAGATTGTCTTTGGTTCCATGCTCATGTCTTTGTTGAAAGTGAATGATATGCTAAAGGACAAAGTCTTCAAGTTAGAGGCAAAAGTGGATGTTCCTAACCTGAATGATGCGCTTAATGCCGAAGAAAGTAAGAGAGCTTTAGTTGAATTCGAGGTTGGATTGCTAAGGAAAAAAGATTGAGGATGCTCAAAAGGAAAAAGAACAATTAGAGTCTTCTCTTGCTCTTAAGGAAGTTCAGTGGAAGGAAGATTTCCTCATCTCTCTTAAGTATGCTAAAATTCTTCTCAAAGCCTAGAAGGAAGGGTTTTTTGTGGCCAGAGTTCGTGTTTATGAAACTTTTCCCGGCTGTGACCCCATGAAGTTGAAGTTTGGGAAGGAGGCCGAATCTGAAGATAAAGATGACACTAAAAGGAAAGGAGATAAAAATGAAGATGACACTGAAGGGGAAGGGGATACTGAAGACGTTGCTGGTGAAGTTAAGTCCCCCTCTTCTTCTTATGTTCCTAATGGCTTAGCTTTTCCTACTTCCTGAATGTTTTTCTTTTTTTTGTTGACTATATATGGATTTTTATGTGGGTTTGTTATTGTTCTCTTTTGATCGTTGTTGTTGCTTTTTTGTTTTTTTTTTTGTTTTTGTTTCAAAATATGGTGAAATATGGTGTGGTACATTTTATCATGGATACATTATTCAATTAATTTACTTTTTATTAGTGTTCTTCCTTTATTAGTCACCTAAGTGACTAAGATTACATCATAGTTCTAAGTTCCTTTTCACTATGGATTTCTGAAGTGATTCTTTTCTTACTCTTGGGTGGTTGTTGGTTTGAATCTTAGGATTTATCCTTGAGTTGACATCTTTTCCAATTTTTATAGGGTCAAGCTTGATTTAGGGATGTAAATGTCTGGCCCATACCTTATTGTTAAAACTTAAGAGAAACTTTGGAAGTATTACTAACCTAACTCCTTACCCATTGTTCAAGACTTAATGGAGTTAGGTTTTGTCAGTTTGTAGAGTAAAAAATTTGTAAGGCCAAATTTGAAGTTAAGGCTGAGTTGACCTTTACTTATTTTTTTAGGCTTATTGGAGTCGGGATTGGTTGAGCCTTAGAGGAATTTTGTAAGGCCAACTTTTAAGTTAATGTTGAGCTGAATATTTGAGATTTATAAGAGTAAAGATTGGTTAAGCCTTAAAAGAAAATTTTGAAAGGCAACTTTAGAGTTAAGGTTGAGCTGACTCTCTGCCTATTATTTGTGGCTTATTAGAGTTAGGATTGGTTGAGCCTTAAAGAAATTTTTGTATCCCAACTTTTGAGCTAAAACTGAGTAGACTTCTTACCTATTATTCGAGGCTTATTGGAGTTAGGATTAATTACACCTTAAAGAAAATTTTTAAGGCCAATTTTGGAGTTAAGCATCAGTTGACTCCGTGCCTATTATTCGAGGCTTATTAGACTCAAGATTGGTTGATCCTTGAATAAATATTTTTTAGCCAACTTTTGAGTTAAGGCTAAGCTGACTCCTTGCTTATTATTCGAGCCTTATTAAAGTTAGGATTGTTTGAGAATTAGAGAAATTTTATAAGGCTAACTTTTGAGTTAAGTTTGAGATGACTCTTTATTTATTATTCAAGGCCTGTTGAATTCAGGCTTGGTTGACAACAAATTCTATCACAAAAAGTAAGCTAATATGCTCTTACTATTTGCATTTCCCCACAACTAGACTTTGGGGCTAATAATTTACACCACAAAACAAGATGCATTCTCTACTTACATACTTCTACTAACTTCTCCTTCCTAAAAGTACCTTTTCAGATGCTCAACATTCTATGGCATACCAATGTTTTACCCTTTATGATTATGAGTCGGTAAGTGCCAGGTTGGACTACTGCATTTATTTTATATGAGCCTTCCCAATTCTCCCCTAGGCTTCCACGGCATGGGACACCGATAGTTTTTCCCACAAACAATTCTCCAATTTACATATGTTGTGGCTGAACCTAATTCTTATAGTATTTCTCAATCCTTTTCTTCAATGATACCTCTCCCCTTACTCTCTTTATGCATACATTCGTAAAATAATAAATATTATTATTAATTATCATCATGAAAATCAGTTATTATTTATCATGTTTACTGATTTTTTTGGAATTAATATCTTATGTTCTATAAATGCATATAATAATAAAGTTCAGTATTTTAAGTTATGCACTTTAGAGATCATAATAAAGATCATAATTATTGAGACTCAAGTTGCTTAAAGCATATAAACATGAAGTGTTCATTGTCATAGGCTAGTGGAACATAGCTCACATAGTTAATCATCTAAAGTGTTTAGGGTGGCCGTTCTCAAGATCGTCGGTGTTAGTGGAACATCAGAATGATTGTGTTAGTGCTTAGTGGAGATTAATGGTACTAAACGTGATACTTAGATAATTTTTAATGGTAATTAATACTAAGTGTTAATGAAAATTATCTAAGAACTATATTACATGTGGTTCTTAGATCCGAGATTGCCATGGTACCTTATATCTATGGTTTATGCTTTGATATCATTTAAGTTAGTCATGGCTAAGGGTGAACACGGGGTGAAATATTGGGTATGAAATATTATACACGAAAGTTATGAGATCAAGATAGAATCTATCGCTTTCGTATTTAGAAATATATCATATTATTTATTAAATAAAGAATCTTTACAAAGAAGTATGATATGAAAAGAATTTCTATAAATCTATTATCGATATTTATTAAAGATATAATAGTTCATATGATTTATCTATTGAGATTTAATAGTTAAACCACTAGAACGAGTTAGGGTATTGATAAGATGAAGGGATCATTTATTGTAAATATATTATAGTCACAAGAGATTCTTTTGAAAGATGAATATGGTTGAGAGGGCAAACATGGTGGAAATGGCTGGGGACGAAGATTATAGTGAAAATAAATAACAAAAAAGATTAAGGGAGTTTTTTTATAAACTTTTTCCTTACTTTATTTTCTTTTAAGGATAGAGACCAAAATAAGATAAATCAAAAAGTTAAAAGAATTATTGGATTCAATAATACAAAATATGAAAAGTTTGTAAATGGAGGGATTAAAATAATAGTTTAACCATTTTGATTTGGGCTAAAAGTCCAAAACTTCTTACATTTTCATTGTTAAAAAGTTTATTGTATTTTTATCTTTAGGTCTAAAAGATATTTCTAAAAAGACCCCTCATATTTTATTTTTTGTGCTTTACTTTATGTATTTTTTTAATTATGCCAAATATCTCTTATTGTTAATTTAACCATTTTCTACTAATAGAATAATGATGACATGTTTTTATGACATGCCACGTTATTTAAAATTCTAATTTTTCATATAAATTCTTTTATTCTTCCACTTTCCTACCATAAAATTTCTTTCTCTTTTTTTTTTTTCCCTCACACGAATTTTCTCTAGTTATTGATAAAATAAAAAATTAAAAAGTGTTATTTTCGAGTATGGGTTTGAACCTAGAGACAAAATGTATTTAGGTGATCAAACTAGAACTTTGCATCTCGGGTATGGATCACCCAAATCCATTTTACATCTTGGTTTGATCCCTTTAGGTTTTTTATTGTATAGGAGGAAGAAATAAATACTTTTCAGAATCATATAAGAAGATCATTTTTTTCTATTCGATAAGAGAACGAGAATGATATAGACAGACAAGACAGTACTGCAATTAGACAACATAAACTTAATATGCTAATTTACATAATGCAGTTTTATATCCGTTCCTCACTGCAATTAGATTTTAAGGGTATGTTTGGTTCGATTTCTTGAACAAATGAAAATAGAAATAAAAAGAAAATATGAATGATAATTTTTGTTTGTTTTCGTTATATAATGAATAATAATAAAAATGAGAATGAAAAATAAAAATTAATCTATAATATTTTGAAGTGGAAAAAGTTATAAAAATTATTCTAGTAACATTATAAAATTACTATATATGATTTACTTATTAAAGTGATTTAGATTTGTATAAAAGTTGAGAGCAGAAATTAAGAGTGGCAAAAGTTGAGGGTGGCCGGCACCAGTACCCCTCCCCGCTACCCGCTACCCGCTACCCGCTACCCGCTACCCGCTACCCGCTCATCCTTAGTTATTTATGTTTCGGGTCATGCTGATTAGTTACGTTATTTCAGCAAATTCGCTGAAACTTGGAAAAGGAGAGAGGGCTTTATCTTGGTTTTAATCAAAATATGGGGATGCATACATGTTTCTGATATTATAGGGAGTTTATCCTAATTTTTACCAGGGAAAGGAAAAAAAAACAAAAAAAAACACGTTTTCTGTTGCGTGTGTTTCATAGGAAACAGCAATCTCCTAACCGCTTTTGAGATAGGACAAGAACAGGATCCAATTAGCCTTCCGGTACGGCCGTTTAATGTAATTAATTACATGTAAAGCCATTGATAATAATATCGTTAACGCAAGAAAAATAGCCATTTACCTGTTAGGTAGAGCTTATGACCTTGTGATTCTGATCAATCAATTCATGTCGAGATTTTGGTCTTTCAGATTTAAGTTATTGGCTTGATTTTCTGGTTCTTCTTCTGGGTTTCTTTTTGCTTTTTAATTCAGAATATTACTATTTTTTATATTCATCCAATTAAATCCTTCATTATATTGTATCATTTGCTTGGTTCTTCATGCCTGTTAAGTTTCCTCTCTTTTAATCAAGTCTTAATTTAATTTTCTTATGAATTTAATAGATTTCCACCACAAATCTTCTAGCAAAGGATCTCTATTTTAAAAAAAAAATTATATATAAGTTGTTATTACTTTATATATTGGCTTTTATTTGATGATTTGCTATCTTAGCTTTTTTGAAGGTGGAAAAAGACATTATGGGGATCATAAACTTACCGTCGCAGATGGTTTCCCTTGTGGCATTGGCCGTGATGTTTAAGGTCGGAGAAGCTGGAGATACGAATATTGTATTTAGTCCTTGTGCTGATGCAGAAGTTCGAAAGTTGGATGGATTTACTTTTGGTCTTGCATTTTCGGCAAAAGAGTCTTTCTTTACTCCCGATCAAACTCAACTTTCGCCCTGCGATACTCGTCTTGCTCTAGCGAGCAAACATGCTCAGCTTGCCGTTTTCAGGCCAAAGGTTGATGAGATCTCATTGCTCACAATCAATAGCAACACCTTCAATCCGGTATCTACATAACTCATCTCATGAACGTTGATGTTACTGTTTTTTGGTTGGATTGATATATATTTATTAGCATTAGTTTTTTTTTTTTCCCCAGCACTTAATCTCACAAGGCTACAATAAATTGAGTGAACGTATAATGTATGTGGCATATGTTGGTGTGTTTGATGTGTGATATATTGCTTTAGGACACCTCTCTGTTAATTGTGCAAGTAAAAGAAGATATGAGTATACAGATACATATTGAACAGGTCATTGTATTTGTACTTGCGTTTGCATCTACCAAAAGGCACCAAAAAGAGTACTTAGCAAGCAATGACATAGCCAGAAAATTTTACAAACTAAATATAAGTGAATGTAAGATTTTCCCCCATTTGCTTCTTAGGTCAAGTCCGGTGGGTATATGGTAGCGTTTGCCGGCCAGAAGTATGCAGCAAGATCATCTCCGATATTTGTTGCTGATGACACCAAGACCATCACAAAATTTACTTTGGTAAAAGAAAGAAACAAAGAAAAATATAAAATAAAAATTAACCTTCAATTGCATCCGTTATTTGTTCCTTTTTTCACATATATTTTATACTTCATTTTGCTTTACAGGTCCTCGAATTCCAAAAGGGTATCCTTCAAAACTTGTTTTGGATTGGATGTGATTCTTGTTCGGGCGATCCTTCCTTATGTCTTAACAACCATGATTGTGCAGTTCCAAATTCTAATTGCATCGGAAATGGCGGTCCTGCTGACTGCAACATAGGAATCCAGTTAGCATTTTCTGGCACGGACAAGAACCTTAACGTGCTTAACTCTTGGTATGAGGTAAAAAAGCTCCAGCAAACTTCCCTCTATGGCCTCTTCACCAATATTGGGGATACTATAACCGGCACTAAAACAAACTAGGTAGGTAGCAAAACTGCAATCTTAACTAGTGGCTCCGTTTATATGAACAACAGTACTTTAGTTTCTAAGTATGTATTCTGTTTGTTATAGTAAGTCCTATACATGAAACTTGGCCAGAAATAACAGTTGAAGAAAAGTTGAATGAGAAACGGCATGAAACTTTTGTAATTGTCGCCGGCACTTGCATACTCACTTCCCGTTCTAATGAAGGGAAAAAAAAAGAAAAAATCTAGCTACAAGCAGATGACCTTGTGGGTTTGCATATCTCAGATTGAGATTTTTTTATTTGGTATGATCTAAATGTAATTTTCGTTTACTATAGGGCCTTCAACTGTAATAAATGCGTCGGAAGTATATGATTGTTAGGTCAAGGAAACTATGTCTAGAATATTAGGCCTAGTTCGGTGAACTTGGGTGATTGTAGCGATGAGACATTTTTGGGTACAATGATGATAATAGGACACAATCTAGATGGTAGAGCAAATATTTATAGAGTATTTCAATCAAAATTTCTCGCAGTGCGATATATATTTTTTCTTCTATGAGATAACTTCATAAATTTTTAAAGATCTTAATTCATTCATGCATTTATGTGGGGTTATTGCTAATAGTGTTGCTCCCATTCGACCAACTCTAAACCCATCCAATCCAATCTGAGATGGATAGGCAACTAATATTTGACCAAACTATTTCAACTAAAATTCGACCTCCATAAGCGTTTGAAGGAGTTATTGTAATAAAACAAGAAAATGGCTACCGAGATGATGGCCGGGACATCTCCTTTTAACAGTTTAGTCAGAAATTAGAGAAATATGTAGTGAGAATTTGAGCGAGAGAGTGCTGTGTTGTGTGGAATTCTTACCTTTAAACTCTATTTATAGGTGATAGTAAGAGATGTTACCCGTCGCTATTTTTGGGACGTTACCTTTCATTATGAGAATTGATGTAATTAGTCATAATATTTGGCGGCATGAGTTATTCTTGTATGTTCTTAAAAGTATAAATGATATTTTTATTCCAATCACTTATAATAAACAATATAAATATTTTGAATATTAGGTATTAAAAATGAGATTCAAAATAATTATGTGGAATTTGAAATGATTATGTGGCTCAATATAAGTGGTTAGAGTAGAAATATTATTTATATTATAGGACCACTTAAGAATACCTCCCTTCCACTCACCCTTTCTCGGCTCTTCCTTCTTCCATTTTCGATCTCCCCCAATGCTTTTTTTTACTTCTCTCTTGCTGACTCTTCAATTGTGACACAAGCATCTCCTCGTCAACTTCTATCTTTTTAGCCTCTAACAACGCCTCATCATTGTAGTTAGAGCATTTCTTACCCGAAGGAGTGATGTGCTTTTTGTCAATCATTCCTCCAAAGACAACATGCAACACTTCTATATCTCTTGGTCTATCCACCTTTTTGGAAGGCATATTGTACTGATGAATGTAGTCTAGCAAGGCCTCTCCAGGGTATTGTTTGTGAAAGTATATGGCCATCAAGTCATACAGATCATAACTTATGAGAATCAATATTATATTATATAAATCATCAATATAATTGATTATATAATATTCAATTAGAGCATATATAATATGTCATGACATTATTATGTTGGAAATAATAACTTGCTTGCATACTTGATATACACTTGGATTCATGATCGAGATTATGGAAGGATGATATCCAAGATGGTTAAGTTTGAGATCCAAAATTTTCATATTCCTAAGATTGTCATCATGGGGACAATGAAAATTTAAAAATACTATTACATGCACTATCTTTTTCGAAGAGAAGATTGACGATCTCATATTCATCGGTGTTGGGGAACATCAGGACATGTATATAGATAATTAGTAGAGACATAATCACTAAACATGATCATTTGACAAAGCTCAATAGTAATGGTATTAACTGTTAATGATTTTCCTGAGTGACTATTATATTTGAGATACTCATACCTGAGATCATAACAGTACTAACATATAAGATATCATGCTTTGATATCACTTCATGTGATCTTAGACAAAGGCCACTAAAAGGGTGAACTATTGGGCATCTATTCGAATATGTGTAGTTTGTAGGGTGATAAAATGAGATTCATCACCTCTATATTAAATGAGGTGTTTCTATAAGTCATATAACTTATACATAAAGAAAATCCTTAATCAAGGCAGTATGGTTTAAAAAGAAGTTTTATGTAAATCCATTACCTATTTGCATAAGATTTTATGACATTCATAAGGAGAATTTAAAAGGATTTAATAGTTAAAGCTTATCCTAGGACTTTATGAAAACATAGATAAATGGAAAGTCAATTTGGTATGGAAATAATCATCTTTGATTATTGTGGAAGTTTTTTGAACTTCTCATTACATGGGTGGCCCATACGCCTTGTTGTAAGCCAATGTGGATATGGTGGTTTAAGTCAACTTAATCATAGATGATGATCATATTAACTATTTGTTTTGAAAAAATGTTTTCAAAGTCAAATGGTCAATTCGTAAAGAATGGATAAAAATCACGAGTTGTTGTGGGGCTCATCTACTGTGGGAATATAGAACCTATCTGGTCACACACACTAATGTTGATCGGATCGAGGTTGGATTCTAAATTGAAGAATTTTGACTTGTTCATGGTGAACTTGATTTAAAGAGTTAAATAATTAATTAGTTTAATATGTTAACTCTAAATCACACCAGCACTGCTACCACAACCAAAGTATGATTTAAATTTAATTATAAATTAAATAATTAAATAGAAAAAAATTATTTTGATTAAGATAATTATTAAATAGATGTTTAATGATTATAAAGTCATACAATATTTTTTTAGTCAAAATAAGATCCATTAAGTCATTAAAATGTTAATGGGCGTAAATGAGCCTATATGTAAGGCCCAAATTAAAATCTTCATTTTACTAGGTAAAATTAGATTTTAATTTAAAAATTAAAGAATATTTTAATTTTCTAAAAATGTAAATTAAAATAAGGTCGGGAAACCCGAACATGGTTAATTAGATTAACCATGCCTTAAAGGTCCAATAGGGTTAGGCTTATGGGGCTTGTGTCCTTATATTAGGACATAAGACCCTAGGGTTTTCCTTAGAGAAGTGTGCCGCACATTTACACACAAAGAGAGAGAGAGAGAGAGAGAGTTCTTTCTACTTCATCTTTCCTTTTTTTCCTAGAAAGATTGATTCAAGTATAATCCACCTAGAATCCAACACCTGAATTGTCAACGGTGTTGATCAAGAGTAGAGACTAGATGATGGTGAGGGACTGGCATAAATGGCGGTGGCAGCAAAGAGGCGTCAACGGTCTGATGGCGGCAAAGAGATTTGGGTGAAGTTTCATTCAGAACTTAGAGAAGGTTGTGGCTAAGTATAACAACTCTTCCCTTTTTAGATTTAAGATTATAGAAATTTAAAATACCTATGATTCCATATGTATAACTACATAGCATCAAATTGTGTGATCTTGGTAGTTCATCTTTGGTCCGGATGTCATAGGTTTATTTTTTGAAAACAGATTCTACCCCTCAACGTTAGAAGGAACTATTGACTTACAATTTAATCGTATACAAGCTAATGAGGGGGAGCCTTGTGTTGGCTGCTCCAAGGATGTTGGCCACAAATAACATCTTCAACTCATCAAAAGAATCAATAGATCTAGATGTGAGTGTTCGATACCAATCCATAGCTAAGTCCATTAAAGTAATATGAAAGGCTTGAGACATGAGCTCATCCCCCATATAATTTATCCTCATGGTCGTCCTATAAGTAGCCTTATGATCATGTGGATCCCTGGTCCCATCGTATAGGCTCATTGTAGGAGGTTTACACTTCTTTAAGAGTATTGTCTAATATACCCTCTAGGTAAATGGACTTTATAGTTCATCCATGCATTGGTCAGTCCCTTTCACTGTTATTTCTAACTCCCTCACCTTCTTGACCAGCAATTATATAACTTAAGTCTGGTTAGTAAGTGTTTCAACATGGGTTTTAAGAAGCATGGGCTCATTTAATATTTGGAGTTGCTTTGGATCATAGGTAGGGTCAAAAGAGTTTTCTGTTTCATCATCTTGATCTCCTTCCAAGCCTACCCTCACATTCAGATGAGATATAACATCATCTTCTTCACGGCATGAGCTCCTTCTTCCAACTAAACCTTAATAAACTCTCACAAAAGGCCGCTTATCTTTTAGATCTTGTCTTACTGCAGCCTCTCAGCGCTAATCTTAGCCATCATTGCATCAATAGAACAATTCACTACTTGGCTCACTCTCTCCACCAAGCCTTTTTTCATACATTCTATAACTTGCCAAACGTTCACACCACTGTTTGCTACAACTAGAGTTGGGGGTGGTGTAAGTCTTCCTCAGCCAGCATCTTCCCCTATTTGGGGGGTTTTTGTCATTCTCACCCACTGCTCAACTTCTAGGTTATCCATCTCTTGGCTACCACAAGTTTAGACCACTGATCCATTAGATCTTTTGAAAATAGAGATTAAGGTCCCTACAGTGGTGCCAAATTATTAATGTGGAAATTCTTCCGGTTTGAAGGGCTTCAAAGATAGTAGCGTGTTCTAAGATCAGCTGCTCCTGCATAATAAGTGTTGAAAAATGGGTTTAAAATTCGCAGCAGAAGTGATTATTAGTCCCAGTTTATAACAAAAAAATTTTGAAACTTTTCGCGATCCTTTATATATATATAAATCAATCCTATAGCTAGGCGAACAGGTCATACCTTAGCCTATGTAAATCAATCGTTGAGACTCACACTATGATCTTTCAGGCCGATCATCAAAACACTAAGACGTGTGTGGATACGTAGAGACGACTAGGTTTTCTCTTTTTCAATTTTCTTATCCATCAAAATCATTAGAATATGCTGTATTTATAGAATTCTATTAGGGCCTCCATTCAACACTATTTTCTAATTTAAAAATTCTTTTAAAATGTTATTTTAAATTTGTGAAATGTTATTTTATTAGCATATCAATTCCAAACTTTTGAGACTTCATAATGAATGTCCTACAATATCTTTTAAATTTAACTAACCTAGAATTCGAATTACTAATCCAAAATAATACTAATCGAATTTTATCAACATGACATTTTACATGTTCTTCTTTCATACCTCGTTTTACAATGAAGTTTATGATGTGACTTATACAATGTTGATGTAGGAAAACTCTACTATTATGCTGGCTAAGTTGTGATTGAAATAAAGAGATGGTCCTTGTGTTTGCCACAATATTATACAAAGTTATGAATATTATATTGTTTTTGATATCAAACTCTCCCAAAACTTTCATTATTAAGTCACTTATATTTTCACCAGTATGTGCTTCATCTCTAAGGTTCATTCCAAATCTAAGTAATGAATATCAATACATAAATAGTCATCTTTAGAACGTGCATTCCAAATATCATAAATCAAGGCAAAAGTAAAATTCAAATCACTACATTTTATTTTTAATTCATCATTTTTTTTTCCTGAAATATGCAAGTATGTTAGATCTAGTATTATTTATACATGTGCTCTTATATTGTGGGCTATATGCTCTTCTAATGTGCTTCTCATAATAAATATTGTCACAAAAAATAACAGGTAAATCAATAGCAGCAAAAATTCTAACTATAGATTCTCTAGCAACCATTGGATCATAAGTTTATGTACTAATTGTACCATGAGTGTTAAAATTCAGGTGAGTTTGATTCATATCTGCTTCAGCTTTAGCCATACATTTTTCTTTATGACTTTTCAAGTTTTTAGTTCAATCATTTGGACTTGCAAATAAAATATTTTTGCAATACTTGCACATTGCACCATAAATGTCATCACTTTTCTTATTTTTATGTGGCACTATGTTGAATGTATTCAAAACTCTGATGTTCACTTATTTTTGTGTAGGCATTGTATTTGTGACAGTAACAGTATCGATATTAAATAATGGTGGTGGACTTGGTGGTATATTAAATTATGTTGGACTTGATGGTATCGGCGATAAATTTGAACCGATTTCGGCATAAAAATTTTGCTCATACTTATTTAGAGAGTTGAAGTGAAATTGATGACGATCTATTTCCTATATAAGAATTTAAAGTAAATAATTAATCATAAAAATAAAAATATATAAAATTTTAATTTAAAAAGTATAATAATAAACATAAAAATTGACATTAAAAAAATTAGCATTAACATTAAATATAATAATAAATAATAATATTGTTAACATTAAAAAATTATAAATTAAATATCTTGGTCTAATTTGTGGAAAATAGATGATTATAAAGTGAGACTAATAATATGAGATTGAGATTAAGGATAAGGGAATTAAATATTATGGAAAATTAATTATAATTTAGAGTATTATATTAGAATATCAAAGAATAGAGAGAGAGAGAGAGTGTGAAAATGTGAGAAGAATTGGAGAGAGATGGAGATATTTATAAGAAAAATTAGAGTGAGAGAAATATTTTAATAATTATTATATAAGAGGGTAAAATTTAAAAAAAAAATTATAAGGATTAAAAATAAAAAATATAAATATCTTTGACTATATTCCGTCTAAATTAAGAAAAAAAAAATTCAAAATTTAAAATTGAGGAAGCCTCAAACCCTCTTAATTAAGTGCATGTACAATAAGCTAAAACCTAAATGGACTAGGCCGAGCCTAAGCAAGCCAGGCCAGACCTAGTCTGTTCGAGCTAAACTGAGCCAGTCCACCTGATTTGAAATTATGTCCAAATATAACCCTCATATAAACGACGAACTTAATCCGGCTCATCTATAGCGAACTGGGCCTGAACCGAACTTTTTTGGTAAGTTACGGGGCTGAAAAGGCCACTCATTTTAATAACTCTATTTAACAGCTCTAAAATAACATACGCGGCGCAAGTAATGTTTATAACCCTCGCTCAAGAATCTCCGCATATATTCTCTCTTTTCCTCTCCATCTAAACACCCCATCTCCCCGCGCTCACTGTATATATACATACATACAGAAACCTGTTTATCGATATTGGATGAGTATTTAATATCTGCCCTTCACTGTTCTCATTCCCTTCAATCCCCTCTCCTGGATTTTGATTGATTTCTGGAAGAAAATAGAAAGAGTATCTCAAAAATACAAAAAAAAAAAAAAAAGGGATCTGGGCCTATTTAGAGATTGAGAGAAAGATCTAAAAATGGGCTCCGATCCTCCTGAACTGAGCTTGGATTGTAGACCCACTTTCGTTCCCAAAACGATTAGGGATTTCACGAAGGAGATTTCGACGATCGAGATTGCATCCGAAAGGGAATCCAAGCTCAATGAATATATCAGGAGATTGGAGGAAGAAATGCGGAAGATCGATGCCTTCAAGCGTGAGCTTCCTCTCTGCATGGTTCTATTGGACGATGGTCGGTTTATTTTTTATCTTTTATTATTTAATGGCTTCCTAATAGCATATTTTGATTCTGGAAATGGGATTTTAGTTTTTGTTTAAGGTGTTTTTTTGAATTCGGATGGTTCTAGTTGATTGATCATACTGTTCATAACACTTCGTTTTAGATGGGTTTTTTTTTTTTCTTAGTATATTGATATATGTTTTTAATTTATTTATTTTTCCTTCCTTATATATGCTTATTATGATATATTTTCTGCAGCAATTTCAACTATTAAGGAAAGCTCATTGAAATGTGAAGTATCAAAAGCTCAACCACATATGGAGGAATTTATGCCTTTGAAGAGAAAAACATGTGATGAAGACGAAGAAAAAAACAAGAAAGAAAAAGAGTCGAGAGATAAGAAGAATTGGATGAGCTCTGTTCAGCTTTGGAACACTGATGATTATCCAAAACAAAAGACCAAATTTGAAACAAAGGTGGGGGGTTGGGGAAGGACCCCATTAGAAAAATGCAACATAGTTTCTAGTCATTGATTTTTTGAGAAACTAATTTAATTATTTATTTATCTATGTTACCAGAGAAAGGAGGAAGAAATCCGCTTAGGAACGGAGGGTTTATATCCATCGTGTAGAATTCGAGATGAGGCGAAAAAAGTGGCTTTTTTGCCTTTTAAGGCTTATGCTAGTGCTTTTCCACTAAAGGCTGTAAGGAAGGAGGAATATCAAGAGGAGTTACCGAGTCAAGGGCTTTCTCTCCACACTCCTGGTATTGAAGAATCTGCTTCAAGCGGATCGAGATCAAGTGGGATCAGAGCAGCATCTTCTGCTGTTGCTAATAATAATAATAAATATACTAATATTCATACAAGTTTTAGGACTGGGCCCCACAATCAGTCTGCTCGGAAGCAGAGGAGGTGTTGGGCGCCTGAATTGCATAGGCGATTTGTCAGTGCCTTGCAGCAACTTGGAGGTCCACAAGGTTAGATCTCTTTAATCAATGATCAACTCTGAAATAAGATTGTATATTTAGATTTTTCAGTTAGACGCAAGTTCTCATAACGATTTTTCAAGTGTTACAGCATAATTGGAGTAAATGTTTAGAAAAATATAAAAGATGCAGATCCTTATGCTCTAAAGCTGTATTAGGTTCACTGTTTGAAACTGTGGTATAAATAAATTGGAGTTCATTCAAAAATGTAATTAAATTAGATTTTTGGGCTGAAGTGAGTTTTCGTTTTTTAGATTAGCATTAGAGACACTGGAGCTTGCTGAGCTCCAACTGGAGTTTTAAATGCCGGAAATGGTATTGGCTTCGTGTTGAAGAAGAAATAAGGAGTAGCAAAAACTTTTAAATTGCTAATTATCTCTGTGCATGAATTTCTATGGTGATTGTAACTCTTTACTCTTCACCTGAAAATTGAAATCTCTAATTTGAAAAATATCCTGTCCTTCACAGTGGCCACTCCAAAGCAGATTAGAGAACTCATGCAAGTAGATGGCTTGACTAATGATGAAGTGAAAAGTCATTTGCAAGTAAGTTTTTCTTTTTTTTTTTCCTCTCTTAAATCTCCATCAATTGATTCTTAAACCTGAATTAACTCTAGAGGAACCATCTTACTACCTTGATTTTCCTTTTTAATGTTGTTTATGCTATTTGTTTTATTGAATATGAATGCAGAAATACAGGCTTCATCATAGAAGAGTTCTGTCTTCGTCAGGTGAACCTGGGAACCAATCTATGGTTGTTTTGGGGAGTTTATGGATGTCTCAAGATCAGTACGGTGATTCCTCAAAGGGTAGTAATAAAAATAATTATAATAACTCTCAATCAGGTTCACCTGAAAGTCCCCTCCAGTTGACAGCCGGAACTGGAGGGACTTCAGTGACAGGTGGGGATGGTTTGGAAGACGAGGAAGATGCAAAGTCTGAGAACTATGGCTGGAAAAATTCACATCCATAAAAAAAGAAAAGAAAAAAAAGTGATGTATAAAGATTTATTAACAGTGACAAAAAAGTTATATAAGGAGTCTAGATCATTATATATCTGATATTATACAGAAGCATAAAGGAGAGGGATCATTGAGCACCAAGATGAGATAAACAATACAAGTGCGAGGGCGGGAAATTTTGCAGGATTAGTTTCTCTTCCCTTCTGTTTTGATCTGATTTTTTTTTTTCTCCCTTTGATTTGATATATGAACTCTTAGGATCCATGCTTCCATGGAAGAAACAAGCACAAACTTGTGTGGCCATTCTTTGTCTTTGTAATGAGAATCTGCAGAGGCTGCTTTTTTTTCTTTGTCATCAAACTCAGAACCGAAGTTGGGATAATTGTTGTATCTAGACTCAACATGCATTTGGTTAACTCTCTCCCCAAGTATTAGTAGTTCGGGTTTAAAGGTTGAGTGTTTGCTCATTTGCATACCGTATTTCCCAACAGTGCTTTCCCATCATTATTTTTATCTACATGTTTGCTTCTTCTTAAATCTGGATCAAATTTCATCCAAATGAAGCCAAATTGATAATGCTTTGGATACCACAATGAATGAGCCAAAAATCTACCTTAAAGAGGTTTTGTCCGAGCATCAACAACAATAAGGAAATTTTTGGTCCCAAAACTAAATCGGCATTTAGTCAATTGGCTAGTGCTCATGTGACCCATCCATAATCTTGTCTTGAAGAAGGGACTAATTACATTGTATTTTTTTTTTACGAAAATTGGTAGCCATGATGTGTGGTTGTACAAAATGACAAGATAAGATTCGGACTAATCTTTTCTTTATTCTTTTTATATAATAGTGCAAAAATAGACAAAGTTTAAATAAATTATACGTGGGAACACTTGTTTTTTAAGTAAAAAAAAAATAAAAAATAAAAAATAAAAAATAAAAAATAAAAAATAATAAAAAATAATAAAAAATAAAAAATAAAAAATAAAAAATGAAAAATGAAAGAATTATAACCGTAATTGAGGTATTTGATTCCTATCCATACGTGTGGTGGGAAGATTTTATTAATCCATAAAATTTAATTTAAGCTTACAAAATATAAGACTAATATTGGATTAATTTTCCTAAACACAAGTCTATTATTACTTTATTAATTATTCTACAAAACCTTTTAATTATTTATTATAGCGTAATTTTTAAAATAAAATTTGTTATGATATTGAGTGTTCGTAGTATCTTCACGTAACATAACGATGCATGAAAACTTGACTGCAATTAGTAAAAATTCTGATTTCGGACATGCATTTTTCATTTTCAGAAAATTTGCCTTAAAAAAAATCCTCCATAATCCACTTTATCTCTCTGCTAGGACTGACCATTTTAATAAAATAATTATGGCTTAGATGAACATAATAATAACTATACCAACATCTTATTGATCGGTAGAGGTATCAAAATAGGATGAATTTTTTTGGTCGGCCCGTGGGTCATCAAAAGCTCAGCTCAGGTCGTGGAAGTCTATATATTTCAATTTTTTATTTTTATAAAATTTATAATGAACAATATATTCTTAGAAGATAAATTTTTGAGGTGAGAACTAGTTTTGTAATTCATTATTAATAAATAGATAATATAATATAATTTATAGTTTATTAATGAACTTTTATTATTGATTTATTTTTTTATTTATAGTTTTATTATAAGTTTCATTTTTTTCTCTTTAAGGTTAGAAGATTTTTTTTAACAAAATCATTTTTATATTATATATTAATATACAATAAAGTTTTTATTTATTATAATATTTAATTTATTAATATTTAATTTTAAAAATGACTAGGTCCATGGGCCAACCCATTTTAAACCCGTTTCATAAGCCTAACTCGAGATAAACCCAATAGGCTACAAGTCCGGACTTAGGAATATTTTTACTAAACGGGCAGAGCCGAACTAGATTCATTTTTACAAGAACCAATCCAACCCTGCTGATCTTAAATAGTAAAAACTCTAGCGTGGGCTAGACTTACCATTTTAACACCTCTATTAATTAGTTTGAGTAAGAAAAAAAAAAAAAAGGAAAAAAGAAATTCCTATTACCCAACCTAAAAGTCACATCCCACTAAGAAAAGAAACACAGTGAGTTGAAGACGTTTCATGTCACAACATACACACTCTAACATGGTATAATGAAAAAAGGAGCCCCACAATACACATTGATATTACTACGTTTTACATATGACCCTATTTTATATATTTTTATTTTTAAGATAGATTTGATTTAAATCGATTAATTATAATATTTTATATATTATATAAATTATTTCATCAAGTTTTTATGTAAATTTATGATTAATTACAAAAATTTATCATTAGGGTACTTTAGTAGTCCATTTTGGATAATTTATTAGTATTATCCAGTTTTTCATGAGAAAAACAAAAACATCATTACAGATTAAAAGTGAGCAGTTTCAAGATCTCATGGCGGCTAAATAAAAGATAAAAGTGAGATAAAGAATCATGCAAAGTTGCATGAGGACTAAAATAAGAGACATGGCATAATATTTCATTTCAGATCTAAGTTGTGTTTATATGGTTTCTGTTCTAGTGCCTGAACAGAAGATAATGGAACAAATAGAGCAGCTAAGGTGATTGACGAAGTCATTTGGTCATTCCCATCAAAGCTTTCTTTGAAGACAAGACCGGTCATCAAGGATAAATAATACCTTTTGATTGATATAAAAATGCTTCCTGCTGTTTGGTTTATAATAAAAAAATGTAACACTTGCTTTCGGAATATATTACTCTTAGATTCCACCTTAGAGAATGCGAATCTATTCCCTTTATTTAGTTTTGTGCAATTCCTTCTGAAAAATGATGGAGGAAAATCAAAAGTAGACATTACTTTAAATCAAATGTCGAAGAACATCTAGCTGCCAAATCCTCATCTAAATAACCAATTCCTAATTTGCATTCACCTACCATACGGTGGCCTATTAGCTCAGTTGGTTAGAGCGTCGTGCTAATAACGCGAAAGTCGCAGGTTCGAGACCTGCATGGGCCATCTTTTGAAACTTTTGTTTTTATTTGTATTAGAAATGGACTCTCATGGCTCCCATTGTTTGGATGGAGAAGAGAGAAGAAGGGAGTTTCATTAAAGGAAAAAAAGGAAGAATTTTTAAAATTTCTTTTTAATTTTTAGATATTTTTTAATAAAGAATGGGAAGATTAATTTTTTTTAGAAGAAGTGAGTGTTTTAATATATTTATGATTATAAAAAAAAATTAATTAATATAATAAAAATACTTTTTATAAAAAAAAAAAAATATATATATATATATATATATATATTTCATTCCATTCCCTCTCAATTATAAACACTTCTGAAAATTATATATATAAATAACAGTTTGTTGCAATTGAATCATTACATACCAATGCATGCCACTCAGATTACTTGTGTATTTACTCATTATGCCAATCGCATAAGCTATATCTAGCATTGTACGTATCGTTGTGTACAACATGCATCTTATCATTTTTTCATATTATAATTGTGATACATGATTTCCAACATTTTGAAATAATGTTCATGTTTGGATCAAAAAGCGTTGAGGAAATAATGTTCATATGATGAGATTGAGAAAGTGTTATACTTTCTTGATCTCTCAATATTCTAATACCAAGGATGATATATGCCTCTCATATCCAAAGGTCAATATGACACCATTTCCTTCGTCAAACTTATTGTAGACACAAATGTCAATTTTATTAATCTTAAAATAATTAGCAAATATGACATTATCAAATTTTTTGTGCCACTGCTTGGGTGCTTGTTTTAGTCCATATAAGGAGTAATAAATTTACACATCTTATGTTCTTGACTAAATACAATAAATGTAGCGACCTACGCTGTCCGAACTGTTATAATACTAACTTTTTCTCTTAAATCATATTTTTTTTTTCTTCATTAAGAAGATTTCTTACCTCATAACAAAATTTATCATATTTAGGAAAAGAGTGTTATCATGCTATTCTCAAAATGTTGCCTAAGTCTACACAACGCACCAAAATATTTATATCAATTACTCTTTACAATTTTAAAGTGGAAGTTTACAGCATTGCTACAGTCCTTGTACCACTACTACCTCTACCATCATCATGCTTCCCCAACAACCATGTCAGAGTAACTAAATCAGTTACTTACTCTTAGTACTTACAACATGAAATGTAAGACGTGAGTTTTCGCTCAGCAAGTACAAACTTATTTCACAAAGTAGTTGTGAATGCATATGATATATGAGGCATATAACATATGATATAATCTTAGACTCGTACTCTTCATAAAGATGATGACATGCTTCTTTCTTAATCTTTTTTATTCTTTCTTAATCTTTTTTATTCTTTCTTACCTTTTCTTTTATTTGGGCCCTGTGTACGTACTAGTTGAGGGCTCGACCAATGAAAAGCTAGGGGAGCAGCCCAATACAATCTTAATCATAATCTTTTCATTTTCATGCCTTGGCATGCATTATCATAAGCCACTCTTCATTGGGCATCGTGCCCTTCCTTCAAGTCAGTATGACATAACTTAATTTATCTCATTTCTTTCTCTCTTCATACACCTCTTAATTTCTCAACATGAAATATGAGGTAACGTTGTATTATGCTCATGAGTGCATATGTTGTTCAAGAACATTCTATAACAACAACAATAACAATTTTACCACTCATCACAATCATTCATTTCATGACTACAAATCAATTCATACATGAGCAACCATGTAATCATTAAAAACAACTCATCACATTTCAAAATACTTTCCATGTCGTATGTGAGATTTGTACTTACCTAGTTTCCAAGCTTTTCTTTAAGGATTGCATACTTCACGAACACTAGGTCCGTTGTTTACCCATACAATCAAGAATTTAACTTAGCTTAATAAAAACTTAACCTTCCGTAAGCTTTTCTAGATAGTTAACTTATCTTATTATGCATTTCTCATTTATTTTTAAGAATCTAGCCCTAACTATTTTCTTATAACTTACTTGATTAAGTGAGTAACCCTTGTTCCCACTCATTTATGCCTCTTATGTGAGGTCTATAACCTTCCTTTACTCATATTTCAATTATTTAACATATATCTTATTTCATTCATTCTAGTTGCATAGTTTCAGTTTCCTTCGGTTTACTTTTCTGTTTTCAATTGTCTAGGTTTAAACCTTGTTTTTAGCCCTTGGTGTGATATAACATTCTGAAATCTTGAAGGTATTCTCTACCAACATCTTAAGATGTTGTGTAAATTGCAGCTCAAGATTCGTATATTTGTCCCTTCGAAATCCATTTGTTTTAAGTTTTAAGACTGTCTAATATAACATACATCGACCTGTAGGCTCATAGACCCATCGACCTCGTCGACCCGTGGAGTACATTTAGCTAGTGCATATTGAAGGCGTCAACCCCATCGAACCTTCTACCCTTTTGCTTATTGAAGGCATTGACGCGTCGACTCCGCCCACCCATCAACCCTTTTGCTTATTGAGGACATCGACTTCATCGATCCATCGACCCTTTTGCTTATTGAAAGCATTAACCCCGTCGACCCTTTCATGTTAACTTCTAAATTTTCTTAACTCCACGATCCAATGTCTTAAAATTTCAAATCTTATATCAATTTGAAGGGTACAATATCTAGTTTTATTTTGTAAAGTTTTAGAATTCATCATAAAACTTATCATGGCCAATAGTGTATAGATAAAAGAACCTATAGTTCTCTATTCTAATCCAATTTTTTACACACTTCATACTTCACTTCCAGATTGCAACTTAAACACATACCCCATTAGCTAATCATACTCTGAATATTCTAATTATTAGCTTCATATTTTTATTAATCCCTACAGATATGAATTTTCCTATCTAGTTACAATAACGTACGCTAATTACAGGATATCAATGAATCATATCCATAACTTAAGAAGGTAGAGATCGGCCGTTTACTTACTCGTAACAACTTGTTACGTCTGACCCTTAATTATAATCTAACTTCTTGTTTGACCTCTTTCTAGACGAGCGCAAAAAATCAGAAGCAACTATGTTTTCTATTGAAGAAGATGATCTACAGTGAGGGTCCTTTTTATCCAAATCAGATTTAAAATGGTTATTAACTTTAGTTTTGAAGCAGGAGGTGGACTTAATCATCCGCATACGATGACATCTCCTGCTTGCTACTTTCGCTAATTCATACTACTATTCATTTCATTTTTTTTAAAATTTTTTTTTTCTTTTTATTTACTTATTACTTAGTAAGACTTAGTCACTTACTGAGGCGGCGGCCATATCCTGTTAACACCTTATATATATATATATATGTTTATATACACATATATAAATACTAGATTTTACTATATATGTATATATATATATATACATTTTACTTTTAGTGCTTACTTTATACTTTCTGAATTTTAATTATTTAAGAAACTATACTACTTCAAAGTTAATTAGCTATAATTTATTTACCTATCAACATCCAAAATCCAGGGGGTTTACAATAAAAGCTTCAGGTTGTTCCATATGTATTTCTTCATCTAATTTAACATTTAGAAATATTGGTTCATCGTCCATTTGATGAATTACCATTTTATAAATTGAAGCAAGTGCAACGAGCACTCTTATTATGGCAAATCTTATCACTAGTGTATATGCATCAAAATAATTGATACCTTACTTTTGAGTAAAGATTTTAGCAACATTCCTTACTTTAAAGTTGTCAATAATTCCATGCACTTCATTTTCTTTTTGTTTTCCATAATTGAATCAATTTTATTATTTATAGCTTCCTTCCAAAATGTAATATCTTGTGATTCCATTGCTTCTTGAAAGGTTATGGGTAACTTTTGATTGAGGTAATAAACTCGATTACTAATTGATTCTTGTGTTCCTTCGACACGGAACATGAAAAAATCAGAACTATACATATCTGAAACTTCTTGCCCTTTTACTCATTCGAAGTTCAATGACTTCTCACTATTATTTTCTTAAGTCTTTTTTGGTTCATCAAGGACTTGTTTTTATTTTGGAGTTTTGACATTTATTTTGGAGTTTGGAGTTTTCGAAATATAGTAATAATTCCATTTTAACCATATCATGTAATCTTTTAAAATATAAATGTCCTAATCTATGATACCAAAGAAAAAGAAGACTCAACCATATAAACATAAATATCAACATTATTATCAATATCAATATTGAGTTTGAACATACCTTCACATAAATATTCCCTTTCTATAAACATACCTTCTTTAGAAAGTACAAACTTATCAGCCTAAGAACTAAGTTTAAATCCATACTTGTTTAACGAACTATCTAAAACCAAATTATTCTTAACTTCTGGTATATAGAATATATTAGTAAAAGTTACATTACATCCACAAGTAAATTTTAATTCCACTTTTCCATCTCCGAGATCATGAACATTGGCTTAATTTACCGTGAACATTGGCTTAATTTAAAAAAAAATATGTAGAGTAGTGCCAGGATCAACCCACCAAGCTTTATTATCCTCAGGCATAACAGCTAGATTTTTATTTCCTACACTCGATGATCCTTACTTGTCTTCCTTCTTTTTAAGAAATCCACACTTGAACTTATAATGTCCTTCTTGTTCTGTGGGTTATGGTTGGATTGATTTGTTAGGAAATATAGGCACGCATATAATAAAATAAATGTAGTAGAAGAAATATTAAAAATTTTATTCAGATCATATTTTAGTATACACAATTTCTATCAAAATCGATCATACAATAATTATATCACATATAATCTATTTTACATAAAATATAGTAAATCCCATCAAAATTAAATCAAGATTTAGGCAAAAGGAATTCATCTCTTATTGATTACAAAACTCTTCTTATTAAGATAGGGAAACACTCACGTGTTCACCTTTTAACCGTTATCTATACGATTCATTTCACATAGTTAACTTTCTACTTAATATCTCAATTCATTAGGTAATAAGCTCAAGAAAAAGGAAAGGAAAATACTATTTTTTCTCTATAATTTTTAGCTAAATAGCTTAGGGATGAGCTTCTGAATTTCAGCCACCATGCCTTGTATTTATAGGCAAAGGCTTAATCATATTTTTCTAATCTCACGAAGAATCATAGTTGTCTTAAAACACAAATGTGAGATGGGCTAAAGCCTATAGCCTGGCCAGCCACCCATGGGTTATTTAATCAACCTTTCGATAAACTTTGACCCATGTAAATCCAATTAATAATATGGCTCATTAACATTTTAATGAATGGTTATTAATTAAGAACCTTTAGTGCCACTTTATAAATAAATAAAAGTTCATATGTAATTTATTAATTTCCAATTAATTCAATGTCACACTTAGTTGTGCTAGCAGAGTTGCATAACAACAAATTTATAATTATCATTTTACATTCATAGTCAAACTATAAGTCAAATTATCATTTTGCCCCTAAAATAATTTTGCTCTGTTTTTCCTTTTTCTCCGACCAAACTTTACTGTGTTACCTCAAACATTATGTGTGTGACCAATTATGTTCTATATTACGCTCGGAAAGGATTTCATAAACATCTTAATAATTTATTTAATTCTAAATTAAATTTGTTTAATCTAAAATGATATTTTAAATTAAACAGTTAACTTAATCATCTCATGATTAATTAATTTTAAACCTTTACATCAAGATTGACTTCTAACAAAGTGTCAAGACTATCTAAAATATGAGAAGTACCATCTTCTGAATGAACCTATTGTGACTATCGTATACTTATAATAACAATCATTCAATCTCGCTAGTATCCCGATTCATCCTAGGGCATGGTTTAATAGTTAAATCCTAATATACAAATGACATAGACTATTATATCTTCACTAAATATCAATAATAGATTTACAGAAACTCATTTAAACTATATTACTTTATAATGATTCATTATTCAATGAAGTGTATAATCTATAGGACCTTATTCTAAATATGTAAGCGTTGGATTCCCTCTTGACTACTCATAATCCTGCTCGCACAACATTTTATATCCAACGGTTCACCCCGTATTCACACATGACTAGAGCTAATTGGAATGATATTAAAGTGTGAAGTTCATTACTCAAGGAAATCATGGTATCACAGGTCAAAGGATTACATGTAAAATATTCACTAGATAATTCTCATTAACAATTAGTATTAATTACCATTAAAAATTATCTAAGTGTCACGTTTTGTACCTTTAGTCTTTACTAAGTGTCCACACAATCATAATAATATTCCACTATCACCACTGGCTATGAGATTGTTCACCCTAATAATTAAGTGATGAACTACATGATTGTCTATCTGAATTAATCGACGTCAATTCTCGATATCCTATGATAATGAACCGTTTGTATCTTAAGAGCTTTTAGCGACTCGAGTCTTTTCCATCATGATCTCTAGAGTGCATAACTCAAGATATTGGACTTTATCATAATATGCAATAGAATATATAATATTAATTCCAATAAAATTAATAAATTTGATAAATAATAACTAACTTTTATTAATAACAATAAATAATATTTTACTAATTTCTACATAAAGATAATATTATATAAAATATTTTCCCCATCGGATCAAATACTCATTCGCTTAAATGACATACACTTTCATAATTATGTATCTTTTTTGAGGACTTGCTAGATTGTCCTTCTTCAATCCCATGCACATTAGAAATATGAGATTCTTTATTTTCATTCTGCATGCACAAATCTTCTCCAAAACAAAGTTTGTTAGCAAGATTATCAAGATTTGCAGGTTTGTGATGTAAAGTGATTTAAGATTTTTTCTATCTTAGCAAATTGTTCAATTATAGATCTACCATCAACTATCTTAAAATTATTAAATTTAAAGAAAAGAATCTTACTGGTTGCGTCCTCTTGCATGAATTTCATCTCCAATTTGTGTCGAAGTTTTTTGTAGTAGGAAAAATGTGGTAGACATCAAATAATGAATCACATATTATATTCAAAATATGGCCTCTACAGATTTCATCATTTGTCTTCCACTTCCGTCTCTTTCTAGTTTTAGTTTCAGCAAGAGTAGCATTTTCAAAATTTGCAGGCTTGGGTGAATTAACCACAACTTTACTGCTACTGTTAATTGTAATTTTGCCTTAAGATAGGCTGGGCTTACTTTTATCCAATTATATTCCCTTCACTTTTAACCTAGAGTCACAATTATCAACTTCTATAAATAGACCAAAGTAATTTTTTTTTACTGCAGAAAACATATTCATATCTCTTAAAAACTTCTATAACATTACAAACTTCTCTTTGGCTTATTTCACAAGTGCAAAGTGCATTAAGTAAATGACACGTTGGCTACTTAACTTCTTCTCAACACGACATCTAGCTTAATAACCTCTTAGGAACTGAAGTCAATTTTTTTGGTCTACTTGCCTTTACTCTTGTACCAATACCCATCCCTTGAAATCGACCTTGTCCTTAAAGTTAAAATATGTGTGCAATGCAACAAAAGAATCCAAATTTTCCCATGAAGTTTCCTCTATAGGTAGTGTTAGTCTGCACATACATGATACCTGGATCATGTACATACAAACAAACTAAGATCAACCCATACAAATACCTGTCAAATATACATTTAACGATCAATGCATAAATGCCCTAAGAAACTTTATAGATTGAGATACAATCATACTTAGAGCGATCTCAATTTACAAAATCGAACATTTTATCCAACAACTCTATGTGTTGAAGATGGTAGGTTCCCATGTGTTCACCATCTAATCGTAATCCACACAAAATTCCTACATGAATTCGGTTAATTTCTACTTCATGATTCAACTCGTGAATTAAGAATCTCAGGGGAAAAGACTCTATTCTCTCACTCAAAATTTCAGCGAAAGAAAAAGCAATTGTTATAGTGTTCGGCCAACCATATAATGAGGTATATATAGTGCTTCTAAAGGTATTTATGTCACCTTAAAAATACCTCACAAACTTTAACATAGTCAAAGGTTGACTTAGTCACAGTTACATTTAACGAATTAAGTGAATATAATGGGCTTAAAATCTTTGCATTACCGTGTTAAGATTTATGCATATAGAGCAGCGGATATGGTAATTTAAAATTTTCAGATCTAGTCCAAGTAACAATATAAATCCAATCCAAGAATGATCATACAATAAATATATATTACATATACATTAATTTTACAGAAAATACAATAAATCTCATCAAAATAAAGTTCAAGATTAGAAAAAAATTACCAATCTTGACAAGCAAGGCGAGCAAGCAAATAAATTTGATTTCGTTTGCAATATGAATTATAGGGAAGAGTAGATGCCCATATATTCGTCATTTAAATCATTATCCATATGACTTGATTCACTCAGTTTATTTTTTACCTTGATATTCTACTCATGAATCAAAAGGCTCGAGGAAAATGATGTGAAAATACTAGTATTTCTCTCACTAAGGTTTTGGCCAAGAGGGGAGGAGGAGTATATGATTTTTGGCCAATACTAATGGGGTATTTATAATACTTCATTAGATTCTATGTTTCTTTAAAGTTAAAATGTTGCTTTGACCTAGTTACCTGTTAATCTGATCAACAATTTTCTTAATCTAATTAAGTGAATGATAGATCATAGCCCAGCTACATGGTCGTTCGTGTCATGGGGTATTTAATCTATGTATGTTAATCAACCCTTTAATTATTTTGGTTTGTGAAAATCTAATTAACAAAATTAGTCCTTTAACCCTTTACTATCTAATTGTTAAAAATGATCTTAGGAGCCTTTTATAATTAGATAAGAGTTTCTATGTAATTTATTAATTTATAGTTAAATTAATGTCAAACTTAGTTATGCTAAATTAACTATAATATTAGATTTAATAAATTAATAATTATCATTTTACCCTCATAATTAAACTATAAGTGAAATTATGATTTTACCCTTAAAATCACAATGATCCATTTTTCATTTCCTCCGATGACTATTATAGATTATTAGAGCTACAATCGCTCACTAGGCCAGATCAATCGCCTTGCAATTGTTTCTATCACCCATTCAACCATCTTAAAACCCTGAGCCGATCAGCATGATCAAGGAAAATTAATTTGCATCAATAAGAATACATTCGCATTTTCGAATGTTCAATAGATATTTAAACATATGATATATTTTTATATAAGTCTCTAGATTCAAAACTAACATGTATTTGAATCTAGACAATTTTTTGGAATGGCAGCCGAGAAAGCAATATAGGAACACACAGTCGTGTACATGATTTTCAAGTGACACAAGTCTAGTAGCTCTCCATGGCTTGCATTTTCAAGGGATACATTTTACTTACTCTTTAGAGCTAATATCGAAGTTTTTTAAACGATCAAAATTAATAATTAGATTAAACTTTTGGGAGAAATTAAAAGAATTTATCTATAATGTTAGATAAATATGAAGAAATTCATTTATCATTTTTAAAATTCCAGAATTTACTTATAAGTAAAGGCATATTTGAAAAGATTTATTTTTAATTTATTAAAAATCAAAATAGATTAATTTATAATTATCAAAATATCAAAAAATTTATATATAATATCAATAAAATTTTAAATGATTAATGTATAATTCACCCTAAAAGAATTTACTCTAAAGAGATTGTAAGGGAATTGAACTCAATACACGTGTTTACACGCACATCTCAAAAAATTTACAATACAACCCTGACAAAAACTAAGATATCTAGAAATAGCTACAAGTCCCTTTATCCATGCACGTGTATATCCATTACGTATCCTAAGTAATTATTAAATACAGACATTATTAGTAACTGTTACTTTTAGTGCCCATTTGGACATTTAAATTTGGCAGGGAGCGAGAGTTACACTTTATTATATTAGTAATAATTATTGAAAAAATTTGGGATCGATAGTTGAAATATGTAATAGTATATTTTTTTAAAAAATAATATTTTCACAGATTACTTTAGGTTATTATAAAAATAATTTTCGGGATATGACAACCTTTTTCAAAAACCTTATAAGCAACAGTGAAATTTTGTTATGGAATATACTCAATTTCTAACAGTAAAAATAGGTAAAAGAGATTATTTCTTCTCTATAGATTTCTCGTATTTATAAGTAAATTTTGGCACATTTTCATAAGACAGTATACTGTTTCACGAACAGTCACACTTCTTCGTTTAAACAGTTAAACTATTTTAACGATCATATATTTGAATTTTTGGAATTCAAACTCTAACTGTAACTAACCGTTTTAACTGTCAATAGTTTAAATAGTACGATAAATTTTACGTCGGTCAACCACCGCACGTGGCGGCTGGCTGCCATGGGCCACCACGTCGCAAACATGCAAAGTGCCAAGTGCGCCTAATAAGCGTCAAAAGCACCTTACGCCTATGCCACACGTGTGTGCGTGTGCGAGTGCGAGTCCCGGTCAAATTCCAATCCTTATTTATTATTATAAATACTTATTATTTGCAATCGCTTATAAATGCTTTGAAAAGTTTCTCCCTTTCCAATGTGTGATGCATTTAATTACATTTATTAAGCATTTTTTGGGCTTTGGGCCTTTAATCCATTTCACTTTTTAGCCAAAGGGAAAAGTCCAACAATCCCCCATTGGTTAAAGTGTAAATTAATTAACTTATTATAATTTTAAGATGATTTATATGCATAAAATAAAGTATCTTTTGATTTGAACTTTACCTTAGTGTAAGTGTCACAAAGTTTTGTCGAAATCCCAAGTAGCTCAAAGCTTTGAACCAGTTATTTCAATGTGATAAAACCGGTAATACCACATACATAGACACTCGTAATTCATATATTCCTCATATATCTTATTTAACACTATTATGGCATTGTGCTCATTCTGTTCATGAACTTTCTTAAGAAAAACTCTAATTCTTATGAGAGGTTGCACCACTTCTAAGCTCATATAGGTGAAGTTCTTTCGGTATCTTTATTACATTTAAGATACTTATCAGTCATAGACTAAAACTTCATTAAGAGTTTGACAAACTCAACTCTCGACTGTAACAACCAACACTATACATCTCAGATAGGGCTCCATCAGTTTAGTGCTAAAATACTATCCACTAATCAATGACTTATTTTCACCCTTTGAACTTAATACTAGTCATTTCCTAGTGTTAAGTTGGGTTGATGTCGTTGGTGAATCTCTTAACTCAAGAGTTTCAGTCCTATCCCTCTAAATGTAGACTTTACCAATTCTCTTGAAAGAGGTTTGGTAAGAGAATCCGCTAAGTTTTCACTGAATCTCACATATGTGATGGCAATAATTCCACTTTGAATAAATTGTCTCACATAATCATGTGTAAGACTAATATGTCTTGACTTCTCATTATACACTCCGTTGTATGCTCGGGATAAGGTAGCTTGACTATCACAATATATAAATATAACAGATACTTGTTTTGAAGTAAATGAAATATCTAAAATAAGGTCTCTTAGCCACTCAGCCTCTTTCCCAGTTGCTGCCAAAGCAATAAACTCAGACTCCATGGTTGAATGCGTGATGCACATTTGTTTCTTGAAACCCCAAGAAACATCACCACCTCTAAGTGTGAATACCCAACCTATAGTAGATTTGTTATCTCGTACACTTGATATCCAGCTTGCATATGTATATCGTTTAAGTATAGCTGGAAACTTTGAATAATGGAGACTTAGTTCCTTGGTTCTCTTAAGATAACCAAAAATCGTACCAATTGCTTTCCAATGTTCAATGCTCGGATTGTTAGTAAACCTACTTAGTTTACTAACCGCAAATGCTATATTAGCTCTTGTGCATTGTGCATCATATATGAGACTTCCTATAGCACTTGCATATTCAAGTTGAGCCACTACTCTTCCCTTGTTCTCAACAAGTTTTATACTTGAATCAAATGGAGTGTTTGCCTCCTTGAACTTTAGATGACTAAACTTATTAAGTACTTTCACAATGTAATGAGATTGACTTAATATATATCCTCAACTTTTTTGCTTCACCTTGATACCTAAAATGATATCCACTTGTCCAAGATCTTTCATCTTGAACGTGGAAGACAAAAACCTCTTCATTTATATTACACTCTTCATGTCATCACTTAAGATTAACATGTCATCAACATAAAGACAAACAATTATAATATAGCCATCACAAACTTTTAAGTATAGACATTTATCAGCATTGTTATGTCTAAAATCATTCGAAAGAATGACAATGTCAAGTTTTTCATGCCATTGTTTTGGTGCTTGCTTCAAATCATATAATGATTTGACTAGTTTACATACTTTATATTCATTTCCTGGTAGAACAAAACCTTCTGGTTGTTCCATATAGACCTCCTCATTGAGATCACCATTCAAAAATGCAGTTTTAACATTCATTTGATGAATATAAAGATTATGGATTGAAGCTAAGGCAAACAATATTCGAATAAAAGTTATTCTAGCAACAGGTGCATACGTATCAAAATAATCGATATCTTCCTTTTATCTAAAACCTTTGGTTACTAATCTAGCCTTAAAGGTTTGAAGAGTATTATCAGTATGATATTTTCTCTTAAATACCCACTTACACCCTATTGGTTTTGATTCGGGTGGTAAGTCAACTATTTCCCTAAGTATGGTTAGATATAATTGAGTCAACCTAATTGTTTATTGCCTCTTTCTAAAAAGTAGAATCTCTAGAAGACATAGCTTGTTTATAAATTTTGGAGTCATCTTCAATTTGAAGAACTATATCAAGAACATACAAAACATTTACTAGGGTGATCTTTCTACTAGAAGTGAAGATAACTTCAATGCTTCTTTTGCCAAGTACCTTGGAACGACCTTCATTTCCCATTTGAATCTCTTGTCCATTTCCAACTTCATCAAAAGTCTTGAATAGTGATATGTCATAGGAAACGTGCATAGTTGCACAAGTATCGTACCACCATCCTTGAACTTTTCCTTGGATAGCATTGATCTCGCTCACAGTAGCGATGATCTCCTCATGTACGTCATTCACTTTTCCATTCTCGTTTTGTTTCTTTATGAATATGTAATCACGAGCAAAATGCCCAGATTTGCCACAAACAAATCAAACACTATTTTTCTTATTAGTTTTGAATTTTCCTTGATCCCTCTTTGGACCAAGAAAATTCCTTTTGTGGTTTTTGCCCTTGGGATGGCTAGGCTTTTCTATAGCATTAGCCCTTGAGGTACCGATATTGGTTTCCTCCGCTTTCTTGTCTCTAGTCCAAGATTCTTCCTCAATACGTAAATGTTTTTTAATCTCTTCCAAAGAGTAATCTTCGTTATTGTGAAGAATCTTCTTACTGTAACTTTTCCAACTAGATGACAACTTAGCAATTATAACACTAACTTGAAAAATTTCAAGAAGTATGACTTTTACATCAACAAGTTTGTTGATAATAACTAGTAAATCATGAATCTAATCTAAAAGAGGTTTTCCATCAAGCATTTTAAAATACTAAGATATTAAGAATTTCTTAGTATCTTCCTCTTCTGCTTTGTAAGTGTTCTCCAACACGTTCCATATTTTCTTTGCAGATTTTGTATTTATGTAGAGATTGAGCAGATGGTCAGATAATGCATTCAATATGTGTCCCCGACACATAATTGCATACTCGTCCCTTTTCAGCTTCACTGCTTTGATCTCTTCAGTATCATCTGGAGATGATTCTAGAAGTGGTTGAAGATTGGGATCGAGTATGTAGTAAATTTTCAAGGCAGTGAGCAAGAACTTCAGTTTGTCTTACTAGCGTGTGAAGTTTGTTCCATCAAACCGATCAATCCTCATGAGATCTTGGTTCATTAGCTTTATAGTTGAAACAGCAGTCTCGGTCTCCATTACAGAATATCATTTTTTATATGTTGAATAAATTTGGGATCGAGGCTTGAAATACGTAACATATTCGTTTTCCAAAAAAAAAATGATATTTTCACCCTCCTCGATTGCTTTAGGTTACTGTGAAAATAATTTTCGAGATATGACAAGCCTTTACAAAAATCTCATGAGCAACAGTGAAATTTTGTTATGAAATATGCTCGGTTTCTGACAGTAAAAATGAGTAGAAGAAGATTATTTCTTCTCTACAGATTTCTCGTATTTATAGGCAAATTTTGGCAACTATTCGTAAAATAGTGTATTGTTTCACGAACGTCATACTTGTTCGTTAAAACTATATTAATGATCATATATTTGAATTTCCGGAATTCAAATTCTAATGGTAACTAACCGTTTTAACTGTTAACTATTTAAATAGTACGGTAAATTTTAAGTCAGTCAACCACTGCCTACGCGGTGGTGCGCAAGTTCCGATCAAATTTTAACCGCGCGTGTGTGCAAGTTCCGATCAAATTTTAATCTTTATTTATTATTACAAATACTTATAATTTACAATTATTTATAAATATTTTAAAAAATTTCTTCATTTTTTTAAGATATATTTAATTATGTTTATTAAATATCTTTTAGAATTTAAACTTTTAATCCATAGCTGGAAAAGTTCAATAATAATAATATGATTATTATGAGCATTCCGCAGAGGCAGCCAGCAGGACAGAGGATGAGATAGAGGTTTTCGTAAATAGCGGGACTTCCTTTTATCTAGGGTTTACGAGAGTGAAGACTCCAGAAACTTGGATTGAGAAAGATAGAGAGAGAAAAAAATGGTGAAGACGAGGTGCTTCTTGAACATTAGCATTGGAGGAGAGCTGGAAGGGAGGATAATCGTGGAGCTCTACGATGATATTGTGCCTAAAACTGCTGAGAATTTCAGAGCTCTTTGCACTGGTGAGAAAGGCATTGGTCTTAACACTGGTGTTCCCCTCCATTACAAGGTCCTCTCTCCTCTTATCAACTTCGATTCGTATATGGCTAGTTTTTTCTGTGTATCTAGTTTACGGTTCGATTTTTCATATTTTTTTAATCGTTTTTTGTTATTCTGATGTTAATATGTTGACTTCTTTTTGAGTTGATCAACTTTATGGATGATCGCATGTGAAACTATTTCAGTATGCATAGGTTTATATTTGATTTCTTCTTTTGCTTGGACAATCATATGTTTCTGGTTGGTGTAGCATTTTGCTTTTTGCTGTCTAAAGACAGTACACATTCTCGATATATGCCCGAGCAGTGAAAGTTTCTCTTTAGAATGCACTAATTTTCCAGTCTTTTAGCAGACAGTAGCTATGAAGACTGTTCTGGCCTCTTCAGGAGGATATTGTATATGAAATAAAATCATTTCTATTTTCTGCTGATATATATATATATATATATGTATTTTGTAATAATTCATTCGTCTTATTTCTATTTTTTGGGGCTTTATTTTATCTATATTATTCACTGAGAACGCTGTCTTTCAATTCGTAGAATGGTGGTTGCTTTTGGTTATAGAATGTTTGAAAAATGATACATCTGTCGTGGTGTTATTTCATTTAAAAAAAAAGTCAAATAAGGAACATTTTTGCATTTTTTTTGCAAGGGCTTTGATTTGATTGCATCTTATTTATTGGATTTTCCTTTGAAATACCTTATACAAGTGTATCTAATGGCTGTGAATGGTAATAACGACCTTCAGGGATCTCGTTTCCATCGTGTCATAAAAGGATTTATGGTACAAGGTGGAGATATTTCTGCTGGTGATGGTACTGGAGGAGAATCTATCTATGGCTTGAAGTTTGAAGATGAAAATCTTGAACTGAAACATGAAAGGAAGGGAATGTTATCAATGGCTAACTCTGGTCCTGGCACAAATGGCTCTCAGTTTTTCATCACAACAACTCGCACGTCCCATTTGGATGGAAAACATGTGATCTTTGGGAGGGTAGTGAAAGGAATGGGTGTTATTCGTTCGATCGAGCATGTTACAATTGCTGCAAGTGATCGTCCTACTTTGGATGTCATAATTGCTGATTGTGGGGAAATTCCTGAGGGGGCAGATGATGGTATATCAAATTTTTTCAAAGATGGTGATGTCTATCCTGACTGGCCAGCGGACCTTGGTCAAAGTTCTGATGAGCTCTCTTGGTGGATAGATGCTGTAGATTCTGTCAAGGCTCTTGGTAATGAACATTACAAGGTAATGTGGCATTCTCTGTTTTCATCTCATGTTAATGGTCTCTATGTAAAGTTATTTTCTATTGTTTATAAATCTTAATGGCGCTCTATCTTATTAGTTCTTCTTTCATTGATTTACTTTCCTTTATACATGAAATGCCGATAATCTCTTTTACAGAAACAAGACTTTAAAATGGCTCTGAGAAAGTACCGGAAGGCTTTACGCTATCTTGATATATGTTGGGAGAAAGATGGAATTGATGAAGGTTGAATAGTACAATATTCAACAACAAATTTCTTATATCTCAAAGCAATATTTCGCCAATTTTTACTGCTAGCTTACCATGCCATTGTTTTCTGATATGTTGTTCTCTTGTGCGGCAGAGAAGAGTTTAAGTCTGAGAAAGATGAAGTCCCAGATTTTCACAAATAGTTCTGTAAGTTTGTTTCCAGGTTTTTTGGAATGATTTTATACTAATTGGAGGATGAATACTGAGCTACAGTATGTGTCAATAAGCTGGCTTACAAGATTTATATACTGCATAAGAATTTAGATGATATATTTTGTCCACTGATGTGTTTTTCATTGTTGGTCAGTCTCTGGACAGATTGAACCCATTTCTTTTATTGTCCATGAAGTCCTAGTGCTGCAGATGACTTCACTGACTCTGGAGCTATTATTGACAGCAGTTTCATACTTGTATAAAGTATAAATTAGTTCCTTGTAAAATCATCAGCAAATTTATACCACATTAACTAATCCAAAAATTTGGGTTTAATTTCCCTTACGTTTTCTATGAGAATAAAAAGTATCGTACAATTCTAGTATGACTAGCTTTTGGCCAAAAAAAAAAAAAGGAAAAAAAAAGGAACTCCAAGATGACCAGCTAAATAACTTGTGAAGGAATTTATCTGCCTAATTAGTACAAAGTCATACTGCTTAGCAGTTAGGTCAAACATTTTGTTAGCATTGTAAAAGGCTTTGGCTTATAAATTTCCCCATGGCAGTTTATGGACAGAACTTCTAAAACCAAGCATGCACTATCACCATGAGACTGATGCATTTCTTCATATTTTCTCTAATTATCTATCAATAATTATCATAAATGACCAGTAACAGTTGGGTACTTGATTCTAGAAACTTATATTCAGATTACAATTGTAGGTTTTTGCTATGATTCGCCAATTAGATTGTTGTTTAACATTTTGTCATCTCGATATACGAGGCTTGCTGTGTTTATTATGTAGGCTTGCAAATTGAAGTTGGGGGATCTGAAAGGAGCATTGCTGGACACTGATTTTGCAATGCGAGATGGAGAAAACAATGTGAAAGCCTTGTTTCGCCAAGGTCAGGTTGGTATTTCTGTTATTGAAATTGCAATGAGGGAAAGGAGAGGTAGTAGTTGTCTTGAGAATTTTTCTCTAGATTGGCCTCAATATGTACTCATCAATGCTTGCACCTGATACTAGTGAAATATCTACTTCTCAACATGTCAGATGGCATCTCTTTTATTGATTGGCTTGTCATATTTTTATGGTCCCACTAAAACTTCATAATAATCGTAAAAAGTTTTCCAGTGTTTAATCTTTTAGATGGTTTCCTTTAGTAATATTCTAGTGCCATCAACATCTAATGACAGCAGTCTTAATTACCAGGCATATATTGCGCTTAATGACATCGATGCTGCAGTTGAAAGCCTTAAAAAGGCATTGGATTTGGAGCCCAGTGATGGTAGGCTTCGATTTCTTATGTTGTGTCTGTTTCTTACTGTAGACCCCTCCCCACCCCCCACCCCCCACCCCCACACACAAACACAACCAAAGGTATGAAAAAATGATTTTATACATTCATTAATTGTGGTTAATGGAAACAAAAAATGCATAGGGATTAGCTATTAACAAAAACACAGAGATTAGCTATTAACATTAGTAATGGGTCTTGATACTCGGCCTGTAACTTTAGAATCTTGAATCAATTAATCAGTGGTCTGTTACAGATATGAGTGATTTCTAATCTATCTTGTTGTGCCTCTTGGAAGTAGTATGATACCAAAATAATAAAATCTGCGTAAGATTTATCCTCCATAATCTATATGTATATGATTTAAATACTTTGACTTGAAATTTGTGCTGTACTTGTGTCTTTTCGAAGTAGTATGATATCAAAAGAAATGAATATATGCTTTTTTGACTTTATTGATCCCTTGCAAAATTGCGTGATTTTTTCAGCTGTAATAAAGAAAGAGCTGGCTGCTACCAAGAAAAAGGTTATTGTATAAAGAGAAATCGCTATCCTTTTCTCTTTTTTTTTTTTTTGTTTTTTTTCTTTTGTGTGTGCGTGCGCGCGTGTTTCATTGAGAGCAAATGCTTAGAATAGTTTAAATAATGATGGTACAGATTGGCGACAGACGTGATCAGGAGAAGAAGGCATTTAGCAAGATGTTTCAGTAGAAGTTTTTGCCGGTCCTTGGTATGTCTGATTATATAAATCATCAGTTCTATTGGACTTTATGTTTCTTAATCAAGCTTAAATATCTTGGATTTGAAATTACACATTAGCATTTAGTTATGAAAATTATGATTGGATACCTTGTTTTTAGTAATCCAAACATGGCACTGTTAGTCTTTACAATAGGTCATAATAGAAAATAAATACATAAGATGTTCTCTTTTCTGATACATTTAGAACTGGAAAGTATTGTGCAAGATACTCTTTGTTGTTGTTTGTCGGTTATGTTTCTTGGATTTTCTGGCGGGGATTAGTGGAACATGGAATTCATGAACGTGTCACTTGAATTTTGGAACTTAAGAACTATACTTGAATTATTCTTTATTATTGGTTAGAATATAATTGGTCGGCCTGACTATTTATTTTTGGTCCTTTATGCCACCAAGGCTTACTAAGGTATATGCCGTGCCATATTAATAATTTTCTTTCTGTCTGACAGTTAAGTTTTTGTTCTGGAGCAGAGGTCTACTACCAGATTCTAACTGCTAATTTCAACCGTACAAATTCACTGCGAGAACCACATATCGGTAAATTAAGAGACTATAATCGTTACTTGAAAATTCAGTTGAAAGAAAACAATTTTGTTCATGTTACAATTTATCATTACACAAGCAAAAGAAGAACACGGTGGGATTAGAAAGTGTACATTTTCTTAAAATCATGATTGGTTTTTTATTGTGGCTCTGGTGGAGAGAACTGTTTTGGTCTTGTCTATTTATATTGTTTCATTGCAGCCCTAGTCTCCATTTTCTTTCCGTTGATTACCTGTTTGTTATGTTTGCTTGTTTTAAGGCAAACTATTGGAGTTTGGATTTGGTCGGAGTCCGTACATTCGGATGGATGAGTCTCAGTTTACTTCCGGATTGGGTCATCACAATTATAGTTTCTAATCGCAAATTTACGTTCTCATTCATTTAATGTCACCAAGATTTACTAATGTAGTTTGCGTAAAGTTTAAACTTTTGATAACGTCAGTTTCAAATTCAGATATGAAAAATGCAGCTGTGTGGACTGCCGTTTGTGTTGCCTCTTTGGAAAGTAGTAGGTAGGGTTGAGCAAAATTTTAGATTTCGATAAAACAGAACTGAAACCACAACCGACTTGGAATTTCATCGATTTTGGTCGACATTGGTCAATTTTTTGGTTTTTCATATCAATGTTTTTTTATTTCTATTTAATTGTATCATGTAATTGATGATTATATATTAGTATTATGATGTGTATAAGTTTTATATTATTTAATAATTTATTTTGCAGAGGTAGTTACTTTCATTTATTATTATTTTTAAAGAAAGTTCGATATTAAAAATGTTATTTTATCTTAATATCATAATTAAAATAATATTTAAATATTTTTTAAATTCATAATCTATTAACTCAATACCAACAAAAAAAGCGTCCAAATAAGTATAAAGTAAGTCAAATGATTTTTTATAATAAATATAAAAAATAATTAACTTATCATATATTTGTTTATAAATTATTTTGGTTAAATATAAGTTTTCAAATTTATACAAATATAATAAATACTAAGATATAAATTGGGAGTTGAGATTGGAATTAAAATTATAATTAAAAAAATTGATGTTTTAGTCGGTATATCGAGGAAAATATCAACAATCAATTTAATCGAAATCATTTCGGTCGTTACATTGATTGAAACAAAAATTTAATCGAAAAAATCAACTAAAATGAATTGAAAATTATCGATTTCGGTCTGCACAATTTTTTTTTTTACTCATCCCTGATACTCTAGATATTTTTCGATAATGTCAGAGATTTACCAGAAGAGAAGAGAAAAAAAAAAACTAAAAAAAAGGAAGCATTTGGAACAAAATTGTCTGTAAAGGATGGCGATGCTAATGTGTGCATAGCTGAAGCACCCACCCAATGCCATTTAACGAAGTGGGAGTAAGCCAGAGAAATAAATATCCTTTTTTAGAAAGCTTGGTAGGCACGAGAACCCTACAAATAAAGTGAAATTTGGAAGATTAATGTTTGAAGTATAATGTTCGAAGATTCATACACGATACCATCTTATGCTTGAACATTTTATATTAAGGTATTAAATTGTAATGCAAGTACCATGATATATCATGGACTTCTTACTCAAGAATATTTATGGATTGGTAACTTGATAAATTTTATATGGTATGATATCTATGGATTTCTAAATTATAATATAACATCTTTTTTATGGTTATTAAATCCGACTTTACTTTATCTTTAACTTATCTTTAACAATATAATTTACTTATATAATTATTTATCATCGTGTAAAATCGGTTTATAAACATGTGAAGTTACAAAGAACAAGTTTCCCATGCTTTGCACGGGTCCAAAGAAAAATTTATTTATGTGTGGAAATGATTAATTTTTATGTGAAAATGAGGATAAATCTTTAAAATTGAGTCTAAATTATAATAAATATTAAATTTTTTTAGTAATAATAATATATATTTAAATTTAAATTTAAATTATAATAAATTCTTAATTTTCTGTAAAATTGATGATATTTTATTTATATTTAATTAACCGTTAAATAACTATTAAAATTATAAATTTAATTAATTAAAAAAATTTATTTATATTTTTGTCTCTTTTAATTTAAATTTAATTTTTTAACCTATTTTATTTATTTATATTTATTTCTTCTCTATTTACACTCTACCAAATGCCACTATCAGCCTCCTCCATTGCTACCACCACTTTTATTGCTAGCCTCTACTACCGACATTAAAATTTTAAATTTTAAATTATTCTCTCTCTATTTCTTAAATATCAAAATATTAAATTTTTAAATTTGTATGTTGGCAGTCTACTACCACTACTACCAACTTTCACCGCCAATATAAAGTTATTAAAATTTTTCTTATTTTTTTTCTCTCTTTATCTCTTAAATATTAACAAATTAATATTAGAATATTAAAATTAAAATTTTTATATTGGTGGTAGTAGCAATGGCGAATGAGGGTGATGGGGTCCGATGTGGTGGAAGTAGAGAAGAAATTTAAAAAAAAAGTGGGTAAAGAAATCAAATTTAAATTAAAGGGAATAAATAAATAAATAAATAAAAATTTCAGGTTGAGTCAAATTTGAATTTGAATAGTCACGGCCCGTGATATGCATATGACTATTTCACATATTTTTAATAGAATTAGTGCAATAATTTAAACTTAAAATTAGATATTCATTATAGTTACTAAAATTTTTGGGTTTTATTATAATTTGTACTAAATTTTGAAGGTTTATCATAATTTTTCTATTTTTATTTGTTATTTTCTTTGGTAAGATATTCACAGAAGTTGTTTTTTTGGTTAGATATGTGATGCCTCTACGTATGAAAAATACTTATTATGATCTATGAATCTATTATGTATATAAAATATTACCACGACATCATTGTACAATAGAATCTCGATAAATTAATAATTTCATTTAAATAATAATTTCTGTAACATGGTAAGAAGTTCTAGTGCAGTTTTCTCATATTGCAACAAAAAAAACTTCTCAATTTCATCATGGCTTTGAAAGCATCTTTTGCAAAACAAGGTCTATAGTAGAACCTTCTTTAATTTGAGTATCTTGACCCATTTTTCATGATACACCCAATTATCTGTTTGCGATGAACATCTCTAAGGTTGTGTTGTTGTCTCTTTGGTAGTTCAAGAGGTTTTCGATATTTATTCCAATATGATAATTTAACTCTTTGATTATATTTTGTAACTTTTGAATGCCTTCCCCATCTAATGGTTCATCCAAATTATTTAAACTCATGCTATCTGTAGACCGAATTTTACAATATCAAAATAATTTGCAACGACAGTTTCATGAACATCTACTTTCCAAGCAAAAATTATAAGATTTAATGTTTTAAAAATATTTATCTTTTAAGGATTATGCTCTTCTACTTCATAACCATGTAAAAAATTAAGATAAAATCAACAACAATGATGCATTTTGAAATCTCAAATGATCCCTATGTCACAAGGCTAAATCTTTGATGTTGTATTTGGTGGCAAGAAAAATAATTCAACATTTTGTAAACCTTCAATAGTTTTTGGATGAGCAAGAGAATTATCGACAAACAAGAGAACTCTTCTACCAACTATTTTTCTATAGAACCATCAAACATATTCTTTAACGGTAACAACGGTAATCCATAATGGAATTTTCTCTGAACCATCCTCATTACAACAAATAACAACGGTAAGTTTTTTTTTGTCTTGTTGTAATTGTTTTTTAGTGCTATCTGAACCCTCTGTTGTATATGTTTTTGAGTGCTACTTGAATTCTTTTTATTATATTCACATAATGATTTGCACATTTCATCTTTCATTGTTGATTTCCTTATACCTTTGAGATGAGAATCAATCTTTATTTGAATGAAGAATAGCCTCTGCCTCTTTAATTGTTCTTCTTTAGTAAATAGAAAAGACTTACAATCTTATTTTCTAAAGAACTTTTTTTGACCTATTACTTCTGATGCAATTTCTTTCAGAATAATGATATTTTAGGGCAAAGTTTTTAACATAAAAGTTGTAAGTTTTTCTCTTATCTTTCTATTGAAACCTCAACGAGTTTAGACATTTGTAGTAAATATTATGCTCGATTTACTATAATAAATTTTTGGTAATGAATATGGAACAATCAAACCTTGAACTGAATGTGATAATTTGTGATTTATATTGTCATGATTAAGGTATGGTGGACCTTTTTTTTTTTTTTTTAATATTTACCAAGGTACATTTTCATAATTAATTTGGTTCTAAATAAAGTTAATAAATTATAAATATATTGAAAAATTAATGAATGGATAAATTATTAATCTTGTAATAATTTAATATTCTGCTAAACTAATAAATTTTTCTTATCCCAAAGTCATTAATTTATCAAAGATTTTACAATATTTATCTTTGTCCCACCCATGTTATCGCTTCCTTAAGACTTGACATATTCTTGATTAAACTAATTTAACCCTTTACTAAGCAAACATGTAAAATATAGCATGTTATATCTCATTCTTCAACTAAGCTGAGTATAGGGCTATATAACCTCCACTTCATGTGAACTAGTATGAATTTTACAAATCTTTCAAGGAGCTTGGCTATCACATTGATTGTCTACTTCAGTTACATTGCGATAGTCAGTTTGCCCTTCATATTGCCTTCAATCTCGTTTTCAAGTATATCAAATTAGATTGCAACGTTTTTCGATAACATGTTCAATCAAGTTTTCATGATAGCAGTGATTAATGCATGCAGAATTATAAATTTATAAAGTTCCATTACTTTTTTCTCTTTTCATTATTTTCTTATTAATAGCGATTGCTTAAACATTCATATGCATATACAATTATATATATATATGATCAAACGATCATAAGAAACAAAAAATAAAAAAAATGAAACAATTAAAGGTTAAAAAATAAAAAGGAGAGATGAAATTAAAAAGCATATTATGAGGTATTGAGATTTTATTTATTTGAAGTAAGGAAATATATATAAGAATCTATTAAAATAAAATGATTTTATTGGACAACAAGAACTAAAGTGGAGATAATGGACTTAAAAAAAAAAAAAAAAAATTACAAAATACAATTAAATGATTATATCTAACAAAAACAAAATGGTGAAGAAGGCAAAAAGGTTACATTGAATCTATGTGGTGGTAGAGATTTCATTAGAAAAAGTATTAGGATCCAAATAGGTACAAGTTTATTCAACAAATTTTCGTTACTTATTGAGTAACTCATAAAACTATGATCAAAACCGACTTGAACGAACAGAAACCAAATCTTAAGGGGAAAAAGGTTAAATAAAATGAGTAAGGCCATGTCTACATATATAGATATCAATTCATCAACCCCCTTGTTCCATCCTTGAAAAGCAGGGATGACAAAGAACTTCATGGTTCCATTTCTGCAATGAAATCCGTTGCGCTTGCTGCAAGTAAAGTAGTAAGGCTGCTGCCACCTTTTTAGCATAAACTCCCGTCTCTGCCACCTTGCGTCCAATTAGCAGCCATCTTCCCCCTCTCATATCACAGTTTACGAAGCTCCACCAATTAGGTAGCAAGTAGACGGTATGTGGAAATGTGGTGGTGCTTGGTGCATTGAACTTGAATACTGCATTAGCTACCATTTACTATAATTACATCAATGTATTATTTACAACATTAATGGAAAGTTGTATATATACATATTGAATTTATACATGAATAATGACATCTTACCAAGAGTGCCATTGAGGTAAAAGAGGCCATTTTTGAGTTCCCGAGTTGTATAGTCAATGCCGAAGTTCCATTTCCGAGAATCGCCACTAACGATGATCTCTCCCTTCATGTTTGCTGGGGATGTTTTGGATGATTGAAGGAATACCAATCACTGTAGTTGTACGAAGTTTTGTGAGCCCTAACAACTCCCAAAAACAAACTTAGTCACATGAAGATTACTGCTATTTCTGCGTCTTTTGAAGCCATTTTGATTATTTCCGCTTCAATAAAAAGTTGTACTGATTGATGAAGATAATGGAAGCTGTGATGTTTTAAACGAATTAGTAAATGAAGTTTATTTTTTTATAATTTTATTTCAAGAAAAATTCGAACCCCTAACTTCATGAACAGTTGAGCTAACTCGATAAAGTTAAATGAGGTTTATAAATTATTTTTATAAATTATAAATTCAATTATTTTATAAATTATTTTTAAATTTTTGTCCATCCTCAACTTCTGCCACTGAATATGAGGGGGAGTAAATTTTGTACTCCCTAGTTCAAAGCCTTTACCACTTAATGTCATTATTTGATTTGTGTTTCTAATAGAGTTTCCATTGAAATTGAATCACATTTTAATTTCCATATTTGGTATTTGTGTTAATTTAATTTATGTAGTTTAAATATGTAATAACTCTTTCTATGAATATAACAGATGAACATATTTAAGAAGATATATATATATATATATATATAATATATGATCATGTAATAATTAAATTTTATTATAATATTTATAATAATTATAATGAATTTAATGTATCATATACTCTATTCATATATATGCATATAAGAAATTTTTTTTTTTTTTTTTTTTAAGAATACTTAATATCAACTTAACATACGCTTAAACCCATCATCGTGTCACACATTAGTTGGTATTATTCCCATTAATATTGTTTCCAAAGACCCTCTTAATTTCCGAAACCTATGATTCGGGTCAAACTAAGTTTCCGTTGAAGTCGCATTACTTCCTTACATTATTACTTTGTGGCCATTAACTCTCACTGACAATTGAACAGGTCAAACTATTTCTGTAGAAAATACTGCACGTGTGCAAATCTTCTTCGAGATTAAAAAAAAAAAATGTTATTTTTCTCTCATATTACAGTTTATAATATTCAAATATGTGATATTAGACGTGGTGCCCGGCAGGAACTATGATAAGTGATATGTGTACATATAACTTCATAAAATTCCTTCGGAAAATTTTTAGTCTAATCGATTACTCCATACGTCAATTATCCATAATAGGCACGCTTCTCAAATTGAGAGAAGCTCTTCTAGAGTGTTGATATTGCTTAATGACAGCGTTTTTGATGACATAATAGGCTCTCTATAGATCTTGTCATTCTAGATGTAACTACATCCAAGTTCCTATCCAAAAGGCACAATCCTATGGTGACAATTCATATTTCCTTTCTCTCTATAAGCAAAAGAAAATGTTAAGAAAAAAAGGTTTAAAATATAAATACATAAGTTAATAAACAAGAGAAAGAACAAAGAAACTAGAAGCCATAAAATGATGAAAATCAAATTATCAATTTCTATGGAATCACAGTTAGAAACCCAAGTTGAAAAAAATGATGGTAGTAGTGGAGACCTTTGAAATAGGAGGTACAAAGTTATTGCACTTCTTACCTACTCCAATTTGGTGATTTAGCACTAATGATCATCTAATTCTCTCTCTGACCCCCACTATATAAACCCCACTTAATCATTCATTGCAACATCAAATTTACTTGTCTTCCTCAAGTAGTACAACTTATAGGGATTATAAACATACCTAAGAAATGGCTTCAATATATGCGCAAGCAATGATGTTCATGTCACTATGTTTGATGTTTGGAGTTAGTTTTGCCAGCAAATCCTTGTTCAACGGCAGTGATTGGTACTCCTTCAATCATCCAAAGTATCCGCCACAAAAGTCCAGCAAGATTGCTGTTGGTGGTGATTCCCAAAAATGGAACTTCGGCTTTGACTACACAGCTTGGGCACTGCAAAATGGTCCTTTTTACCTCAATGACACTCTTGGTACGTTCCCATTTTTACTATATTGGAGAGAAATTTTTGTATTGATTTAATCCATTTTTAAATTGGGTACAAGTTAATAGAAATCGGATATATATATAACTGGAAGGTTAAATATAAATTATCTCTATGTATGCATACAAAATTCTCTATATCGATATGCAAACAACATAATATAATATAACATCTGATTCATTTATTGACTCGTACGTTGAACATAGTCTGCCTTACAGTATTGTTTAGTTATGCTGAGAAATAATGCTTCATTATTTTCGTTAATCTTAATATCATACATTAATTCTGCCTAAATTGGCATTCTCCATTCTCTCTATTTGATTGTAGAATTAACATATATAGATTAAACTCATGTGATGCTTAAGAACAATGTCAATATAAAAATGGTGCATGGTTAATGCAGTGTTTAAGTTTGACCCACCAAGCAGCACAAGTTTTCCACACAGCGTGTATTTGCTACCAGACTGGTGGAGCTTCATGAGATGTGATATAAAGAAGGGGAAGATGGTGGCAAATCCGACACAAGGAGGCGGAGATGGCTTCAAGTTTGTGCTAAAGAAGTGGCAGCCTTACTTCTTTGCTTGCGGCGAACGGGGTGGATTTCATTGCAGAAATGGAACTATGAAGTTCTTTGTTATCCCTTCTTTCCGGGGATGGAATAATTGACGAACGATTGGGAACCTATAAGGCATATGTGTTTAGTAGCTTTCCAAGTTGAAGAAAATTTGATGGAGTTTTCTTTTCTTTCAAATTGATTTCTATCCTTCTCATGAGTTCTTAATCAAAAAATTTTAAGTTGTGGTTAATAAAAATGTACCATGTTTTTAAAGGTACTACAATATGTCTGGATGTGTTTTGTCCCATCTATGAATTATGTAATGTCAAACACAAATACTATAGAATGGAGACTCTCGATCATTTTCAATACAGAAGTCATTGGTTTCTGATAATTACTAACGACCCTTTAGAGTTTTAGTAAATCATCGATTGATAACTGCCGGGTCTGATAGTATACTTAGAGATAATTGGATTTGAATATTGATTAAGAACTCATTTTAATATTTATCATAATTAAATAATTTAGGATTTGATTTGATCATTTCGTTAAATTCTCTTAAATTATATTGATTTATATCCTAAATATTGATTTGTAACTTAACTCACAAATTGAAGTTAAAATATGTTGTTTTAGTTCTTCATTTTTCCTTCTTAACTATTGATGTTCTTGAAGTGACATGTGTTAATTTAAGTATTTATTAAAGTTTAGAGGTGATTTTCATAGGCTGTTCATTATAAAAGTTTGACTCTAAAGATCAAAATATAATATTTCAAAAATATTAATAATAATATTGAACCGTTAAAAAAATTGAGAGATATAATAAGTTAACAAATAGTGTTAATTCAACGTTATCTGATCGCTATTCCTTTTTCCAACAAGACCATGTGTGATTTTTATAGAGGACCCGACCCATAAGAAGAAAAAAAAAAAACACTAAATTAATGAGAGATTAAACTATCTTAAAAGTCTTATAATCCTACACTATAAATACTTACACGAACTCATTATATTATCCCAAAAACAGAGAGTTCAAATTGCATTATTGCAATTTGGACGCTTCTGTGAAAAAAATCTGATGTCACAACTTACTTTATGCTACATTATTATTATTATTATTATTATTATTATTATTATTATTATTATTATTATTATTATAATATAACTAAAATAGTAAAGTTAATAAACTAGAACTTCACTTAAATTAATATTTTTAGAAGTAAGAAAATTTATTACTTTAATAAAATATTAAATAATATAGAAAATATAATTTTTTATATTTAATTTAGAATTAAAAATATTATTTAATTAATTTATTAAAATTTTATTATATTCCTTAAAGGGATAAATTTTATGTCGATGCTAAGTCGAATTAGAGTATTGAATTAGTTGAAAATATATTAAGATTATAATAAAATTTTGATTTATTAATATTTAATAAATTAATAATCTTTATTAAATAATATTTTTTCAATCTCAATTTAAAAATAATATATATATTTTTTTCAAAATTTTATTTATATTCTTTTACTTATTTTCTCACCACCTTTATACAAATTTTAACAATTTTTTTTTTCCGTCAATCCGCCATTGCGCTACAAGTAAGAGAAAAGCACGTAGTATCATTCATTCATCCCATTAGGCTATTAAATTTGTAAGAAATTATACAATTTTAATACTCTAAACGAAACTCACCAAGCGAAACCCAAAAGAAAAATATTATTTTTATCATAGCAAACAGCTAAACACAAGTTTGAAAATCAGCAAATTATTAATCAAAATAAGGACTGATCAATCATTGTTTATAAAAGAACAAAACTTCTCAACCAGCTCCACAGCTTTCTCATAAGTGGGGTCACGAATATGGAAGCAATGCTGTTCCCCTACATTCTCAACAATTTCCACTTTTCCCTCCCACCCACTTTTCTTCAACTCCTCATAATAATTCTTCCCCACCACCAACAAATGATCCTTCTCCGCCACAAAGATCAGAATCCTCTCACACTTCAGATTCGCCAGATCCTCTACAGCCGGTTTCAGCTTTGGATCAGTAAGGCCCCCATTCCCTGGATACATGTACAACCACATCTGATCATCATCCGTCCCGCCAAAATACGGATGGATCAACCCCACCCCTTCCACATTTACTCCGGGTAACCCGATTGACCCTACCCGAACCGTCAAGGTATGCGATATGTTCCCTCCGGCACTATCCCCCGCAATGACAACCCGTCCCAAATCGGCATGATCATTCAGCCACGAGTCCGGCCCGTTTCCACCCACATGGGACGCGACCCATTGAAGCGCGGCCCATGAATCATCATAGCAAGCAGGTATCGGCCGGCTCGGGAACAGCCCGTACTCTACAGAAACGGCTATGACGTTAGCTTTGTGGACGACAGTGCTTACCAAACTATGGTACTCTGGAGCAAAAGCGGATAGCATGCTGAACCCGCCACCATGGATATAGAATAGAAGGGGGAGTTTCTGGGTGGGGTTGGATATTTCGGGAAGAAAAATACGGGCAGAGATGGACGGTTCGGATGAGATCACTACATCTTTGGATCGGACTCCTGTAATTGGATCGTCGTATGGTGGGATTGTTTTATGAGGGGGAAAGAAGAACTGAGTCCGACCGTCTTTGTACACGTGGAAGAAGCGGAATTTATGGACGATCTCATCGGAGGATGCCGCCATTAAGCGTGAAGTCTAGAAGTAATAAGATAAAACTCTGACCTAATTTGATGGAGTGGAACACTGGAACTAATATACATAAGAGAGGTAGGAGGTGGTTCTTGGGTTTGTGATTGATATAAGATAAACTGTTATACATAGAGGGAATAATTTAAAGAATTTTTGGTTGTGGACCTACTCTTCTTTCGTCTTTCGGTCAGTATCTACCATTCTTTTATTGTCTCTCCTTATTTATAAATAAATAAATATATATATACCTTCCTCCTGTGTACTGTTGGTGATTGTTTCAGTTGATAATCGTGTTGGTATTTACCTTCTCAAGGACACTCTCCCACAAAGAAAGGACTCTCCCACAAGGAAAGTACTAGTCAAGATAATCACTCTATCACGGTAATAATTACGTACCAAAATAATAAGCCCTCATAACTCACTCAATTAATTAAACCTTTCTTTTTTCAAATGTTTGGGGCCGTAGCCCAATAATAACGTCTTCTGCAGGTCATAGTTATTATGTTTCGTTCTAATATTTCATCCAAATCTGATGCATCTTTATTTCTTTTTATAGGTCCTCACACCATCTACCTTCTCGTCTGTATGGAACTCTCATGGAACTCTTGCGAGCAACAAACAGTTACTTAGATGCATCAAATTTAAATGAAATAAAATCAAGAGATAATAAAGTTGAACTAATTTTAGAAACAGTTGCATTCCCCCGGCAGTTACTTACTCAATCTCGGACCAATTCTTATCTCATGGAACTCTCGCAAGCAACAAACCGTTGCATGTTCTAGAATCGAGGCCGATTACAGAGCCATTGCCAATTCCACTGATAAAATTTTTTTGATCCAAAACCTTCTCTCTAAAACCTCCTACTTTATGGTGCGACAACATTGGTGTCACTTACCTTACGGTCAATCTCGTTCAACATTCTAAAACGAAACATGTGGCAATTGATATCCACTTTATTCGCGAGAAAGTCGTCCGTCGATAACTTTGCATCTGCTTCATCTCTGGCAAAAGATCAACCTGCTAATATATTAATCGAATCTCTTGTGGCATCCCAATTCGCATTCCTATGAGACAAGCTTACCGTCACTCTGATCCTACTAAGCTTGAGGGGGCGTATTAAGGACTCTCCCACAAAGGAAAGCACCTGCCAAGACAATCTCCCAATCGCAGCAAAAATCACACAAGAAAATAATAAATGGTCATAATATCTCAGGACTCTCATCTTAATTAAATCAATTAATTACACATTTTCCTTTTAACCTTAAACATCAACAATAATAATAACCATATATATATTCATTGTAATACATCTTACATATTCAACGATTCAACATAATTGCTTTAGTCGTTCTTTTATATTCTAAGTTACCGAAAGGTCAAATTGGTGAGCTACAAGAGAAAGATAAGTTTATGCATAGTAGCTTATCAGAATAATAACTATAGTTCAACGAAGACCGTTTGGTGAGCCAAAAAAAAAAAAAATATATATTTAATATATAGATTCTATAAATATAAATAAACGTCTGCGACACGCAGGTGTTTGTGCTTGAGACTTTGAAGGAAACCTTACCAATCCTAATTCAAACCAAAGGGTTTTATGAAGCTTGTTATTTGAATAATTAATATAAAGATCAGAAACTTCTAAATCTGGCGAAAGTGTGAAAATTTGGAATTATATTCTGTAAGCTCTTAAGATGAAATACAAGTGGAATTTCAGATGTCCAAAGGCTAACTTAACAAGAGCTATCTACAATGATGGGAAAGAAAAAAAGGGAAAAACTTAAGTTGAGAGATTCTAGAAGGAGATGTTGATCATTCACATTCACTTATAGTCATATTAAAATTGCATTAATCTCATTCAATCATCATGTCTATAACAACATTATTTCCCATCAAGGGGTTCTCTCGCCCACATTTCTAAAATGATTTCAAGTAAGAAAATATCATTTCTTTAAAACCCTAAATTGTCCCAGACCAGAGTGTAAAAACTATAGCATTGTATAGGTTTAGAGCAGAATGCTAAGAACCCAAACAAGAACTCTAAAGCTTGCTAGAAAAATATATTGCTCGTTGTTTTTATTTACTTGAGAGAAGATTATACAGTCCAATATATTCTGAACTATTTAGACTTGAAATAATAAATACATTAATTAGATCATTTGGTCAAGGAAACTTACCTAATGACTCGACCTTATTAACATTTAACATCAAGCATAAATGCTTGTACTACTTCCTACCTTCTATTAAAAACTACTCGTCTAAACAAGCAAAGATTTAAGAAATACCATGCCTTGAGATTTTAGTCAAGATATTAGGATGATAACATCACGACTCCATCTTCATTTTTCCCTTACATATATAGAGCGTCAAAATATGTCATTAGTGTAAAGTCTTACAAACTCTAACACATAGTGCAGTGTTAAAGTATCCTAACATCTAATTCATATCTCACCTATTTCTAGTGCGAATGAATATAAATACATAAACACATTTTATTGGAAGATAATAAATAGTAGTGACTTACAAACAAACTCTATGTTTAGCAACCAAGTGGATCCCAATTTCCAAAAGAGTCCAAATATATAGAAAAAGGCACAAAACCTTTAACATGCATGAACATATACCTAAAGAATATCAATTTTTAACTCCAAAACTCCTAACAATCTACTTAGACAATTGTAAACTGATTTCACATTTTTCAAACATCCCTTTCCTTTGAAATCCTAGTCTTTCATTTTTCAGATCAAATTCTATATAAAGACCCTTTTGTTGAATAGACCCTAGAAGAACCGCTGGCCTGTGAAAATTTGGATCATCAACATAAGTTAGCATTGCAAGACAATAGATGTCCCTTTGACGTGATTTCTTGGTAAAATAGTTTTCTAGTGGAAACTCCAAATTTGCATCACCTGCAAATCTGAAAATTAACTTTGGAAAAATATTTTCATCATAAACTTTGAAGCACGGTCCTAAATCATCCATGCTGTCAACATATTTCTCCCTTCCTATTTGCTCTACAAATTCCCGAGCCACAAGTTCCGAAATTTTCGAATCAAGTATTGAAAAAGGTGTGCCTACATCTAGTGTAGTTCCACCATGGCCTTCCTGGTTCGGAACCTGAAGTTTTTTCGGAATTTTAATTCGTGTATTTCCTACAATAATTTCCTCAAGAATTACGTAATAGAAACTTCGAAATTTTGGATGAATGGTAGATGAAACATTATGAAATCTTGTGTAGCTAAGGCCTTTATAATATGAGGGTAGCCTGGAATGGGAGGTATGATGGCATGACAAAGTATAAGAGAACTTTTCAAGACCTAATTGGGATGGCAATGATCCCGGCCCGCGACCAAATCCGGCAAAGCCATATGGTAGGCCATATGAGGATTGAGAACAACCAAATATAAAATCATGTACAATATAGTTTGGAAGGCTTAGGGTTTCAGATACTAACGCACCCTTATTTGACCCAAGTATACCTTCATCCAACACGTAAAGCGGACAATCCTTTAAACAAGTGCTAGAATTGTTGGGATTACAATTTGAACACTGAGGATGGGCTCGTTTAGCATGAATCCACCAGCATTTCGGATCATTACATTTCATGTATTTTAGAGAACGAGAGCTGTTTGAATCAAATGTCGGAACTTTTTTAGGGTCTATTCCAAAGGAATTGGGGCATTCATAGTTTGAACCACAAGGAGACCAAACAAAGCTAATGATTGTAGTAAAATATAAATTCAAAGTTTGTCCAGGGGTTCCAAAATTTAGCGGGAGCGTATAAAGACCCGGAATATCTCCTCTAGAAAGAAGAATGGTAATAGGAATATTTTGATTTGATATAGAAGGAGAAGCTAGTAAGAAGACGATGAAGGAGAACACGGGAAAATATATCTTTTCCATTGAGGATATCATGTGAATAACTCTTAGTTATTTGCTTGCATGAACAATGGAGGCTAAAAGAGAAGATATATTATATAGGGAAATTACTTGAAGAATAATATGTATTATTTAATATATAATTAGCAAGTACGTATGATGTTGAAGATCATTGTTTTAAGAATCTTAATTGAATTAATTAAATATATAATGTATCTTTATTTTATTAACAAGTAAAAACAAGAGGTGATTGATTAAATTTCATAGTCCACCTGGTGGAATTGCAAAATCCTATCGTTGTTTTTGTCATGGCATTGTCATTATAAACCCTATCACCTAACTAAAAACTAAACGAGAAAATTAGACACCTTCCAAACACTCAAGCGATTTAACGTTGTAATTAAGCAACAACCTCCCATTCCGCGGCTTCACTTAAACACCCTAATCTACTTCATCGAACCCTTCAAAACATGAAAAATTATTGGGTAAAAACTATGGACCAATCCAAATAAAACCAATCATGCTGGGTTGGTTTGAAAGAAAAAAAAAACAAACAAAAACAAAAACAGAACTTACATTTTTATTGACCTTATTTATACTTTTTAGATGGACCGGATCCACCAATAATTTCTTCAAAATATTCCAAAACACCCCTTTATTACAATCTCTAGGTTGATTGATTGATTGATTTTTTATTTTTAATAAGGGCTGCTTTATTCATCATATTTTCTAACTTATATATTGCTGTAAACTTTAACCATCGCTACAAACCTTAGTTTCTAGTAGTCGATTATAATGAATAAGTAAATAGATGAAACAAGGATGATAATCGAGATCATCTATAACAATTTTGAACTAAGGAATTTTGCATTGCTAGACACGCAAGGAAAATAATATTATATATGTATGTATATTTTTTCATTTTTCATTATCAAATATTTTGTCAGTTCAAATATTTTTGAAGAGGATTAAAATAGGAATGAGGTAGGAATAGTGGTAGATAAAGTTATTATAGATGTAGTAGTTGCTGTTAGGAGGTTTGAGATTATGATTATGAATATATCTTTAGCCTTAGAACTAAAAATAATATATATTATTAATGCGTATGTATTCTAAGTGTAATTAGATGATGAAACTAAGAAAAAGTTTTTGGATACTTTGGTAGAGTTAATTAATGGAATCCACGTTTCATACAGGGTATTGTTAGGCGGTGATTTAAATGGTTATGTAGGTAAGAATATAGTTGGGTATGAGATGGTTCATAAAGGTTAAGATTTTGAAATTCCTTTTTTAGACTTTGCCTTAGCTACTAATTTTGGCATAGTAAATACTTTGTATAAGAAGAGGAAGGATCACTTAGTGACCTATAAGAGTAGGCATAATGAAAGTTAAATTGATTATTTTTTTGTTAGGAGACGAGATTTAGGGAAGTGTAAAAATTATAAGGTGATATTATAAGAGTGTTTAACGACTTAACATATGTTATTAATTTTGGATATTTGTCTAACGAGCAGGAATAAGGTAAAACGAGACCAAGAATTAAGTGGTAGACTTTGAAGGGAGATGTATGCTAGATTTTTAGAAATAAGGTATTAGATAGTCAGTTTAATCTTAGAAGATTGTGAGAACGCAAGACATAAAGATAAGATTGGTAGGTCTGAGCTTTTTGGACATATAGTTAACCATGTTAGGAGTGGGCCGAGGGAAGTGCTTCGAGAGTCTAAAGAAAGGCGAAAACATGACAAGGAGACATAGTGGTAGAGCAATAACGTGCAACAAACTATTAGGGAAAAGAAAATATGGTTCAATAATTGGAAAAAAAGATGGAGATCAAGGGTCATATGAGCTTTATAAAAAAGATAAAAAAAAAAACTTAGTAGTAAAGTAGTAGAGGATGCTAATAAGAGAGTATATAATGATTTGTAAAATAGCTTAGGTACAAAAGAGTGGGAGAAATATATTTTTAGGATGTCAAAAGCCAAAGACTAGAAAACTAAAGATTTCATTTATGTTAGGTGGGTCAAGCACGTAGATGGTATAGTTCTAATGTAGGATAAAACTATTCTAATTAGGTGGAGGGATTACTTCAAGGCACTACTAAATGGAACACGTACATAGGGGTTAAATTTAGAGGGATTTGATTTGCTGGAATGAAGGCATCTAGTGTTCCATTTTAGGGTTAGTGCTAAAGAAGTAAGAAAAGTCTTGGAAAGGATGAAGTTGGGGAAGGCACTTAAACCTGATGATATATAAATTGAGGTGTGGAAGTGTTTAAGAAAAGTAGGGATCCAATAATGACTAGGCTCTTTAATAGAATTTTGATACTAGGAAAATGCCATGGAGACATACAATAAGAAATGAGATATATAATATTGCTCAAACTATAGAGGAATAAACCTTATAAGTCATATAATTAAACTCTGAGAGAGAGTTATAGAGCAAAGACTTAGGAGTTTCACCACTGTATCAGAAAATCAATATGGTTTTAAGTCGGGTAGATCTACGACGGAAGCAATCTTCTTGATTAGACAAATGATAGAGAATTAGAGAGAATATTAAAGGACCATACATATGATTTTTTTATTATTGATTTAGAGAAAGATTATGATAAAGTACTTAGGGAATTAATATGTAGGTACTTAGAAGAAAAAATGTGCATCAATATTATATTGATATCATTAAGTATATATGTGAAGGAGTTGTAATCAGTGTTCGGTCAACAGGTGAGATGTTTTGGTTATGGATGAGCTGACGAAATATATCTAGGATGAGGTACCCTATTGTATATTGTTTACAAATGGTATCATCGTAATTAAGATGTAAGTCAAAAATTAAATAGCTAGCATGAAGCACTAGAGAGTAAGAGTTTTAGAAATAGTCAATCAAAGATAGAATATCTAAATTGTAAGTTTGGTCCCGAATCTCAAAGGAGTGATAATCTAATTCAGATCGATGCCAACGAGTATGGTTGTGCAAATGGCAGATACAGATATCCGATATCCGCTAAATCCATCATTTGCACTAATAGATAGTTAACCGCCTGCTAAAATTTTTACCTAACTGATAACCGCCTGCTTCACTCTGTCATGGAGTGGGTGGTTATCCATCACTGCTAGGGCGGGCAGCTATTCGCCACTGCTAGCACGGGCAGTTAGGAGGGTTATTTGTCGGTCTGCCCACCTTTATGTTTTTTATTTTTATTTTTATTTTTTATATTTTGTGTTGTTGATCTTCTTATTTTGCTATAACAATAATAACATTACCACTAATCTTACCATTATGAGACCTCATCAACAAACATTGCTCCTTTTTATTTTCTTTTTCAAGTTAATGACATTACATTCCATTACAATCTCTCTATCATTCAAACTAAGACCAACTCTCTAGCTCAAACTCTTTTCACCACTTAATTTAGTGCTAAGTCGTAGAAATTGAAAAAAATCATAAGTATTTGGATTGGAAACTTTACACGTTTTAGTGCAAGTAATCTAGGATATGACAATTGACATGTCAAAATAAAATAAATTGGACAGCATAACATTTAAAAAATGTTAATTTACCAAATATAATTTACCTTTAAACTTCAACTCATCCATTCATAACTTAAAAACCCTTACAAAACTGACAAAACCTATAGTCTAATTCACAACATCATCCAAAAACATCATAATCCAAATACAAACATAATAAGATAATTTATAATTTGGCAATCCAAAAGAACAATAGTATTCTAGTGATAGAAATCTCATATATTATCATCATCTACAAATTCCACACTCGATACTTCTGCCAAAAATAAAAAATTCAATTAAAGCAATATAAATGAAACAATATATCAGTAAATAGTTAAGTAAAATAGTAAATGAATATACTGTCATCTTCCTCATAGTCTCTGAGGCCTCAACAGCAGCAACTAAATTGAGCAATATGCTCGTGAGCCATCTCTACATACAAATAAACTTATGCACCATCTTTGGCAAAAGATTGCTACAAAAATCGGTGATTGTGCGACCATTAATGCTAAATATTAACTTTGACATAACTGTGGATATGGGAATGGCTACGATATCTCTAGCAATTTGCGCTAGTATTGGATATCAAGCCCCATTCTTCTTCCATTAATCTAGGATATCAAAAGTCGGTGAAGTGGTAGCCTTCTCTGTGGGATCAATATCCAAGTATTATTCCACCTCAGAACACTATGGCATCTCATCGAGATTCCCAATCAGTATAGCAAAAAAGGGATCAACATGCCTTTGAGAAGGCCGGGAGCGGGGGAGGGGGGAGGGAGTTTCAAACTATGAGAAGACTCCAATGGTCATGTTTGCAATGATGATTCGCTTCCTTGAGTGGATTGCTCAGCTACATATAAATCGTCTAAAGTTTGCAGCAACATACTGCAATCTCCAATCATTGTCTCAACATATGTCAACATGTTGTTGTCCTCAAATAAAATTTTATAACCGATGTAAGAAATATAAGCTTGTTGTGAGGTGATGGATCTTATATTATCATCCTATAGACTTCCTATATGAAAACACATGCCTAATGGTTCATCTTTCTGTAACAATTGATTAGAGTAATGTTGAATAATATTAAAGAATGATCCCATATGTAAGTACTATAGTGATCTCAAGTTTGAGCATAACAAGTACCATAATCGCTAAAAACTCATCAACAATTAATCTAATTACTAATGAGATTTTGTCATGTGATCACATTCAGTGATTAAATCTCTACTGATCACCTACATGCCTATCCCAGTATTCTCCAGTATTTATGGTCATGAGAATATCATTTTTCATTTGAAATTTATAGCGCATGTAATAGTCTTTCCAGATTGTCATTATCCCATCATGATAGACCTAAGACTATAAACAATTTAAGATCTTAGACCTAAGCCAACTTAGATCTCACCGAGCATGATTTCTATCAAGATTCCAAGTGCTTGTATAAGTCCTGGGAATTTTCAAGTATGTCATACAAATATTCGTGCATGCAAATCGTTATTTCGTACCTAATAAAATCATGAAAGATTATTATATGCTCTATTAAATGATTTCTCTATCGGATCATATCAGATTGGTTGACGGGCATTATACTTTCATCTTGAATTTCGATCACTAGGGTTTTAAGCATCATCATGGCTAAACCCTTATAGGGTGTATTTATATAATATAGTTTCCTAACCCTAGTATAATTCTAACGGGGCTTTGTATCTCTTAGTTAACTTATTAGTTAAATGAAATAGGTATCAAAGACCTTCCCTTAGGCACCTACACTGTGTGGCTAGCGATACGATTAGATTTGATCTCAATTTGGCTTTTATTAATCCTAATTAATAAGTATAAGCCCATATCAAATAAGTACTAGTTTTGCCCATAACTCTTCATATCTAACATGACCTTCTGAAACCTTATAGGTAAATAAATTAAACCAATTAATTAAACCAATTAACTAAACCAATTAATTAAACCAATTAATTAAATGATAAAACCTATGATAAATTAATTAATTATAAATTAAAATAATGTCAATACGTACTTGTACTCACATAATTCCATAACATCCAATTTAACAAATTAATTTACTTATGCTAATAATCTCATTATTAACATAACTTGTTAATAATAAAATCAAACTTAGGCTATTTTAAGTTCTTTTATATAGAATCGGTTATAATCTACATTCCTCCAGTATGATGGTGCAAGTCAATGGGTTCTTCACACATCATGGGGCGGAATCTATTTTTAAAAAATTGACTCATGATATTCGGACCAAAGACAGACCACCAAAATACTTGTTTGATGCAATGTGTTTTGCACATCCAACATCCTAGGCTACTTTCAAATTATGCAATTTGAAAATAAAAGGGAGAAGGAGAATGATACCTAGCCCACAATCTCCTCCGAATTCTAAACATAATATCACCCTTTCCTCCTCTTGTTGCCGTTCCAACCACCATCAGGTCTTTGCAGCCGCTTGTATTGGATCCTCACCATCACCCGGTCGCTTCCCTTGATTCACATGGCTGACAATTCAAGTGATGGCTTACAATGATAGTTGATTCAACTCTAGAATCAACTATCTTGGAGATGAATAAAAGTGACAGAAAAGATGATGCTCTCTCTCTCTCTCTCAAACTCTTGGAAACCCTAAGGTTGTATGCCATTTATATAAGGGACAAATCCCTCTTGGGTCTAGGCCAATTAGGCCTCTAAGGCCCAGTTAATCTAATTAACTTTGTTCGGATTTCTAGTAGCTTATTTTAATTCCCTTTATCGGTAAATTAAAATTATCTTTAATTTCTAAATTAATATATAATTTACTCTGTAAAATATAGACTTTAATTTGGGTTTTACACATGAGTCCGTTTTGGCCCATTAACGTTTTAATGACCTAATAGACCTTATTTTGAGCCAAAAAATATTCTATGACTTAACAATCATTAAATATCTATTTAATAATTATCTTAGTCAAAATAATAGTTTTTTGATTAATTATTTAATTTCTAATTAAATCTAAATCACACTTTAGTTATGCTAGTAGGGTGTGATTTACATACTGCATATACTTGAACATATGTCCAATGATTCATTATTTTAGTGGCCTTTGGTAAAGACCACTTAGAGTAATATCAATGCATGATATCTTATATGTTAGTATTGTAGTGATCTCAAGTTTGAACATCACAAGTACAATTGCCAACAATAAAACTTAATAAAAGTTAAAATTATTACATGAGATCACTATAGTACTTGCAAATAAGCTTGATCATTGACAACCTTCATACACAACCTAACGATTCATCCTTTCTATCCATTGGTTAGGATATTTAGAGTGATGTCAATGTGTAAGACCTTTCACATAAGAATCTATGATGATCCCAAGTCTGAGAATTTCTAATATTATAGTTGTTAGATAATTCTTAATAGTTTGTATTATTACCTTTCAGAATAATTTGATAGTCACTGAACTTAGTTATTTTACATATTTATCTTAATATTTTCTAACATGAATAGTCATAAGATCAACCACCCTTAACTCTTATAGAGATAACATATGAACTACTATACACAAAAACTCCTCTTCACTAAAATTAACCGAGGAGCTCCTCCTAGAACACAAACTAGTCCTTACCTTACACAATTTTGGCCACAAAATCTAGAAACCCTTTCGAATCTCAAACACGAAAGCATCTACTATTTCATTTCCTAAAGAAGATTAATACTGATATCGTTGCTAATATGAGTTATGAAATGTGCATAACGAATCTAACTCGGAATCGGCAGAATATTGAATACAAGATGTCTAAGAATACCGACACAAAAGTTTCACCGAATGAACACTTTAGATCGTTAGGCTTAAATCTCTTTGAATCTCAACTAGAATGGTCCCTATCATGTTTTCAACGGCATAAACCTAAGTTTTCAGACTTCATCATGATATATAATAAACGATAAACTATAAAATATAAAATATAACTTCTAATAAAATAATAAATATGATAAATTAATGTCTTTATTAAATTACTAATATCTAACATAAAAGTTCATTTCACATAAATTATATGATCGACTTGAGTAACATATAACTTTTAGAACCCCCAACCACCACCTCATCGACTCTTTCCATCGCCTCTAAACCCAAATCACCCCTATCACCTCCATCACTATTGCCACCACAACCACAACCACCACATAAATTTTTTAAAAAACATCCCCATAAATAATTTTATTCTACATTACATATCCCCCTATTGCCACCATTGTGCACCAACTCCAAGAACCCTAACCACTGCTACCATCCCTAAATTCTTGATTAGTAAGACAGAAAAAAGGCCGAGAATCCAAATAGCCGTCGCAATTCGAGTTCGAAACAGCTCTGATTTTGAAACTAGATCGCGGTTGTGATTTGAATTATGAGGAACCCAAATAGCGATTCCTTAGAATTATTTAGCTTTTGGTAGTAAGGGTAGTTTAATCTTTTATATTCCTTTTGGTTTCCTATCGAAGGTTATTTATGGCTTGTAAATCTAAGATTTTTGCAATCAATACGAAATCATAACCGTTATTTTGTTTGTTCTCCTTATTTACTTTTGAGCAACCTTACCTAGTATCATAGCAGACAGTGGATCCAACTTAAGTTGATTGAAGTGTTGTTGGAGGAAGTGTGCCCCCTGCTCGGGATTCCAAATTGAATTCTCAAATTTTATAGTCAATCGCACAAATCTATTTTCCACATCAGAACACATCACTTTTCTTTTTTGATATTTATTGATTTCATTTTCTTTTTCTTATCTTCTCCCGCATTTATTATTGCAGTTCATCAGCCTTATTCGATCATTAATTTCAGAGTTCTTGACGACAACGTTTTTAAAAATATTTTTTGTCTTTGCAGCATTGAACACCGGTTTTGTAAGGGGGAGAATTTTGTTTGGTAATAGTTTTTGGGTCATAGAAAAGAAAAATATGTTTTTTGAAATTAATCAAAAAAAGGGTCTAAAAAATACAAAAAACCGATTTTAGTAGTTTTCACCATTTTGAGCAACGTTTTTTTTTTATATTTTGGGCTATTTTTCCACTGTAACACACACTCTCCTTTCTCTCTATATCATTTACCAAATGGTTTTGCATCTCAACCCTCACATGATTTTTTGTAACGATTACAAAAACTAAATTTTTAAATACAAAAATTATTGCCAAACACACCCTTTATTTCTCACTTGTCTTCATAGTATTTTTTTTGTTTGTTTTTAGTCATTCAATTTTTAAATTTGTAATGACCATATCATTTTTAATGAAAGATAATAAATAGTAGCTAGTTGATTATAAACAAACTTAACAAGCATGAGGTGGAGTCTGAAGAGTCCAAGCTATTAAAAAAGCACCAAAACGGCCACCATATTCCCACATGGAATATCAACGAAACCCTTAAGAGCATTCATATCAAGTTAATTATATAATAGAGAACTTGATATGAAATCTGAAAATTATTAACTAAAGTATCATATTAACTAAAATTAAGATAGATTTCAGTAATTTTATGGAAAAACTTATGTAAATGCTCCAATGATCTACCTGGATAATTTCAAATTATTTTCACTTTTTCCTACCAACCCTTTAATTCCTTTGAAAACCTAATTTTTCAATTTTCAAATCAAATTCTATACGAAGACCTCTTTCTACAATAGAATCCAAAATAACTTATGGCATGCGAAAATTTGGATCATCATCACCAAGAGGTAGCATTGCAAGACAATATAAGTCAATTCGAAGTGGATCGTACATAAAATAGTTCTCTGGTGGCAGCTTCAAATTTGCATCACCGCAAATTTGAAAATTAACTTTGGAAAAATCCTTTTATCAGAAACTTTAAAGCACAGTCCTAAATCCTCAGCTTTGTCATGGCTAACATATTTATCGATTCCTATTTGCTTTGCGAATTCCCTAGCCACAGCGTCCCAGATTTTCGAATCGAGGACTATAAAGTAGTTCTTAAATCTAGAAAAGTTCCACCCTAGCCATCTTATCCCGGAAACTGAATTGTTGTCGGAATTTTCGATACTTGTTGTTCCTACAATAATTTCTTGAAGAACTCCATAATAAAAGTCTTTGAATTTTGGTTGTAATGTAGATGGGACATTATGAAGTCTTGTGTAGCTAAGGTTTTCATCATATGACGGTAGCTTGGAATAGTAGATACGATCACTTGACAAAGTATAAGAAAACTTTTCAAGACCTAATTGGAATGGCAATGATCCGGGCCCACGATTAAATCCGACAAAACCCAATGGTCGGCCATTCGTAAATTGAGAACAAACAAAAACAAAATAAAATAACATTTTAAATGATTATGATATAATAAACTATTATTAATAAAATAAGCTTCATTCAATACCTCTCCCCAATCTCTCTCAAATCAAAGAACACGATAATTTAACTAATAATATTATAACTACAAAAACATGGACCTACTAAGCCTGATTGATGAAGGAAGCAACGCGCTCGACAAGGCCCAAAGCATCATCACTCTTTGGGTTAAACAAATGGAATACATGACCCTTCCCGTTGTTTTCCACTACATCAATAACCCCATGCCACTTACTCTTCTTCATGGCCTCGTAAAAAGCCCAACCCCTATCTTTCAACGAATCATTTTCAGCAACAAACACCACAACTCGGCTGCAGCCCAAGCCCTTCAAATTCGGATTTACACCTGGGTTCAACCTTGGGTCCTGAAGCCCACTAGATGACGGAAAAAGAAACTCTATCAACTTATCAGGTTGATTATGCATGAAAAATGGATGGACCAATGCCAGCCCAATTATCTTCGCTCCTTCTAGCCCATTACCCGACCCAGCCCTGTCCACCATGTTGTACGCTATATTAGCCCCAGCACTATCCCCGGCGAAGAAAACCCGTTGAAAGTCCACATAGTCGTTAAGCAAACTCTCCGGCCCATTGCCGTGAACATGTGACACGGCCCATTGAACCACAGCCCATGCGTCTTCATAGGCCACAGGTAACGGATGTTCCGGAGCAAGCCTGTACTTAACCGACAAGGCAACGACGTTTGCTTCCGCGACAAGGGAGCTGACGTGGCCGTGATAGAGTGGAGAGAAGGGAGACCCAATGCAAAAGGCGCCGCCGTGGATGTAAATGAGGAGGGGCAGTTTCCGGGTCGGGTTAGATCGAGGGAGGAAAATACGGGCGGAGAGTCCGGACTCAGATGAAACGATGATGTCTTTCGAAATCACGCCGGTTTGAGGATCGGTGGATGGTGGGACTGGTTCGCTGACTTGGAACCTCTCAATGCTACCATCTTTGTAGAGACGGAAGAAGGGAGAGAATTCATGGGCTATTTCACGTGTCGGTTTTAGATCCATTTCGGTTTTTTTTTTTTTTTTTTTTGTGTTTTGGGGAGGAAGAAGACTTGTTTCAGGAGGAGGAGATGGTAGTTTGGTTTATACGTGTTGCGGGGTAGAAATGGTTGGCCAGGAAATTTATGAATGTTGCGATGAAATGGGTGGATGAGATTATGTCTCTCAGTCATATAGCTTGGCCCTTTCACCTGAGATTTTTGTGGTATTTTTGATTGAGTTGGGTTTGATTTAATAAAGGAGTAGTAGTTGGCTTTTATATTTCCAACTACCATATGACTTATTATTATTATGTTTGGGTAGTGTTACGACTTAAGGAGCAAGTTAGTAAAAAATAAATAATGATTTTTTTTCCTCTAAATATAAATATATATTTTTAATAATGTGTGCTTATGTTAGAAAAATTTACCAACGAAAATTTATGCTCATAAATTGTGATTTCAATTAAATATAGATATGACATGTCATAAATTTTAAATGAATTTCATTTTATAAAAAAATTTAAAAAAATGAAATTAATAAATATATTATTGAATTATTAAATAATTTAACTTTTAAAGAGAAATAGATAAAAAGATCGAGATTACTATAAGTTCTCTTTTTTTAATAAATTGAGAGAATTTAATTAATTAATTTTAAAAATAAAAAAGTAAATGATTATGAACATAAATTAAAAAAAGCGACTAAGATAAATAATACTAAATAAAATAAAGCGAAAGACTAAATTTAATATTAAATCAACAATTAAATGTAAAGATTCTACTAAAAATAAATGAAAATTAACTTGCAACTAAGATAAAGGAATTGTGATCAAATATTAAAATGAAGGGAATAATATTTAAGGAACTTGGAAGGAGTAAGAAGAAAAAAATATCTCGTTTATGAATGATGAACTAAGATCTCTATATAGGTGAGAATCCAATACCCTAACATTACTCCTAAGACCGGATCTTAAAAAAAAAGAAATACATATTTACTAGAAGAAATAATAGAAAAGAAAAGGAAAGTCGAACAAATCGAAAAAAACAAAGTGTTCTGCGGGTTGAATGAGAGTGTTCATTGATCAAGTGATAATGTCGTTTTGCCAAGACCGAGCCTTCTATTTATATGTATTGGAATGCCATTTTCATAATAAAATGGTAGCAACAAACTTGTTCTTCATGCCCAAAATTGGTCGGTCACTTTGTGAGCCCATTTCCTCTTTTTATTTTTCTTTTTGGAGAGAAGTTTAACTTCCAAAAGTCACATTTTTTTACCAAATTCGGTCCCTTTTGCATATGATACATTTTTCTACTTTTTTTCCTTCTCTAAGTCTAAAATTCAATAACTCTTATACCCACTAAGCTGAATTATTGGTCAACTCTCTTCTCATGGCCGAAAATTAGGTTACAAGAGTTTATTTGATGCTTTTTGGGAGAAAATTGGTCCCACCACCAACCTCTTTTTAAGTTGGTTGATTTTCATCCCTTCGTTTAGCCGAAATTCATTCTAATCAACCTATATTTTCGGTCGATCAATGTTTTTCGCTAAAGATATGGTTTTGACATGGTCATTTTTAGCATCTTTTAAGGAAAAGTTGTTTCCTTATTTGTTTATTTTTTGTTTTCAACCAATTTTCCTATAGCTTGGCAAATTTTATGTTTTTTTTTTCAAATCCATTTTCGGCCAATTTGGTGAGCTAGAAAACAAAATTTAATCCCTTTCCATGTAGGTTTAGTTCGTCATATTCTCTAACGGACAGGACTGACTCCCAAGAGAGTGATCTATGGCTATTCTCCTGCCACTTCATCAATCTTTGTAGTTTACTACTCTTCATAGTGATTCTTAGAGTTGACCAAATTTTGCATGGAAAAATTATTTGTATTTGGCCAAATTCCCTATTAAATTGACTAGCTTTTCCATTTAATCAGTTGACTTAATCGGTTAATCGACCGATTATTTAACCAATTCTAACTAGCCGATTCAAATTATTTTAAATTTTAATGCAATCATCTTAACATCACGTGTGTGCAAAACCTTAGTATCAACAAAACCCCTTAATCTCTCTCATTTTAATTTTAAATGAGGGAGATTAATGACCATGATATCTCTATAAATAGAATCATTGGCTCTTTAGTTGTTGTCACATTTTCTGAAACAAATGGAGGAAGATCCTTAAGAACTAGAGATGGTGAATAGTTATGATATCTCCCACCTGATGCAAATATCCTCTAATTCTTCAAGTACTAGTTCCTCATCTTTCAAATAAGCATTGGCAAGTCATCATACCATAACCTTTGATGATATGATGAGGGAATTAAGTTTATTCCTAATAACTTAAATTTTGAAACCGTAATCAACTTGTAAGTCGTTGGCTCTTCGCTCACATGGAAGCAGAAGTTCACCTTAAAAAGGTGGCTCTCTGATATCCGAATTGACAAATATTACCAAGAATATTACGAAATGCAACTTTTGCATCCAAAATCACCGATAAATTTAAATTTCTTATCATATATATCTAAAGAATCTGAAATTGGGTAAAGAGAAAAGATACCTAGCCCAACCTCTTCTAAGAACCGGACGATTCTTCACCTATTTTGCACTAACCCGCCGCCGTCGCCGCTCCTTCTCTGCTTTCGGACTTCAAGCCATTGGCTGGCCTCTAATCGTTATCCACACGGTTAATAACTTTCTAAAAGTTCTAACACTCAAACACTTAGTGTTTTTCTCATAGTGTTTAGAGCTCAAGCCATTGCTTGAGCTCTAAAAGTTCTAAAAGTTCATGCCATTGCTTTCTCATAGTGTTTAGAGCTATTTGATTATCAATGCAAGTATAATGTATTGCACCTCATTATAACGCTCCAACCACTTATTTAATGTAGCTTTTATTTTGGTATCTAATCCCTCAAGCGAGACATGCATGGATGATTTTAGGATTTTTATACCAATCTCTAAAGTTGGTTCCAACCAACTTATTTTGTTCAAGTATCAATTTCAATTTATCAGATATTGTAAACTACAAAACACAACAACATAAGAAAATATGCATAGAATATTAGCTACTAAAAATTTCAAAAGTCGTGTAAAATTTTCAGTATCTCCTACTATTTTGTTACGAAATTAAATTCACCTTCTTAATATAAAACGAGAAAAATAATTTCCTAATGGGAAAAGATCCAAACATCAGATATTATAATCTCGCATTTTCGTAGCCAATTATAATAAATATAAAAGATAGCAAACTCTTTTAGAATTGCATCTCTTGTAACTCTTTTATCATACTTTTAAGAAAACATAATCTCGCATACTCGTGACCAATTATATTTTCTTAGTTGAGTTTAACTCAAACATTCTTATGAAATATAAGGTGTTAAACTAGTATGTATATGTGTTCATATCTACTCCGTCACATATCTCATGCTTAAGATAATAAATATATATACTTAAACCAAATATAAATCCTACGTATCTGTAGTTAACTTCTATTTAATGCAATATAATATATATTATAATGTTTGGAAGATAAGTCACAAAATAATTTTATGACAAATTACAGCTCAATATAATCATAAGAAAGATTTAGATAACTGTCTCATCACAAACAAACATATGTATGTATATATCATAGACTATCTCATAGTCTTTAAATATGATTACATAATTTAACTAAGTATATATATACATATCACAATGAATGTATATTTAACTATTTAAATTATATACATCTAATGCATAATATGTTAAAATAATTTTAATTGTTCATATATTATTTTTGTTATATCTTTTGATGCATCATAATACTATATTCATAAAATTCAAACAAGTTTTTGGATCTAATCTATCATTGTTTTGGTTCTTTGTTCATTTTAATCATTTCAATCACAATCAAATAATCAAAAGCATTATTTTTAATTTTCTTATTTGAAAAGTTTCCTAATTTAATGATTTGCAAAATAAAAAATATTATTTTAAAAAATTTCTTATTTTAGATCCCCTTTTAATCTTAGAAAGCGCTCAAAATAAAATTATCAATCATATTAAATTCAACATAAATTATTTAATATAATTTAATTGATTTTAAATAGTCAAATATAAATAGTTTATATTATTTTACTTACCATAAATTCCTCAACACTTATTCCAATCATGAATTACATAATTAAAATCATGTTTTAATTAATTAAACCAAAAATTATATTTTCTTTGATCTTAGGAAAGTATTCAAAAATACGATCCGATCGAATTAAGATTTTCGTGACAAAAATTATAGTCACCATTCTTAAGGGCAACAACCCGAACACAGCCTTCCACTTGCAGCGTGCGGCGCCGCATGCCGCCGCCTGGCAGCTGCGCACACCACACAGGGCAGAATCCACGTGCACTCCTGCCTAGTATCCAGCACACGTGTCGCTACCCATCAATGCTGTGTGCATGGCGGCCTAGCAACAGCGCCTGCTGTTTTTCGGCGGCAGTGGCAGCTTGTCCGTAATTATTGCGTCGTTCTTGTTAACTTTTATTATTAGTAAGAGAGAAATAATTTATTTTCACTCTTTAGAATTTTGGGATTTCTTCTTCTCCTCTTGCTCCTCACGCACGCACAAGGCAGAGAGTTCTTTAAGCTTGGGTAATCATTCATTCTTCTTCGATTCTTGTTCACAATTGGTACTGGAAATCGTGGTAAGATCTATTTTGATCTTCTAGAGGTGGATTTCTTCTATGTTTAGGACTGGTTCTTGATTGTGATTTGTGTACCGTGAGTTAGGGTTTTGTTGGTTTAGCTTGGATTTGTGCATTCTTGTATATTGTTGTGTATATACTCTAATCAGCATAGCGCTATGAGTTCCGCCTATTTTTAGGGCTCAACATGGATGTACTTTCCTAAATTTTATATCTATGTTAGATGAATCGTGGTAATAGTAACGTTTTCTTGTAATTTATCTTAAGTATTTTACTGTTTAGTTTTTGGATTAAAATCTCACATAAAATTGTGTATATACTCTATTACTACATAGCAGTATGAGTTCCGCTAGTTTTTAGGGCTCATGTAGCTTTCTAAATTTTTGATCTGTGTGAGATGAACTGTGGTAATAGTAAGATGTTCTTGTCGTTTATCTTTGGTGTTTTTCTGTTTAATTTTTGGATTAAAATCTCACATAAAACTGTTAATGAAATTGAGGTAGATTTAGGTTGAATAATTGGGAATAAGGTAAATATTACATTAATCTTTGGTATAAGAAGTAATAAACACAGTAAGACTCAATGGACCTAGATATTGAGGCAGAGATCATTAATGAAAATCAGTTAATTTGCATAAAATATGCTTCGTCAAACTAAGTAGAGCTCAATATGTTGTTGATGTTTAAGGAGTACGAGAATCTCTGTACCATGACCTTAATGTATAATGCTTCTTTGTTGGAGTAGAGCTTACGCATTACAAAAGCAATCGTCCTTATAGGATATCAGAGACCCACAATTAAGGAAGGAAGAAAAAAAATAGACCCTCTTGAGATACAAACCCGTAGAGAAGAAAGAATAGCCTAAACCCAAACACAAGAGAAAGACCTAAACCAATATATATATATATATATAAACTAAAATTAAAACTAAATTTGAATTTTTTTCCTTTTTATAAAGAACGCATATTAAGCTAAAATTAAGTTCTTTTAGATAAAATATTAATTATTTTTTAAACAATATATATAAGCTAAATATTATTTTAACTAAAATTTAAATAAAGAAACTTAAAAAATGTAAAAAAAATGACGTATGTTATATTATTTAATTGATGTATATAATGAATAAATCATAAAATATATATACATAAAATCATAAAAATTAGTTAATTAATTAAAAAAATAAGATATATCTAAGAAATTCAACGAAGAATCAAATATAAATTCTCTTAAGGGTATGTTTACATAGCGATTCAAATCAGAATCAGTGTAGTTAAAGTCGGATTTTATACTCTAACCAATGTATATTCATTATGGGTGACTAATCTTAAACTAGATCTATGGATCTAAATTAAATATTTTTATACTTTGAAAAAAAAAAGGAAAAAAAGAAAAGAAAAAGGAACTAATCGTAGTAGGTATCATGTGTCCAGCACATGTTAAACGAGTCAAACGAGTTAAAAAGAGCCTTATTTTTATATATATATATTTTTTTTTTATTTGTTATTTTTATTTTAAGATCCTAAGAGTGGCAGCTGTTTCCCTTACCTAAACTTAGTTAAATGCTCAACTTATATCAAAAATATTATTTCATTCTTTTTTTCTTAAATTTTTTATAAATGAAACTGATAGTTAATATGTGAGCAAGTAATACTTTCCATAAAGGAAAACTAGTTTGGGGATTGGATGGACCCTTATATGCTTTATTAGTGAGAAAAAAGAAGTACATCATAATAAAAGAAACTTTGTTCCTATCATTCGTAAGCTCAAGCGAATAGAGGCAGGAATGGATACTATCTCAGAAAACCAGAAGTATGCAAAATGCCATGACAAGCTAAAGCGTTAGTTACAAAATTACATTCTCTATAAACATATGTACATAAATAGAAAAAGGACCTAAACAAAAAATGAACAATGTGCCACAAGTGAGAAAGAAGCTAATCGGTACAATGTTTAGAAGGGACCTGCACAAGCGCTTTAGAGTCGCTTTCTATGATAAGAGGGGTTAAACCTTTCTTGAGAGCAAGTTAGAACGCCATAAAAGAGAGCCGATAAGTTTTCTTGGAAGCTGTTGGGCCAATAGAGGCTACAACTAAACGAAAGACCCACTTGAGTCCCTAATGAGTACCATAACCAGAGAGACTAGAAGAATTTTAGAATTCTAACGAATTTAAGGAAGAATAGAGCAAGAGTTTGAAGATGATATTGAAACTGAAAAATGCAGACAATTTCTTATGCAAATTTGTAATCTTCATTGAACTTTCATACTACAATATATAGAAAAATTGTAATCATCATCATAAATACAAATAATCTTGTTTGATTTCTTACAAATCAAAAAAGATAGCATACTTCAATACCTAATAAAAATTTGCTTAAAAGCAAGTCAAACAACTGGGTTATAGCATGATTTTAAGCAAAAGATGAAATAGTTTTTTTTGCCGGTAACCAATAGACAAAAAATGATGACAAGCCCCCAATTGAAACAAAAATAACTTCAACATGATCATAAGAACTAATTAAACTTGTTAGGATAGAAATATAGCATAATTTGGCACCAATTCTTGATATGTCTTGCTATGATAGATCACAAACCAACAATAAACCAAAATGGCCATAACTTTTTCATCTTTGATCTGATCTGCTTAAAATCAATTCTCACAAGTTTTGTTTGAGAAGATCAAACTGATATAGAATGAGTCAATGCAAAATTCCGTTTGATGCAAAAAGTTACCTAAAACATAATGGTAAAATAAGCATAATAGATCACATTCTAACACTCATCCTTGATTGTTTTGCATGTAACCCCCAATCTATTCTTAAAATAATCAAACATGTATTTAGAGAGACACTTAGTAAAAATGTCAGAATTTTCATTCTAAAAAATACAATGCTCAAGTCTTATCTCTCCAATTTTGATCAATTCTCTAATGATATGGAATTCGATCAAAATGTGTTTTGTCTTACCAAATTGGATAAGATTTTCTGAGATTATAATTCCTAACTTGTTATCACAGAAAATACTAGGAGGTCCTTCTTGATTAAATCCTAGATCCTTCATGATCTTCCTTATCCAAGTGGTTTGATTAGTAGTTGAAGCAACAGCTATGTACTCTCCCTCAATAGGAGATTGATTTACAACTAATTACTTCTTGAAACTCTAACAGAAGATGGATGATCCAAGAGAAAAATAGAAACCACACATGCTTTTCATATCATCCATGGAAAAAATAGGTATTACATAAAAATTTTCAATTCCTACAAGTAATAAGTTAAAGAAATTTCTACATAGTTCACTAGTTAATTCTTTTCTTTTCCAACAGTGTACTCACTGCCTCATTCTTAATTTCTTTATGCCATTTTTTTCAATTTTAGATTTTTAAACTCTTATCTTTTCTATCTTTAATATTGATTTTTTTTTCTTATGAGAAAATATTTATATTTGTAGCAAGTGGATTTCTAAACCTCATTTCATACCATATATCAAATATTTTATTTTCTATTTTTTATGTTTATTTTTTATTATTTTATTGATAAAAAATAGTTTATAATCAGCAATAGTTACTTTGCTTAATATTAAGTGATAAATCTCATCTTAAACAATAAATATTTATAAATAATATGTCAAAATATAAAATACATAAGATACATGTGATTATATACATCTAAGAATCATAAGTGCTATAATGATTATATCAATTTAATATTATTACTTGTCTAAGTGGTCATAACTTAATATGATCTACAAAGCATCTATATAGTTGTTACCGACATTCCCTAACATTAATGATTATTTGATCAATAATTCTCCGTAAGAAGACAATCTGTATAAAAGTATCATTTCATTAGTAATATTCTTTGATAAATAACACATGTCGCCAAGATCAAACAAAGAAACTTTTGAATATTTGGATATAAGCTGGATATAATATAGCCCACAAAAAGCAATAAAATTAAGGGAAAAGGAAAATACAAAGTGTGATAATTAAACATACGTGCTATAAATTCAACGTACATAATTGATGTTATACTCTTTGAAATTTGAATTCTTCTTTATTTAAGGTCTTAAACATTCAAGACAGATTACTTTAATAATGGTGATGAGCTAATAATCAACCAAATACGTATTATAACCAGTTTTGTCTTCTCCAACGCAGGTCAACTTTCCCCTTCTCACCTCCCCTTCCCCTCACCTTCCTCTCTTCTCACAATATATACCTCCATTAGTCCCTTCATGCTCAATCAATCAATCAAAAAAAACAAACAAACAAACATTTGAGATGGATGTAGTGGTTTCCGTCCCTCAGGCAATCGATTTCAACTCTGACAGCGGCTGCTCCACTCCTTTCATGACGGCTCCTTCTAGTCCTCAACCATTTGGCAATATCTTCCTCGGTGCTTCCACCAGCCACACCACTGCTTGGGCTACCACCAGCTTTGACGGTAACGACAGGTGGATAGAGGAGTCAAGCTTTCCAAAATCGAATGATTGTAGCTTTGATGGTGATATTAATGAAGATTTCGAGTTCAGTTATAGTAGACAATTGGATAGAACTTCTTTATCTGCGGATGAGCTTTTCGATGGCGGCAAGATTAAGCCTCTTGTTCGGCCACCACCCGGCATACATGTCAATGACAGCTTAGTACTATCGTCTAACATGATATGCTCACCTAGGCCGAAGATTGAAGCTAAGAAAAGCGTTCAAGAAGTACCCTCACCTCGACGTAGAAAGTATTTCGGTCAATTTGAAGCGTCATTGAAAGGGTGGCGCGAACTAGGTATTGATGATGATCATCATTACCCGGTATACAAGTTACCGGCTGAAAATGAATGGAGCGATAGAAACAGCAGGCATATACACCGGGAACACAGCCGAGGAAGATCGGAGAGAATTGGAAGCTCATTTTCATTAAATGTTATGCGCGAAGAAAGTAGATCTTTGTCTCCTTTAAGATCATCAGATGTTGTGCTTGAAGAAGAAGATAAATCGTCAAACACAAACCCTACTAGTAATTCTTCCGCTACAAGATGCTCTAATCCTTCAACTTCATCATCGATTTTGTCCTTAATTCCATTTTCCAAAGGGTATAGAAAATGGAGCCTCAAAAATTTTCTATTATTTCGGAGCGCATCGGAAGGTAGGGCAACGGATAAAGATCCTTTAAAGAAGTATACAATGTTATCAAAGAAGGTTGGGGATCAAGATGCAAAGAACTCAAGCTTGCGGGCAAATTACGGCGTCGGATCAATGTCAATAAGAAAAAATCATGTCTCAGCTCATGAACTGAACTACACGGCAAACCGAGCAGTTTCAAAGGAGATGAAGAGGAAGACTTACTTGCCTTACAAACAAGGTTTGCTAGGTTGCTCGGGCTGTGATTTCCAGGGGTCTTTTATATAATAACAATAATTTAAATTATTATAAATATTTTTTTTATGTTTTGAAATAGATTGAAAATTTTTTTGAAGATGTATTCATATTTACAACTGATGCGATAAAATGGCTTCTTTGACCGGAACTTTACAGAATTTTAGCCATCAATACGATGAGTGAAATGGATGATGTCTATGGAACCTTTTATTTGAGGAATTTTACTTGGATAAAAATGCTCTATATTTTTTATACGAGTGTAGTGTTTCGAGATTTATTCAAACTTTGACAGGGATTTTTGGATACAAAAGTTAACAAAGTTATTTTATATTTGTCGATGCTCAAATACCTTCCGAACAAAAATAGTATATTATTCGGCTAGGATTCTGTTCCTGCACGAAGACTGGTAGACTGGTGTTGTGTCCAGTACATCTCATCTTATTCGGCTATGGGAATGAGTCCATTTCTTTAGAAAGATACAAAGAGTTTTCTAGCTGTGAATAGTAATTAACTTTTTTAACATTTGGGTTCCTATATTTATATTACCTCTAGGACAATCCATATTGCGTCTTTACAGGTTGCATCATGTGGTTGGCTTTCTGATAGTGGACTAAGTACCCATATTACTTTCCTAATTATATCGTAACACTGTCAATATTTTGCTCTCTACCACTAATGTGAGGAGATTCTTATCTTGCTTACTCCACCCTTGTTGCATCGTAGTGCCATGTCTTACCACACTAGTCGGCACTTTCTTTTCCGCAGTCCCCACATTAATCTGCTGAGACAAGATTGCCCGAACATGTCAGACACTATAGTGCTAAGCAAACCCGGACGGCACCTCAAGTCTCCTGATCCTCCCTTTCATGAACAAGTCTGGCTTTGTCCGACCACTCGTGGTTAGCTCAACATGCCTAGTTCCAATTTCTTCTTCAGCTCGAACCGATCAAGGATACTAATCACTCCCAACATTTAGCCCCTTACCAGTTCTCTAAATATAACTCAAGGAAGTGGTACCTTTGCCACCTCCTACCAATCAATGAAGCTCCGAAGTCTAGAGGACGTGACTTCTTCCGCTTACCTTGGGTCATGTCATGTCTTTTCATCTTTTTTTGTCAAATCACAATGTATTTAGTATCTTTATTTTATTCTCTCTTTATTAATTTTTCCTTTTGCACATCATCTGTCTTTATTTGGTAACACATTATTGGAGTACCATGAGAATGTAAAGACCATTTACCTCCTTTCTTCTTCATTTTCCAAATTCCACCATAATCACCACTTTCTTAAGGTTCTCCTTTGTGATCTTCTACCTTCTAATTTTTTCTTGGCTCTTTTTTCACAAACCAAGTTCTTCATTATCAGTTTCACTATTCTTCTCGCTTTCTTTGCGCCCTTTCATTTTTCTTTTGAAAATTTTTTGCTTGATCCAAAATTTTTACTTTAAACCCTAGTCTAAGTGTTTGCAAAGGCAAAATTTTGCAAAATTTTGTTCGGACTTCTCATACTTAGGTTTTCCCAATCACCTTATTTTCAAGAAATCCTGTAACTTCTCGAGCCAAGCCAACTGCTTCTCTAATTGATATTTCTTGAACAAGGCCATGTTGAGCTTATGATATCAAACTAGGCAATAACTTGCGTATTCTATTAGTTAAAGCTTTAGAATAAAAAAAACTTGTAGTAAACATTATACAAGCTGATTGGTCTGAAATCCTTCAAAGAAGAAGGAACCTTTTTCTTTTAAATTAAGACTAGAGGAATGTTAGTCATAGCAATTGGAAACTTGTGACCTTGACGAAAAAAATTTGCTCCTTCAACTAGATCTTCCTTAACCAAATCCCAACAAACTTGAAAGAAAACATATGAGAAAGAATCTAAATCTACACTGTCCATATCTATTGTTAATTTTTAGAATAGGTAAAAATATTTCTTTATTTTTTTATTATTCTATGTGTTCAGTTTATAATATAAGAAAATATGATCAATAAGAAAAATACAAGTAATGAATGAGGTGTAAATATGATAGCTGACAAAGTAATGGTTGAGGTAATATTAGCTAAATAAACGGAGAATTGATTTCCTTTAATATGCCCCCTCAAGTTACAGTATGGAGGTTGTTAATACCCAACTTGTAGGAAAGATTGTGGAAGAGATCATTGGTGAAGATATCGGCAAGATGGGAGGATGAAACATGAGAGGTGGCGAGAAGGCTAAAACGTAACTTTTCTCTAGCAAGATGACAGTCAATTTCAATGTGTTTGCTACGTTCATGGAAGAGGATTTTGAGTGATGTGGAGTGCGGATTGATTGTCATAAAGAAGAGTCATAAGTGTTGAATGAAGAACAAAGAGATCAAGGAGTAGTTTATTTTTTGGTACGCCGACAGATGGGGCTCGAACCAAACTAGATGAAGTAACCTATTGTCGAGCTTCGGGTAGTTGGGCAACTGGTCCAATCAGAATCGGCATAAGCAGTGAGATGAAGAGTGTTAAAAGAAGGAAAAGAAATGCTCTGGCCAAGAGTGCTTTTGAGGTAGTGAAGAACATGGATAACAACGGTGCAGTGTGGTGTGCGAGGAACATGCATGAAATAGCTGAGAATGTTGATGGAGAAGACAGTATCTGGCCGAGTGATAGTGAGGTAGATGAGGCAGCCAACAAAATGACGATAGTGGCTGGGGTCGAGGAGTAGATTACCATCCGAATGATTGAGCTTCAGATTTTGTTCAATTGGGAAGGAGATCGGGCGAGTACCGAGATGACCGCTATCGAAGAGGATGTCAAAGGCATATTTTTGTTATGAGAGAGAAATTCCAATAGGGGTACATACCACTTCAAGACCAAGAAAATACTTAAGAGGGCCTAAGTCCTTAGTCTTTTAGTGATGAGATAAGTGAGCTTTGAAAAAATTAATTTCAAAAAGATGAGTGCCTACAACTAGAATGTCGTCAACATAAACAAGAACAATGGTGATGGATGAGCAAGTGGTGAGAGTGAAAAGAGAGTGATCCGCTTACGACTGAGTAAAATCTGCATAAAAAAGAACATATGTTAGTTTAAAAAACCAATATTTAAAGGCTTGTTTGAGGCTGTAGAGGGATTTATAAAGGGGACATACACAAGTATCTCCGGTGGAATGATAACCAAAAAGAGGAAGCAGATAGACCTCCTCATAAAGATCTCTATATAGGAAAGCATTGTGAATATCCAATTGATGAATAATCCAATTTCGGGCAGCGGCTATAGCAAGAACACTAACCATTTTAGCAACCGGAGCAAAAGTCTCTTAATAGTCCCACTCTTCAACTTGAAGGTAACCTTTTTTTTCGGCAGGAAGAGGTTCTAAGGTCCAAGTATCATTTTCTTCCAAGGCTTGGAGTTCGGTCTTCACGGCCTCACACTATTAGGAATGAAGGGTAGCTTTAGAATAAGAAGAAGGCTCAAGAGTAGTAGTTAATGCATATAAAAATTAGTATGAAAAGAAGAAAAATGATCATAAGGGAGAAAAGATGATAATGGATACAGCGTACTTGAGAGAATTAGATCATCGAAGGATGTAATGGGACTCTCTTTTAAGGTAGGGCAAACATAATAAGGAAGATGACAGGGAACTTGAGTTATATGGTGAGGACAGGTTGAGACAGAAGGTGGTGGTGGGGGTGATTGAGGAGAGCAGATGTATCCTGTGGAGAGGATTCAGTAGGATAAGAAATATCGTAAGTGTTAGGGATGCGAAGAGGAAGAACATAAGGAGGGTTTGGGAGGGAATGACTAAGAAAAGGGAATTGAGTTTTGAAGAAGGTGACGTCACGAGAGAAGAAGGTCAAGTGAGTTTCTAGATTATAAAGTTTGTAAGCCCTTCGATTTACTTGGATATCCGATGAAAATACATTTAGACGAACGAGAAAAAAACTTATCACGATGAGCAAGAAGAGTTTGAGCATAACATAGACAACCGAAAGCACGAAGATGAGAGTAAGAAGGAGGTTTATTGAAGAGGAGTTCAAAAGGAGATTTATTATTAAGAGAAACACTAGGGAAATAAGTAGAAGTTAAAACACCGTCACCCTATTTTGTTAGTGTGTTTCAACACAAGTGCGTTCATGTGAGATGCCATTTTCAAAAACATTTTCTTGAAATTGATGAGAAAGGAATTCTTGCCCATTCTCAGTCAGAATGTATTTAATAGAACAAGAGAATTGACTTTGTATGAGTGTAAAGAAATAAATCAAATAACTTATAGCTTCAAATCTAAAATGTAACAAGTAAAGCCAAGTACATCGAGAAAATTCATCAATAATAGTAAGAAAATAATGTTTACAATTCAAGAAAGCAGTTTTGTTTCCACCCCAAATATCATAATAAATTCTATGAAAAGGTAACGTACGTTTAGTCAAATGGCTTAAAAAAGGAAGTTGACTTTGCTTTGACCGAGCACAAATATCACAATAAGATAATGTTTTAGAAATATGAACAACATTATGAATCAAAAAACGAGAAGGATGACCTAAACGTTGGTTCCACAAGGTCGAGCCCTCTAGTGAGCTAAAGGAAAAAATGGCAGGGAGATTTCGTGGGTTGGGTTCAAAGGCATAAAGCCCATTACACGCTTCACCTACTCCAATCAGCCTCTTTGACTTTGGGTCCTAAAAAAAATAATGGGTAGTGGAGAAAATAATAAAACATGATAATTGGTGGTTTATTAAAGGTATGGATAATAAATTGAAATTAAAGGAGGGGGTAAAATAAATATTTTCTAAAAGTAGAGAGAAGGAAAGGGAAACAGTCCCTATTTCATGAATGGGTAGCGTAGAACCTATGAAAAGAGAGAGGGAAATAAAAGAAGAGAGCAAAATAAAGGAAGAGAAGCACTAGAGATCAGAGAACAAATGCCGGTGATAATAAATGTGGTGGAATGCACTAAAATCGATGATCTAGATGGCGGCCGAAAGAGAGTCAGAATGAGGTGCAAGAAGATTACCCACGAAATTTATTACGGGAGAGGAAGCCAAAGTGGAACCGGAATCGCGCAAGGGCTGATGGAGTAGATCCATGAGTTGTTGCATCAGATTCGACGAGAGAAAAGAGGGGGAATGCAAAGGAGTTGTGACTACAGCGACTGTCCATGAATGGATGGCAATTGGAGATGGTAGAGCTTTTTTCCATGAGGGTATCCAATGATTCTCCAATACCGATCACAAGTATACCGTCTTTCCCACACTCACTATACTTATGATGATTTTTGTTGAAAATTGGTTTGTGGACAGCCATGGATGCTGCATCAATAGGATGAGTAACATGTAGGAGGTATTGTTTATCTTCTTCAAAAGAATGGAAAAACTTTTGTTGATTGAGGGAAGAGGTTCGATAGCTAGGATTTGACTACATAAGGCAAAGTAGCCTTCATTCAGACTTAGAGGAAGGCGAGTTCTTGCCATAGTTGTTTAAGGTGACCATAGTAGTTGGGAATAGAGAGATGGAGTTAGGCAAGAGAGGCCAGGTCACGCTTGGTTTGAAATATGTGTGCTTGGTCACCATGACCCAAATGAGATTTCATATCGCTCTATAGAACAAAAGGAGTGTCATGGTAATCAAGAGTGCTCGCGGTATTTAGTTCGATAGCATTCTAAAGCTATGTGAAAACCATATTTTTTTGTATAGTCACATTGTGGATTGTCAGGATCGGTTAATTTTGTGGTAGAAAGGGAGCCATTCACAAAACAAAGCTTACTTTTAGCATTGAGTGCCCGGGTAATTACCCGCTGCCATTGTGAAAAGTTATCTCTAGTAAATTGTTTGAAGATGAGCATAAGATTCGAAGACTTAGAGAGATGGAGAAAATGAGTGAAGACGTGTGAGATATGGGTTAAGGTGAGGGAGGAAGATGAGTTTTCGGTAGCAAAAGGGTTAGGATCTAGGAGGTTGTGATACCATGTTAATTTTCAGAATAGGTAAAAATATTACTTTTTTTAATTATTATTCTATGTATTTAGTTTATAATACAAGAAAATATGATCAATAAGGAAAATACTAGTAATGAATGAGGTGTAAATATGACATCTATACAAAGTAATGGTTGATAATCAAACGATTAATTTTATCATCATCTATTAAAATAGGAGAGATAATATCGAACATATTATGATCAAAAGTAACTTCCTGGCAAATAGTTTATGGAAGCTTGGTGGAAGTCATTAGGGCTAGAGAGGCATTGACCTTTCTCATTCTTGATTTCACTAAGATTTAAGCTTCTATTCTATTATGAACAAAAGTACGGAAAAAGTAAGTGTTACTGTCACCTTCTTGCAAACACTTTACTCTGGATTTTTCCTTTCAGTAGATTTCTTCCTATTTTAAGCAAATATTATAAGCATCATTAGCCTCTTTAAGTTTCAAAGCATTTAATCTATCCAACCATTTTATAAAAGCATGCTCAAAACCCTTAACTTTGTCCTTCTATGCATTCAGAGTAACAAAAACATTTCCAAAGGAAGCTATATTCCACTCCTTTAACACTCACTATCCTTGTATACTGCAACCTTCTGACAAGTTTCATAAAAGGATCTCCATTATTTGAGCATTTATTTGGAGCACTCGACAAGGACCCATTATCTCATCCACAAAGAAGATCTGAGCACCTGGCAAGGGCCCAATATCCAACAATTTGGAGCACTTATTTGGCGCTCAACGTAAAGAATATTTGAGCACCCGATAAAAGCTAAGCATCCAACAACTTGGAGTACTTATTCGGCACCCACAAAGGGTTTAGTCTCTAATAACTGATAGCTCGATACTTAAGTTCATTTTATCTGACAAGCTTAACCCTTAGGTGTTCAGTTTTTCAGAAAAAGTGAAGAAATATATTGAGTATGGGAAAGGAAAGTAAAAAAGTATTATAGAAGCAAGAGGAAAGTTAAAGAGAAAATGTATTTCATTAATTGGTGCGATTACAAAAAAAGGAAAAAGAAAAGAAAGTACAATTGTTTATAGACTAGTTATAGAAGGGTGATCAACTCCAGTTACTATTGCATTAAGACTATGGTCTTCACCCCCGAGCACTTCCTCCTCAGCAACAGTTGGGATTAGCGTTGCATTGACACCTTCAGCATTACCCTCATCCACAGGGAGTTCTATCTCATCCACATTTAGTGAAGGGAACTTTAACTGAACAATAGAGAGGCTGGATAGGAAGCCTTTCTCGTTGATTTCAGACGTCAGCATAGAAAACCCATCAGACTCCAAATATTCAGTCACTGTGGCACTCTTAATTTAGGGAATTTCAGCTAGGAGACTTTCCAACTCAGCCCGAGTAATGGCCATTTAACCTTGGACCTCTTGAAGCTTGACCGCATCAGATGTCTTGGGATAAGTTATCAATGGCAAAAAAAGTTCTTTTTTGGTTGATGTATCATTTTAGAAAGATCTAATTTTATACAAGCATTACGCTGATGAGATAATAAGAAGATGTGTGTTAGAGGAAGAGATGGAGAGCATTCTTTGTCATTGTCACTCTCTTGAAGTGGACGGCCATTTCACTATAGCATAGATGGCGCAAAAATTGTATAATCAAGATTCTTCTGGCTTACTCTTTTTTAAGATGTTTATAATATTTCTAGTAGTTATGATAACTATCAGAGAGTTGAGAATATATTTAGGAGAAATGAGATATCGTTACATAATATTTTAGAAATTGAATTATTTGATGTATGAGGCATATACTTTTAGTACCTTTTTCCTCCTCTTTTTCAAACCATTTCATTTTGGTTACTATAGATTATATCAAAATGGGTGGAAGCCACAGCCTTACCCACCAATGATGCTTGAGTAGCTGTACAGTTCATCAATAAGAATAATTTTGCAAGATTTGGCACACTTGGAGCAATTAGAAGTGATGGAGGCTCCCACTCTTACAGCCGTCATCTTGAAGCCTTACTCAGTAAATACGAAGTTACACATCATGTGGCCATGCCTTATCATCCACAAACAAGTGGTTAAGTAGAGGTTTGAAATAAAAAATTGAAGTGTATTTTGAAAAAGGCAGTGAATGCTTCTTGGAAAGATTGGTTGACCAAGCTTGATGATGCTTTGTGGGCTTATAAGACGACATTTAGAACTCTTATTAGAATGTCACCTTATATGTTTTTATGGAAAAGCATGTCACTTTCTAATTGAGCTAGAGCACCGATCCTATTGGGTAATGAAGACACTGAACTTTGATTTACAAGCTGCAGGAGCAAAGAGATTATTGGAACTTAATGAAATAGATGAGTTTCATAATAACGCTTAATGAATGCCCATATTTATAAGGATAAAACATAAAAAGGACACAATAAGCATATACTGATAAGATAATTTGAGGTTGGCCGAAAATTCTTCTATTTAATTCTAGATAAAAACTCTTTCCTATCAAGTTATGTTCTAGGTGGTCCAAACCATTTATTTATAATCAAATTTATCCTTATGGAGCGGTGGAGGTTCATTACTTTACAAAGGATACTTTTACGATGAATGGCCAACGATTGAAGCTTTAATAGAAGGTGCAGTTGATCATAAGAGGGTTTTTATCTTCCTCGACAAGCCGGTGTGAAAGAGAGAAAGTTAAGCTTGTGATTATAAACAAGCGCTACTAGGAAGGAAACCTAAGCTCTATAATTTATTTTCCCTTTTTTTCTTCATCTAGTTAGTTTTTCCTTTATCCTCAAATTGAAATCTTATATTATCAAAATGTCTTATGAACAGGGAGTATATATAGCAATAAAGAAATTTTCTAGCCTTGTCATAGTCACAAGGGGAGTATTCTCTTCCCTTCTATTATATTTTTTATTGAACATTGTGGACAATGTGTGATTAAGGTTTTGAAAGTGTATGTCGGTCAAGCCACTCGGATCTATCCATCTAGGGCTATACTCTTCTGAGATTCAATCTAATTTGTAATAAGTTATCAACGACTATAATACTTTTATATTAATATAATAAGCAATTCTATCTATCATTACTTTATAGTATTGTTGGAATAACAAATTGCATGATTATATGTCTGAATGAATGAATATATATGTTTGCATAATAGATTTTCATATAATATGTAATGCACTTGAGACCATGATAGAGATCATGTCGATGAGACCCAGTAGCTATAAGCTTAAGATCCAAACTATTCATAATCATAAGATTGTCTTAAGAGATATTAACAATCCGAAAAAACTATTGATGAGCTATCTTTTTACTGTAGGAACAATGTTCTCATAATCATCGATATTAGTAAATACCGAGATATGCATGAAGGTGATTTAATAGATGATTATATCACTGAATGTGATCATTTGATAAGTCTTAATGGTAATGATAATAACAACTAATGAGGCTCATCCGATGACTAGTACTTGTGATCCTCCAACCTAAGACCACCACAGTATTGGCATATAAGATATCATGCTTTGATAGCGCTCCATGTAAGTCTTGACCAAAGGCCTACTAAAAAGGTGAACTGTGTGGCATGGTCCTGAGTATGTACAGTATATACAGTTGTAATATATAATCTATCACCTGATTATCATAGAAGTAAATACAATAAGTGATGTACCTTATGCAACCATGAATCTTTGCAAATTAGTATGGTTAGAAAAGGAGTTTTTCATAAATCCATTGTCTTGTTTGCATAAGGAATCATATGATTGATCACTCTATTAGGATTTCATAGTCAAACTATACCCTAGGACAGATTGAGATATTGAAATGATGGAAGAATTAATTTAGTACGGTAATGATCACTACAGTTTCTTTTTGAGGTTACTGGGCTTCTTGAATGTTTCATGTACTTTTCATTATACAGGGGCACACATACATTTTGCTAGAGGCCAATATATGTCTGGTGGTTTAAGTTGATTTAATCATAGATAATCATATTAATAGTTTGTTTTGAAAAGAGAGTTTTCAAAGTCCAATGGTTCATTCTTATAGAATTGCTATAATTGAGAAAGTGTTATGGGCCCACCAACGGTGTGAATGCATAACTTATTAAGTCACACACATTCTTGATCATTGGATCATTGCATAACTTATTAAATCTAAGTCACATCTATACTGCTAGCACAACTAAAGTATGATTTAAATTAATTAGAAATTAAATAATTAATTAAAAAATTATGAAATTGACAAAAATAATAATTAAATGAAGATTTAATTATTACTAAGTCCAAGAATAATTTCAGGTCAAATGGAAGATCTAATTGGATATTAAAGAGTTAATAGGCTTAACCGAACCTACATGGTCGGCACAAAATATAAGTTTAATCTTATCGGGTAAAGTTAAATATTATTTTGGAACAGTATTTTATCTATTTAATTTCTAAAAACTGGAAAGTTAAATATTAAATAAAACAAGAGTAATAGGGTTTAGGTTTAAAAGCGGAATTGGGCCTACGGGCCCAATTCTCTTATCTATTTAAATAAAACAAGACAAAACATAGGGCTAACCTAATCTATTGTGCTGTCCATTTCAAAAGAGTGAGGCTCTCTTCATCTTGTTTCTCTCTTTTCTTGAAACACATTCCCTCCTCTTAGAACAATGAACAAACATGAGATGATAGTTCATTCTAGAAAGAACCTAGGAGTTATTGACCGTGTGGATACCGATAGAGATCAGGTGACAGTTTCAGAAAGGGATTATTGCAGCAGTATGACGACGGGCCGCCTGTGGTAAGGTCGTGAGTTGGGTGGAATACCATTTAGGAATCGGAGGAGAATTGACATGGTATAATAATCCCTTTCGCTTCTCTTTAATTCAAGAATGATATTAGTTGAATATTAGGTGCTTGAAATCTTTTATATCTTGATGCTTTTTAAATGTATAGCACATTGGCCCAAATTTGTTAGACACCTAGTTTTTGGTTTGATTTAGGCCGGATGAACCAAGTAGTGATTAAATGTTGGAAAATTTTGAAATGCTCAGAAAATTAAATTAATGGAATTTAATTAATTTGGTATAGTTGAAAGATTTGCATATTGAGTTAAAATAATTGAATTATTTCATGCAATATCATTAAAGTATTATTTTAAATGTTGGTTTCAATTGATTTTTCCATTAGATATGCAAAGCTCTCTTGATTTAGAAATTCTAAATCAAGGGAACTTGGGCAATAACACAAATCTTCCAAGCCTTGAAAGAGTTAAAGGATAGAGGAATCATTAACACTCAAACATAAAATGAGAATAATTCAACAAAGAATAAATTGATTGACAAATTGCATGTAAGATGTGAATTTTTTTTAAATATGTGTATGTTTGTTAGACATGATACATGCAAGGATTGCAATATTGAATCTCATAATATTGAATAAGCATGTATGGAATCTTGATGAAATATAATAAAATAAAATTTCTTCTAGATAATATTAAGTTTGTAAGCCATGTAAGAAAGTCTTACATGGTGCTTTCCAAAGTATTACAATTAATTTGATATTAATAATTTATTAAGTGGCTAGGGGCATATAGGAGTTAATAGTTAATTAATATGGTAGTTAATTTGTTAATAAAATGCTTGAGATGTAGGTGTTTGCAATATTTTGCCCAATCTGACTATAGACACAGGAGATATTGGCTCTAAGTGCTTGTCATGTCACCAAGAACACTTTGAGTTAAGCTTAATTAGTAGAGTATGGTTGGCTACAGACATATAGAACTATATTCTGCTAGAAGTAGAAAAGGAATTATATGAAATATAACTACAAAAAGTTATTTTTATTACCTTATGTGTATTAAGGTTGGCTACCGACATTTGGGATCGAAATATGCATATAGGGTACCTTTTTACCACTAGGAGAAAATTGTTTTTTCCGATTCACATAAAAGGGTGTTGTAAATTGTAGAAAAAGAGTGGGAGTCGAATTAAAATTATAAAATCTCTTGATTTTAGTTAAAATGTTGATAATTTTTAAATTACTTATGTTGTGTGATTTTGTTGCGTTTGTCTTTTTATGAAAGCAGGCTATGACGAATAATTCGTCCATATCAATTCTTGAAATGCGTCCATATCAATTCTTGAAATGAATAAGTTCGTAAAAACTAACTTTAAGAATTGATATAAAAAAATTGAAAAAGATTCTCACAGATGAACTTTTAGGTCATATACTAGATATGGGAGTAATGGTAGCTTCTTCTTGGGAACATGCTATTACCAAAGAGAGAGAGTATTGGACGAAATGATTGGAATAAGATAACATGATATATAATATGATGTTAGCATCTATATTGAAGGAGCTACAAGTCATATATGACGGGATGCACGCTGTAAAGATAATGAAGCACCTAAATGAGATTTGGGGTAATTATGCTCATGATGAGAGGTAAGAAGTCTCAAAGGCATTAATGTTCGTGCAAAAATGGAGGAGGACACACCTATTAAGGAACACATGTTAAAGATAATAGAGAACTTTCTAAAACTAAATTGTTTAGGTTTTGGAATGGACCTGGTGATGTGCTTAATTTCAATATGATTATACTATACTCTTACTCTAAATTTAATATCAATTTATCCCTTATTCTATCTATTTTATTATGCTTTTATTCATTCTTTGTCATTTTTAATGTAGGAGGAAATAGATTAATGGAATTATAACTCTTGGAATAAATTGGACAAAAAGATTATTATATGGCCGACTTATATACAATTATATAGAAGATGAGAGGAAAGAATAGAAATATAGAAAGAAGAGAGATGGGCGTTTTCTAATGATAAGTCGGTGATTGATGAAAAATTGTAAAAAATAAAAATAAAAATAATATATAATATAAAGGCACGTAGAAGTTGGGCCGGACAAATTTGAAGGAAAAAGCCGAAATCAATTGGGTTAGGGTGCAGAAGATTGAGAAAAGTAAGGAAAGAAAGAAATTTGAAAGAAAAGAGCCTTAGGCGGTGAAGGGTGGTTAGCGTGAGGAAGAGGATAGATAGAGAGAAAGGGGAAGAAGTGAGAGAGAAGGCGACAAGGTGAAAAGAGAAGGAGAAGGAGACATAATGGGATTTTAATTGGGTTTTTATGAGTGTGTCTTTAATTTATGTTTGTTTTTCTTATGAACTAAATTCATTTTTCAGGGGTAAAATGTAGCAAAATTTATAATTATATTTTGATTAATTTTTGTTAGATTTTGTTAAGTATATTTTTATTAAGAATTATTATTACTTTTAATATTTTTAATTTTTTTAATATCCAAAATTGAATTATATAATGAATTAGGTTAAGATCAATGAAATCTAGTTACCGTTAAATAATAATTTCATAAATTTAGTAAATAATAAAGATATTAAATATAAATTGTGAGATAAATAAATTCTAAAATTTAATAAATTTTTAATATTGAAAATTAATATAGAAATAATAAATTGATAATTAAAAATTAATTTAATAATTATTTGAGAAAAAATATTAAAATATTAGAGAATTTAGGCACTACTTAATAATTTGTTTTGAAAATCAACATTTAAAACATGAAATTTGTGTCAGATTTCAATCACGTTTTGACACCAATTTTTGATTTTGTAATATCATTTTATATTTCGCAACGGTTTTTGAAAATGTATTTTATAACGTGATTCTTGTTTGGCAATCAAAGATTTAAATCACGTTTTATTTTTTGTCAAAACGAATCGTTTAGAAGCCTGAAGGAAAAGATCCAGACATCCTATTCCTATCGCAAAGCTAAAAATGCAACATCTAGATGCAAGATCTGATCCTGCTCTTCTTCTTCCTCAGCTTACTCTTCTTCTTTTGATTTTCAGGTCCTAAATAATGAGTGCAAAGTACTAGAAGCTTAGATCTTATTACATTTAATCCTAAAATTGAGAAAGTATTTAACAAGGAAAATAATTAAGTCAAAAGCAAGGATACAGTTCCAATGGCAAATAAAGAGGAAAACAAAGTTCAAAAGGCACTTAAGGACTACTCAAGCCTTATTATTGGAGGATCTACTTATTGTATTCACAGGCCACGTATTCAAGCCAATAATTTTGAGATCAAGCCTGCCATTAATAAAATGATATAACATTCAATATAGTTTGGAGGTTTGGCGACTAATGATCCAAATATACACATCTCAAATTTTCGGGAGCTACGTGATACATTTAAGCACAATGGGGTGTATGACGATGCGATTAGACTTAGAATTTTCTCATTCTCTCTTTAGGATAAAGCTAAAGCATGGTGAAATTCACAACCACCTAGAGGAATCACACTTGGGATTAGTTGGCTCAACGATTTCTTTCAAAGTACCTTCCACCTATCAAGGTAAGATGACATGCGATATAATAAATTTTTTTCAACAAGATATGGAATCAACAAGTACCTAGTTGACGGGGTCATGTAAAAGTTTCTTACAGTAGACACACATCTCTTTTAATAAAAAAATATACTTCCCCTCTCGATCTCGTTAGTTCACTGCGCGTACTCAAAGAGGAGCATGGACACCACTTAGAAGTCGTGCTACGAATATTGAAAGAACAACAACTCTACTCGAAGTTTTCAAAATGCGAGTTTTGGTTGGATGAAGTGAAAGTCCACATGCCTTGCATACGTGAATAGGTCCACACGCCTTCAATAAGCGAATGGGCCGAAGGGTTGACGCTCTCAACGTGAAAATATCTCAGTCTGGATCAGAAACTCAGACTGAGAGATATTAAAAGAGACCTCGGTCTGGAAAAGAAGAAGAGACCTCGGTCAGGAAAGAAGAAGAGACCTCGGTCTAAGAAAGAAGAAGAGACCTTGGTCTGGGAAGGAAAAGACTTTATCTGAAAAGTGTTTTTGACATATTACGTAGATATAATAGACGAGCAAAATAAATATAAGAAGACTAGATTTTCTTTAACATAATTAATTAAATATAAATATAAATAATAATATTTTAACTTTTTTCTTTTAAAAAGAGTAGTTAGATTTATAATATCGTTAAATAAATTTAGAATATAATCTCACATATTATATAAGAGATTTGAACTCGGAGTCAGCCAACTTCCGGAGGTCATAATATTTGAACACTGCCAAGAGAGATTTGACAATTCTACACGGTATCCCCGACAAACCCATTGAGAATTTATCGCGTGTGATGTGTTCAAGCACGACAATATGCAAATGCTAAAACACATTCAAACACTTATTTGCATGGACATGGCCTACTTTCATTCAGGTTCAATTTTTAAACGCATACATAACCTTATTCTAAAGAAACTATTCCTTCAACAGCATGACATTTTCTCCTTCAACTCGATCTCCTTTTACTTTTCCCACAGTCTTGTTGGAAACTTTACAGGCAAAATGGAGATTCCTTGTTGCACCTTTGAGACACACCACATGATGGGGTCGTAAGAAATTAAAGGCCTTTTACAAATTGAATTTGAAAATAGAGCAGATTAGGTTGCCTAACTGTTGATTACCAAAAGATGAGCATATTTGGATCTAGTTCCTCCACGTTCTTGTTGACATTTGCTGTTGCAAAAATCCAATTAAGCAGGCTTTTTTCCTCCTTTAGAATGATTTCCATGATTATTCCCACTATTTCATGATTATTGTATGGAATCCCTTTTCTTTTCACGTATGTTTTTTATTTTTTATTTTATCAAAGCATCTATACCCATGACGTATTTGTATTTTAAAGTCCTAAGTCGGAAATGAACTGAGCGCTACTCTTATATAATGGATGAAAATTTCTTATAAATTAATGAGTTAAGATCGTCTGATCAGTCTTTACTCCATTAAGAAAATGAGGGCTTCACACCCAATCAGTCCAATTGCAATCTTTGCATGCAAGTAAGTATTGATCCAGAAATCAGTCTCCATTCGGTATGATATTGCAAGTAAGTATTGCAATACATATAACTCATTACTGAGTCTTATCACATTTATATGTCACCTCATATATTCGGTATGATATTTAATTGACAACTCAATATGATTGATACATGTATAAGTCAAAGAATTCAAAACTGCTTTTAACTTTTATTAGTTTGTAATTATTCCAAACGATCCATAGCTTCACCAACACCAACAAACAACATGCAGTACGTCTCTGCTTTTCAAACGCAGCCACGAGAAGCAACAAATGGTTTTTTTGGGTTATCCTCCCCTTGTTATCCTATTAATCAGTAGACTTTATAATTTCTAGTCTTCTTTTGCGAGCTAGACACCCACCACAGACAAACTAATACATTTACAAAGACAGCCACAGATTATAGATACATCTATATCATAACACGAAAATAAAAAATAAAAAATATATAATTATGAATTAATTATATCAAAAACCAAGACCCCTGGAAATATCACGCATGCCGGGATTAAACCCTAAGCAACCTAATAAACCATGCTTGTAAGGCAAGATAGTCTTCTTCTTCATCTCCTCTGAAACGGCTCGGTTCACCGTATAATGGAGTTCGTGAGCCGAGACATGACCTTTTCTTCTCAAGCTCTGTAGTCCAGAACTGTCAACCGATCGGAAACTTGAGCACTTTGCATCTCGATCTACCGCCCTCCTTAATGGATCTTTATCCGTTGCCCTACCTTCTGACGCGCTCCGAAATAATAGAAAATGTTTGAGCCTCCATTTTCTATACCCTTTGGAAAATGAAATCGAGGACAAGATGGAAGATGAAGTTGGTTTGGGGGGGCTTGCGGTTGTGGAAAAACTAGTAGGGTTTGTGTTTGATGAATTTTCTTCTTCTTGAAGTAAAATATCAGATGCTCTTAAAGGAGACAAGGATCTAGCTCCTTTACGTATAAAATTTAATGAAGACGAGCTTTGAAATCTCTCCGATCTCCCTCGATTTTGCTCCTTGTATATCTGTCTGCTGTCTCTACTACTCCATTCATCATAAGGTGATAATACACGAGTCTCTTTCAATGCTGCTTCAAATGGATCGAAATCCTTTTTATTTCGAGGGGAGAACACCTCTTGAACCATTTTCTTACCTTGTGAAATCTTTGATCTGGGTGAGCAAATGATATTCGTTGGTACGGAATTCTCATTGACTTGTAAGCGAGGTGGTGGCTTAAGAGGCTTGATCTTGCCACAATCAAAAAGCTCATCTGCCGGTAAAGAAGTTCTATCCAATTGACCACTAAAATTGAACTCAAAATCTTCATTGATATCATCATTAAAGCTATCTCCATTAGACTTGGGAAATCCAGGCCTTTCTTCCCACCCAAAAGGGAATAGAGAGGTTGAAGTAGTTGTAATACAACTACACCCCGGAACGAGATTGTTAAAGTCACGATAGAAGGCAGCAGCACGGGATTTGGTGGGACTAGTGGGAGCACTGAGGAAAAAGTTTCCAAATCTTTGAGGACTGGAAGGAGCAGTCATGAAAGGAGTAGAGCAGCCACTGTCAAAGTTGAAATCGATCGCCTGAGGGATATTAACCACCACTCCCATCTCCATTGTTGTTTGTTTATTAGATTGACCTTGAAGGGATTAATGGAGGATATAGACAGTGAGGAGATTTATACAGAGAACGTGAGAGGTGGAAGAAGAGAGGAAAGAAAGAGGAAAGAGAGAGGACAGAGAGGAGGAGGGGACAGAAGGGAAAATTGACTTGTCCTGGAGAAAAATATTGGATAAGATTAAGTGGCTTAGAGAGTAAATTCAGTCCTTATTCGTTTATTTTATATTTGTCTTTGTTAGTTTATTTTATATTTGTCTCTGTTCGTTTATTTTATATTTGTCTTTGTACATAAATTTTGGCTGTTTTTATAAATCTAATGGTTAAAACATGTGTCACGTAATAAAAAAAAAAGACAAAAATGTAAATCGACTGAAATACAGTTAATTTATGAGTCATAATTGACTACTTTCTCTCATTTTTTTAACAGTTGCAACTCATCTCTCTCTCTTTTTCTCTAAATATTGACGAATGATGATGACCATTCATACCCGATCTGAATCTAAATATAGAGACTGATATTCGATCTGAATGTTTAAAATATGAAATCTAGAGACTGGTATTCAATCTGAATCTGGAATTGGGAGATCGATATTCGATCTATAGTTCCAGGTCTGAAATCTGAAATCAAATCGAGTTTCCGGTCTAGATAGAATTCCCGATCAAGATAGAGTTCTCGGTTCAGACCGAGCTCTCGAGTTCCCGTTGTGTCGGTTTGTGGTCAAAGGCCTCGAGGCCTTGAAATGCATAGACCAACATCTCACATGTTGGTTTATAGTCGAAGAGTTGAATGCCTCGAGGCCCTAAAATGCATGGACCGACGTCTCACATGTCTGTTTCTAGTCGAAGGGTCTAAGAGCATCTCACATATATTAGAGTCGATGGCCTCGAGGCTCTGAGATGCATAGATCAATATCTCAAATGTCGATATGTGGTCGAAGGATCAAAGGGTCTTAAAGTCGAAGGGTCGAAGGACATCTTAGACCGACGTGTCACATAATTCGAGTCCGTTCAAAAGGTCAAAGACCTCAAGGCCCTGAGATCCATAGACCGACGTCTCACATGTCGGTCTGTGGTCAAAGGGTCTTAAAGTCGAAGGGTCAAAGAGTCGAAGGGTCGAAGGATCAAAGGACATCTCAGACAGACATCACACATAATTTGAGTCCCTTCGAAAGGTCGAAGAGTCAAAGGGTCGAAAGATTGAAAGGAATATCAGACCAATGTCTCACACAATTCAAGTCTCTTCCAAAGGTCGAAGGGCATCATAAAAGGGTCAAAAGTTCAAAAGGTACTTAGAGTTACATGTGAGATGCACAGACTGACATCTCTCATCTTGATCTGAGATGCAGACCGACATACCGATATGTAATCTTGGTCTACAGACCGATATGTCGACATACGCTCTCAGTCTATAGACCAACATGCCGGCATGTGATCTTGGTCCAGACCGACATATAATCTCCTAGAATGCGGTCATTTTTTTGTATTTTCTAGAGAACTTGGTCTGTACCGAGAATATAGAGATATTATATTATATTAGATTTCGGTTTATGAAGGAATAAAAAATTCTTTGGGAAGCAAAATGAAGAACTCGATCTGGGAAGAGAGAAATTAAACTCGGTCTGGAAAAAGTAAAAGATCTCGGTATAAGAAGGGAGCTTGATCTATGAAGGAATGGGAAAGGAGCTCAGTTTATGAATGAAGAAATTGAATTCGGTTTAGGAAAAGTAAAAGAACTTTGTTTGAAAGTAATTTTGACGTGTTGTATAAAAGTAAAAGTTCTCGGTTTATAAATTATCTTATATGGCTTGTGTATTAACCGTGTAAGATCATTTATAGACCAAGAACTTTTGTTTTTATACAACACGTCAAAATCACTTTCAAACAGAGTATTTTAACCATTAGATCTACAACGATGATCAAGATTTATACGCAAGAACAGACAATGACAATGAAATAAGGATTGAATCCGCTCCCTTGACTTTATGATGTAAAACTATATACCCTTTTTTTTTTTTGAAACTTGGAGAACTCCTCTATACACTTGCGGCGATAGTTTATAAATTCCGGAGGAAACGGTTGAATTCACAAAATCATCAGGTAAATCTAAAGTATAATCTCAAAAGTAAGTCTTGAATCCAAACCACATTTAGAAATCACTTTTACCAAACCACTTGAACAACCCGGAATCCTAAAACTATATATTTATACTATATATATCTACATATTTTTGGCGTACATGATATAGCTAGTAATTAACTACATTTACTTTTACTTTGGGCAAGGTTTTTTAAATATATGGTTATATATATATATATTTAGTAAACTCATAATCACAGATCTCAAATTAAAAAAAAAATTAAAAGAATTACACACGTACTCGTAATTAATTTTGACTATTCTTAGTGGGGGGCTCTCTTACGACTATTTTTACGTATTGGCGTTAATTTTTAAAAAACAAATAAAAAAAAATATTATTTAAAATTATTAAATTTTAAATAAAAGATTTAATAATTTTAAGATAAAAAATTATTTTAATATTATTTAATTAAAATTTTCTTATTTATCTCATTTCAACAAAAAAATTTAAATATCATTATTTAATATTTAATAATTTTAAATGATATATATTTACTCATAAAATAAAAGATAACTCCCCAATTCCTTATTTTTGTTGTTTTGAAAATACCATATTTATTCGATTCATGTATATGTAGTTCAAACATCGTTGTAATGAGATTTTGACCCTAGGTATTTATGTATATATCTTCTAGTTCATTTTTATAGGTTTAAAGTCTTGGGTGACACTCGTTTACTTAGTTGTGACACTATGGTTCATAAGGTTTTTTTTTTTCAAATCACATAATCTGAGTTAGACATGAAGATCATTAAGCATGTGACATGTCTTCAGCTGTAAGATTACGATAGTAATTTGCATTAATATGCTAACTGCTACCATTATTACAAAAGAGTAGAGTCTACGCACAAGACAATAAGTTAAGAAGAAACATTCTTTGCAAGTTGGCCCCAAGAATGGTATTTGTGTCGGCTAAAATTGGCCCAGATGGTTCTGGTTGTCTTTTGGTAAAGAGCTAGCAAAGTCCTTTTCACGAAAATGAAATCAAGGACAGCTATTTATTTCGCCTTCTTGCGTGTTAAGGCTGATGTTTTGAGGTTTAGATAGATGTAATGATAATTTACAAATACTATTGAAAGACAATTTGAGATGATTTTTGTGAGTGTTGAGAGATAAATGTGGTAATTGTTGGTACGTGTGACTAAATTTTGTTATTATTATTTTCTTTTTATATTAGTACTTTAATACCCATACAAACCCAACATATATATGTTATTGGGTTAATTTATTTTTCCCATCTCTACATAATTTGATTTTATTGAATTTGTCTTTTTATTGACTTTGATAAATTTCTTAGTCTATGTATTATCGAAATCGTATTTCTAAATTCTTTCATCTTTTTCAGCAATTAAGTTAATATGTAATTGTTTAAACACGTCAGCACTTATCAAAACATAACACATATAAAATATGAATTGCATTAAAAATTAAAAATTATAAATTTAACCTAAAATAATTTTTTTAAATATAATTTTACCCTCATAATATTTCACATATCTTTTCTTTATCTTTTCCTTTTTTCCACTTCACCTAACTTCATCCAAACATTCACGGATAGATCTAGAGTTCGAGTTCAAACTTTGTCCATGGTGTTCGAATTCTATGGATTTTCATGAAGGTTTGACCTCCATGGATGGATTTATAGTTTAAATTCCATGGATAGATCTAGAGCTCAAACTCGAAATCTATCCATATAGAAAGGTCAAACCTCTCATAGAAATTAGTAATTTTACCTATTATATTAGTAAGTTAATTAATGAAATCAATTTCCTGCTTAATAAGTTAATAAATTTCTATATAAATAATTTATATTAGTAACTTTACCTATTATATCTAATTAGTAATTTTCATAATCATAATAAAATTTCATATAAAATTAAGAATTAGTTTTTCTTTTTAATTTCAAAAACTTTAGAACAATAGTCAAACTAGGGTTACATCACAGTGGCACCACTCCTAGAGGAATCTCCCTGCTCATATCCTACAGCATAAGTGCTACTTACACCGCATATAAGTTCCAAAAAATTGTCTTATCTATATATTCTGAAAATTTCAAAATGATCCCACATAATTAATGATCATTTTGATTCTTCTGGTAAGAATTGTCTTATCTATATGTTGTTTATGCTACATGTTTCCACTGCCTTTGGTAACTGATTAGTGATCTAATTGTCGTGCTATATAAACTTTAATACATGTTACTGATTAGGTTCTACTTCATATCGGTAGGAGGATCTCATAACACTTTATGACTTTATCTAATTCATAATTAGACTTGTTTAACTTTAAAACATATTTTAAACTAAATATTTAATTCAATCATCTTACGATTAAAATAAACCTCTAAGCCAAGATTGACTTCTAGTAAAGTGTCAAGACTACCCGAGAGATGAGAAGTAAGTATCTTCCAAACTAACTTGTTGTGACTAACAATTATACAATAATGATCATTCCATCTATCCAATGTCCCGATTCGTCCTATAGCATAATTTAACTGTTATCTTAATAGACAAATCTTATGAACTGTTTATATTTAATGAACGTAGACAATAGATTTACTAAAACTTTTTTTATACTATACTACTTTGTAAGAATTTCGTTGTTCAATAAAATATATAAGTCATAGGACTTATTTCCCTTTAATGTAACAGTGATAAATTCCATCTTGATCACTTACAACATTTATGTATAATATTTTATACCTAACGGTTCAGTCCATTTTCACCATTGGCTAGAGTTTATTAAAATAATGTCAAAACATAAAACTCGGCACATAAGATATTATAGTGATTTCGGGTCTAAAAACCGCATGTAAAATAGTCACTATATAGTTTTCATTAACAGTTAGTATAAGTGTTACGTTCAGTACTCTTAGTCTCCACTAAGCACACCAATACTTATCTTTATGTTCCACTAACATCAATGGTCATAGAACAATTATCATAAATATTTTAAAACAAAACCTATGTCATAGTATATCCGGATTATAAATGTCTCTCTTGATAATCCTACGAGTATGAACAATTTGTATCTTAGGCTTTAAGCAGCTTGCATCTCAACTGATACAATTTCTATCATAGTCTCAAGTGTATGACCTAAGTTAATAAACTTTATTATGATATGTAATTAATGAACATATAACATTAATTTCAACATAATTAATAAATTTGATAAATTGATTAATGCTTTTACTATTATTGAATAAACAATAATACAATTATTATTTACAAATAAGATTGTATCTCATAAAATACATAACCATGAGTCTAATTCAATTAGCTTGATGAATATATACTTTAACTTCTTTCTTCTTAAAATTATGCAGGAGGTAAAGGATTTCCTCGCTGAATTAAGACCACACATAAGGTTCGACTATTATCTTCATATTTTCTCACCGAATTGGGCTTTATCTTTGTCCTGGTTGAGACGGTTGAATCTCCATTCGAGGTCTTTCAAGATCTACCATCTAACACAACGGGGATCTCCTTTGCTGGGTGAAATGCAAAATCGAAAAATTAACATGAAAACCCTAAAAATCAAAATTTTCATTCCGTTTAAAATCGTCAGGTAATCGAATAGAAATGTAGGCAAATGTGTAAAGGAATCGTAATTGAGACAAGAATGGAGAGAAGATACAAAGAAAAAGTAAAAATTGATTTTTGTTCAGGAGAGAGATAGTTTTAGATGCAAATAATAATTTTTTTGAGGACTTGAATGGAAATTTCTAAAATATATTGACGATGTGTTTTTTAAATTTCACTCTTCCTTTTTTGTATAAAGTATCTCAAATTAGAGGTTAGTCCTCCATCCTCCAGTTCTAAGGTTTCTTACATTGGCGAACGGATAGATTTCAACACATTGCACTCTCGACTTGGACATTCCTCCTCTCTCATCCTCTGCACTATTTTAAATTCTCATAATTTGCCATTTAATTTTTCCAATAAGAGTTCTTTTTGCGATTCATGTCAAAAAAACATAAAACCACATACCATTCGAACATTCTACTTTTATTTCCAATAATCGTTTGGATCTTATATTTTGTGATGTATATGGACCCACACCGGTCTCATCTATTGATGGTTATCACTATTATGTCTCTTTTGTTGATCGCTTTAGTAGATATATTAGGTTTTTTCCTTGAAACAAAAACTAAGATTAAATTACTATTTTACCATTTCAACACCTTATTGATAGAAAAATCAAAATCATTCAAAGGATTAGGGTTAATTTAGATGTATTGACAAATATTTTCAAGATATTTGTATCCATTATTGTATAATTTTCCCACACACTCCCAAACAAAATGGCACCATCAAAGAAAACATTGTCATTTTATTGAGATGGCTGATGCTTCGATTCCTTAATCTCATTCGCATGCTGCTTTTACTACTGCATATTACCTTAGTAATCGTTTTCTTACCCCACTTTAAAAAATATTTCCCCATTTAAAAATCTATTTAAGCAAACACCCAATTATCAAGCCCTCACACTTTTGGTTATGTGTGTTGGCCTAATCGTCGTGCATGCAATAAACATAAAATGAATTATAGATTAATACTTTTCATTTTTATTTGATATATAGTCGATCCCACAAGGGTTATATATGTTTTCTATCTCCCACAAGCAGCACTTATATTTCTCGTTCGTTATTATTTGATAAGCCTCATTTTCTATTCTCTGAAAATCTAACAAATTATTTTCTTACTTAGTAGGCCAATCTAATTTGGTCCTATCCAGCACTCTCATCTATTTTTCTAACCCTTCTTTATATGTACCACGCACCACTTCACATCAGACCCATCTATTGTATATTGGACCCACTTTACCATTTAGTGGCCTAAGTTTTCCTCTTAACCCATCACCTTCCGCGGCCAATCAATTACTCAGATAAATCACTCAACTCCTATCACTTCTACTACAAATAATCTCTCCTTTTTATCCCGATCCTTTCCCGTAGGCCCACCTCACTTATTGGCGGGCCCGAACACTTACCAGCCCAAGGAGCAGCCCACAACAAGCATCTATCTCATGCACTTTAGAACCTAACTGAAGGCAACATTCTCTCATCAGACGTGCCAATTACTTCTAGCAATGGCCCATAAACCCATACAGATGCACCTTATTCAAACTAACTCGTGTACATCCCAGGACCACCTCCAAACTTTTAAATAAGGTAACACATTCGTAACATTTTTAGGCAAAATTAATTCCACCTCTCACTTCTTACAAGAAGTAATTCCACTGCCATCGTCCGCTTCAAATCAAGCCGTCATTACTGGATCTACAAACTACCTCCCTAATAATATTCGTTGCCTTAAGAATCAAATCGATGTCACAATACCATTTGGTCAAGCATACGCCGCCTCTCTCTCACCCACCGAATCCAAACCTACTTATGTTATAGTAGCCACTAAACACGTCGAATGGCGACGTGCTGTGAATCTCAAATTTGATGCCCTTCTTCACAATTGCACTTGGGATCTTATCTCCCCACCTTTCCATGCAAATCTAATAGGCCATCATTGGATCTTTCGGATTAAGCGCACGTCGGATGGCTCATTGATCCTTGCAAAGCTCACCTTGTAACAAAAGGTATCACCGACAACTTGGACTTGATTATCGGAAAATGTTTAGTCCAGTCATCAAGACTCAAACTATACAGTTTATTCTCACTTGTTGTTTACCGCAATTAGCCTGTTCGCCAACTTGATATTCAAAATTCCTTTCTTCATAGTGAGCTTCATGAAATTCTTTACATAATGCAACCAGACTTCATTGATCTAGATTATCCTTATCATGTGTGTCAAATTAAGAAACCGCTTTATGGTTTCAAACAATCACCCCATACCTTGTTTAGCAAATTGAGCTCATCCCTAGTAAGTCTCGGTTTCCTTGCTTCCAAAGCTAAGACTTCACTTTTTATTCTCCATGAAGGTTCCACTCAGGTTATGGTCTTTGTCTCTGTTAGTGATATTATCATAATTGGTTCCTGTCCACTGATTATACATCAACTTATCACCATGCTCTAACAACAGTTTGCTCTCAGAGACACGGATCTATTTCACTTCTTCCTTGGCATTAAAGCTACATGTAACGAATTGGGCCTCAACCTCTCACAACAAAGATATATCAATAATCTCTTGCATAAGAAAATGTGCATACTTCTAAACTCATTTCTTGTCCTATGTCAAATGCTCATGCACTCCCCCTATTCAATAATGATGCTTTTCATGGTCCTATGCTCTATCGAAATAATATAGTTTCCCTTCAATTTTACTAACTCTGCCTGATATTTCATTTGCATTTAACAAGGTATGCCAATTTATGCAATGACCACGAATCGTTGGTCTACTGTCAAGTGCATCCTCTGCTACCTCTGAAATTTAATGTAACTTCTATGAAAATAGGTCAAAAGATCGAGGTTAATTTAGAATTTTTTTTTCGACATATTTATTGATGAAAGAATTAAATTAATTGCTATTTTAATTTATATAACACCGATAACTATAGAATTAAATAACGAGGAATACGGGTTAAAGTAAATGACTTGAAATATTAAATCGATAAATAAATTTAAGAACTACTCCAAGATAATAATTAAAATTAAATTTAGACTATCAAAGAAAATTAAATTTAACTTTGATCTAACACTAATGACATAAATAAGGTGGAATTTAAAGACCTTTAACGATTAAAGTATAAAGAAAAACGTCTTATTTGTAAATGACAAACTAAGACCTTCACATAGGTAAAAAATCATATGCTCTAATGTTACTTCTAAAAATTTATCTAAGCAGAAAAAGAAAGACAAAGAAAATGATAAGCGTTAGACAGACCAATATACTTCGACTGTTGTATTTAACCAATTGATGTTAATTGAGTGATGATGTCCATTTGCTTAACTAGCATTCTATTATAGGCAACAAAAATGATAAATAAATTTCAGCCAAAAACTTGATTCTCATGCAAAAAAAACTGTCACTCACTTTGGGAGCCATGTTTCTCCTTTTTTTTCTTATTTTTTTAAGGAAAAATTGATTTCCAATTGTCAAATTTTGTATCGAATGTTATCCATATTACGTCTAGATTTGTCTTAACTTCATCTATCTCACTCTTAATATTTTCTGGCTAACTAACCCAAAAAATTAGACAACTAAATTCTACTATGTTGAAAATTCGGCAAACTACTTTATTTTGATGAAAATGAGGTAGAGAAATAGTCATCTTAGTAAATTTTTTTGGGAAAAGTGGATCCCACTTTTAACTTTTTCATGCTTGGCTGAATTCTCTCATTTATTGGCCAAATTCGAATTACTTTCGGTCTAATAAACCATCACTTTTGGTCAACTAATTCTCTTCTTCGAAAATGGGAAACATGAGAAGATTTTTGTCACTTTCGGAGGAAAGTTGTTTTTATTTTTGACCCTCCATGAGATTGGTCGATTTTTGCTCCTTCCAAAGCCATTTTGCTCAATTTTCATGACACTAGAAGATGAAATCAAAAGCCCTAATCAAGTGGAATCTTGATTTTTTGTTTTCTCCAAACGGTTGAGACTGAACCTTGAGTGAATAATCTACTGTAGGTTTTTTGCTACCTCAGCAATCCTTGTAAAATTTCATACTCTTTTAAGAAAAAATTTCCTTTAACCGAATTTGACAAAATCAAATACACCATATTTAGCCGAATTTTACATTAAATCAACCGAAATTATCTTGTAATTGGTCGATTTGATTGGTTGATCAACCGATATGCTTATTAGCCGATCTTCATTAGTTGATTTAGTTGATTTTAAATTATTAGTTAATTATCTTCGAGACTTACCAAGCAAAATTTCATATATAATTTTTTTTTTAAAATAGAGTTGATAAATTTATAATATCTTAATAAAATAAAAAATTATTAATTAATCGATAAATTAATAAATTAATAATTTATTAATAATTTAATATTTCACAAAAATAATAATCTTCTTTCACCTCAAACTATTAATTTATCTAAGTTTTAATGTACTTGCAATAAATCAATTTCCATCCTTTATTCTCTGCGCGAATTTAAAAAATCAAATTGACAAATGGAAGTAATTATGATCAAAATGATTAAAATTTTCATGATGTCGTACAATCAAATTGAGGGAATTTTCCCATAGTCTTTCTGATCAGCCGCTTCCTAGAATTCTTCAAAGTAATCATCCCAAAATTCACAATAATGAAGATCGATAAATAAATATATAAGGATTCTGATTCAAAAAACAGAAAACAGATCTCACCATACTTTCTAAGGAAGATGTTCGCAGTAATAATATTCACAAGGAACTTGCAAGAAAACAACAACAGTAACATCATAGTTTCTAAGGAAGTTGTTAATTCACGAGTCAATTGCATGAAAACTAAATAATGAACAAAGCATTAAACTTAACTAAACCCTAAAATTTTAATCAATGTATTATATTTCTGAGAGCATCAAAGTCAAATATTCCAGATAATCAACATCACATAACAAATCTCACCGCACCTTACTTTCTTCACAAAAATGGAGTTACGAAGAAGGATCGAAATCAAATATTTAGAAAAAATAGGTTTTTTTTTTTTTTATCTTTCCTTTTCTTAAAAAGCTTCTCTCGCAGACAGCAATCGCAACAAAAAGTGCGAAGAGAAGTTTAGGTTAGGGTTTTGAATCGCAAGAGAAAATCTAGAAATTCGGTCTACAAGAACAATCTAAACGTCTTCAATTTCTTCGATGGAGTTAGATTTATTCTATTGATATATGCTGATAAACTGCAAGAACTCAGAAATTCAGTATCTCTCAATACGATATCCGTAGCAAATGGCAAAAAGGAAGAACTCCTTACTATAATCGAACATAGATAAAACAAAAGGGAAGATCAAGATTTACCTCTTGAAATCACAAAAGAAATCGCAGAGAGAATGGAAGATTTGCTTTCCATTGGTTCGCAAAGAGAAAGGATAATGGAAGATTGTAGGGTTTTTTCTTACCACCGGTTTGTAGAGAGAAGAGAGAATGGAAGATTTTAAGGTTCTTTAGGAGTTTCGGATTTTTAGGCTTATGATCTCTATCATATTCATTTTTTTCATTCTTCTTCGTCAGGTGGAAATGAGAGAGAAGAGGGAGCTCAAACTCTATTGATGAACCTCGAGCTTCAAATCTCCATCAATGGAGCTCTAGATTCAGACCAGACTTGGAGCTTACAAGCCCCATCAATGGAGCGAGAGTTTTAGATCGGTAAGCTTTTCATTCTAGAGCTTGTTGGTCTATCATTATTCGAAAATTATACACCAAAAACTACAAACCAAAATAGTTTAGACCGATTTTCATCGACAACAGACAACTTAGAACAAAAACATACAATTCAGATTGAAAACATATTTCAGATAGAAAACGGATAGTTCAGATCGAAATCGACAATTTAGAGTGAAAATAAACAATGCAGACCAGAAACATACTTTTAAATAAAAAAAAAGACCGCTTTAGATCCAAAATAGATTATTACAGACCGAAACACAGATGATTTCAGACTGAAAACAAACTGTTTCAGACTGAGAATATACTATTTAGATCGAAGGCAGACAAATTATGACGTTAGCTATATTTACAGATAGTCATATACATAGGTCATGGGCATTCTTGCATTGGGGAACAAAATGAAAGCATGAAAAAAAAGAGAAGGGAGAAAGAGAAAACAGACTATTTGGAAATCTCCATCAATGGAGCTATCGATCTCCATTAGTGGAGAAAGAGCTCTAGATCAATAACTTGTTCAAAAAGAAAAAGAGAAGAAGATGAAATAAAAACTTGGTGATTTAATCATGCATTTTTGTCATAAGTCTAGTTTTCCAAAAAATAAAAACTTGGTCTATTTATTTACAATGTTTTGGAGAGAGCCTTATTTCTCACATTATTTCGGGTTCTTTCCACTGATTCAAAGAGAAGAGAGAATGGAAGAGAGAAGAGAAGATTTTCTCTATTGAAATTTTATTTACTCAAGTCGTTTCCTTTTCTTTTTAGCCGATTTGCTTTATTTTCTCTAGAAGCACGTGAGTCGAACTTCATTAATTTTCATGGACTATTTCTCTTCACACGATCGTTTTTAGATTAATCAAAGCTGTTTGTTCGAACAGGTGTGGAGTCGTACCATTCAGATGGAATCTGACCTCCTGATCATCTATGAAGCACGAATACATATACGAGTATTAGATAAGATACAACACTAAAACGGTGACACAATTCATAAAATCTATGATATGATACATCATGGATAGACTATATTATTATTGTTCTTCTTCTTCTTTTTCATTCTCTACAAACACACTTCTATTTATTAGCTCATGGTCATGGAAGTTAAAACACTAAAAAAGACATGAGAGTCGCAAATGCTTTTTTTTTTTTTTTGGCCAATGAGAAACAATGTTAATCAATAGGTACAATTAAAGAGGGAAATTAAAAGTAGAAGATGAAGAGATAAAAAAGAAATTCAATAAATATCCATTATAATTATTCATTACACTCTCTTTTGTATGTTCATAGTACGATAGAAATACATCATTATAACTTTTACCTTAATAATCTAGTGAGAAAAAAGTATGATAAAGGAAAAGGAGTATATTATTTTCGTGTAAGCTATGCACTAGAAAGTGTCTTATTAAAAACTTTAATAGAAAAATTCATTGGGATAAAACCTTGGTTAAGCAATTCAAGCGAATTTTTTTAATAAAGATATCACCATATCATATGTGAAGAAGATCAACTTGGTAAGATATGTTTTGTTCAATCTCCTATGATGCATTCTCCCTTCAATTGAGCTATGCATGTGATATTGTCTTTATACAATATTATTAAATTTTCTTTCTTAGAAGGTAAGATACATGTACTTTGAATATGCTGAAAATTGATCTTAACCACATACATTCTCGACTTGCTTCATGAATTACTAATATTTCCACACAGCTTGAGGATGTAACATGTATATTTCGTCTCATTAGAGTGTATGATATAGTATCCCACCATTAGTAGACAAATAACTTGTTTGAGATCAAACTCAAAAATAATGAAAAATATGTTTTACTCCATTTAAGTATCTATGTGTTGGAGTACAATTCTATTTTGCAAATGAATACATTAGTGTACTTATTCTAATACTTCAGAACCATTCACATAATTATTTGTTATCTTATCAAGGTAGAAAATGAATTTTTCAAATCAAGTGATTGAGTGATCATGTATTCAATGCATATGCTTTATTCATATGATATCTATAAGATATTTTCCTTATAAATTGATTGATAAATATGAATTTCATTGTCTAGATACTCAATATCTTAGTTGAGATAAAACTATGTTTTTCCAAAATATTTTATCTCGAGTTCTTTATTTAAGAAATTTATTAACTTGAAAGTTCTTCTGAACTTTCAATAATATTGAAATTATCATCATACGCTACAAATTCATATCCATATTTCTTTATAATTATACATAGGTAAATAAGAGTATTCTTATAACTAAATATTTACTTTTAAGAAATAATTCAAATTATGTCAGATTTTTATCTTTTGGTTAATTTTTAATAATTATAAAAATATTTTTAAAAATTCATAAAAAGTATTTTTTTTTACCAAAATAAATTGGTCTTGTTTTGAAATGTGTTTTGATTGACATGATTTGATATTTTACAATAAAATATTTTAACTTTTAATAATTATAAAAAAAAATCTTTAAAATTTTAAAAAAAATTATTTTTAATTTATTTCTTAATTTTTTATCTACCAAAAAAATAAAAATAAAAATACTAAAAATAAAAATAAATAATATCGAGAGAGCTTCGAGCTCCATAAATGTTGATAATTTTTTATTATTATTATTATTTTCTAATGGCAAATGCGACGGGAGGTGGCTATAAAAGAGGAGGTGACGGTAAGTAATTAAGAAAAAAATAAAAATATAATTTTTAAATTATTAAAAATATATTTTATAATTATTAAAAATTAATGGAAAGAAAAAATTATTACATAACCTAAAATTATTGTCATCTCCTTAAATTATAATATGTAGTAAAAAATACGTTTTAAAACACAAATCATTTATAAACAGTCGGCCAAACATGCCCATAGGCTTTTTTGTTTTTTTTTGGGGCCCAAAAGAGTTATATAGACTGATGAACACGGAAAATAGCAGGGAGGACAAGATCTGTCTATACAGAGATGGATCAATCATTCTTGCTAATGCTCTCAAACCTTCTCCACCTTCACAATTGCCTTGACCCTACAATCTCCCTCCTCTCCTCTATTCCTTCTTCTTCCTCATCTTCCTCAGCCCTTGCCGCCTCCGCCGCCACCACCACCTCCTGCTCTTCCTCCCCGACCTCCCTCCTCTCTTCCTCCTCCGCCGCTCCCCTCCTCTTCTTCACCATCGCCTCAGTTCTTTCCATCGCCTCCTCTCGCCCCAGAAACGCCGCCTCCTCTTCTTCTCCCTCCTCCGCTGCCACAACCGCCGGACGCTCCATTGCAACCGCCAACAGAACTTCTCCTCCTTCTTCTTCCGCCGCTTCCCCTTCCGATTACTCCGTCTCCGCCTTTCGCGCTCTTTTCACTGAGCACATCTGGTCCCTCGAAGCTCCCCTTCGAGATGCTCAATGGCGTTCTCTTTACGGTCTCTCTTATCCGGTCTTTACTACCGTCGTCGAAAAGCTCAAACCGCACATAGTTTCCTCGAATCTCTCACTTCCATCTGATTACGCCGTCGCCATGGTCCTCTCCCGTCTTTCTCATGGTTTCTCTGCTAAAACCCTAGCTTCTCGTTACTCCCTCGAACCCTACCTCATCTCGAAAATCACGAACATGGTGACTCGACTTCTCGCCACAAAACTCTATCCAGAGTTCATCAAAGTTCCAGTCAGTCGCCGCCGATTAATCGAAACAACTCAAGCTTTCGAGGAGCTCACTTCTCTCCCAAATATGTGTGGCGCTATTGATGGAAGCGCAATCAAGCTTCACTCCATCTCTACTGACCCGAACTCTTCCACAAATTACAAATGCAGACATGGCTATCCATCAGTCCTCCTTCAGGTAGTTTCTGACCATAAGAAAATCTTTTGGGATGTTTGTGTTAAAGCTCCAGGCGGCACAGATGATGCCACCCATTTTAGAGAGAGTCTCTTTTACAATCGGCTTACTTCTGGTGATATAGTATGGGATAAGGTTATAAATGTAAGGGGTCACCATTTTAGGCCTTATATAGTTGGTGATTGGTGTTATCCTCTGCTTTCCTTTTTGCTCACTCCATTTTCACCCAATGGGATGGGGACACCTGCACAGAACCTTTTCGACGGGATGTTGATGAAGGGGCGATCTGTTGTGGTTGAGGCAATAGGTTTGCTTAAGGGGAGGTGGAAAATTCTAAGGGATTTGAATGTGGGTCTAAACCATGCTCCACAGACTATTGTTGCTTGTTGTGTTTTACATAATTTGTGTCAGATTGCAAGAGAGCCTGAGCCGGAACTGTGGAAGGAGCCGGATGAGACGGGGGCTCCTGCCAGAGTGCTTGAGAATGAGAGAATCTATTATTTCGGGGAGAATTTGAGGCAGGCTTTGGCTGATGATTTGCATCAACGACTTTCTTCAAGATAAGGTGTGTCCCTAGAATGGGTTTTAACCCTATCTGTATCTGTAAGAAGTTCTTGTTTTCCTTTGTAGATCTGATTATCCTCTGTGGAAATTAGAAGTAGGTAGATGTTCTAGGTTTTAACCGTTGAGTTCTGATATTGTTGTTTCCCTGTATGGAAAAAACTAACCTGGTAATGAATTGTTGGGAAATTTGGAGGCTGGAAATGCATAAATTATAAGATGCTCTATTGTGCATTAGCTACGATAAAAGAAGAATAAAAGCAATGCTAGTCGTTACATGTTCATGTCAGAGTATGCTTTTGAATGATAATTCAGATATCAGAGTCTGATAATTTGCTGACATTGGAGGAAAGGAAAATTTCCCAGTTTCTGAATAGCAATTTTAGGCAGTCTGACATATTTTGAGTATAAAACTGTCAAATGTAAATCAATTTTGGATAGTGATATTTAGCTGCTTGATAAGTGTTTTGGAAAGTCATCAAAGTAATGGGGCAAGGAGTTAGCTGTGCTCAAGCTACTCATATCTTATACTACTCAAGCTACTCATATCTTATGGAATTCAAAATGCCTTCAATTATTTCCCTAGTTTTGTCAGTTTAAGCTTTTTATTTTATTTTTTGCCATCATTTTATCATTTTCTTGCTGCTTACCCTTTCAGTTTCAAGGATTTTGCAATCTCTGCATCAAATTTATTATAAATCATGCATTAACGAGTGTTTAACTTGTATATATGGGAATGCGAAGTTATGAGGAAATCGTGATAGTTATAGTCCATAATTTAGCCCTATATCTGCTTCCCAAGTGCATCTAGAGACCTAGAAGGGTATTTCTTTCTTTAATAGTGAACAAGCGATAGACTTTAATATTTACAAGCGATAGATAGTGAACAAGCGATAATCTTAAACAGGAGTGTTCTTGTTAGAAGCATTTGAAAAAAGTTCAGCAGTAAATACATCTAGTAAAAATACCAATGGTAATTTTAGAATCACGAACCAAAAATAGAAACCAAGTTAAGAAAAAGGTCTTCTGACAAAGTAAGCACATAGTCGTCCTAATATACAAGTTGGGGTTCTTACCAAAATAAGCTCACTGCATTTGGAAGTATGATGAATTTCAAGTATTTACGACATATCATCTCTTTGGGCTAAACTACCTATTCATTCATACTCAAATTCTAAATTTACTTCCACTTGGGGAGGCTAAGAAAATGGCCATCAAAGCCTTCAATTTCCTAGATGATCCAAAAGCTCTTCTGAAAGCATTATTGGCATTTTGGAATTTTCCACGACCTGAGCTCCGAGAATGGCTTCTTATAGGAGGCATTTCACATTCAACCGAAATGCCATAAGAAGAAATTAAACTAAACCCATAGGCCACCTACAAGCGTGGAACCAATGTTTCTAGTGCACCTTTGCTAGATGCGCTCGGGTCGACGGGCCGTGCAACAATTTGACAAAGCCGAGGAAGCTTAGCTTCCCATCAGTGTGCCTTATCCAGTCTTGGAGAACAGAATGGACGGGGATTGACGGGCCCAGCCACAGCTCCTAGAAAAGATAACGAGCCCAAGGGTTTCAAGCACATGTTATAGTTACAGTGATAAATGATTTCCAAAAGTAGATGAAAATATTTTGTTTTTACTTACTGTGGCAAGTTCCTCTATCACAATGGCCCTATTTCCATCCTTGTCGAAAAGTTCATATCCACGCCTAGCATGTTGTTCCCAACGATCAAGTGCCTCAAGCTGATGAACACTCAAAGCGGCGGCACAGAATTCTTCAAAATCCATTCCTCTGTATTGAAGTGCATTTAGCTGTCATAGAATGGAAAAACAATAAAATAAACAGCATACATCTATATATACAAGCAATAAAAATGACAAGTAAATTTCTCAAGAAATGTTCGTATGGAAACAGTTAGGGAGAGAGTTGTTACAGTCACAAGAAGATCGAGGATACGAGATTGCTTCATTGCATCTGTGGCATGTTTTGTAACAGCCTGTCCGGAAAAAAAAAAGTAGTAGTTAAATTCTTTTAGAATTAGAGATACAGAAAGTTATGATTGCATGGTGAAGAGGGAAAACCGATTACTGACCTTCTTAATGTTATCTAAGTTGATAATGCCATTTTTGTTTGGCTCTAAAATCGCAAACTGCTCCTTCAGATAAAAGAGTTCATCCACCATCAATGTCTTAGACAATGCCTGCGAAAGACCATGCAAATTTAGTTATGCAGAAGTATTAATATATTGCGATTAAAAATTAAATTATCTGGGAGAAAGTCGGATCTGAAATGTGTAACTTAAATTCAATATCTACAACTATAATTTCAATACATTTTGCATGGGACTATTCAACGTTTGCACTCCAAGTTCAATCTAAATAAACAATCTAACCAAGATATACTTGGACGAGTTTACAGCTAAACCCAAACTCCAATATTGAACTCTAAATTGAGGGTACCATAAGTCATGTTCAAAATGAGTAAATATCAAATGGAAAGAAAACAATGGACCTTGAGAAAACATCATGAAAACATTGTTGTCAAAATAGTTACATAATGTATTTATATAATCTTGCAAGAAGTTTAAGAAACAAAAAACAGTTTATTATTCCCCTAATTGGAAAAAACGTATACACACCCTTAAAGCAGCCTTATGCAATGATGATGATCGCAAATAAGCCTTCATGAGCCTAAAAATCAAAATGTCTAGAGGGACTTTCACGCCATTATGATTCCTTATCCAGGGATGACCTGCATTGCATATTATCACAACTCATAACTTCAATAAGCAACACTGAAAAAATTCAAAGAAACTTATATATGATTAAATCAAAATAATAGACTTTTTCTTACTTAGTGCCTGAGAAGCTGTTAATCTTTTCCGAGGGTCCTTATTTAGCAAGCTCTTGACAAAGTGCTTTGCTTCTGGCGATAAAGAAGGCCATGGTGCTTCATCGAAAATCGGATTCGCTTTTAGGACGGAGCGGAATATCCCGGATTCTGTCCGGGCCCAAAACGGACGGCTACCACATAAAAGAATGTACGCTATCACCCCTATACTCCATACATCGGCCTCTGTGCCATAAGATCTATGTAGTACTTCTGGTGCCACATAATATGCACTTCCCACTATGTCATTAAGTCTTCCATCTGTAAGGTAGTAATTGTATTAGAAGTGAAAACCCTAACTGAAGTGGACAGTTTAACAGGGAAAAAAAGACTTGGGAATGATGATGATGAAAAGAGGAGAAACTAACCTGGTTTAACGAAGTCTGATAGACCGAAATCTATGGCTTTCAACTGTGAATTCTCGTCTTTAGATGTGTACAAAAAATTCTGATTAAGTAAGGCAGAGCAAAAAACAAAAACATATTAGCATGGATTTAGACTCATTGGCCAGGTCGTCAAGTATAAAAACATAAGGCATCTATGTTACCTCCGGTTTGAGATCTCGATGCACCACACCCTGAAGATGGCAAAATGCAACAACATTAAGAATCTGTACCATGACTTCTTTTGCATCATCTTCTGAGTATTTCCCACCCCTAAGAAGGTAATAGTATTTTTAGTTACTGTGAAATATAGGCTTACAATCTTTCGGATAGTAAAAAGTTAGAAAGAATTACCTCGCAAGTATTCTATCTAAAAGCTCCCCTCCTTCACATAACCTACAAAGGCCACAATCAAAGAAATTTAGACTACACAGGTCAGAACCAACAAGCACGTCACTCCAAGAAAGATAAATCTAAAAAAGATAGTTTCGTAACAAGCAGTGCATGCTCCAAGCTTACTCCATTACTATGTAGACATTTTCATGGTCTTCAAATGCATCGTAGAATTGTACTAGATTTTTATGCCCTGTCAAGGATCGCAATATTTTCACCTCCCTTCTCACATCCTCAACTGCAATAGCTGTTGTCATCTGAAAATGACAAGTGGACAAGGATAAGGTTGAATACATGAGCAACATCAGTAGTCATGAAATATAAGTCTTACTGATTAGAGTGGTCCTACTGGAAAACCAAGAGTGGTTAAGTAGGTCAACTCTACCTCAAAACTGTGGAATGCAAAAAGCTTAAAATATTTTGATTCTGTAAAATCTTGTTGTAAGCCTGAACTGGAAGATGGAATTAGTTTATGAATTCTATTCATAATGAAGTACGATCACTGGCCTAGGCTACACACTCTTTGGGATCAAGATCAACTTTTATTTATTTATTACTTTATTTCTCCATTTATAACTCCACTTGCGATTTCGATGACAAAAGACAGGTCAGTCAATCACTTCTTCACACACAAGGCTCCATCGAGATTCTCTCCTACCGGTGACAATTTCCCATCATAGTCCAAAAAGATATCTATATGCCTCTCTTTGAAGCATTAATAAACTGCTCACATTTCTTGTGTTGAAGGATAGTGAAGCTATTAATTTTACGAAACAATTAGAACAAAATAATAAATTAGGATTACAAACATATAATTTGAATAAGGCAACTGGCCCCATCATCAAGTGTTTTGGTCAAGAGAATTAAGTGACTAAGAATGGCTTGGAGATGACGTTGTCATTGACGCAACATAAGTGATGCCCGATTTCATGTCTAATTTTGTGTCCGAAATTTCTGCATTGTGACTCGTCATCTTTCAACGATAGGGTGAAATTACAGGAGAAGTGATACTGAGCAGGTGAATCAGTAACCCCTAGGGGTAAACAGAAGTTGAAGTGGGGGGTTTAGGCAACATAGGCTCCACTTGAGTTCCAAGTGGGATCCCCGTGGGTTAACATAGTCTAAAATGCAACATAAACTTCCCCTTTAGGCTTCACTCTCTCAACCCCCAACTCACTCATTCTCTCTCTTGAACTTTAACCTTGTCTTTGAAAGATGATGAGTAACAATACAAAAGTTTCTGATACAAAATCCAGCATCAATGCCTGGGTTGCATCAATGAGAGCATCATCTCCAAGTCATATCACATATTCATCATTTAATTCTGTTGGCTCTTCAGTGGTGATCAATTACCGCATTCAACATTATATAAAGTTGAACCCTAATAAATTATTAAATTCTAATTTTTTGATAAAATTATCAGCTTTACCACCCTTCAGCATAGTAAAAGTTTGAGGAGAGCATTGATGCTTCCAAAGGGAAGCAGAAGTCATATTTTAGACTACCATGTAACATTGTTACCCATAGGAGAGGATCTGATAGAGCCTTTATGTGCGAAGAGGTGATTAACAGAACTTTCATATCTCTCACATTGAGAAAATATCTACTTTTGCGTTCCTGAAATCACAGCACTTCCATCAGCAGCCAATATACCGGTTGCCCAATTGCAGACTTAAAAAAGATTTTTAAATTGTGTGGACAATGCTACAAAACAAAACTAGCCATCAGGTGGGTCTGCATCGATTGTGACCATTGACCACCCAAAGAAATAAATTAATAAACAAACAAGTTGATCAATGATCAGTTTATTTGTGAAGCATTAAAATTTCCAATGACTGGATTTATTATGGCCTAAAACACTCTATCTAGAAGAACACAGTCAAACAGTAATTTCTCTTGGCATATTGCATGGTCTATCACTATTTTCCGTCTTAGTCTGCATTCGGAACTCCAGTTTGCAGCTAAAGATCCCATCTGATCACGCACAACTCCAGACGATAATTAGAACTAAGAAAAATCCAATCTACCCGACCATCTAAATTCCTTTTTTGTTCAATGTTTTTTTTTTCCTAAACTACAGTTAAGTATTCAATCGAGATCAATGGAATGCATTTCATATGAATCTACAACGAAATCACCCTAAAAACTAGCAAGCAAGAATTTTCCTTCTTGTTTTAATGAATTCACTTGAAAGTGGGTAAAAAGAGAACCAACCTTGGCTTTGCTAATAACCTTGACAGCCACTTCTTGACCCTTAAACTCACCCTTTTTGAACCTCGCAGAGCAAGTATACCCAAAATGCCCTCTACCCACCTCCTCTCCCACCTCCAATCTACTTGTAAACTCCTTAGAAAACCCAAATCTTCTATCCAACTCAACCGAACTTTCTCCCTCCCCTTCTTCCGGTATTGTAGAAGCCCCTGTCGTTGCCGTCGATTTCTTTCCCTGACGACGAGCTATAAACGCTCGTATATGCTTTGCCGGCGACGGCGGAGGGAGGGGTCGCCGGAAAAACCTCCCCGGCGTGGAAGCGGCGCTCTTATTCCCCACTGGTGAGGGAGAGGCCCTGTTCTTTTTCTTGAAGAAGTGAGCAGGGCTGGGGCTGTAGAAAGGGAAGAAGGGGGACTGTGTGGCGGAGATGACGTCATCTTTTCGTTGAGGAGTGGGTTCTTGTTGTTGAGAAATGGGGGTCTGAGTGGGGGCAGTTTGGTCAATTGGGTCTCTGGGTGAATATGGGTTTGGTCTTGGAGGCGGCCTTGAGGTACAAATCCCCATATGGTATCAGTCTGGTTTCTAATGGATCTATGGCATTGTATGAGAGATAAGAGAAAAAGAGAGGATGTGCCGTTGTTGTGAGTGAGTGATTGAATGCATAGAGTTAGTAAGCTATGGTTGAAGAAAAGGAGACGAAAGACGAAGGACAGGAATGAATTTTAGTTGCAGAGATCTTATAAGAGGTAGAGTTTCTCAGAGAGAGATAATATTTGGTTAAGGGGGGTAAGATTTTGGCTGTAAGTACTGCAGTCCACGTGGCATATGCATAACGATACACAATTCTTTTTTCAACAAAAAATTATAATTAAGAAATTGCATGGGAATCTTTATTACAAATTTTAAGTAGGACACAAGTTCAGATCTAGTATCGATATAGATTTCAGGTAATGATTAAGATATTATTGATTTTTATAATGGATGAAGACTAATTTTAATATTGTTCTTATATGGATTAATATTAAAAAAATTATTTTTTTTTCCTTTTTTTTTTCTTTTTCTTTTGAGTATTTTTCTTATGTTTAATATTTAATTTTTTTTTATTTCGATAGAGTTCAATTTTTACAGATTTCAATTTCAATACTGATATCGAAAAAGTCATAATCAAGATTGGTACTATCCTATTTTAGTCTCGATAGGACTTTTATCCACCCTTATTAATTTTTTTTCCAAAGTTGATTGTAGAGATTTTTTTTCTTAAGTTTGGATAGTCATTTTTAAGTTCAAGATGAGTTCGAGAAAGATCGAATTGCTAGAATTTTGTTATTGGGCTATCATAAATCAAAATAATCTAGGCTACTAGCCTAGATCATAATATTTTTCATTTTATAAAAATAGAATTAGTAGAGTTAAACTTAGGATAGACTCGAAAACAATATGTTCGAATATGAGCTTTAGTACGTTTTATATTATTAAACTTGGTGGACAATAGTGTAGATTTAGGGCGCATAATGGCCTATATTGAGAAAAAGTACACTGAGGTTATTTACTGACTAGATCTTCTCTCTACTCGATAACCTAATATCTCATTATATTGAGAGTTATCGATAAAGGAGATCGATAAAGAGAATGGGCCGATCTCAAGCTTTCAGATTGCACGATTCAACTCTCAAAGATTGTTTTACTTCCGCTGATGCATTTAACAATGGATTTGGTACACGGCTACATGCTATACTTACGCAATATAAATTCTGATTTTTTTGATGGATGGAAAATCTTGTGTTGAACATTTTTCACAAGTTATGGCATAAGAAAGTAAGTAAGAAAATAGGCTTGTGAAGGTTGCGTGACCGCATATTACTCATATACGGGCTTCTAGATATTTTCAGTTATGTAGTTCTTATGCCGGTCACAGATTTTATAAGTCGGGTCATGACATTCTTAGTATAAAATGGTGGGATTTTATTCCTCATTTCCAAGTTAGGCAACTAATGCAAATTGTTTAGATCATTTGCCTATTCTCGTTGAATCAAGTAGTTACTTACAACTAGGCTAGTTTTAAGTTTCAAAACATATGGGTTAGTCATAAGGATTATTTTCCTTCAACACGGAGAGATGGGTTGTTTCCACTGTTACCGCTTCAATGTTAATACAATTTATGTTTCGAATTAAAGAGGCTAGAGCATGAGCTAAAGGATTAGAACAAAACTATGGTTGGAACCTATTTAAGAGGATTCATGACCTTGAAAATGCAACTATGAGGATAGAATTAAACCTTGAAGAAGAGACTTCTCAATTAAATTCGGAAGAGCTCCAATCAGTTAAAAGTTAACTCCATCTAACTCTATTACAAGAGAATATTTAAATTTGAGGCAAAAGTTGAGAATTAAGTGGTTGAAAGAAGTACAAGCTAATATCAAGTTTTTTCATAAGACCACTTAGGTTAAGAGAGCTAGAAACTATATCCATAGGAGAAAGAACTGCACTCATTCTTGCATAGAGGATCCTAATAACATCAAAACTAAGGGCTATAAATTTTAAAAAAAAATATATTTACTGATGACATTTGTGATGATGCTTTTTTTGTTTTGTTTTGTTGCCAGTTATCAATAAAGATGTCACAAATGAAGAAAATCATGCCTTAATTGATATTACTGTGATAATGAAATAAAAAAATGTGGTTTTTGATCTTTAGGGGATATTGCTTCAGGTCTGGAGGCTCTTCTAGGAAGTTCTTCACGTCTAGCTGAGATGTTATTAAGATGATATGAGACAAGCTGTGCAACTATTTTTTCAGGGAGTTCTTTTATATAAATATTTTATTGTTGCAAATATTATGTTTATTCCTGTAAACCCTTATGAAATACTAATAATATATAACTGGTAGATAAATTAGTTTTACATCGCTGACAAATTTTTTGTTTAAATTCCTTAGTACTTCCTATGAAAGAATAAATAATTCAGACATAAGATTTTAATATTAAAAGATTACTTGAGAAATTATTTTCGGACGAAAAGAATAAAATTTAAGAGTTTTGGAGTCAATCAGAAAAGTAAAAGTAATAGAGATGAGCTATTTGAAATTCTTAATTTTAAAGAACTAAAAGAAAACAAATTAGATGAGAAAGAAGAAGTGAAAAGCAACCCTTGATGTATGTCAAACATTTTCATACCTCCTCCTTAGGATTTTCACACATCTTTCTTAGGATATTTACGCCTCCTCCTTACTATATATTTCACCTTACTTTCTTTAACCCTTCAAATCTCTTACCATTTCCACATCTCTTTCTCTCTATTTCACTCCCAACTTCTGCAAGTTTGATCAATAACAAGAAGATCACTTGATGGAAGGAAGCTTGATTCTAGGTAAGATCATCTGATAGTTTAATAAGCTTGTAAGCATGTTGTTGTAGAACTTAAAATTAAACACTTTTATGCTACATTTTAGTAGTTAAATTCTGAAATTCTCTACACACTCTAAAATCCTAACAAAATTTTATTATGAAACTAAACTCTCTTAGCTTTCCATAAAGACCAAAAACAACCCAAATTGATATGTATTGTGTAAGATAAAAATTTTGGAAATTAGGTAATTAATCTATAAAAACTGGAATTTAAATTGTAAGCAGTAAGTACTCTCATGAATTTTTTGTCATGATACTTTTCATATAAAATTATGAGTTTTAAAGAAGCACATTAAAAGTCAAGATCTTCAAAATGACATAAGACTTGAAAATTTTCAGCATTAGAGAAAGAAGTTATATAATTTCGAAGTTGATTGTAATTAGATTGTCAATCTGAAAATCCAAAATTAAAACAAAAAGTTTGACAACCTATAACTTTCAATCTACTAAATCAAATTGAGCAATAATGTATCAAATTAAAGGCAGAGAAGTTAGCTATCAAATGAAACTTATCTTGGAATTTTTTTAAAGAAACTATGCCAAGATATAATAGTAAAAAACTTGTACCTATGCTTAAGTAAATTAAAATGCAAGATAATGGAACTTTTTCTTGAATGCAACAAATAATGTGAATTTTTAGTGTAATTTATGTTTACTCAGTGATCCCTACCTTGAATTATAAGTCATATGCATATTTCCCTTTAGAGAGATCCTAACTAGAGGTGTCAAAATGGGCCACCCGGCCCTGCCCCTTTAGGGCTTTTCACTATTTAGAGTTGAGCTGGGCTGAGCTCGGCAAAAAAAAAAAGAGTCGAGCTAAGCTTGGCCTGTTTTTAAAATATATACCCGGGCCCGACCCGAAAAGCCTTTTAGGTTTATCCTGAGCCCATTCGGGCCTAAGATGGGTCGAATTCTATAGGGCCATACCGGGCCTAAAATGGGCCCGACCCTTTTTAAATAAAATATTCATAGTAAATTATTATTAAAGTAAGTGAGAATATTTGAGATTTTGAGTTTTGAAAATAATCCAATTAACAAGAGATTCAAATAATAATTCAAATAAAATTATCAAATTATCAAATAACTAAGAGTCTAAGAACATCTCAATTAAAGGATAAACTTTTGGTCAAATAAAGATTTCATTGCATATTATTAAATAATAGGTTTATCAAAAAAAACATCCCGGTTTTAAGAAGAAAAAAATGGACCTTACAATGAAGGCATAAACAAAAAATAATAATAATAAAAATTTGTCGAGCCAGGCTCAACCGGGCTCAACCGGGCTAGGCCCAACTTGGCCTAACCGGGCTCAACCAGGTTTATATGTCGGGCCAGGCTGGCCTAGATTAAAAATGCGTTGGGCTGGGTTTTTTCCTTGGGCTATGGGTCGGACCGAAAAAATTCTGCCCATTTTGACACATCTAATCCTAACCGTCATAAATGAATGTGACATTTCAAGACTCAAAAAATAAAGATTTACCCACACACATATCAAAAAAAAAAAAAAAAAACCCTCTTACTTAATTTCTTTAAAACGGGTCTGACATAACAAATTAAAGTTTGTGCTTACAATTCTCATAAAGAACATAAGCTCAATATCACATCAATCATTTGACCTCCATAATTTAATTATAGTTTCGTTTTCCTTTCCTCCCACAATTAATGTTATGCATTCAAGTAAGCAAATTGGAAACAAATCTCCAAAAAAGAGTTGTCCACTTTTTTAACCTTCTTTTATTGCCCCTAATTTTACCACCTCCACCTTTTTCTCATTGTATTTCAAAAGGGGTCCTAAACGATGCTTCAACAAAGTGGGGGATGGCTTTAAATTTCATTTTTCATCATCTCTCATTATAGTCTGTCGATTTTGGAATAATGGGATTCCCTCTAAATGCGATAGTTGTAAGGTAAAGTGGCCATGATCTCTGTTTATCATCAAATATGTTTTTTACAATTTCTCTCAAACTTTGACCACCACGTACGTGCAGAGTACTGTTGATGCACTTAGTTAAAGGGGTTTCTATATTTTGTTTTTCTTTGGGAAGTGGTCACTTGCTCATATAACTCAATCATTAGGGTGAAATTGGTGTGGTCCATGCATTGATCAATTACGGTTTTTGGGATTTGGCCAAAGAGCTACGAGCGAGGTCTTAAATTTTTGCACATGCAGAATTAGAATATTATTTATAGGCCTTAAATTATATTTTATTTTCTCTTTTTTCCTACCGCAGTTCCTAATTAGCTACGAAGTATTTCTAGCTTTGAAAATAAAAAATATTAGTTAGTTATAAATTATGTGTTTTTGAATTTTTAAATTAGAATTTACTCTCTTAAATTTTAACATTATTAGATTTAGATTCCTTAAATTTATAAAATTAGTCATACTTTATTCTAAATTTCATAAACTAGATTTAAATCTCTAATTTTAAGATTATGTTAAAAAATTAACTAACTCAATTATCTCTCTACCCAGTTTTAATAATCAATCTTCGTTAATCTTTTTTTTTTTTCTTTTTTTTTTTCATATTAAAGTCTCTTCTTCTTTTCGATATAGCTTCTCAGTCTTCACCGAACCGTAGGAGATAGTTGCCATCATACGGCTCATCAACTTTACATGCATTTATGGGATGCTCGCTCTCGGCAGGTGTTCAGTCATTATATATGAGGTGGATTAAAAATCAGTATGGGTTGTTAGAATGGAGAAGATAACGAAATTAACTAATTTTTTAATATAATCTTGAAATTAGGCACCTAAGTCTAGTTAATGAGAGTTCAAAGAATATAAGTCTAATTTTATGAGTTTCAAGTATGGAGAAATCGACATATGTGATATAACCCGATGTGGCTTACACACAAAATGCACTATAATTTAATTAGGCTACGTCATACAAATCACCACGAGTTTAGTGAACTGAGTTCTTTCTAAACCTATGTAAAATGATCTACATGAGATATTGATAGAAATAATGAAATCATGAAACCATATGAGATATAGAGATGGTTAATCATGAAAAAGCATGACGTGGATTAAATAAAAGAAATTTTTTAATTGACAATAATTTTGTGAGATATTACTAATAGAGACTAGAATATGTCTTCTCTAATTCAAGTAAGCTAAAAGAAGGGTCTATTAGCCAAAAAAAATGTTATTCTTATAAAGAGGATTACTTTCTAAAAGCACCGGGGAGCAAGAGAATACTTAAAAAGAGTTTCAAGTATCATAAAATGAAAATTAGATTAAGAATCTTAGTTCACTAAAAGTTTCAATAATAGGAACCTTCGAAGGAAGATATTGTGATTCTTATGTATACATCGAAACTCAATGCAAACAAATGTGAATAACTTCATCTTCTTATTCACAATAAGAAATAAGGTGTATGAGTTCATATAGAATAACACAAAGATGTTGTATTAGAAGCTTAATCTAAATATTAAAGCGAGCATTTGAGTATAAGAAAATCTCAGTGATAAATCAAAATTATTTAATCTTATGAAGGTCGATTATCTTAGGAGTATACAAGAGTAGTGGGAGCAACTTCATGTTCATGCATGTATAACTACTCATTTAGAATGAAGTAGTTATATCTTACTTAAGCTATAGATGTGATTGTCAAAAATTCTCCTTTGAAATTTTGAGCTATAGGGCTTGACTCAAGCTACGTACATTATTAAAGTATTAAAAGAATTTAGTACTAAAGATACCGAAAATAATAATAAGAGGAATAGCCTATATAATACTAGAGGCTTATGTCATGGAATTTTACTTTTTAAAGCATGTTACCCAAAATATGAAGGAAGAAGATACACATAAACAAGAAAAACATATATGAGATAATAGGATCATGATTTATGAACTATGTTTGAAATCGGATATTCACAATGCTTTAAGTATTAGGATCATGATTTAATTTGACAGCATGAAAAATGCAGTAAAAAATGTAGTGTCATTCTTGAGAAGAAGTTAGGATATATTCTTAGTCTATAGAGATTCTAAATTTAAATTAAAAATTTTCACAAGACTTTAACTTTCAATTATAGAAAATTAAATCACATAAAGTTTCATATAATGTTATTTAATTAAATTAGTTGATTGGAATAGTTTCAAACCTAGCCTCAACTAATAAAATTGACAACATGATTGAGTGCATTGGTAGCTGTTTTTTAGTTGAAAGGTTTATAAATGAACTTATAAGAGTTCCTAGTATAATTAAATATGTAGTATAGTACTAAAATAATAAATAGTATGCAACAAAAGCAAAAAAACTAAGGTCTCATTAATAATTCGAACACAAGTTACCTCGTAGTCGCTTATTCCGAAATAGTTCCAAAGAAATGGAAGAAAGAGAATTAATAATAAACAATATAATGGATATACATACTATGAGAATTTCCCAATAGAAGTTTATATCATCAGTCTTGATAAGATGTGAATAAGTTTTAGCAAAGCAATTGGCTTTAGCGTGAGTAAGAGAATGAAAGTATGATGAAAGCAAAATCTGAAGTAAGATAAAAATCCAATCCTTGATAATTAGAAGTGATAAGGGTGTTGATTTTATGATGGTTGATTTCTATAGGATAAAGGCAATACATCAATATGGTTGTGTTGAAACACTCAAATAAAATAGTGTTGTAGAGAGAAAACACCAACATATTTTTAAAACTGTTAGAGCCCTACGTTTCTAATTAGGTCTGTCCTTAATATATAGGACTTTTCCACCTCTTTTGAAAAATCTGTCACGTTATGAAGTCCTCTTGAATAAAAAAAAACATGATTATGATAGCCTTAGAATTTTCGGTTGCTTATATTTTGCTTCTATTATAACTCAAGGGAGGGAAACGTTTGACCTTAGAGTAAGAAGATGTGTTTTCATTAGATATCTTACAACTGTGAAAGGCTACAAACTATTATACCTATCAACCAATTCCATTTTTATCTCTCGTGATGTGTAATTTTTTGAACAAGACTTTCAACTCAAAGATCCTTCTCAAGAACAAAATCACAAAGAATTTTTAATATACTTTGGAGTACTCTACTCAAACCAATCAGGTCAAACCATATTAGCATTTAATAGTAAAACAATTATGACATGGTCCAACATGATCGGTTGGAGTAAAATACACCTAAAATACCTAAAAATGCCTCCAAAATCACAATGTTTCACAACCAATCTCTCCCATGAACAGTACATATTATGCACTTGATATAGAAGATCATTAATACTAATCTACTCCATCACCTACTTTACAGTACTAGAAACCTCTTCATCTACTTTACCTATACTAGAAACTTCTTCCTCACAAATAGATTTTCATACACCAATTTCAAGTCATGATTCTCCATCCTCACCTAACCCACAAAGACAATCTCAAAGAGTGAAAAGGCCTCATATTCACTTATCAGATTATGTTTGCAATTATCTAACTAAAACTAATGTTGATTCTTTTACTTCACCATCCCAATCTGACACCCAAAGTAGTTCTAAGACCAAATATCCTATGTTTAATTATATGACGTTTTGAAAGTTGTCTTGACCTTAGAAGGTGTTAGGACATCTCTTACAAACTTAGTTGAACCTAGAAATTATAAGGAAGCTTCCAGTTGGGTTGATGCTATGGAAGTTGAATTGAAGGCTCTAGAAGACAACAAAACTTGGGATACTACAATTTTTCCTGGAGGAAGAATTATAGTGGGCAGTAGATGGCTGTATAAGTTGAAATACATATCAGATGGGACCCTAAAAAGATACAAGGCACGATTGGTGGTAAAAAAGTATACTCAATAGGAAGGAATTGACTAGCAGAAGATTTTTTTTCCAGTTGTTAAATTGACTACAGTGCGATATTTTTAGCTCTTGCATCTATAAAAGGTCGACATCTACAATAGTTTGATGTTCAAAATGTATTTTTATATAGAGATCTATATGAAGAGGCCTACATGCAATTATCACGTGGTTAAACCAAGGCCTCAAAGCCTCATGTCTGCAAGTTATTCAAAAGTCTCTATGGATTGAACAAGCTTTCAGACAATGGTATGCAAAATGCTCACAATCTCTTATTTTTTACGGTTTTACCTAGTCTAAAGCTTATTAAAGCCTCTTCACCGAAGGGACATCACATTCTTTCATACTATTCTAGTCTATGTTGATGATTTAATTGTGGCTAGCTCTAATATGCAATGTTCATCACATAATTGAAAGCTTTCTTACAATCTCAATTCAAGGTTAAGGATTTAGGGTTCTCGAATATTTTTTAGGGTAATAGAAGTTGCTCGATCACACAAAGGGATTCAAATCTGTCAGAGGAAATATATTATGTATCAGAATGTCTAAGTACAGTAAAAGTGAAGGCAATCTACTATGTGATCGAACAACTTACAAAAGATTAATTGGGAAATTAATATATCTTACTCTCCCTAGACTAGACATAAGTTACTCGATTTAAGTTTTTAGCCAGTTCATATCAACTCCTATGGATAAACATCTACAAGGGGTGCATAATATTTCAAGATACCTTAAACATAATCCTGGACAAGGCTTGCTTCTTCCATCTTCCTCCAGCTTTTAATTACGTGCTTATTGTGACTCAGATTGGGTTACCTATCTTGATACTAGTCATTCTGTTACTTACTTTTGTGTTATGCAAGGAGGTTCTTTAATTTCATGGAAGTCAAAGAAGAAGGCAATTGTGTCACGATGCTTTGTGGAAGTAAAATATAGGTCAATGCCAAGCACTTACTGTGAACTAATATGGTTATGATACCTTCTTGCAGACTTGCAAATTTCTAATTTAGCTGCTGCCTTTCTGCATTGTGACAATCAGGTTGCTCTTCACATCATTGCCAACCCCGTATTTCACGAACGCACAAAGTCTATTGAGCTTGATTGTCTCCTAATTCGAGAAAATACCCGGGAAGGAAGCATTACCAGAGCTTATATCTCAACTCAAAACTCAAATTGATGACATATATACTAAAGCCTTACCTTCACATATCTTTCTGACTCAAATGTCCAAGATGAACGACAATAGCATCTACGCTCCATCTTGCCCATTAAAGGATAAGGATGATTTTCCTCAAAATTTTGTTTCTGCCTTTACAAAGCTTCAGATTTCTTCTACTGATCGAATGAAGAAGAAAGATACAAGTGGTTTAGATATTGGATTTTGAATCCATGCAAAACTCACCATTTACTTAAATTATTTCTCTTCTCTTGATGAAATAACACATCTTAGCATTGTCCCCTTCTTCAAGTACCTGAAACGCATAACACTACTAAATGAGAAGATAAGACAAAATATACATCAACATATTTGGTTGTAGAAAAGTTATTCTTTTATTCTCTTACACATGTATATTTCTTATTGATTTAGTTTCCCATAAATAGTGATACTGTGTAAACTTTTAACAAACAAAAATAATATGTACCTCTTCATACTTCTTCTTCTTCTATTTCTCTTCTTACATTGAACCAATATCTGGGTTGTTACTTCTTATACAAATTATTCTAAATAGATAGTTTATGACCAGAATGTGTCTCTCAAGCACACAGAGTCACATTGTATGTTTTTAAATTGTATTTATTGATAAAACCTTCGGTTACTTAGAACCTTTTTGGGAGTGCTTACAAACAGTCAACATATTTTTAGATGTTTGATAAATAAACTGCTTAATAATTATTTTTAAAATATTAGAATTTTTTCTACTTATTTTTATAACTATCAAATTAATATTTATCAAAATAAGAATATTATAAATTTTTTACTTATAAATATTTTTTAAAGCATATTTTTATTTATAAGTCATTTATCACTTATAACTATTTTTTCTAAGCACTCCCAAACCCTACGTTTTCTTGATTAGAAATCTTTAGTAGTTGAACGGTCGTTTCAACATCGATTCCGCGCAATGTTGTTGCTCAAAGGTTGGGGCCGAAGATGGTCTTTCAGTTGAGAGTTGAGATTTTCTTCGAAATCTTTTACACGCCCTCACATCAATATCAACGTAATCGTTGTTAAGAGTGGTTCTATTATCAACAGTCCAATCTTTTGCTGGTAGTTGAGATTTCATACAAAATCTCTGGCACACATACACCAAAACGACCATTGTGAAGAGTGGATCCATTTTTATCAACCCCATATTTCCATTTTTTATTTATCTTATTTCTTCTTCTTTTTCCCTATAAAATGTCACATACTTCAAAACCTAGCTAGCTTCTTATCCGCATAATAAACCACGCATTAATATTTCCTACCACAACTCATTCATGTGAAAGCATAGTAGCTTTTGAAGGTTAATTCACAATTCAGCTTGTAAGAAAAATCCATTCTCTTAGCCAATTGATACGTAGCTAGTGATGACCGACAGGAAATGAGTAAAGACTAAAGAGCATCTATCACACATTTAATAATGGGATGTAAACCCTAGTCAAACTCCAAATGGATAATAATTGACAGCTAGTCGCCTCTGCGTCCATAAAAATATACATTTCTAAAGGAACAAGGCGATGATTAATAAGAATAAACACATAAAAATAGAAAATAAAAAATACAACCACCACCACAAAAATGTAAGAGTCCCCCTTTCATTTGATGCCTTTGATGGTGACCCATCGAAATAAGTGAATTTGGTTCCACATTAGACGGCCATAAGTATAGTGAATAAAACCAATCTAGAAAGCTACAACAAGTTTATGTTCTTTTTTGTTTACTTTCTAATCCCTTTATATCCACCAGAAATATCCGATGTAAAGAGGGAACTGGACACTGGGTATGAAAATCATGTGTTGTAAATTGATACCTACTAACTTGTGACAAAGCTAGCTAACATGTCATGGGGGTGGTTTGATTTTAAATTAAATATTTGAGGAAAAATATTTAAATATATTACTTGAAAAATTCATTCATTAATGTATATCCAACTGCATATATAGTTAAATTTGTCCTTTCTTATTTGGATTGTTATAGTTGATCATAATATATTAATGCAACTTATATCTATATGAATATTATAGCTTGAGCTACCATGGCATATAAAATTCAAGATGTGGTACCATATATAAGATGTGGTTAGGCATAGAATTTGGACAACTACTATATATATAAGAGTGTAATATGTGTCTTAGTTAGGGTATCTTTTGAGATGTTATGTTGGATCTAAAATATCAGTTGTTAGGGCACAAAAGATGTTAAAATCTAACAAATCACAAATGTTATTATGTGTAATACGGCATAACATTTCTCTAGATATAGGTTATAATGGGAGGGGGGCAGAGATGGACTAATGGTCGAACTGATTCATGGTTCGACCCGTTCGTAAAGCATGAATCAGGATCTGATCTTCCCACTTATAAAGGGAGGCCAATCTATGGACCACCCATTAGTTTAATCTATACAAATCGGCGAATCTAAAGCCGAATGGGTATATATATGGCCCATACGGTTTATATTTGTGGGCTTGATGTCAACTGATCAGAACCTACGGATATGCATGAGTTTTATCCAAACTGCTCCATATTCAGGGCTAATTTTTCATAAAACGAGTTCATCATCCATGAGTGTTTATCAAAATTATTCTTCTAAAATACTTAATTAAGAAAATTTATGGATTTGGCTCCTCCCATGTTGATGTAGTGGGGAAGTCTGCTGGAGAGAAACTCTTTTCAAAATGTATTACACACGACACTAATTAATTAAGAACTTTTCTTACTCTTAATAAATAATTAGTTACAATGTCGTAAGAATTAAGAGCCTCAAAAGTAGGTCAACATTTGTGGTCGAGGTTGGAAATTTTAATGAAAACTCAAGTTTTTCATAACACCTAGCTAGTTTGCTAGGTCTTGTAGTTGTAGGCTGTAGCTAGGGACTTAGATTTCCCACCAACAAAAAAATAAAAAAAAACAAAGTTGTAATTGAGGTAGAAGAAAACGCAGAAACACAATAAATATTATGCGCTAGTTTTAAAGAATCACGATTCGCTCATGAATACATAATTTTCTTGGCAGCCAACCACCAAAGGATAGATAACTAATTCATGAATGATTGTTCAAATAAGAACCAATCAATGTATGTGGTAAAAAAAGACAAGTGCATGTGTACGAAATAGTTCAAATTATGTAGTTAAATAGTAGTTTGCATACATTATGTACATTGAATATTTGTGTTTGGCCAAGAATTATCTATTGATTCATTTGCCTCAATTTGAATCTGTTCCCTAGAATGAACATGTTCTTAAATGCTTTTTCACATCGGCTAAGAGGAGATTGCTTTTCAACCACCTTGGCATCAACTGTCACCCTAGCGAGATTGATATAATGGAAAAGGCGAAAAATTTAACAGAATACCTGTATCACCTGTACGTAATATTCACAGAAGTAATTTCTCTCCATTCATTTTAAGTATATGAAAAAATGTGTAATGCATTTAGATTCGCATCATTTCAAGACTAAACTCCGGTATAAAATTTAGAACTTATAGTTCCAACCTTAATATTCATACCAATATTGATTTCATTATATTTAAAAATTTTAAAATAGAGTAAAAGGCCCAAATATCATCAACCTCAAGAGTATAGGAAAATTAGACACAACTATCAAAACTCGTAAAAATCATCCGCAATCCCGAAACTCAACACTGTACATACTAATCTATATAGATAATCAAAATTGGTAAAATGGGCCAGGCCAGGCTTTTCGGCCCTCGGCCCAGCTCATGGCTTGGTAAAAACATTCGGCCCGAAACTCAGCCCAATTCGGTGCTTTAGGCCAGGATCAACCCGGTTTGGCCCAGTCTGGCCCGGCCCACCTACACCGTAGTTTTAATTTCATGTTTGCTGCACAAGTGAGAAGAAATATTTTTTTTTTAGTCCTTATAATTTAGTTTTCACATGATAAATTTTAAATCCTTCTCCAACTAAATATTTCTTATAAATATCTCTTTTGTACTCTAATTTTTCATCATATTTTCTTACACATTTTCTCTCTGTTATCTAATCTTTTAATTCATAATATTTTAAATTATAATTAATCTTCATTCATCCATAATCTCTAATAAACTATTTTCTATAAATTATACCAAAGTAAAAGGTAATTAGTTTTTAATGTTAACAATATTATTATTTATTATTATACTTATTGTTAACGTTTTACTTTTTTACTTACAATTTTATTTATTAATTTATTTTTATGATTAATCTCATTTACTCTTAAATTTGTTTATAGGAAATAGATCGTCATTAATATGATTTCAACTCTCTAAATTAGTATGAGGAAAATTTTAATGCCGAAATCGATTCAAATTCACTATCGACATTATCAATTTCAGTACAATTTAATATAACACTAGGTCTACCACCACCACCACCATCATCATCTAATACCGATAATGCTACAATCGTAAATATAATGCATACAAAGAAACATAATAAGCGAACATCCAATATTTGGGATATATTCGATATAGTTCCACATAAAAATAGGAAAGATGAGAATATTGATGGTGCAATGTGCAAGTATTACAAAAGTATCTTGTTTGCAGGTCCAAATGATGGAACAAATCACTTGAAACGCTACAAAAAAAATGTATTGCTAAAGATAGTGTAGATATGAAAAAAAAACTCAACTGAATTTTAATACTAATGGTACAATTGGTACGTGAACTTATGATCCAATAGTTGCTAGAGAATCTCTAGTTAGACTTATTGATGCTATTGATTTACCTATTAATTTTGGTGATAGTGTTTATTAAGAGGAGCATATTAGAAAAGCATATAATCCATAATATAAGAGTCAAAGTAAAAATACTACGAGATCTAACATACTTGTATATTTTTTAGAAAAATTATGAATTAAAAATATAATGTGCTGATTTGAATCTTACTTTTTTCTTGACTTCTGATCGACCGAGGGTCTAGTTTCCCTCGATTCTCCTTATGGATGTGAACAAATGCATTACAACCAAAAATTGTTGGGGTGAGATTATTGGTGGTGCGCACGTCGGGATAATATTGAGAGAGAATTTCCATTGGTGTTTTAAATCCCAAAATTATGGAGGGTAGATGATTAATTATGTAAGTTGATGTAAGTACCGCTTCTCCCCAATAGGTTTTTGGAACATTATGTTGGAAAAGTAGGGCCCTTGTTGTAGCTAGTAGGTGACCATTCTTTCTTTCGGCCACTCCATTTTGTGGTGGGGTGTAAACCTAGGAGGATTCATGAATAATCCATTCTTTCTGAAAATATGAGGATAAACTATGATTGAAGTAATCTCTAGCGTAATCTGATCTAAATCGTTTTATCTCAACACCAAACTGATTTTTGATCATGGTGTGGAAGATGGGAAGTATACTGCTCACATTCGATTTAGACTTAAGAAGGAAAATCCAAGAGAGTCGTGTGCAGTCATCAATAAATAAAACAAACCATCGTGAACCTATTAGGTTTGGGACTGTAGATGGTCCCCATAAATCACTGTGGATCAAGGAAAATGGGGTTAGAGTTCTTTCATGTCTAATAGGAAACGATACCCCTTTGTGTTTGGCTAATTTACACACACATCACAATGGAAAAATTCATCACTGAATCCCTTAAATAAATTAGGAAACATATTTTTCAAAACTCCAAAAGATGGGTGACCAAGTCTAAGATGATGAAGCCAAATAGTGTCTTTATTGGATGATGATAACAATGACAGAGATAATTTCTTTGTGACAGTATTTGAAATGCAAGAATTTTCAAGATAGTAGAGCCCATCCCTTTCCCTAGCAAGTCCAATCCTCTTCCCCGAATCCTAGTCTTGAAATATACAGCAAAAAGGATAGAGAACAGCATTACATTTCATGTCATGTGTAAGTTTTTTAATGGAAATCAGGTTGTTGGATAATTTAGGGACATGAAGAACATTTCTTAGTGTAAGAGATGAATTAAGATAAATGTCACCTACACCTACTACAATAGTAAGAGAAACATCTGCAATAATTATTTTTCTATTGCTAGGACAGGGAGTATAAGTTCGAAATTTTAGAGAAGAGTGAGTCATGTGGTCAGTGGCTTCAGAGTCAATAATCCATAAATTCCCAATGGCATTATTTGATACATTTTGTTCATGAGAAGTAGGAAACTTACCAGAGAGTGCAATAGAACATGCACCACTAGGCTTCTCTAGCTTTTCTAATAGCCCCCTTAGTTTCTCGATCTCCTCCTTTTTGAACTCATTGCGATCATGTGACTATTTTTGACACATTTGACTTGTGGTTAAATGAGATTGATTTTGATGTCTTTGCTGCCCTCCTCAGTTGCCCCACTCTCTACTTGGAGGTTTACCATTTAGCTTCCAACATTTCTCTCTTGTATGTCTAGAATTTTTCCAACAGGTGCACCATAAGCCATCCTTGCTGTCTTGTTCGGAAGACCTTAGTAAATCTTCCTTCCCTCCTTGAATTGAAGGTTGGCCTAGTCTTGGTACCATAGCTGATCCTTCTATGTTCTTAGGGTCAAGCATGATTCCCCGGTGATTTTCCTCAGCCCTAATGATTGAAATAGTCTCCTTTAGAGATGGTAATTCCTCCTTACCAAGAATCTGCACCCTAACCTGATCAAACTCGGCATTAAGTACTGCAAGAAAATCATAAACTCGATCTTTTTGAATAAATTATTTTATAATTGCAGCATCCTCTGAACATTTAGTTTTAATGCACCGGTAGTGATCTAGTTCCTGCCACAAGCTCTCTAGGACGTTTGCATACTCAATAAATAGTCTTGTTGTCCTGTTTGGTTCCTTATGTCTTGACTTTGATCTCATACACCTGTGCTGCATTGCAAGCTTTGGAGTATGTTTGATTAACGACATCTCAAATTTCCTTGGCCGTTGATAGGAACATGCGAGTGTCGCTGATATCATGATGCATCAAACTCCATAGCCATGACAAAATCACCAAATCAGCTTCATCCCATGCTGGAAATCTCGGATCTCCCTCCTTTGAACCCATTCCTTAGAGGTGGTTGAGTTTCCCTCTACCTTTTAAGTAGGTTCGGATAAATTGAGGCCATTTCAAATAATTTTTCCCATTCAACCTATATGCTAGTTGAATTTGTTGCAGGTTGTTTAACTCATGGTGAAGGATAATCTCCTCACAGTGAACAGTGTTGAATCATCATACATATTGAAAATTCAAGGTTGATATAGGGTTTGACATTAAAGGCTAGAAGAATACTGCCTTATAGCTTTGATACCATGAAAAACGTAGGTTCTGTTTTTCTTACTTTTACTAAGTTATATATAAGGTTACAGAGGAGAAAAAATAGGTATAAAAAAATTATATCTATACATAAATAGTAATCTTTTATTCTAGTCTAATCATAAGCCCATTATTCTAGGAGAGACAATAACTACGAGTATCGTTCCTTTATTGACTATTTCCTAACAGTTTTTCCTCACATCTGAATTCATGGATATGATCATTGTGACTGAGTTTTGTCTCAAGTATTATTTACCAAAAAGCCATCCAGGGAAAAATCAGTATGTCACAGATATTCAAGGTTATTCCCTTTAAACAGATACTCCCGAAGGTAGCAGACTAAGCTTTCGTTGGTGCTTTTTTCTTGTGCCTCTGCAACTTGGATACCACTTTTGCTAAGCGCAGCACCCTTCAGAACTTGAATTTAAGTAATACTTGATCTCCATTCATTAATGGGATAACGGGACTATGGGAAGATAGATTAGAAAGCCTCTTTTAGGTTGACGCCTTTTTCCTTGATACGCTTTCTACATTTTCTTTTGTAGCATCATTTTGCTTTTTTTCTGCTATATTCATTTGCATGATATTGGTCAAGTCTGAAGTTGAATTACCAGCGTGGAACTACTGCCGGGTCTGCTTTAGCAACAGCGGTCCAAGCTTTACCCACAGCTGCTATGTCTCCGGCTTCTGCTTGTGCAAGTGCTATACATTATACTCTTCTTGGCTTTAGAAATAGGTCAGTTCATAAATCTGTTTTATATTTATTTATTGAGCATGCAATCCTTGGAACCTTAGCTAATGTCAGTCCTTGTTCGTTCAGTTTTGGATCCCGAGAGGAAGAGGGAATCTATGGAGAAATATTTGGGTCCCACTGAATCATTGGAAGAAAATTAATAGTCAGTGATAGGTGTACACTGTGAATATCTAAGGGTGAGTTTTGCTAAACGTTTATATCACAGTTTAAAACTCTAGTTTGGGCGATAAAATTGCAGCTTGTTTAAAAACTCAGATCCTAATGTAAATCTAAATCATTTGCACTCTAAATTTTATTTTATTTTTTTTTAAATTTTATTTTGAGTGTGTACAAAATGTAAATATAATGGTTCTTGTTAGTTTTCCCACACTTTTAGGCTACTTTGTAATTTTAGGAATGTGTCGACCTCATTTTTTTTAAAGTTATTCCCCGACATTTTATTCTTTCAAAGCCTCGGTTAGATGTAATAACTTAGTTCTATCTGTTCGTATATTACCAAAATCTTTAGTTAAAAAAAGTTTTCTTATACAACGAAAATTGTCTTGTGTACTACCGTGATCTAGTCAAATCTCTAGTATTTCCGGTATTTATTATTTATTATTGATTCTTAGTATTTTCCTAATTATTTATTGGACTGTTTGGGGGAAGCTGGAACAAGGTGATTGTAGGGTTATTCTGGCTCGGCTAAAAATGCAAGCGAATCAAAGGTTTCTCTTTGAAAAGAACCATCGGGAACGATTGTGTGAATATGAAAAAAGAGGGGGAACAAAGTGATGTTTGCTTACACATCTCAAAATCAATTTCCCCTTCGTACCATTGTTTTTGGGACAAGAAGCCTTATTTGATTTGATGTTTGTTCACGCATGGCAAAAAACATTTTAAAAAATATCTCCAGTTTTTCTTTGTTCTTGAAAAGTGCTTGAAGATGTTTTCTCGTGTTCTGACAATTTTGCATTCCAAAAGAATTGATTTGATACAAACTCTAAGATCCTCTATATATACAGTCCCAAGAGAGACATTTTATGAGGTAAATTAGGATCTTAATTATACCGATTGCAATAAATAATGAATTTCACTTATTCAAGTTATACAGTAAGTAAGTAAGTCGATAGTTATCATTTACAATTATACATACAACCTATATAAGGAAAGAGTAATTAATATATAATTGTCATTCCCTCAAATTGATACTAGTAAATTAAGAAGCATCAATTTGTTAGTATGAAATGGATGTCTTGCTCGAATCATTACTTTAGTGAAGATAACGAAGATCTGGGGAGATATGTGAAAGAATGATCATTTGGCGATCAAAAGCTTTACGTATAGAGTGACAGTTCACCTTAATATGATTTATTCATTCATGAAACACTAGATTTGCAGCAATTTAAATACCAATGGTATTGTCACTATCAAGTAAAGTAAGATGACTTTGAGAGAAATCAAGCTTGGAAAGAAGACCCATAGCTACACAATTTCTGAATAAGCAGCCGAGGTAGCTCGATATTCAACCTCAGTGGATGATTTGAATACACAATCTTACTTTATACATTTCGAAGAAATTGGGGCATCATCGGGATACATGAGTATCTAGACAATAGTGAACTTTTGAGTATTTAGACATCTAGCCCAATATGCATCATAGTAAGCACGCAATTGAAGAGAAGAATCAAGTGGAAAGAATAATTCTTAGTCAATGGACTAATGAGATACCAAATAATATGGCCAATTGTAGCTAAGTGAAGATGCCAAGGAGATTTCATGAACCAGTTGACCATGTGGACAACACAAGAGATGTTAGGGTGGGTAATGGTCGAGTTTATAAAACTACCAACCAGTTGCCTCTAGAGAGTCGCATCTAATATAGGATCTCCTTCATCTTTTTATAGCTTTACATTTACTTCTATAGGAGTATCGACTGTCGTAGCATCCTTTGGCAAACTAGGGTGATAAGATCTTAAAGATACTTTTGGTAGTTCAAGAATATCTCATGTGGGCATGAACAAACCTCAAGTCCTAAAAGATAAGTCATATGACCAAGATCGTTCATATGAAAACAGCTATGCAACATAGTTTGAACTTCATCAATTAAAGTAGTGTCATTACCCATAAGAATAATATCATCCACATAAAATAGGAGAATAACCATATCCATAATAGTCTTAAGAAAAAAAGAGAGATGATTCTTAATAATTCTGTATAAAATGAAAACGAAGTAGTGTGCTGCAAAACTTCTCGAACCACCTTAGTGGAGCTTGCCTTAGGCCATAAACAAATCACCTGGGCTTACATACATCATTTAGGGAGATTGTGGACATATCAAATGGAAGTTTCTTACATATATCTTCCTTAAGGTCTTCATGCAAAAAAGAATTATTTACATCCATCTTATGTAACATACAACACTTTGAGGCAGCAATTGCAAGAACTGTTCTACTTGTTGTCATCTTTGCAATATGGGAAAAAGTCTCATCATAATCAAGTAGAACTCTTTCTTAATCTCAAGCCTTACTAATCGAGCTTTGTGACGATCTAAAGAGCTATCAGATTTAAGTTAACATAAACTACACATTTACTTCTTATTGCATTTATGGATGGCGAACACAGTACAATGTCACAAGTTTGATTTCCTTCTAATATTGAAGTTCGTCTTTCATTGCTTGTTGCCATAAAGTGCCAACAATCATGCTTTATGATCTGTTTATAATAGAAGGAATATAAACATCATACAAGGTGGTGGATAGTGAAAGTGAGTTGTCATAACCATATCGAACATGAGGTTTTGAGGCTCGAGTGATGCAACAAAGAGGAGGTGATTCCCTGACAGTGCTTGGAGCATGATCAAATTCCAAAGGAGGATCTTGTGGAGGGGAGGGGGAGGCAAGGAAATGACATTTTGAAAGATACAACTTTGTTTGGTATGAGGATCATAGTAAATAAAACTCTTATAATTGCCGGCATATCCAAGAAAAATACACTTAGCCGATTGAGTTGTGTGTTTTGTTCTTTCATGAAGAGGAAGATGAACAAAACACACACATCTAAAACTACTTCTTCATAGTATAATATTGGAACCAGAGTTACGAACAAGTAACTATGATTCATTAAATTACTTTAAATCCGAAATGTTACTTCTACATTTGCTATTATAACGCTAGAGTCCTAATACTAATCAAACTAAAAGATTAATACTAATCAAACTAAAAGATAACTTATGATAACTAAAGATAAATATAACTGAATATATCTAGAATTTAGTCTTCTTATCCTCTTTGATCGCATCCTAACATTAATCAACCCGATGAATCTAAAAAGTGGAATAAAACTCACTCATAGAAAGACTTCCCTATGTGAGGTTTGCTAGATTGAATTTGAGTTAAAAACATTGGGCTATGTTTTTTTGATGATAAACTTTCTTCAAGTAGTTACACATTATAGTCATCATTTGATAAGGGCATAAATTTAAAATAATTTTAGATTCAATTGACCCAAGTGTCCAATACATAATATGTGCATCTTTGATCTCCTACATTTTTGATCTCTCACGGACATATTTTTCCTTCTTCTATTTGTTAGGTGCTCGAGAAATTCCATCTATATGCCCCCAATCCCCCCCTTTAACAATCAACTAAAGAGGCAAACCTTGCTCCAATAGAGGCATATTAAGGTAAATTAGGATCCTAATTAGCCTAAAATCAGTCAATGTATATGAGGAATTTCAATTATTCTAGGTGTATAGTTGGTAGACAACTATGCATAAAGCCTATATAAGGAAAGACTAATTAATACATATCTATTGATAGAGGGGAAGGATTGAAGGCCTTGAAATGAAGGCAAAGAGGTGTGCTAGATTTACAAGTTCGAAGAGGAATGGAGGCGAAGGGATGGGTGGATGGATTTCTTCATCGTCTTTAATTCAAAATTCTTGGTTAATAACTTAAAACATGAATATTGAAAAATATGGTTGTTTTCCCAAAACAATGATCTAAAAATAGAGAAAATATCCCTAGGCAATTATCCAATAATTTTTTTTTTGGTAGTGTTTTAATTCTTATCATATTTTTAGTGGGTTGAAACTCTGCTCCAACCAAGTGTCTCCCAAGGGTTTTTTGAAGACTTGATACTAAAACAGTTGTCAAATGCATTTGTCATTCTATCGAGAATTTTCATAAATTTAAGAACTAAAAAATCAATTTTTAGATGCCTAACAACTGATAGTTGAATGCTCAATAAATTTTGGTTTTTGTGATTTTAGCAACCTAAAATAAACATCATAGATTCTGTATTAAAATGAACTCAATCGAAGAATTTTGTTTTTCGATTTATTAATCTATTAAATAAATAATTGGGGGTTTTCATATTGCCAATTTTGATGAACGACACATAATTAAACAACTTAATTGAATCATAAAGAATGTTCCTTAATTTGTTTAGACTTAGTTTAATTCTAAACATATTCTAAGCAAAATTTTATGTTGCTGATCTCAAAATACAATTTCTATATTACTCGAATAACTAATGTATTTGTCTTGATTCTCCCTTGGATGCATGTATAAAATAAAGTTGATGTGTATTAGCCATTGCTAAGGGACTTTATTTTATAAGTTTATATAGGTCCACCATTAAATCTATAACAACTATTAGTAAGACGTGTCGAGCCCATATTTTTGAACAACCTCTGATGGATGACCACAACAAGAATAGATGATGTTGAGGTTGAGGTTCGTTGGGATCGAGGATGTGGTCAACAAATATTGTGATAACTGGGCGAGATGGGAGAGCGGTAAGTGACGTTGAGGTTGAGGTTCGTTGTGATTGAGGACGATTTCAGCAGGTATTGTGAAGCTGAGGCAAGATGAGAGTGTTAGATGAAGTTGAGGATGAGTAGGGTATTCTCTCGGTCGTCTCTAGACTGAGGCACATCTGGTAATAAAGCGCTGAAGAGGAAGGAGACAAGTGGGAGGCTACTCTAGTCTCTGAGTAGGGAGCATATCTCTATCATATCAGAGGATGGCTCTAGCACTAATCGTGAAGCATATTTCTGCCATATCAGAGGTGGATGGCTCTGACACCGATCATGGAGCATAGAATGATCATACCATTGAGCAATGAGAACTTGACACGTGTAAAAATTTATAGGGTTTCATAGCTTTTCCCTATGTATAAAAGCTAATAAATGTAGAAGAATAGAGGCAAATACAATAATACTTAACTTTTTATAATATATTCACCTAAAATTCCTTAATACTAATTAAAGCGTCTGAACAGAGTTGGCCAAAAACAACCCCTACCACTCATTGTTTGTTGGTGCAGATGAGTTGATCTTGGAGCACAATGTCTGTTGTGGAGCCCTTTGTTGCAAACAAATTTTCATGTTAACAGTTTGGTGCTGATTGTGGTGACGTTGTCTTCATTTTCAAAAATTTCAATGAATCAACAACCTAAGTTTGAGAGAGTTTCAAAACGAGTCTATATATTATAAAACATAACCCAGGGAAGGCTTTGTTGGATTAGGTAGAGCGGTTTCACCGAGCTTCAAAGAAAGTGGATTGGCTTGAGGACATATGAGTTATACATACTTTTCTAGGAGTCACGATCGACAAGAAGCTCATCAGTCACTCAAGTAAAAAATGCTTCAGCTTCTATACTGAGGCACTGTTAGAAGCTAAAAGGATAGGAATGGCAGAGGAAATACTAGTGTCACAATTGAAGAGTCAGTAAGAAAGAGAGGAAAATAGCAGAGTAAGTGAGGCAAGGAGAAAGAGGGATGACCAAAGGGAAAGCGGGAATAGAGAAAAGACAGGAGGAAATGAGGAGCCTAGATAAGAGAAGAGGATCCTCATTATTTAGGAACACCTTCACTACTTTAGTGGCAAGTATTGAGGTGATCTACACTCACTTCAGGAACCACAACTTGTTTAGAGCCCCCGAGCCATTGAAGAGTTCTTCGGCAAGTATTATGGAGATCATGGTCATAAAATTGACGATTGTTTTCATCTAAAAAGAGAGGTTGAAATATTGGTCTAAGAAGGGTGTCTAGGAGAATTTATCAGTAGAGAAGGAAGGGGAACTAGAGAGGAGGAAGAATGAATGATAGAAGAGAGAATATAGTCGATGACTATCCTAAAATTAATCTTGTGCATCATAATGTGGTGGGAGAGATACAAGGGATTGTAGGAAGACCCGAGGGAGGAGAATTGGGGCATCAAAGGAGTAAATTAATGCAGAGTTTGACATAAGCATATGTTTTCTCAATCTCAACGGCACTTCAGCCTAAGAATTCAATTGACATCACTTTCAATCATCTAGACAAGAAAGGGGTTGTCTAACCCCCATAACAATGCTTTTGTCATCTTGACCAATGTCTCCACCTTGCTAATCCAACGAGTGCTAGTCAATTTTGGAAGTGCTATAGATTTTTTTTCCCTCTCTACCTTTAGAAAGATTGGCATCATCTTAGACTGATCAACACTCATCTAACCGTTTCTCTAGGAAGTTCTTGTACCCTGAAGGGATGATAACCCTACCAATGAGTTTGGAAGAAAGGGCATATAGGCCAACAGTTATGGTAAACCTTCTTGTGGTTAACTTCTTGTTTGGATATAATATTATATTGGGCCACCCTTCTCTCAACTCCCTAGGGGATGTAATTTCAACTAAGCACCTAGTGATAAAGTTCCCCTCAGAAGGTGGTGTGGGAGTGGTGAAGGGAGATCATAGCAACTCAAGGAAATGTTATCTTATCTCACTCAAAGAGGGAGGGTTAGAACACTTTACTGAAATTCACATAGTTGAGAGTGATCAACCTATGGGGGATGAGGAGAAAATAGGAAAGAGGTTGAGGGTCTCCTCAGCCGAGTCCCTTCAGTAAATCAAGTTTTCAAGGAAGAGGAAGTTGAGAGTAGGAATCGAATTGACTGATGTTGAGCTTAGCAATATAGTTCAGACATTAGGGCTTAACCTGAATGTATTTACTTGGGATACATCTGAGTTGACGAGCATTAAAGAAGATGTCATCATACATCTGCTCCATGTTAGGCCAGGGGAAAGACTGATCAGACAAAGGAGAAGAAAGTTTAATAAAGAAAGAAACAAGACTGCAGCTAACGAGGTAAAGAAATTATTGGTAATTGGAGCGATTAGGGACATCCAATACCCAGAGTGGCTCTCAAATGTGGTATTAGTATCCAAAGGGAGAAGAAAATGGAGGCTTTGTGTTGACTTTAAAAATCTGAATGTTGGCAAGCCTTAAGGATAGTTACCCTTTGCCCAACATCAATCTTATTATAGATGCTACTGTCGATCATAAATTGCTGAAGTTTATGGACGCTTATTCAGGGTACCATCAAGTCAAGCTTTGGACTGGAGACTAGGAGAAGACTTCCTTTATTATGGATACGAGCACATATTGTTACAATGTAATGCCCTTCAGGTTCAGCTGATGCCACCTTTTAGAAGTTGGTCAATAGTATGTTTCTGAAATAGTTAAGGAGGACATTGAAAGTTTATGTGGATGATATTCTAGTGAAAAGTGTGAGGAAGGAGACCATTAGGAGCACTTGAAGGAAGCGTTTGATATAATTATAATTATAATATATATTGTGTGGTTTAGGATTTTGTATATTGTGAGGTTTTAAATAATTATAATATATATAATTATTAAAATTGAAGAATATATCAAAAAAATTATCATATTAAAAAAAATATGAAAAAATTTAAAAAGGTAGAAGGTCAAGCAAATACTTCCTACATTGAGAGTGGTGATCAAAGTTCTAATCACGGCTTGGTCATATTTCGTAAAGAGGGAATTGAGGAGATACAATCTCACTGTAGCTAGTAAGCCCTTTTCTGCCATAGAGTGTGAGAGCAACTATAATGGCTCCTAGATGAAGGTGGGAATAGGTTTCTTTGATCCATCGATCAATTATCTGAGGATCTATAGTAAGCTGTAAATATTGCTCCTTTAAGAAGGAAGGAATTAAGTATTTATCAAGTTTAGTGGATTGAACGTATTGATTAAGGGCGAAGAGAGTTAACAAGCCGTCTCGTTGTCTTAGTAAATCCTCTATGCCGTTTGAATTCTAAAATTATATTTGAGATTTTGAATAATTATGATATATATATAATTATTTAAATTTAAAAATAAAATTAAAATATTTAATAAAATTAAAATATTTAAAATATTATAAAATTAAAATATTTAATAAAATTATTTTTATATATTTTATTAAAATAAATGATATAATTAAATTAAAAAAAAAGACCGATTATATCTCTGTTTTTTTCAATCTCCTTTTTTCGACATTTCTATTTGATTTCTCACCGACCATAAACCCATTTTTCTATGCAGTACTTCTTGTTATACTTTAACATCGTACGATTTAATCACGTGTTAAACATGATAAGAGCTGAGAATTCTCAGCCTAAGAAAAAAAAGGCAACACGTGTTTTTTATTACCTGGTGCCAAGTATTTTGTGGTGACTTGAAATATCTGTGGGGTCCCCACTTTCTAATATCCATAACGTTGAAAATAATATGGATAAATAAATTAAGAGAGATACGCAGTACTGTCACATCATGAAGCTGTGCTGACACAAAAAGGTGGTTTGAGTAGCACAGAACCGGGAATAAGATATGAGGTGTAGTAATTTGGGTGAACAAATTTTGGGTAAGAAATCAGGTGAATGGGTTTAATAAAAATAAGTTATATATTAATAGAAATTATATTCACTCAATTTTTTTATTTTTTATTTTTTTTTTTGTAATTTAGATATTAATAAAAATAAAGAGTTTGTATTTTGATGAATTTTTAGATTACACAAATATAATTAAATGAAAAATAAATAAATTAAAGTAGTGATTATATATTATTTTATTTTGGGTTATATAAACTACAGAGATATTGCTATAAAGACTACAACTTTTTACATCTCAGAAGCGTAGTAAAGAAAATTCTAACAAGTACCCTAAATTTACTAAACCCAAAAATTTGAAAAAGACTACATTTTATTATTATAACTCCTATGGAAAACCTAAAAACTATGAGATTTTCCAGGATAAATAGAATTAGAGGAATCTCCAGAAAAATCCATCATCATCAGCATCATCCATTCGTTGATCTGATTATCCTCTCCAATATTATTATTATTATTATTATTATTAGTACTATTATGTCTGTGATTTGCTTCCCCTTCCGTAGTTAAGGTTTCCAGTGGATAAGAAACACTGCTCCTCTCAACGTCATTTCCTTCACTTTTCGTATCCTGGTCCGTGCACATTGTCCTTGGACATGGGCTCATCGAGCTATCCGGAAAAGGAAAATTGAGCTTAGCCCGCGGCCCACGGAAGTCGATAGCAGCTTTATCGTAAGCCCGGGCTGCCTCCTCCGCCGTATTGAAGGTTCCGAGCCAAACCCGGGTTGCCAGAATCGGATTTCTGATCTCTGCGGCCCATTTTCCCCAAGGCCTCTGTCTCACCCCTCTATACTTGTTTTTCTTCAACCGTTTCTTTGGTACTTTGGTTACTACTGTCTTTTGATCCACGTTTTCATATTCCTGTTGAGAATTAGGCGGGAAAAAGTAAATGCATCCCAGGCAGCCGTTGATCCTGCAAATATGACACGTGTCCACATCGTAAGGCGATAAAATTATGTCATTAATTGTACTGGTGCTGGAGGATGACGTGGCGGTGGCTGAAGTGGATGTGCCAGAGGGGACGTCACTGAATGCGTTAACAATGAAAGAGAGCTGTTGCTCGTAAGAGAGATGATTGGGCGGTGAGGACATGCCGTTCGCCAGATCCGAGGTGAAACGAGGTAGTTTTGCTGCTGACATGGAGAGTTGGCAAAAAAATTTCGTATTCCGATATCAGGAGACAAGTAGAGGGAATTAATCAGAAGTCAGGAGTGTGTTTCTAGTGTTTTGGTTTCGTTTTAGAGAGGTGAGGGTGAGAAAGAAGGTGCGAGTGGCATTTTATATACTTCACTGTGGAGGATGACGTGGCAGCTACAAGAACCCACACACCGATTATCCACGGTTGTTTTCTGAAGGAAATTTGTATAGCACGTGGGGAATTAAAAGGCAAGTATCGAAACTATTTTTTATTTTATTTTTTCTTTTGGACTAACTAAAATACTATATTTACTTTAAAAAATGATCTTAATATGTTACAAAGTAACTTTCAAATTTTGTCGGATAGCAGCGATAAATTTTTCGACCAAAAATGTTGATTACAATGAAAAGTGGGGAAAATATATATATATATATATATATTTTTTTTTTTTTTCCTTTTCATTATTTTAGGTGAAATTAAAAATTTAAATATAAAAATAAAATTTTTAACTATGAGATGTTAGTAAAATTGTAAGAATTGGGGTATGATTAAATAATTTTCGAAGCTAACCAAATGGTTGAATCCACTTTTTTGAAAAATCAATATATTGATTCTTCGGACAATCAAACATACATGTTGGAATACATCATTCTTATTCTCATTCAACTAATTATCTTTCCACCTATTCTGTCCATTTCAATTCCACTCATGAAGAGGCTTTTGATCCGTAGAGTAAACTAGAAGGTATGCTAATGTATACATAAATGTTAGTTTATTTTACGGGTAAAAGAGGCTTTCGACTCGTAGAGTAAACTACCATCTATGCTAATGTACTCATAAATGTTAGTTTACTCTACGGGTCAAAAGCTTTATCGACCTGCAGAGTAAACTACCAGCTACGCTCATCCCTATGCTTATTGAATTTGTCACAAATACGTGCCCATGCATGTTTGGAGAAGATGTCATTGACCATGTTCCCTTTAACCTTCTCTTCCGTCAATATGTCAGTTAAGATACTAAATATTCTTACCAAATAAAATAACAAATATAATATTACGAAATATTGTCATCATCTATATCATTTTCATTCTCTTCGTCATCCCAACCTTAACCTCAATCTCAATCTATTCTTACAAAAGAAACAAACAAAATTTTTTTTTATATACTTCTCGATGGCTCGATGGGAATATTAATGTCCATCAAGCCATCGATTAAGAAGTCCTTATGCACTACTCGATTGCTCGATGGCTCGATGGTCATTCATCGAGCAGTGCATAAAAACTTCTTGCTCGATAGACATTAATATTCTCATATAGCCATTGAGCAGTACATTATAAACTACTCGATGGTCCGAACATTGTAAATACTTTAAATTTCAAATCAAAATGAACATAATAACTAAAAAAAAACATGAAATTAATATTTCATTGTCATTTTGATGCCATTGTGATTATGGCACTACCGTCGATCTTTTTTCGGAATTTTTTTTCATATTTTCTTGAGTACTAACCATTGCTTTAGATTTTTCTTCAGATTTTTTCAAATGCGAGCTTAGATGTGCATGTGGCGTCGAGAAAGAAGAGAGGAAAATAAAAAGTACGAAGAAAGAAGAAAGAAGGAAGGATGAAACAGTAAGTTAGGGAAGATGCTGGTTTTTTTTTTCTTGCCGTTGGAATGAATCAGAGGTTAAAGATGAGGGCGGTTTCGTAATTGCATGTTTTTTTAATTAATTTATAAGGGAAAATAAAATATAAAGGTAACATTTATATAAATAAATAAATAAAAATTGAATATTTTTTGTTAAATAATTTTTTTTCTTAAAACTCGTTAACCTATTAACCCTATAATTAATTAAAATATATTCATTTTAATTAACTAAATTCCTCCTATTATTGTTTTTTTTTTTTTTGGTGACACATAAGAAACGTTGAATAAGTAAGAAGTAGGAGTGTTGACCAACAGATCAAGTGGGCTGTGTCGACTGTCGTGCAAGCAAGCGCATATCTAAATCAACGCTAAACGAAACAAAAACGCGGACCTGAAAACGTTAGCATTGACGTCGAAATCACGATCCGAAGATAAAAAGGAAACGTCTAATACTATGTGGACGTCTTACCAGCACATCTTATGTGGACTAAAAGCTGGACCACATCTCTCTTCTCCCTTCTCTCTTATCTTTTTCTCCGACCAACTCTACATCCTCTTCTCACCATTTTATTTTTTCTCTCTAATACACCGACGGAATAAAGAAGTAAAATTAAGAGCCGGTGCAAAATTTTAATTGATATATATATATTTTTCATAATATTTCATACTTAAAAATAATAAAGAGAAATTTTTAGATGATCCATCATAGCTAATATAATAGAAATTAACTATATGTTTATTTTTGTTTTTTCACATATAGTTAGTTTATTTGGATGGTTAGTAGAGGACTTTAAGAGAAATAATAAATATATCATATATAGGTAATTTTTAAAATAATCAAAAAATATAATATACACAAGATCTATATGATGTTACCTTAGTAAAAAAAATGACGTGACATGTGTGAACCTTAGATAATATATAGTCTAAAACTATATAATAATAATTCGCTATAAATACTTAATATGATTATCTTGAAAGCTTTTAACATATTCGGAGTAGAACTAAAGATACATCTCTTATAGTTAAATAAATTTAATGATATTATATTAAAGATGATTTTAAAATTAAAAAAAAAAACACTACAGAAACATATTAAAGGATCTCAATTATCCTTCTATTTTCCTTACAGGCGGTTGAACTAATTTGAACATAATATATATATTTTTTTATTTATATATATATATTTTTTATTTATATATATATTTATGTAAAAAATGGTACGATAATTACATAAAGCAAAAAGTGAAAAGAGTCATTATGTACGTTGAAAATTCTGGAAGAGACGGGAAAAAGCAAATATCAATACCAATAATCCTTCTAAAAAAAATCTAAACTCATTAATAGTAGTAGCTCTAATAGCTATGAAAAAATATCTATAGATTCATGTACATTACTGCATCGTAATGTTTCTCTTCGAATATTTTTTTAGTGCTTTTGAGGTGCCATTAGAAAATGGATCTGCATTGGAGAGAGACATGATGAAGACCTTGAGGTTATTTTCTACAACATAAACCGTAAGCATTTGTTTGGAAAGATGGATGAAGCATTCAAATTTTGAGAGAGGGAGAGAGATGGAACCTTACGTTATCCTACTAGGTAGCGAAAGAGATAATCGAGAAAACATAATCATCTCAGTGATTTGTAGTGACAACCAGAGAAAATCGAGAAAACGATTGGGTAAAGGCACTATTAGAAGGCAAGAGGGGACTCAGGAAACACAAGGGAGTTTGGACACCTTAATAAAAGAGAAGCTAGTTCATGCACTATTAGAAGGCAAGAGGCTTGGGAAGTTTACATCTCAGAACAGCTTCAAAGACAAGTATATCTTAGTGATTGAAGAGAAGTTGAAGCTGGAAACTAGGTCATTTGGTTAATATTTTTATTTATGTATCAATATGGACATTATTTTTGGGGGTTAATAAATTTGGTTGATATCTTTTTGGAAATATTTGATGGTAAATAGTTTGATGTTTTTGGGAGAATAAAGATAGTGACTATTTACTTATGATTCTCAAACTGAAAAAAATTGTTAACTTTAGTTGGAAATTATAATGGTCTGATGAAATATTAGGTGATTTTAATTAGGTATGTGCATAGTTTTGTTTTGACTATGGATTTGCAAAATTTTAATTATTTGACTAAATAAATATGAATAGAAATAATATATGATAAAATAAAAGAAGTAAATTATAAATATAAAAAAGAATGTGTCATCCTCTTCCATGAAATCTTCTAGAGTGTACATTGCATCCACTTCAAAAATCAATATCAATATCAACATTTAATGATAAAAATAATTAATATCAATATCAAATACTAGTTTACTTTACGGGTCGATGGGGCCGTCGAGTAAACTATAAGTAATGATACTCGACTAATTGAAGACTTCATCGACCCATTGAGTAAACTAGAAGTAATGATACTCGACCGGTCGAAAGCCTCATCGACCCGTTAAGAAAAATAGAAGTAATGATACTAGACGGGTTGAAAGCCACATTAACCCGTCGAGTAAACTAGAATTATTGATACTCGACGGGTCGATGGGGCCTTCGACTCGTCAAGTATCAATACTTCTAATTTACTCGATGAGATTATGCATGTTTGACCGACATCTCATATGTTGGGCTAAGACTACAGGCCGATATGTGAGATGTCAGTAAAATTATTAGAATTGGGGTATAATTAAATGATTCTCGGAGCTAACCAAACGCTTGAATGGGCTTCTTTAAAGAATTAATATGTCAATTTTCGAGCAACAAAACATACATGTGGGAATACGTCATTCCCATTCTCATGACAACTTGGGGTATAGTATTGCTCGATGAAATTCAGAGGATTATGACAACTTGATTCTACAACCACATACGCGAGGTAAATCAAACAAACACTTCACTGACTCCCGAGGTGGAAAATGAGTTAACGAAAAGACACATTGAATCAGTAAGAATGAAGGTTCGTAGCATGAATGACTCAACGTATGAGGTGATTCGCAGTTCTACTACTAATGTTTATATAGACTTGGATGAGAAGAGTTGCACATGTAGGGTTTTCCAAGGGGATAAGCTCTCATGTGTTCATGCCTTAATAGTTTTGAGTTACATAGCTTCGAATAACTGCATGATTCAACCTCACACCTTATGTTCAGATCACTACACGAATTTGAGGCAAGCGTATGCAAAATCAATATATCATATATCATCGAAGGATGACTGTGACTTTCTACCAAGTTTACGGCCCATTATCATCGAACCCCCTATAATTCGTAAATAAAGCGTGAGACTGAAGAAGAGACGTATACCTTCGAGGGGTGAATTTCCACGGAAGAGGAATAAGTGTAGAAAATGTGGGGATTTTGGACATAATAAGGTTACATATCGAAACCTCATTCCTCTGCCGGCCACAACCCCTGGGGCCCTAAATGCCCCCTAACCTTTATGATAGGATATGTTGTAATCTTTTTTAATTTTATAATTGTTATGGTATTTAGTTGTTGATGTATTGGAACTTATACATGAATGAGATTGCTTGATGTCTATATTACCTTAGACATCAAGCAATCCTGAATATAGAGTTTCATATAAAGTTTGGACTTTCATATTCTTTTATGTGAGATCCAACCATTTTTGTTCCAAATATAATATTTAGATATTATATAATGATAGAAAAATTCAAAATTGATGTGAAGAAATGAAAGTTTTAACCTTCATGGTTCTAGTGTAACATTTAGGTATTATGATTTCATATAAAGGTTCGACATTTATATTTTTGTGTACGAGATCCAACATTTTTTCTTCCAAACATAATGCTAAGACATTATGATAGAAATGTCAAAATTTAAGACAAAGTAACGAAATGTTTAACTTTCATGGTTATATGTGGAGTTTTAAGTATTAGGGTTTAATAGAAAGGTTGAATCTTTAGGACTTTATGTAAATGTATTAGAGTTTCATAAAAAAGTTCAATTTTTTTTGTTCTAAACATAATGTTAAGATATTATGTAATGATAGAAAGCAATTTATAAGATAAAAACTTCGAGGGTTTAACATTTGGAAATAATATATATGTCTCTTTTACCCAATTTCCTGTTGTCTTAAGGTTTAAGAGACATCGGAAAATTGAGAAAAAAAAGTTTATGTTTCTTTTACCCAATTTTCTAATATCTCTCAAAACTTAAGAGATCAGAAAATCAATTAAAATAGATAGAAGCATTTTATTTCAAAGATTAAACATTTCAGTACTTCATCTTAAATAGAAGGAAAAAAAAACCCTACAAGAATTAACTTATAAACAGAACAATTCCATCTATGTTAAATTCATTACCTATAAACAGAACAATATCCATAACCAATTATATCATTTCAATACTTTGACAAATAAAAGTGATAATATGGGATTAGAACAATGGGACATTCTCATTATTAACATGTGCAAGTTTAGTACCATATATGGTGGTACTCATGTACTTGACTATATAAACTCTACAGTTTCTACCTTTTTCTATGCAGTTTTCAAACAAGTCTCTCACCACCTCTACTTACATGATAATGCCTTTCTCAGCTATTCACTTTGACATCGCTTCATAGCTAGCAATGTTTGGCTGCAATAGTGGATCAACTTTCAATACTTGACCCTTGGAGTAGACATTCCTCTTGGCATGGATAATGTACGGAGAAAGTACAGCCACAACTGGCTTCCTCTTCCTCTTACCCCATCCACACTCGATATTCTCCATCTCGTCTCCCTCAATAATCTCGATTACCTTAGGGCTTCCATCCATCTCTGCTACCTCCTTATTACACCGGGGGCTTTTTCGATATCTACCCTACCCAAAGAACTCCGAGCCACAATAATTGTTGTGGGAGAAATTTGTTGTTTAGGAACGGGTGAGTCACGTGCCAGGGAGATAACTGATCAAGTGAAGGTACATTACCGGAAACACGATCCCAACTAGGTGGTGGCGAGGGTCACGACTGACCGAGGACGTATACTCCTTATTAATCATCACAACTATGTCTCTCACCTTCTTCTCCAAGTTGAACACCCTATTGTGTAGGTATACCATCATCTGCCTTAACATCTTCCCGAAATACCTTTATAGTCCCCTTTATAACTTCCTTAACTGCTTCGATTAACAATGAAATGGGCTTCAATCAGAAAGGGGGGAACGGCAACGCCTCCTCCTTGAAACCCATCTCCTCTAACCTAACCTTACAACCCATTTAAAATATGATCTCAGTCATGGCTGCCCTCCCAATCAGCCATTCTTTCCCACAACATAATCCCTTATATTCAAAAACTCAGAAATAGAAGAAGTCCAAGAAATCTCACCCTTCTTAGTCAAGAACAAGAACCCAAAGAATCCTCATGTTCTTCTTTAAGCTCAAGAACAAAGAAAGAGAAGAAAAATAGAAAGCAGCAGCAATCCTTTACCAAGCTTTTTTGTGGGGTTTGAGACATGTGGGAAGGGATTGAAGGAGAATATGAGCCCACAGAAAAAAGGTGATTGGAACGATACTAACTTTGACGAGCTTATCTTTTGTTGTTTATGTATATATTTCCCAGCAGCTTGTCTGTGTCTACTGTACTTAATATCAGTGGCCCATCAACAATGGTAGAGCATATCCTTGTTAATAATATGATATATTTCGGTGGAGGGAAGTGATACTAATCTCACAACTCTTTTATCATTCAAACTATCTTCTTGTATTTTTTCTCTCTCACACTCCTTTTTCACAACAGAATACAACTCTATTTATAGACTCTTAAGACTCTTGAAATTCGTATACAACATAAATGTAAAAACAGAATTCTAAACAGCAATAGTTAAATCTGACTATTGGTTACTAAAACTGCAATAACTTATTATAGGGAACTCCAAAAGACTTGAAACTTGAACCATTAGAAACTAGACTTCAAGGCACATCAAATAGATTCCTCATTTGCCCAGAATGATCTAGAATTGCCCTTTCAAATTCGCTCCTTAATCAGCCTCAAAAAACTGTCCACTATGCAGTCACAAATTTAATGACAAATTAAGTTTATTCATCAACACCCTTCCTTAAACTTAATTCTCTTCTGTCCTTCATGTCGAGTAGATTTTTCATTTTCTCAAATAGTCTTGTGGACAGTGGCATTGTAAAGATGTCAGCTGTTTGGTCCTCGCTTTTCACATGTACCAATTCTATCTCTTTTTCCTTCACGTGCTCTCGGATGAAATGGAACTTCAGGTCAATATGCTTGCTTCTTTCATGATGGACAGGATTCTTTGCCAATTCGATCGCTAATCTACTGTCCAAGTAAATTTGTGTGGCCTTCTCTTGAGTAAAATTTAGCTCATTTAGTAATCTTCTCAACCAGATCACATGACACACACAGCCTCCTGCTGCCACATACTCTGCTTCGCACGTAGAGAGTGTCACGACTGGTTGTTTCTTCGACAGCCAAGTGAATGCCGTGTCCCCCAAAAAGAACACATATCCCGATGTACTCTTTCGATCATCCACGTCACCGCACCAATCGCTATCGGAATATCCCACTAGCATGAAATCTTCGGCTTTGGTGTAGAATAATCCAAGAGATTCGGTTCCCCGAATATACCGCAAAATTCTCTTTACTGCTTTTAAATGCGTGTAGACCGGCTCCTCCATGAATCGACTTACAACTCCAACGCTATAAGAAATGTCCGGCCTTGTGCATGTGAGATAGCGAAGACTCCCAACTAGACTTCGGTATTTGGTCGCATCTACTCGTTCTCCACCATCAAACTTAGAAAGTTTCACCCCGAGTTCCATTGGTGTCAATACCGGGTTGCAATCCGCCATTTTGTTCCTTTTTAGAACTTCTTTTGCATATGTTTCTTGTGACACAAAAATCCCAGTCTTTTCTTGTCTAACCTCCAGACCAAGGAAGTACTTCATCAAACCCAAGTCCGTCATCTCGAATTCCCGAGTCATCACTCTTTTAAATTCCTCTATCATTTCACTATTGTTTCCCATAAAGATGAGGTCATCAACATAAAGAGCAACAAAGAGCAAATTACCTTCATTCTTTTTCACGTATAGTGCATGCTCGTATGGACATTGAATAAACCCGTTCTTCTTAAAGTAAGTGTCGATGCGGGTATTCCAAGCTCGAGGTGCTTGTTTCAATCCATAAAGTGCCTTCTTCAATTTCAGCACCTTATTTTCATATACCCGGGTGGTTGCTTCACGTACACCTCTTCTTCTAGCACGCCATTCAAAAATGCTGACTTGACATCCATTTGAAAAATTTTCCATTTGAATTGAGCTGCTTGAGCAATGAGAAGGCGAATCGTCTCCATTCTTGTAACCGGGGCAAAGACTTCATCATAGTCTATCCCCGCCTTTTGTCGATAGCCCTTTGCAACTAGCCTTGCCTTGTACCGCTCTATCTCGCCTTGAGCGTTCATCTTCTTTTTGTATACCCATTTTACTCCTATGGGCTGACTTCCTTTTGGCAATTCAACCAGCTCCCAAGTTTGGTTTCGCTCGATTGCTTTTATTTCTTCATTCATGGCTGCTTGCCACTTCTCATTTCGTACCGCTTCCTCGAATGTAATTATTTCGGCATCCGCTAAAAGACAAATTAAATGTACCTCACTTGTCGAGTCGTACAAATCTTGCATGTTTCGCATCCTTGGTTGTCTTGGCTCATCTTCATCATCGATTGTTGGTGGATTTTCCGGTGTGTTTGTTGGTACAGTGATTGTACCGGTAGATGATTCTTCTTTCTCGAATATCTCCTCCGTTGATTTTTCCCAATCCCACGAACTTGACTCGTTTACATGCACATCTCGGCTGACCACTACTTTCTTCTCTATTGGATCAAATAACTTGAAACCTTTTGTCTTTTCATCATTACCGATAAAGATGTACCTTTTGCTTTTGTCATCGAGCTTGGTCCTTCTTTGATCCGGTACATGCGCATAGGCCACACTACCGAACACCTTTAAGTGAGACACTGTTGGTTTTTGTCTGCTCCATGCTTCTTGCGGGGTTTTATCTTCCAACTTCACATGAGGGCATCAATTTTGCACATAGACTGCACATAGCACCGCTTCCGCCCAAAATTCCTTCGGCATTTTCTTGCTCTTAATCATCGATCGGACCATGTCGAGAATGGTCCGATTCTTTCTCTCGGCCACACCGTTTTGTTGAGGCGAATATGGTGCAGTCAAGAATCGCTTAATGCCTTGTTCCTCGCAAAAATTCATGAAGACGGTTGATGTGTACTCCCCCGCCTCTATCTGACCTGACAGCTTTGATGAACATGCCGGTGGTTTTTTCTACCAACAGTTTGAACTTCTTGAATGAATTTAGAGCTTCAGATTTTTCTTTTAGAAAGTAGACCCACGTTTTCCGAGTGTAGTCATCAATAAATGTAATAAAGTACCTTTTTTCACCAAAAGATTTTAGAGTGATCGGTCCGCAAATATCGGTATGTATAAGCTTGAGTGGTTTTTCCGCACGGTATTCTGCCTTTTTCGGAAATGAGGTCCTTGCTTGCTTGCCGAGTAAACATCCTTCGCAAAACTTCGTGGTGTAGTCCATGTCCGGTAGCCCATGGACCATGTTCTTCTTGGCCAATTCCTTTAAGCCACCGTAATGAAGGTGACCGAACCTTAGATGCCACAACTGTGATTTGTCTTCCTTGTCGACTTGTAGACATTTTTCCCGCACATTTCGCAAGTTAAGCTTGTACATGCGATTTTTGGCCATTTCGACTCGTGCTACCAAACGCCCTCGATTGTCCTTTAATTGTAGTACCCGGTTTTTCATGAATACCGAGTATCCCTTCTCCATGAGTTGCCCCATACTCAAAATATTGCTTTTAAGATCAGGTACGTAATAAACATTCTCGATTGACCCTTCCATAGCACCTTTTTGTAAATAGTGAACCGTACCTTGGCCTTTTACTTGGATCTTTGACGCGTCTCTGAACGACACATGTCCATCTTCAACCTCTCGCATCTCCTTGAATAGGTGCTTGTGCCCGCACATGTGGTTGCTTGCACCGGTGTCAAGGTACCAAACTATGTCGCTATCGGTATTGATATCGTTGTATGCCATCATGAGAAACCCTTCTTTCGTCTCATCCTCCGTGACAAGGTTGGTGTTCTCCTCCACTTTCTTCTCGGCATAGCAATATTTTGCGTAATGCCCGACCTTGCCGCAATTGTAACACTTATTGGAGTTGCAGTCCTTCGCATAGTGACCGTATTTGCCACACTTATAGCACTCGACATTCGAGTGATTTGACCGGTCGCCTCTCCCACGACCACGTTCTCTACCTCGCCAATTTTGTTGGCTTGACTGCCCCTTCTCCTCATAGTATCCACCTCGACTGCGGCCTCCACCACCATGACCATTGCTGCGACCTCCACGGCTGCGCCCTCTACCACGAAAGTTTTGAGTATATAGTACCTTTTCGTCTTTGATAGACACTTTGGCTTGCAGTGCTTCCTCAAGCGACTCGTTCTTCTTCTTCTTGCGTTGCTCGTGTGCCTCTAGCGACCCAGTGAGATCATCAATAGTTAGGCTCTCTAAGTCCTTCGACTCTTCGATGGCGCAAACGACATTCTCGAAATTGTCAGTTAGCGACCGCAGAATTTTCTCCACGACCCTTGAGTCCTTTAGAATTTCACCGTTGCACTTGAGCTGATTTACCATGGTTTGCACACGCGTGATGTAGTCGGATACACCTTCCGACTCCTTCATCTTCATACCCTCCAACTCGCCGCGTAGAGTTTGGAGTCTTACTTGCTTTACTCGGTCGGCCCCCTTGAAAACTTTTTGCAACGTATCCCATGCTTCCTTGGCAGTTGTTGCGCTCGCTATCTTTTCAAAATCCGACTCGTCAACCGCTTGGAACAACATGTATAACGCTGCCTTGTCCTTCATTCGCGTTTCTTTCAACGCCTTTACCTGATTCGTCGTCTGAACTGTGTTTGCAGCCGGTTCTTCAAAACCTTCTTCGACTACTTCCCATGCGTCTTGGGCACCGAGTAGTGTTCGCATTTGGATGCTCCAGTTGTTGTAGTTGGCTTTCGTCAATCGTGGTAGTGGCATACCCCCCACCGACATTCTTCCGGAATTTGCCATCGGCTCTGATACCAATTTGTTAATAATATGATATATTTCGGTGGAGGGAAGAGATACTAATCTCACAACTCTTTTATCATTCAAACTATCTTCTTGTATTTTTTCCTCTCTCACACTCCTTTTTCACAACAGAATACAACTCTATTTATAGACTCTTAAGACTCTTGAAATTCGTATACAACATAAATGTAAAAACAGAATTCTAAACAGCAATAGTTAAATCTGACCATTGGTTACTAAAACTACAATAACTTATTATAGGGAACTCCAAAAGACTTGAAACTTGAACCATCAGAAACTAGACTTCAAGGCACATCAAATAGATTCCTCATTTGCCCAGAATGATCTAGAATTGCCCTTTCAAATTCGCTCCTTAATCAGCCTCAAAAACTGTCCACTATGCAGTCACAAATTTAATGGCAAATTAAGTTTATTCATCAACAATCCTTTAATCCGAGGGTCTTGATAGCTTTTTTTTTTAAAGAAAAAAAAAAATCCTTCAAATTCTTGGTGAAAATTCCCATTTGAGTTTTGACATCAGTCAAGAGAAACAGAGTACAAACAAAAGATTCTTTCAAATGACAATGAAACATAAGAACATGAGAGAGCAGCCATGGCTGAGATCGTTTCTATTCCGTGTCTTTTTCAGCTGTGTCCAGTATCTTCGCCTCCTTTTCGCTGCTTCTTCCTGCTCCCTGAAGCATCCTGTCATCAAAAGCAAATCATTAAGCCAAATAAGTTTTCCAAGAACATAGTTCAAAGTAAGACTTTAGCTTATAGTCTCTCTCATTCCAAACACACACATATACTACAAAAAGTAATAGCCGATATAAATGTCTGAAGTGTTTGTCCCAAAGCAACTTCACATGTGATGGCAAGATTCATCTCAGGTACGAAAATGGATGTATCGCATTTTTATGACAATGATCCCTCCATTCTTAAGAAAGAGTGTGATGTATCAGATTTTTATAGAAAATATTTATTAATAATCCGCATAAAATGGTAACTTACAGTTTTATTGAAATTCATCCCTTGCAAAAAAGATTCGGTATCACCAGAACCACAGGCCTTCTCATCCACTCCTCCCTCAGCAGAAAGTTCAATAAAATCACTGTAGCAGTTCTCACAAAGCCCTGAGGTGAAAGCCTCTTTACCATCCTCTTTATGCATGCAAATCACTTCCCCCTCAGGCGTGTTCTGTACAGGACTGCTTTCCTTACTGGCAAGCAATTTCTCAAGCTGTGCCAAATGAGAAATTCAAGAATAGTATTAAATGTTGAAATTCCCACAACCTTGCAGGATGAATGACATATGGAAATGGTAGCATAAATATTGATATGCTATAAAACCCTCTTAACTGTAGTACTAGACTTTTGAATATATAAATCAATTGAAAAAGATGCATTTTACGGTTGAGAAATCATACTTTATCGTTCCCTTTCTTTGTAGTCGCAAGTTCTGCGAGCTCCTTCATCAATTCTGCTTCATGAGTATGCGCATTCCTCATCTGTAGACAAGAATTAAGGAATTAAAGTCCAATGTTCATAATCGAAAGAAATAATTGGAAGGTACTTCCAAATACTCAATAGAAATTTTAAAAATTTACTCTAAATGCATCACATAAACCGTTTATATAGATACTGGGTGGCAATTTGTTTTCACATTCTGCCTTTACTGATTGCAAACCTCTTAACCACCGAGTGCTTAGTCGATGTCAGTTTAAGAGCCCTTGATTTGAAGTTCTAAAATGGGATTCAACTGAGATCTTAACAAGCCAAACCCAGATATTAAAAGACTAGGCTAGGTTATAAAGCAGAATTTCCCAACTAACATCACCTAACAATAAAGTTCCAGTCATTAAGAGATAGATAATAAAAGTTACAGAGAGATTGCAATAATTGGATGATCCTAATTTTACAGGCCTAAATATACTATAACCTCTGAAAGGCAGAGAAATTGACGATGCATGACCGCTTAAAATTAAAAACTTGAACAGAAAATATTGCAATCTTGACTTACAATATCTGTCTTGGAATACTTGAGACCATGTGAAAGTGCAGATATGTACAAGGCTGCACCACATACCCCACTGAGCTTTCTCCCTCTCTGCGGGTGCATTAAATCAGCAGCCAGGCGTCGAAAAACAAACAGAATAACAATCCTTATAATACTGAAAATAAGACTGCACCTGAATCCAAACCCGTTTCGTGCTGGTTATAATATTTAGGGCAGTTTTGGAAACCTTCTCTTTCTTGCCATCGTCATTATTGTTAACCAGCAAACCTACAAAGCACATCGTGATCAGGTCTAACTACTTATCTGTAGTATTACGAATAAAATGAGCCTTTAACATAGTTGACATCAGAAATATAGAAAATAATCAAAAGAGGCTTCAAGTATATGTCAAACATACAGTATGGGTATTCATTGTATCAGTCACTTCCCACAAATATTAAAAAAAAAAAAAAAAACTAAAATATTTTTAGCTGTCAAAATCTGTTCGAATAGAATTTTCAATGTGCATTAGTAGATTGTCACCAGAGACACGGTGAGTAGGTCAGGATCTTTAGAGTCTTTACCTGTCAATCACCAGACACCGGAGAATGAAGAAACACAGCATTTTTCAATCTGCATCTGAATTTGTGTCTATGTCCATGAGAGATAATAAGGAGCCGATAGGAAATTTTTTTTTAATTTCTTTTTTCTCTTTTTCATGTGTTTATAGTTGATTTATGAGTATTCATTTGTAAAGTACACTGATTGCTGAATACTCCTAAAATCAAACATTTAACAGTGCTTTTAAGAAATGTAACAAGGGGCCTCCCGAAGTATATAGGCAAACCACAACTGAATGACAATGCCTTTTAAGTTCACTATTTATCCACAGAACCACTAAATTGTCTTTTGTGGGATGGCTGCCATGTGCTTGTGGCTTGCCTTACAAAAGAAGAAACAAAGTTTAAAGACAATTAGACCATGAGTTTCTAGGGGCAACAGATACTTACGTAAAGTATAATCACCAATGAATAAGGAAGGATCATCAGGCTTCTGAACAAAACAGTGATGGTGAAGATTTAGCAATCTGCAGAGCAGCAAAAATACAGCACGAAGCACCCAACTGCAGATATTTTAAATTAATAATCAAAACCTTATCATTACTGCATGGATCAAGAATAGAAAAATCGCAACTTCATAAATTAAGAACAACTTAGATAATATAAAAGTGTTTCTTACACATCTATCCCCAAGTAATTTGAGAAATCAATAAGGAGATATGGTGAATTATTTAGCCTGCAAAACAAGATGAAAGTTCAAAAACCAATGTTACATGATAAATAAGAAGTTCAAAAATCAATAAGAACAGATCATATTTCATACCGACAGTGAATATAAAGGCAAGCAGCCTGTACGTGCTCTGAACAGCATTTCCTCGTAAAACCCCTCTCAATAGCAATCTCCACAATGAAAATTCGGGTATTAAAAACATTATTTTCAGAAGTAGTAATTTATAACAAATTGAATATTGCACACAAGTGATGTTAGGAATAACATACTTGATAAAAGCGCCGAGCTGCATGAACTTGTCGATCGTCGTCATCGGCTATATTTAAGCCATTCCTAATATTCTTAATATACTCGAAAGCTGCAATATAAACCAAGACACTTTCGGTAAAATCATAAACTGGATTGAAGGCCATGAGGAAGTATAAGATGAGCCAGTAAACCGACCATTATCCAATGGCTGTTCTAAACGTCTCTCCATTTGACAACTAGTAGAATCTCAGTGTGAAAGATCGAGAGGGAGAGATGTTAAGAATCAAAGAATCCAGAAAAAGAGAGAGAGAGAGTCTCATTTTTTCTGTATTTTTTCTTCATACTTTTCATTATATACATGTATTATGGTGCTGACTAGACAATTAGTTATTGAAAATGTAAAATAAGAAACGACGAGCTAACTACTTTTTCTGTTAGCTTCTTGATCTTTTCGTCCTCTGTATCTTCTAATAAGAGAGAGAAGACGATGGTGATGGTGAGAAATGAGTTGGTACGGGCGAGAAAAAGAGGAAACGGAGGGGTGAGTCACCGTGTGGGCCCCCGAGCTACAATTACGCCTACGTGTACAAGCTCGTAGTAATCTTTTGAAGGAAAGAATGGAATCTAGTAACCACTTTGATGACGTGGACAAGCCAGCACGCAAAATGCATGAGAAGAAAACTAACGTGTGAACTTCCTCTATCAACATGCATATATTCGTTTATCATCATCATGCATGGTATTTTGCATGCATAAGTCATGCAAAATACAGATCATAACATTATGTCATGTGCAATTTATAATCATGAAAGAAATGCATTTTCTGACGAGGGGTATAATCCACACGCATGCCAAAACACTACTGATAACTGATAAATGTGGTTAAATAGTAATTTCGGAATCATGAACCAAATGCATGTTATGCTGAAATTAATGCGACCCTACTTTTACTCCTCAATCTAGATGTGGCAAAGTGAATTGGGCCGACATGAGCATGGTGTGGGTCGTGCTGTGTCCAACATTAAAGGCCTACATGCCAACACACCATGATACAAAACTTTTGAGCCCGTGTAAGATTATTTTTGACCAAATAATACTTTTTACGATTGAATCAGCTTATTTAAAAATTAATATATCGATTCTTCGAGCAACCAAACATATATGTTAGAATATATTATTTCCATTCTCATTCAACTAATGGCTATATGTATTTATGCAGTTATGTAATTTATAGGAGTAATATCCTTAACAACTCACAACACATAGCAATGATCAAATCTAAATCATGCCAACCAATGTCAATATCATAACATTCTTCAATAATTACATTTGTAAGTGATATTTGTATTTACCTAAATTCAAACACTTTGTATAATGAAAGCATCGAGTACATCAAGGCGTCGAGCCCCTCAACCGCGCCGAGCACTTCGCATATTGAAGACATCGAGTATATCAAGGCGTCGAGCCCATAGACCTTGTCGAGTACGCCGAGCCATTTACGTTAACTTCTAAATTACATAACTCATCACTTTAATGTCTTAAAATTTCGAGTCTTATATCAATTTAAAGGTTATTATGATATCTAGTTTTATTTTGTCATTTCAAAATTTATTATAAACAATTATCATGACCAAAAGTGTATAAGAGTACTTACAAGTCTCTATTCTAACTTAAATTTCGTACTCAATTTCCAAAATTTGGATCTTAGTGATTATAACTTTGTTTTGAATGTTTTTAGTATCCCTAGAGAACTACAAGAATTGAGTTTCTTAATAAAATTATTATTACTGTTTGAATCTTTCCATAATTAAAATCTTCTAATAGATTGTTGTTATGTTTTATTTCATTTTTATAATTACTATCTTAAGTATGTAATATATGATCATAGAGTTCTCGTGTATGTTAATATTACTTTCATAGATATCTTCTCAAATCTTGTATTAAAATATTTCTATGATCCATATATATTTATATCCTTAGAATTTTATATCTTAGAAGATGATCGGGCAGTAGCAGAGAGGGAGATGGAACCCTACATTTACCCTAGGTAGCAAGAGATGATTGACTATTCGACTTTTTCAAATCTCACTCTCCTTAACGATTAGGAAAAACGAATATCAGAATTTTTCAAACACAAATTAGACAATTATTATCTTTAATAAATAAATACAATAATACTAATAATAATAAAGTCGGTTAGTGGGCCCTATAGGCCCTATAAATACCATAGTAAAGGGTGATATAGGAACAGTTGTACTCAAGAATATTAGAAGCTGCCCTAGATCAGCTGTAAGGCACCCCTTGCCTTATCAAGTCAAGCGGTTCAGGTTCGACTCTTACAAACCGCAAAAGTTTTAATCTCGGTATCTTAAAATTTTTTTTTAAGTTATTTTATTTAATTCGATCCTTGCAACTCCGGGTATCTCGGTGAATCATACCAAGTTATTTTAATCAATGGTTTTGAAGAATTTTAAGGTTTTTGAATTTGGTTTGTGGTGCTACACCTTCGTTATATGGGCTACTAACATGTTTTTGTACATTGCAATTAGAGAATGGTGTGGTGTAAATACTGCGCCCTGAAGGTTGCCGGATCAAGAGATGATATCGGCTTCTTGTGAGTACTTTGAAATGATAATATTGAACCAGCTCAAGCTAACTGAATGTTTTCTACTCCCCCCTCCTGTTCTTCTATTTCAACATTTTCTCTTTGATTTTGATTTTGATTTTGATATTTTTTTTTTTTGACAGATATTGTGATGTGTGTGGTAAGGTGCTGGATTCTTTCAATTTTTCTGATGAACCAGTCTTTACAAAGAATTCGTCAGGCCAGGCAAGCTAAATATCTGGGCTATTATTGGTACATGTTGGATGTTGAGTTCAATTGTTTGATGATATTTGTCTTAATTGCAGAGTCAATTGTCCGGAAATGTTGTTAGAAGTGTTCAAAGTGACAACCTGCTCTCAAGAGAACGGACGTTGAATAGAGGTCGGGTTACTGGTTCATCTTATATTTCTTATGACCTTGAGTTTATTTTTTATTTTTTAATTACTAATGGTGATGATTTTGATGAAACACAGTTATGATTTTACCAAAAGGTGTCTTACTTGTCTTGGTTTATATTTGCAGTTCATGAAGATATGAGGTACATGAGGAATGGCTTAAATATGGGTGACAACGATGACCTGGTTCGTGTTGCTTTGAACCTTTATACAGTATGTTATTCCTAACTTCACTCGTGTGCAATATTCAATTTGTTATAAATTACTACTTCTGAAAATGATGTTTTTAATACCCGAATTTTCATTGTGGAGATTGCTCTTGAGAGGGGTTTTACGAGGGGACGCCGTTCAGAGCACGTACAAGCTGCTTGCCTATATATTGTCTGTCGGTATGAAATATGATCTGTTCTTATTGATTTTTGAACTTCTACTTATTTATCATGTAAAATTGATTTTTGAACTTTCATCTTGTTTTGCAGGCAAAAGAATTCACCATATCTCCTTATTGATTTCTCAAATTACTTGCATATAAATGTGTAAGAAACGCTTCTATATTATCTAAAAGCTGTTCAAAGTTTATGAAGTTCTGATTTTTCCATTTTCGGTTTATGCAGTAATGATAAGGTTTTGATTATTAATTGAAAATATCTGCAGATATGTGCTTGGTGCTGTATTTTTGCAGCTCTGCAAACTGCTAAATTTTCACCATCACTCTATTGTTCAAAATCCTATTGATCCTTCACTATTCATTGATAGATTTACACAATGTAAGTATCTATTGCCCCTAGAAAAGTCATTGTCTAATTCTCTTTAAACTTTGTTTCTTCTTCTGTAAGGCAAGCCACAAGCGCATGGCATCCATCACACAATAGACAATTTAAGGTTCTGTGGATAACCAATGGAACTTATAAGGCATTGTCATTCGGTCGTATTTAGCTTATGTACTTGAAGATGGCCCCTTGTTACATTTCTTAAAAGTACCGTTAAATATTTGATTTAGGAGTATTCAGGAATCTGTGTGCTTTACAAATGAATATTCATATAGCAACTATGTTCAAGGCACATTATATTTATAATACTGCATATAAGTAGAACGACCTGATCACGATATGCTTTGTAGGTTTGCTGGGTAACAATCATGAGGATGGCAAGAAAAAGGAGGTTTCCAGAACTGCCCTCAAAATTATAATCAGCATGAAACGGGATTGGATGCAGGTGCGCTCTTATTTTCAGTGTTTCTGGGATTCTTATACTGTTTGTTTTTCAAAGCTTGGCTGCTGATTTAATGCACTTGCAGACAGGGAGAAAACCCAGTGGGTTATGTGGTGCAGCCTTGTACATATCTGCACTTTCACATGGTGTCAAGTGTTCCAAGACAGAGATTGTAAGTCAGGATTGCAAAGGCATTATCCTATCTGTTATGAACATTGGATTTTCGAAGGTTGTTTTCTAATGGCTGTAATTCCTTTAATTCTTGTCTACAGATAAGGATTGTGCATATTTGTGAGGCAACATTGACGAAGCGTTTGTTTGAATTTGGGAATACAGAGTCTGGGAGCTTTACGGTATAATTTCGATGGATATTTTTCAATTTTGATATGCACATATGAACAACTTTTACAAGATTATTAGCTCAACTTTTATACTTTTAGAAGATTTGTTGTTGTTCATGCTAACATTAGCATTCCTCATTATTTGAACAGCTTGTGGGAGTTTCATCATTTAAGACTATTTCTAAATTTTTCCTTTGAACAGCTTGAGGAATTTCTTGCCATTGCAGACAAGAATAAAGAAAGCGGTTCTCCACAAAACACGGCGCTTGGGTTCAATGACCCTTCAAACAAGGGTGAAGTGCTTTGCATACACAAGAAGGACTGTAAGGAGCCTTTCGCCCTGGGACTTTGTAGGAATTGTTATGATGATGTAAGATCTTACACTATCAACTTTGTTGTTACTCATAACAATTGTTTTCAAGCTTATACAAATTGGTGCAGTTTATTGAACTTTCTGGAGGACTTGATGGAGGAATGGATCCTCCAGCATTCCAGCGTGCGGAGAAGAAGAGAGTGGAAAGAGAAGCTACCGATACCGAATCTACTGTAAGTTACCATTTAACGATTTTGTGAGGATTATTAGCAAGTATTTTCTATATAAAAAAAAACTGATACATCAAAATCTTTCTTAGGAATGGAGGGAAAATGGTCATACTGGAGTTTAATCCTGATTTATTTTTCCTTAACAAAACTTATGTTCATGGCTTCATGCATGACTTTGAAAAAAAGTTTTTTTTTTTTTTTTTAAAGTTGAATTTGGTCAAAATTTAAGATCATATTTACTTCTTCCAGGTTGGTTTTTTTGACTTAAAATGATATTCCATTAGGAGATTGGTGGGAAGAAATGATATGAATGATATTTATATTTTTATTATCCGTCTGTGATTAAGACAAATCCTTAGTTAGCGTCGTCTAGAGAGTTGCATGAGCAACAGTTATCCATTTTAGTGTTCAAACATATTGAATTTTAATTACAAAATGTAACTATCTGTCAACATAGGTTGCAGAAGAACTAAATGACCCGCTTGCGAGAAAGGGTGAAGGGCGGTACTCTACAGATCCTCAAGAACCTGGTAAATTTTTGTGTTTCTGTTATTATGAATGATTACATTGTGTGTAGTTTCCTAGCTGTTTGGATTGACTGATATTTACCAATTTGATGTTTCAGGGACTGTGGATGAGCACTCTGTCATTGATGAAGTTAGTGATAGTAACTTAGATGGAGTCAAGGATATGGCTACTGATGACTGTGATGAATCGGGCAATCTTTCCGAAGTTGATGATGATGAGGTTTGGTATTCTTTTCATTCTTATAAGACTCCACGTTTTATTTCACTATAATCCCATATTGTTAAATTATTAGTCATAGTTTAAGTGGGTTTACAGGTTGATGGCTGTTTGCACAATGATGAGGAGATGCATTACAAAAAGATTATTTGGGAAGAAATGAATCGACCGTATCTTGAGGTGATTCTAATTCATGCTCTGTTAAATTCAGTGCTATGGTCCAGTTATAGATGGGAATTTGTTATCTCAAAGAAGTCCTATATTGAAAATGATGAAAATGAAGTGAAAAATAAAGAAAGTTCACTTGCCAATTTTGAGGTTGAGATGAATCTTGCCATCATATGACAAGTTGCTTTGAGACAAATGCTCACGACCATCTACACAAGAGTGATACTAAGTTAACGATTATGCTAAAATTTAATATAACATCTGAGTAAGATTTAATAAATGTCTTCATACTCCGTTTTATACGTTTTGCTTACGCATTGTGTTATTTGTTGGTATTTAAAATGATCAGCTCACAAGTAATAAGAGTATTGAATTGTCCCATATCGCTTAGGGAGAAAAAATCTGATCGATTTATAAGTAAAAAGATCAATCTTCTTCTACAAGGCCTTTTAGGCGTAACAGTTTTATATGCATCTCTTGCAGGAACAAGCAGCTAAAGAGGCAGCTGCAGAAGCCGCGAGGAAAGCAAATGAGGCAACCTTCCAAAATTGCCCAGAGGGCTTGCTGGCTGCTCAAGAGCTCGCTGCAGCGACTGCAGCTGCTGTGGCAAAATCTAGAAAGGTGATCTGATTTCAAATATTCATTTCAGCTCTTACTTTTTGTAGTATATGTGTGTTTGGAACGAGAGAAAGATTATAAGACTGAAGTTTCACTTTGAACTATGTTCTTGGATGTGGCTTGCAGGAAAGGCAGCAAAAACGAGCTGCAGAAGCGGAAAATTCTTCTTCTACCCAAACTCCTACAGATGCCGTCCGCCGAATGCTAACTAAGAGGGTACTAATCCAGATAAGACAGATGATATCATTGTTAATTTACTTTTTGAAGCTTTGATCAAATAGTATGTCGGAAGATATTTGGTCAGTGTTTCAGCATACATGATTGAATCTGAGTTAAGCTCGATCGAGTGATTATAGTATGTTGTTATGGTTTTTGTATATGAACTTTTGTTTGTGTACTGCTATCCCTATCTATTGTATCTACATTGCAAACATCTTTTGTTTCCATCTACTTTTTCTCTCTAAATGGATAGTAGCAAGCAGCTGTTATTTGCTCTAATTTTCATCTTTGTGTGTGCAGAGATTGAGCTCAAAAATCAACTACGATGTGCTGGATAAACTTTTCGATGTAAGTTGGACCCCTTTCTTTTTTCCTTCTTCTTTTTGTCTCGCCATGATTCAATCAACTTTTATCTTTTTGTTACTTAAGAAACATCGTTACTTGAAACCACTGAAAGTCCAAACCATCCCTTTCCTCCCTTGCATACCTCATAAACCAGAGATTTGATTATAAGTATTAGATTTGAAGAAGATTGTAATGCTAAGAGGCTTTTATTAGTGTGGATAACCCGTGAAAAAAAAGCATATCGCCAATCAATACTCCAAATCCTTTGTAACCCATGTTTGCAGAAATTTACAAGATCTTTTCCCCCTTAATTTTTCCAAAAAAGGTTGTTTATGGTAGGAAACAAGTGAAAGGATGAGTCTAGCGGATCTCGATTTGGTTGTTTTGAATGACAGGATGCTCCAGAGACCTCGAAGAAGCAGCGAAAAGATGAGGAGATATTGGACACAGCTGAAAAAGACATGGAAATGTTTGACGCCCATAAAACCGACAACTCATGATTGATGAGGCAGCCTTTGACGCTAATTTCTATGCTAATAAGCTTGAGGGAAAAGATGATTAAGATAATGACTATGGTTACGGTTATGATGAGTGGGACTTATCTTTATATCCAGTGCTTACAATATTTTCTTTTTAACTATATTTATATTACCCATTCCGAGGAGTTCAAATATTTTTTTTCATTTCATTATAGTAGCTAGAGGTGTTTGTACGGCAGGACTTTGCAGTAAGGTTTAATCAAGGCATTATAGAAGTGACAGTTGAGCTCCAAGTGTTCAACCATATTTATGTTAATAGTAATCGGTTTATAGGGTGATAAATTAATAATTTTATTTAAATAATTTTTTTAATCGATTTAATAAAATAATGTGCTAAATTAATAATTTATCAAATTTATAAAATAATATATTTTAAAAATTTTATATAAGTTTCATGTAATATATAAATTAATAATTTTTTAAAATATAGTATTTATAATTTAACTATAAGGCATTTTTAAAAATATGTCTCAATCCTTAGTTGTTTCTTTTTTAAATTAACAAAAACTTGAGTACTATAATTCTAACAATTTTACTAACATCTCATATGTTGACTTGAGTCTCAAAGCGATATCTCACATATCGGTTTGTGGCCTCAGACTAACATGTGAGATGTCGGTCTGAGATACATAGAAATGTACATACTGATATCTCACATGTCGGCTTGAGACCATAGACCAATATATGAGATGTCGGTTTAAGACTCAGGGCGACCATGAGATGTCGGTAAAATTATTAGAATTGGGGTATAATTATATGATTCTCTGAGTTAGAATATATCATTCTCATTCAATTAATTCCCTTTCCATCTAGAGTAAACTCGCAGTTATGACTTATGAGCCGTTAATTTACTCTACGGGTCGATGGGGTCGAAAGCCATCGATCCATAGAGTAAACTCGTAGTTATGACTTATGAGTACATTAACATAACTGTTAGTTTACTTTATAGGTCGATAGGGTCAAAAACCATTGGTCCGTAGAGTAAACTCGCAGTTATAATTTATAAGTATATTAATATAACTGCTAGTTTACTCTACGGGTCTAAGGGGTCAAAAGACCATCGACCTGTAGAGTAAACTTGTAGTTATGACGCATGCGTATACAAACATAACTGGTAGTTTACTCTATGGGTTAATGAGAGTTTTCAACCCATCGAGTATCATAATTTTTTATCTACTCGACGGGTCCATAGGGCATTCGACCTATCGAGTATCATAATTTCTTGTTTGCTCGATGGGTTCATAGGGCCTTCGACCCATTGAGTATCATAACTACTAGCCTATGAAGTGAGTAATGATTCAAAAAAATGAGATTGTTAATACAATTTTGATTAATATGAGGCAAATTTTATTTTTTGTGAAATATATATATATGGCTAATAATATGAGTCAATTTTTATTTTTTTTAAATATATATACACATATATTTTTATAATTTTGGTCCTTTTTACACATGGAGCCCTACCTAATTACCTCATTTACCTCATTTTTTATACATTGATATGTATAGTGGTGCGGATAGACCTACCGTTAAAGAACATTCTTCAGAGCTTAGATATGTATGGGAGACTCCTCAAGTGGTCAATGGAGTTGGGTGAATTCGACATCCACTACAAACCTCACACAGCCATAAAGGCGCAAGCCTTTATAGATCTTATATCCAAGTTCACTAGCTCAAACCAAGTAACCAACAAGGGGCTATGGCTAAAGTGAAGGATGCAACACATTGTCCTTTTCTACGTTCTGGAAACCATCTGGATGCTCTAAGTTGACGACACGGCAAATAAAGAAGGGTGCGATGCCGGACTGATCTTGACCTCACTAGAAGGGTCAAAAGTAGAATGCAAATTGCACTTCGCCTTCATAGCCTCAAAAAATGAAGCTAAGTATGAAGCCCTCTTAGTGGGGTTTTGCTTGCAAGAGAAATCGAAGTAGAGATGATATAAATCATGAGCGATTCAACCGTGGTTGAATCACAAGTAAAATAAGAATATAGGCAAGGTCGAAAGCAATGGTACTTGGGGAAAGCCGAGGCCATCTTGGGAAAATTTGGAAGACATGAGATCATGCATACCCCAATAGAAAATAACATTGAGGCCGACACCCTTACATGATTGGCCACTACGCCAGTTGTAGAACTATTGCCACTAGAGCAAAAAAGGTGGATGACCCTGATTAAAATCTACTTGCTAGGAACAGACTTGCCCCCTAACAAATGGGAGGTGCGTAAAGTTAGACACCAGGTAGTCAGGTTCGTAATGATAGGAGATGTGTTGTATCAGTGAGGCTATTTTATGCCATTACTGAGATGCCTAGATGAAGGACACCAGGGCATTTGTGGGAAGTACACGAGGGCATCTGCGGAAACTACTTAGGTCTTAGGAACATAACAAAGAAAGATTTGCTCCATGGCTATTTTTGGCTCACCATGAAAAACACCTACGAGCTATGTGCCTAATGGCATGTCCACACATATATTCCTAGGAAGCCCTCTGTTCCCTTTACATCCATGGGAAGTTTGTGGCCTTTCTTAAGGTGAGGGATTGACCTGATTGGGCTTATGACTAAGTTGGCGTCAAGGCAAAGGAAGTACATGATTGTGGCAATAAACTATTTTACGAAATGGATTGAAACTGAGGCTCTATAAAAAGTGTCAAAGCATTATACCATAAAATTTATCTAAAAGAACATAATATGCCGGTTCGAGATACCCGAGTCCTTAATCACGAATAATGGGAAGCAATTCAACAATGCAAAGTTCATAGAGTATTACTCAGACTTAGGAATAAGGTACCTGACCTCCTCTTCAGCACACCCCCAGAAATATGGCCAAGTAGAAGCAACAAATAATGTTATAAAAAAGTCTTTAAGGAAGAAGCTCGACGACACCAAGAGATGCTAGGCGGATGAAATCCTTGGGGTAATTTGGGCAATTCATACTACTCCTTAATAAGCGATAGGGGAAACACCTTTTAGCTTAACGTACAGAGCCGAGGCCATGGTTCTTGCCGGTGTGGGACTACCGTCCTATAGGATAATCATGGTCGACGAAGGAAGAAATGCCAAAGCTATGGCTGAGGCGTTGGATTTCCTCCAAGAGTCAAAAGATGAAGCTAGTGTCAAAGAGCCTGCCCTCAAGCGATGAGTCAAAAGGTACTATAACAAGCAAGTGAAAGCTAAGCCAATAAAGGTCAGAGATCTAGTGTTAAAGAAGATTCTATCAGACATAGAAAGGTTAGGAGAAAATAGGGAGGGACCCTATGAGGTTACCTCAGAAGTGAGACCATGGACCCATCGGCTGCGAAATGCCGCAAGAAGAATGTGTTGGGTATAGTGCCTTAAAAGCATGTAATAAGTATTATTTAAATGAAATTAATAAAAGTGACATTTTTCTATATAATTAATGTAACTATAATATGAATAATGAACTGGTCGAATAATATGAATAAATGTGACTATAATCTTGTATTGGTACGAAGGGGTTAAGATTATAAATAATGAATTAAATTATTCGCAACATATTAAAATATGAAATCTTTAATTAGTGGTTGCGAGTACGGTCTACTAGCATTATGAATGCAAGTGATCTAGATCCGAATCACTAATGTAGATAGACATCTTAGTGGTGGTGCTTTATATAATTGGATTATATAAGATAAGACTCGATATGAATTAATTCTTTATTAAAATACCATTTGCCATAAAGAATTAAATTCATATCAATAGATCATCATATGTAGATCAATATGAATCATGAGTAGTCATGAACTCCTGTTTATGTCAACTGCATCTTTTGATTCACTCGTCACGGTTTTGTTTGTAAAACATGCTAAAAACTTTTGTTTTGGAGATTTATTGGGATAAATGACTCGGAATATGATTTACAGATATAGATTCCAAACCTTCTACATAGAATATTGTATATTGGTTCCTTTTAGGGGTTAATTCTGGAACTAAATGGTTTTGAGCTCAAATTTATAATCAAGTTATAAATTGACCATTCATTAGTGAATTAATGATACTTAAGGATGACAAGATAATTAGAGAGGTAAAACGGTAATTTTGACCCGTTCTAATTATGAATCAATTTTTGGAGAATTGAATGCATGAAATGATTATATCAATGGACTACTAGAGATTACTTAGTAAATATGTTCTATAATTGTAAAAGTGCAATCTCGTATTTTTGGTGGAATAATATTGAGATTAATAAATTAGATTTATTAAATTAAACAATTTGATTAATAATCTAATTTATTGGAGCTTGGAATTATTTGTTTATGGGCCCCAGGTTGCCTATATAAAATATTGTATTTGGTAAGAATGACAAAAGTTGGAAATAATTTACTTGCAAGAAAATAGGTTTCTCAGGAAAATTCGTAATTATGAGATAATTAGTATTAATTAATTAATTAGAGAATTAATTAATTACAAGATGTATTTAAATGGTGAAATTCAGAATTAATTAATTAATTAATAATATATTTGATTTTCAATTGAATATGCTATATATAATATTAAATGAATATTAAGATTAAGTAAGTCAAATTTAAATTAGTTTGAGAAACTACTTTAAAATTCAAATAAGATATGCTTTTGATTTAAAATAGATGAGATTCTATTTTAAATAATATTTGAATAGGTTTGACTAAATCAAATATATCATCAAAAGGATGATATGGTTTAAAGTAAATAATATTTTATTTTAAATTAGATTGGAAAAGATTTGATCTTATCAAATATATCATTAAAGAGATAATGTGATTTAAAATAGATAAAACTCTATTTTAAAATAGATTTGAAGAGATTTGATCATATCAAAGATATCATCTGATGATTATTTTATCATAATTGAATTATTAATTCAATTAATTTAAAGATTTAATTAAAATATCTAATGAAATTCTATAAATACATCTCATTATAATTAATTTGTAGTTTTTTTCAAAGTTTTTATGAGTAGAGATTTTTTTTAGAGAAAAATAAAAAGAAAACCTTGTCATCTCTATATGCCCACAGGTCCTATTATATTGATGATCGACCAGGAAGATCGTGGTATGAGTCTCGACGATCAATTTGTGCAAGCAAATATATGACCTCTTCTTATAGATATATGATTAATTTATACATATATAAATGATCGCTAAAACAATTTTATAGAAATTTTTTGTTATACATAGGGACTAGTTGAACCTCTTCTACTACATTGTTTCGAACCGCGATTTCCAACAGAATGCTAGAACATCCATGTAACACTGAGCATTTGAAGGTTTTTTACAAGCCACCATAAGACTCCCTTTTCTCTATTGACATTTTTTGCATTAGCTTAGTTTTTAAAATCACTTCTTAGTTTAGTTGATAAACTATTTTTCAATCTTTTCAAAAAAACTTAGTATGTTTTCCCTCATTTCCTTTATTCAATGTCATAAAAATAAATTTTTGGTATAAAAAATTTTGCATATAAGAAAAAAAAACTTGTATAAGAATGAGACCCACACAACCACAAAAAAAAAAAAAGCATTTCCTCATTTTAAAAGCATCATAGTCGAAAAAGATCGAGTCAAAAAGATCAAGAAGGTTGCAAGGCCATAATAGAGCTTAGGCTAAAGCTGAGGAACTTAATTTAGCCTCATAATTAATGGTTAGAGAGATATCAAAGACAGGGCTATGAAAAAGAATCCATGTAAATCCTAAGGGAAAACCCTCAATATAATCAACCAAAAAGATTAAAACCGAAGAAACCTGATTAGTGCTCAGCAATAGGCAAACCGTGCCAAGACACAAAATGGAACCTCATCATGATGAGGCGCCCCAAAAGACATCTCGGCACGCAATGGTGCATAAAAAAAAGACCTCATGATGATGAAGTGCTCTAAAAAGCACCTCGGCGTGCCGAGGTGCGTAAAGGAAAAAACCTCATCGTGATGAGATGTTCTAAAAGGAAAAGGAAAGATTTTTTCACTCTTAAAGACTCTGCTAAAGCTGAGTAATAACGAAAATGATGAATGCAAAGAAATAAGTTGTTGCATTGAGGCAAGGGAAAAATTGCCTAAGTAAAGTATTGCTTAGGCTAAATTCTTAAGGGGGAGAGAAGCTACTATAAATAAAGCCGAATAAATCACAAAAAAAGAGTGACAAAAACAGCACCCAAAAAAGCTACAAAAGTGCAGGCTAGCACAAAAAAAAGTAAAAAGTGATGCCTAAAATAAAAGAAACATAGTAAAAGATCATGAGACTTCGCCGTCGAACTACTACACATAAGGAGAGTTAATCCCAACAAGAGCCTCCTCATCATCTATACCATCCTCCGACTTATGCTCAACATCATCCTCACTATCCCCAAATTCTAGTAGCTCGACATCAACTTCATGAAAAGTCGTGCGAACAAAGCCCTTGGAAAAGAGAAAGATAGTAAGCTTTCCTTTCTCCAAGGCCTTAGTTCAAACCCTCACGACCATGAGAGAATGAAGAAACTCCCTCCTTCATTTCTCTATGAGCCGAAGAAGTTGCGAATGAATGGACTTATTTTTCTCAATCAAACTATAAACTACCGCCAAGGCAGCCTTCTTCTCATATTCAGACAACTGAAGTGCTTCCTCAATATATAAAAGACCACTCTCGACCTTCTCTCTCAAAGCCTTCTCCTCTGACAAGCTTTTCTTGGAGGCGGCCAACTCAAGAATAAGGCCCGTCTTAAAACACTGAAGAACCCCAATCTCAGCACGTGCAAATTTTAGCTGATTTCAAGCTCACTAAATTTCCCCTTGAGTTTGTTCGCTCCAGTGGCCACCATAGCAAAAATCATAGCTCTATCCATCAAGCACTGAGAAATAAGAAGAAAGAGAAATCATCATATACCATGACAATAAAGAAGGACAACAATTAGAATGAAAAAGACACTTACACTCAAAAGCTTTTGAGAGGAAACTATCTATTTATACACTCTTCCCTATCACATTATGATCGATAGATGGTCTACCCATAAGGCGACATGATGTACAGAAATAAAAATAATGACGATGAGTCTACTTTAATCCTCACCAAAACAATCTAGATCCTAGTAGACCCACATGAATTATTCTTCAGCTATAAAGGCCTCATCATGTGTCGACAACAAAAAGGAACCTAATATTAGGTAAAGTAGTTCTTCCACTATGGACTTTTTATCTGCTAGTGGCTCTTTATCCACACTTAAGTGCACGCCTAAAAGATTAAACATTATAGTCAATCTAAGCATCCTAAAGTCGGGAAAGAAGGAAAGAAAGGAAGTGGAGGGAGGAGTGCCCAAAGCTAATGGGATGATGGAAGAATGAAGGATCGAGGCCAAGGAAGAAGACCTATTCACGAGTTTAGGAAGATCTATAATTAACAAAGCTAGTAAATCGCGGATCAAGGAAGGAAAATGGTAAAGAAAAAAGTCCTAAACACCTAAGCAGCTTAGCCACGGCAGATAACTTAAGCAACTTGGCCAAGGCCAAGCGCCATAAGTAAGCTCGACCGTGGCTAAGCACTTAGGCAACTTGGCCAAGGTCGAGTACCATGAGCAAACGCGGCAAAGGCTGAGCGCTTTGGGCAAGCTCGGTCAAGGCCGAGCACCATAGGCATGCTCGGCCACGGCTAAGTCCGAAGGCATCACAAAAAAAAAAAAGAGAAAAAAAAAGGAAATACTTTATTAGTGCTAAGTAGAAGATGAAAGGAGAGACCCGCAACTTGGATAGTGAAATCTCTAAAGAAGAAGCTACAAGGAGAGACTTCAACAATTCATGGGAAAACCCTATAAGGAAAAAAGAGAAGAGATAAGAGCACAAATTTTTTGGATGCAAGACTAGTGTAAGTATTCATATCCAAAGATCATCAATTAATGAGAAAGTTTCATCCCAGATGAATTCTAAGTAGATCAGTTTACAAGAACACAAATAAGAAATTATGTCACAATTCGATATGCAATATCAACTTGTGCCAAGGGCCTAATAAAAAATACCCCTTCTTGGAATATTTATAAAAATACCACTCCTAATACCCTTTAAGGAATATTTACAAAAATATCACTCCAATGATGATATGAGTCCATACCCTGATCAGAGTGGCTTATGAGCCTAAAAGTGAGGTCAGACTTATCGCTTATAAACCCCAGCCCATGACGATTGCCGGAGGCATCGTCTAAGGGGCTTGGAACATGATGGGACTAAGGTCGTCTTGTGAGAGAGGATCTGACCATTACTGATGACATTAGGAATCTATACCCAAATTAAGGGAGATTTTTGTGGATTCTATCAAATCAAGGGAGATTCTCTCAGATTATATCAAATCAAGAGTTTCACCTCAAAAATACTCTATCAGGTGAACCGTATAAATATCACATTTATGAGCACTTAAAGTACATGCTCAAATACCCATAATTCAAGATTAATTTCATTATTGATTATCTTGAATACGTTAGTAACTTGATTATAGGTGGTAACTCCTACTTTTCCTTTGTGTTTTTTTCATTGTGGAGGTGCGACTCGATGAACATATTATTAGGAGTGCTTTAGCAACAATAGACTCCATAGGGGAGGTAAACCACCTCGAAGTGACCATTCCTAGTCATAAAAGAATAGGCAGATCTAGGGCCATTCAATCATAGATTTTTCATACTCATGAAGTGCATAACTTGGACGATTTACCTATGTTTCTTTTTCAAGTTTAACTTGACACAAATAAGCTGCTGGGAGATCGATGGTATTGGCTTCTTATAGCATATATAGCCTTCTAACATCGAGTATACTGATCAAGTAGCTTGCTTTATGAATTGCATCTTGAGCTTATAAAAGTAATTTCATTATTTCACTATATATGAAAATATAATATAAGCTTACAAACCCACAAACATGTTTATATATATATATCAATTTTTTTGTGGGTTTGTAAGCTTATAACAAAATAATGCACTGTTTTTCAATGTCATGGGATATATAAAAGTTGAATATATATTTATATACCAAAAGACAAATTTCCATCAAATGTTTATTTATAGAACGCATATCCTCTGCACCCGAATTTATATTTTGTCACCATTATCTCCATCCCCAAGGGTCAATAATTCTAGGAACCAATTCAAGTTATGTGAAAACACATCCCTTTACACCTGCTTACAAGAAGAAAACGCTCATCTGGTATATATATATAAATACATATTTTACCAATTTAAAGGCCTCGCTAAAAAACTTAATAAGCCAATATATTTTAAGTTGTCTAACTGATGTGGGTTTATTTGGTTTTATCCCATAAACCATAGTATATAAGTATCATGATATTAGGGATTGTGATTTAAGTATAAAATGCTGATATGGTTTAATAGATAATGGCTGAAAGAAGATGATCAGAGCACAATTATTGCAAGCGAAGAGGAGGCAGGGATCCACGTTACACTTGATATTAGGGTACCTGTCCTATAACAGTGATCACTTTATCGCAAATTAATAAGAAAAAATTTAAAAAATTAAAAGATAATTAATTAATATATAGAATCTTTCTCATAATATCTGAAGGTGCTTCCCTTTATACTCCACTATTGTCCTTTGATGAGTGGTATTTGGTGCGTTGTTCCTGTCGTTAAGGATGATTGAAAGCAATAGTCATCCAAATTAAAGCTATTTTTAATCTTTATGCCAACCTAATCTCTCTTTTTGGCACTCCCATAAACAACTTTCAACTACTAAACCATTCAAGCGTGCTTTAACCTTCATTTCCATTTGAGACCCCCCCCCCCCCCCCCCCCCCCCGCGGAAAAAAAAAAGGAAAAAGATTCAATAGTTCCATATCTTATCAATTTTCTCTCTTCGATATCAAATTTATCTTTCGTCTAGCTTAAGTTTGATGTCGATTATAGTTCAATTTATGTTGTTCTTTCACTACGTTAAATGTCGGATTCGTGAATGGTTACACACACGTTTTCGAACAGTTTTCAAACTGTTCGACTCGTACAAGAACAGGTCGACTAAGTGTTCGCACACTAGACATTCGTTTATCTTTTCTCTACTAAGTATTCCAGTAGCCAATTGAATGTCACACCATATTTATTTATTACTTATTTTATCCTCATTATTCTCTATCTTTTCATCCATTTATCAAACCATAAGAGCCATATGTAGTATATCGCGTACACATAGAAATACCCATGCATTTGCAGCGTGGCTATATAACATGAGATATACTTGGTGAAATTAACTACTTAAAATGAATACTAATAAGCATGTTGAGGATTGAAGGAAAAGATCAAAGGACCTTCCCAGGAGTAATTTGGTAATTTCAACTGGCCTTTGGTGACTCTGTGGTCGGTCCTATTTATCTTAATTGAAAACATACATCCCACTACTTCTTTACACTTAGTGCCCCAACAAAGAGAAAAGTGGGTTCCTTCACCTTTCCATTTCAATATTAAAATCACAAAAGCATAAGACCTTGCTTTCTAATTAATTGATTATGATATATAATCTGTCGATTTCCGGCCACTTTATCACTCTTGTCTATGGCTAATGACTCTATCAATTAGAAATATACGTATCTTTATTTTTGAAACCTAATAACATGACATAGATATAAAGCATAATAGAAGCATCATTTGGGCAATATACTCTCGAATGATGAAAAAGAATCTCAGAAACACTCAAAGCTGCTGATCAAAATAATAATCATCATCATCATGAGTAATCTCGTGGTTTTCAAGAAGTACTTCATCGCCATCCTCTTCCTCCACCTCACTATTTCAGCATCACTTCTATTTTCTTCTGTCAGTGCAGGTGGGTCTTTTTATTTTTACCTATTTGAGCAGCATCCTGGTTTTGGACGCAATTTATTTTACTACATCTTCTAACCTAGCTAGCTTTAAGAAAAGGGAGTAAATTGATCTTGACAGCGTCTATATATATATATATATATACACAACTATTACACTTATACATGGGGGTGTAGATAGTTTAATTTCCTTACTGATTTCGTAAGTATTGCCTTTAAGAGCATGCAAGACTTTAATATGTTATGATTACTGGGTTTCAAATGTGTACGAGATAGATTTTTTTCGTAAATTTATAGCTTGATGGTCAGAATCTCATTTGATAAGTCATCATGCACTGCACTTAATCAGTAAGGTGTTTGTTGATTATTCAACGTGGCATGTGTAATTGTGTATGGTAACATACATACAACAACACAACATGTAATGCGAATATTCGTATTAAGATTTTAAGTATAATTTGAATATCTTATATAAATATATGATTTAATCATTAATATGTATATAATTTAATTATTATATAAATCAATTGTTTTTCTTAAAATCTATATCTTAAGGTAATTTTAACAATTTCATGATAAAAGATTTTAAGTTAAATGAAAAACAGTGTATTTTTGCATGCATACTACAATCAGTTTGAGTAACGTCATAGCACAAGATCTTATCACACACCAAACCATGCCCATCATCAATTTAGAAAGCTTGGATTAATTAAACGTTTTTTCCTCCGAACGAGATCTAATTCGTTGTCTCGCTTTTCAAAACTCGCATGCCTGCCTTCACGCGCAGGCCGATCAAGGAAGCTCATAAACGAGCCATCTGGTGATCAAGTGGATGCTAAGGATGAGGTTAGTAAATTAATTAATCGATCATAATATAAAGTTAACTGTAGTTTATATATACAAAAATTAAACTGTAATTCATACTAATTATTTGCTCAATTATGCGACCGTGAAGTCTTGGGAGCAAAGGGAAATTGATAGAATCAACGAAAGGCTTTTGAGGGTTAACACCAAAGATTATGGAAGGTTCGATCCAACACCAGCCCTTGTTAAGCCTCCTTTCAAGCTCATACCAAACTGATCATGATCATGGTTCATTTCTTACCACGCAACAACGCCGTTAGATCAGTCCCATCAAGTCTGAATATTTTATATATCTATATCTATACATAAATAAATGGAAAACATACATATGTATAATTAGTTAGTATATTGATATCAATATATAAGGAAATTAGGTACTGAGGGTTTTGCCTTGTATGCTGTATAAGAAGAAGGTTTTGTGTATTAGAAAGTGGAATGGATGATGCATGCATGCATGTCAATATACGTGTATTATCTATAATACCAGCTAATCATGTGTAGTCATGACGCAAATATAAGTATATTTCATGTCTCGTTGGTAGCGGCGAGCTTCAATATCTAGTTGGGCTCTTATAACTTTGTATGTCACACTTTTCCACGATATGCCTCCTCCAGCCATCACGAAAATATAACAAGAAGTAAGAATATCCAACAATTTCAAGATTGTCACTTTTGCGATAATCCTTAATTGGTCACTTTCTTAACAGGCACCCAATGTACCTTTCTTGGATTAGGTAATTAACACGTACAGGAACACCGACAACAAAAGGAATAGCAGCTGATCTCCCACAAACTTCTGTATATACACAACTCTCGACATCATTTGCATATGAAATATTATGTCAATTCTATGTACGATCTAGCATCGGAATCAAATTTCAATTTTTTTTTGTGGAATCGTCTGCGGGTACCCTAATTTATCAATAGGCCCGTGAAAGAAAGTCCAATCAAACCCGATTTGCATGTGAAAACTACATGTCGGATGGATTCATGATTTTGATAGACTCAATCCAACATGTCGGTCTGGTTAGCAAATCTGATTTCTTCAACCTGCAAAACCAGAACCCGCCCAGAAATATATTTAATTTTAAATATATATTTTAGGTGTAATCTAAGCCCTCCATTCAATCCTATGGCTCATATTGAATACCTAATAATATAAAAGTTCTATATTCTTTTTACCCTACCCTCTCCCTTTCTATCCTCCCCAATCGAAAACTAGCGGCGAACATCAGCCTGTCACCATCTCTCAACCTCTCTCCCTTCCGAAGTAGCAGCTCATGACTAAGAGTACCTTAAGATACTGAAGAAGTCTATTGACATCTGCCCAATGAAGTTTAGTAGGAAGCGGTAATATCTGGGCAGGTCAAAGGAGTAGGAAGCGAACGACGACCATCCATTTTATGTTGACAACGAGCATCATTCATATATTTTTGTTGACAAAGGAATAAACCATCATGATAGGGGACTACCTCAATGCTGAGAAATTATGTAAATTATGTCAATGTACTGAGGTCTTTAACAAAAAATCTTGAACCAAGATTGTTAACATTGGATGAGATAAGTGTGGAGTCATTTCCGGTAATGAGAAGTTTTGGGAAAATAGGTTTAAAAAATTACTCTGGAAGCGGTTGTTCGTCTCAGTATATAATAAATTTTTTTACAAAAATATTTAGTGATTATTTATTTATATATAAATTAATCTTAATTATTAGGTGACGATTTTTGTCTATACAAGTCGATCATTAAGACTCATATCATAATTTATCTAGTCAATGATCAATACACTAAGACAGGTATGGACACATAAAGATGCCGAGATTTTTTCTCTTTAAGGTGATCTATTTTCATTGTCATTAAACAATTTAGAACATGATGTATTTATAGAGTTTCATTAGGTTTTCCATTTACTATTATTTTTATTTTGAACATTTTTAATTAATTGAATCAATAATTGAATCATAATATTAAATGATAATTAAATCATAAGATATCTTTTAGTAATATTTTTCATTTGGTTAAATCTTTTCAAATCTAAAATAAAGTGTTATCTATTTTCAATCAAATTATATTTTATTTGAATTTAAAATTAGATTCTCAAATTAATTTAAATTTGATTTACGTAATTGTAATATTAAATTGATATCTTATAACAATTTAATATTATATAATATATTTAATTCAAAATTAAATATATTATTATTTATTTAAAGTGAATTTCAAAATTAACTTCTATATTTAAATACATATTTTAATTAATTAATTATCTAATTAACTAATTAACATAAAATATCTTATGATTACATATTTGTCAAAGAAAACTATTTTCTTTGCAAATAAATATTTTCTATATGTTTATGTCACTTTTATAATATACAATATTTTATACAATCCTACACTAAGATGTATATATACATCAATGATTCAGATTTAGATCATTTGCATTCATAATACTAGTATGCCATACTACCGACCATCAATTAAAGATTTCATATTTTAACATGTTGGGAATAATTTAATTTGTTATCTATAATCGTAATTATCTCGTACTAATATATAAAAAATATCACTTTTATTAATTTCATAAAATTATATTTATTAAATATTTTTAGAGCCCCATATCTAATAATCTCTCACTTGCCCTAAAGCAAGTGAGACATCTCCCATATCCCTAAATTATGTATATGATCTTTAAAAGACTTCGTTGTAAGTGTCTTGGTAAATATTATTAATGATAAGAAAAAAATTATTAATATATTATTTTGTGTTTATCATAAATTTTTAAATTCAAATTCATTTATATAAGATAATAATTTTATTTAACAAAAATTATAATAAGATTATAGTGTAATTATCGAAACAAAAATAATGATAAGATTCAATTAAAATATTAAATTCATATTTTAAGAACTTAAAAATATACGCAAAACATAATTATATATCTAAACTCAACTATATAATATATTAACATTATCAAGTATTTGTTATTGATATAAGCTGCTAAATTTCCGTGTCTCAAATATGCTCCTCTTGTAATAATGTTTGAGGAAAAAAAAAAAAAATTCCAAAAAATTATGAAATGTGATTTTCGAAAAAAAAAAAAAAAAAAATCCAAGTGAATTTGTATATATAACTTTTATCAAGTAGGTGAATAAGTTAATAAACTCTCTTCATATGATTAAACCCTCAATAATTTCTATTCCAACTCCTTGACCAATGAAAAGCACAACTTCCAAATCCGATCATCAAAATAACACCGACACATCTTTAGTATATTGCCAACGTACAAACCAGAAACGTAATTCAGTCGTAGCCAAAGATATATTAGCCATACCCAAGCAGTATCCAAGATGTATACCACTAGGGCAGTGACCATGTGCAATTCATCTCGGGAACGTATTAAGTATCTAGGAAAATTTGAGTGAGGGACAATTAGTTGATTGTATTTTATTCAAATAATTATCTTACAGTATGATATTTAAGACTTCGACTTTCCATTATAAAACTTATTATATACAACATGTGACAAAGTGACTTGACACCAAATCAAGTCGAAGATCTTATCACCAAGAATAACTCACTAAAATTTCAGCTTAGCTCAATCGCAAAACAAACGACACTTTCTTTAATCGCATATCAAGTAATTGGCTTGATATCCGGTCTTCAGTTACGATTCCCAATGTGATATGCAAGTTTAATTCTTTATGTTGTTAATACAGAATTTCTTATTAAAATTTTCATGTCTTTTGCAATTTGGCCTTTTGCACATTTATGCGATTCTTATTAATACGCCAATCACAGGGAGACGAAATTCGACCCGCCAATCACATGAAGGGAGACAACTTTTGAGGAAGGAATCAGAGTTAGGGAAATTAATAGTTCTACTCTGGGATTTTTGTTTTTTTTGTTTTTGGATCTATTCTGGGATTAAATCCTGCAAGTTGATATAGTCTGGCTAGTTTTCTTTCCCAAGAAGCAATCATTTATAACAAAAACAAAACTGATGTACCCAGATACATTGGATCTTAAAATTTCTCGATTTGAAGGTAAATTAAATCTTCTTCCTTTAAATTAAAATTTAATTATATATAAATTTCTTAAATTTATAAAATTAAATTTTAATTTTTTTAAGTTTCATAAATTTGATTTAAATTTTTTTATCTCAAAATTTCATTACACACTTAGTTAATTTTATTATCCGCTCTGCTGTAATAATCTAACCCTATTTTAATTGCAATCCAATCATAATCGTTAAAAATAAAATAAAATAAAACCATTAAATATTGGTCAAATTAAATATTAGGTCGTGTTGTTAGGATAGGATGGATGATAGAAGTAGTTAACTTTTTAATGAAAGTTTGAAATTAAAGATTGAAGTTTAATTAATCAAATTTAATAAAAAAAATATATCTAATTTTATTAATTAAAAAAATTTAAATTTAATAAAACTAAAATTTAGAAGAATAATGTCTAATTTATACTTTCCCTTTTGCTGGTTCAATTTCCAAACAAATGGACCAAAGAAGTAAATCTTTTAATTAAATATATTTATAATCAACCCTATGGTTGATTAATTTATATATATATATATATATATATGTGAAGTAAGATTAATTTTTAATTTTAAATTTGAAGATAATTATAATAAATATTTTAATTTAAAATTTTAATTATAATAAATATCTAATTTTATATGATTTTATGTAAAATAATCTTAAATAAATTCACTCCATGTAGATTTTTTTCATTAATTTTTAACTTCAAATTTTCAATCTCTACACCTTTTAAATAATTCTAATTTTTCCATATATATATATATATATATATATATGTACACATGTACAAGTTAAAGAGCAAAATGGACTCTCTTATACCTGCATTGATGCTCAATATGTTAAGGTGTAACGTTATAGCCATAGTCATCTTTTCCATTCTTTCCTTGATCTCTTGCTATTATTTCTTACAGAAACCTAAAGGAGCAGCCTTAAAGCCCTTAAAACCACCTCAAGTTCCAGGTGCATGGCCAATACTAGGTCATCTCCCACAATTAATGAGCAAAACCATACCTATCCATATAACCATAAGAGACTTGGTAAACGATGCCGGACCCATCTGCCTAATCAAATTAGGCATCTTCCCAGGCTTGGTCATAAGCAGCTATGACCTAGCCAAAGAGTGCTTCACAGGCTCCAACGACATAGCCATTTCGGACCGCCCTAAATTCATCACCTTAAAACACCTCGGTTACAACTTTGCTGTGTTTAGTTTTGTCCCTTATGGCACATACTCCCGTAAGCTAAGAAAGATCACCATCTCGGAGCTGCTCTCAAGCCGCCCTCTAGAATGGTTCGGAGATGTGCGAGCAGATGAAACTAGGATCGCCATAAAAGAGTTGTATAAGAGGTGTTCGAGTGGGGTTTCTTGTGTGGATTTGAAAGATTGGTTCGAGAAGTCTACTTTAAACATGATATTGAGAATGGTTGCGGGGAACCGGCTGGGAGATCAAGAGGATAATGAGATGGCAAGAAAGTTCCGGAAGGCAATTTGGCATTTGTTCGTGTTGGTGACGATGCCTGCCCTTAGCGATGTCTTGCCTTTTTTGGGATGGTTGGATTTGGAAGGGAAGGAGAAAGCTGCAAGGAAAACGGCCAAGGTGCTGGATGGCATGCTTAACAAATGGTTGGAAGAGCATAAGAATAAGAAGAAGAAGAAGGAGGAGGAGGGATCCTTATGTGATGATCATGAGGAAGGAGCGAATCAAAGTGTTTTCATGGAGGCAATGACATCCATTTTTGAGGGCACGAAATTTGGTGGCTTCGATGCTGACACCGTCAACAAAGCTACATGCCAGGTAAATAACGTGCATGCATATATGTTAACAACTAATACTAAAAGTCGTCAAGCTAAAAGAAAATCCGCATAAAACAGCCTGATCGAGCACCATATATGTATAAGTCCCTTCCATCCTCTTAAGAATATGGTAGATTATTAATGCTCCATTTTTCATAGTATTTTGAAGCTAAACTTAAACTTTATGATTTTTATGTATTCTTTTTTTAGAAGTAATCAGTTTTTATGTTTAATTTCAAATACATCAGTTATCTTTCCTATTTTATTATCATTTTCAGCTAATTTCGTAATATTAACTCCAGTTTAAAAGTCTAAAAACTTAAAATCAAATGGATTTTTGCTTAAATATTACTTTTTCCAAAACGCAGTTTTGAAATCAGATTTAAAATAAACGCTAGTTTACTGGTACACCAGTCTAAATAAATAGCTTCGTCAAATGCTTGGCTAAGGAGAGATTATTTTCATATTCATGTCTTGATTATGCGTTCATGCTATTATAAAGATATTCATAACTGACTCTTTACATTTAACGTGATTACTAAGTAACACATTCGCACACATTAATTGCAGGTTTAAAATGATACATCTAATCTTATGTATCATTTTTCTTCTCCAGACACTAATAATAGCAGGAGCTTTCTCAACCCCTGGTGTCTTGACATGGACCTTAGTACTACTATTGAATAATCGTCATGCTTTGAAGAAACTTCAAGATGAACTTGACAAATATATAGGTAAGGGAAGAGTAGCAAGAGAATCGGATATAGACAATTTGGTCTACCTTCAGGCAGTTGTTAAGGAGACAATGAGATTAAACCCGTTTATATCATACATACCAAGACAATTCACTGAGGATTGCACAATTGGTGGTTACCATGTTTGTAAAGGTACCAGATTGTTGATCAATCTTAGGAAGATACACACCGACCCAACCATTTGGTCTGATCCTCTTCAGTTCAAACCAGAGAGATTTCTTACGACACACAAAAATGTTGATGCTAGAGGCCAATGTTTAGAGCTCTTGCCTTTCGGTGCCGGTAGGAGAGTGTGTCCTGGCTCGAATATGGCTCTCCAAATGATACACTTGATGCTTGCTAGTTTGATACATGCTTTTGAGATTGAAACTCTAGGTGGTGCACCTGTGGATATGACTGAAAGTACTGAAGTGGCAGTGAGCTTGAAAGCTAACCCACTTGAAGTTATGATTAAACCGCGTCTATCACTTGATCTCTATGAATGAACTGAAGTTTGTATTTTAAGAACACGGAGAAAAGGTCAGATTAGCCAACAAGTTGTTCTTTCCAATAAAAATTTATATACTATGAACTTTGAGAGTTTAAATGAGCTAGTGTTACCAAAATTGACTTCTTGAAGAAGGAAATCAATGAACTAATTAATAAAACATGTCTCCTTGACAAATAGTATTTGTTAGAATCTTAGATAGACATGTTAATATGAAGTGTAGACACTTAAATCTTTATGTATTACACAGAATGTGATTTCTTTGGTGTGAAGACCTGAACTTCCCCTGTTTTCTATTTGTCCAAGACATCAATATATATTACAACTACTAATTGTTGGAAAATGTTTGTTTTGGCTCGACAGGGTCGACGACTCGAGGGTCGATGGGTCAATGCTTGAAGGATATATATTTTGTGTTAGTTCGAAGGGTCGAAGTACTCGATGAGTCAACGTACTCGACGGGTCGACATATTCGACGGGTTGACATACTCGACGGGTCGATAGTTGACGTATTTGACGACTGTAGTTTTCCTATTGTGTGTATAGATCAAGATAGAAGATGTTTTTATGTGTTATGATAAGATCTTTTCTTCCATCACTCTTTATCTTTTATTTTAATTATTCTAATCAAGTTTTGAAGCTGTGAACTAAGTTTTGGTTTAGGTATGTCCTTCGGACTCTTGAACAATATGGTGGCCTATGTCAGAAGCATGCTCTACTGTAGAAACAATACTTAGTTCTGTATATTATTAGATTAATAGTCTTTAGATTATTAGCTTGTAATATGTTTTTTCTATATATGTTGTAAGTATATCAAGTTCAATACATGTGAGTTTTACTGCAATTGCTTGTTCCTCTATTTTACAAACATTTTACAGTTCAGTTTTCTTACATGGTATCAATGCTTACTAAATCTTAGAGGCCTATATACAATCCTATTTTTTCCAAAAACTCTTGAAGCAAAACAACTTATATTCCCAACTACTCAACCACAAACTTAAAATGTCTAACCCCAACTAAGTGAGTTTACCTTCTCCACCGACATTAACTGGAAAGGAATATTACATATGGAGTGACAAAATGCAAAATTATGTGATTACATTTGATCTATGGTATGTAATAGAGGAATGGTATGAAGCACTAGATGAGGGTACAAGCCTCAGGGTCACTCAGCCATCTCAAATGAGATATACAGAAGGGTTATTGGCATAAAAAATGCCAAAATTGTTTGGGTCATTAAAAGAGATGAATTTCATGGTTCCAAAAGAGTGAGGGCTGTGAACTTACTAGTTGCAATGAGAGAATTTGAAGGTTTAAGGATGAAGGAGGATGAAAATATTCAAGCTTACATTGAGAAGCTAAATGCTGCTGTAAGTCAGCTAAAGATCCATGGTGATGATATATCTTAAAGTGAGAGTCAACAAGGTGTTGGTAAATTTTCCAAGGAAGTTTGACTCGAAGGTTGATGCCATCGAGGAAAGTAAGAATCTGTCAACCTTGACCTTAACTGAGCTATTGGGGTCTCTTCAAGCCAATGAGAGAAGACACTCAAATAGAGACTCGGTTACTATTGAGAGTGCTTACTAGGTTAAGCAAAAAAAATCCTTAGAAGAAGGAAAATCAGACAACCAATTTGAGGGACTGGTTTAACAAGATTGAATGCTCAATTTGCAAGAAGCTTGGACATGTGGATAAAAACTGCAGAAGAAAGTATTCTAATGTTGGACCCTCATCCCAACAAGCAAGTGCAGTTTAACAAGAGGAGTACTTATTCATAGCTCATTCAAATTTTAGGTCCAAGAATAAACTTCAGTGCCACTATTGCAAGAGGTGTAGACACATGAGAGGGAATGTAGGAAGAAGAAGGTTGAGACAAACCAATCTCAAACTTCTCAAACCTGTTAAACATAAACAACAATTGAAGAATAACTTTTCATGGCTTCTTTGTTAGGAGAAAAGCTAAATAAAGATGAATGAATCATTGACATTAGATGTACTAGTCACATGACCTTCATTAGAAGCTTATTTCAAGTTCTAAATGACTCCATCAAGACCAAAGTCACTATTGGTAATGGAGGAGAACTGAAAGCTGAAGGAAAAGGGACAATTGCTGTTAAAATTGATGATGGAGAGAAGATCATCAAGGATGTTCTATTTGTGCCAAACTTGCATCAAAACTTACTAAGTGTTAGTCAAATGATGAAGAATGGCTATTGCTTAATCTTTAAAGAACAACATTGCACTATTGAAGATTCAAGAGGAGACTTGGTGGCAAATGTGAAGAGACAAACCAACCGTTTCTCTCTAAACTGGAAAAGAGACAAACACATAATTTTAATGTCAAGGGAGGATGAATCTTAGCTATGGCACATAAGGTTTAGCCATGCTGAAATGAAGAAGATCACCTCTCTAAGCAAGAAGAATTTAGTGGGCATTCCATAACTAGAAGTTCTAAAAGGTGTTTGTGAAAGCTGTCAATTAGGAAAGATGCACAAACTGCCATTTCCTTCAAATCAAGCTCAATCTGAAAAGAATATCAAAATCCTAAGATCAGACAATGGAGGGGAATTCATCTTAGCCGATTTCAATCGATTCTATGAGGTTAGGGCTTGCAAGAAAAACAAGCATGGAGGGGTATTGAAAAATGCTTGTTTTGGCTCAAAGGGTCGACGGGTCGATGAGTTGATGCTTGAAGAGTCGATATTTTTTATTATTTCAAAAGGTCGAAGTACTCGAGTACTCGATGAGTTAGCGTACTCGACGGGTCGATGGTTGACGTACTAACGAGTACAATTTGCCTATTCTGTGTAGATCAAGTTAGAAGATGTTTTTGTGTTTTGTGATTGGATCTTTGCTTCTATAACTCTTTATCTATTATTTTAGTTATTCTAATCAAGTTTTGAAGCCGTGAACCAAGTTTTGGCCTAGGTTTGTCCTTCAGACTCTTAAATAGCATGGTAGCCTATTTTAGAAACATACTCTACTTAAAAATTATACTTTTTCTGTTTATTATTAGATTAATAGTCTTTAGATTGTTAGCTTGTAATCAGTTTTTTTTATATATGTTATAAATCTATCAAGTTCAATAAATGTGAATTTTTTGTTCTCTATTTTACAAGCATTTTACAATTCATTTTTCTTACACTAATGATGAAAAAGAAAACATAGAACTACAAATTACTACCAGGACAGCTTCAGTCTAATCTAGTCATTAATTAATATGATTTAACATAAATATAACTTAAGTAAGACCTTGGGATGATCTAGTACACAAAACTCTCATAAATGCAGCGAGCAGCCAGTGTGAGCATAAGGAAAGCTGAAAAGCTATTTCAAAATCCCATTCTACTATAAACTTGTTCCAATACTCCAGTCAATATCTTAGACTGTCAACAAACATTAGAGGTTGAGTGCGGATGAGTCAGTGGTGAGAGGAGGAGTCAGTGGAGATGTTTGTTTAGGGGTGGGATCTAATATTGAAGGAAGTCAAAGTGAGTTGACTGCAGATGCTTGTTCTTTTTCACAAGGCGGTGGTGGCTGGTCAACAGCCATGGGAGAGCCATGAGGTCCATATCTTGGAACTGTCAAGGGGTGGGGTCTCCTTTGACCGGAAGAGCTCTTAGAGAGCTAATGAAAGTTCATAACCTCAATCTTTTATTTCTAATGGAAACAAAGAACAGACATAATAAGACGGAGAAGATTAAAAAGAAGCTAAAATTTAGAGGTTGTGTGTATATGGATCCAGTTGGGATTTTTGGTGGTTTAACACTATGGTGGGTGGAAGAAATTCACGTTGAGGTGTTGAGTGCTTCAAAGAATCTTATTGACACAGTTATAAAGACAAGTGATGCCCTTGCTCCTTTAAGATGGTTTTGGATTTATGGTGACCTAGAGTACATAATCAGGAAAAGGATGTGGGAGCATATGGTTTGAGTATGGAAGAATAATGGGTCTGTGGGTGTGTACAGGTGATTTCAATGACATCCTATCTAATGATGATAAGGAATGGGGTAATGTATGACCTTCTTGGAGAATGATTGCCTTGCAATCAATGATTCATGATTGTGGTTTAATGGTTCTCTTCTATAAATGGGTGATATTTACATAGGAGAACAATGGAGAAGCGGATTTGATTAGGGAAACGATTGATTTTGTGATAGCTAATGTAGACTGAAGGGAGATGTTTCCAAAGTATCAAGTTTTTAACCTTCCTATTTCTGGTTCAAATCTGTCTCCGATTCTGGTAGATTTAGACTTTCAAGATACTAAAACCCCCAAACTTTTTAGATTTGAAATTATGTGGGCAGATAATGAAAATTGTGAAAAGTTCATTGCAGATGGTTGGCAAGTGGAGGTGCAATGGTCGTATGCATATCGATGGATGCAAAAATTAAATAGTTGTAGAGAGAAATTAATTGTATGAAGTAAGGAGGAGTTTCCAAACAACATGAGGAAATTGAAGATATTGGGAGGGAATTAGTAAAGTTACAAAATCAACCTTCTACAGTGGTGGTTAAATGCATATCAAGAGTCTAATCTTTAAGATTGATAAGGCTTGGGTTAGGAAAGAGAAGTACTAGTTTCAGAAGTCTTGGGTTAATTGGGTTTCATTTGGGGATAAGAATACAAGATTTTTTCATCAGATGGTGCATAATAAGAGATAGAGAAGTAAAGTGCCTTAGACTGAAGAATTCTGAAGGGATTTGGATGGATAAGATTGAACAGATTAAGAAAGAATTCAAAAGCTTCTATGAAAAGTTGTTTCAAAGAAGGGAAGACAAAAATTAGGGCAATATTTTGGATTGTGTTCCTAATTTAGTAGGGGAGGAGATGAATGAGAGAGCCTTGCAGGCCCTGGTAGTGACCAGGAGATTCAGCTGGCAGTGCTTCAAACAGGGCCTGATACAGCCGCTGGTCCAGATGGATATAATGGGTTATTATACCAATCATATTGGGGTATTACAAAGGATGCAGTTATTAAAGGGATTTGCTCAAAATTATTAGTCAACAGGTTGGAGACCTTCCTAGGAGATTTGATCTCTAAAAATCAAGGGGCCTTTAACTACCTTTCAAACAACCAAAAACGATAGTTTAGCCTGAAAAAATACTACGACAAATGGTTTTGCCATATTCTTAAAGAACTTATCGTTGCACAAAAAAAAAAAAATTAATTACTTCTCTCCTTTTTCAATTCCGGCACTTATCATGATGCTCGATCAGGCTGTTTTATTCAGATTTTCTTTTAGCTTGACGCTTTTTAATAAAGATATCACATCTCTTTGACAGTTGACTCGTTGTGCTTTTCACACTTAAAATTATGGGACTGTTATATGAAATTATAGAAAGTCAACGAAAATATTAGAAGTACTGATCAGTTGTTGAACATATATGCATGCATGCATGCACGTTATTTACCTGGCATGTGGCTTTGTTGACAGTTTCAGCATCGAAGCCACCAAATTTCGTGCCCTCATCTAGTAGGCTTTGGGTTGTAAGTTTAATTTGGTCTGGGTTTGTTTTCTTTTATTGATTGTTGGGCTTTTTTCTATTTTTTGTTTACTTTTTCTTTCGGATTAGGCCTATTTTGGGTTAGACCTTTACTTGTCGCTTGTTTCTGCTTGACTCTTTTCTCTTTCCCGTTTTGTTTTTTTGTCCCTCGAGCCCAAGAGGTTTTTTGATGGGCCTGTTCTTTTTTCATTTAAAATTTTTGTATTAGGATATCAATATTTCTTTTTCGGTCAGAGTTTCTTGGCTTTCTTTATTATTATTTTTTGTTTTTCTTCTTTAAATAAAGTACAACTGAGTCCATAAGGCTGCTGAAAAGCAAGCAAAAGTAAACAAATTACTGTACTGTGCTTTTCTATTTACCGGGAATAGGGAGCCTCGTATGTAATCTGTTGCAGGAGATTTTAACCCATACTTTAGTTGACGCCGTGATCCTTGACGGCAAGTCAATGAGGAAGCCAGGATGGTGATCCTCGTGAGACACCCTAACGGCGTTCCTGAAACCGTCTAAAACGACCTTTCACTCCCCTTTTCCTTTTTCTTCGTTCTCTCTTCCTGCAACGAGAGCAACTGGCCTCTCTCCCTCTCTCTCCCTCTCTCTCTCTCTCGGGTTCCTCTCTCTACAGGGGTTGGAGCTTGACTCTGAAACAAATTACGGTTCAATCACATGGTATTGACCATTGAGGTTCTTTTTCTGCGATGACACTAAAAATGAAATTGATTTTTTTCGAAGAGATTTCTCACTGTTTTTGTTTTTCATTTCTTAGATATTTTCTTTTCATTTTATTTTTATTTTTCCATGTGTTGGACGTTATGTGACTATGAATTTTGCATGTGTTAAGCATCAATTTGCGGATCTCCCTGATCTTTTGCTGTTTTTGAATTCTGTTAAGTGTCTAAATTTAGGGTTTTCAATCTGGACTCCTTCTTGCCTCCCTTAAATCTAGCAGATGGAGTCGATTCTGCGTCCTTTTTATTTCAGTTGAAGTTAGTTCTACTTTTTGTATCTGCTATCTATGTGTTTCGCTGAGTTTGGTGGGTTGGTGGGTTGGTATCAGTTCGTCAGAGGTGACAGTTTTGTGTTTGTGCTAATTTTTGGGGATCATATTTGAGGAGCGGGTAATTGCTATATATATATATATATATATATGTATATCTATGTTTATTTATTTATGTATCTGGAATTGTACTTTTTTTGAGCTCACCTCCATCAAATTGTAATTAGGAATCATCTTAAATCAGGTCTTTTTATGTTTCCATAATTCAATCATCTCTGCTTTTGGTTTTTGTGATTTGTCTTTAGAGATTGATGTTTTGAGATTGTTGGTTCAATGACTGGGTGTTTATATAATACACACACACAAACATATACCGTATATATATATTTATATAGGGATTTTTTGTTTTTTCCTATCGTTTCTTTTCTAGATTTTTTTAATAGGAAGCAAAAAGAAATTACTGCCCATATCTTCTGTGTACTGTATTTTTATGACTACTGTTTTTATAAAGTTTAAAGTCAGTATAAATTACTGTGATGGTGGTTATTAATTTCTATATATAGATCTCTATTTTTTTGGAATTTGGAAGCCTTTTATTAGTTAAAATTTTGAATCTTCATTGAGTGATCATGTGCACACACTAGTTCCCCCTCTTTATTGGTCACCTTCTTAACTGTAAATATTTTGTTTATCATGAATTCAGATAAATATTTTACTGGTGTCTTGTGACGTCTAATGGTAGCTGGATTATTTGCCAAGCTCAAAGTTTTGAGAGGGTTAGTGATACTTGCGGTGGCATACTGGTAAAAGTCAGAAATCAAGCATGGGATCTGTTTGCTGTGTTGCTGCTAGAGATAAAACTATAGTTAGTGGATCGGCTAGTGATACCTTGCACAGGAATATACGGTATTCTCCAAGTTGGAGCTTTCGATGGGATAATCGAGGACGGGTGGCCGGTGAAGAGACTTCAATTAACTGGTTTTCAGATGGAGTTAGCCGCAATGATAGATCAGAATTCAAATTTGAGTCAGCAAATGAATCAGACGAGGGGAGTCCGCTTGAGCATTTTCAAAGATGCTCGTGGAAAAAGTCACCAGCATCTGAAGGGGCTTCTGGGAATGTGAGGACTCCTACTTCAGGTACCTCTGGTTGACATGATGTTAAAGTAAATTAATTTGAAATATTTCTGATATTTTTACTTCGCCTGCACTTGCCCTTCCATGAAGCTTGATTATTAGCTTATAGCTGGTGGAGTAACCATGTCATTTGATTTTAGAATTTTACGTGTTGCTATATTGGTATTCTTATTTCATGGCTGCACTATATAGAAATCCTCTTTTGGAAATAATACAATCTTCGGAATGAGTTATAAGAAATCAGGGTCAATCCAGTAACAATGGGATTTGAAGGACAATCCTTCCCTCCCCTCCCCCCTGCCCACCACCCAGCATTTCAAAGGAATTTTAGGTGTATTTCTTGTTACAATTTTCACAAAGAAGTTAAAGGGATGCTGCTCTGCTCCCATTTTAGTCTTCTTGTTCGTCTTCGTCATATTTTTTATTTATTTATATTCTCAAGTTTAGGGGTTGGTAAAATAGTGAAAGCTGAAAAAATGTGCCGGAAGAATACCTGGCCAGCAAACCCACATTTTTTCTTATGTTTTGTTACATAATTTGAGATGTTGCAATTATGTTGTCATGCATTTTTCTAGGCATATTTCTTTTTAATTCCTTGTTCATCTTTCCTTTATTGACCACATTGGAGTCTCGTCTGTTCTTCCTGGGGAAACCATTCTGATAAAATTTCCCCTGACACATAAAAATAATAGATACTTCCTTTTGGCCGTTTCCTATCTTTTGTAGCTGAAGCTATCATATGGGTGACAATGGGGATCGGTTCTATTTATAGTCATGTGCTAACTCGTAATTTTATTTTATTTTTTAACTTTTTAACTAAACTGTGCTGTGTTCCCAATTTTTTCTGTATTGCTTTGTGGTTTTGGTAATGCTGAATTCTCTCGATTTCTTAAATCTGCTAAAATGGTTCTCTTACATAGGAAAAAAAAAACTGATATAGACTGTGGTCAGTTATACTAGTTCTGTCCTGGTTTCTGATATACTACCATTTTTCTAAGAGCTCTGGTTTATTGTGGGAAGGGTTATGGGCAATAAGAATGTGGTGGCCTGGAAATATTCTGAGTGCCGAAGAATGTGACTTCCATGGTGACTTGCTGCAACCTCCTGAGACTAATCAGTTATCAGACCTAGGGATTTTTAGGTAATGCGATCTTTTCAGAGAAAGATAATTACAATGTAGTTTTCATAATGAATATATATTTATGCCTTCACGTGAGTTTTAGGCCAATAAAACACATCACAGCAAGAAAATCTTTAAAATTTCCTTGGGAACAAACTTTATGCTTCTAGAACTTTTAGAACCAGTGATCCATATCAATACTGGGTCGACAGGACAACTGGCACTATAGAAAACTGTAATGACAAAATTCCTCTAGAATGGCTGAGTTATTGAACACCAATTGGCATTAAAAGTTGCAAAACTTTAATGACCACGATGAATAGGTTAACTGTAAAAAGACTGCCCAAAGTTTGGATAGTGTGGGAGGAGTACAGCCTTGAAGGACTGAAGACTTTGAATAGGTTAACGGTAAAAAGACCGCCCAAAGGGGTTATTTCTTAATTTAAACTGTAATTTGAGACTGTGAGTTGTCTCTTACTTAAGTACTTGAGACCCCATGGAAATTTCTGTAAAATTTAGGGCTAGGGGGTGGCTCATGTGCAAAATGTAAGTGCATTTTTATATGCATCCATCTCTACCGTTCATTTCAATTTGACGATTTAGATGGAAAGCATTTTTAGTTGTTCCAGAGAGCTAGACTATTTGTTCATTTTAAATTAACGGCGGAGATGAATGCACGTAAAATTGCACTTGTGTTTTGCACATGAGCCACCCCAGACTCAAAATTTAGTCACATGCTTTCTGGGTCTCTTCTATTGCATGTGTTTCGGTTGTTTGCAGCATTAAAGACATAACAAAGAATCGTCTGAACAAAAAGGTCTATAAGGTGTCTCTGAATATGCTACCTCCTTTGAAAATTGTTTGTGCATGTGCCCAATGTTACATAGGTTTACTAACTTGACGGGACTAACTTTGCCTGATTTCTTTTCCTTTCAATGTTCTTGACCTTCTATGTGCAGTGTGTCTCATCCATTGTTTCTTAGATCATCTTTATTTTTATGACAGATCAATCTATTTCGAGAAACATCTCTATGGATACCAGCATGGAACAGGTATATCCTATACCGTCAAACGTTGCTGTTGCTTCTTGATATTTTTCCCACCTGAAATCTATTATCCACAATGCAATTGTATCTATTTCTGAATCAGGTAAAGGAAGCTACAGAATCTCTCACAGCTTCATACCCATCACCTGCAAAACTATCAGTTTCCTTCCCTTCAGTTTCATCACTATCCACATCCCCTCTATCATCCCAAAGTCACATACCTCCATCTAGTTCAACTCCATTAAGGTGGCCCCACCGTTCTCCGGGCCACCACCTGTTACGCCAAGTGTCTGACAGTCGAATCCCAGGCATCAAATCACCGAACAGCTACTCAGTCTCAGAAGACAGGCCAGCATTTCTTCCTCCTCGGAGCAATGAATCTATTTGGGGCTCACATGGAGGATCTTCAGACGGTTGGTCCATGCATGCCTTTTCCGAGCTCATGGCCACATCTCAAAGAGAAAGGTGGTCTTTTGATGGTGAGTCTGGTGGATTAAACCGTGAAAAGATAGCCCGATCCAGTACCCGATTCTCAACTTCTCCATCTGTAGATTTGCAAACATGCGGGAGTTGCTCAAAACTGTTGATTGAGAGATCTTCTTGGACTGCAAATGAGCTTTCTGCCGTTGCTGTGCTAATTTGTGGGCATGTTTATCATGCTGAGTGCTTGGAGAATATGACTCCAGAAAAGAACAAATATGATCCGGATTGCCCTGTCTGTACTTTTGGGGAGAAGCAGACACTCAAGTTATCTGAAAAGGCCCTTAAAGCTGAGATGGATTCAAAGAGCAAAAACAAGAGATCAAGAAATTGTGTTGTGGATAGCGATCTTGAAGGTGGTTCTGCTGTATTGAGCCGGTTTAATAGCACTGGACATCAAGGAAAAGACTCTAAAATGTCCTCCAGTTCCAGCATGAAAAGCTCCTCAGGGAAGCCTTTCTTGAGGCGACACTTCTCCTTCAGCAGCTCCAAGGGGGCTAGTTACTTGTCTGATAAACACACAACAAGAAAGAAGGGATTCTTTTGGGCAAAATCTAGCAAAATATGAACATCTAATGATCTCCTTGGAAAGGTGTGCATCTCTACTTTCCCTCTACATGCCCTTTGTCTTCAAACTATATACACATTCTCTACTTCTGCTTAATTATTCAAATCTTATACCAAATTACCTATGGAGAACTATCATATGTCATCTAGATACCAATCAAATGAGAATTCAAAGGACATTATTTGTGTCTAAATGTGTTGAGCTCGTACTGACTCGTTTTTAGTTCAAATACATGGTGGTGGGTAATATAGCAAATTGATAGTGTCTGTTAAATTGGATTCTTTGCTGGCCTTGGTATATGTTTTAATGTATATAGATTCCAGGGCCGTGCGATGTGGTCTCAGTGTGGGGGACAAAAGGGAATGTGGCAAAGTGCATGGACATCATTTGAAGGAAAGCAGTGTTATGGAAAATATGGATCTGCTTAAAAGATTCAACAGGATTAGGTTGACAATTTACACTGTAAAGACGCTTGAAAAAGAATATGTAGAAGGAACAACTTAATATAAAGTTGAGAAAAAAGAAAAAAGAAAAAGAATAGTAGAAGGACAAATCGCATGGAGAGGCTGGCGATCAAGAATTACTGAATTGTTACTATTATTTTTGTACAGGTTTTTTTTTTTTTTTTGTTTAATGCATGAACACGTGGCATTCATCCATTTTGATCTTATGTTTGGCCTGTCTCCTCCAAAGCCACTGCTATCTCTAGTGTTTGTTTCGAATATTATATGCTTGATTCTTAATTTTTGTGTCAAACTTCAATTAGATGTGAGTTAGTAATCTCGTTTTCTAATACACGCATAATAGATATAGATGTCATAGCGGCTGGTGATTTTCATCTCACTAACAGGAATGTCGATATGCGGTTACCAAACAGATGTCAGGGTCGACACTTTGAAAAGTCCCGATTAGAAGTTTATGGTACACCTAAATTGATTGAAGATTCATATTATAATTCAAATACGTATTATTATTATTACTATTATTTGTTTAGTTATACATATAAATTTCTTTATTAAAAAAAAAAAAAAAAAGCAATTGTCCTCAAATAGCTAGCTTAATAATGTTCCTTCGATTTTTGAAGTTGAGACTGGAATTTTCACTTTAGTCCAAACTGAAAAGCATATACTAAAAACAAGTGAAGGTAGTTTTTATTAAAATCAACATTCAAGAAAGACGCCAAGACCCGGTTTGTTGAATAATATTGATGAACACGTAGCCCTGTAGTCTCAAGCTAACGTGGCAATATAGCTTTACATAATCCACTGTCCCAAAACCACGTGTGAAGACCACGTTACATGCAACAAAATACCATGGCCACTCCACTTATCCACGCTTTATTTGGGATCGGCGACTTAATTCCGTAAGGAGGAGGAGGAGAGGATACGTTGGATTAAGCAGAAACAATCATGGCTGATCTTGGAGATGAACAAGGGCATCCAATTCAACTTGCAGATGATTATGGGAACCCTGCTCACTTAACTGACGAATATTGCAACCCTATGGATCTCACCGGAACTGTAGCCTCTACTCACACCCAGCAAACCACCCATGTAGCCACCGCACTGGAGGTGGTATCAGGCTCAACCCCAGCTGAGGGAGGACCAATCTGATCAGGGTGGGGATCAAAATAAAGGCTCAGGCAGCTCTAGCTCTGTGAGTTAATATTACTGCATATATATGTGTGTGTATGCTCTAGATCAAACAAGATAATCTTACATACTCAAAAGTTGACTATTTATTTATTTTTACGAGTTAGATGGCTCTTTTATTTTTCATCCGCGTCCTCTTGTTTCAACTTTTCATTTGTTTTTTATTCGGAAGTCGGAGGATGATGGGAAAGGTGGGAAGAGAAGGAAGAAGTGTTTGAAGATTGCTTGTTTGGTTAGTGATTTAACAATTGGAAATTAATAAAAAAAATATTGACTTTTTGCCTCTCTAATCTAAATGCATTGACTTCAATTCCATTTGCTTTCTCTAATCATTTATAACTTGTTGCAATTGATTTGAAGGTGATCGGATCATTAAAATTCAACTTGAGGCCTAATTTTACTTTTACTGTTTTATAGAGTTTGGTCTTGTGAAGTTTTATATTTTAGTGCATTTTTTATCTCAAATAAAGTTGCTCTGACCTCCAACAAGTTTGTTTAAGTTGGCTAGACCTCAAACTTCGAGATCAAACATGTCAAAGTTCATCATCTCACTTTTGGTGTTTTAGCACAAAGCAAAAAGCTATTTTTTTTTATAGAATCAGCTTTTGCACTTTGCTGTCTTTAGTTGCTTTTGTGTGCTATGTACTCAATTAATGTCTATTTCATTTTGTCTCATCTAATCTTAGTTGATTAGAGATGTCTTAATTTACTTTAACTATAATCCTTATTTTCCTGATTTGTAATCATCTTTTTATTAAGTATTAATGAAAAATGAAAAACTTACATTTTGACAAGTAAGCAAATTTTATCATAAAATAAAGTATATTCTTTTTTTTTTTTTTTTGCTCTCAACTTCAAAATTCTAACATGGTATTAGAGCTTAATTCTTAAGGGGCCTGATCATCATCCATTCTTTCTCTCGATTAAAAAAAACAGATTCTTACCTACTCAAAAAACCAGGAAATGAGAAATATCTTCCAACAATGTGAATCTTCCCTCTCCACTTGTTTTCAGTGGAAAAGACTATCACATATGGAATGACAAGATGCAAAATTACCTTATTGCATTTGATCTATGGGAAGCAGTGGAAGAAAGCTATGAACCTCTTGCTGAAGATGAGCACTTCACAGTCAACCAACTGAAAGCAGACAAGGAAAATAGATTGAAGAACTATAGAGCCCTTACAGTAATCCAATCTGCCATTTCGAATGAGATTCACACAATAATTCTTGGCCTAAAAAATGACAAATCAGTGTGGGATACGCTTCAAGCTGAATTCCATGGAACCAAAAGAGTTAGAGTTGTCAACTTGTTCACTGTAAGAAGAGACTTTGAAGCTCTAAGAATGAAAGATGGTGAACCTATCAAGGCTTATGTGGATAAGCTAAATGAGAATGTGAGTCAAATGAGAATGCTAGGAAGTGACATTACTGAAAGCTCCATCGTGAACAAAGTGTTGGTGAGCTTGCCTTCCAAATTTGACTCAAAAGTAGATGCTATAGAGGAAAGCAAAGATCTATCCAAACTGACCATGAATGAACTCGTAGGTTCACTTCAAGCAAATGAGAAGAGACATTCAAATAGGAAAGATGCAACTACAGAAGGTGTTTTCTTTGCAAATTAGAAAAAACCTTGGAAAAGGGACAATCAAGGCAGTAGCTTCAAACCTTCAAATTCTGCAAGCAAGAAGAAGGAACACACTTGCACTATTTGCAAGAGAAAGGGGAACTTTGAAAAGACTTGTTGGAACAAGGGCAAACCTTAATGCTCCTATTGCAAAAGATTCGGTCATGTGGAGAAGGAGTGCGAAAAAAAGAAGTATGAAACAGAAAATCACAAATCTCAGCAAGCAAATCATGTTGGAGATGAAGAAAATGCTTTCATGGTCACACAAGCCAAAAGACCAAGACAAAGGCATGAATGGTTGATTGAAAGTGGATGCACAAGTCACATGACCTTCAACAAAGACTTGTTTCTCAACCTAGACATGTCAAGCAAGACAAATTTCATTGTAGGAAATGGTGAAACTCTTAAGGCAGAAGGAAGAGGGACTGTTTCTGTCAAGACAAGCAATGGAGCAAGGACAATCAAAGATGTTCTTTATGTTCCTAATCTGGATCAGAATCTTCTCAGTGTGGGGCAAATTATGAAGAGTGGCTACTGTCTTACCTTCCGAGATGAATATTGCATAATCCTAGATTCCAATATGAAGCTGATTGCTCAGGCCAAGATCAACAACAATAGCTTTTCTCTAAATTGGGAAAATGGTGATCATAAGGCTATGATGAGCAAAGCTGATGAATCATGGCCTTGGCATAAAAAATATGGCCACTGTGACTTAAGGAAACTTAGCATTTTGAGCTCAAAAGGGCTAGTTGAAGACATTCCAAAATTGCAAGTTCAAACTGAAATTTGTGAATACTGTCAATTCGGAAAAATGAAGAGGAAGCCTTTTCCTATCAACCAAGCTAATAGGGCATTTGAGAAGTTTCAGCTTGTTCACTCCGATGTATGTGGACCTATTAAGGTTCCCTCCTTGAACAACAGCAAATTCTTTCGACTATTTATAGATGATCAAACAAAGTATGGTTGGATTTACTTTCTCAAGAACAAATCAGAAGTGTTCGGGCTATTCAAGAAGTTCAAAGCCTTAATTGAAGCTTAGTCAGAAAAGAAAATCAAAGTCTTAAGCACTGATAATGGAGGGGAATACAACTCAACTGAGTTCAAACATTTTTGTGAAACTCAAGACATTGTCCACCAATTTACAATGCCTTATTCACCTCAGCAAAATGGGGTTGTTGAAAGAAAAAATCAAACCATAATGGAGATGTCTAGAAGCATATTGTTTGAGAAGAAGATCTCTAAAAGGTTTTAGACTGAGGCAGCCTTCACCTCTGTGCATCTACTGAATAGACATCCTACCAAAGCTATGTAGGGAAAAACTCCATATGAGGCATGGTTCAACCTCAAACCTTTTGCCTCTCATCTCAAAGTATTCGGTTCAATTTGCTTCATCCATGTCCCTAATGCCAAGAGGGATAAACTATCTGAAAAATTAGAAAAGCGTGTGCTGGTTGGTTATAGTGTTGAAAGTAAGGGATATATAGTTTTCAACCCAAAGTCCAACAAGGTTATGGTCAATAGGGATGTAACCTTTGATGAGTTAGCAAGCCTCAAATGGGACAATGAAGATGAAGAAAGCTTAGAATTATTGATGAAGGAGCAAGCTATGCAATCTGAACATTTGTCCGATGAAGAGGATGAACCTGAAAATCCAAGGTTCAGAAGCATTGATGATGTGTATCAAAGATGCAACTTGGCCATCTCAGAACTTAGCCGTTATGAAGAGGCCAAAGGTGATCCAAACTGGAAACAAGCAATGAATGAGGAGATTTCCACAATCAATAAGAATGAGACTTGGAAACTGACCAAGAAACCAGAAGGCAAGAAAACCATTAGGGTGAAGTGGATTTACAAGGTTAAAGTCAATCCAGATGGAACCATCAAGAGGCACAAAGCAAAACTTGTTGTCAAGGCATATTCAAAACAACATGGAGTTGATTTTGGAGACACATTTGCTCCAGTTGCTAGATTGGATACAATCAAAATGCTAATAGCTATTGCAGCTTCAAAAAGATGGAAAATTGATCAACTTGATGTCAAGTCAGCCTTCCTTAATGGCTACCTAGAGGACGAGATTTATGTGGCTCAACCTGAGGGATTCATCACAATGGGAAAGGAAGATAAAGTGTATAGACTTCACAAAGCTCTATATGGACTGAAACAAGCTCCAAGAGCTTAGTATGCAAGAATCAATAGCTACCTCATCAGCAAAGGCTTTCTGAGGAGTGAGAGTGATCAAACCCTCTACATCATCAAACAATGTATATTTATATGTTGATGACTTGTTGGTGATCGCGTGTGAGTCTAACTTAGTGGAAAAATTGAAATCTGATATGAAAATAGAATTTGAGATGAATGATCTTGGAAGCATGAGATACTTTCTTGGAATGGAGATTCTCCAACTATCTAATGGGATCTTCATATCTCAAGCAAAGTATGCTAATGACCTTTTGAAAAGGTTCAAGATGGAATACTATAAACATGTTTCCACTCCCCTAATTATTGGTGAAACGTTATCCAAATCTGATGGTTCAGAAAGGGTGGATTCAATAAGCTTTAGGAGTCTCATAGGAGGTCTTATGTACCTAACAGCAACAAGGCCTGATCTTATGCAAGCTACTTGCTTACTCTCTAGATTCATGCATGAGCCAACTCAAATGCATAATGGGGCTGCCAAGAGAATGTTGAGATATCTAAGTGGCACCTCATCTAATGGAATCTGGTATGAGAAGGGAGAATTGAATTTACATGGCTATGTAGACAATGATTGGGCTAGATCAATTGATGACATGAAAAGCATAAGTGGCTTTTGCTTCTCACTTGGCTTAGGGGTCTTCTGTTGGAGCTCCAAGAAACAGCAAGTAGTTGCTCAATTAAAGGCTGAAGCTGAGTACATTGTAGCTGTCTCAGCAGCCAATCAAACAACTTGGATAAGGAAAATGATGAAAGATCTTGGTTTCATTCAATTGGATCCTACAATTATCTACTGTGATAGTCAATCTGCAACCATATCTGATAATCCAATTCAGTTTGGAAATACAAAGCACATTTTGATTAAGTTTCATGTGATTAGGGAGCTTATCAAAAATGGAGAAATAAGGTTGGAATATTACAATTCTGAAAATCAGAATGCTGACATATTTACCAAGCCTCTCTTCAGGGTCAAGTTTGATTACTTCAAATGTAAGTTAGGAGTCACTCACAAAACATTCAAGGAGGAGTGTTTGAAGATTACTTGTTTGGTTAGTGACTTCACAATTAAAAATTAGCCAAAAACATTGATTTTTTTACTCCCTAATCCAAATGCATTGACTCCAATTCCATTAGCTTCCTCTCATCATTTATGACTTGTTGCAATTGGTTTGAAAGTGATCAAATCATTAAAACTCAACTTTATGCATAATCTTATTTTTACTGTTTTAAAGAGTTTGGCCTTGTGAAATTTTCTGTTTTAGTGCATTTTTGACCTCAAATTGAGCTGTTCTGACCTCAAGCAAGTTTGTTTAGGTTGGCTGGACCTCAAACTTTGAGATCAAGCATGTCAAAGTCCATCATCTCACTTTTGATGTTTTAGCACAAAGCAAAAAGCTATTTTTTTACAGAATCAGCTTTTGCATTTTATTGTTTTTAGTTACTTTTGTGTGCTATGTACTCAATTAATGTCTATTTCGTTTTGTTTCATCTAATCCTAATTGATTAGAGATGTCTTACTTTACTTTAACTTTAATTCTTATTTTTTCAGATTTGTAATCATATCTTTATTGAATATTAATGAAAAATAAAAAACTTGTATTTTGGCAAGTAATCAAATTTTATCATAAAATAAAGTGTATTTTTTTTCTTTTTGGTCTCCACCCTGAAATTCTAACAGGAAGAAGGGACTGACTCAGAAAATAAAGGAAACGCTAACGGGAGGAAGGCAGTAAGGATGATCCGACGACACATGAGATGAGTGGCGGAGCCGCCAAGAGCACCACCATTTCCGTTTGCGTTGAGTAGCATGAAAAGAAGAGCATGATGGAGAAGATTAAGGAAAAATTGCCTGGTCAACATTCACACCAAACCAATTGATCTGTCCACGCACACGCGCGCGCACGCATACATGGGAATGTAATGCTGATGTGTATATGTTGTCTTTCCGTTGCTAGTTTTACCGCTTATTGTGTGTTGTAATAAATTTCTGTCTGCAAAGGTTAGGAAGAATAGGTCTCTCTTATTGTGAATTTTAGTTTGTCTCATAATGTAAAGTATGCGTTATAAGTATAATCTTATTATATGTTAGATTAGTTACGTAATTTGTTCTATCTGCATTTTTCTTAGACCTAACAGAAAAACTTGATATGATCTGTTGTATATTTTTTTCCAACCACTTGAGCTGCACAATGGGCACAAATCACCTCCAAGTGAATCTAGGACAACTGTTTCAAGTTTCAACACTAGAGTTTTGACCAATTCAAATATTGTTCGTCATGACCGTTAGTTTGTTGGTGACATGAGAAGAAAAGAGAGCGCCAAAAAGGAATAGCAGAATCACCATATTGGAAAATAAAGCTTACTCAACAGGTAAAAACTAACGAATTGCCTTTTTGTTAATTCTGGCTTCCTATATTTTCCTCCACTTATAATCTTAGGAAACTTTAACCAACATTTTGAATCCAAACCCCATTATAGATATTCACCCCTCCCGATCAAGAAATTAAACAAGAAGAAGAAACCATTTTCCTGTCTTTGACCATTTTTTGATTGACATCTCCTCAACCAGGAGGAGATGGAGATGGTAAAGAAAAAACAGAGTCTTTCTTTGTCTTCATCATCATCTTATTCATCCACGGAGATCCTCCTGGTTTTTCTCTACACTTTTTTTCACATCCCCAGAACAAGCTTTTCAACCTCTACTGCTTACGTTCCCAAGGACAATTTCCTCATTGATTGCGGTGCTAATGAATTGGCACACCTCCCTGACGGAAGAATTTTTAAAACTGATGAGCAAAGCAAGATGTTTTTAAATGCTAAAGATGATCTCAAAGTTTCGGCCCCTACCTGGGAACCTAATTTGCCTTCGCCAATTTACTTAACTGCTAGGGTTTTTGTTCAAGAATCTACTTATGCCTTCCATTTGTCGGAACCCGGATGGCATTGGATTCGATTGCATTTCTATCCCATCAAAAGCACTGAATTTGATCTTCTACAAGCAAAGTTTAGTGTCAAAACCGATAGGTATGTTCTTCATTCCTTTAATGTTAACAATGCTTCCAACTACATTCTCAAAGAGTACCTAATAAATATTACGGACCCAAAAGTCTCCATCAAGTTTACTCCAGTGAAGAACAAAGCTGCTTTCATTAACGCTATTGAGGTTGTCTCCGCTCCCAAGAAGTTGATCTCAGACACAAGCACTGAGCTCATTTCCCCCGGAAATCCGTTTCAAGGACTGTCTCGATCTGCTTTCGAGACGGTTCATAGAATTAACATGGGAGGACCTCTTATAACATCACAGAACGACTCTCTCGGAAGGTCTTGGGTGCCTGACAAGCCTTACATTAAATCAGAAGTGTTGGGAAAAAGTGTTCATGCGAAAAGTGTTAAGTACCAACAAGGACAAGAGCAAATAGGGGCATTTATAGCACCACAAAGTGTCTATTCAAGTGCTATTGAAATGGCCGATGCACAAGCAGACCAACCGAACTTCAATGTCACATGGAACTTTGAGGCCGATCCATTATTCAGCTATTTAGTTCGGTTTCATTTTTGTGATATTGTCAGCAAGTCACTTAATTCCTTATATTTCAATGTCTATCTCAACGGAAAAGCGGCTATAACAGATTTGGATTTGTCACACATGTTAGGCGGGTTGGCAATTGCATACTATAAGGATATTGTAGTTAATTCTTCCATGATGTCTAATGGATCACTCATGGTTCAAATCGGTCCTTCAAAACTAGGTACTGGCGATCTTAATGCCATTTTGAATGGGCTAGAGGTTTTGAAAATAAGTAATTCGGTATATAGTTTGGATGGAGAGTTTAGAGAGGATGGAAAGCGTGTGAATAAGTCCCAACGTGTTGTGGTAGCTGCTGTTGGGTTTTCAATGATGTTTGGGGCCTTTGTGGGGCTTGGTGCAATGGTAATAAAGTGGAAAAGAAGGCCTGAAGATTGGCGAAAGAGGAAAAGCTTCTCTTCATGGTTGCTTCCTTCATATTCAGGAGATACGAGTGTTACAGGGGGAAGCAAGACCATGTTCAACTCCTCAACTCTCGGCCTTGGCCGTTACTTCTCCCTGTCCGAGTTACAAGAAGCCACAAAGAACTTCGATTCCTATGCGATAATTGGGGTAGGTGGATTTGGAAATGTTTATATCGGTGAGATAGATGATGGAACTAAAGTAGCTGTTAAGAGAGGGAATCCACAATCCGAACAAGGTATTATGGAGTTCCAAACGGAGATTCAAATGCTTTCAAAGTTAAGGCATAGGCACTTGGTGTCCCTTATTGGGTATTGTGATGAAAACACAGAGATGATATTAGTCTACGAGTACATGTCCAATGGACCTTTAAGAGATCACCTTTACGGCAAGGACTTACCCCCATTGTCATGGAAGAAGAGGTTAGAGATTTGTATTGGAGCGGCTCGTGGGTTGCATTACCTTCACACCGGCACAAATCAAGGTATTATTCATAGAGATGTGAAGACAACAAACATCTTGTTAGATAATAACTTCACAGCCAAGGTAGCTGACTTCGGATTGTCTAAAGATGCACCGATTGGTCAAGGTCATGTTAGCACCGCAGTGAAAGGAAGTTTTGGATATTTAGATCCTGAGTATTTCCGAAGACAACAACTGACAGATAAATCTGATGTGTACTCATTTGGTGTGGTCTTACTTGAAGCACTTTGTGCAAGGCCGGCACTAAACTCGGCATTGCCTAGGGAACAAGTTAACTTAGCTGATTGGGCATTACAATGGAAGAGAAAGGGTCTACTGGAAAAAATCATCGATCCTCTTCTTATCGGTTCGATAAAAAAGGAATCTATGAGAAAGTTTGCAGAGGCAGCTGAGAAATGTCTAGCGGATTACGGGGTGGACCGGCCCACCATGGGAGATGTGTTGTGGCACTTGGAGTATGCTTTGCAACTTCAAGATTCTTTCTCACAGGATAAAACTGGGGAAGAAAATAAACCATCCGATTCTAACACTTCAGATGTCTTCTCTTCTGTGGTAGTGAGTCCTGTCGCTTCCATTTCTAATGACAACCTTAAATCTCGATCAGAAGAGAGCCAAGGCTGTGGCGAAGATCCGGTTATTAATGACCACTCAGGAACAGCGATGTTTTCCCACTTTTCTAATCTTAATGGTCGGTAAAAGACAGACTAAAGTAAGAGATCCATAAAGCTCATGAAACAAGGTCTAGAATAAGTTCAGTCTTAAGCTTTTCGAGGAGAAATCACATATAGATTGGCCTTTTCGAGCGGGCGGTTTCTTTTATCTTCTCTCCCATATTGGATGTTTTGTTTGTGACTAGAGAAAAACTCTGGATATATATATGTATGTGGATTTTTTGTACATGATTTTAAGCTCTAGGATAGCGTGATGATATTCTTGTAACTATGCCAAGACAATATTGAATGTAATGCTTGGAAGGGACTCCATTAGAGAATGAATTCATACTATTCAATCTGTATACCAGTGTTTCTTGATTCAATTAAGAAAAAGTTTCATAAAGAAATTAAAAAAAAAAAAAAAAAAGGAGTTTTTCAAGCACAAGATTACCCATATTTTTTAGTTCTATTTACAAAATATCTCCTGAATTCTGTATATAAAATTATCTTAAAATATGTTTGGTTGGATGGGAGCCTGGAAAGAAAGAAAAAGGAAGATAACTTTTTCTTTGCATTTCCTTGTTGAGTTTTTAAGAAGGGAGAGGAGGAGAGGAGGAGAGGAGGGAGGTAGGAAGTTTGCCTTCCATTTTGATGATTTTATCCCTCCATAATCGGAGTGAAAAGATTAAATGGAATGAAACCAGTATTTTTTATATGGTATTTTTTGTCATATTTATTATATTATATAACTAAATATTTATTATTAAATAATATAATTATAAATATATTAAAAAAATATTTATCTCATTTATAAAATCATTAAATTTACATTATTTTCTTTAAGAAAAAGAAAAAATCAAACACTAAAAAAGAACATTAAACTCTCTTCTCTCTCATTCCTTTCTTCTAAGGAAAATTTTTCTTTCCCTCTTTTCCCTCCAACCAAACATACTATTAAGCATTGCTGGGCTGCCAGCATTCAAATTTACTAACTTTGGATTTCATCTTCAAATAATTAAAGTTTAAAAGATCCGTAAAATTTAATTACAAATCTATTTTTGTCCATTTAATGTTTATATAAAATAAGATTTGCCTCCTCTAAAACATTTTTCAAGCAGGACAAATGGCTCTCACTCTTTCTACCTCTTCTTCTTCTCTTCCTCTTTCTACCACCGTAGGACAAATGGCTTTCACTCTGAGGCCCTTCAATCGGTCCACTATGGGAATTCCAATCCCCCTCTCTCCCTCATCCTGGAACACTAAGATTACTTTGTTCTATTCTAGGTTCATTCAATTTCAATGGCGATACTCTCTTTGTGCCTTGAGAACCTAGCCAACCTGAAAAAAGAAATTGAGGGTTTAAAGTTTAAAACACAGGGATGTTGAACGTTCCCAAGAAATCAGGTCTCTTCGTGAGGCTCAATGCCAAAAGGATCGGCTTCACAAAGAGGAGACTGAGGCCTTGGAAAGAAGATTGAGGGTTGTTGTGGCTAAAGCAATGGAGGCATTGTTACCTTCTCTAAAGAAAACATCCATTGAAGATTTTCTTCCATCTTCTGACTATGCTGAGAGGATCTTCCAAGCCCAAAAAAAAGGGGTTCTCATTATTAGAAGGTGTTATGTTCTGTTTATATTAGTATTCTATTTTTGTGTTCTATTTTAGTTGACTTTTTATTTAATTAGATTTTGGCGTTGACTCCTTCTACATCAGTTAGATCTTCTCAAACCAAACTTGTGAGAATTGGTTTGAAGCAGATCGGATCAAAGATGAATAAGTTATGACTCATTTTGTTAGTTGCTACTATATTTGCTATCATGGCAAGTCAGCTGATGTTTGGTGGTCCAATTATGTCTTCTTCTTATCCTAACAAGTTCAATAAGTCCATATGATCTTGTTGGAGTTGTTTTTGGATCAATTGGGAGTATGTCATCATTTTTGGTCCATTGGTTCTTAACTAGCAAAAAGCAGATTTTTTGCTTTTCTATTTTTTGCTTTCTGCTATGCAGATTTTTCTTTTGGTTTTTTAGCAAACTTTAATTAAATGTTGTAGTAGGTTATCTTTTCTGATTTTTAAGCAACCTAGTAAGGTCAATTGTAATTGTAATGATGATCAAAACTCATTTACTTATTGTATTGAAAATGTTCAATAAAGGTTACATTTTTGCAATAAGAAACTGTATGCATAATTTCAGTTTTATTGTCTTAAACTTGAGCTCTCTTCTTCCTTGACCTGATCTGAATTCTTAAACTCATGACTGTGGTGCGCGTAAGGGAATTAGGTCCCAAGGTGGATCTTAAGAAGCTCAAGTTTCCCCTTGACCCCTTTTTTAGATTAGGAAGATGAAAATGAAGATGAGGAGACAAAGGAGGTTATTAGTGGAGATGGTCTAGTTGAGGATGGGAGCAATGAGTTTGAGCTTTCAAAGAATCCTAAAAAGTTTGCTCCTGTTAATCCCACAAATGGGGCTAACTTTGACCTTGAGATGCTATATATTAGCGGTTCTTCGTACGTTATGGGGCATAGTTCATTTTCAAGAAATGGTCCTGAGACATCCGAACCGGTTAATTACTAGCAAAGATCAAGGAGATATGTTATGTGACTTTCACTTCTCAGATTCCTAGTTTATTTTCAAAATCTTACACTAACAACTTAATTTAGATCCAAGAATAAAGATGAGAGAAAGAGGGTACCAACAAACTACTCCATCAAGAATCAAACGATTCTCCACCTAAAGCTCCTCCTTTGTTGCCGACTATTATGAACCGCCGCCGCCGCCTTATAGGTTGTTCCAAGCCGTCACTCAACCTCTAACCTTTATCTACACAGTTGACAATTCGCATGGAGATTACTTGATTTAATCTCAATTCTTGAGAAAGAATCTTGGAGAAGAAGAGAGAAGAAGAAGATAAATGATGAATATTTGAGAGAAAAAAACTAGTTTCTCTCTCCTCCCTCTCTAAAGTGTAGTCGGGTCTGAATTAAGTCCCTAGGATATGTTTTGTGTTAAGCCTCCAAGGCCAATTAATTTTTAATCATATTCGGGCAACTGTAACTCCACTTTAACTCCCATTTTTTTAAAGTTAAAACCATATTTATTGATGAGAATAAGGCTAGCACATGAATTATGAATTGATACATGTTCAAACCTAATTCAAGTCCCAGTTAGTCCAATTAGAAGAGCTCGTGTGACGAAATTCAAAGAAATACTTAATGGGATGATTCAATTAACATAGGCTTACACCTATGCATGGAGACCCATTGAAAGTATTGAATGTGATTCTCAATTATGATATTAAGTAGTTCAAACCTTGGAGAATCTCATAATGAAGGAATGACCTTATTGAAGAGTTTCGTGCTGAATTAGGTCTATATCATCAAAATAAGCACAATTGATAAATAAATTCTCTTAACTAATTGTCAAGCATTTATTTGAGTTTAATAACTCCAAAATCACGTGGGAGATGGATTATTTTTGGGTTTTTGGGTTTTTTTGATTTAATTGGGCTAATTGGGCATTATTTAATTGTCTTTTCAGTTTTTCTAGATTTTATTTAGTTGTCTATTTAGTTTTCTAGAGTCCCACATTACTTAGTTTATGTTTTTTTCTTGCTGGAACATCCTTTATATAAAGAGAGTTTATTTCTTTTGTATAGACAGATCAGTTATAAAAATATTAAGAGAAAATTTTCTTTAGTTCGTTTAAAACTTTTTGAACTTATCAGATTTATCTGTGGCGTTCATCGACTTATCAATATGTTCTTCTATCCCGGATTGTGGCGTCTTCTACACCCTAGTTGAATTTGAGTAGAACAATCTTGGGTCCTTGAATCACAGGTTCATAATCTCTAGCTTGATTCGTATAATTTGTTATTTCGAATTAATATCCAATTTTACCTAGTAAAATACGGATTTTAATTTTGGCATTACACGTGGGCTTAGTTAGGTCCATCAACTCTTTAATGACCAAACATGCTTTTTTTTTTAGCCAAAAAAAAATTCCTTAACTATAACTTTACTAAATCTTAATTTAATAAATTTATCTTGTCAAGTTAATATTTTTATGATTAATTATTTAATTTCAAATTAAATATAAATCATATTTTAGTTGTGCTTGAAATATAGTGTGACTTAGACTTGAAATCAAACTAATTAGTTGTTTAACTCTTAAATCCGACTCAAAATGAACGAGTAAAAATTTCTCAAATTTAAAATCTTAGTAAGCTCCAATCAATATTTATGTGTGTGACTGGATAGATTCTACATTACCACAATAGGTAAGTCCTACAAAAACTTGTGAATTTTATCCATTCTTTATGAATGGACCATTTGACTTTGAAATTATTTTTTTAAATCAAACAGTCAATATGATCATCTTCTATGATCAAGTTGACTTAAATCACTAGATCCATATAGGTCTCTAGCAAGGCGTGTGAGCCACCTATATAATAAGAAGTACAATAACTATGAATAATTATTATTGTGCCAGATTAATCCTTCTATCTACTTTTGGTTCCAAAAAATCCTAGGGCATGACATAACTATTATACCCTATTAGATTTTCTTTATGAATATCATAATACTATTATGCAACTAGACAATGATTTTACAGAAAATTCATTTTCATTCCATATTACTTTGGCCAAATATTTTCTTCATTGTATAAGTTATATGACTCATAAAATCACATCATCTAATATAGAGGTGATAGATCCCTTCTAATCACATTACAGACCGCATATACTTGACACATGCCCAATGGCTTACTCTTTTATTGGCTTTTAGCTAAGACCACATGGTGCAATATCAAGACTTGATATCTTATATGCTAGTGGTATAGTAATCTTAGGTTTGAGCATCAAAAGCACCCGTCACTATTAATATTATTACCATTGAGCTTTTTTCCAGTGATAACGTTTAGTGATATAGTCTCTACTAATCACCTACATGCATATCCCGATATTAACCAATACCGATTAATATGAGAATGTCACTCTTCTTACGAAGATGATACCACATATAATTATCTTTCCAAATTGTCAATATCTCATCATGATAATCCTATGACTATGAACAATTTGAATCTTAGACTTAAACCAACTTGGATCTCATCTTATCATGATTCTAAGTGTATATCTAAGATTTGGGAGTTTGTCAAATATACAAGTTGTTATTTTCAACCTAATAACATCATGAAAGATTATAATATGCTCTAATTAAAAGTTATGCATTCAATTATATTGATGATTTACACAATTCAAGATTGATTCTCACAAGAAAATGATCCAGCCGGGTCATACCTGATTGACTTGATGGGCATATTACTTTCGAATGCCTCTTTCAGCTAGTAAGGAGGTTGAGGGGGAATTATAAACTTCTTAGGAAAATGACCTTTATTTTGTACTTTTAAACCTTTATTGTACTTTCCTAATTCCTCGACAATTTCTGACCCTCTTGAATTTATACTAATTCTTCTTTCTTTTATCGGAGCAAGATTCCAAATCTAGGATATCTTTGGCACTTAGTGTGATTTCTGAGCAAACAAATTACTTGAAATTTCTTAGACCAAATAAGTCTCTAATGTTGAGGCATCCTCAGTCTTTTATGTAATTTCTAAGTAAATAAATTGTTCGAAATAACTTAGAATAGATAGGTCACAATGATGATTGATCATACAATAATTAGGCTAATGACCTTTACGTAATTCCTAGCGCGTATAGTTTTTAGCCACATCGATCATACAAAAATTATATCACATATAATCCTTTTACAAAAAGTACAATAACATCACATCATTATTAAATCAAGTCTAGGTTAAGGAATATATCTTTTCTTGATACATAACCCCTCTTTGATGAAGATGAGAGGTGCTATGGTATTCGCCTTTTAATCTTAGTCCATATTATTCGTCTCACATGGTTAAATTTCTACTTAAAATCTTAACATATAATAAGGTAAAATTTTAACCAAGGAGGCTTTTGATTTAATCAATGATTCGACCATCCCTTAGGTTGTATTTATAATCATAATAAATGGTGGGTAAAGACTATCTGTAATTACCCCTATGCGTCAAAATATAACATAAATATTTTTCACTTTTTAATCACATCCTACGCACCTAGCGAGTGAGTCAAACTCAACCCTTGTTTACAAAGAAACTACGGCAAGAGATTCAAATTATGATCCATTAAACGTGCATGGGTTTGGAAAATTGGTCCATCACATATTTTGTGCAAGACGACCAAAAACTTCTATGTTCTTCTGCTTGGGCCTTTTCCCATTGATAATATCTTCTTAATCCATAGCTCTTTTTTTAACTCAAGAAAATCGATGTCGGTCCTAATCTTGGACTGAGATAATCACAGTCTAATGACAGAAATCCTTAGCATGAAAAAAAAGGGAAAAAAAAAAAAGAAAAGGAGGAGGATAGTTGAGGAGGAGCAACCGAGATTGCGGTTTGAGGAGGAAGCATGAAAGAGACGGTTCGATGGCAGAATGCAGTTCAATGGTAGATCGTGGTCCGAAAAGGAGCAACTAAGATCCCGATCGCAGTTCGATGGGCAGAGGAGGATGGATCGCGGAGGAGAGAGAGAGAGAGTATCGTGGAGGAGTTGATTGAGAATAGGCTAAGATCGTGGAGGAGAGAGAAAGAAAAGTTGAGATGGTGAAGTTATGTTTTGGGAAGGAGAGAGGGACGACTATGAGATATAAAATTTTTCATTTAAAAAAGAGGGTTAATTTGCAAAATTTATAAAACCCAAAACAAACAAACAATTATTGAACCACCTTTGCAATTTTATTTTTAAGGTATCTTCTTCCATGCTTCAGAGGATGAGCTTACTAAATGGAAGCATGGAAGCAGCAGAAAATAAGAGTAATCAGAACAACATCATTAGAATGATCACGTTTGAATCATCTTCTTACAACATCAACAATTCCCATACAGTTTAGTTTATAATTTTGATGTACAACCCCTACTGAACTCTATTAAACGTACTTAAGAATGGATTACAGTGTGGGCTACAAGTTAATTACTGAAGGGGAAGATGTGCATAAAGATAAATTAAAAAAGAAAAAAAGACAGACTCGTCATCACCTAAAACTCCACAGAAGAAAGAAGTAAGCGAATGAAGGCCTGAAGAGTGAAGATTATCAGCACCAAAAAAAAAAAATAAATTCATCATTTCTCCCTAACAGTACAAAATTATGTTAAGACCTTTCTTCCAGCAATCAAAAAGTCAGCTCAAGGGATCATTGCAGCCTTTTCTTCTTGCTTGTATCCACGTCATCATCGAGAACAACAAGCCCGTCCTCACTGTCATCGATTAATCCCAGTTTTTTGGGATTGGTAGCTTCATTAGCAGCACTTGAAATAGTATCTAGAGAGATCATCTTACATGTCTCTATTGATTTCCTTTTCTTTGATGAAGATTCCATGATTTCCATGTCCTCATTCTTTCTCTCGGCTGATTTTGATGTGGTTTCACCATTATTGCCAACTGTTTTGTTAATATCCTTTTCCAAAGGAGCTTCAATCCATCCACGAAGAACCATTCCATCAGGCTCCTTCTCATCAAATTCCTCTCTGTGAATATATGTATGTAATTTACTCATCAGAAAATTGTAGAAATATATTCGCTTCCACTCAGAATCTAATTGCTACGATGCATTTGAATATTAGAAACATCTAATCCAAATCCAATGAAGAAATACAGGAGGGCAGATGCACAAATCAGCAAGACTGATTAGAGATGTTAGTAGTAATTCTTCTTTAAATTATTTAATACCCAATTAAATTTCGTGCACAGTTATGGTAGTTCTTTCAACAAATACAAGGTGAGGCACATATACAGGTTACGAAATACCTGTGTTTGATGTTGACACTACAAGTAAGCTCCTGCTGAAGATCCTCTACTGTCAGAACTGTCCCGCTGGTAACTGGAGAAGGAAAATCGGAGAGCACCTGCATTATCCTTAAAAAGTATAAGAAAGTTTTTCAAAGAAGCCTGTGAATAAGTTATATTATCACATAAAGCAAGAATGTATACCTTATCAAGGTTAGAAGCATAATTTGCTACCATGCTCTCATCAAGATCGTCACCAACTTCATAAAGAATGGATGAGCCCTGCATAATAATTGGAAAGTTCATCCCAAGCTTGGCCTTAACCACCTTTTCAACAAAGTCCCGCAACTTTGCACAGTGGGTATTAATCTCGAGTGATAGAGGCATCTGCATTCAGCCAATGCACGTGAAAAGAAAGAACGTGTATTGACTAAATTTAGACAGAATTAAAAAAAAAAAAAAAAAAAACCAATGGATATGTCTCAGTAGGGTCTAATATACCTCAGAACATACATAACAAGATTTGTTGGGTTCAAATGGTTCCACTGGCATGAGTAGCATCTTTTTCGTAGGATGTTCGAGGCAGTATGTCATTCTGCACGAGTCTTTCTAGTCAGATTTGAGAGAACATCCCCCCAAAAAAAGTGAAAAGTAATCTGATTTTAAAGAATAAAAGTTTGTGACATTTGGTAACTTATAACTTCTTTATCAGAGCTACCAACAATGGCCATGCGTAAATTTGGCTTTGATTTAGTTGGTAACAAAACTTGATATTGAAAAGGTATTAACTAACTACACTTGGTTTTCTGTTCAGATATTTATCCCTGCAAACTCCAGTTTAGCTTTAAAAAAAAGAAAAAAAGAAAGAAAAAAAAAACTCCAGTTTAGTCCTCACAAACTCCAATTTAAACAAAACCAAATCGAAACAGACATCTAAAAATCCAAATCTGTCTCAGAATCTATCCAAACTCTCTACGTTCCAACTCCAGTTTCATAACCCTAAACAAAATCCACTTTCCAAGATGGCATTACCTCCAAACACAGACCACACTCATATATAAGAAATGATCGAATAAACAACAAAAACTCCAGATGGTTGTGTTTAAGAAGTACTTTTTTTACTACAGCCAAGAGGAATCAAAGGGGGAAACCAGGCTTTGTTACGACAAAAGTGAAGCTTACACACCTATAGCTTTTCACATCTTTCTGTAGCACCTTAATCGCCTCGATCACAATCAACCCAGCAATAATAGCATTTGTTGTTGCAACAGCATGCACAATATTACCAGCAATACCCTTGGCTTCAAAAAGACTATGTAATGGAATGTTAAAAGAAGCTGCCCTTATATTTGCAGCAGCGGTGACAAACTCCACAGCTAACTGGTCATCTTTATCAAAAATTAGGTTTCCAATGTCCTACACCATCCACAGAAAAAGTTAGATATGATGAAAGAAATCTTTGGGGTAAAATGTCACGGAGAGATCAAAAATTCAAACGTAATATCCAGAAAATGGAAAACTCCAGCCTAGAACCTTTTCTCTTCTTGTGAAAAATAGCTTCATTGCCTCAATGAATATCCGGGTACTCTCAAAAAGACTCCATATGTCCTGCGGATTTTTCATGCCTAGAGAGGCCATGGCAGAAACTGATGATGGATGTCTCATTTCCAAGTTTCCATTCTGTGGTGCTGGTTCATCAGACAAGACATCCCTACTATATATAGGTCTTGGTTTATTGCATTTTTTCCATGTCTCTTCCTCACATAAAGCCTTTTCAATGTTATAACCGAACACATGGTCGTATATTCTTCTTCCATACTGCTCAACTTCTTCATCCTTTCTACGTTCAAATACATCTTCAGTATGATTTGATGAACTAGCCGCATCGCTTGAACGAACATTTAAATCACTTTCCTGATTCTTATCTCCAAACAACTTTGCAAAAAGTACGTCCTTCGCCCAAACAATACAATGAACAAACTGCAAAATTAAAACAGCTATTTTAGAAAGATGAATTATGTGATTCATCATGCTGTGGCAAACTAAGCTATGAATAAGCAAGTTTTTACACAAACTACACAACCAGATTTGTGTCCATAGAAAGCTACTTTACTTTCATGACAGAAAATATACAATTTCTTATCTTTATTGCTTAATACTAGCACAGGAACTTCTACTTAGACTAATCTTGTCTTTCGCAAACAGCAGTAACTGTTCAAGTTTGAAGAGTGTTCCTCATTATAATTTACTTCTTGACCTTTGGGTCATTCTAACCTCACCTGTTTTGCATCATTATACTTCCGTCTGTGTCGTATACTTGTTGCAATATTATGAATCTTGCATACTGCTAATGCATTAAAAAATAAACAGGAAACTCAAAATCTAATAGAACTAAATCGACAATAGATATCATTAACTTTTAATGCAACAATGAAAGTATGTGACATTCAATAAACCCACTTTCCACTTTATATAACAAAACAAAACAAGAGAATAATACCTTTGATGGAGTACTGTTAATTGTACAGACAGGATATGTTTTGGGGGCAGGTTTTGGTTGACACTCGTAGCACTCTGTAGTTCCCTTAACATGGACAGTAACCTGCTCCAAACCAATTAGAAAAGAAATAAATAAACATAATAATGAAAAAAAAAATTAATAAATAATAACTGCAATCTGGTAGAAACAATATTCAAAGAATAGCTATAATTCCCATATCATAGACCCGTTTAATTTCATCACACTTCCTGTGAAAATCTTTGAAAACCTTCCTAAAATCTTACTGTATGACCAACAAGGCATGTCACAGATGGTAATCCTCCAAAATCATGACATCTTAGAGGCCAATGGGAATCGTCTACAAGAGAAAATAGCATTACTGGTGGTTCATAAGTTGTTCCATATCATAATAAATGAATTCTAATGAACCAAATAACCAGCGCAGCTAAGCCATCTATAACTCACTAGTTATCTAAGATGGGGAGTGTGCGAATTCATTAGAACAAGGTCTCAAAATAACTCAAACTTATGAATCACAAAATGAATTGTCATATATGTACACAGAAAATATAAAACAAATCCATCCTGAGAAGTTCAATTCCCTAATTTACATGTCATAGATGATGCAAGAATGGGGAAATTCATACACAAATCATAGAGGGAATAGTCATTATACAAACTTTTTTCTGGTGCTAAGATGAAAAACACAGTAACACTAGGAACATAGAGCACCTGTCCAAGGAATCCAGTGGTCCCACTTTCAACCAGAGGAATACCAGCTGCCAAACAAAGACGATTCACATGTCTCCTTGCATCTAAATTGTCAAGTCCGTTCAGAACAACACTAAATTGCTTAAAGAAATCCACATTGAAGTCTGAATCCTTGACATTTGCATGATATGAGGTGATGCTTATGTTGGGTCTAAACCTTAAGACAGCGTCTCGAGCAACCTGGTTTCGCACATCTATGAGAAGATCAAACATACAAAAGAAAACTTATTCCTGTACAAAATAAATGATTGATAACTCATTTACTTTAGCCTTTGATTGCCCAACATGTGATTTTCGGAATAAAAACTGTCTGTTCAGGTTACTGACTTCTATTGTATCCATGTCAATCTGCAAGTTAGTATTATAAACAAATACATGAGTCAACAACTGCCAATCACAGAGCTTTTCACAGCAGGTTAGTGTCTTAGTGAGGGAAAATGCCTTCTAAGGACTCAGTAATAGCAAGTTTACTTATCTCTCATAATCTAAGAATGATCATACAATATCACATCCCTAGATTGACATGCATTTCAGTACCCAAAATGAATATAGTTTATACACCAATTGAAATGAAGAACAGAGAGACCCACACACTTCAATTATACACATAGTTGATGATAGCATAAACTAGAATTATAATCCCAGTAAAATATGAAAAAATAATAATAAAAAAAACAAAGAAACAAAACAAAACAGGGTATTATTCATAATGTATGGTTCTCCAAAAGAGAAATACCAAAACTAAAACACAGCAGCTGGGATCCTTAAGTTTAAAACTTAGCCACAGAGCCCCCCCCCCCCCTCTCTTCTTCCAGTATGCATTTGGGTAACAGTAGAAAGAAAGGAAACATACTAAAATTGTCATATTTCTTTGTCATGATCATCATTTCTATATACTCCTCTGAAAACTCGTTATTGAAGACTATGATCTTATAAAAGTAATCAAAAGTTGAACACTAAATTACAAGGAAACTGTGTAGAAACTTGAAGAAAAATATGTTATTATGTAAGTTCTGAGTCAAATACGGCAGCCTCTTAAGTCCTTGACTTCGATGTGAAGAGGAAAGAATCTACAATCACTAACAGTGGGGAAGTAAACGATAGCAATATGAGAAAAATTGACCAAGTAAATGCTAAATGACCCGTTTATGAGCTCCAATGCACCGAAAATGGATAAATGAACACACATTTAACACTCTTAAGAGTAAAAACCCTAGTATCCAGCAAAACCCTAGTCACACACTACCACAAAAGATAAAAAGGAAAAGGAATAAAAATTTCCTGAAAGGAAAACCTGAAATTCAAATTACACTCACAATATGAATGTCTTGGAAGCCAGAAAGAGCCAGAGTCTTGAGAAGCTCGCAGCCGATTCCACCCGCCCCGACCATAAGCACCTTCGCTTCCTGTAAATTCAGCAGAGAACCCGGAAAATTAAGCAAGTTGGAGCTCAAATCGAGCACAAGAAAGGCTTCGGTTAGAGGAAATTGTAGAAGAACCTTTATGGTGGACAACTGCTGCTGAGAAGCCATTGGAGGTGAAATTTGAGCAACAGAGTTGACGAAAGCAGTTGCTAAAATACCATGAGAGAGAGAGAGAGAGCGAGAGAGAGAGAGAGAGCGAGTGGGGCAGAATTTGGGCTTTTTGGTTGGGTGCGGGGAATCAAAGGAGGAGGAGGAGACCTTGAAAGAGGGAAATTCGTGACCCAAATTGCGTCGTGGAAAAGGCGGCGGCTGATTGAAGCGCCAAATTATGGGGTGATTTGATAAATAGACATTTTAGAGTAATGTTTTGATAAATATCATAGGACAGTACTTCTTTGCAGTAATGTCCTCTTTTATTTTTTAAGAATTGAGGACGAAAAAAATAAGGGACTGAAATTATAATATTAATCTTCTTCCTCCGATCATTTTTTCTTTTTTATCATTTGGTTTACATAAAAATAGGATTCATGATCATTAGTACTTAAATTTGAAAAAAAAAAGTTCATATGATATCGAAATAAAAAATCAATAGTTGCATTAAAAATTATATTTCTATGGTCTTTTATATATGTATGAAATTTAGAAGATTAATATATTTATTATATTAAGTGAATTATAATGATTATATACATATTCCATTTATTTTATTATACATTTTTTATTTGAGCTCAAAATTATAAACAGCTGTACATATAAAACTAGACATTTAGAGTTTTCCAATGCTATATGTCATGTCTCATAATTTTAAATAAAACGTTCAGAATCATTAAAAGAATATGATATGATTTTTGACTCATTAATACCAACGGATAAGCATAAAATGACTTATTTATATCAATGAGTCAATGATCATTATCACTTAAATCGATAATAACTTTTTCATCCAATGTCAAAATGACAAACTCTTAGTTGCGTTGGAAACTAAACTTCTAAAGCTTTTTATATATGTATGGAATATTTTCAGGAAATTAGTATATTTATTATAGTAAGTGAGACAAGATGAATACAATTTGAATTATAATGATCATGTACCAATGAAGTCAATGATTGTTAGCCTCCCTTCTCTGGTTTCGGACTAATGAACTAGCGATCTACACTTTCTCCCATATAAAACTTCATAGAGCGTCATTCCAATAGATGCCTTGTAACTATTGTCATAGGAGAATTCTATTAATGGTATATACTTATTCTCTGTTCCCTTCAAATCTAAGACATAAGCCCGAAGCATTTCCAACATCTAGATAGTCCTCGCTGACAGACTATTCATTTGTGTGGGTGACAGGTCGTGAACTTAAGCTTCATTCTCATTGCTCGTTGGATGGCTCTCCAAAAAGTGGAAGTAAATCTATTATCATGAGCTGAAATAATCGACAAAGGTAACTCATGTAGTCAGACAACTTCATTCACATATAGGTTTACTAATTGCTCTAAGGAATGCGTGCTTCGTTTGGATAAGAAGTGCGTTGAGTTAGTTAATTTATTGACAATTACCTAGATTGTATCGTGTCCCTTAGTTGTTTTATTGAGCCATACAACAAAATCCATAGTGATTTACTCTCATTTCCATTATGGAATCTTAATTGTTTGCAACTCCCCTGTTGGACGCTGATGTTCAGCCTTGACTCGCTAACATGTCAAACACTTTTCTTCAAACTGAGCAACAGTCTTCTTCATTCCTGTCCACTAGAAGTGCTCCTTTAAGTCCTTGTACATCTTAGTTGCTTATGGTTGTACGTAATACGAGATTTCCTGTGCTTCTGAAAGAATCTGACGTCTTATTTCATCGTCATTTGGGAACGCATATTCTTCCTTTAAAGTTAAGGATCTCGTTAGGAGAGAGAGACTAAACTCCTTATTCCTCCCTTCTTTAACTTCCTAAGTCTGGATCAGCTTCTTGAGAATCCTTCATCCTATCTAAAATAGTCGGTTGCAAGGTTAATGCTAACTATCTCCAAACTTAACTCATTGATTTCATTTTGTTATAGTTGAGGCAATGTATTAACTGCCATCAATGTTGTCGAGACATTCTAACTTAAAGCATCAACAACTTAATTCACCTTTCCAGTGTGATAGAGAATCTCATAGTCATAATCTTTTACCATTTCCAATCATCTCCTTTGTCTCATATTTAGTTCCTTCTGAGTAAAGATATACTTGAGACTCTTATGATCCATGAATGTCTTGTAGGGGGGCACGTACATATAGTTTCACTATATCTTTAAGGCAAACACAACCACTACTAATTTTAAGTCGTGGGTTGGGTAATTCCTCTCATGATCTTTCAGTTATTTTAATGCGTAAGCTACTACCTTTCCATGGACAAAACTTTGGACCATCATTCATTTCAATCCATCATTCCGGAAAAATGAAAACTAGATCACTATTAATCACGTTCCAAGATTTTGGATCAATATTGGTCAAAAATATTAGGACCGAAATTAAATTTGGTCATTGTTTCAGTTTAATAATGGACTACAATCTTAGTTTGAAATTAATCACGGTCTAGTTTTTTAGTCCATTACTAGGTCGAGATCTCAGTCGAATAGAGGAAAAAGAGCATTATCAAGAGCAAAACAAAGGATCAAAATTTAAAGAATAAACTTTACGGTATGTGAATAACTCATTAAAGATGAAGTAGAAAAGATAGAAAGAGAGAACATAAGCCTCCGATGATAATGCTTGTGTATGTCGAAATGGTGATGCTTATTCTTCTCCAATGTAGGACATAGTACATATCCTTCTTCTTCAACGAATGATCGAATAAAAATCAAATAATGGAGCAAATCAGAACAATGGAAGCAAGACATGCAGTCTTTGTGGTGTGTTTTTTTTTCTTAAAAGGAAAGGTGCAATCATTTTTTTTTTCTTTTTCTTGAGTTGAAAACAGTAAAGATGTGAGTAGAAATGTAATTTTATTTTTAGTAAATAATAATAAATAAATGAGAAAGAAGATCATCTATTAAAAAAAATTCAAAATGAGCTTATCTTCTTAAAAAGTATTTGCTCATTAAGTCATTATATATATTTAAAAAAATTGAAAAGTTAAAAATAAATACTAATAGGCCAAATGATACATAATCCATTTAAACTACTATTATGTTAGACATAACCCTCCTAAACTATCATCCTTTATAAATAACCCCCTTAAATTATTCTTATATTAGAATATAACCCCCTTATGGTTGTTTCCGGTATCACATGCTCCTCATGATTTGAATTTTTTAGGACAAAAATGTCCATAGATATTCAATTGGATGAATTTTAAATTGTGGGAAAGTTACTGCTGGATGGTCCTAAGGACTATAAATCCTTCAAATTTTTAATTTAAAATGCATATATAACAATATTCCAATTAATTTTAAAGGAAAAAAAAAGAACCTAATTTCAAGTGACATATCAGATGATTGTTGGGCTAATTGATTTTTGCCATTATTATTATCTGCTCTTCCTTCTTAGGCGATTCGACCAAAATCCATTGTCCGCCTTTTTTTGGTATTTTTCTTTATATTTTCTTGAGTACTAACCATTGTTTCTTTGATGGGTTATAAAACACTTTTCGGTTTTTATATTTTTTTTTAAGTAATTAAATAGATGTAAGGCCATTCTATTGATAAATTTTAAATGGGGCATACTTAAAATAAATATAACTTCAACTTTCTATATGATATATTGTAATTTGAATAAATGTGAAAACGATTATAAATATTTAGCTAAAACATATCATTTTTTAAAGATTTCGTTAAGACACATTATTGTGGATATTGAACAAAAAAGACATAATTTATATATCAATAGGTCTATTTATATATTAGACAATTGATGTTAATGGTCTATTTGTTCAGAACCATTGATATCAACGGGTAGTAAAAAATTAGATCGTTGATGTTAATGAGTAACTTGCTTAAAACTCATTAACAATTTTGGAATTTTCCATCTACGTATTAAAATTTACATCAAAAAATCATTTTCCACATGTTATCTTCCAATTTTTGCATGTGCTCAACAATCATTACTGTATATAACATGTTGTTTCCTAACATGTATCATCTACTTAAAATGAATATTACTTCAACTTCATATATGATATGTGGTAATTTGAACAAATGCGAAAATGATTACAAAGATTTAGCTAAAACACATCATTTTGTATGTTAATATGTTTGAACAAAAAAGACATAGAATTTATATATCAATGGGTAATAACATACTGGACCGTTGATGTCAACGACCGTTTTGTTCAAAACCGTTGACATCAATGTATAATTAAAAATTAGATTGTTGATGTCAATGGGCAACTTGCTTAAACCCGTTGATAAATATTTGGGATATTTTTTCTATCGACCTCCAAGACCTTAAGTAGTCTCTGATCTTCAAAATCGATAGCTCGATGGAGAGTCAGATCTCTCATCGAGCCATCAATTTTGGATGTTAGAGACTTAAACCAATGGCTTGATGGGAGATCTGACTACCCATCGAGCCATTGGTTTTGGAGGTTAGACTTAAGTCACTGACATCAACGGTTAATAAATAACTAGACCGTTAATGTTAAATTACTATATATAACATGTTTCCTAATATATGTCATATAATTAAAATGAACATTACTTCATAACTAACATGTACACATCAACAGTTCATAAATAATATGGTCGTTGATGTCAACAGGTTTGAAGAAAATGATCAGTTGAGACAAAACTCCATATTCTATGTATACATACGAAAATAAGAAAGTATATTAATTATTAAATTAAACTTAAAATAAAGTATATATAAAATACATTCAACTATAGGCCTCATTCACCTCTATAAATATCAAAACAAATTTATTCCTGAAAAAAATTACAATTATTATCATTCACTTGTTTTGAGTTAATCCCTTCACATCCTGCCTTACTTTGAGGGACACTAAGGGATATCAGCTTGAATGTATTGTTAAGTTTGTTGTTGTATTTATTTTTCAAATGGGTTCTTTGTTTCATAATATTCGATAGTGTCCAGGCTATAAACCCACATATTAAATTGGCAGTATGTTCCTACCAATTTTAGCATTGGGTTCTCCCATAAATTTACATTTGAATCCATAGTGTCCAACTTCCATTCTTTGAGGTATAAGGCAAGCGTTAACTAATGGACACCCTGGATATTTAATGGGAAGTATATGGTCTCTGCATCCTCCCAAGCGATACCATGCAATTTTGATAACTTTTCGAACATGTAACTGAGACAAAAGACAATAGGTGTAGTTTGTTTAAATTAGTTTCAAATGCAAAAGTTAGATAAATTATAGGAACATAAAGTCATAAAGTATATAATTACTCTTTGAATAATGGATCCTTCAACTCAATAGCTTTCGTATACAAAAAAGTCAATTATTGACCGAATTGATGGTCTAAGAGTGTCACCCATTTATTCGCAAGATAATAATTTTTTTGTAATCGGCCCCATATGAGGTACAATGCTTCGTTTATACATTGCCAAAATCAATTAAGCTATATCAACAAACTTAATAGGATAATAACATAATACAAAGATAGCTTATGTATTTCAAAATTACTCAAGGTAGATTGAAACCATTCTCCTTTCGTTATACACTTAAACTAAAAGTTTTGATCGGTAGGATACCCACTATATTTCAAAGTACACGACATCTTTTCCCTTATGATTAGAAAAAAAAGATAAATATAAAAGCAAAATTATAACATAGGACAAAATAACATATAAGAAAAGATGAGAAACAACATAAATTAAACATAATAAAGGTACTTATTCTTTACCTTTATTAAAATTTTTGCGATCCAACCACTTTATTATCTTGCATAATATTTCCGAGTCGGGAGTATGTAAAATATTTCTAATTTCTATGGTTGGTCTCTTATTTATTTCAACCACGAATGGAGACTAAACATGTTTACTCCGCTTTGTTTGAATTTCTAAAACAATGACATTTAGTTTAAATAGCCGTACTTCATTGTCTAATTCAGTATGCGAGGTATCCTTGTAGTTTTTCAAATGTCTCCCAAATATCCGTCCAAGAGCGAAAATTGCCTCGAGAGCCCATACCTGTAAAGTATCATTAACATAGACCTATTAAAATTGTTAGAAAAATAATTTATACTAACTCAATATAAATAATTAATTTACCTGGATAGTTAACATAAATTGTTGAAAGAATAAATTTATTTTCCTTTTCTTGTACTTGCGGTTCTAGCCTTCATTTGAAGGTCATTCTTCTTAAAGAATTCAATTGTTCTTTCATAGACTAAACTATCCCAAGGGTGACTGTTGAAGTAATCAAGATATGAGACCTTTGATGCTCAATCTCAATGTTGTTCTTCTTCTCTTTACCCAAGAGGCCCGTTGATCTCAACGGGCCAAATAAAATATAACCGTTGATCTTAATGGGTAGTTCAATCTCCCATCAGCTCATCAATTTTGGATATAAGAGACTTAAACCAATGGCTCGGTGGGTAGTCAGATCTCCCATCGAGCCATCGATTTTAGAGGACATAAACTTAAACCCATGGCTTGATCCATTTCTTTTTTCTCATGATGTTTTTTGTTTCTTCTCGGTGGGTTGAATTTTTTGTTCTTATTTTTTTTTCCTCGGAGACAATAACCATAAAAATTCATAAAATCCACATATCATTTTGTAGAATGAGGGCAAAGATTAGGTTATCTATATTCCACTCTAAATGTTAACATTATATGTCTATTGTTCTTCAATCTTCACTGTCTATATATTTAAAATATTATAATATGCAATGTATAGAACCACAACCCTCTTATATTATATACAATATAACTATTACTATTAATAAATTATCAGATTCATAAGCAAATGAGAAGAAATCAAACATGGCAAAGAAAACTTCAAAATTTGTCTACAGAAAAAGGAGTACCAATATGATGTTGAAGGAGAAGCCAAACATGGAGTGGAATTTGCTTTGACTTCTTGACAAAGACATGTGACCATAAGTGAGAAATGTTTGAAAATGTTTGCTTTATTCACAACTTGTACAAAGAAATGTTAGAAAACAACGGACAAAACATATCAAACAAAAACAGTAACAATAATATTGTATGAGAACAAGTAATGTGGGACTTTGAACTTGTATTCATACCATCAGTTTTCTGCAATAATTTCAAGACTTTCTGCTCGGATCCACCATAATGTATGTTGACTCTTAAAACACAAGTTTGCAAGTAAGAACAAAATAACATATACTTAGTGATCTTGATTAAGCCGTAAACCATATTCCTTAAACGATGCCATTGTTGTTATAGTAGAAACAGAGCAACATATATTTAGTGACCTTGATTAAGGAATATGTTTAGTTACAACCCGTGACCTTAAACAATGGCATTGTGGTTATAGAGAGAGAGAGAGAGAGAGAGAGAGAGAGAGAGAGAGAGAGAGGAATATGTTTACTCGAGAAATCTTGATTAATCTTCAAGAAATCTTGTTTACTCATTCTTTGAGAGAGAGAGAGAGAGAGAAATATGTTTGATTGTGAGCTCAAGAATAAGAGAGAGAGAGAAAGAGGAATATTTATGATCAGAGAGTCGTGCATTCAGTCACAACACTACCTAACTCATCTCCTGTGAGTTTAAGAGGGTATATTTTAAATTAAAAATAGTTTAAGAGGATTTAAAAAAAAAAAATAAAGGACGATAATTTAAAAAGTTTTTTATAAAGGACATAATATTTATTAAAGTTATTTATAAAGTTGTATAAAAAGTTATTTAAAATAGTTTAGGGATTAGTTCTAACATTAGATTGAAGTTGAAGGGGTTATATATAATTAGGGCATAATAATAAGAGAGAGAAAAAGAAAAAAAAAAAAGTTTTGAAATCATGCGCGCGTTGATCGGATAAATGAAAGGAACTACACGCCACGAAATGCAGGGAATTCCCTTCCGTCTCGCTACTATGGAAGTCGGGGAAACGAGGAGGAGGAGGAAGGAGACGGTGAAGAAAGATGTCACGCCGTCGCCTTCTATTTCTGTTCCGCGGCATGCGAGGCCGCTCCGACGAGTACAACCACCGCGCCAACGGAGTTCAAAGAGACTAGCGGTAGCAACAGCAGCAGCCATGAGAGATGAAGAACAACAGTTGATCGACATTGAAGATTTATTTATGAGCAAAGACGAAGCGAACTCAATTAGACAGTCATTGTTGGATTGGTATGACCTCAACTATAGAGAACTTCCTTGGAGAAGAATCGATAAACAAGTAAAACAGGAAGAAGAAGAAGAAGGAGAAAAAGGAGAAAGAGAAGGAGAAGTAGAAGGAGAGATTAGGGCTTATGCCGTTTGGGTCTCGGAAGTAATGCTGCAGCAGACTAGGGTTCAGACCGTCACTAGCTATTACAACCGTTGGATGCAGAGGTGGCCCACTCTTCACCACCTCTCTAGGGCTTCACTTGAGGATGTAAATGAAATGTGGGCTGGCTTGGGGTACTACCGACGAGCTCGTTTTCTTCTAGAGGTTAATTTCTCTGCCAGTATGCTCCAAATTTCCTTTTCACTTCTCTGATCTCACTAAACATTAATTATTCAAATTAAAAAAGAAAGAATTAGAATGGCTAACCAACACCTTTGAAATTTTATCATAATCTGTTTTTGCTTCTTTGAATTTCGCCTCTAAATTAATATAACCAGTTATAAAAGAGGTCTTCAGTAAGTAGAAGGTGAACTGATCATTGGCCAAAAAAAATTTAAAATGATTATTGGGCAATGCATGTGAATTTTTTTTGTTTTGTTTTGTTTTGTTTTTTTTTTTTTGGGTGAAGGCCTTCTAAGCTTCTATGGATTATTTATCGTTTCTTATCCCCAATTACATAAAGTTTAGATATTTGAAATTTCGTTTCTCTAAAACTGGGAAGAGATGTGATTAATAAGAATGAATCATTATTAGATGAAATGGTGTTACGTTTAAGTGATAATACATAATGCCATTGACAAAAAAAGAGGTTTCTTCTGATGTTTTAGGGAGCAAAGAAGATTGCTAATGAAGGAGGGGGATTTCCGAAAACCGTTTCTAACCTTCTAAAGGTTCCTGGAATTGGAGACTATACAGCTGGAGCCATTGCCTCCATAGCATTCAGACAAGTTAGTTCCCATCTTTTGTGGTTTTTCATTCAATGACCAAGGAGTGAATGCTTAAAATCTACAATATCAGGTAGTGCCTGTTGTTGATGGTAATGTGATAAGAGTGATAGCTAGACTAAAGGCTATTTCTGCAAATCCAAAAGACTCTAAGACTATCAAGAGGTTCTGGTGAGCTTTTGATTTTTATTCAACCAGTTAGTTTTTATCTACCTCTTGTCCCATAATTCAATACTAATTCTTAATTGTTAGATATTCTGATACTGTAAGATTACTTGCAGCCTCGACTTCTATAAGATCTAAAGAACTGTCGTTGTACTCCACTTTTAGTTAATTTGTAAGAAAAATATACTATCATTTCCACTGTGCAATAGCCTTGTTACTCTTTTTTCTCTCATTTTATCTTTGTAACATATGCCACACACATTCTGTTCCCAAGTGGTTAGACTGCTGAAATTGATCATTCAATTCTAATCAATTTTCTTGATATGTTCTTGTTTTCTTCGTTTCTTTGATATTGCATTTTCTCTGTTTGTATTAGGAAAGTAGCAGCTCTACTTGTTGATCCTTCTCGACCTGGAGACTTCAATCAAGCTCTCATGGAGCTAGGTGCTACTGTTTGCAAGCCACTTAGTCCTAGCTGCTCTTCTTGCCCTATTTCTAATCACTGTCAGGCACTTTCAATGTCTAGACATGATTCTTCTGTACTTGTTACAGACTATCCTAGTAAAAGCATAAAAACCAAACAGAGACATGATTTTTCAGCTGTATGTGTTGTGGAGATATTAGGAGAGAAGGAAACATCTCAGGGAAACCAAGTTGACAGTGGATTTCTTCTCATAAAGAGACCCAATGAAGGTTTACTTGCCGGCCAATGGGAGTTTCCCTCTGTGTTATTGCGAGGAGAATCTAACTTGGTCAGTAGGAGAAAAGCAATTGATGACCTTATGAAAAAGTATTTCAATCTTGAGCTAAAAAAGAGCTGTGATGTAATTATCAGAGAACATATTGGAGAGTTTGTCCATATATTCTCACACATTCGTCTCAAGATTTCTGTGGAGTTGTTGGTGATACGTCTCAAAGGTTGGTATTGACTTGCTCTGTCTAATTTCCTATTTATTTTGTATTACCTGAAACATATTCACTATCATTTTGGAATATTGTTGGTATATTTAAACTACTTTTTATATGATGCAAGTCTTGTATAATAAGCAATACAAACCAAGAAATTGGGCAGACCCTCAGTCTCTTTAGTTCACAACATTTATGCAACTTCCTTCCTCAAATTTTCCCGGAGCTATAGCATGTTTTTAAACTGTTCTGATGTAAATATGTTTTTCTTACTCAAAGCAATGTTAAATGTTTACTTCTCTCATAGGGAAAGAAGGACAAGATTTAGCAAGGATGCACGCATTTTACTCATTGATTTTGTATCCCTGTATGGTTTATTTGGTCATATAGGTGGAATTGGCGAACTGTTTGGACAGCAGGAAAAGGAACCTGTGTTTTGGAAATATGTGGACAGGAAGGCCATTTCAACTATGGGACTGACCTCAAGTGTAAAGAAAGTAAGTTTCTAATCCCTGATGATGATATTATATGGCTTGATGACCAAATTGGTGGTATTTGATTAGTATTTAGTAAATAGCCAAAAAAAAAAGGGTATTTAGTAACCCTCTTGAATGATCTCAACATGTACATAATGGGGTGTTTTTAGATCATAGTTTAAAACCTTAATTTGAATCTAAAATTCAGTTTGTGCCCACAAAATTCCAGTTGTTCTATAGAATATGACCAAAACACATAGTTAGATTATACTCTCGATTCCTTAATTGTGGATCCAAATTAACTTATATGCATTTCTTTTAACCTACTGCATTTCTGAAATATTTCAATATTGTCCCCGTTTTGACTGGTAAAGAAACGGTCAAATGTTTGATTATGAAGTGGTCCAATGATTTTTGTGAGCAAGTCATCTTCAAACTCTATCCTGTTTCAGGTGTACAACATGATTCAAAAATTTACGCAGAACAAAGTGTTGCCAAGTCCTGTCCCGGCCCAGAAACGACGGAAAAGGATTTGAGCCACTGTAATATTTATTGTATTCTTGTGTCTAATCATACAACATAGGATGTGATCTATAAGTTTAGAGATCATTTTAAGAGAGATTTGTGTTTTGGGTGACAGACTGTTTTGGGTTAGCTTGGTTAATTTATCTTAACTTGAAGATGGGGGCAAAGTGTAAATCATCGTTGTTTCGGGGTTGATTATGTCAAGACAGGAACGAAAGTCATTCATCAATTTACGTCTAGTCCTTCGATTCTCTTAGCATACAATGGGACTGGACCCGAAAAGGGCAAACTTGGCATTCATTTACTTAGCATTTCCAGTGGAAAATGGAATGACGAGTCTTTTCTTTTGGTTTTACGTATCTCTAACTATTTATCTCTATAATATCAAGTATGGTTTGACACAAGAAAACTCTGATAAAGCTGCATAATTTAATTGGTTAAGAGCATTTTTGATTCGGTTATTCATAAAATTCTTCGAATCTAACTTAATTTTAGTTAATATATATTTCCTTTTTTAATATTTTAATTAATGACTTTTTAAATAATTTTACATCAATTTTCTATTCTATTATTTAACTAATATCTTAATTTTCAACAAATATTATTTATATTTATTAAAACATAGCTAATCCCTAATTTTGAAGAATCGGATATGAATTTTCATTGATCAATTCATTATTCAGCCAATTAGGGTTACAACATCTAGATCTACAGTTCATTTCATCCAAAAAAGCAAAAAGATGGTTCTTCAAATTGACTTTATGATTTTATTGAGGCTGTCTGATGCAAGTGAAGATAACATACAAGGAAAGCATAGAGTAACTTTACACATTTGTGCATTCTTTACCCCACTCTTTAAAATAAGAAGAAACTACATGGTCTCAATGATGTTGCAGAATAAATAGTTGGAACATGATTCTACAAACTATTATTCTTCCTTGTCAATTTTCTCATCCATGTCCTTTCAAGAAACGTAAGAACCAATAGGCTGATGATTTCGGGTGTCGGGTAGGACCGTTCTTGTACTCGACATAGACTAAACTGAATCGCTTAGTATAATAACCTTGGTCCCACTCGAAGTTGTCCAATAATGACCATGCAAAGTATCCTCTAACGTCAACTCCATCCCTGTCCATAGATTCCGTAATACCATGAAACATGAATATTCAAAAACTAAGAAGAACCGTGTAATAGTTCACTTGCTATGGACCCATAGAGTGCATTGATATAAGGGCAAAATGCAACTTTTAGGAGTTACAATGTATAAACTTGTACCCCAGGATCGAGGGTTTAGGATTTAAGTAATAATGTAAAAGGCAAAACAGAAAAGCTATATAGCAGAGGTAAGAGTTTGCAGCTATTTGCCAGTTTGTTGTTAGAGGCGAAAGCCCTAAATTAAGCAAACATAAGTTAGTAGAAATGCAGCCAAAAAAAATCGAATAAGCTTCGACCTGATTGCCTGAGCAACTGCAGCTATGTATCCCTCGTAGAAACGAACTCTCAGTTTGTCATCTAGCGTTTCTTCAAGTGAAGAGGTGTCATTATCTTCATCATCCATGCCTGCAAATAATAGAAAAAAAAGGAAGCATAACACTGCAGAGGCTCACTATAATCTTAGTCATTGAAATTGAGAGTAGGGTAAATGTTTGTTTTCAGTTGATTGAGTTGTTAGACTTAGCTTGTAAGGTTAGACAAGCATGCTTCATAGTAAGGAGGTTAGACTGTACTTGTGTACTTTTACACTTGTGAAATATCATGTTTAATTTATTAGAAAGTGATATGTTCTTTTTATTATGTTTTTTTTTTCTTCTCTTAGTTGACTTTTATTCCTTTAAAATTATGCATTGACTCTTTCTACATCCGTTGGATTTTCTCAAACCAAACTTATAGGAATTGGTTTAAAACATATTGGATCAAATATGAAAAAGTTATAATCATTTAGCTTGGTTGTTGTTTTGCATTTGTCATGCTATGACAGATGAAGGTTTGTTGTTTGTTGGTGCTCTTTTTATATCCTAGCAAGTTCAATTAATTCTTATAATCATATTGGAGCTGCATTTGCATCAATTGGAAGCTTGTGACTAATTTTGGACCTTTGGTCCTTATCTGCATTAGAGCATGTTGTAATGCAATTTTTTGATTTACTTTTAAGCAACCTTTTATTAATTGTTGGAATAGGTTATCTTTGTTAATTTGTAAGCTAACAAGTAAGATTCTTTGTACTTTAATAATGAATTCATCTATATATTGTAATGTCTTTGATCTATGAAAGTGATTCAATTTTACACTTCAATTTTACAAATTCAAGACAATCCTCACCCCCTTACTCTCTTCACATTTTAGTTTGTCAAAATTCTAACATGATATCATAGCTCATTTCTTATGGGCCTATTGAACTTCAATCATTCATTTTCTTTCAGTTTCACGAATCTACTCATAAGTCTCACTTCACTCCCAAAATTCTCAACACTGATGTTTAGTGGAAAAGAATACCATATATGGAATAATAAAATATAGAACTATCTAATTGCATTGATATATGGGAAGCTATTGAAGAATGCTATGAAGCTCCAAGTGAAGATGTACATCTCATTGTGAACCAAATCAAAGTTGAAAAGACAAAAGAGTTTCAAGGCTTTTTGGTATAAAAAAAATGCTAAAACAACATGGGAAATCATGTACAAGGAATTCCATGGTTCGAAGAAGATAAAAGCAGTCAATCTACTAGTAGTAAAAAGAAATTTTGAAGCATTGAGAATGAAGGAAGATGAATCTTTCCAAGCTTATATTGATACGCTAAACGAAGTTGTAAGCCAACTAAAAATGAATGGTGAGTACTTAAGAGAAAGTGGCATAATCAATAAGGTATAAGCTTGCCATCAAATTTTCACTCTCACCTTGGGAGAACTTACTTGATCATTAGAAGCTCATGAAAAAATGCATTAAAACGTAGCTCAAGCTATGACTGAAGGTGTTTTCCAAGCTAAGCAAAATAAGATTTGTAACAAGGAAGATCAACCAAGCAATTCAAGTGAGCAAACCAAAAGAAGATAGCACACTTGTACTATTTGCAAGTGGAAAGGGCACTTTGAAGATGCTTGTTTGAATAAAAACAAGCCACAATGCACCTATTGTAAGAGGCTCAGACATACTCAAAACAAATGCAGAAAGAAGATGTTTGATAAAAGCAACAAGCAACCTCAACAAGCTAAAGTTGCTGAAGAGAAGGAGGAACATATGTTCATGGCCTTAGTCTCAGATAAACTTCAGCACATAGATGATTGGCTCATTGACAATGGATGCATAACCACATGACTTTCAACAAGGATTTATTTCTCAGTCTCAACCTTTCAGAACCAACATTGTCATTAGGAATGGAGATAAAGTTGGAGCAAAAGGAAAGGGAACAATATCTATTGTAACAAGTCAAGGTAACAAAGTTATTAGGGGTGTTCTGTTTGTTTCTAACTTAGACCAAAATCTTCTAAATGTAGGTCAAATGATGAAGAATAGCTATAGCCTGACATTCTAATATGATCACTACATCATCACTGACTCGAGAAGAATCACTGTTACAAAAGTCAAAATCAAGCACATGAGCTTCTTTCTGAATTGGAAGAGGGACAAACAGATTTCCATGGTGACCAAAGAAGATGAATCTTTTATGCAAATCATATCCCTCAATAACAGTAAGTACGTTCTTCTGTTCATTGATGATCTAACTCGATTTGATTGGATTTACTTTTTGAAAAATAAATCAAGAGTGTTGAGCTAGTTTAAGAAATTCAAAGCTCAAGTTGAAGCACAAGATTGGGTTTATCTTGTTCTAAATTTTGTAGGATTTTGTGTTGAATTAGTTGAGGGATTTTTCTGGAAAAAAGATTCTTCATCTTTTATTTACTATTTTCGATTTGTAGATGGGTGAGTTATGATCTTGAAATAAGATTCATTTTTGTGTCTATTTGGATGACAATGTTATTTGCCATAAAGAATTTTATTCATATCAATAGATAATCAGGTGCAGATCAATCTAAATCCTGAGTAGTCATAAACTCCTGTTCATTAGGATAAGCGATTGGAAACATGATTTATAGATATGAAATCCAAACATTCTTCATAGAAAATTGTATATTGGTTCCCTTTAAGGTTAATTCTGAAACTGAATGGTTTTGAGCTCAAATTTATAATTAAATTATGAATTGACTGTTCACTAGTGAATTAATAATACTTAAGAATAAAGAGATAATTAGAGGGGTAAAATAATAATTTTGATCAGTTCTAATTATGAATCAATTATTGGAGAATTAAATTACATATAATGCGAATATCAATGAACTACTAGAGAATGTTTAATAATTTCTTCTATAATTATAAGAGTGCAATTTCATATTTTTAGTAGAATAATATTGAGATTAATAAATAAGATTTATTAAATTAAATAGTTTAATTAATAATCTAATTTATTAGAGCTTGGAATTATAGGTCCATGATCCCCAATTCGCTTCTATAAAATACTATATATAGTAAGAGTGACAAAGGTACATAAATGGTTTATTTACAAAGAAAATAATTTTCTAGGATAAAGATATAATAATTATGAGATAATTTATGTTAGTTAATTAATTAAAAGATGTATTTAAATATTATGGTGAATTTTGAAATTCATTTTATAAAATAATAATATTTTTAATTTTTAATTAAATATATTATTTAATATTAAGTTGTTATGAGATATCAATTTAATATTAAGATTAGGCAAGTCAAATCTAAATTGGTTTGAGAAACTAATTTAAAATTAAAATAAAATATGATGATTTAAAATAGATAAAATTCTATTTTAAATTAGATTTGAATTAGTTTCGAATTAGATTTTAAAAGATTTGACAAAATTAAAATCACTAAAAAGTATCTCATGATTTTATTATTATTTAATATTATATTTGAATTATTAATTCAATTAATTTAAAGTGTTTAAATTTAAAAAAAATAATATTAATTAAAAATTTTAATATTATGTGAATGCATTGTATATAGAGATTGTGACGGTGGTTCGTCAGTTAGTATATGATCTAAGTTATCATAATTCTCAATGATTCTTACTCCTTTGAAGTGGTAATGCTCGTACCCTTGATTTGCAACATTGTCTTCATTGTTGTGATAACAAAAATGTTCTTCCTCTACTCTCACTCATAAACGGCAACCTCATTCTCCACACCATCAACATTGTCATCATCCTCAACCTTAACCTCATCCTCATCAATGAAATTAGAATCATCATCCTCATTCAAAGCCTTATCATTATCACTGTAATATGTATTACTATCATGATCATAATAATGAAAACTCTTATAATTACCATAATAATTCTTATCATTCAATATGTCTGCAACAATCATCATGAACAATAGAAACCTTAGGTAATTGACCATGATGCTCACTACATGAATCTCAGAGTCTTCAAAATTAACTTTACATACAAATGATATTTTTTATTTTTAGATTGCAAATGGCACAAAAATCCCTTCATATTTTTGTTATTTCTTATAAATAGCAGGAAAGACAACATTTTACTCTCGTACAACAATTGAATTTTTTAGGGTTGGAGAAGATATTTATAGAAGATTAAAGTGAAAATATGGTATGCAGAAGATATTATGCAAGGTTACATTTTCCGATATATGAACATATCCTTTATGTGAGGCGTTTGCAAGAATTCCATTTGGCAGTTTGATCAAGGGGGTATTTGCACAAGGCAATGAATCAATCAGATTATTGAGATCACAAGTCATATCGTGGCTTGCACCTGTGTCCATGATCCATTATTTGTCGTCTTTTGATGTTAAAAAATCATTTCCAAAACTACCTGTTTGGTTAGTAGCAAGATGTGCATCAGCGGCAACATTATCGTCATTTCCTTTGTTAATCAATGGGAAAAGTTAGTTGTATTGCTCTGCAGTGAAAGAATGAGTGGAAGGAGTTTATGGAGGTTGATCTTGTTGCAAATTTTGCAGGATTTTGTGTTGAATTACCTAAGGGATTTTTTTGGAAAAAAAATTCTTCACCTTTTATTTACTATTTGATATTTGTAAATGGGTAAGTAATGATCTTGAAACAAGATTCCTTTTTGTGTCCATTTGGATGAATGCTCGCATTCAATACTGGACTTATTGCTTTAGTTGCTCATTTTATTTGAATTGGTAAGAAAAACAGTGGCATCATTTGAACTCGAACTTGTGGTCATCTCTCTTTAGCCTTCATGTTGTGTTAATCGTGCGTATGCTTCAGACACAATTGGAAAAGGGACCGTGAGGATGATTTGGCTTCGTAAAAGAACGTAAGTTTAATTCTATCCTATTAGGAATTGTATAAGTTTCCGACATTGTTCATGCTGCTGGTAAGAGATTGAAGAAGAGCCATTACAATATGGTAATGCCATTAGGCAAGAATACTCATCCCATAGCTCTATCATTTTACCGTAATATCCAACTGTCATTGGCTCCTTGATTTATCAGTGAAATCTATTTTTGCAAAGTAAAAAATTCTTGTTCCATTTATCTTCTCAAATCGAGTATTCAGATCTTTACATATTAACTGAGCAGAGGTTGAATAAATGATGCCAGAATACAGATTTTTTGACAATGATTTCATAATCCAGTTCAGGATACATACATTCCATTTGTTCTAATTTTTATGATTGAAGTGTAGGTTACCGTCAAAGAGTTGTAAAAATGATGGAATTAATATTTCAAACTTTTCTTATTTTAATTTCTTATTTTAATTTCTTATTTTAATTTCTTATTTTAATATATATATATATATATATATATTTTAAGATTCAGAATAGTTTAGTATTTTTATATTATTTTTTTAAATAGCAAAATAAAAAAGAACTATTGTGTCAATAAAAACTTATTTTTGGTTGATCCTTAAAAACTTTCCCCATTCAAAATCCAATTTGCAAGGGACCCCAAATGAAAAGAAAAACAGATAGGTCCCGATGGATGGGACCTGTAGAGGTGTAAATAAGTCATTTGCTATCTATCGTTAAGTGATGGTTCCAAACTTCCACTGGTCACTCAAGCTTCTACGATCTGCGATCTGCGATGCCTCTTTCTCTACTCAAAACCCCTGTTTCTCTCCCTCCTCTATTAAAATCACTCACTCAGGCGCAGGTATTATTCTCTCTCCCAATCCCTCCCTTTATTAGTGTTCGATTTATAGTTTTTTTTTTAGAGCATTACGAAACCCTAGTTCTTTTTTGTTCGTAAATATTCAGCAGTTCTACTCTCTGTTTACGTAGAATGATGGAGACCAGATCAGCGAAACTATCTGTGCCTGATAAATCCTGTATGATTCAAGTCGATTAGTGGGAACCAAAGTCTGCGTCTACTGGCTTGCTGGGAGATGTACTAGAAATCCCTGTAGATTCGCCCACCCTGAATCAGCGCCCGACTCCAAATCTAGGGTTTAGACGAGAGACCCAAACCTTAATATTCAATCTCTGGAATGTGTTTAGATACTGATTGGACAAGGTGATGTCGTCATGTCCCTTCTCTGTTGTTGTCTTGCTCGTTGGACGGAAGGATCAAGGTATGGGCTCCTAAAGAAGGAAGGGAATTAGAAGTCATATACACATATGAAGAGTATTATGCCATCCTTGCACTTCTGGGCTTGAAGGATGCAGGAGGATAATCCAGTTTTGTTATGCTCTTTTATTGACATTTTTTTTTTTTTTTGTGTATGAACTTCTTTTCATTCACAGAGAGGGGTAGAATCTTCTTTAAGTAAGAAGTCCGTGTGCTTCAAAGTACTCTGGTAGACTTTTTTTTGCTAGAGAAGCTACCGGTCAAAGTGATTGTTTGAGATTGCTGTCAAAAGGCTTAAATCCGTGCCTGTAATGAATGATTGGTCGACAATAGATCAGTATGGGAGGTCCAATTGAATTGGATTTACTTACAATTGGGCAGAATAAGTGTGAAACAATAAAAGAATCAGTTCTAAGACCATAATAAGAACAAAACTATTACTCATAGCAATGCTATCATGTTCTTTATCACGTACACGGATTTAAGCCTTTGACAGCAATATACAAGCAGTGATTTGGCTGTTAGCCTCTCCAGGACCAGTTTGAAGCACATGGACTGGCTTCCTTAGAGAAGATTCTACCCCTCTCCATGAATGAAGGAATTTCATATATACAAACAAAATTGTCGTTCAGAGAGCATGATAGAACCGGATTACCCTGTGCATCATTCGAGCCAGAAGTGCAAGAATGCCATACTCCTCCTTGTGTGTGTATGTGACTTGTAATTCTCCTCCTTCTTTAGCTGCCCATACCTTGATGGTTCCATCCAATGAGCAAGATGGCACAAATTGATCTCAGCAGAGAAGGACATGACGACTTCACTATGTCCAATCGGTGATTTAAAAATAAAAGAAATTAAGAGGAAGAAAAGCAGACCATCGTCTTCTCCAATGGCGAAGTGATATCACTGTGTCAAATTAAATGTCATATCAGATTATGTGCTAAGCAGTTCCAGAACTTGCCTCAACCGTGGGTTTTGACCAAATTTTCAAGGTCAGCTTCAGTTTCTGAAAATTTTTCCATTGTTTGAGATATGTTTGTTTATTCATTGTACGTGGGTTTAGTTGTTTAGGAGGTGAATTAGTCTCATTTAATGTGATAAGAAAAAAAAACTGGCTAATTTTGACAGTTAAACTTAAAGTATGTCAATACATTCTATCTTCTTGTGATAAGTCTTGAAAGAAACCACTTATCTCAAGCTTAATGTAATGTCATGTGTATTGAAAAATTTTGTAGTATCATGTTCATATGCTCTAGGTGAGTGGAAAAATTATACTCTCTTTGGCAATGAAAAACTAGGGGATGAGGAGCTTAGGAAATCCTGGGAAAATGAAATGAATGAAGAAGACACTTGTTTGTGGACAGGGAGTGTGGATGAAAGAAGCAATGATGATTAAGGTAATAAAAAATGTTGTCTTGAAGAAGAGATCCAGAATGCAAGACAACAGGCGAACGAAGGAACATTCTGAATTGATTGATGCAGATGATAGTGATGAACTGTGGAGTGTATGGTCTGGAAGTGATGAGGAGAAGACCTTACGGACTGGAAGTGAAGGCGATGATTAAAATGATACGCCCACAGAAGCATATCCTAATGAAACTAGTGATAAGCACAATGATAAACCTTTTGAGTTTGAGGAAACGTCTAAATACCGAACAATTTCAGAGCTTTTGAAAGCTGAACAAGAACCTGAAGAGTTATCAGCAGGAAAATAGCTAGGAAACTTGCAGTTGAGAATGCCTTGAAAATGTTGAAGAGAGGGCCAGCTGGGCGTTTTACAAATGTGTGGGAGGTCATGAGTGATTTGGACATTCTTATTGGAGCATTTAAAATATAGCGCCTGGGGCCTGAATATTCAGATCTTAGACAAGGAAGGCCTAAGAAATTGACTATCCAATTCTTCAAGGACGTACAAGCTCGTATGAGAGATCCAAATTTAAAGTTTACACCAAAAATGAAGTTCATACCAAAGAGCAAACTTGTTCTGAGGAAAAGATGGCGGAAGGCACAGACTAGACAAAGGAAAGCACAAAAGCGCTAAAATTGAGTCCACCATTCAAGTTTTGGAAGAGTTCCCTGTATGTATTTACACTTTATGGATTGAGTTCAATTTTCATATCAAAATTTTGTTTTTTTTTCATTTAATTTAATTTTTTTTTTGAGAGATAGCTTTCAGGAAATTTCAATCGTGTAATATAATTGTTTACTATGAATTAACGAAGAAATCATCTTCAATGCCTGGATCCTACTGGAGGATGAATCTCAACCATTTTCTCCATGGAGAAGGTTTCAAACTGGCTAGTAAAGCAATTGTTATCAAAAGAGGGGGAAAAAAAGGAAATCATAGAATATAGTGCATATAACATTTCTTTAATCCACGTTTTGATTTCAAAGGACCCATCAAGAATTTGGTTTTTCATATCTTCATCTATAATCGAACATGTAATGCAAATTGGTATATATTGTTGGTTCAAAGCTTTTAAAAAGGAACTCATATTTATACTTGGTACTGTTGTATGATCTGCATACATCTAAGGTTGAAGGCTGTGACTTCTTATGTCTAGAGGAAGCTCAACCATCAGCTACACAGAATATAACGGGTATGGATCCCACCCATCATACTTATGATATATTATAGTTCATCAAATTGTTTGTATGTTACATGAATCTTTTTTGCCTTACAAAGCTTAAGCCATTCTTTGTTAAAATTTACAACGTCATTTTTTCTCAATATGGTGTGGTAGCAAAGCAATTGACTTGTGGATAGAAGAGAATATTGATCTGCATCATTAAGAATATATTGTCCAAGAAGCTGAAAAGTTTCTACTCTTTGCACTTTTTTGCCCCCTCAAGATTCTAATCGATTCACTAATAACAATACCTGGGTGTTTGTATCTGGAGTCAAAAAGTAAGAATTGTTCAAAATTGAGATCTTTTGGAATGCCATGGACTGGAAGTGATGAGGAGAAGACCTTATGGACTGGAAGTGAAGGCGATGATTAAAATGATACGCCCACAGAAGCATATCCTAATGAAACTAGTGATGAGCACAATGATAAACTTTTTGAGTTTGAGGAAACGTCTAAATACCGAACAATTTCAGAGCTTTTGAAAGCTGAACAAGAACCTGAAGAGTTATCAGCAGGAAAAAAGCTAGGAAACTTGCAGTTGAGAATGCCTTGAAAACGTTGAAGAGAGGGCCAGATGGGCGTTTTACAAATGTGTGGGAGGTCATGAGTGATTTGGACATTCTTATTGGACAGGCAAAAATACCACTCGCCTTCTCTCCCTCCTGGCTATCCAATATATCCAAACTCTCTTGCCCAGGTTTTAAACAAACAGCTGCCAAATGCAAACCTTCAAAATCATCAATCCTTGACAGCCAAACTAAAACCCCATTTTGCACTCCTCTGCCCAACACTCTTTGAGAACTTACCGCTTGAGTTCATGTCCTTACGTTCGTCATCTTCACTTGTATTTTTGCCTGTCGTGCTCTCTGCTTCACTGCTTTCTAGATCTATCAGTGAATCAGTTTTCCTTTGTTCTAGATTAGCCATTGTGTGCCCTACCAATACTTCTTATTCAGCTGTCAGTGTTCAAAATGGAATCTAGCAATAATTTTTAAAGCAACCCCTGTCATGATAACCATCAAGGTCAGTATAAAAGTTCCTTCATAGAAAAGGAATTGTCTATCTATTGTTCAATACTAAAGAAAATCAAAGGAAAGAGCAAGCACCCCAAGTTTCACTTAATAGCAAGATAAAGAAACTGAGCCAAAAGTAATGAACACGGAATAGAGAAGTCCAAAGAAGAGAATTACTGTAAGAAAATAAACTGCAAGATTAACTTTCTCTGAGGCAAGAGCCGGTTTCTTTGCAATGGCCCAGTCCACCAGCTTCTAGGAAGAGATGAGAAATATAGCATATCATTCTATCACAATGAGTAAACAAAATAAAAGACATACTCCTTCCATAAATCAATGGCTAAAATGCACAAGATTTCTACTACAATAGAGAGCATTAAAGATGAAATCATTGTATTGATCAGTAAGTATATAAATACAAAGTAAACACCTGACCATTTGCCTGACAAGAGACCAGTATGGGAAGGCCAATTAAATTGGATTTACTTACAATTGAGTACAAAAATTGTGAAACAATAAAAGAATCAGTTATACTGATAGGAACTCCATCATATTCCTCATCACGGACACGGATTTCAAGCCTTTGACAGTAATCTCCAAATAGTGATTTGACCGGCAGCTTCTCCATCAAAATATAGCCCTCCAGGACCAGTTTGAAGCACACGGACTTCTTCACCTTCGCAAAGGTACTCTGCTACATTCTTCTCCTCCATTGCTTCTTGTAGGTTTGTTTTATTTTTGATTTTTTATTACAGAAAAAGGAAAATTTCTTCTCAAAATTGTAGATGCAGTGACTTTATACTTCTTATTTTTAGATTACATGTCATATCAGATTATGAAAATCAGTTCCAGAACTTGCCTCAACTGTGGGTTTTGGCCGATTTATCAAGGGCAGTTTCTGAAGAATTTTCTATTTTTTGAAATATGTTTGTTTATTCTATGTACGTGTGTTTAGTTGCTTAGACGTTGAATTAGTCTCCTTTAATGATAAGATAAAACTAAAAAAATGGCCAATTTTTTCCATTTAAACGAGCCGAGTTGCTGGAGTACCTCAAGCTTAATCAAGGTTAATTGAGTTCAAGCTTAATTAAACATAGTCATATATTCAAGCTCAAATTCGACATTCGTGAGAGAATGAGAAACGGGCAAAATGATCTTTAGCTCAAACTCCAGCTATGAAACAATATACAAGTTTGAGCTGAGGTGATCAGACAAAAGCTTGTTCGACCTTGAACCATTGAAAATTAGTTAATCCAAGCTCGAGCCCAGTAATATTCGGCTTGTCATGGCTTGAACATACCCCTATTTCTGTTTATCCAAATTCCCTTTATATTTTATCGTGGAGGACGTTATGCACTTTCGCTTACTTTGTAGAATTTTATTAAAGACCAAAATGGAATACATCCTATATCTTATTCTGTATGTCTTAAGGTTCTAATGCATAAATAGAATCTCAGAACATTTCTCCTATTGTATTTGAATTTGGATTTAAGAAACAGTCACCTTTTCCCCCGAACTAAGATACTGCCAAGGTGAAGAATTAACATAATAGTGATTTCTCAAAGGCAGAAAAGGTTCCTGCTTCCGACCTATGGAAAGAGGTTGTGCATAAGCGTATACTGCAATTTTCATCTTATAGTTCTCAGTTTGCTGTGTATAACCATGTGCGTCATAAATGATTCAGGAAAACATGTGGGCTGGAAGCTTGCAAAGCAGTCCTAGTTCCTAGAGATTCAGTAGACACAAGGGCTTTGGCATATCCAGGTTAATATGTTGTTGATATTGGACTTGAAGTATTCAACGTGCTTTGTGTATTTATCACTAAACCAAAGACGACTTATAGCCGTCAATAAATTCTCACTCTATTTCTGGACATAGTGTAGTATCTCAAAGTCAAAGATTGACATTGAATTGTAGGGGATCTCAGTGACAGAAAAAAAGGCTGCTTTAGACTAGAAGGAAAACGGTTTCTCACCATTCTGAGTACTGACTAATAAAACAGCACCTGTTCCAAGTGATTCAGTTGAGAAAGGTTGTTCTAGAACTAAGGTTAAAGCTCTTTGCTCTGTGTATTAATCAGCATCTGCTTCACTTAGAGACATGGACTACTCACTAATGCATTAACAAGGCTGCACAATTCTTTTTCCACAGTCTCTTGAAATTAAATAGAACCAGTAACTTTGATTGTAACTTGAAGTCCAAATGACATGAATGGTGGTCTTTCAAGGATAATAAGGCTCAGAGTTGTCCTGAAAAAGCTGAATCTTTGACCAAATGAATACTTGTCAACCTAAAAAAGACAGTTAGCTGCAATTTTTCTAATACGTTCAAGGAAAGGTAAATCATTCCAAACCATCTAAGATGAACTCACAAGTTGCACAACAAGACAAGTCTTGTTGTAAATGTATTAACTTCTCTTTCCTTTGAGTCAGTGAAAATATTGAGTCATCTTGTCGGTGGAGTGATTGAGGGTGCAAATGGCTGGAGGAGTTGAGAAGGTCTTAGGTTCATCAAGCAGAGCTCACACTACGAAAGCTATATATACACTTCTCCCTTCTGGTGGGTTTTCTCTTTTATTTCTCATCTGTTTTGTATATGATTCAGCTTTTCTTTTATTTTCTTTTCCTCTTAATGAAAGTTTATTAGAAACGAGAAAAGAAGAAAAAGTACTAAAACAAAAGAAAATAAACTAGCAAACTATTTTCATAAAATTGTACATACCTATCTTATCGGTCCTAATAAGTCCCTTTAATTGTTTTGGAAAGGATCACATGAAATGAACATGGAAAATGAACAATTGAATATTTTCTTCGAACTATTAATATTTTCTATACTCTGTTCTTCCCTTTTTTTTTTGGTTTCATTATTATATGTTGTGACATAAGTAGATTCTACTCTGATAACTTTTCTTAATAAGATAAAATAGGGATATATTAGAAGCTTTTAGCCATAGTGCTTGTGGGGATTGTAACATGGGGATACCAATCACTCCAACATTCTAAGCTAGAAATATGCGGCACTCCTGGTGGCCCCCCTATTAAGGCCCCGAGAATAAGGCTCACAGATGGAAGGCACCTGGCTTACAAGGAACATGGAGCTCTAAAAGAAAAAGCCCACTACAAAATCATCTTTGTCCATGGCTTTGATTCTTGCTGGCACAACAGTGTTGTTGCCAACACCATGTCTTCGGTACGTAAAAGAACATATAATCATGTTTTTTTCGTTCTTCACAAACACTACTATAACAATACTTTTATGTTCTATTCCAGGAGACTGTTGAAGGATTAGGTATCTACATAGTATCACTTGATAGACCTGGATATGGAGAGAGCGATCCTAATCCAAAGAGCATGGTGAAGAGCATTGCTCTGGTCTAAATCCAAGATGGGAGTCATTAGCAATTGCTTCAAGGAGTAGTGTTTGAAGCAGTAAAGCCTCTGGCTAATGAGCAAGTTAAGTTTGCAGGGTTAGACTTTTTGAAGCAAGTTAAATTTGACGTTGACTACTCAGCTGCAAAAAGTTGCTCCATATCAATTGAATTTTGTGGGAATCGGAATAAGATCAATCTGACAAGTATTGATCAACCTGTCATGAATATCTAGTTAACAGATGGTTTTTGGTCTTCAGCAGCAAACGTATTTCTAGACATGTTGGAGCCTCACGTGATGATAGAAGATTGGAGTTGATTTGGGTCTTTGATCCTGTAACAGATCTAACACAGCAGTAGTAGACTAGTAGGTGGAATGTTACTGTTTTTTTTGGTTTTTTGTAGTACAAAGCCATACTCGATTATAAGTGCTGAGAATGTATCTCAATTAGATTGTACTTCACTGATTTAAGGTTGTATTAATGTATTAATATACAAACCTTTTTTCTTAAGTTAATGAAGTGGTTCTTGAATTTTGCAGAAAAGCCTCTGTTTTCTTGCTTCTTTATTATTAATAATTTTTTATTTTTTATTTTTTATTCTTAGTATTCTTTGCTCATTGCGAGTTCTTACACTTATCTTTGGAAGAGAATTTCCAAGTTCCCTGCTATGAGAGATTGATCACGGAAGCATTGCATTAGACAATGTATAGAGAAATACATAAGACATTTTTCAGCTAAGTTGCATGATTTGCATATTCGGTAAAAGCACTGCAAGAACATGCAAAAGTCACAACAGAAGAATTACGGTCTTGGGCGGTTCAACAGTTATTTTATACAGATAGAACTCCTCTCAAGTACACTCGAGGATAATCTCAACTATTAATTCAGACATATGTGCTTTGGTGGGGTCATCATATATGGTTGACATTTCTCTTTGATGCACTTGAGAGAAGTTGAATCCATTTTATGCATCTTAGAAGCTCTTCTTACTAAATTACCTTGCATGGCATTTGATAATCATGTATCAAACTGAACAATTCTGTACTCTGTTCCCCTTTTTCCTTTTTTTTTTCCTTTTTTAAAAACTTTGTATATATTGTGAGATAAGTAGATTCTACTCTGATAACTGTTAAAACTTGTGGATATAAGCAAATAAACAACTTGATTTTGTGCTGTGAAAATGCTTACAAGGAATTAGGTGTTCCACAGGACATTAACAGAGATATTACATGATCCCTTATCAAAAACAGAACAAGTAGAATCAGAACAATTAGTAGATGAGAAACCTGTGTTATCTATAGGAAAGTTTGTAAATGAATGTGAAGTATCAGTAGAGGCCAGACAGTAAAGCCCTTGCTTCTGTCTACCAATCCCAAGCACCATTCTAATCATAAGATCCTAGAATACACAGATGTTAGAGAAAAAAGAAATAGAAAGTTTAATTGCTTTTGTCTGTGAAATGGATAAAATGTTGTATTTAAAATTGGGAACAGAGAGAACATCTGTGAGGGTTAATTTGGGATTGATTTTAAAGGAACCGGAATGAGTGGCATATGTTTTTGAACCATTAAGTAGTATGATCGATGGGAGAAATGTACAGGATTTAGAATCAATTAGAATGGAGAACAGATGTGTCATATGGTTGCTTGCTCCAGTGTCAACAATCCAGCATATAATTTGAGATTGTAAACTTAAAAGACTTGTAGAATTACCTGCAAAATTAACCATATTTTGACCTTGATTGGATGTAGCATCCTTATTGTGCATCGCAAGAATTTGCTGGTACTGATCTGGAGTAAATGCATTGGGAATCTGAGGAGGTGAGACTTACGTTTCGAATTGAACATTCTCCTCTTGAACACTTTGAGTGCAGTGTGCAATTTTATTAGGCCTATTAGATTTGCTTTTGGTAAATTTAAAATTGGTTGGATAACCAATTAAACGGTAGCAAGAATCTTTCTTATGGCCCCTTTTATGACAATAATCACACACTGCTTGATTGGAAAACCTGTTATTCCCTTGACTTTGTTTCCCAGAACTATTGAAAAAGGCTGTGATTTGAGTCAGTGCGACCCGTCCGTTTCCTAACCCTTTTTGAGTTTCATCTTGTGTACGCATTGAGAATGCATCATTAACAGTGGGAAGGGGAATCATTAGCAGGATTTGACTTCTGAGTGCAACATATCCCTCATTTAAATCAATAAGAAATTATAAGAGTTTGTGATGATTATCATGCTCTATAACTGCCTCTGTAGATTCACAATTGCAGCTAGGTAGTGGAACTAACGAGTTATATTCATCCCAGAGAATCTTTAGTTTTGTATGATAAGTGGATATAGAATTTGCACCTTGATTTAGTGATTGAATATGTCTCTGAAGTGTGAAAAAATTCTTGATACATTAATCTTGTTGAATCTATCTTTCAGATCCTTCCAGACTAGACACACACTGCATGAGTAGACAATTCACCAGAAAGCTCCTTAGAAACCAAATTAAGAATCCAACTAAGTACAATGGCATTGCAACGATCCCATTGTTGTCGAATAGTTCCAGTTTCAGGTCTAGGGCAGATTCCATCTACAATCCCTAACTTGTTCTTCGCCAACAAAGCTATTAACATGGTGCGACTCCAGATGCCATAATTTTCCATTCCAATTAGCTGCAGTAAGACAATGACTACTCGTGGAGTGTCTGAAGGATGCAGGTCAGAGGATGATTCATAATTGATGGTTGGAGGATTATTCTAATCAGAATTGGAAATTGGATTAGCTCGAGACTGAATTGTTTCTTGATTTGCTGCCATCAGTTCGATTGAATCTTGATATGAAATGAATCAAGATGAAAGAAAGGTGTGAAAGAGGATTACAAGTTAATCTGTGAGAGAAGGAAACATGAACTGTGTAGAGTGTTTGTTTTCTGAGAATTTTAGCCGAGAAAATGGCGAAGTGAGATTTGCTCTGATAACATGCTGAAATGTGAGCAGAATGTGAAATGAGGGAAAGATTATATTTCTTTAATTCATCACTTAATTACATCATATATATAACCTCTAACATCATATATATAACCTGTAATCAGCTAGCTAACTCGATAGAATTAGATAACAGAAAACTAACTATAGCTAACTATTAGCTATATGTCCCGACCTTCTCCCTCCCGAAGATAAGGCCCTCATGCACAAGCTTTCTGTCCGAAAGGAATATCTTTTCCTATCAAGACAAGTTGTTCTAATACTATCTGATATGCATACTTAAAAGGAAAAAGTATATATAATTCATTTCACTTTTCTCAGATGGATACTTACTTCATAATGGGCTCATATGCAGCGACTAAAAAATCAGCAGCAACTGCCTCAAGACGGAGGTTTACCAAATAAACCTGTCAGGAAATTACAACAGTAAGATACAAGCTCTGTGTCTCAGAAATTAAAAAAAAAAAAACACTTCAACTCTTAACAATATTTTGTGTTTCCCTTCCTTGCCGTCCATTGGAAATGGATACACACAAGAAACCACAACAATCCTATAGTTATCTTTGCAGAGGACAAAATCAGAGAAAAGGCCCAACTTGGGGTTTTTCAGAGTTAGATACCAGTTTGGACTAATGCCAATTCAGATGGATATCTTTCTGAATCCATATTTTCCACACAATCTAACTAATCTAGAGATTCACAAAGAACCTATGTATCAAGAGAGCCGGGATTTGCCATACCAGATATTAAACCATATTTGCCACACAATCTAACTAATCTCAGCAGCAAGAGAGCCGGTTATCACCAACTGCAAATACTTCCTTTGCAATGGCCCAGTCCCCAGCTACTAAGAGATGAGAAATATAGCATATCATTCTATCACAATGAGTAAACAAAATAGAAGACATACTCGTTCAATAAATCAATGGCTAAAATGCACCAGATTTCTATTACAATAGAGAGAATGTTAAAGAATGAATCATTGTATTGATCAGTAAGTAGCTAAATACAAAGTAAATGCCTGCCCATTTGCCCGACAAGGGATCGGTTGGGAAGCCCAATTGAACTGGGTTCACTTACAATTGGGTAAACGCTTGAAACAATAAAAGAATCAGTTCTAAGGCCCTAACATGTACAAGACTTCCACTAATCGCAACTCCACCAGATTCCTCATCATGGACATATGGATTCAAGCCTTTGACATCAATCTCCAAACAGTGATTTGGCCGGTAGCTTCTCCAGCAAAAAATAGCCCTCCTGGAGCAGTTTGAAGAACTCGAACTTCTTCCTTTGAGAAGATTCTACCCCTCTCCATGAATGAAGGAAGTTCGTACATACGAATAGAGTTGTCGTTCAGAGAGCATAGTAGAAGCGGATTACCCTCTGCATCATTCAAGCCAAGAAGTGCAATGATGCCATAGTCCTCCTCATGTGTGTATGTAACTTCTAATCCTCCTCCTTGTTTAGCAGCCCAGACCTTGATGGTTCCATCCAACGAGCAAGACAGCAAAAATTGATCCCAGCAGAGAAGGGACATGACAACATCACTGTGTCCAATCAGTGTCTGAACACATTCCAAAGATTGAAGATCCCAAACCATAATTGTGTCATCCATGGATGCAGAGTACAGGAGATTGCCTCCAACAGTCAAATTCACCACCGGTCTAGTGTGACCCTTTAAACATCCAGCAAGCTTGAAAGGGGTTGACTCAGAATTCCCACCTCTCCAAGTGAATATAGCTCCATTTTGATCACCAGCAAAAAGTGTTAAATTACCCACAGCCATGGCATAAACCTGCCCAACTGGACCGGCAAGACTGAATTCAGAACCCGTCTGAAAGTTACAAGCCTTGACAGCATTTGGCATTCCAACAAAGATCCAGTTGCCCTCACTGATAAGAGATCCAATTTCATCACCAAGGTTGATTGTGTTAGCACACTGACCAGAATGACAGTCCCAGAGACTTAGAATTCCGTCTTTTCCACAAACAAAAAGTTTTTCTGAGCCCAAAGGAAGCTCAATCCCAGACACTGGCTTCGTATGACCGTCTAACTTTGTTAACATCGTAATGCCTTCACCATAAAACCACGAATGCAGATATGTACAACGATCACCTTTCTTACAGTTTCCCTGAGCCCAATAGTGGCAGATTTTGTGAGGGGAGGGCTTCTGCTTCTGAGAGAGGTCCTCAATAGAGTCACCAGCGCTCACCAAAACTGAAGTATTTTGGGGACCGTTGTTAAGGTTTGGGTCTCTCGTCCAAACCCTAGATCTGGAGTTGGGCGCTGATTCAGGGTGGGCGAATCTACAGGGATTTCTCGTACATCTCCCAGCAAGCCAGTAGACGCAGACTTTGGTTCCCACTGATGGACGTGAATCCCGATTCAGGGATTTATCATTCTCAGGCATAGATTGTCTCGTCGATCGGGTCTCCATCATTCTACGTGAGCAGGAAGTAGAATCGTTGAATATTTTGAGGAACAAAAGTATTAGGGTTTCGTATTTCTCTCGGAAAACCACAAGAATCGAAGTGTAAGAGAGGGAGAAAGAGTGAGTATAATGCCTACGGGGGGATTTGGAGCAGAGAAAGAGGCTGATCTGATCGTAAAAGCTCTACGATCACTACAATCGGACTTTTGACCGTTGAAAGGCGGTAGTGAGGAAGGAGGGAGCGTTGGTGGTCAATTTATAGGAGGACGGAAGACCTTAGTGACCGTTGCAGCGTCGGTGGGAAGACCTTATCGTCTTAGTTTAGTTTTAAATTTTTGTCAAATATATTTTTAAAAATAAAATTATTATTATTAAAAAAATAATAATAATACGAGGAAGAAATGAAGACCATAGTCTTCTCCAATGGTGAAGTGTCATCGCGACTACGCCTCTTCCACTCCGTCCGAGCCAAAGGCAAAGCCATCTGACCTCGTCCCGATCCAAAGCAAGTTCTATCTTCTTGTTAAGTAATATTTGTCATCGTTTTCCGAACTGAAGACTTAAACAAATCCATGAAAGAGATGGCTCCGAATCTCTCTTCTCGGCTTACCCTCCTTCTTCGTCTTTTGCGGTCTTCACCTTCGCAAAGGTATTCTCCTCTATTGCCTCAACTGTCGGTTTTGACCAAATTTTCACTCGCACACATTTTCATCCCCTTTCATTCGAGTTTTCTGCCTCAAGACGATGAGACCCGAGTTAGCTCGTTATTTGGAGGAAGGGAATTATGATTTTTCGAGCCAATATGACAAGATCTGCTTATACTCAAAATTTGCTATGCTATTTTAATTTCTACTGTTGCCTCAGAATCGATAATTAGTACTAACCGAGTCATTCATCAATTTCGAGCTTATTATCACTAAAGACGAGAAAAGGTCTTGATTGTACTCAAAATTGGCAAGGAAAATTGTGTACCTGTGGATTTTTGATAAATTTGAATACAGGTAACTTGAAGGTGATGATGGCTGTGATACCGAAATATAATCAATGTGTGCACGGGAGAACTTTGTATTCAAATACATATTCTATCTTCAAATGGTAATAGAATCTGAGGGGTTGATCAAACTTCAAAGTCCAAACAACGATGAACAAACAGTAAAACGAGAGACGCTTAATCGGGAACGTGATTGTGTTCGATAATGTAATGACCAATCGATAAAAGGGTAATCAATTGAAGTAATACAAACAACAAAAATGAATACAAATGCACAACTCGACTGTATCTTGAAGGAAGTCTCACTCCAGCTTTTCCAGTTCCCCCATTCTCTCTATGATATAGCCTGTAAATTTTTGGAAAAAAAAAAAAAAAAAAGCTTGGGAACTGACTTCCACCATTGAATGTGACTAGCATATAAACTAATGCAAGATCAAGTGAAAAAAGAAGCCAATGATGAAGGCACAATGATTATGCGGATACCTTCTTGCCTGTTTCTTGAAGCTCTCCAGCAAGAATGATTTCATCAAGTATCAGATTTACCTTCATCAAAAGCACTGAAATGAAGAACCAGTAAGAGCTATGACAGTGACACAAGTTAAAAGGCAAAGCCACCTTCTATTTCCAACAAAAACATGTGAAATTTGATTAGTGTGCAAATTCATTTTACCATACAAGCTCAGGAAGGTTTAAATCACAGGGTTTGAACCTACTTAATCACTAAAAAACACTAGCTCAAAAACAAAAAACTCCGACTATTTCAAGTATTGCTACGTTGAATTCCAAGCATGGAAACGAGAAGAAAAGCCGAAGATTGTGACCGACCTTGTAAAAGTTAAAAATCAAATGGAGCTCGCACACGTTGCTAAAAGAAGTGATCCAGAATCTCCACGAACAGATGAATGCACTCGAGATATGCCATAATTGATCACATATTGAGGAAATAAGAAGAGATTAATTAGGGCATGAAGCCATAATTGAGCGAATTGAGGAAAGGAGAAGAAAATAGAATATGCTCTCCAATGGCAGCAAGATCCCTTGTCACACTGCAAGAAACGCGTAGAGGGAGAGATAAAAAGAAGAGAGTCGGCCATTAGAATGATTTAATTATACAAAACATCCTAATGTTTTAGTTATTACAGAAAGTACCCTAATATTCTAAAAATAATAATTTTATGAACCCCTTAAATCTGAACTGTCCGATTTCATCCGATTTAATTTAATGAAATCGGACGATTGATATTTATCGCGAGGCGCAGGAAGGCGCACATTCCCGTGGTTCCACCTCCCCCACCCAGTTACACAACCCTGTCTCAACTTGTATTGGAAAAGTCAAACTAAAATAATAGCTCGTAATGAGATTTTGTTTCTTATTTCTAACTAATTGGTCGACTCTTTATCTCAAAAACTATATCAACTTTTACACGACAGAGCAACATAATTTAATTTAAATTGCATATTCAAAGTTTTTCTATTGCCAAAATTTGCTAATTGGGTTCTTTTTTCATCCCCAATTCAGTGTACAGTACTAAAATACATAAAACCAAAAAGAGTCTATACCGACAAATAACAACACATCTCAACATAAAATGGAAAGACAAGAAAAATGAACCAGCTGAAATGAAAAGAGCAAATTTGCTAATTGGGTTCTTATTTATGATTGGTACCATTTCCTAACCTGTCTAACACTCTTCTTTTCTCCATCAGAACTCAGATTCGAAAACTTGGATCGGTATTGTTCGATTAACATGTCAAGTTTGTCGACTGAATCTCGCCCAATTGGATCCTTGTTCTTTTTCGACCTTTTTCTCTTTGCATTTTCTTCTGTATTCTCATGACTTACTGATCTGTCTTGAAACTTTCTCTTTTCATGTTGTGTATCATATTTGTCAGAAGACCCTCGAAGTGATCTGCTACCATTGATCTCATTATCTCGAGGATTGTGAACAGGCTTCTTCTCTGTGGGGCCCACTGATTTTCCTTGCCGAGAAAACTCTTTTCCTGGGTTTGTTTTCTGCTTCTTAACGGCCATTCGTTCTTTGGCAAATCCTCTGGATTCCTTATGGGTTTCTGCTCGATCTTTATTTGGTATGGGATCCTTAAATGGCTTATCATGATCACCAACGGGTTTCCGTTTTCTCAAATTCTCTTTCTTAGTAGATTTGATATCTTTTTTATGCGCCTCGAAATTTTGCTGCTCATCTTTATTGTCATTATCATTATTCTGCTGCTGAGCTTGAAGCTTAGATTTCCGTATTTTCAATGTTTGGACATTATCAACAGCAAACTCCACAATTGGACGATGCTCAGGACCAAAAGTTTCTGCAAATAACCAGAAAATCAAGTCCATAATATTTCCACTCTACATCACTAAGGATGCACTTGAGTAGGGACTAATTATACCAACCCTAACTGAAATTTTATTATAGTGAGTAGCATTGACATACAATCTATTATTAACAAGTTAGGTTACCAGGATTATTGTTGAGAACTCTCAGGGCGACAAGCGCATGCTGGTGTTCGGAAAACTCAATGAAAGCAACTCCACGTGAGTGGTTCTTTGTTGTGATCTTACTATTCCTCATATTATTCAACAACTTTATCTGCATAACACAAATTGAAGGATAAGGGGAAATAACATGGTATACAACATGCATACAAGTAATTTTAACCCATATTGAAGCTAACCTGCCGAATGACAGGCTTTTGCTTGGAAGCTCGTGAGATAACTGCTTCAATTAAAAGCTTTTTGAGTGCCTTCTCATTCATTGATTTTGGTAAATTGTATATAACAAGCCTAGTCCTCGAAACATGAAAATTTGGAGATTGTAGCTTAGTCATCTTCGACCTCTCAAGCCTATTGGTGTATAAAAGGCATTAAATTATGTCAAGAACAGTAACAGATTTAAAGCGCTGCTTCAAAAATCTTCATTTCAAGAAATTTTTTAGAGAAATAGCATGATCAGTACGGTGTCATCAGCAAGTAGATACATATACAAGAAAGAGACAAAAACAACTAGTTCTTATTCCTTCTGAGTAATGAATATGAATTTCTGGTATCTTCCTTCTCCTCCCTCCCCCAGCCCCCAACAAAGAAAATTAATAGACAAATATTTAAATAAAGCAAATGCATACATTGTATAAATAAAGAAAGAATCCTAACCCATCACAACATGGAAATACTTACGTTTGGCGTTTCAACATATCACTAGCTGAAACTCCTTCAGCAGCTGGGGTCCCCTCAACTATCAGACCTTCCTATTAACAGGTGGCAAACAGAAAACATCAACTATCTTAAAGACGAGTCATCTGCTAAAATAGGGGGGGGAATGGAAACACAGAACAAAATAAAGAAAAGAATAGGTAGAATCCCATCAAGTAATAAGGAAAACAGAACAATGGGATCTCATAATCTCAGTCAAAGAAAAAAGAGGGTAATATCTTTTCTTTTTCCCATACATGGAGAGGGGCCTTAGAAACCAACCTTTGCTAGGTTAAGATTGCGATGATCCTGATTTTCATTTTTGGACGTCTCCAATTCCTTATTATGAGCTGATTTCTTATCCAAAGCCTTCAATACTGTCAGCTGCCGACCTTTCAGAAAAATTCCCAAACCAGATTCAGTATTTGCAGCTGAAACAGCTGAAGTAGCAGCATCTATTGTTTTAAACTTTAGAAAACCGGTTCCCTTAAGTCGCCTGCCACAAGGAGATCACATGATGATTTTGTTAAAAAGAATGAGAAAAGTATATAAGCATATTCAGAGGAAGTAGTATCAATACTTGGTCACAGGATGAAGTACAGGGACAAAGGATAAAACTTCACCAAACCCAGAAAATCTTTGCTTTAGTTCTTCATTGTCAAATTCAAAAGGAATATTGCTTATGAAAATTGTCCTCTGTAAACTATCTTCATCATCCGTCCGTTTTAGATTTTTGGTATTTTCATCTGATTGTCCAGTATTAACTGTCGCTGACGCATCAAAAAAGTTAACTGGTAAGTCAACAGTTTTGGGAACCTCTAGCTCCTCATTATTCTTGAATGACATGGGACCATCATTGAGAGAAGGTAGGGTTTCTTTTTCAGAAGATGCTATCAAGTTTTTTAGGACTTTTCTTGCTATGTCAGCTTCCTCGTCAAAATCAGCCGCTGTTGTAGGCAGGCCTTCGTCGTCTACAACGGAATCATCATCTGAAGCACTATCAACACTACTGCTGTTACCATCCTCTTCGCTTTCATTTCCTTGCCCTGTGAAATCCCAGTACTTGTGTTTTATAACGTATAGAGTATAAAGTTATTGAATTCTAATGTTGGTACTTTAAAGAAACCAGGCAGACTCGCCTTAATATATATATATCTATTATTAAATGCTAACATAGAATAGTAAGCCTTCAAGTTAAGTACATAATAAATACAGCCAACGAAAACACAACAAACAGATAACAAACCTACGACGCAATATTAATGTAGAACACCAAGAATTACCTTCTCCTGGGGCAAGAGAGCCACTAGCACCACTGCTATATACTTTCTTTGGAATTGCCCAGTCCACTGCTATTGGTCTTTTACCGAACTTTTGCCCATTAAACTTCTTGATCACCTGGAAAAAAAGTGAGAATGTAAGCATAAATGGAACATAACCTAAACCTTCATACTCATGAAAGAAGAGTAAGGTCTAATATCATACATTGTCTGCATCTTGTTTGCATGTAAATTTGACAAATGCAAATCCCTTTGATAATCTGAGAAAAGAAATTCTAATATTATTAATATTACCGATATGCAACACAGTTGGCCAATTATGAATTACACGAATATACCCCTCCTCAGACTTATGGGGAATGAACACGTCCCAGACAAACCCGGTAGATGAAAACATTTCCTTTATCTCATTCTCTTTGGCCTGCATCAACATTTCGAAAAAATTGCTTTAGCCAAGATCCTCTGAGATGAAAACACAAAAAGTGCTGAAAGATTAGGAAAAACCTTGAAAGGAAGATTTCTAACAATAAGTTTCCATTTCTGAGTTTTAGATCCCTGGAGAACGAACATAAGACAAGTATTTAGATTTTCTCAACCCTTACATAAACAGACATGGAAACAATGCAATAGTTACATAATTGATGAGCATTAGCAATAAAAGGAAACAAAACTCTCAGATTACAATTTTCATAATATTCTATGCACTGGAGCAATATTTAAATATCAATAGTATCTCTCTTTGATTATTCTTAAGGTAATAATAGCTATTAGTAAGTCAAACGCAAAAACTCAAACAAAAAGATGGACCAATTAAACCTGTCAAGATGAAATGCAAAGCAAAACGGGAGTGAAAATCCTGTGGGTTCTCTCACAATCTATAAAGTATACACTAGAGACAGCATCGCCCTAATAATGCTTTATTAATGAAGGCAAACAAAAAATAATTTTGTTTACAGAAAGTGTCAGAGGGCTCAGCTAAAGGCGAAGGGAATTTTAATAGACTAGAATAGAGTAAATATGACACAGGCATTGCCTAAGTTTACACAGTTTCTCACTGGAAAAGTGAACCGTGGGAAATTCAGTAGTGGGGAGAAACTATAAAACTGAAGTTTTGACTATGAAAAATCAACTCGACATACTGTACGGCTCTAGTAATCTACATATTTATACCTCTCCACCAAGTTGACGGGCCCACACAGTTCCCTCTTTAACCTCTTTCTGGTGTAGCATTGCAACAGCAGCACAAGCGGATTTCACACTTGTAAAAAGTACAGCTGAAGCGTCCATTCTGCACCCATCTTGCATAAGACCTGAAAAATCATGGTATGAATTAATCTATGTGTTGTTCTAACCGGAGCAAAGGTAACCTTAATACAAATTCCAATACAAATTCCAAATGTGTTTGGTATGAAACCTATATCAAAACAACTATCTTTGCTGCTTTTATATTTACATGTAATCAACAATTGATGGATGTGTTTGTACGCCAGAGAGAGTAAAGGAAGAAAGAATGAATGAGAATAGACTGTATATGCAAATACAGTAAAACCTTGATAATTTAATACCCAATAAAATTAGTAAATATTGCTTAAATAATATTTATGACAGGTCCCAACTTTGAAATAACGTGCTAAAATAACATCAATCATTTAATATTAGCTAATTTAATAGATATGTAATAAATCCTCAGCAAATTTATAGTCTTGGGAACAAGAAAAATTTATTAACTTAGTGAATATTAATTAATCGATATTTTAGAATGTTATTTCAAAGTTAGGAGTGGCTGAAAATATTATTTAAGTAAGGTTATTTAATTTATCGGAAATTAAATTATCGAGGTTTCACTGTAGTGTCGGTCGTATATTCTGAAGTGCACTCAAATTTCACTAACATAAGTGGTAAATAGTGTAGCTGAAGTTATTTCCTGTTATTGTAAAAATAATCTTTGTAATCATGACACATCTCTACATACTTGTAAGCAAATGCAAAATAGGTTATTATTCCCTAGAAAGACCACTACGAAGAAAAGTTGCATTCTGTTGCTCATGCCAATTGTACTCATCATATAGAGTGATTCTTAGAGCACTCACATTAGGCTACCTTATATTAGCTAAATTTTAAAGAATATGAACAAATTTTGTGAAAAATGGCTCCACATCAGATTAGCTACTTTTAACTTTTAATTTAACTTTGCTAAACTGATTCTTCAAATTTGAAGAGTCGGTTTATGTCCTATATTACTAAAAAATTATTACTTTCTCTCTCATCTTAACTCTTTTATTAAAATAATAATAAATAATGATACAAATAATAGCATTTAATTAATCTAAAAAATATAATACAGAACCTAATGAGGGGTTATCAGTGTCATATTAGCTAAAATTAAGTTAAATTTGAAGAATTCAATAAAGAAGTTGATGTGAATGCTCTTATATTGAGTTCTCATTTGACTGTTTTTAGAATTCCATAGAAACCCATTTGACTGTTTTTAGAAAAGAGCAAAAGTCAGTTACTTGACTATTCATTGTGCAACAATCAACAACCTTCCTCCCAGAGTACACTATCAACTCAAAAATAACAATCCAATTGAGTTCTCGATTAAAAGCAACACTGAACAAATAATAGTTCTTTATATATATAAATATATTTTAGGTGGTTTTCTTTTTTTTTTTTTGGGGGGGGGGGGGGGGGAGGTGGGGGTGGGGGTGGTTTCAAGTCACTTACCATGCTGGCGCAATTCTTCTTTTGGAAGAGGATACATTACAGAACAAACAATACCAATCTCCCTAGCTCTGTTATGGACAGCTTCTGCCACTTCAGCATTGAGAAGACCACCAAAAACAACAGTTCTAGCAACCCTTCAAAACCATAGAACAAAACGATACTCAGCGGATAATTTCTCCGAAGAAAATAAATAGGATTATCTCCATAGAGCAGTGCAAATCATTGCAAGGAAAAATATTTGAAAATATAGCCATAGTCTTAGGTATGAGGGGAGAAGGGAAATAATCCTAATTCTTCATGGATCGGAGAACATTTTAAGTCAAGTAAAAAATTTTCCCATAGCAGTATTACATGCCAGGTTGAATGAAAATTGATAACATACAAAACAGTAAACAATAATAAAAATGAGAACGCAAGTTCTAGAAGCTATATTTATTATAAAGAACTGTTCTGAACTGAGAGTTATAATGAATCTTGATGTTCAAAGTGAAAGGTTTATTTCTCTAAGTACAAGTCACCAATAACCAATATGCCCAGTGTTAACTTATTAATAAACACAAGAAATAGCTGGGGGAGAGGGGTGGTGTTGGAGCCACAGCATGGGGTGAAGATCCATTACCTTTGCTTTTCTGAACCAGATTTCTTTGCTGAATCAACCCGAGCTAGAGTTGCTTTCCCTGGTTCTACCCACTTCCCTGAATCATATAAAAAGAATCATTGATATAAAATAAAATGTCTTGCTTCCTCTTTCTTCTGATACTTGTTTATATTTAGGCGCAAGATTAGTGGGGTTTTGGCAATGGACTAGTGTACATCTCTAAGTAAAGCACATAGTGATCATAATAACAAAGTCCTGAAGACATATATTCCAATACCAAATTACAATAAATATAACTTGATTTTTTGGACCACCTTTCTCAGCCGAATCACTCAGACCTGGTGCTGCTTTCCTAACTTTTACAGGCTTCCCTGAAACATTAGGGGGGATGATAGTTAGAATGATTAGGAATCTTTTTTTTTTTTTTCCTAGTCCAGACCCGCCTATTTTTTTTCTTTTTTTTCTTTTTTTCCATTGAGATCTCCCACAGTTCATGTTGATGTTTGATTCCGAGATGCTGAGACAACACTTCGTAAAACTTAAAAAAAAAAAAGAGTCAATGGAGGTATGAGAATTTGCTAATGCAGTACAGTGTCTCTAGGTTAAACAAATAATAATGACACACCTAGGATATTGAATACTGAGTGTCCAATATCAAAATGAAATATATTAACCTTGATTTGCTAAGCCACCTCCATCTACTGAGTCACTCGGAACTAGGGCTCCTTTCCCAGTCTCCACGTGCTTTCCTAAATCAACTTACACACAGTTCAATATGAGATGGAAAAGTATGAACTTAAATGATGGAAAATCATGGTATATGATCATAGAATTACTCGCAACCTCTTTCCTCTAAGTCTGAAGCAACAATCTTCTCTGCCTTTGAGATGTCACCCCTTACATCACTCTTCGACTTCAGAGTACTATCTGAGTTAGGGGAAAAGACCAATAAATATTCAAAATACTAGGGGAGAAACATTTTGAGATCCTATTTATACACGAGCATGTCTAAGTTGAACCCATAATCACACAAATGTGTTGAAATACTTGCAAGTCCAACATCAGAATACAGCATATTAACCTTGATTTTCCTTCGATCGGCGCTGCTGTAGGGGTGCTCGATGCATTGCATGTTTGACAGCAACTTTGCGTCCGCCCACTGATGAACCATTCTTCAGTTCAATTGCACGATTTGCATCTTCAGTAATAGCACTGCAGAACATGTGTAATAACAATTAGAGTTAAGAAAATTTAAGCTTTACATACAGTACAGGATATAGGATTGATTCTTTTTCATTCTTATAAAATGCTAAAAAAAGTATTCAGAACATCGTCCAAGATTAAATAAAAACAATTTGTATAACCAGAATGGGAGCTCATGTGACAAAGGAAACACACATGAAGTTGATTGACATAATCATCATTTGGCACAATGTTTGGGTGAAATGTGGCCCGTCACGGAATCATATTGAAAAGTCAAACAGCTCATATACGAACCCAGCAACTAATTTTCAGTTCAAAGCAATAGTTAATTATTATTCTCAACAGCATGAGCCATATTAGCATATAACAGTGATGTAACAACAATGTATGATGTATAATCGGATAGATTTCAGTTCTGAGTACAACACACAGTGTGAAAAATGGCATTTTTCATATTACTTCTGTGAGAATGGAAATGACTTAAGGAATTCTTTGTGATACACAATCTAAAAACTAGAATCTCATGATTCCATGATCTAGCGAACAACAAATATTAAAAGGCAGCATTAAAGCATTCGATCGATCCATAATATTGTGCTTGCAAAATAGCCAACAGCTAACTGGAAAAACTGACTAGACGCGATGAAGAACAATTGAAAGAAAGGGAATAAGGATCAACTTACAATTGCACAAAACTGAAACCTCGGTGCTTAGTTGATCCTGTTAGGATGAAATGATGGGAAATGTATTATAAGCTATTATCAAGTTGAATCAATTAAGCATGATATCAACTAGAAGAAAAGCTTCCTTTCTTCTAAGTAAAAGTAAGAGCCACTTTTAATTCCTTTATTTCAGAGAAATACAGAAATTTCAATTTTCCAGTCATTCAGTTGAGCGAATAAGATGTATTTTATTATGTGAAACCAATACTCAAAAAGAATTATTCACCCTTTTCAGTAACCATGAAGCACCGCCTGACTGGACCGACATCGCTGAACGTTTCTTCAAGCTGATAAATAAATAAAATATATAAATAATGATCAAATAGATAAAATCACGAACACTACGTTGAACAGTGAAGCTCCAAAATTCAAAACTTAAAACTGTTCTTATACAGCAGAAAGAATTGCATCTGGGCGTACACTTGCGTTCTTACACAGAAAAGCGCAGCCAATATTAAGTGTCAGAGTATATGATTACGAAGTTTCACAGCGTTTGATTTGCTCAACGACTTTCTCTTGAAACGAACGGAGAAGGATAGGAGCAAGAACCTGAGAGTTAGTGAAGGAGTAGGGCAAGTTAGAGACGAACACAGTGGAGGGGGAGTGATCACTGGCAGCAGCTCCCTCTTCGCCTACCTCTTTCTTTCTCTTATTTTTTCCCATCCCTGTTTGGCGGCCAAGAAAATTACAAGGAAACTACCAAAAAACCTGTATAAAATCTTTAACCCTCAAGAGTCGAGGCGTGAGACCGGGTCGAGACTTAAGACCAACATTTTGGGCCGGTCTAGAAGGTTGTCCATATAAACTTCGTAATGTCCGGCCCAAATTCGTTGTCTAGTTGGTCAGGATACTTGGCTCTCACCCGAGAGATCCGGGTTCAAATCCTGGAAACCGAATCAGTTTTCCTTTTTAATATTTTGTGGGTGATAGTAATCCTCTGAACTTGGGATCCGCTCCGATTCAGATTCATCGGCTTCAGTAGCGTCATGCATTTCAGAGTCGACCTAAAATTTGTCTGATTCATTTTAACCTTCTTCATCCGTGAGGAAGAACAGAGAGTGAGAAGAGGGAATGGTTAACGGTATATGGGTTTTTTGCATATATTAATATAAGAGGTCTTTTTATCATATTAAAATCAATGAGGTTTTTAGCTCCCTTCAAACTGTGGGAGAGTTTTTAGCCCCTCTTATAAAATACAATTCGTTCTTGTCCTGAGAAATTATTTTATACTTCAATAGTAGAATACTCTAACCAATCATAATAAGTCATGTCGGTATTCAATATTAAAATATATTGATGTGCTTTGTTCTCATTGGTTGGAGTGTTCTACACTCCTTAGAGTATACAATAATACCTCTTTTGGCCTTTAACATTAATAACAAGAGAAAATTTGGGTTATTAACTTATTTATAAAATATAATTTAGAGTTTAGGCATAATTTAAAAGTTGAAATAATGAGCTTTTTTTTTTCTGATTTTATAAAGAGATAATTTGGAAAAGTGACTCATATTTGAGTGTGATTTTTTATGAGGCCCATACAAGATTTTATTGCCAAAATGACATTCTTATTTATTAAAATAATTTTAAATTTTACTAATAAATATTAAATTATTAAAATAATCTTAATAATTTTTTTAAAATAAATGAGGAAACCGTTTGTCTCCTTCACTTCCCTCCGATGCGATCAATCTTCAAACCGAAGAAAAAAAAAAGAAACTATAACCAAGCTTTTAACTACATTTTCTTTATTTTCTTAATCTTCTTCCTGTCTCTCTTTTCATCTTTCCCTCTCTTTGCAAACCTATGACTTTGAATTTTAAAAAATGGCTTATACAAGTTCAAGCTCTCAGAAGCAAATCATCGGGAAGATACGGCGAAATGATGCAGCACCTGAGGCAGCCGTGAACAACGGAGAGAGAGCAAAGGTGATGTTGGAATCAATGGCCAAAGACTCATTCATTTCGCTGCCACCAGTATGTAAATAAGATTTTCTGAAATTTAGGATTTTATTGTTTCTTAAATTTTTAAAATTTTGGATGGGGGTGGGGTTTGTTTTTTATATATAAGGGCTAAAATATTGGATTTGACTGAGGAATGTTAACCCAATGGCACTGAGCCGAAGGCATTGAACCTTTGAGCAATTTTTCTAAACTACTCGATACCCCTTAGTTCAGAGTCTTCAAATAATTTGGTAGTCAAGATAAAGATTTTGAGGTATCTATCTCATCTTTCAAATTATTCGATGGCCATTATTGTAGGCCATCGAGCAATTTAAGAGTTAAGGTAGTGTCTTTAAGCTGTTTATCTTGACTTACATATTGCTCGATGGCCTACAATAATAGGTATGAAGCAATCTGAAAGTTGAGACAGAGACTTTGAGGTCTCTTGGAAGTGGTTGGCTATGTATATAGGCTTTGACTCATTATTTCCTTAAGTGTGTTATGGAAACCTTTGCTACAAATAAATCTAATGTGATTAGGAAACCTTATACCTAGTGGTACCTTATAAATAGACTACTAAGTGGCCGAAAATCTAGAATGCTACTACATCTCCTCTTGGCCAAAGTTAGAGAGAGAACAAGAGATGATTTTTCTATCCTTTTTCCTTGAACCTATTGACTCATGTGTTGAAACTTTAGGTGAAAAATTAGCTGAACTAGCAAATCATGCAGATTATGATTAGAGGACGAACATTTGGACATCTTGAATCTTCTTTTGCCATTGAATTGAAAGAATGTTATTATGGTTTGCTCATCACATTAAGGTAACCATTTATTCTAAACTTGAAATTTAAATTCATGAGATTTACTATATTTTTCTATAAAGAGCTTATATATGAGATATATGAAACTTATAATAATAATAACAACAATAATAATAAAGATTAAAATACATTACAATAAAATAGAAAATTTTAACCAACCTTAAATTAGATTTTGGAACTTAAGGGTCAAGACTATAAATTTTAGATTTCAGATTGAGAGTTTTAGACTGGAATTAGGAATTATAAATTTGAGAATTGAGACTTTAAAATACTAGAAACAAATAAATATAGAATAATTAGGAGATGATTTTTTGAATTATGAATTGTGATTTATGAAGATGATTTTGGGGTATTTATAGGAAAAATAATATAGGGAGAAATATGAAAAAAAATAAAAGTATAAATGGCTCCTTTTTAGGCATGTATCAGGATGGTACTCTACGGGCAGCCTACGAGCAGCCCGTACACCCGCGGGTTGACCCATTGCCTTTTTAAATGGGTCAAGGTGGGCTAGCCCGCAGGCAAAAAAAGTGAGCCCAGTCTGCTCAAGCGTGCGGGTTGGGCCGAGCCTGTACTCGCATGTATCGAGTGCGAGCACGAGCTCGAGCTGGGCTTTATCGGGCCTGCCCAGCTCATACTGCCACCTATATCTCTCTCAAATTGTGTTATCCTAACGAATTAGACTACACCAAATTCTTGTTTTACTAGTCCCTTTCTAAAGTTAAGACAAAAGATTGAGCTTTTTTTTTTTAGGGAAACAAAATTATATTAAAAATGAAGGGATTACATCCTAATATGAGAAATTTCTTTCTTATCATCCAATAAGCACATCTTGACCCTATGAGGGAGGCAGATAGTGTAAATTCTCATAAATAACAAATCAATGGCCTGATTATTTGTAAGCATATTGGCCATAAAATTATATTCCCTAAGAGTGTGAGAAAAAGCAACATCAAAAGACAACCTCCATAATTAGATAGTAAATCAAAACCGATCAATAAACCAATTGGGCTGATGTTATCGAGTGCCAAAACCAAACCCTTTGAATCACGTTCCACCAGTAAAGGAAGAAAACCACTGAGAGCATATTGAATCCCTTCGAATAAGCCATTAACTTCAGCTAGAATCAACTTGAAGAGGACTATAGAAGGCAAAGCAGAAATTCCCATTATGATTACGAATACCATAACTCAACGAGAAAGTGGAATTTTTGAACACGCCATCCACATTTAATTTGAAATACCTGGTTGGGGAATGAAGCTAACGACAAATAATTGAATATTTAGTATTAATTTGCTTCAATTAGGGTTGTGCAAAAATATATGTATCCACTCTAACCGCCCAATCCACCATTGGTGGAGCGAATGTGGCAGATACTTTTTTCAATTTTTTTAGGCGAGCGGATATCCGCCCATCTATCGGATACTTGGGCGGATATCAAGCGGATAATGAATATCCGTCGGCTTTAAATCTGACTTGAGTAGTCGCAAATTTGATCTCTCTTTGCCTTCAAACCGTAACGGCTCAGCCTCCTCCTCGCTATCCACAATTTGCAATCGGCGACAAACGGACGACCATAGTTATGACTAGCATAACTACTAGTTTATTCTACGGATCAATGAGGTCGAAAGTTTTCGACCCTGTAATTTTGTAGTTATGCATGTATACACATAAGTCATAACTGCTAGTTTACTCATAAGTTATAGCGCTAGTTTTAACTTATTTAATATATAATAATAATTTAATGGATTCATATTTCTCCATTAATTAGTGACGATTAACTCAATTAAAAGAAGTCAAATTCTTAATTTATATGTTTACGGTTGCTTAAAAATATTTACTGTCTTTAAAAATAAAATAAGAAAATTTTAAAATAAATAAATAAATTTTTGAAAAAAGCAAGGGAGCGGGCAGTCGGATAACCGCCGTAACCACCCGCTCCTTGGCGGAACGAAGCAGACAGATTCTAATGAATGAAAATTTCAAACGGACGGATAACCATCTATTAATATAAGTATCAGATATGATAGATAACAGCGGATAGACAACCCATTTGCACCAGCCTTTTCGCCATTTACACCACCCTAGCTTCAATAGACAACCCATGAACAAGATTGACTTGGCCAAACACTGAATTAGTGCGGGCTTTTAATCATTTGGTTCAATTCTCTATTATGGACACATACTTTTGCCAATTGTTATCAATAAATGCTATCAAACACTTGTACCAAAATACCATTACATCTCCTATGCCTTCTTTACATGGCCACACGAATACACCATCACCATTCACCATTCACCACGCCAATTTCTCTACTCCTCAAAAAACAAAACCATACATGATTTGCTTTTGCCGATTTATTTTCAAATAATTAATAATATAATAATTAATAACTATATAATGAATAAAACAAACAAAATACTCCATAACTTGATATTGAACTGAGATTTTATGATACAATCATACAACAATGAATTGATTTTTTTTTCTTTCTCTTTTCTTTTCTTTCAGATCTCACACGAGTTTCCAGTGCTAACAGTAACATCTAAGGAAAAAAGGATTCAATAATAACATACAGTAATCAAAGAAAATAAAATAAAATAACAGAACAGAAAACTAGTGTCCTTCATTGTTCGAGAAAATTTTTGTTCTGTATATATATATATTTTTCGTTTTAACTTGTCTTTGATCTCTTCCATACAATCACCGTACCGTATAAATCGGATGAAGCCAACAAGTTCTCTCCATGGTTCCAAGTGACACCTATAACTGGAAATCGATGACCCTGTGAACACAGATGCTAACATTATTAGTCATGTTGAGCAACAAATTTATAGCTACAAATCTATGTATACGTATATATGGAAAACGGTGATGAACCTGAAGCTTGTTTACACATGTATGCTTTGGTCGGGTTAGATCATAGAAGTAGACATTTGTATCTTCGCTTCCAGCAACTTCAATATAATGATACGATTCCGATGTCAGATAGAAATTCAAGGATAAAGAAAAGTCGACACTCTAAAAGAGTAGATATCATTTGAGTTAATAGTAAGGTTATATGCAAGCACCCAATCATATTACAAGATGTTTCAATCTATTCATGACCTCACATCATTCCAGTAGGTTTCGGAGTTCTGTAGTCTTCTTCCACGCATCACATAATTAATTACCACAAACCTGTTAGTTTGTGGAACTTTTCGCTCGGGCGATAAAAGTGTAATTTGGCTTTCACTGCTTGATTAGATTCATTAAATTCATTACCATTGACATGTACCTTGTTCTAACTTCTATGCAATAATTAATGTGAACAAAAAATGAAGGCCTATTGATGGGTTCAAAATCTAATACCAACAAAGTCATAGCTCAGAGAATTTAAGGTATGACTGGGTGAGAACACTAGTCCCCTTCCTCATGATATGACACGGTTCTGGGATTATATATTAATAAGCCTTAAATCACCACATCGAGATTTTAATACATACCTATGTATTCTCCTTTCTTAAGGGAAAGCAAAGGACAGAAGGAAGCCTGGATGCTGTATATTCTTGGAGTTAATTTCAGCGAGCAACGAAGAGTCAAATAACCTTGTACTTCAAGAGAAACACTGCAAAACTAACACTTCCAAATCAGAGTCCCTGAAAAGACCAAATAAGAAAGAAAGAAAGCCATGTTCTGCTGACTTGACCTGAAGAAAGTCAAATTTCCATCTTGTGTGCAAGTTAGCAATACAGGACCTCTGGCCAGTAGAGAGAAGCTTCTGTACTGCACCGTTGTAACTGGAGATTTCCTACTGCTACTTCTATGGCGATGAGAGCGGGATAATGCTCCAGTACGAGAGTTCATACTTACTGAGTATACATACCCCTGCAATTGATACCTCAATTAACAATTTCATGGACTGAATCTATAAATCATCCAATAAGTTCATAAACGAATGTACACAGCAACTTACCAATGTATCCCCACAGAAAATGAGTTGACCAGTGTGATCATGGTCCATAGACATAACCTCACTATCAAAGACTGTTTTAGTAACTATCCTCCCAGTGCTGAAATTGAATACCTGGAAAACCTACTTTATAAATAAATTGAACATTGCCCGAAGTATCTGAATTTATCGTCATGATTACTCAATTAAATATGGAAAGATAAAATAAAAATCAATTTGAATGAATTCTAACGGTGTTGTATAAGATAGTGCAATGGCAATTTGTTATCAGAACATGAGACTACACTACTACAATAATATAAGAAAAGGAAAATAGACATTTTTATTAATACAAGACTCCAAATTACTTGTTAGATATGGCAAGGCCGATCTAACTCTATTTGAGTCTATTGATATCTGTATTTAAAACAGTGAACTTCCCACCAGACTGTTCCAGAACCATGCTCTTGACAAGAACTCTTAGAAAGCAGGCACTCTAGCATTTTGCATTGCCAACTTAGAGGTATCACAAATCCACAGGCAACATCTAGTTGTTTTGAAAGTAAATAACTGATAATGTCATTACCATAATTTCCCTGTTTGCATTGCCAACTGAGAGGAAGTTATTATTTACCTACAACACAAAGATAAAAGAGAAATCAAAGCCTGCATTTGTAAACTCATATTAGAAAAAGAGAAGAAAGTGAAAATTTGAGTTATAGCACAGCACTACAGATGAGAAAGTACAAAGCCGAAAGATAACATAATCAAATTGAATTTTTCAAAAAATCTACAATTAGAAAAATGTATCAGTGAGGAAATTCAAGTTTTAGAAACATACAACAAAGAAAATTTTCAATGATATTAGGACGGACGACCAGAAGGTCAGTAAAACTCGGTAAATTGAGAAACAAGTTACTGAGTTGATTTAGATTAATCATGTTTGCATGGCTACACAATTGATTTGCCAAGACAGAACATTACTGATATTGGTGTACACTTACAGGATGAAAACGAATACACAATTGCGAAGAAACTCCGTAGATTACTCTAATACAAAGCCCTTTTGATATCTCCCACACTCTGATAGTTTTGTCAGTGGATGATGATGCAATATATTGATTGTTTGATGTAAAATCAAAATCTGAAAAGAAAACAGAAGTGTTTTATCATGACTGCAATCTACTATGATGCATATTTCAATATTAAAGCTTCATCGCAAGGGAGATCACAAAGAGAGCACCCAATTTTGTTTTTCTGTGACTGCTAATTTTTCTATATTACCACCTCTTAAGAGAGAATTACTTATGATAGTCTGTTTTTTTTCCCAACAGAGCTTCTGAGACTGCTAATTTTTCTATATTACCATCATGTGACAATCAATACTGAATCGTGAATAATTTCTAGGAGATTATGCAATAAAATTTGAAAAGAAAAATGGAAAACAATGAAAAGTAACCCACCATCATTTACCCTGATCCTAAGATGATTCAACCAACAAGGTCATTACCTCACATAAATCCAATATGGAGTTGAAAATATACTTTTTCTTGTTCTGATCTCCTAACTGTTCCCATGTGGAAATTTATACGGTTAAAAAACATTAGCAAGCCAGACTTCTAGTATAACACAGATGGCATCAACCTCTTCTATATCCACAGCAATCTAGGAAGTAGAATCTAAATTGTCAAATCATAGTCTTACTCCCAATTTCAACCTGGAATTATTGGAACTAAACTCCTCTTAGGACCTACTCTCCAAAGTTGTGGCTATACATACCAAGCATATGACACGTTTTTCTTGAAGTTCATAAATCACTGGAGTTGTGTTTTGATTAATGGCCTTGTACATTGTCTAGGCCCCTCAGGGAGAAGAGACACAAAATCCATGTAGGGTTCATGTACAATTTATAAATTACCCTTCACCATAAGTAAACCCAATTTCATTCCCAGAATTAAATTTTGCTCTAGGAAAAGGTGGTCTTAATTACACTATAGACATATATTCTGCAATTTCTTTTATATCCCATAACTGTACTGGGAATATACTTAACCTTGCCACACTTTGTTTATTACATAAAAGAATAGACCACAAATAGTGACAAACAGAGGTATTTTTCTATATTGAACTGATGAATTTATACAACCCTAAGGTCATATATATACTGCTACTGTCTAGGAGATAAATCAGGAACCAAATCTGCCTAAATAGCAGTCCCTACAATTGAGGGATCTTGATTCTAGGAATTTATAGATATTGATATTTTTTTCCTAAGATAACAAACAAGTACAGCTAGAATACTAAACACAGTTTTCCACAAATAGTACCGGACAGTCTAACCTGTAACATCTTTTGAGTGTCCCAGCAAAGTCTTAATGATTGAAGGTGGCTCAGAAACACTGCACACAGTCAAGGTTCCATCAGATGCCCCATATGCAAGTAGATCAGAGCTCATATGGCCAAACTTCACAACCGTAACTGCATAATCGACTAATCACATGGTGTTCCAGTCTATGATCCTTTTTTAAGACGGTCTCAGAAAAATTACCAGAGGCCCTGCACTGATCGAAGATACAATGCATTCCAACAAAAGAATATGCATGTTCCTCCCCACGAAGATGTGGTTGATCATGATCACTCGCATTTGAGCTAAAACTTGTCCTTCGACTTGAAGTTGGATTGTTACTTCGCACGTCCTGAAGAGAGAGAAAAAAAAAGCAATATCGATACAGTGCCCAAAAAAAGAAAACAATACGCTTAATTGAAGTAAGTGTAACTATTTGCTCAAGGAACCTAATGGTCCTCCTTTAACTCAACAGCATTAACAGTTGGAATTTTGGAAAGGTCTACACGTCTTCTAGTTGCATATAAACAAAAATTGTAAATTCAGATGCAGATGTGAATATGTAATTCATAGAAACAGACACACAAAGCACCTATTTAGGAAATATGAAACTTAGAACAATCATATGTGAGGTCTAACTAGAGTAGATATATTGGAATACTTTGTTATAAGAAAAAGAAGAGCAAAACCATATTGCCACTCACATAATTCCACTACCGAGGTAAATAAATAAATTTCATAAAAACATATTGTCCCAGGGATGCATATCCCAAGAAGAAGATTTGTGTCCTGTAATCAAAATGATCTAATGGTAAAGGTTATGAGATGAGATCAACCAGTAACATAACATGCAAGTGTGCTTGGATCTATGCACCATTGGGTAAGGAGATATTTCATCTAAATGCCAGGTCCCTCTAGTGACATAAGAGAAATTATATACGACTTAAAAGACTACCCTCTTGCTCTTGTATTATAAGACTATAAGACCTAGATAGTGATTCCTAATTCTAATGTATGATGAAGAAAATGAAAAGTACGTAATCCAAATTGAACTCACCTTCCCAGAACCCCAACTTTCCACCTCATATAAATGGGAGAGTGAACTTGAATGTGTAATCCATTGCCCACTGATGCATCAACCAGTAAATTATCCTGATGTCAGAATTATATGGAAACACGAATTTAAAAGGCATTCAAGATTTAGAAAGTTATATAGACATTGTTTAAGAATTTCTAAGTTGAAGACAGGAAGACAGAAGAATAATTTGTAGCAAGTAGAGTTCGCTGGCTGGAAACTTTTCTATCATTCCATCCTTTTCACTCTCATGGCTAGTGTGTCCCTTCCTTAGCTATTTGTCTACTATATAAAGTCATTGAGATATAAATACATGTATGCATATGTATACTTTTATTGGTACCCTGCAGCTCAGGAAAAAAGTAAATGCTTCGCCATGAGAATGGGTAAGCCAGAATTCAATTGTTTCAACCAATTTCAAGAACCCCCACCAAAATGCTCTAATATTGAATGCCTTATTCAACTCATAGAACAAAGCTTTAAGGATTTGCTTCCACAGAAGTTTGTTTAGAACTTTTAGATAAATTTTCCACTTATCCTCATTGAGGTTAGATATCTACCGTGGAGAGGTAAAAATGGTGGTCTAAAATTTGTTTGGAAATGTATCCACTCAATGTCTAACATAAAATTATGGCATTTCATGGTCTGACATGATAATAGAACTTTGATGGTCTGACACAATAATAGAACTTTGTTGATAGAAGAGGATAATTTCCATGCTGAAGGAATTACAATACTTTAATTCATCATATAAAAATTTAACAACCTGTTTCCCGGAGTGCTTAGGGGACTTGGCAAATAAGAGCTTTCCCAATTCCTTGGCCTACGAACGTAATTACGATATGCCACATAACCTTTTCCATTGCACCTCCAATCCTTCAGCACAAACAACTACTATTAGCATAAAATCGTCGTGGAAATCAATAAAGCAATGTTAAAATTCCATATGCAGAAAAGTAACAAAAACGCTTCATGACAGTTTACATAAAAGCAAAGTGTGAGACCTGAATTATTAGTGTGTATGAACTGGCTATCAAATAAAGATGCCATTAATGTAATTAGTACAGATCTCAGCAAGGAATGTGTATATTCTGTAGCTAATCAGAAAATTTTGATCACAAACACCAAATAAGACCAGTACAAAAGTGGCAACCACCCACAAAGCTCCTATCGTATCTAATTTTCTAACCTAATGGGATTCAATACCACATAAATTGTGTTTAATTATCCAGTTAGCTATGACCTGACCCTGTGTCCCTGGCCTTTACCTGATGGATCCAACTCATTTATATGGTGAACAGGAGGTTTGATTTATATGCGCTTTAAATCATCAGGCCCTAGCCAAGACTTTCTGAAAAATCTGTAAGGATTAACACCATCTATAAAACAGAGAGAATTTAAGTGGGATAAAAATGCCTGCAAAGTAAACTCCCTGTAATTCTATTAATTTACTTATTTATTATTTTTCTGACAAGAAAAATCCATAAATACTGACGTCCAACTATGTAACCCTTCATTTCGCTCCCATAAGAGAGGCACAATCCCTGATTTGAAAACACTAGTGGAGGTAACCCAGAATTGAGAGCTGGAATTTATTATATTCTTGCCACCAATTCTAGTAGCAATAAGACAGCGATCAGATTACGTACAAATTTCTCTCATTTCACAGTCCAGGCACATTGATCTTAATGCAGCTATCTATTCACACTGAAAAATAACTGAAAATCCTGATCTCAAATTCAAAGGCACCAATCTCCGTCACTGAATTAGCTGGAAAAATGCATGTGAACATCTGAATCCCAAATCCTCACACAGATCTTGTTTACAATTCAACAAAAGCCTTACAAAAAAAAAAAAAAAAACATCAAAGCTTACTCTGCGACGATGAACTCCGGCCTCAGCTTTCCGATACAGAAGGATTCGGCGAATTCCGACGTAATCGGGATCACCACCATCACGCACAGGTTGGAGCAAGCAGCTGAAGAGCTCTGGATCCCCATTCTTATTCTTTTTTTCCTTCTTCTTCTTGTCTTCTTCTTCCTCTTCGTTAATTGAGCCGCTTTCGCCGCTCTTCTGCTCCGCCATAGATTGAAACTGATCTACAAATCCGTCATCAGAAACTGTTGAGTTCGATAGCGGCAAGAAACTTTTTGTACAATGCAGAGTGCAGGGAGAAAATATTATTGCGGCGTAATTCAGTGTAATTTGTGATCAGTAATCTTATTAATAAGAATAGATTAAGACTTTTGAATCTTATTAAATATGTTAAAGATAATAGTATAAGTCTTTTTTTTAAAAAAATACTCTGGACGTCTATTTAAAAATATTCAGAATTTATTCTTATTTATTTATATTAGATTATAATAATAAATTATATCGAAGGTACCGATTCAAATTATAAAGAAAATTTACTTGAGTAGTGCAAACAGTGAATGGTCGATCGATCCAGAATCTGAGCTTTGTGTCTAACTTTCTTCTCTCTCCATTTTTATCATTTGTTTCATTTACTTAGCTATGTAAGCTAAAAGATTGACACCAAAAAAAAAATAAAATTAATTGACCTGTTAATATTTTTTAAATATAAAAATAGTTTTTTTTTAATTATCAATCATATTTGATAATTATTTATTTTTTTAAATTCATTATTTTTAAATGATAAAAAATCAATATTAGAAAAATACCATAAGTAATTTTTATATTTCTCAACTACAAAATAGATTTTTTATAATTATTATGTAAAATATTTTTAAGAAATTAAATTTTAAGATATTTTGTCTATTGAGCTCACAATTTTTTTTTTCTCATTTTGGTATGATGTTTTTTATTTTGGGTCCGCTTTTTGTTCTCTTTTTTACTTATTGTCTTTATGGCTCATTTGGTTCTAATTCATGTGTAGAATGAGAATATATGAAATAGATGGAATTGATGGAATGAGAATTATTGAAGTTATCAAAATTTTCATGTCATTGCTTTGCTACTTGTTTTAAGCCATATAACGACTTCATCGACTCATAAACTTTCTTTTTTGGTTTTGGGGCTATAAAACTTGAAGGTTATTCTATATATAGATTATTTCATTTAAATCTCCATTCAAAAAGGTTTTCTTTACATCCATTTAAAGTATTTCTAGATTATGCAAAATATAGCAATCACACTTATCATTCTAATGGAATTTATTCTCTTAATAGGAGAATATGTATTAAAGTAATCAAAACATTCTCATTGTTTGTAGCCCTTAATTACAAGTCTAGTATTGTACTTGTCAATTGACTTATCCTCATTCATTTTCCTCTTGAAAAGCCATTTGACCCTAGAAGCTTACTACCTGAAGGAAGATCTAGTAACTCCCAAGTATGATTTTGTAAAATGGATATAATTTCATTGTTGATGACCTTTTTCCATAAAGGATATTATGATGAATATACAGCTTCTTTGAAGTTTTTAAGTTCACCTTCTAATAAGAAAGTCAAAAAATATAGACTAAAAGATTTTTATGTCATAGTTCTTTTGCTACGCTGAGATTTAATTTTAACCTCTTGTTTATTTTCTAGTTCCTGGTCTTAACTATCTTCATTAATAGTCTCAAGTATTCATTTAGACAAAGTCAGTGCCACTTTGGACCTACATAAAAATACATATTCAATGAATTATGTATTTATAGATTTTAGTATCGTATTTTTGTGAATGTTTGGGAATTTAGAGTCATGCACAAAAAATCAATATGTACTAATGTTATGTGCATAACCTATGAAAATGTAATCGATTAATTTTGGACCTATCCTTACCTTTTTTGGTTGAGGTACGACTACTTTGGCAAGACACCCTCACAATCGTAAGAATTTATAAGAAGACTTTTAACCTTTCCTTAATTCATATAGTATTTTTCTTTCATCTTTTTTGGCACCTTATTTCAAAGGTAATTTGCTCACAAGCTGGCTTCTCTCCACATATTATAGATAACTCAGAACTGATCAACATTGCATTCACCATTTCTTTCAAGGTATAGTTTTTACTTTTCAGCAACCCTATCAGGTTAAAGAAAATCAAAATGAATGTTCTAACTCTAAGATGTTTGTTTAAGGCAATATATGAGCATTTGTAGCTTACACAACTTCTTTGTATTTTTGTAGTTCATGAAGCCCTCAGGTTGTATCATATACACATCTTCCTTGAGGTAGCCATTTAGGAATGTTGTTTTCACGTCCATTTTCCAGATCTCATAATCATGGTATGTTGTAATTGTAAGCAATATCTGAATGAATTTAGTCATTGCAATGGGTGAGAAGATTTCCTCATAAATAATTCCCTCTCTTTATCTATAACACTTTGCAACTATATTAGCCTTATAGGTTTCGACATTTCCATTTAGGTACATCCACAAATTCCTATAGGAATTATTCTTTTAAGTGCATCCACAAAGTCCCATACTTGGTTGGCATACATGAAATCTGTTTCGAATCTTATGGCTTCTAGCCATTTCTTGGAATCTGAGCTATTAATAGTCTCATCTATGATCGACCCATTATTAGGATTTTGTATTAGAAATCTATAATGCTCTGGCCATTAGGCACTCTATTAAATTTACAAACCTTTTGTGTACTCTAAAGTATCACAACATCTTCTTTTAGAGGTACCTCAGCAACCCACTTGCATCCTATACGAATTATTCCTTAAAGTGCATCCACAAAGTCCCATACTTAGTTGACATACATGAAATTTATTTCGGAACTCATAGCTTCTAGCCATTTCTCAGACTTTGAGCTATTAATAACATCATTTATGATTGACCCATTAATAGGATTTTCTACTAGAAATCCAAAATGCTCTAGCCACTAGGTACTCAATTAGATCTACGAACCTTTTATGTACTCTGAGGTATCAAAACATCCTCTTTTAGAGGTACCTCAGCCGAAAGCTATGAGGTCAAAGGATCATTGATCTGAATATCATTTTTTGTATCATTAACTTCATCAAGTTCAATCTTGCTCTAACTATTCTTCTTGAAAAGGAATTCATTCTCTAAGAAAATGATGTGTTTGGAAATAAACATTTTCAACTCAATGGGATGAAAATAGTAGTATCCTAAAGTTTTGCTTGATACCCCACAAGATAATATTTCTCAGATCTCGCCTTTAAATTTTCTACTTCTTGCTTCTTGACATAAACATGGCAGCCCCATACGTAAATATGGTTAAAGCTTGCACTTTTGCCTTTCTATATCTCATATGTTATCGAAAAAAATAGACTTTGAAAGTATCATGTTAATTATGTAAGCAGAAGTTTTTAGGGAATATCTTTATAGCGATAAAGGTAGATCAATAAAACTCATTATAGACAAAACCATCTCCAATAGGGTCTGATTTCTCCTCTCAGAGACGCTATTAAATTGTGGTGTTCTAGGAGGATTCTGCTATGAGATTATACCATTCTCCATTAGGTAGTTAAGAAACTCGTGACTGAAGTATTCACCACCTCGATATGATCAAAATATCTAAATACTTTTACCTAATTGTTTTTCATTCTTCACTCCTCAATCATTTTATTATAACTCTTGCATGTCCATAGCCAATCATAATAAAATAAAAGGTAGCAAACACCTTTGCAATTACATCTCATACAATTATATTATCTTAATAAAGTATATAATCCATAACACATTTTCCCAACATAGAAGCAATAGATTCCCTCTTGACCACTCACAACTTTCTCTCACAACACTTCATGCCCAACAGTTTAGCCCATGTTTACCCATAGTTAGAACTAATTGGAATGATATCAAAGCATGAAGCTCTGTACTCAAGGAACTATGGTTTCTCAGGTCTGACGATCACACGTAAATTAGTTACTATATAATTCTCATTAAGAGTCAATATTAATTATCATTGAGAATTATCTAAGTGTCACGTTTAGCAACCTTAGTCTCTACTAAGCGCCTGATCTTGGTGTTCTACTAATACCACTAACTGTGAGATTGGCCACTCTAACAATTAGGTGATGAACTATATGATTGTCTATACATGATTATCTATCCAGATCAATCGAGATCAATCTTAAATGTCACCTTATTATTTGGCTCGGCCAGGCCATTAGCCTATGCATAATAAGGTGTTGAAGTGGCTAAGTTGAAGTCATGTTCTTTGGCGAACTCGGCTACTAAAACGCCAGTGAAAACGGTAGCGTTATCGATAGTAGTGGTCTCTGAGATTCTGAATGGATAAATAATCCTTTTTCTTAAGAACTCAATGAACTTCTGTTGGGTCAATTTCTTCAGTAGTACTACTTTCACCCCTTTGGTAAAGTAATACGTTGCGACTAAAATTTGCATGTGATGCTTACTTGATTTGGAACGAGCATTCTAGATATCAAAAGTTAATCCAAAAGTAATATTAATATCACCATACTCATATTTTAGAACAAGGTATTTTTCAAAATATGCAAGTCCGTCGGAGCAAGCAGTAGTTCTACTTATGCTTCTATATTGAGGGTTACATGCTCTACTAATATATTCTTTATAAATATTATCACCAAAATTAATAGGACAATCAATAGTAAGAATGAATCTAACAAGTATTCTATAGAAATCATATTATAAGCCTATAGATCTAGACACATTACCATCTAGAATACACCCATATTACCATTAGGGTTTAAATTCAAAGCTTGTTGTAAACCTGCAACAACTCTAGTTAGATTTTTTTTTAAGGCGATACAAGTGACAAGTTCCACCTTTTGATATGTGGTTAAATAACTCTACAAAACTTACACTGCGTGCCGGTAATGTTCCTAGCCATTCTTATTTTTATTCAAAATAAGATCAAGATTATCCCAAGTGTCAGATGTTCATTTCTTACATTTAGAACCATTTGGTTGTATGGTTAAACAAGTATTATATACTGTAAGATTTTGCGGGGGTAGATGGGCTTGATTTTTCAGTAATCGTGATGGTGGACTTGGTATTACCGGTGAATTTGAATTCATGTCGATATAAAGATTTTGTTCAAATTGATGATCAAAACACTGAGTCATAATTTTGATGATCCATTTCATGTATTAAAATTAATTAAAAAACAATATAAATGAAAAAAATTGTGTAAGCAATTAAATAAAAAATAACATAAAATTAAAATGAAAAGAAATTTAAAATGATAAAAAAAAAATTAAATACCTTAACTTATATACTAAAGTGTGAAGATGATGTGGGATAAAGGAGAGTATTTATAGAGAAAAAAGAAAAGGGAGGGAGGAGGGAATTTAAAACTTTAGTAGAAAAGTGAGAAAATAAAGAAGAAAAAAATACTTGAGACTACCTTAAAAACTTTAAATTATGAAGACTGCCATAGGTAGGCCCAACAGGCTAAGTCTACCATGAGCAGGCCTAGCCGTGCCTCTCGTGGGCACATGTAGGCTCTCTTTGCTTGGGCTTGCTTGGGCTTGCTTGGGCCCATAGGAACAAGAAGCTTTCTTGATAACAAAGGTGGAGAATTCTTTACCGGCCCAAATCGGCATCAATAAATTAATGCACACTCCAAAATTCAAAGTATTTAAAAATTTAGTTAATACCTATTTACTATTACTTCCACAATAAAGGTTGAAGATTTGATTCCAAGTATTTTTAGGAGATTTGAATTTCTTAAAAGGGCAAAAAAGGAAAACAAAAAGTATATATATATATTTTTTACCCAAAAAAATCGCTATTTGATTGCTAATTTTGATAATAATAAAAAATTATTTTTGTAATGTAGTTCCAAGTAGACTCGATGCTGTGTTTTCTGTATACAGATTACATATATATATATATACATATATATATATATACATATATATATATATACATATATATATATATATATATATAATAAACAGAAGCACAAAGTCCTTATCTGCTAATCAAACCAAACTTCCAAAACTAACTTTCAACACCAATAACAACTCTCTCTCCACCACCCATTGGCTCCCTCACCTTACCTTTCCTCCAAGTAAAGCACATTCTCCTCTGGCAATAATCATCTACCACGTACCGTAACCGTCACAGCAATCCCTCCCATCCATTTCCTTCTGGCCCCATTACCTCTCTAAATCTACGGCTAAGATCAGCACTTTACCTGAAATGCTCTGTTTGCGATTGTACGGTAACGTAACGATTCCAGGACCTTTTTCTCTTTAAATCCGCGCTGTTTTTCAGAGCTTCGTCTCGAATATCTTTTTTGCGATCATGGATCGAAGTTTCTCTCTCTTCTTCGTTTTCTCACTCCTCTTCGTCTCGGCGATCGCGGCCGACGTAGCTTCTGTCGGTTCGAACGCAGATCCGTTAATTCGTCAGGTTGTTGGTGACGAAAGAGTCAATGGATACGGCGGTGATCTCAGCCTTGGAGCCGAGCATCATTTCTCTCTCTTCAAGCGTAGGTTTGGGAAATCTTACGCGACGAAGGAAGAGCACGATCATAGGTTCAAGATCTTCGAGTCCAACCTGCGCCGAGCTCAGCGCCATCAGCTCCTTGACCCATCGGCTACTCACGGTGTTACTCAGTTCTCTGACTTGACTCCGGCGGAGTTCAAACGGAGCGTTCTTGGTCTTAGGAGTCGGTTGAGGCTCCCTGCAGATGCTACCAAAGCTCCAATTCTTCCAACGGATGATCTCCCTGCCGATTTTGATTGGAGAGAACATGGAGCTGTTACAGCCGTCAAGAATCAGGTTTTTATTTATTTATTTATTTATTTATTGTGCTCGTTGGGAAGGGCTTCATTATTAGTGGTTGTATTATCTTTTGGATTAGGGTTCCTGCGGATCGTGCTGGAGTTTCAGTACAACTGGTGCCCTTGAAGGCGCACACTACCTTTCAACTGGGAAACTCGTTAGCCTTAGCGAGCAACAACTCGTAGATTGTGATCACGAGGTTCGGCTTTGTTTTTGGCATAATTTATTTTTCTCCCTCTTTCTCTCTCTCTCTCTCTCTCAGTTTTTTTATGTCTGTGTTGGGATTCTTAACAACGTACATGAAAACATGTTTTATAATTCTATTTGGATTCAATATCATTATGAAGTTGGGAGATTTTTGGAGAATTTAGAGTAGGATTTAGGAACATTGTAAAGCATGTTTAGTTTCTGTATCGTTAGCTAGTTCTATTAGATTATTGCGACAAATGTGTTTCACAGTGTTCAATATAAACTTGCATACATGCAAGTTTATATTTCAGACGTGTCTTGTTGATCTCAAGTGGCATTTTATATGAATATCGAGAAATGATATTTCGTGTCTCATCTGCAATTAGCCAATTCTGGTTTCTTAACTCTTCGTGTATAAGACTGGAGGCTTTCCCTTTTGATTTTTCATTTCAAAACACTGACCCTAGTTGTGGTAGTTTACAAAGTGAATCCCATTGCATTACCTTACCATCTTGCTTAACCTGCAAAATTTATACTGTGAAACACTCTCAACTATATATTTTGTCTGCTGTGTTCTATGATAGTTGACCATGATTCTTAGGATTATATTTTTCCCCTCTCAATGTGTGCTATCTTCTGCAGTGTGATCCAGAAGAACCAGGTTCTTGTGATTCTGGATGTAATGGAGGGCTGATGAACAGTGCATTTGAATATGCATTGAAAAATGGTGGACTTATGCGGGAAGAAGACTATCCATACACTGGTACTGATACTGGAACTTGTAAGTTTGACAAGACCATGATCGCTGCATCTGTTGCCAACTTCAGCGTTGTCTCCCTCGATGAAGATCAAATTGCTGCAAATCTTGTGAAAAACGGCCCTCTTGCAAGTAAGATAATTTAACCATCTTAACACAAACGCTTAGAAAGTTTATAACAATTCGTATAGAGAGAATCCTACAGAATTTACAATTTATTTCCATTATCTGAAACAAACTTAAGAATAAGTGTACATAATTGAATGAATTAAGTACAAAAATACCCCAGGGTGAGAATGAGAAGCAAGAAAGCGATAAAAGAAGGTTATTTTTGCGTTCGTATAAAATAATTGATATTTTGTCTCATTTTATCATATAACTATTGCAATTCTTACTGATAAAATTGACGGACCATCTCTTGTTTTTGTTCAAATGCAGTTGCTATCAATGCAGTATTCATGCAGACATATGTGGGTGGAGTTTCCTGTCCATACATATGCTCAAAGCGGTTGGACCATGGAGTGTTATTGGTCGGATATGGTTCTGCCGGTTATTCCGCAGTCCGAATGAAGGAGAAGCCGTTCTGGATTATTAAGAATTCTTGGGGAGAGAACTGGGGAGAAGATGGATACTACAAAATTTGCAGGGGGCGCAATATTTGTGGCGTGGATTCTATGGTTTCTACAGTCGCTGCAATTCACACCACTACCCAGTAGGTATCCTGAAAGGTCAATTGTATGTTGTTTAATTCCCTAAATGCTCTGTATATATGCGTGTAGATTGCTTCATTTTTATGGCAGTTCAATCTGGTGACCTTCTTAGATTGCAAGTTGTTCGTCAAATGTGAATCTGAAATATTAATCTGAATGGTTTTAATTAGTTGTTCTTATGATTCTTGCCATGATCTGTTTTCTAGCGCTGGCAAGCAATGTTGTAATCCTATTGCGATGTTTGGATGGCTTACTTTTTATGATACCATTTTATGACTACATGGCCTATAATTTGTGAAAGGTTGTCAATAGGGAAAAGTAAAACTTTTATGGCACGCTTGCTTGATTGCCGAAACAAACTTGAATCCATGCACGTGCATAATGAACTTTGATTAAATCACTAGGGAAAAGTAAAACTTTTATCGCCGAAAGAGTGAAATGGGAACAGGTAAAATAAAAGGTGAGAAGAGAATATGTAAAATAAAATAATAGAAAATAAAATAATACGCTTTATTAAAAATATATATGAAAATTTGATGGAAGAGTATGATTTATATGGATTTTACTCATTTGTACAATTTATATGAAAATCATTGTAACTGTTTTGGGCATAATGGAAAAATAAAGGGTTTATTTGTAATTGGGCATAAAGAAGGAAAAAAATTGAAAGTCTAACTGCATTTTCTTCTTTTTTTTTTTTTTTCAGTAATACTAGCCTGCTCTTCATAAAAAAAAAGTAAAAAAGAAATTAAGTTAAAATATGAATGTTTAAAATATCTTCTTACTTATCTTGACAAACAAGAGTGAAATAGGTTAATGCCCTTTTCCCTACCAACCAAGCAATGGTAACCTATATTGCTATAGAAATACTCTAACACACAAGATGTCCATGAGAAGCATTTTTCCTCCGTTTGTCATCATTTTTCATTTTGATTGGACCTAAATTTCGATTAGATCTATTTGCAAGGTTCCTAATCGAAGATGAAGAGTTTCCTTTTGGTAAGCTTCGTAATATGTTTTTCAACTATCTTTGAACTTTTGATTGATAATCCTTAAATTTTGGACATGTTTTGTTCTTATTTTGTTTCTAATAACACTTTCGAATCGTTTTGTAAGTGGAAAAAAAGTGGAAATGTGGAAATTAAAAAATTTAGAATCGTCATGATCCTGCTAGGAGAGACATACTTGCCATTTATCAATGATATTTAGACCTTTGATTATTGATAATGTAGTTACTTTGAGAATTTTGAAGATTGCGATTTTTTGTAATCTTTGCAAATATAATTGTAATGAATGTTAGTTATTTTAAATGAATGATATTTGTTCATGAGAATTTTGGTTGTGGTTGTGGTTGTGGTTAAACTAAATTATTTTTGTTAGTTGCTGTAATTTTATTGAATGAATGATTGTACTTAATGGTTTTGGTTGGTTAGTATTTGTTCATTAGGGTTTTGTTTGTTTTGGTTAAAGGAGGCATTGAGCAATCGAGATTAGATGCTAAATGTTAGATCTTTCATCTATTGAACCCTAAAGGTTAGACCTTTGAAGGATCTGAAATTTAAGCTTTAGGTTTAAAATGAAAGATCTAAACTTTAGGGGCTAAGATAAAATATTTAAACTTTAGAGTTTAATATAAAAGATCAAAACTTCTATTGAAGTAATGAAATATTTAACTTTTGTAGTTGTAAGTGTAATCTTTAGGTATTAGGGTTTCATTGAAATATTGACCTTTTCTTTTGTAAGAGATTCAATCTTTTTGTTTCTAAATATTATGTTTAGTTATTAGGTAATGATATAAAGATCCAAACTTATGGTGAAATAATGAATGGTTTAACCTTTGTGGTTGTAAGTGTAACTTTTAAGTATTAAGGTTTCATAGAAATATTGGACATTTATGTAACATTTGTGAGATATTAAACATTCATGGTTCCAAATATAATGTTTAGATATTAGGTGATAATAGGAAAATCCAAACTTATGGTGAAATAATAAAAGATTCAACATTTGTTGTTATAAGTGTAACATTGAAGTATTAGGGTTTTATATAAAGTTGAACCCTTATATTCTTTTGTGACCGATCTAACCTTTATGATTCCAAATATAATTTTTAAACATTGGGTAATGATAGAAAGATTCAAACTTATGGCGAAATAATGAAAGATTCAACTTTTGTAGTTGTAAGTATAACTTTTAGGTGTTATGATTTCATAAAAAAGTTTGATATTTATGTTCTTTTGTGAGCGATTCAACCTTTATTATTTCAAATATAATATTTAGATTTTGAGTAATGATATAAAGACATTTGGTAATGAAAGGTTTAACATTTGTAAGTTTTTGTTTATTAAATTTACCCAATTTCTTGATGTCTTAAATTTTATAAAACATTGAGAAATTGGATAAAAGGAACATAGAGCTTTTCTTTTCCTAATTTATCGATGTCTTAAGTTTTGTAAGATATCGAGAAATCGGGTGAAATGAATAGAGTTTTTCTTTTCCCGATTACTTGATGTCTTAAGTTTTGTAAAATATTAAGAAATCAGGTGAAAGAAACAAATAGCTTTTATTTACCTGATTTCTCTATATCTTAAGTTTTGTAAGTCATAGAGAAATCGAAAAAAAAAAACTGTAAAAATTGACCTATAAATAGAACAATACACAGATCAAAACACATTAAAATAGACTAATAACCCAATTCATCATACTATTAATAGAGACATTCAAAAAATAACAAACATTTAATTATACATAAAAAAAGAAGTAATTAAAAAATATAGCGAAATCACTTGTTTTTATTTTTCAAAAAAAAAAGTCATTATAAATCAAAAATAGTATCAACACCTAATAAGATATTTGTTGTCATTCCTAATACCCCTATTGTTAGGGCCTTTGCCAGTAAGGGCTCAAAGCGAAGATTATTTGCAAAAGCTATTTTGGCTAAAATTGCTTTTGTTGCAATTATGATTGGAGGACACTTATATTTCATACTAGGAGGGGACCTTTCTTTCTGTGTATCTTTTCATCATCCAACTAATTTTATCATCAAAATCCAATCAATTTCAATAAAATGATTATATAAAAAAAACTCTAGTCACATAAACCATCTACAATTAAGTAACAATATCATTTACTAATGAGATATCAAGAAATCAAAAAAATAAAGACACATAAAAATCAAAATCTATAAGTAATTTCATCATCGAAATCACACCAATTTTAGTAAAATCATCATCAAACAAAACCCTAATTACAAAACTATTCACAATCTCAGACGTTCAATAAAAAAAAATTCCTAATTTCTGAAATTCAAAAAGTAGTTAGGTGAAAAGGATATATACTCGCATCATCCAAATAGATGAACTTTCGACCATTGTTCGCGGCTGCCTCTAGCGACTTCATATTTCACCGTTTCTTCTCTCTTTTTTTCATCTGAAAAGTCTATGAATCATGATTCCTTTTGAAAATTTGAATCTTCTGGTTCAAAAGAAGAAGATGAAGTATGATGAATTAAGAAGACACGGAGTAAAACTTGAGTGGTTTTTCTTTTCTACGTTGGTTACCGTTGGGTTATTTTTATTTCAAATTTAAGGGTATAAAAGTAATTTCCTAATATTTCAAAATTATGAACTAAAAAAGAAGCAAAACTCTTTTAAAAAAAATTAATAGATCAATGGTCCAAATTCTCTAAAAATTGTATCCTTATAATTCCATTTTTTAAATTGGGCCAACATTGGGCCAACGGCCCAAATTCTCTCAAATATAAAATCCTTATGAGATGCCACAAAATTGTATTTTCCTCTCATTTTATACATGGGTGTTCCGCTTAATTATAGGCAATCAAACATCCCATAATATGTCAGAATATAAATTGCATCAGAAATCAGAAGTGTGATTAAAATTATAAAGGAATTATGATCTGGTTTATCGTCCGAATTGGAAATCAGTAGAATGAAATGGATTTGAAACCTCCCTCTCATCCAGAAGATTGAAATGAAGACTTCAGATCTTTTCATTAACTTGCATTTTAGTGTAATCATCATAGCCTGAAATTATAACGAGCAATAATCGTGCAAGTACTCCCACTGAAAATTAAAATAAAAAATCTTTAAAAAATAAAAAAAAAAGTTTTTCCCATGAATAATGTAATAAATAAAAGAGAGCTGATTTAATATTATATATATCCCCTGCCATGACATAAGTAGTCAGCAACTTCACCTAAGAACTGCTTATTCTTGCCAAGTGACAGATAATAAACAAACAAATTGGGAAGGCAAAGACTGAGGAGTAGGCTCTATTGAATCCACTCCCTGTACAGATAAAAAGTATCATATATTATCCAGATCGCCTAATCACATCCAAATACAAAGAATCAAAATAGATCCATATTCACTCCTACTACCTCCCATTATTTTCGACCATTCCCTTCACCCATACAACTCGAGATTCTTGAGCTCATTTCAATCACTCATCTTCATTATCGATCAGCGAAAATGCAAAAGGGAAGAATTTATAGCCATTTCCCTCGTAAAACTTGTTTTGGAACTCCACCCAGTGGAGCCGAAGGGCGTGAAGGAAAGCGCTTAGGGTTTCCATCACCAGTAATACTCCGACGGTAGCAAATACAAAGACGATTAACCCCACAATAAGGATAATCCAATTGTTGTATCTGTAGAGACAAGAGCAAAAAATATATGTTTATATAATCAGTTTCCTTTGGCTTTGGCTCACGGTTGGAAGTGGTAGTTAAGGTCTAAAATTCAGTTTGGACCGACAAGATAGTCCATTAGCGTTTATATCCCATCTGATTTAAATCTTGATTACACTGTCACAGAAAATCAAGAGTTTTCAAGATGCCAGTTATTCTGAAAATTCAACTCCTCTTCATTTCATTTTCCTTTCAAGTGCACTTGAGATCAATCACAACCATTGATGCACTAACACATGAGGGCCTCGCCAAGCATCTGAGTGTAAATCAACGGTTGCAATCTTCTCAAATGTACTTAAGAGTAAAATAAAATGGAGATGAATTCTATCCGTTTTTCTAAAGGGTCAACTTAGAACTCTCAACCAAATGCACCCCGAGTAAATGTATGGATAGTTCCCAAGTGTAGTAAGTCTATTCCATACCTCCCCACAAGTATTAAACTGCCTAAAGTGACAATGGAAGAGCCAAAAAGAATCATAAAATAAAGCAACATACCCCCAAGCCAGAAGAAGAACTTTTTCGTAAAATACACTTGACAGTTCCGAGTGAGCAAGACTGAAAAAGAATAAAGAAACAAGATCAGAAGCAGTATTAACCTTCTTATATCATGTTTAAAATAGCACACATATATTGCATCGCCTAGTGTCTAGACTAAAACCTCAACTAGCACGAAGTAAAGGTTCCAACTAGTAATTGGACCATTTAAATGTAGCACGTGCAATGTATAATATATTAACAACCATTATGATAATTCACCTCAGATTCCCTTTCTTCCCTCTTATTTGTCAATAACCTAGGTCGAATTCAACAACAGTACTAGGTGGTTTGTGTCGTATAAGTTCAAAATCAGACTATTTATATGTAACATAGAACAATGTCATACACTCCCTATACACACCAGGAAACAAGGACAAAAACATCCAATTTAACTTCAATCTATTGATGTAGGACTTCAGAAAATCATGAAAACATTTGGTACATAAAGTGCCAAGTTAGGTTGACGCTGTTATAGAAAATTGATTATTTGGGACCATACCTCAGGGCCCATAGCCGAAGGTATGAGGCTGTATTAGACACTGCACCGAGAACAAATTCTATGGTATGTATAAGTTGATGCACGAAAACTTCACTGAATTCAAACTCCCCATGCCCCTCCTCATGCCCACTGGAATGATGATGTGAATCCAATGAAAGTTCATTCTCTGCTCCTTGAAGTGGCACATAAGATTGGCCTTGGTGCCTCTGATGAGAGACAAAAGTTTGGCACAAATAAATAAATAATGGATGGAACTACTGTAAAATACATGATTTTGGAAGGAAATCTAGAAGAGGACCTCTTGGTGCTGTTTCTTCAAGAGAAAAGGCTTTGGAATAAGCATCCAGGGAACAGCAATAAGGGCCAGCAAAAGCAACACAAGCTAGTACACAAGAGGGAAGAAATAAGATATGCTGAAATGCATCCAGAATATTCAACAATACGAAAATAATAGAATGAAGAAGATATACTTGAGTGGTTCTTTGGCCAGGAAAAAGCTGGTTTTCTCCTAGATCATCAGTGGGACTCAGAAACATGTTTATCATTACATGGTATAAATCTGCTTTTGAACCAGTACACCACTTAATGATGATGAGGAGGGACAAGTAGCCAAAAAGACTGTTTAGAAATATCAACTGCGGCAGAAATTGATACCTGGAAATCACATCAAGATTTAGGCAAGGATACTCAAATGATAAGAAGATAGACAATGGCAGCTATACCTCTTCATTGTACTTGCAAGTTTAGAGTTACAGAATGAAATTGTCTTGTATTCACATTATGCACATCAATGCAAATCATTAATTTAAGGCTTGAAAAAGGCTAAAAGATCTAGTTAGAAATAAACTCACCATATATTAATGCTATTCTTAAAGAATTTGGCATTGAAATAGCTTATGATGATTCCAAGGTTCATTTGTGCAACCCCAAGAAGGATTGACATTTTCATCTTCAAAGAGTTGAGGAATGGAAGCTCGCTGCGACTGCCATGCCATACAGGGTCCAAACCAAATGGATAGGTGGGACGCACTTTGATTAACCCTACTGTCGTAGCATCTCTGTAGGAAAGAAAGTAAGAGAAAAGAGAAACAACAACAGAAGCATGCAACCATGTTATTGTCAATTCCAAATATACATGACAAAGAAATTGTAAAGTTGCAAACAAAAGAATGTATATGTATATGGTAAAGTTGCTTTTAAGGTTAGCCATATACTTGCAATCAAGGTCACGGCATGCATATGCTGAGCGGCCAAACAGTTCAAAAGGGACAGAAAAGAACTCATTATAGATTAGACCAGTGTAGATAGAAAAGATCGCCATCAGCATAATCACATAGCGCCCGCCGAAAGTCATTTCCATGATATCCCCAAGCTTCTGCAAAATGAAGAGCACAAGATGTTGGATTCCACTACAGAAAATTATTAATTAAATAACTTCACAACTGTGTTACCTGATTGGATAGCTTTCTTTCCCTGCCTAAGAAGTAAAGTGTTACAAGTAACAAACATATTCCATGCCCCCAATCACCAAACATGACAGCAAAAAGAAACGGGAATGTAACAATAGTATATACAGCAGGATTCGCTTCTTGATACTTAGCCACCCTGCAATTACATGGGATCACAGACATTTAACTTTGTTTCTATTAAGTAGCATCTCACTTTGGTACATATGATAACATAGAAGTATACATATGAGATGCAGTGTATCCATAATCGAAAGCTCAGGTGGTCATATTATATGGACCGACATACTTGAGGTCCAATCCCCATTCCCCTTACCCTCCTAACAACTCTAAAAGATGAGTACAAAAATCTATACAAACATGTTTGGATCATCACAATTCCCTTTCTAAAACAGAAGACAAACAATATTTATATGAAACTGACAAGTAACAAAAATAACTTCTCAAGCTACAGTATTAGAATGGAGAGAGAGAGAAAATGAGATATCATCAATCAAACGGGGTTAATTGTTCATACTCCATAGTAAATTCTGCAATATACACTGAGAACCAGAATCCCACAGATATCTATTTTTACAGATGAACATCGAAAGGGTGTCCATTATGAAGGCAACCAATTTTCCAGTTCATGTGATCTACCGTACACGAAATTTCATTGCATACACAAACTACTATAGGCTACTCGATGTCTCAATGATTACAGAATACTCTTGCAAGGGAATTATATAGCTGGTGTGATTTGCGTTTACTTGGAACTTCAGACTTGAAGAGATTGAATCTTTGGTATTTGATCTGTTGACAAAACTTGTAACACTATTTAAGGATTCATAAACACGTGCCTCAATTCACACAGTGCTCCATTATATTGCCCTTAGCTCATGCATATTTTCTCCATTGATATCAATCTTTCCCTAATTACTAATAAATAATGCATGAGCTAACATTATGTCAGAGTAACTCACCCATATGCATCAACAATTTCTTGAAAAGAAGAAGTGAATTTGTTTGTGCGGAAAAAGGTAGGTGGAGGCTCTGTTGTGTGTAGAACTTGGAAAATGGATCCAACCTGGGAGTTGGAATCAAATGCTGCCCGCTGGAGTGCGTCTTGGATCTGATAAAACCAAGTTTGAAAACGTTTACTAGTTCATTGAAATATTTCGCTCATACACACAATCACGAGTCAGATCCAATCCAGTGTAACATAGCATCAAATAATTGTACGGGAGAAGTGTCACCTGTTTTGATGCAAAAACAGGACTCCACCCCTCAGCGACAAGACACTTTTTTGTCACATCAAGGCTGAGCATGTTCAAGGTATGGTATATGGATTTTTCTTTCTTCACCTTACAGAGTCCAAAGAAACAGTGTCAAAAGATTGCATGCAATTGGAACAAGCACACCAATATACAAAACTTAAGTAGCATACCCAGGATAGGGATCAATGCCCATGTTCCATAAAAGGTACAATCAAGAAAACTCGGTAACTGATAACATACCAGAAGGTTCCATTGCTCAAACTTATCGTCAATAGTGCGCAACAAATTTTCCCGGTGGAGCATTCCCACATCTACTGTAGTCTTCAGCTCTGAGAGTCTTCCTGATACCTTTGAAAATGAAGAATATGAAATTACTGAAGATGCATGAATTGCAAATTTCCAGCAACCTCCCACTTGATTTAGAAATGGAAAGTACGAATAACACTATTCCTTCTCAATTTGGTTTACTATTCCCAGCACCAATAGAAACATATTTGAAGTTGTTCATAAAATAAACTAAAAAATTAAAACAAAACAAAAAACAAAATTATAGCAAGATACAATTTAGGACTGACTGAAGGACATCTCTAGAGAGATAGATAAGAGATAGAGAGATGTAAATAAGCAGGAGCTACTAGAAGCAGCTTTTCCACAAGATAGGAAAATCTATTCTTAAAAATAGTACCTCAGTAATCATTTGTGCTTGCCTGCCTAGTTCTTCAGGAAAAGGGTAACGACTTGCCCCGAAAGCCTCGCATATTTTAAGAAATTTGTTCTTTGCTCTTTCTCCAGAGTAGAAAACAACAAACACATTTTTCTCAATCTGTAAAACAACATCTCAAAAAAAAAAAACACATACTTGAGATAAAACGATGAGATATGTGATTGAGCTTGCCAACTTGAGGTTCATATATAATCTACATGCCATGTACTGGCCAATGACAAGGAAAGATGTCAGTGATTGAGTAGAGACAAAGACCAGGTGTAACATTGTCACATTTCAACTAGAAAGCGAATTCATAGGATACAGAACCCATGGGGAATTTCAAGTTACATTTGGGCATCACTTGATCAAATACATGAATATGCACAAGACCCAGTATTCCATCCATATTGCAAGCAATGTTACAATGTAGGTTGAAAGAAACTGACAAAAAGGCAGCTACGTAAATCACAGTAAACAGATTGTGTTACCCTCTAGTTGTGAGAGCACATAATAGAGTTGTCTGATCTTTCTAATTTACCTTCTGCAATGAGCTACCCTATATGATTTGATTTTGATGTTCATTCACATCACAGATTGAATGTGTACTGGTTAAGAGACTCACAACTCTTTCATCTTGTTATTTCAATTTGGTGTGGAGTGCTCTACTTTATCCTAGTGATTTCCAACTTGATCAATTAATTCTTGCCTAGTCATGGTGATAGATTTCCAACTTTCCAGCAACCTCTTGAATGTATTGGGTGCTTCTTCCTTCAACAATGCCAGAAAAACCGTCGGTGTAGGTCCAAATCGGAAATGTAGGGCATAAGGCCACCAGTGGGTGCCTCAGTTTATTTACTAACCAACATTGTATATTTTGGCAGTCATATTAATTAACATTGTGTATTGATAAAATGAAATATGGATATCAGTATCAAATATTTCTTTTACTCTTCACTGTCAAACTAAATATTTAGGTCAACTTGACGTATTTAACACATTTATTTAAACAAGTTTAGTGGATATACTCGAGTTACATGGGTTCATGACAGACCAAAACAAAAACAAAAAAAATTTGTGTCGAATTTCACCATCCCTAAATATAATAGCCACCCAATAACAGGGATTAAAGATTCAAATGTAGAATTGAAGTGAGCAATAGCATTTTCTTTGTTTTTTCAAAAACAATTTGTAGTTTGAAAGAGAAATAATTGAATAAATTTGGTGCAATTATATAGATCTTATATATCATTTATCTCTGATCTCGCAAGCAAGTAATGAATATGTTGATGCAAAATGATTTTTTCTTTGGGTCCACAAATAAGCAATTAGTCATGTAGCACCATGGGCACGTCAAACTTAAGGTGATGTCTTGATCAAACCCATGTGGTCAGTAGCTATTAACTAATATGAATTAATCGTCATCCTTAATCTTAGATAACTCCCATCCAATCCTAGATATTCAAACCCAGGTGGTTCTACGCGTGACCTGGTTTGGCAGACTTGTTAAGACAATGCTCTAAATCTCATGCAGTTGATTGGTTGAAAAGACAATTGTCCACAGAATTTTCCTACGAAGTTAGAACTAAAATGAGTTAGTGTACCTTCTCTCCAGAAACAGGATCGGTGACAGGATCCTCAACCTCAGCCTGCTTTAAAAACATATTCCCCCTTGTAGCCCGAAATAGAATCCGCTCAAATGCTAGCGACTTGTCCCTAGGAACAAGGCCAGTGAGAAACCCTAGCTTAACTTGCTTTGATGGATCAGTTGATGTTTCCTGCAGAACAGGGAAAAAAGTACAGAATTAAACGAAAACTGATTTTACTGTTGGAACAAAAACATTGAGACACAAAGCTTTAATGACATACTTGTTCCAACAACAGTGGTGTATCTAAGGATTCTTCACCAATACGACGTGATTCATATTCTCTCTGCAGCTCTATTGCACTGTTTTGAGTAGTTCGAAAAAATTCACCAGCCTGAAAAGAGAAAATCTGAACTTAGTATCTTTATTTTGTTGTTGGGGGGGGGGGGGGGGCGATAAACTTCATTCATTAAACTAAAACTCCCACCTGAAAATAGAAAAAAAGAAGAGCAAAAACAAAAAAACAAAAAACGAAGATGCCGACACCATTACCTGTTAAAGAAAGAATCGAAACAAGACCACAAGGAAATAAAAACACCTAGAAATAATTAAAATGCTGGGGGATTAAAATGATATCTTATGTGAATCAACAATTCTAATATATCTGTCAGTTTGTAAATGGCATAGTGATCGGTGAAGACTATCTTTCTAGATTCTGACTGCACATCCCCATCTACGTCATCCTACATGACCCCAATATATTAGGGGGGCCAGAACTGCAGCACTTGTGAGCCAATTAGTAATGCTTGCATGAGCTTTGCCATGCTGATTAAACCCTTGACATTTCAATAAGCAAAATCTGTCATGCTTCGAAGACAGTAACATCAGAAATCCTATCAGGACACATAATCTACTCTCCCTACAAGCTGGAGAATTTCATCATACCATTCGCATCCCTTACCTTTAATAATTTTGTTGGCAAAAGCTGCCAATACCAGGATTAGCATGCCTAAAGCATGTGTGGTCAAAACACCTAAGTCTTAAGCAATACACCTGCCAACATGATATATGGTTAGATCTTCAGAAGAGTTGTACCTTCTGCAGAACAAGCTTATATTCTCTGAGTTCATTGTAAGAACGTTGCAACTTGTCACCATTAGCATTTATTTCAATAAGCTCGGCCTCAAGTTCACCAAGTTGGACCTAAACACATCAAAAGAAGGTAAAACAACACAGCACTGAAAAAACTCACTGACAGGTTTAGCATGTTAGTATACCTCTAGATCATCCACACTGATTCCTACACCTGTCTTGGAGCTTTTGGGGGTTAACCCAGCCTTTGACATCTGCTCCTTGAAAAATCGCAATTTGCGAGCCATCTCTCCACATTTTTTAATCTTTGTAGGACAACAAATAAATAGATACATAAGTAGGAAAAAGACAATGGAAAAAACAAATTAGCCGAATACTGAGGATCGGTAAAGTATAAAAATTGTGTATTTCATTTAAAAGTGAATTTCAAGACCATGAGCATTTAGCAGAATACTGATCACCAGTAAAGCATAAAAATTCTGTATTCCATTTAAAATTGAATGTCAAGCACATAAAGTTAATAAATTAAAGTTGCATACAATTATTGATCAAAAGATAAGGGCTAGTGCAAAAGGAAAGCATCATCTTGCAGGTTTTTTGAATACGACAGACAATTACCAGATTACTGTATCATGAGTTCCAATATGAGAAATATATTTTATTTAGTCAGTCCACAGAAGGACAGACATACATATATCTCATTTACATTGTTAATGGATTCTAAATTTTAAAACTAGTAGCAGATGGGTATAGTGGATATCCTCTGACTCTCTAATATCTAAAATGTCCCCAAAAAGTGGTGGCAGACTGGCCATAGTATAAAGAATCAAATATCAAATTAATATGAAAGAGGGACACACCTGAGCAGCATAAGTTCGCTGAAATGGGCTTTTCTCTGTATTGAGCTGAGAGAAATAGTAAGTACAGAAACATTATGAATGGGAAGGATAATAAAATGAAAAAGAAAATAAATATATGGATGCAGAGAGATCAAGAAGGCTAGCTCTAAGTGAAATCTCAGTAGTGGGCACTTCTTTTTCTCATTTCATATCAAATACATACTAGAGATGACTGAACGATAATTAAGAAAAAGATAACTCCAGCAGCTAAACCCAGATAACTAAATTCAAATCAGCTTCCACCAGACCAAGTTAAACTGGAAGCAGCAATCTGATACATTACAACTTATTTATATGCAAGTAAATAGAAGATGTGTTTTTTTTTTCCTTCAAAAGAGAAGCTCTATATGATCTTTCTCACATTTATGCTTACATCCTCACATCCTTCTCATTCTCAATAAGATTGTATCATAGGTCACAGCTTATCATAGTCTTTTTTCCAGATATGTTCTTCATTACTTTTTCACCAAAAATTACAAACTCCCACCATGATAGGTTAACATGGTGTTTTTAAAAGATTAACAGACATAAAACAGCATCGGAACTTAGAGAAGCCCATTCACATGCTTCACACAACACTCAATTACGACTCTGAAGAAAATTTGAACGCATAATCTCACAATAAATCCCAATTAAGCACCTTAGACCCTTCCCAACAACCAGCCCGATCAAACAAATAACACGAGAAATTCAATTTAACACCCGGACTAGTTACATCCTGAGAGGAAAGAAGCAAGAAAAACTGAACTAGAATTGTAAGAATTCAAGACAGACAGAGGTCAGTTAGGGTTCATCCTAACGGAGAAACAAAGGTACAAAAATCATAAACCAAGACTGAAACATAAAAGAAGGGAATTGAGGAAGGAGACAAGCTCGTACGCACATCTTTGAACTGAAGAAGACCGAGGTCGCCGAGGTAGGAAACGGTGAGGTGAGCAGACTCGATTGGGATGATGAGCTGAATCAGCTGCATCGGCTCCGACCGGAAGAGATCCATCGGCGGACAGCACCCTCCGCGGGCGGCGTCTCCCATCGTTTCCCGGCGGTTCGATTAGATTCCTTAGTCCTCTCTCTCCCCTCCCTGAACCCAAAGATAGATTGCTCAGAGATGGATCTTAAATTTCACAGAACCCTCACGGATGATGCCTTCCTCCTCGGCAATTAAGCGCCACTGCTGTGTTTTTTTTGTTTTTTAGTTTATTTTTCCTGCCTTTATTGATGGTGTCTCTATTCACATTATTTTTCTCTTTTTTTTTATTTACTCTCCTTTTTAGAAATATTCACGCTATTCAGTTGTCCATATGTACACCTAAAGCTTATTCACGCTATTGGTCTGGTATGGTCTGACTTTGGTACGATATGAATTGTATCATACTTTGTATCATACTGTATTTGATATGAATTTGCCTATGTCGAATTTATTTAGTACCCGTGCCCCGTATTTAAAAATAGGGATATGGTACAATATTAATATAGTAATATGCCATAAATATGTCATACCAGCTTGTGGGATAGTATCGATCCGTGAGCCAATTTCGGTCCATATACTTATTTTGGCTTGTGAATCTGTTTCAACTTGTGAATTATGCGAGGAAAAAAAAAGTTTTTGAGATTTTATATAAGTAAGGCTTATAAAAAGTTCATAATTTCTTATAAAGCAATTTAATTTTATAATTGATCTATTAAGACAAACAAAAAACAAAAAAACAAAAAAAAAACACAAAAGAAAACAAAAAAGCACGTGTGTCATGTATATTATTTATACATATTAAGATTGGATCTTGGGAAAACATATTCATCCTGCATTCACATTCTAAATCTAAATGTAACTTCTGGCATTATAAAAGAAGATTAAATTATTATTTTAATCCTATTACTTTTCTATTTGTGTTTTTATTTTTGGTTTGAGTTAGTTAAATCTCATAATTTTAGATTTATACTATTTTAGTCCTTGGGATACATAGAAAATAAGAGTTAAAAAACCTATTAACATCAAAAGAACAGAAAAATTAGTCAAAAACTATTAAACTTTCCATAATTACCTATAACAACTTATAATATAGTTCGATACTATAGAGCTCAATTCTCTCGTCGTTTGATAATAACTTATAAGAGCTTGTTAGAATTCATCTCATATTATTTAAGGAAAAAATCTATAGTTTACTTACCTTCTCTTTTGCCCATCTTCTCTTTACTTAGCATTCTTCTTTACCCGCCTTCTCTTTTGTTGAGTATGATATTCAGTGTAATAAAAGAAAGTTGTAAGAGTTTTAACTTTTGGAGGGAAATTATTGGTGTTTAGTTTGTTCATACTTTCATAGGCAAGGACAGTCAACCCCCTTTTTGTCGAAGTAAGAGATGATTGTTATAGGCATGATGACATCTTCAATTCTTACATTTTCAACCGCGTTAGGGAAAATTTCTCATTATTTCTATTTTGCTTCCTCTGCATTGCCTTGTTAAGTTAACGTAAAATTGTTTAGCAGTCTATAGGACCTAGGTAATTGATAGGCATGCACAAAGTAACCACAAATCCAAGAAGCCCTACTAACCTGCCTGATTCCGACTCGACTTCTAACCAACTTGCTTATAGAAACCAAACCACCCGACCCCGACCTTGTGCACTGGTTTTTGGAGTTTGGTACTTTGGTTATTTTGGTCAACTTTTTTTTCCCCCCTCAATATTAATTGACCGTGAATTCTAAAAAAGGAAAAAAAATATAATGAAGAAGATGTTCAACTCTACTACCACCTAAACAATATCATTTGTTAGCTTTAGATAGCATTTGGTAAAGCGTTTGCAAACGCAGTTCGGCTAAACAGTTTTTTCTTAACCCCCACCCCAAGCTTATTTTGATAGAAGAAAAATTAGGAATTGAAATAAAGGGAAAAAAAATAAAATTAAGGGAAAGCCCAGACCAAACACAAACTTATGGGCCATCTTATTAATGAAAGCCCAAAAAAATAACTCAATCAAGCTAAGCGAGCCCAAAGACAGTACTGAAGTTTGGCGCAAAAGATGTTTTGATTGTACCCGAGGCCCCATGAAATACACGCGGCGTTTTTCTATTTGGTAAGACACGCGAGCAATTCACCCGAGCGGCTACGTGGCTTGCACCACAAGTTCTGCTTGGCAGTTATGGGATTTAGTTATTAATTTATGTAGTCCACATTAATTTATTCTGAAAAATATTGAAGAAGAAAACCAAGAAGAAAAAGCACCGTCTGAAGAAATGGAAAAGATAAGCAGGCCATCATCTTTATCTTTATCATCGTCATCATCATCCATGGCGGACCGAATCCAGGATGAATTAGTTATCGCTTTCGATTCTGATTACGATTTCGTTTTCGATTTCGAAGGCTTGGAGGAATCTGAAGGTCTTTCGCACTGGGAATTTGTGGATGTCTCTGATGCTAATGCAGAGCAGCAAAGTGCTGATGAAATTGACTGCCAAGAAGACGATGATGACGTTGCAAGTGAGGATTTGGTTGATAGTCCTATCAATTCAGTTTTTCCTGAAATTACTGTTCACGAACCTGTTACAGAAGATCGCGATTGCAATCGCGTCGATTACCATCGCAAGGGTTTCGAACGCCACACTAATGAAATCGACGAAGAATACGAAGATAATGCCGTTATAGAAGAAATGGTGTATCGTCCTGTGAATACGGTTTTGCCTGAGATTCCTGTTTGTGTACCTCTTACAGAACATGGCGATCGCCATCACGAGGGTTTGGAGGAGAAAGACGATCTCTCCGATCACGATCATCTTGATCAGGAGTTTAAGTACATGTTTCATTATAAGGATGCTGAAGATCGGAGCAAGAATGATAAATATGAGGATTACGAGGACGATGGGGATGAGTTCGATTTAGACGACGAGCTTGTGCCCTGGGCTGTGAGCAGTAAATTCGAGAGGCAGCGGATCAGGAAATCGGGGAAAAGGAAGTTTCCGAAGATGATAAATACGAAGAGGTCGCCTTCTCTGTTTCTAAAGCCTGGATGCGTTCGTGGCAAGCACGGATTTGGACTGAAGCATAGCTATTAATCAGGTAAAATCGAGTCGAATTGAAATTTGTGCTTGATTATAGTGCCTCATATTAAGGGAAAAAAAATGGATCTGAAAATTCTGTAGATGATGTAATTATGTTAGGTTGGTGGTAACTAGTTTGTTAAATAGCGTATGATGAACATATTTGCTTGTCAAGATCTGTACATGGTATTGCAGTTTCCTTAAGTTGAATCTAAACTTGCTTTATCTGTATTTTCATCTTCGTAGTTTGAATGAAATGGTCCAAATTGAATGCAACAAACATTTTACTACAGCTTGTTTTCATTACAAGAATACTGTGTTCTTGCTTGGGGCAAATCATCGTTCTTCCAATTTGTGTTCCTTTACAGAGAAGTATTAAACGATGACGATCGTGAAAGAGATGCTAGAGAATCGATTTCTCTCCCCTGATTTTGGTATATGATTCGAGATTTACCAGGGCTGTGCAGAGGTTGGAAGTAATGGAAACGAAGAAGGAAGGAGCATAAACAAAAGATATTGATTAATTAACAAATGCAAAGTGAAATAGAGAGAAAAAAAGTAAATGTCATACATTTCTGTCAATTGTTAGAATTTTACAAGAAAATGAAATTTGCCCAGTTTGATCCAAAACATAAAATTGTACTCTAAATCAATTTGATTTTCATCGGCATGCCAAAGCGTGGTGTAGAAACTTTCACGTTTGTAATGCATTACGGTTTTTTTATTTGAAAAATTAAAGAATGTAATTATTGGGGGACGTGACACAAATTTTATTCCAAAATATACATTTTTATCTTAGTGTATTCCGTTTACTAATTATTTTTATGTTTTATTTTCTTTTTGTAGTTGTTTTAATTATTTTTAAATTTTAAACTTCAAAAATAAATTTTAAAATACCAAAAATATGTTTTGTACGTAGTTTCATAGAATACTAATCGACCAATACTTTTATGAAATCAAAACGTTATTTTCGCTGAGGAAAATTGATCTATTTGTATTACGAAGTTCAAAACTATTCCTAATGGTGATCACGAAACCAAGATCGAACTAAAAGTGTAGATTGAATTTGATGATCATACAAGATTTTTCATACTTGACGTATGATGAAATTTGGTGACGTTTCATGCATGCTAAATATACAAAGGGCCTTCTCCCTTATTTATGGGAGGATTGTAGAGGGAGTTCTAGGCTGTGGAAAAGAATATGATGACTGTTAAAGATGATTTTCTGTGACTTTTTCGCTGGAAAGTGGGGGACGGTGGTTTGGTTTGGTTCTGGTATGAGGATTGGGGTTGGGGCATTCTTGCTGATCTTTTCCCGGGGGTTTATTCATTGTGTTCGGTGCAGGATTGTTTGCGGGATCAGGAGTGGATTGGTTCAGGGCTAGAGGAGGAGGAAGCGCAATACATTTCGCAATCCTTGCCCGTTTGCTCTCCAAATTCTGGTGTGATGGTTTGGTTGTCTAGTTGAGATGGCCGGTTTTCTATTAAATCAGCTGGGCAAGCCCTTATTGGAGAGGCGCAAATGTTTCCCCATTTTCAATCTCTTAGGAACCTCCATATTCCGCTGAAAATTAGGTTGTTCTCTTGGCAACTTTTCAATGACAATATTACGGTCAATAGTAATCTGCACTGTATGGGTTTCCATCACCCATCCGCTTGTCGTTGTTGAGTTAACGGCAAGTGCGAGTCCACTTTCCATTTCTTCATTGACAGCTCGACAGCCCGTTCATTGTGGAAACAGGTTAGCGCTTATTTTAATATTTCATTTCTTCACCAACTGTTCGTTGATAGGTTTCGTCTTTGGTGGCATCTTCTAAAGGTTAGCTCTCTGTTTCACTTGGTGGGGTCTATGGTTCCTTCCATCTTAGTTTGGGAGCTGTGGTTAGCCTGGAATAGAGCGACTTTCCAGGATAGCCCAATGAGTGCAGACCGGATTATGATTAAAAAAAAAAAAAGAGGGTGGCCTGTAGATTTGAGTCGTCTCGTTAAAGGTAAAAGTCGACCTTCTTCATTTGGGTGTAATACATTGCAGCCCCTTGGTTGTTCGATCCTGGATATCCCAAGACGGCAACCTATTGTTTGTTCGTGGGTGAAGCTGCCTTCGGGGGGGGTGTTCAAGCTTAATATCGAACGGGTCTTGGAAACACTCCTTGCAGAAATCTTCGTGTGACGGGGTCATTCGGCACCATGTGGGTGATGTTATTTTGGCCTTCTCGGTTTAAAATGGAAGAAGCTTTTCATTTTCTCTTCATTTTTTCTCATTTCTAATCACTTGAGGGATATTTATACTAATTTTATAACTACAAATATTAATGTAACTCTTACCTACCACCGTCAATAGAACCAACTCCTACCACTATTAATTACAACTAATTCTTATTATCAATAATTTAGAAAGTTCAATACTCTCTTTCAAGCTGGTGCATAGATGTCATGTATACTCAGCTTGATAGGAACTTCGTGAATACTTGATTTTAAACTACTTTTGTGAGGATATCGGCTAGTTGATCTTCTGATCGAATTTTGGGCAACTTGAAAGTTTTGTTTTCTACTTTTTCCTTACTAAAGAATATATCAACCTCAACATGCTTTGTAAGATCATGTTCAACCAGATTATGAGCAATGTCACACGTTGTTTTGTTGTCACAATATAGGCGAATTGGTTGTTTTGGTGGATATACCAACTCCTACCAGAGAAGTATGATCCATAAAGCTTCACAAAGACCGAGAGCCATGCCTCGATATTCTACTTCTACACTCGAGTGGGCAACAATATTTTGTTTTTTACTTCTCTATGTAATAAAATTTCCTCCTATAAAGGTAAAATAATCTGAAGTAGATATTCTATCATCTATTGATTCAGCCCAGTCAACATCAGTATAGGTTTCCACATTTTGGTATTTTGTATTTTTTGTAAATAAAACCCTTTCCTGGTGAAGATTTTCGATACCTCAAGATGCGGAACACAACCTTCATGTGTTGCTCTCCAAGGTTATGCATAAATTGCCTAACAATACTTAATGCATAGGCAAGGTCATGTCTTGTATGAGCCAAGTACATTAATCTCCCAACGAGCCTTTAGTATCTTTTTTTTATCAACTAGAATCTGATTAGGTTTAATACACAGCTTCAAGCCATCTTTTACTGGTTTATCAGCTGGTTGACATGCAGACATACCAATTTCATATAACAAGTCCAACACATACTTTCTTTGAGAAAGAAATATCCCTTTATTATTTTGAGATACCTCTATCCCAAGAAAAACTTTAGAAGACCTAAATCTTTCATCTCAAATTCGTTTGACAAGTAATTTTGTAGAGACTTCCTTTCTTATTTCTCATTTCTTGTAACCACCATGTCATCTACATATACAATGAAAGCAGTGATCTTTCCATGTTGTTTCTTTAAGAATAAAGTATGGTTTGAATTGCTTTAATGGTAACCAAAATTTATCATGAATTTTGTAAATTTTTCAAACCATGCTCTTGGAGACTGTTTCAAATCGTATAAAGACTTCTTTAATTTGTACACCTTCTGTTGATGCCTTTTTAGTACCATGCAACCTGAAGGGATATCCATATAGACTTCTTCAGACAATTCGCCATGAAGAAAAGCATTCTTCACATCGAACTGTTATAATGGCCAATTCAGATTTGCTGCTCGAGACAATAGAACATGAACTGTGTTGATTTTAGCTACAGGTGCAAATGTATCTATGTAATCGATCCTATAGGTCTAAGTATACCCTCTTACCACTGGCCTTGCTTTGAATCTTTCAATAGTACCATCTGCTTTATATTTAACCGTGTAAATCCATCGACAACCAACAAGTTTTTTTCCGGGTGCGCAATCAACAAGTTCTTGTATGTCGTTTTGTTGAAGAGATTTAATCTCTTCATTCATAGCAGCTTTCTATTTAGGATCAAATAAGGCTTCCTGCACATTGTTAGGAATAGATACAGTAGAGAATTGATATACAAATGACTGATTTGATTCTAATAGACGATGGTTAGAAACATAATGAGTCATGGGGTATTTGACTCTACTAGAAAGGTCAGGTTCATATGTATGTTTAGGAATACCTCTGTTTTGATGTTGTGGTAATTGCTTTGTGACCAGCTCATGTATTTCGGTAGAAGCATCCTCAAGCAACGATTGATTGGGTGTGTCAGCTTATGGTGTAAGGGACTCATACTTGGATGTTGATAGAGATTGATGTGCTTCAGTATTTTCATGATAAGGATGCTCACCTGATTCAAACTCACTTGTTTCTTGGTTGATAGGTTAAGTTTGCGAATCATTACCATTACTAATCTTAAATACTTTTTCTTCTTCAGAGAGAAGATCATAAGTGAGAGTCTGAATTTATGCTTAGTTATTCCCCCCCTGAAATTTAGCTCTAGAAGAAAAATACATCATATCTTCATGGAAAACATCCATCGTGATAAACAATCGCTTTGTGGGTGAATGATAGCACCGATCTCCCTTTTGATGAATAACATATCGAAAAAACACAAAATGTAATGCTCTAGGGGTCAACTTGTAACATTAATGCTTGTGTAGATAAACAAATGCCACACAACCAAAAACATGTGGAGACAGATTATGAGTACTATGCACCACAACAACATCAAGTAATGCCTGGTAAGGAGTTTGGAAGTTAACAGAGTTAGAGGGAACTTGATTATTAAGTAGGCTGTTGTAACAAGAGCTTCTCCCTAATAACATAAATGCATATGAGCATTTGTCAATAAGGCACGAACAATTTCTAACAAGGGCCAATTTTTTCTTTCAGTAATGCCATTTTGTTAAGTTATATATGGACAAGTAGTTTGATGAAATATTCCATGCAACTCCAAATATTTTTTGAGTTCATCACTTTGATATTCTCCACCATTATCACTATGAAGAACTTGAATATGGGCATTTTATTAAGTACTCATTATTTTATGAAAATTTTGAAATAATGAGTTTACTTTACCCTAGACTTCATTAAATATAGCTGTGTCATCCTACTATAATCATCGATGAAAGTAACAAACCAACAAGATCCACCTAGAGTAAGGACTTTAGAAGGATCCTAAATGTCAAAATGGATAATCATAAAAGGAGCTGGACTTTTATTTAAGGTCGATGGAAAATAAGTTTTATGATTTTTTGAAAGCTCACAAACATCACATTTAAAGTTGAAAATATCAACCTTCATAAATAAGATTGAAAATAATTTCTTTTAGTATCTAAAAGAGGCATGCCCAAGCCGCCCATGCCACAACTAGATATTATATTTTTGTTTATCCCCCTCAGATCCATCCACTATAAGTGTTGAACGTAGTTTGTCTGAACTTGTTAACTCTAAGCCCAAGTAGTATAAATTCCCTCACCTAACACGACAACCAATTGTTTGCCTTGTCTGGATGTCCTTAAAAACACAAGAGTCAAGCTAGAAAATTACAATACAAGACAAAGCAGTGGTTATTTGGGAAATAGACAAAAGGTTATAATTTAAGGATGGAACGACTAATACAGAATCCAAATGTAAAGCAAAAGTGAGGGACAAGAAGCCTTTCCCAATTACCGAAGTGAAGGCACTATTGGTTGTAGACACAAATTTTTGGGAGGAGAGTTGAAGTGGTGAGATTTGTCTAGAATCAAAAGTCATATGATCAGTAGCACCTGTATCAATTATTCATGTATTATTACTAACATATGTAGAAGTATGTAAAATCTTACCATCATGGGATGTTATGGCAATCAGAGCGGACGTATTACCATCAGGATTTACAACTTTTGATTCACTAACAACAGCAAGAATTGATTGCTTGGAATTCTTTATCTAGGCCTCACGACTACGATCCCACCAGTCTGAATATTCAATAAGTTCAAAACAATGATCCCTTATATGACCCTTTTTCTTGCGATGGGTACATTTCTGGAAAAACTTGTTTGTATTATTTTGTTTTGTATATCCTGTGTGTTTTGAATAGAACGATGCCATGTAACCATAGCAGAAGCTTCAAAGTTCTTATGAGATGTATCACCTCACGATGAATCTAGGAATAACACTCTTCAAGATTTGGGAGTGTATCTTTGCGCATAATATCTCCACAAGCTTATTCGAAGTCGCCATCTAGTCTTGCGAGAAATATGTGAACTCGTAGATGCTTGATAGACTCCTTGTAGGTTATGACATCATTAGGATCCCTCATGATAACTCTATCACGATGATCTAGCTCATGAAAAGTTTCAATAAACTCTCTATAATATTTAGATAGAGATCTTCCATTTTGTTTAGCAGTGAATGCCCTTTGGTTCAAGAAAAATAATTATAACTCGTCGCTTCCATCATATATCTCCTTGGCTAGAACATCCCCCAATTTCACGAGTAGTGGATATGCGTAAATAACACTTCATAATTTTTGGACTCATGGACATTAGTAACCATCTTTTAACATTTTGATTTTATGCATATCATTTCTCATATCTCTCATCAGATTCTATGGGTGGCATTATTTTTCCACTAATATAGGAAAGTTTTTCATATTCGGCAACATACATTTCCATGATTTGAGACCACACATCATAGTTTGTTTTCTGTAAGAGTGATCTTAGCATTGAAAACACATTCAGATTGAACAATAAAAGGAGCTAGTTTGGTTTCAAATGATTCCTCCTTTTTTTTTTAATTGGGGTAAAAAAATGTAAATTTTAGGAATTTTGTGGGGCTAATTTAGAACTTCCAGAATCATTACAAGAGAGAGGGATATTATGGTGAAAATAGGGTGCAAACTGTAGTTTTAAGAAATATAGGGATGAAAATGGGTTCAAATGGTAATATTTAATAACTTATGAGGCAAAAATGGAATTTGACAAAACCCTATGTTCTCTTCAACCTCCAGCACACAGCATGTATGAATTTGAGCTTGGAATCCTCTGATATAGTGTGGGAGAACTTCGGGTTGTCGGAAAAAAAGTTTTAGGTAGTTTTGTAATGAATTTAAGTTGACACTATGATTAAAACAAATAGTGAATTTGGGTAAAAAAATGTGAGGTTTCAAGAAGTAATAGAGGATTGTTTTTTTGGGTTGTAAATGGGAAATTTCATATGGATGGGTAAGAGAAACCTGGCTTTGATACCAAGTTTGAAATGGAGGAAACTCTTCTTTATTTCTCACATCTAATCACTTACAAAGAGGGGTATATATACCCATTTTACAACTACTAATATTGATGTAACTCTCACTGACCACCATCAATGGAGGAAAATGATGAACACCAATTCGAAGAAGGAAAAAAAAGACCAAGATTTCAGCCTAACCAAATGAGATTAAAATCTTTTATAATAAAAGATGCATTAACTTAAATGACAAAGTAAAGTAAATTCATTTTATTAAAATTAAAGACATGTTACCATAATGAAATTGATCCAACTTGAATAACAAGCGAAGAAACATGATAAAATACTTCATGGGTTATACTAGTGTTGGACATTGAGTCTACTAAATGACGAACTAAGAAAAAGAAGATTGCAAATTTATGTAGTGAGTTAAGGTTTGAGCATTAGGATTGCTCGATGAATCTGTAAGCTGGAAGCCTACGAAGCGCTAAATAATCCATGGAGGATTGTTTTCAAGGCTTTGGGCTGAGAAAGATGAACCAATATTTGGTTGATTGATGGCGGTTGTGGTATTGTTCTGTTCTCATGATGGATGGGTTGTTCTTGTGTGCTTTTTTCCTTGGAGGAGCCTTCTGTTTCTACGTCACAGAGACTTGGGCAGTAAGGCTTATTGCTTGGTTGTCAAGTCTTTTGATTGATAGAAAAATCATCTCAGAATATTGGATTTTCCTCTTTGATCCTCCAAAAAATGCCTAACTTGGTGGAAAATCCCTAGTAAAATTTAAGAAGCTTTTTTCCTTTGCATACATACCCTTGGCCTTACCAACAAGTCCATTGAATCAGTCAACTTCCTTCCCTTTTCACTAATGGATCCCTCCAATTTGTTATAATACCCTATGATTTTTTAAAAGGCCCCTCTTATTTTATTGGAAATCCCCAAAACTAGGTAAAATACCTCCCTATTTTGCAAATTGACCTCTAAAAATATCAACGTGGCTGCGCGAAGGCTGACTAAGGCTTAAAAAAAGTGACATGTCGGCCGTCCCTTGGCCAAGCGGTCTGGTTGGGGTGAAGGCTGACTAAGGCTTTATTTCGTCTTTTCTTTGGCTGATTTCATTAGTTTTTTAAGCCTTCTTCCACGTCATTTGACATTTGCTAAACTTATTGGATTTGTTCGATCTGAATGTTCAGTATGAAATCATGATTTCGGTCTGGAACCAGACAACTTGAAAATTTTTTATCTCGGGTTATATAAACCTGATTGAGGTGTTCATGAACTTTCCGGAAATCTATAAGAGTTTATTTTTATGATATATTTTTTCTATAATTTTATAACATTTGGAAAGAGTCTAAAATTGTTGGACAAAATTTTAGTTTGAATGTTTAGTTTGAAATCAGTCAACTCTAAGAATTCGTACAATAGGTTATATAACTCCGATTGAGTTGTTTTTGAATTCTGTGAAACAGTATAAGAGTTTATATTTATGAAATTGTTTTTATATAATTTTATAACATCTGGAACTAGTTCAAAATTGTTGGATAAAGATTTTGGTGTGAATGTTCAGTCAGAAATTATGATTTCTAGAACCAATCAACTTCAAAAATTTTTATCTCATGCTCTATAACTCTGATTGAGGTGTTTCTGAACTCTATGGAAAACTATAAGAGTCTATTTTTCTAATATAGTATAATTTTATAACATCTAGAACTAGTCCAAAATTATTGGACAAAGATTTTGGTCTGAATGTTCAGTCCAAAATCAGTCAACTTCAAAAATTTTTATCTCAAGCTATATAACTCGAATGAGGTATTCCTAAACTCTATGAAAAGCTATAAGAGTCAATTTTTATGAAATAGTTTTTCGATAATTCTACAACATCTGAAACTAGCCCAAAATCATTGGACAACGATTTCGGTATGAATGTTGAGTCTGAAATCATTATTTTGGTCTATAATCAGTCAATTTTAAGAATTTTTATCTCGGATTATATAAATCTAATTTAGGTGTTCCTGAACTCTATGAAAAGCTATAAGAGTTTCTATTTATGGTATATTTTTTCTATAATTTTATAACATCCGGAACAAGTCCAAAATTGGTAGACAAAGATTTTGGTCTGAAAGTTCAATCTGAAATCTTGATTTCGATCAGAAACCATTTAAGTTCAAGAATTTGTATCTCAGGTTATATAACTCCGATTGAGGTGTTTCTGAACTTCATGGAAAGTTATAAGAGTTTATTTTTATGATATATTTTTTTTATAATTTTATAACATCTGAAACTAGTCCAAAATTATTGAACAAAAAGTTTGATTTGAGTGTTTAGTCCGAAATCATAATTTCGATCCAGAACCAATCAACTTCAAAAATTTTTATCTCAAGTTATATAACTCTGATTGAGGTGTTCCTGAACTCTACAGAAATATGTGTTTATTTTTATGATGTATTTTTAATATAATTTTATAACATTTAGAAGTAGTCCAAAATTATTGGAAAAATATTTCAGACTGAAACCAGTCAGAAATCATGATCAGTCATGGGTATAGTCCAATATTATTTTCCAAAATTATAATGTTTCAATCATGGTGTTTCAAGATCTCAATGGATTGGAATAAAAATCTCATTAAGGACGAATGATCAAGCAAAATGGGAATGCGTGAAGGAGGAAAATATAATTTGATTCTTAAAAAAAATAGAGCAAGAATAAAAATCCTTTTTTAGTAGAAATAATAGGTTGAAAGAAGAAGATGAGAATAATATAATAATTTGCTTATTTCTTTTATTATTTCAGGAATTAAGGATAAAAAAAATAGTCATTTAGTAAAAGTTTTCAAAGTTGAGTCAATTTTTAAATTTTGATTCCTTTTAAAATCATTTAGCTAATCATCCCGTGGGTATAAATCAAAACTTCAGAAGCCAATAGTGGCTCGCTTCACTTGATCAAGTTATGTGTTCGGCTTTCCTTAAAAAGATGGCCCATAAGTATGTGTTAGTCTGAGCTTTCCTTCAATTCAATTCCTATTTTTTCTTCAATCTATTTTTTTTTTTTTTAAATACAGTTTTGCCGAACTGCGTTTGCAAACGCTTTACCAAATGCTATATCGACAGCGAACAAATGATAGACTGACTGCTAAACAAACTTTAAAATAGCTTAACGAAACATAAATTATAGGAAATTTTCCCTAACATGGTTGAAAATGTAAGAATGGAAGATGTCATCATGCCTGTAACAATCATCTCTCACTTCAACAAAACTAGGGGTCGACTGTTCCTGCCTATGACATCCCACCAAAAGCTACACTCTTACAACTTTCTTTTATTACACAGAATATCATACTCAACAAAAAAGAAGACGGGTAAAGAAGAAGAAAGCCAAGTAAAAAGTAGAGATACCACAAACCTTTTCGCAAAGTTCACCCCCATATTTTTTGTAACCGTATCTTTCTTTAAGTTGACAAAAGGATTGAGGTTCTACCGCACCCAAACCAAGTTGGAAAAATGCGGTCTGAAGAAGGGAAAAAAAATTGCTAAAATTACCTATTCCACAATTATCGTATCTGAGAAGGAGAGCAAAGCAATCCCGAGGAATCTGCTCCAACCACGGCAATATCACAAACAGCACAGAGCTGTCCTTCATGGTTCGGGACAAACTTGGAACTACAATACGGACAAGAGACGTCCTTCTCTCCCCTGTATAATGGAATATACGTGGCCCCACATATCACAAACGGGTTTCTAAAATCGTAGTTTATTTGAGTTGCATCAGTCAAGTTCTTCTCTGCAGCTTGGAGAACTTGTCTAGCTGTCTTGGCTTGGTTATCAATGGTGGGATTTGTTTCCAATAGCCTCCTAGCAAAATTGGCCGCTGTGGAAAGGTTCTTAGCCTTGAAACTAACTGACATTGCATTTAGCAAAGCAAGTCTAATATGGGGTACTTGAAGGTTGCAATGTGTGAAATAAGCTGCTAGCTCTTGTTGACGTATAGGGTCATCCTTAATTTCCCGCCTTCGAAGTTCCATTTTCAAACCAAGAACATACTCTTTTACTATGATTATTAACTCCTTCACTTCATCAACTTCCCTCCTAGACTCGACCACAATTAAAGGGATAGTATGGAGGATGCTAACAAAGAGACGGAGAGCCTCAGTGAACTTACCGGACGTTGTGGCCTTGTAACCAGCCTTGAGCTTCTCTTCCAACTGGGAGAAAGTGAAAATAAGAGCAGGTGGGCCCCTCACATTCGGGCTAGCAGATTCATTCCACCCTCGTTCAATTGCAAGCGATAAGACAGAAGCGGATGACAATGCTCGGATATAAGTGTGACTTCCAAAATGAAGATCTAGAAACATGGGTCTCAAAGGGGTGAAGTTCTTTATCCCGAGTTGCCTGCTTAGTAACTGCATGGCAGTATCATAATTACCAGCAGCAGCATGTTCAGCGGCAAGAGATGACCTCTGTGTCCAAATCTGACTAATGGGCATTCCAGGAGTGGGGGCCACAAAAACCGAACTGCGAGCACTGATGGAAGCCTTTGGAGTATCTGCTTCAGGGGGGAGTTCCAAATCTTCAAGGTCCCAACCTCCTTCCTCGTTTTCTTCACCCATTTTACCATCCTCCAAAATCGCTGCAACATCTCCATTCTGAAAGCCCTCGGCATCAACCATGTCCAGCTCTTCACCCCAATCACCATCAACAGCTTCATCTTCTTCAATGGTGTCACCCCTGCTGCCTATATCATCTAGAAGACCACCTTCAAACATACCTTTCATGACTCTAAGAAGTGGCCAATCAGCACCACACATGACAGGGACTGGGGGCATGAGAAGGGAGGGCGGTGCTTTATCCTTAGGCAGAGACGGAAGATTATCTCCCAACTCAGCTGCTAGTCTTTCAGAAATATCATGCAGCCCATGAACAGAAGCCGTGACATAAGCAAGTGGCAAGTGACCAACATTTTCCAAGATCTTCACACGTTCATGGACATTGCCAAGATATAAAGCATTATGAAACTGACCCATTACATCGTTCTTAACTTCAGCAATTTTCAGCAACTTGAAAAGTTTTTCCATGTTACCAGTGATGAGATAAAGAAAGGATAACCTCTCAAAATTCCTAGTTTTCTGGTAGGCATATTCAACAATACCAGCATTACCTTGGCGAAGAGCCTCCACACCTAGTTTATACCAATGCTCTTTCTCATCAATGGCAGTGGCTGATGCAACTGCAATTTGAATGTTGCCACTTTCAAGAGCCAGATTGAACCGAGTTCTCTCATCTTTCACAAAATGAAGAGCAACCTCGGGGAAACCCTTCTGCTGTAAATATGCAATCATTGCCTGCCCACAAAGCTGTGAGCTCCTTATCATGCTCATGACATTGTCATATCTTTTCTTTAAAAGGGAGAGCTTAAATATGTATTCTGTTGCATCAATGACTAGAGCCTGGTTCTTTCCATCCCGATCCAAGCAGAAGATTGTATTTCCAGAGACCTTTGTAATGTATATGGGGACACCAAGGGTTTTGATTATACCACTATCCCCATTTGGTAGGCAATACTTGATGTGGTTTAGAGTTGTGTAGATAAAAACACCATTATCATCCCATGCACCACTTTTTACACGGATTGTCTCATGCAGAGTGCACTGATGCACAAGTTTCTTGTTAGCAATCACTATCGCATGTTTGCTAAGCAAGGCAACACTCTCCATGTCATTGGACCAAATAACATACTTTACAAAAGCAGTTGGAATCTCTCCAAGTATAATCCTCTGTTGGAGATCAAATATAAACACCCTATCCTCTGCCCTGCACAGCAAGTTACCAGTGCCAGCATAAAATATTGCATCCGAGGCATAGGGAAGGACACTCTTTTTGACAAGCTCATTCTTAAGATTCTTGACTAAGATTTGATTGTTGCTTTTATCAAGAACAGAAAACCTATTCCGAGCCACAAAAACTGCTGATCCTCCAATTCCTCTCCTTGTCTCTTGCAAACTTTCGCTTCTACCATCCTTGGGTATAGTATAAAGTTCATAACTTCCACCGTCTTGATCTGAGCACATAAGAATGACATTTTCTGTAGGACTATAAGAAATTGTCTTTGGGCTTTGGTTCAAGCTGGTGGAACCAGGTCGTCTGATTGGAATGACTTGTGTTTCTCTTTGAGTTGAAAATTCATATAACCGCAAAAAGCGGTCCTTCACATAGTACAGAGAATCGCCACTAATGGAAAAGGCAGGTCTTTCTCGTTCTAGCTTAAAGACAATAATGCCACTGTCATGACCAGCTGCCAACAGATTCATCTCAGGATGAGATGCGAGAATCCAGAACCGGTCGTGTTCACGACGGAAAGTGTGAACTCCAGTTCGCTTTGTTGCATCCCAGACACGAATACTTTTATCCTCTGAATTGGATACTATGACATCCTGTTTAGCATGGAACATGACACATGAAACATTATTCATGTGCCCTCTTAGTGTATCAACTTCCCAAGCCTTTGTGTCTGAAAAAAAAAATTAAATTAAAATAAGATAATGTAATTAACATCGACAACTAAAAGCAATTCTGATATCCAAGTTCATAAACCAAGGGATGTTACAACTTCCAGAAAAACTTAATCTGATGACTTTCCTCAACTTAGAAAAATATTTGCATTGCCAAAATGTCTCACTTGCCTAGGATATGGCAACTAAGATTTGGATTCCCAAAGAATAAACTCATAAACAAAAGTAAGACTTACCCCACCCTCCCCACCCAAAGACAAAAAGCATGAATGAGAAAAGATAGAGAAAGAGAAAAAGATGACAGCAAACAGAAATAAAAGAGAGCACAAACATTCCATTAGTTACCATTCATTCTCCACAACTTCACTTGGCGATCATCTGCTCCTGACACAATAAGGGGGAGTGTTGGGTGGAATGAAGCCCAGTTGACCCCTCGATCATGACCTTCCAAGACATACTTGACTACAGCATCAACACCTCCAAAAAGATCTGTGTTCATCTGACTTAGTCGTAGGATATCATCAGCAGGAGATACTGTCTTCTTTCTCAGGGCACCAATGTCCCACACACGGACAGTCTGATCTAGAGAAGCTGACACAACAAGATCTTCTTTGGGGTGGAAAGATGCACACATAACGTAGTGGTTGTGTCCTGTCAACACAGAAATACAAGTGCGAGACTGCCAGTTCCATATTCGAATTGTCTGATCGTCACTGGCACTCACAATCCATGGGTACTCATGGTGAAATTGCACAGTGCGGATATAATCAAGATGTCCGAGCAGAGTAAACAGACACCTATGCATCTTGTAGTTCCATACTTTAATCTTGTAATCATCTCCTGCACAATAGAATTAAAACAGAACACTTTTCATATACTGGAAACATCAATACCATTCTACTGCTCATCATGTATGACTACCATTCTGAGATATGAATTTTGTTACGCTAAACCCATTGTTAGTAACTAAAGAAGAACACTATAAAGAGAATTCCCATTACATAGACTTCAGTAAGTTTTTCACTGTTGTTCCCATGGCCATTAATATAGAACCATATTGCATGAACCTACAAACTCAAGTTCATTCTGAGGACCACCTATGATTCAAATGTACAATTCAGAAGAGGATTCAGCATTGTCAATTCCATATGAAGCATCTATGCAACATATCCATCAATATTAAATTATATTCACTGATTAGTTTTGAAAAAATGGTACTTATAATATATATTAGATTGTCTCCAAAATTTATTGCAATCTTAATTATTCAAGCTAATTTTCTACTTTACATGCAACAAAACTGAAAACAGTACATCAATTCAGGCATCGGCATTTTATTTTATTTTTTTCACTTTCTGTCCTACAGTTTACTCGAAATAAAGAGATTAAGAACATCAGATCTATAAAAGCTCAACAAAATTCGATACATATCTGACGTCACTATGAAATGGTTTGGACTTTCAAGTTAAATTTTCAAGGCAAAGAAATGAGAATGTGAATTTGGCACCTCCAGACACGAAGAGCGGCTGCGACTTGTGAAAATGAACACCACGAACAGGTCCATCGTGCTCATCAAATCTATCAATGAGAGTACCCATCCGATAGTCCCATAGCTGTATCACTCCACTGTGAAGACTTGCAAGGATCCATGGCCTCTTACTGTGGAAACTAAGTCCTTTCACTCTATTACTCTTTGTCTCAAACTTCGTCAACATCTTCTTCAATCAATGAATACTACAATCTGCACCATATCGAATTGCATTAACACCCTATACCTTCAAGACAGCAACTCCTCCCACCCAATCAAATCAAGTTCCGATTAATTAATAAATTAAAATGCAGAAATTACATAGCATAATTAGACATAGATCTGTCGCAACAGAGGATCATAAAGCAAACTGAAATTTCCGCCAATCCACCTAAACAAGAAAAATTTACCTCAGATCTGATCAGTATGTACGGAGGATCAAGAACGCCACGACTACATCAACAACTAGCACTTGTATATGCGTGCATAAATTGGCGTAAATAGAGCGGGAAACTTTTAGAGAGAGAGATCGGAAAGCAAAACGAGGAGGCGTTAAGTGTGAGAGAGGAGGAGGAGAGAGAGAGAGAGAGCGAGGGTTTTCAGCTCTCTATCTAGATCTGGGTCTCTTCTGAGAAAGGACAAAAATGAAATTCCGTTAATTTAACGGGGGGGTAAATAGGAATAATATAATCTTTGACGACTGCTTTAATAGTTTTATGTAATTAAGTATACATCCGTTTTTCTATTAAGTCACTTTTAAGTTTTATTAGTGAATTCTTTGAGTTCTTAAAAATGAGTGTAATTACATTCTTTAGTCTCCAGTCTCTACATAATTGATTTATATAAATTCGTCATATGTGGCTTAGTTATAACTTTTTTACACCCGTGAGTTCAAATGAAATATTTTAGTATGTGTGTAATCATTTTTTTTTTTGTTTTTCTTAATATTTTATTATTTTTAATTAATTAATTATTTATTTATTTAATCATTTTAATTTTAAAAAATATAAAATATTATTTAATTTTTTTAAAAAAAATAACCGATCAAAATGACTAGACTTTTTTTTTGAGAGAAACGATTTAATTTGAATTATAAAATAGAATAATAAATTATTTTAAAAAAAAATAGAAATAATAAAATATTAAAGATGAAATAATAATAAAAAAAAAATATAAGAAAAATTTAAAAAATCTCATTTAAATTATATAAAGATTAAAAAATCTAAATAGACTCCATAAGAATGAATTTATACAAATCAAATTACATATGAATTTAAAAAATTAATTTAACCTAAAAATTATAAGTGATTTATCTATAATTTTATATAAGTGGATTTTTTAATATTTTTAAAATTATAATTAGAATTTCTCATATAAACATTACGATCGAATCTCTTAAATTTAACTATTGACATTAAACCAAGTTTTAGCAACTAAGATATGGATGTTTTAGAAATAGAGAGCTAATATATTTTAATATTATTTTGCATATTTATATTTGTCTTATCTCTATCCACGAATTTGGAGAAAATAAGGAGCCAGTTGGTTTGATTTCTTAAGAGGCGGCCCTCAAACTTCTTTAATCTAATTCAATAAAAATTTAAACATTTCTTAAAATTTAATTTTTAGTCACGTAAAATCATAAATTACAAATATATTATATACATATATATATATATATATATATATATGTATTTTCCTGCCCCCAACAAATTTTCTGACTCCGCCCCTAAATGAATGGGTAATTTATATTTGACTTGAAAGAGATGTGTTTTGACAAATATACGTCATTGCCCATAATAGTGCTAAAGAAATGAAAATTATTATAGAATCAAATCAAAAAGAGAATATTATTCATTTTGATTATATTCCTCTTCAAGAAATCGAGCCAAATGCCCCTACATATGTGATTTTGATTAGTGCCATTTATAGATGCAATTTTCACATCCATCTGCCAGATTTTATTATCATAATAGACTACTATTACAAGTAAAATTCTAATGAATTTGGTCATTGCTACAAGAGAGAAAATTTTTTCATAGTCGATAATTTTCTTTATCTTTGGCGATTTTATAAGTTTCGACTTGTCCATTTGCCTTAGTTTTCTCTGTAAAGACCCATTTACATTCTATAGGGACTATCAATTCATGTGCATCTACCAAAGTTCATGCTTGGCTGACTTATATGGAATCCCATTTGGCTTGCATGTGAAAGTAAATGCCCGTCAAGCTCATCAGATTCGACCTGAGTGATATATATTTTTCATATGATACAATCTTATTTGTGAATATTAATAATATTTTTGTTTTTTATTTAATAATCATTCAATCTTATTCAGATTTTATGTGAAAATGGCATTTATTTATCATGTTTATCAAATATGTTGAAATTGATATTACATATTTATTTATTACCAATAATGATGAAATTCGGTATCTTAAGTTATGCATTTGATGCCATAATAGAGATCATGCCATGCACTTGTTGAGATGTAAGTTGCTTAAAGTCTAAGATATGAATTGTTCGTAGTCATAGGGTTACGAAGAGGGATATTGAACCGGGCAGACTGTCACATAGCTTATCTCCTTAATGTATAGGATGATTGTTCGCATGGTCATTGATATTAACGTAGAACATGATGATAAGTATGTAGGTACTTAGTGGTGACCACCTGCACTAAATGTGACATATAGATAATTCTCAATTGTAAGAATACTAATTGTTAATGAGAATTATCTAGTAACTAAAATACATATAATTATCAGACTAAGATCACTATGATATCTTACGTACAAGATATTAAACTTTGACATCATTCTAAAATATCATAGCCAAGGGTTACAAAAGGTGAACCATTAGGTATAAACTGATATACATAAATCTTATGAATGATCAAGAATGGATACATGACTCATGAATTTTAGGACAAAAAGTCAATGAATTGTATACTTTATTCAACAACAAAATTATCATAAGACAATACTGTAAGAAAAGAGTTTCACTATCAATGTATGTTCATTAAAGATATAATAATTCATAAGATTTGTCTATTAATATTTTATAGTTAAATCATGCCCTAAGATAAATCAAGATATTGGAAAAATGTAATGATCCATTATTGGACAGTTGATAGTCATAACAAGTACTTATAGAATATGCTTACTTCTTATTTATCGGGCAACCTTAACACTTTATTAGAAATCAATCTTTGGTTGAAGGTTTAAGTTAATTAATCATGAAATTATTAAAGTAGCTATTTAGTTTAAAAGTTGCTTTAAAACTAAACAAATATAACTATGAATTAGATAAAATTATAAAGTGTTATTAGATGATCAATGTTTGTTTGTACATACTTGAATATGAACTCATCACGGCTTATTTGTAAAATAGACTAAAGACTTTTGTTTTTGTGGTTCATTGGGATAAGTGGCTAGGAACATGATTTACAGATACAAAATCCAAACCTTCTTCATAGGAGATTGTATATTGGTTCCCTTAAGGGTTAATTCTAGAATTGAATGGTTTTGAGCTCAAATTTATAATTAAGTTATAAATTGACTATTCGCTAGTGGATTAATGGTACTTAAGGATAAAATGATAATTGGAGGGGTAAGATGGTAATTTTGACCAGCTCTAATTATGAATCAATAATTGGAAAATTAAATTATATGTAATGATAATAACAATATACTACTAGAGATTGCTCAATAATTTGTTCGATAATTACAAGAGTTCAGTACCATATTTTTAGTGAAATAATATTTGGATTAATAAATAGGATTTATTAAATTAAAGAGTTTAGTTGATAATATAATTTATTGGGGCTTGAACTTATAGGTCCGTAGTCCTCAGGTCGCGGTGATAATGTGGCAGTGGTGATCTTGTAATTATGTTATAATTTTCTTATTATCTTATTATTTTATTATTATTTAATATTGTGTTTGAATTATTAGTTCAAATTAATTTAAAAGTGTTTTATATTAAAATAGAAACCCTAATACAATTCTATAAATACATCATATTTTAATTGTTTTAGAGGGTTTTTTGGATGAAAGAGATCACTCTTAAGAAAAAAAATATTGTCATCTTTGTGTGCCCACATACGCCGTAGTGTGTTGAGAATCAACTTGAAAAATCGTGGTGAGAGTCTTAACAGTTAACTTGCATAAACTAAGATATGATTCATCAATCTAGTGTTTAAGATATGATTCTTTTTGAAAATTTCTTTTATATACTAAGACGAACAATCGCTTCTGCTATGAATTTTAAAACCTGATTTCCAACAATAATTCCTCTGTCTATTTATCCATCTCTCTTTTACATCTCTTAACGATAAGGAGAATTTTACTTTATATACTACTTCATTACAAAGTAGAATTAAAGAATCATCATACAATTTGATTTTCTTTTACCTAAGGAAAATGCAAGTTATGAGAGCAGAGGTTGACTCGGTGTAAAACACATTTTTGAAGAGTGGTCAAAACATAAGAAATGAAGAAAATGAGGTATATAATCTCATTAGGAGACTTGACACGTGGGTTGGTAAATAACTTGGCAGTAGGTAAGAAAATCAAAAGACACCGAATAGCCTAGGTATGGCACGGCTAATTATAGAAAGTATAGGTTAGTGATTAGGATTTCCTTCTCATGAGGTTTAGGGTGAATTCATAAATTTTCTCTTATTCCAAAAGTAACCCCATAACTTCCTATATCTCCAAGATAGTGCACAACCTTTCTATTATCTCCAAAACAAACATGGTTATATGTTTTATACCAATCTGATTTCTTTGCCAAGCCTTTTCGTCGAGTTACCAATTTGAACCCAAAGGCAACCCATTGAGCCATCCGGTTTGGGCTCACCTCATACACCCTTGACAATCTCTACCTTGCGTCCAAAACCGATTCTATCACCATGCTCCAATGAAAACATCTTGGAAATTGGTGCTAGCCATAAGGGAGTTCTTACCTTATAGATACATCATCTCTATCTTAATCTTTATAATGTGCAAGTCTTACTTAATTCTTAATCTTATATATCCCTTATAATATTTAGGCTACAAAATTAATCTAACTACAGGAAGCAATTAAATGAGATATTATAAAAAGTATATAAAAGAGAAATTTCCTTCCAATATTTTTTAAAGTTTGAAACCATTTTATGAAAAACAAGCTTAAACACTTCATTGTTCTTATAGATCTGAAACAAACTAGTCATTTCAACAAATGAATGCAAAATAAAAGGAGATGTAAGATAATAAACACCTAAAAGTCGAACTATAAAAATCATAAAATATTTCTTAAAAAATGCAAAATTTTCAAGTATATCTCAATCAGAATTACTCAATAGACATGAGGATTACAAGAATTAAAAAACCTACTAATTATTTTCTTATGTGAGGGGGCACTTTTCAATATCAAATATGTGGAATTCCACCTTACCGGCGTATCAGTTCCAAACTTTCGAGACTTCACATTGAATTTCCTACAATTATAAACTTAGTCAACCTAGAATTCGAACTACTAATCTACGAAAATAACAATCAAATTTTATCAATAGAACAATTTACATGTTGTTCTTTTATATTTGATTTTACAATGAGGTTTATGATGTGACATGCACAACGTTGATGTAAGAAAACTCTATCATTATATTAGGTAAGCTGTGATTCAAATAAAAAGATGGTCCTTGAGTTTGCTGCAGTTTATCCAAAGTTATGGATATTATATGGCTTTTGATATCAAACTCACCGAAAACTTCCATGATTAAATCACATATATTTTCACCAGTATGTGTTTCATTTATGACTCTAAATCCTATTAGTTTTTTATTTAAGGTCTTGGAATGAATATCAACACATAAATAGTCATCTTTAAAATGTGAATTATAAATATCAGAAGTCAAAGAAAAAGTAAGATTTAAATTAGCACATTTTATTTTTAATTCATCGCATTTTTTTTTTAAATATACAAGTATGTCAGATTTAGTAGTATTTCTACTTGTGCTCAAATTGTGAGTTATATGCTCTTTTTATGTACTCCTCATAATAAACATTGTCACCAAAATTCATAGGTAAATCAGTACCAGCATTACTCCTCATATGACTAATATTGTACAGCTTTACTCACATAACTAAGCATGACACTAAATTAATAATATTAAATTAACATTGTAAGTAGTTATTAAAATGTTCTGAAGTCCGTAGTTAACAATTAGTCATTAAAGCGTTAATGGACTAAACTGGTAGCTGGAATTTATAGGCTAATTTAATTAAAAGTTAATTAAATATGATATGAAAACATCCATCAAACATGGCCGACCATACAGTGGTATTAACCCATTGAAGACTTAGTTTAACTAAGTCAAACTTGGCCTAATAGTTAACAGATGACTAAGTCAAAATTCATGTTAATTACCAAAGGTCCTAACCCTTTAAGTATCATAAAAACCTTATTAACAAAGGCTAGTGGTGATTTGATATGCCTTTAGAAGGCTTAGCCAAATTCTAAATAGAGAGAATTTGCCTTTCCTCTTTCTTCTTCCCCAAAACTTTCGGTTCATATGTTCAAATACTTATCTTTTGGGTTCATTGGCCTTTCTACAAAATATACAAACCTGTTGTATACATTGAGAAGAAACAGTTCCTTCTTTCAAAGGCTTCTCAATTGTAGGTTCATTTCTAACATGATTATCTATATTATTGTCATCTCATAGTTCTTGAATTTCTTCAAATTCTATCTTACTCTCACTATTGATTTCTAAAAGAAATCTCTTCTCTAAAAAGGCAATGGTTCTAGCAACAAACGCCTTTTGTTCTAAAGTATGATAGAAACAATATTCTTGTATTTCTTTAGAATATCCTACAAAGATTCACTTTTCATATTTAACATCTAATTTGTCCGATTCTTACTTCTTTACATATGCATAACATCACTATATCTTAATATAGCTAAGTGATGTCCTTCTACCATTTCATATCTCATATGGTGTAGTATGTAGACTCTGACGAATTTTTTTTAGAATATGCATTGCACTTTCAAGAGCATAACCATCATCATAAAAGACAATTTTTGTTATTTTTGAGGTCGGCTATATGGATATTTGTTCTCCAAATTATGTGATCTTCTAACATATTATCACCTAATCCAAGATTTAGGATATCTTTCTTTACCACCTGCATCCACGTTTTCAATAGCCTACCCCTCCATTTATACTTTCCACTTACCTTCCAATCCAAACTTTTTCGAACCGGGGCCGACTTTGGTCACCTCTGCACATAGGCAAACCATGTTAGATGTATCTCTCTAACCTTATCCTCTATAGGGGCTATACCTAGATAACTTATAATCTTTTCATCTCTAATTATATCCTTTTATATTTTACCACACATCCATCTTAACATACGCATCTCTGCCACTGTCATCTTATGCATAAGTTGCCTCATAGTGGCCTAACACGCTGAATCATAGAGCATAGCTAGTCGAACAATCGTCTTGTAACACTTTCATTTTAATCTTGCAGGCATCCTTCTATTGTATAAGACTCCTGATGTCATCCTCCATTTCATCCAACCAACTTTAATAATATGATTTATGTCCTCTCAAATGTCCTGAGTCTTTTAGATAATAGATCTTAAATAGCGAAAAGCTTCACACTTTAGGGCCTCCCTACATTCAATCTTGATTAGGTTACCCATACTTCGAGCTTCAGGACTAAAATTACAAATGAGATATTCCGTTTTTTAGCAGCTAATTTTAAAACCATTACTTTTTAAAGCGTCACGCCACCTATCTAATTTGCAATTTACACCTTCTTTAGTTTCATCTATTAAAACGATATCATTTGCAAACAACATACACTAGAGTACCTCATCCTGAATATGTGTTATCAACTCATCTATAATTAACACAAATAGTGGGCTTGAAGCCCACCCTTGAGGAAGTCCTACTATAATAAGGAATTCACTAGACATCTCACCTACTGACCTAACACTAATTATAACACCTTCATACATATCCTTAATGATCTCAATATAACATTGAGACACATTTTTCCTTCGAAGTACCCACCATATTAATTCCTTTGGCACTCTATTATAGGCTTTTTCTTAGTTGATAAATACCATATGCATGCTTTTTTATTTTTCTCTATATTTTTCTATCATTTGTCTAATTAAGAAGATTATTGTTGAGCATGGTGCCTAAAAGTATTTAATAATTACAATTTTATGAAATTAATAAAAGTGATATTTTTCTATATAATTGTTTTGAATGTGTTATCATTGAATGATGTGTATAAATATCAGAAAATTCCAAATTCATTTATGTGACTATAATCTTGTATTTGTAGAAGAGAATTAAGATTGATAATGAATTAAATTGTCCGCAAGATATTAAAGTGTGAGATCTTTAATAGATGGTTGCTAGTACGGTCCACTAGCATTATGAATGCAAGTGATCTAGATCTGAATCACTAATGTAGATAGATATCTTAGTGGAGGTGTTTTACATAATTTGATTATATAGGACATGACCTAATATGAATTAATTCTTTATCAACATATCATTTTCCATAAAGAACAATTTTATGTAGATCAATTTGAATCCTGAGTAGTCATGAACTCATGTTCATGTCAACCGGATCTTTTGATTCACTCGTTACGGTTTGTTTGTAAAATATGCTAAAGACTTTGTTTTGGAGATTCATTGAGATATGCGGCTGGAGACATGATTTACAGATATGAAATCTAAACCTTCTTCATAGAAGATTGAATATTGGTTCTCTTAAGCATTAATTCTAGAACTGAATGGTTTTGAGCTCAAATTTAGAATTAAACTTTAAATATACAGTTCACTAGTGGATTAATGGTACTTAAGGATAAAAATATAACTAGAGGGGTAAAATGAAAATTTTGACCAACTTTAGTTATGAATTAAATTATTGGAGGATTAAATTGCATATAATGATAATATCAATGAACTACTAGAGATTACTTAGTAATTTGTTCATAATTATAAGAGTGCAATCCTATATTTTTAGTGGAATAATATTGGAATTAATAAATAAAATTTATTAAATTAAAAAGTTTAATTAATAATCTAATTTATTGAAGTTTCGAATTATAGGTTCATGGTCTCGGGTCACCTCTATAAAATAATGTATAGGGCATGAGTGACAAAGGTAGATAAAAGACTTATTTGCAAAGAAAATAGCTTTTTGGGGCAAATATGTAATTATAAGATAATTAGTATTAATTAGTTAATTCAAGAATTAATTAATTAAAAGATATATTTAAATATTATAGTGAATTTCGAAATGCCCTTTATAAAATAATAATATATTTAATTTTGGATTAAATATGTTATCTAATATTAAATTGTTATAAAATATTAATTTAATATTAAGATTAAGCAAGTGAAATTTAATTTGGTTTGAGAAACTAATATAAAATTTAAATAAAATATGATTTGGCTTAAAATAGATAAGATTTTATATTAAATTAGATTTGAATTAGTTTTGAATTAGATTTGAAAAGATTTAACATAATAAATCATGTTGCACAACCAATTCCCTTATCCAATTAAATAGATTAGGTTTGATAATAGCTTTGAATTCTTTAATTCTGAGTATGCTTCCTTTTTTGGTTCTCTTGGAATCATACCTCAAAGTTCTTCCAGCTATACTCCATAACAAAATGGCATAGTAGAATGAAAACAAAGACATCTTCTAGACCTAGCTAGAGCACTAAGAATATAGTCTAATGTTCCAATAAAATTTTGGAGAGAATGTCTTGCCACTGCTACCTTTTTAGTCGATCGTTTACCTTCTAAAGTTCTAAACAATGTCTCTCCATATGATAAATTGTTTCAAAAAAACTCTAGGCATATAATTTCTTTGTATATTTGATTGCTTGTGCTTTGTTAAGACCCTACCTTTCCCAGATAAATTCTCACCAAGGTCACAACCTACTATCTTCTCTTGTTGATGTGAAATTTAGATTTTTATGAACCTTAAAAATGACTAGAATGCTTTGTGATTTGATTCTATAATTAATGCATTATAAGCATTTACGATTTGTTGACAGAATTCTTCAAATTAAAAATACTTATAAAATTTCCATTTCTCTTGAAATAGGAGTTCTAATTCAAGATAAGATATTTTTAACAAGTATGAATTATTTTTTGAAATCTTGAAAATGTTGAAAGTGTAAGACAATCAATAATATGATTGATATCCTTAAAGTGCTAAGGTTATATCAATTTGAAATCCTATTGAATCTTAAGAAAGTTTGCATTTTTAAGGATATTCTTAAAGTGTTAAGAAAACATCATAATTAAAGGTTGCACTTTCTCAAGAAAATTAGCGACTATATAGATATCCTTCAAGTGTTAAGGAAATATCTTGTGAAATAGTTGCACTAGTTTAAACACATAATCCATAAACATGATTTGATTGATTATGGAGTTAATCATTTGAATTAATTTTGAATTTGGTTTATTAAAGAGTTAATCAAACAAATCAATTTTTTGAAATTAAATTATAATGAATAAGTTGAATATCACAGAGGTCATAGAATTTCATTTAATGTATTAACATGCATATTTATTCAAATGTTGATTGAGAATTTGCATGATTATGATGATGTATGCTTGAATGTTTCATACGTATTTGCTCATTACATTGAAATCGATTAGAATCATGCGTAGATGCATTGACGAGACTGATAAAACTAAATATCTTCTATGATTATATTAAGCTTGGTGACTTCCAAAACGTTACTCCTAATTCGATATTAGTACTTCATTAATCACCTATGTATAGAGGATGCAAATTTATTAATATGTGATTTATGTAGTTAATATATTGCATTAGATATAATGATAGCATGCAATGCTTGTGATCGCAATATTCCAACCGTTCGGCTATAGACACATAGGAAATTGGTTCGAGTAACTGTTATGTCACAAATAATATTATGAGTTAAGCTTAACTAATAAGATATGGTTGGCTACAGACATATAAGACTATGTTCTACTAGAGACAGTAAAATAATTGTATAAGATGCAACTGTAAAAATTCTTTCGTTATCTTATATGTTTATTAGGTTGGCTACGAATACATGGGACCTTAATATTCGATATATGGATCTTCTACCCACTATGAAAAAGAAGTTTTTCGTAGTCCATTTAAAAGGGTAAAAGTAGAATAATAAAATAGTGGGAGTATAACCAAAATTAAATAGTCTCTCAATTTTGGAAAGAAAATGTAATTTATTAGATTACTTATGCATTGTTTTTTAATTCTTTTAACAATAAAAAATATAATGAATAGTTGTTCAATCTTAAAACAAAACAAGTTAGTTAGATAACTATAAAGATTGGCAAAAGCAACTGAGAATAGTTCTCATACATGAAAATCTTTCAAAAGTTCTTACCGAAAGGGTCATGACTATTCCCAAAGAGGGAGCAAGTGCGGAGGAGAAAAATCGTTTGGGACAAATGGTTGGTCTAAGACGACGAGGTGCAATGCATTATGCTTGCATTTATGTCAAATAAGCTTCAAAGACAATATGTAAATATACATGATGTAGAGATCATAAACTACTTAGATGAGGTCGATGGAGAATACGATCGGTCAAAGAGGTGACCTCTTAAAGGTGATATTTTGAATGAATATGACCGAAGGAACTCTCATTAAGGAGCATGTTCTTAAGATGAATGAACTCATAAAGAAACTAGAGAGTCTAGATTTTAAGATAGACTATGAGCTTTCAAATGATTTGATCATCCTATTTAAGGACAAGACTATGTTGCCTATGGGAAGTCACCAAGCCAAGTTTGAGAAACAGGGCAAGGGTGTACCTCGTAGAGCAAAAGGGGTTAAAGTTAAGAACTTTAAAAGAAAGGATGGACAAGGTTTCTATTGTGGTGAAACTGCTCATTGAAAGCGTAATTGTAAGGCTTTTCTAGCTTCTCTTGAGAAGAAGAGATTTCGGGTATGTTCTAAGCTATATGATTCTCTACCATTCAAAAAGGTACTCATATTTTTATTAGTATGCAAAACATAAAAAATGAAGTGAAAGCTTGAAGAAGAGAAATGAGTGATCATTCTACGAGTGCGAAATGAAGCAGGGTTGTATCATTAGACATGGATTTTACCACTCAAAGTTTTGTCTTGTTTTATTTCATTAAGCAAACTTAAATTTTATTTATTTATCCTACCATTCAACATTGTCATAATTTTAGTTGAGAAGAGCTTTATAACTTCTCATCCTTATAACAATGTTTAAAAGATTACCTCATGGTTGATATTTTTGGAATGGTAAAGCATATTTATTAAGGTTTATGAGACAAAAAAAGCTTATAACAAAATTTGAGAAACTAAAAGGATTCGATATTGATCAAATGCTTATCTAACATTAATTGAGTAGGTCTTACCAAATAGATAAGAGCATGCTTATGGTCGATATGGATACATCAATCCATATGATTATGAATCAATAAGAAGTAGGCAAAGCTTATTCACTTGGAATGATCAAGTCTCTTTTAAATTTTTTAAAAGAGAAATTAATCATGTTGTGTCATCCAATACATAATGATGTATATAGATTGATAGCAACAAATGCTAAAAGATTTTTTTTTTCATGTTCAAGTTTCAAGTATTTCAAGTTCAAAGTCTTGAGAAGACATGTGTGAAACCGAATATATGAGAAAAGGGAATAAGGAATTGAAAGAGGTAAAAAAAAATCGAACAAAGGTTAATTTCTCGATACGTACCTCAATAAGAATGTGATTCTTATTCAGTAAATTCCTTTGAGAACACCATAAGTGTATGATGCTTCGTTATGGAGAAATTGAAGTATATGTGATATAACCCGATGTGACTATTCAGTGAAGTCCTCCTAAAACAACATATGTGTACGATGCCTTTGTATAGAGAAATCAACATAAATGTGATATAACCCGATGTGGCTTACTCACTGAATGAGCCATAATTCAATTAGGCCACATCACATAAATCACTACAAGCTTAGTTAATCACATTCTGAACCACATAAAATGATCTATCTGAGATATGGATAGAAATAATGAAATCATGTAACCATATGAGATGTAGAGATGATTAATCATCATTAAAAGAATGACATGGATTAAATAGAAGTAAGATCTAATTGAATATTATTTTATGAAATATTACTATTAGAGACTATAATATATTTTCTCTAATGTAAGTAAGCTAAAAGAAGGGTCTATTAGTAGAAAGACTGTTATTCTTAGAAAGAGTGTTATTTTCTAAAAGGATAGTGTAAGCAAGAGAATACTTGAAACGAGTTTCAAGTATCACAACATGACAATTAGATTAAGAATCCTAGTTCACTAAAATTCTCACAAATAGGAACTTTCGAATAAAGGGATTATGATTATTATGTGTACACTAGAACTTGATGCATTAAGAGATGATAAGAGTCTCACTTCTTACCTTGGAGCAAGGAATATAAGGTGCATGAAATACTACCTAAAAGGTTTTCATACAGAGAGGCACAAAGATCTTATGTCATGAGCTTAATCTAAGAATTAAAGAATGCATCCAAGGAAGAGGACATCTAAAGAACTAATAGAAGTTATTTGATTTATGAAAGTAGATTACCTAGTTATACAAGAGATAGTGGGAGCAACATTACATTTATTTCATCAGTTCACTGCTTAATGAGATTAAAGTAGTTAGAATACTAATTATCTAAATGTGATTGTCGAAATTTTACTCCATCAAAATTTTGGGTAAAGCACATTTTTTGGGAATCTTTAGAGATAGATTTAAAAGGATTTCCAAGCTTGACCTAAGCTACATACATTAGTAAAGTGATTTCCAAGCTTGACCTAAGCTACATACATTAGTAAAGTGATTTCCAAGCTTGACCTAAGCTACATACATTAGTAAAGTGTTAAAAGAGTTTAGTACTGAAGATTCTAAAAAATGATGATACAAGGAACAACCTATATAAGACTATAGGAAATGTCATAGATTCTTACTCTTCAAAGCATGATATCAAAGACATGAAAGAAGAGGATACATATGAACTAGAACAACCTATATGAGACTATAGGTTATGTTATACGTGCTATGTATGAAATTGCATGTCCCTGATGCTCTAAGTGTTATGAGAATGAAGTAAGGAATCCTATAAGACAACATGGAAGATGCAGTCAAGAATATATTATCATTCTTGAGAAAAACTAAGGATATGTTCTTAGTCTATGGAGATTCTAGATTGAAAGTAGAAATTTTCACAAGACTTTAATTTTCAATTATAGAAAATGAAATCATAAAGTTCTATATAATCTTTATTAATGAAATTGGTTAATTGAAATAGTTCCTAACCTAGCCTCAACCAATAAGATAATTTAACAACATGATTGAACCCAAAGCTGTTTTGGAGGTGAAATGTGATATTGGATTAAAAGTTCATGAATGAACTTATAAGAGTTCCTAGTATCATCAAATATGTAGTATAGTACAATAATAATTGATGGTATGTAGCAAAAGTGAAAGAACCAAAGTCTCATCATTAAAATTTCATGAATGAACTTATAAGGGTTCTGTATAATTACTTGTTCCGAAAGAGTTCCGGAATGATGGATAAAACAGAATTAGCAATAAGCAAGAATAATTGCTCAATGCACTATGGGACTTCCCCAACAAAAGTTTATATCATATCTTGACAAGATATGAATGAGATTCAATAAAGCGATTGGCTTTAATGAGAGTAGAAGATTGAAAGTATATGTCCATAAAGCCAATCGATATGACCTTATTGGATCATACACTTATGAGAATCAATCTTGAATTATATAAATCATCAACATAATTGATTGTATAACATTCAAGTGGAGCATATAGATAATCTGTCATGCTATTATTAAGTTGGAAATGATAAATTTCTTGCACATATATTTACTTGCATATTTGACAGATTCCCGGTTCTCAAACATACACTTGAATTCATGATAAAGATCATGGAAGGATGATATTCAAGTTGGTTAAGTATTAAATCCAAAATTGTTCATAGTTATAGAATTATCATGATAGGGATAATGACAATTCAGAGAGACTATTACATGGCTATCTTCTTCGAAGAGAAGAATGATGATCTCAGGTTCATTGGTGTTGGGAAACACCATGACAGGCATGTAAGTAATTAGTAGAGACTTAATCACTGAACATGATCACTTTACAAAACTCATAATTGTTATTGATTTTTGTCGGTGGCTATTATATGTGTGATTCTTAGATCTGAGATCACCACAGCACTAGCATATGAGATATTATGCTTTGGTATCACTCCACGTGCTCTTAGCCAAAGGCCACTAATAAGGTAAACCGTTGGACATGTGTTCAAGTATGTACAGTTTGTAAGGTGATAATATGGGATTCATCACCTTTACTACTAGAGGTGTGTTTCTATGAGTCATATAACTTTTGCATAACGAAACATTTTGCGCAAAGTAGTATGGTTTGAAAATGAGCTTTTTGAAAATCCATTTGGTAATTGCATTAGAGTTTATTACATTCATAAAGAAAGCTTTAAATGGTTTAACATTCAAACATTCCCTAGGACTTTCTTGAAACACAGTTTATAGAAGGTCAATCTGGTATGGTAATAATACTATATGGTTCATGTGGAAGTACCTCATATTTATCATTACATGGGTGGCCTATACACCTTCCTAGAGGCCAATTTGAGTCTAGTGGAAGTCACTTTAATTATAGAGGCTGATCATGTTGACTGTTTGTTTTGAAAAGTGTTTTCAAAGTCAAATAGTCTATTCATAAATAATTGATAAAAATCTCTCAAGTTATTGTGGGGCTCGTCTACTGTGGGAATGAAGAACATATCTAATCACATACACTAAGGTTGATCGGATCAAGTTTGGATTAAGTATATAAAACCATAGGGTGTTCCCTACAGAAGTGTGCCGCCCATCATAAAGAAGAGAGAGAAAATTCATTTTTTCTTCTCCATCTTTTTCTTCTCTAAGTTAAATTATTCAAGAGTTTAATAATCAAATAACCCTGAATCCTCTTCTCGATTTGTAGATCGTGTGGATCAAGGATAGAGATCGGGTGACGATGAGAATCCAAAGTAGGTGGCAGTGGCAGTGACCGGCTGTAGCGATAGCAGCGGTCCGGTAGTGAATGGGGGCCACAAGAAGGAGTAAGTGTGAAGTTTCATTCCGAACTTGGTGGATGTTTTGGCTATGTATAAACCTTCCTCTTCTCTTTTGGATGTATAACTACATAGCATCAAATATTAATATTGGTAATTCATCTTTTGGGTCCAGATGTCATGGGTCCATTTTTCAAAATTGGATTCTGCCATCGATGATCTCACTAAAAGGTCAAATGAGCAAACCTTATCTTTTTCAAGAGGATACTGCTGGACTGTCTCTCGACTAGTGGTCTTACTAGGAGCATGCAGTGTCACTGGCTTGTCACCGATTATTTGATCAACACCATGTTCAAAACAGGGTTCCTAACAATAGGTGTCCATCATGTTAGTCTATTGGCAATCCGGCAACGGAAACAAATATTTAATTCTTTTTGGAGAAAAACCCAAATCGCTTATTAACATAAACCAAGATTAAAATCATACAACATATATTTTTAATATTTATCTAACATAAATCTCAAAACAATCTCATGAACACATACAAGGATAAATTTTAGAAATTACCTTTCGCTCTAAATAGAACTACAGGGCCATCAATCTTCTAAATTCTTCACCAACATGAAATCTATGAAATCTCCTTAAGGATTATTTAGTTTGGGGCATTTATCACTTTGAACTCTCTAAACTTTCTCACTTATAAAATTCAGCCACTTCACTTTTTTGAAGGGAGGATGGAATGAATTTTCTAAGGCCTTAGGATCCAATTTATATGACTCTTTAAGGTGGTGGTAGAAACTCAATAGTAGCTAGTAATTACAAAAATTACCTATAACTATTAATTAATATAAAAAAAAAGGATCAATCACATGAATGGCATATGACATGGGTGAGCCGGCCATAAGTATATAAAGGTGTGGATCCATACTTCTAAGTAAAAGTCCATTCCACTTTTAATTAATTAATTAAATATAATAATTACTATAATTAATCATAATTAACTATGAATAAAATTTAAAAATAACCCACATATTCACCACATGTATGGTCAGCAATAGGGTGTAATTTGACCATAGTTTGGCTTTAAATTAATTTTTAGTTAATTGATAAAAGTCTTATTCATCAAATTACCAAATTGCCCAATGACTCCCTAATGACAATTTCAATTCTAATGAACTTTAGAAGAATTGATTACCCAACCTGATTAATCAAAACAATTCATATAAGAAGAAATTAATGAATCATATTAATCGATTTATATTATTTATGACAATATTAAATTTCCCAAATTGTTAAATTACCCTTCAACTCCTTAAATACAATTTTGGCCTTTCCAAGAACTTTATAAGAATTAATTAAGTAATATCGTTAATCAATTGAATCCATATATATAAGAATTAATTAATTAATAATATTAATAAATTTTAATTCTCATGATAAATAATTAATTCTCAATTAACCCAATATCACGCTTAATTCTGTAAGTAAAGCTACATGACATTGGAATTAATAAATTAATTTATTTACCTTATTATATTGAATAATCTCATTATTGTTATAATTTTTATTCTCTTTCTTCTAATTATGAAATTATCCTTGAGTTGTTTGAAATTCTTTGTGTGTGACTGCTTAAGTTCTACATTATGCCGGTAGGAAGATTTCACAATTCTTTGTGATTTTATCTTATTGTTAATCAGACTCATTTACTCTTTAAAACTCCTTTTAAATTAACATTCAATCATCTCCACGATTAGTTAACTTAAACTCTTACACCAATATTGACTTCAAGTAAAGTGTCAAGGTCATATGTGAAATGAGAAGTATAATATCTTCAGAAAGAACCTGTAATGATTATTAGTGTATAACTAATATCCCTCTATCTAGTCATAAGCCCGATTAGTCATAGATGAATCATATGAATCAAGTATGCCTTCATACAAATAGACTATGGCTTTACATAAAACTCATTTCAATACATTCACTTTGCAAAGATTTCTCATTGCTATGAAGTGCATAAATCATAGGACTTTCTTTGCTCAAATACAGGGATGATGGATTATGTGTTAACTACTCATAGCCTTCATACATGATAAGCCATACCCAATGGTTCACTCTTTGTCGTCCTTGGTTAGGAGCTTTTTAAGTGATGTCAAAGTATGATATCCCATGTATAAGATATCATGATATCTCAAGTCTAATGATCACTTGTACCATAGTCATTAGAAAATATCTCATTAATAGTTGTATTCTTCACTAAATGACTATATAATTATCTTGATATTCTCCACCATAGATGATCATGAAAACAATCATCCTAGATGTTAAGAACATAGGCTATGTAATAGCCTTTCTGGATTATCAATGTCATACCTTAATAATCCTATGACTACGAACATTTAGATCTTAGTCATCACCAAGCATGATCATCTATCAAGATTTCAAGTGTATAACCTAAAATCAAAGATTTTATCATGATATGTATAAATCAATGTAAACATAAAATACTGTCTCCAACAAATAGAATAAACATTATAAATATAATATCTCTATTGAATAAATAAATCATATATTGTTGATATTCATGACAAAAAGATTATTCACACGAGTAGAGAAGGTAGAGGGGAAGGAGAAGCTCTCAACTACTCTAATGGCCTTAATCAACCACCACACCACCAGAGTCACCATTGGACAGCCATTGGAAAATGCCATCACCATTGAATTCTTCTTTAATTCAAAAATCTATCACCTGACCTCTAATCTTAATCCAAATGAACAATCGTTTAGGGTTTACTTTTCGGATCACAAGCTCAACTCATAAGCATAGTGATTATTTGGAGATGAGCGAAAAGATGAGAGAAAAACTATTTCTCTCTCTTTTTTTAACTTAAGCGGCCAAGGTTGTCATTAGGGAAAGATGAGCATTCATCTTCCTTATATAGTCAATTGAGTTTGAGACAATTCCCAAGGGCCCAAAGTCCAATTTATTTAATAAACACTCCGAAAATGAAATGAGGCTCATTATGTCTAACATAATTATGGTTTTCCACCAATTCAACTTTATGTTCGATATAATAAAAATGTTTTATCTAATTTGTTCGGTAAAATTCAGACATAATTTAGGCCTTGGCTCAATAGCCAATTACATCCTATTAAATTCTTAAAGGGCCACTAGGGTTTTTCTTTGACCACAAAAATATATTTTGACTTGTAATTAATTAAATCAATATTTAATCAACTTAATATGCCGATCAAATATTTTATAATTAAATCATAGCGCAGTGTGATAAAGACTTAACAAATTAAATTAATTAATGATTTAACTCTTAAATCAAGCTCTCCAAGAACAATTCAGATATCTTTAAATATGATTTCAACGAAAATCTTTTATCCCTTAGATATGTGACCTAATAGGTTCTAGATCTCATTAATTGGTGGGCTTCATAAGGACTTATGAGTTTTATCCAAGCTAAAGATTGGACTTTACCCTTAAAACAATTTTTAAGTTAAAACAATTAATTCAATCATCTAAATGATCGATTAACTTAAACCACCAAGCTTATGTTGAGCTCTAGCAAAGCAAGGCACACAGGATACTCGTTAAATGAGAAGTAGTTTTGAACCCATTTATGCCATAGCCTCGATTAGTCTTAAGGCTTTGATTAACTTTAAACCCTACCAGACTAACCTTATAAATTATATGAGCCCTTATGTATCTAGATAATAGATTTATGGAAATTCTTCTCATACCATAATACTTTGATAAAAGATTTCTTTATTCAAAAGGTACATAACTCATCAGACTGTTCCTATAATATAGATGTCATGTATCTCATCTTATCCCCTTATAGACTTTCCGTACAAGAATACATACCTAATGGCTCACCCATAGTATCTCTTCGCTAGGGTCATGTTGAATGATATCAAAGTTTAATATCCCGCACATTAGTACTATGTTGATCTCATATCTAAGAATCACAAATATAATAGTAACCGAATAAATCTCATTAACAATCAATGTAACTACCAATGTGATTTCTTAAGCGGTAACACTTAGTGATTAAATCTCTACTAATCACCTACGTACCTATCTCAATATTCTCTAATACTAATGATTATGAGAACATTATTCTTCTTTCGAAGATGATAGTGCAGTAATAGTCTTTTTCAATTATCATTATCCCTTCACGAAAATCCTATGACTATGTGGATCTTAGACGTTAAGGTATTTGGATCTCACCTAGCGTGATCACTATCACAGTTCTAAGTGTATATCTAAGATCCGAAAATCTATCAAGTATGTCAGACATTGCCATTTTCAACATTACAATAATTAATATTATAGATTAAATATTCATTTAAATACAAAGTATTTAGTTTAGTTTATATCTTAGTCATATTATGACTTATTCACAAAAGTAAATGACTCTATCGGGGCAAACCCAATTGGCTTAACATACATTATAGAAGACCATGGTCTCACGTGTTTATAGCCAATCACCTCCCCTGTTTAAGATTTATCTGAAATGTTCTTGGAACTAGCATTTAGTCGAACTAATAATCCTTGTATCTATAGCCAAATAAAGTTGGAATAATTCCCTCACATGCATCTTATGCGTTTAAATACAAATAAACTCATAGATTAACAATTCATAAACCCATATATGTCCATAGACGATTAAATAAATCATTATTCTTAAATTTATTGCGATATTTTGAATGCACTATGTGAGAGTACATGATTAATATGTGATTCACATCATATTGAAAAAGCATATTGATTATATGTGTATTAGTCTCATCATGATCTCCTCATACACACATAATAAACATTTTTTTTCAATACAATGTGAATCACATATTAAAACAGTCATGCATGTATCATATCTCACATACATGTATATATAAAACAATTCATTTCATATATATTATTTCCATCAATTTATTTCAATGTGACATAATGCTTATAATATGTTAATCTAAATAAATCTTAGATTTAACTAGCATTATTAATAATTAATCATACTAGTCATATTCATAGTTCATCGCCAATCTATTATAATATTCTATTAAAACTTCAAAGAATTTTTCAAGCATTAATTTTTCAAGTTCGAAATCTTCCAAGATAAGAATAATATTTAGTGTGGGAAAAACTTTTTACATATAGAACTCTTTCCAAAATGAGAAACATAATCATATAAGACAAAATTTTGAATTTAAGAACACTTTGAAAAATCAAAACTTCTCATATGTTTAAACTGAAATATTAGACAATTTTAATTTTTAATTCATAGAAAATTAACACTTTACAAACACTTTGCAATATTTAATTTTTCAAGTCACATAATTTTAATTCTAAAGGTTTTAATATCTCAAAATTAATCAAGCAATTTAAAATTACATAACACCCAATCTATGTGACACGATGGCGGCACAACGCGTCAAAACACATTGAGCCCCATTACTGCTGCACAGATAGTAGCCCGCTACTATACAGTCGACAACATGTTGTTGTCATGTACAACAGCAGTTGTCTAGTATAACAGCAGTTATCGCCACTGTACAGTGGCCCGGACAATATGTGCGACTGGTTGCCGATGTTGTACACGTTGCCCATGAAAGCAAAAGCAAACTAACTTAACAAAAGCAAAAAGCTTGAAAATAACTAAACTTAAATGAAATCTAGTAAATGATAAGGAATCTGACTAATTAAAAGACGATGGAAATAAAGCAGAAAGCTAAAAGGATTCATCAATTCTTGGATACATATTCTATAGAGTAAAGAAATTACAACTACAATCTAAATGACAACTTTAAAAGTTAAATGGGAATTAGTCATTGAATGAATAATTGAGATTATTCACACAAGCCAAAAACATGTAAAGCAAAATTAACCATTACTTTGAACTTCAGGCAACATAAACCCATTGATGGATTTTGATAAGCCAAGAGTCATATTGCGATGCTGTTGAACTAAGTTGTCATGTGTTTATTATGTTGGTGCTAGACAAATTTTTGATGGTGTGTTGGACCTTTTGTAATGTTGATGATGAATTCTATTTATAGGCAAAACTATTTGGCTTAATGAGCTTGTTACTTGGTTGCCAAGCTTGCTTTAGTGGCAAGTAATGACTTCCTACTTTTCCAGGCGAACTTCTCTCCACGTTCGGCTGATTTTATGCTTGCCGTTGGTAACTTCTCCCGATTCTAGGCTTGTTCACCTATTTTCTCTCCCACGTTTTGGCTTAATGTAGCCGTTATTTTATGTAGGTTCATACCTTTAGTTCCAATCTTTCCTCCGATTGGCCATAAACCCTTTTCCTTGATTTTAGCGGCTTGAGCTATTCTCCCCCCTTCAGTTTCAGGGCCAAAGTGGTATCCATTCAAACTTCCTTGATTTATGCGTCCACTCTCTATATTTTATAGGATCACTTCTAATCGACTAGTTCTCTCTCTCTCTAGTTGCTCGAATAGCAAGTAGTCAAATCGGCCGATCTCCTTAATGGAATCAAAGAATGACTTTGTTGGCCAGTTAGCACTTGGTTAATGCAACCCTGGTCGTTTTCAACATACTTCTCATTATTTCCCGTTAAATAATTTATTACTTGTTCCTGCCATTAAAAAGCATCATATTTTTTGCCTCTGAATTTACTAAGAAGAATAATGTATTTTTTGAATTTCATACATCTTATTCATGTATTAAGGATCATCACACAAGACTATTTTGCACCAAGAGCCGAGTAAAAGTGCTCTCTAATACTTTTTCCTATTGCCACCAATGACTCAAAAATTACTCTCATTGGTGAACGGATAAAGCTTGGCACATGGCACTCCCATCTTTGACATCTATCTTTCAAACAAGTTCATTCTATTTTATGCATGAATAATGTGCCCATCTATTTCTCATCTAAACATTTTGCTATTTTTGATTTTTTCCAACAAGCGAATTTCCATAACGTTTCTTTTAATATTTCTATATAATTGATCATGAGCCCTTAGATTTTTTTTTTCTTTTTTGGCGGTGGAGCCTAAGTATGATTACCTTAATCGATGGTCAAAAGTAGTACACATATTTTTTTTCTTATCGCTTTAATGGACATACATAAATTTTTCCTATTGCTAGAAAATTATGTCAAAATCATTTTTTATCCCTTTCACCATGTTTTAGAAGGATTTTTTAATTGAGAATTAAAAAGCCATCCAAGCTGATTAGGGTGGCGAATTTCAATGTCTCAAAAAAGTTTTTAATCTGTTGATACTATACACCATCTCACCTATCCTCATACACATCAAAAAAATGGCGCAGTCAAGCGCAAGCATCGACATTTAGTTGAAACTGATTTATCTTTATTAGCCCATGCATGCATCCTTAAGCATTTTTTGGCTCATTCATTTCAAACTTTTGACAAAAGTATTAATCTAATAAAATCTACCATTATTTCCAACAAAACACCATACTAAAAATGTTTTCATCAAATCTCTTATTATTGAGCTCTACGAACTTTTGAGTGTACTTGTTCACCTAATTAACAATCCTGTAATTCTCACGTAATTGATTATCACTCTAAAATGTGTGTTTTCCTTGGTCATAATAACTCTCATAAAGGTTATATTTGCTTCGCTCCCCGATTGGCCAAATTTACATCTCACATTGTGTAGTATACGATGAAGCTCGTTTTTCCTTTCAAGGAGATGAGTAAACCCCTGCCCACCGCTATTTCTTGTAACACTTGTTGCCATTTATCCTCTTTGGAGATCTTGTACACTCCTCCAGCCCACGATGCAATACCATAAGCTTCCAATATGCTTAACACTTTATGCAAGCCTATATCGACTCCTGTTTTGGTCCAATTCGCAACGACACGCCATGCCTTCACCTTTAGTTCCCACTAATTCTCCAACCCAAAACCAATACATTTATAATGAGAGGTCTCCTTAGGCCCACCACAACTCTCCTTAACTCTCCTTCATTTCTCACTACATTTCCATCCACACGTCCAAACTAACCCAACTACCATGGGTCTATCTCAACTCTCCCTAACTCTCTAAATTAGCAAGGCCCACCTCCCTTTGTTTCCCCTAGAACCCAACATGGCACACTTTCTACCTCTCCCTCTAATGCCTCTAAGCGTTTCCCCTCACTCTACCGCAAATTTACACCTCATAGTCACTCGATCTAAATATCAAAGTTCCAAGCCTAAAAAGTTTATTAATGGAAGCTTATTTTCTCGTACTTGGTCCTCCCCTACTAGAAACAATATGCTTCTCATCTGCCATCAAACATACATAATGGCATGAAGTTATGAATATTGAGTTTGATGCTCTACTTTGAAACTAGATATCGGAACTCACTATTCCACCACTGAATGCAAATGTCGTTAGTTGTCACAGAGTATTTAGAATCAAGAGAAAGGTGGATAGTACTAATGATCGTTTCAAAGCATGTCTTATCGTTAAGGGATATCATCAATAAGCTGAGATTGACTTCACTGAAAATTTCAATCCTCTGGTTAAACTCTAAACCACAAGTGTGGTCCTCTCAGTGTCAATCTCTTGACAATGGTCAATTAGCCAGTTGGATGTGCAAAATACTTTTCTTCATGGAGAGCTAAAAGAACCAGTCTATGACTAAACCACCTTGATTCACTAATCCTAAATTTTCCAGCCATGTTTGTCACCTTAAAAAGTCTCTTTATGGACTAACACAATCTCCCTAGCCTTGGTTCTTTAAACTCAGTAAAACTTGAATTTCTCTCATATTTAGTCTTTCGAAATCTTATTCTTATTTATTCATATTTAATTTAGGTATTGTTTAAATTCCCATTCTCATCTACGATGAAGATATTATCATTACTGATTTCAAATGCTAGCACATGCTAAGGCCTACCTACGATGACGATATATAGTTCAAGTGGAGGGAGAATTTAAAAATTATTATATGATAGGTGGGAGTAAAATAAAAGAAAAAAACAATAAGGACAAAAAAAAAATATTTTAAACTTTTTTTTTGTCCCGCCCAAATGAAAGGAAGAAAAAAAAAATCAAAATTCGAAATTGAGTGGACCTAAAAGGCCCTCTAAAAAATCAAAATTCGAAATTGAGTGTATCCAAAATATTTTTGTGGTTTGGTACAAACTTTTTTGTGTCTCAATGGTAAGTGTTAGCCTATCAATAATCATAAGATTTTTATCCATAAGTTTGAGACTATTTCATGAGTTACCTTATATTAGAGTATTAGTTAACTTGATTCTACTTTGCATTGAATAAATTCAGCTCTCATGATTGCAAATAATGATTGGATAAATGGATCAGATGGTCATCTATTTTGCAAGTTTCAAGTTATTGATTAAATCCAATAGATTGTGGTTCAACAAATTTGGCTAGTTTCTTCTGCTTTTTTTTTCTTTTTTTAATTTATTTATGATGATTTGAAAATTTCTTATCAAATTTGAAATCTGAAAATGTTGCCATTGAGTTGAATTATTTTTGCCTTTCAGCTTGTAGCTTTTTGTGATGAATGGATTGCTCGAGAAAGCCTGTAAAAAGCCTCTAGAATTGGTTATGGAATTCTGATCATTGATGTTATGCCATTTTTTGTGAGCATATTAGGTAATGTATGTTGAATTATTTGATATTTATTGAGTTTTATGATAATAGTAACTATTATATTGCTTAGCTTGTTTCGGGATGATCATGGATTGTTTGTTTAGCATGTTTTGGAACTTGAATTGAAAAGTAGTATGCTTCATAAATCAAATCAGAGAGCTATACAATATACAAAATAATATGCTTCAATTGATTAGTATGACCTAATGCCATAAAATAATATAATCAATATAAACAAAATAAAAAATTTCACAAGTTTTAAATCAATTGCGAAATACCTCCAAACAACATTCAAAACAAACAAATCATTCTTACAATACCATTTTCCCCAAAACACCCCTTGTTTAAAAAAGTAAGCATAATTTTATCATATTCAATTATGATCTTAATTCATGCTTTATTTAACAAATCAGCATAAATAAATTTCTACTAATTTTGGGGACATGAGAACTTTGGTTAGAGCTAACTATTTTTTCAGAGCTTAAGTACCAGTATCACTTTTATCTATCCTGAGGAGTTGTACTCAGTTTGCAAGATAAACTTGCTCCCTCTCAATAGGCTCATACATCATAACCAAGTTGCATTCTCCACAGATATGCCTAGTGGTATCAAAATCTACAAGACACTCCAAAAGATTGTTGATCGAGTTCACTTTTGAAACAATAGTAATCATATTGTCAGATTCAAAAAGATTAATCTAGTTCTTACGTTTCTCTTAATTTTCTTTTTTGTGCCTATATTGCAGCTTTTCATTAACAAACTAGTTTCCCTTCTTTTTCTTATTTATTTTAATTTCTTTCTCAATTCATCATCAAATGCATAAATATATTTTCTTCTTTTTATCCTTCACACATATTATTTCTTTAAATTAAAACCTTGTTCACCTTTGTATTTCTTTGTATTTCTTTTCTTTTCTTTTCTTTTCTTTTCTTTTCTTTTCTTTTCTTTTCTTTTCTTTTCTTTTCTTTTCTTTTCTTTTCTTTTCTTTTCTTTTCTTTTCTTTTCTTTTCTTTTCTTTTCTTTTCTTTTCTTTTCTTTTCTTTTCTTTAATCTACTTCTCTCTCTCCTCTCAATTTTATGTCCATATTTCCTCTACTACAAACAAACAATACCTCAATACTACATAATATGCTTTTTTATTTTCTCTTCCCCTCTTTTTCATATTTAAAAAAAAAAAAATTTCTAGTGTTCTAACACACATATATATAATTAAATGTACGTAATTTTCATTGCCAAACTATATTTAAGAAATCATTATTTTCACTATCTCGATCTTGACTTATCCTAATCAATAGAAACAACATTAATGACACTTAAATTTTTTGTTGAAGTATTTATAATACAATTATATTTTTAAAAAAATTTTCCAGTATTTTATAATATTGTTTAATTTATCATATAATTTATCTACATATAAAAAATATTATTTATAATTATTATAATTTAAAATTCACATAATTTACCTCCCTTTTACTTCTAGTTCCGCTATAGTTAGTAAAACATCTAAAGAGGAGAATTATAGAGCACGATTTCCCTTCTTCTTCTTTTTTTCCCCCTCTCAAATCCACTTAACTCACTACTATTTATATGCTCAAAATAAAACATAATTATTATAACATGATGTCCTTTTCTTCGCTGTTTTACAATCGTGAAAAACTAAACAATCCCCAAAATATATATTACGTAATTTGTGAAAATCTTTGACCAAGTAAGAAGATAAAGTCAAAGTAAAAATATATATTTTAATAACTTAAGGTTATTATAGTAATTATACTTTTCATTTATATTTAAATATCTTAAGTTACTATAAACCAATTCTATCAATTAATATCGGAACTTATTATTCCAATTTTAAAACATGATATAATTAAATACATAAATATTATAAAAAATACTCTTAAAATGAAAGGAGTTGCTTCTGTTCAAAGAACATAATCATCTTGAACTAATTTCGAACTATTATGTAATCTTTAAGTTCAACAATGCCTATACTTTCTCAAAATTATCCCTCTAAACCAATATGAACTTCTAACCAATAGATTAATAATGCCCTATGAATCTCTACTCCAAAAGTGAATCAAATAAACTTTATATTTTTCACCCACTTGTAATATTAGATCTTCAAAATGACACACTACAATCCAAAAAAACACTTTTTTTGAGTATAAAATATACCAAATACATGTAAATCCACTACCCTCGTTCTACCACATGCTTGTTATTGGTTAGTGTCTTAAAAATGAAACTTTATTCCGATTTTGCTCATGTGACAAGCATTGGAATTGGAAAGGAAATTATTAATATCGTAATAAAATATACAAATATTCTTATCTTTATCTTATGACAACTTGCCCTAATTTTTTATCAATACTTTTTGGGTCCATAATCTTCTAATGATGATATATGCATATCCTATCCTACCCTAAAAAAGGATCTTTTTGTCGTATATAGTTTGCCTAGCTTTTTTATTGCTTTAACGTAATTTTGGGAGAAAACACTTTGGAAATTGCTTTTCACACTTTATTAGGACAAGTTGAATGAATCTTCCTTAGATTTTTATTTATTTATTTCTTTTTATTTTTTCAATTTTAGATTTATTCGATTTTAATTTTTATATATTTTTAATTTCATTTTTATAGTTAAAATTAAATTTATTAAAAATAACTTATAAATATTTTATTTTATTTTATTAAAATAATACAGGACACATTAAATATTAAACATATTATTAATATCCCTAAAATAATTTTTATTCTAAATATAAAAATGAATTTAAGGACTAAATTGAACCACCGAAACATTTACTACCAAAAAATTAAAAAAAAAAAAAACCTCTTGTTTTTCTTTCTCCTTTTCTTTACCTTATGGCCGACATGTATATAGGGAGGTATTATCTTTGACTTTTTTTTTTTTTTTTTTCTTTAACCAAATATTATTGTACTCTTTTGTTTTTTTAAGCGCGCACAATAAACGTCATGGGGAATGAAAATGATTTTTTTTAAGTTACAAATCTTGCTCACAAAAAAGTCTAAGATCAATGGAAACAATTTAATGGCTCTCACACCTACCAATCCATTTTCTTATTGACAAAGTGTTACGATTTGATTCCTTGCTTAGGAATAGGGAACATAGCTTGAATTTGGCATGTGAAAGAAACTACATTGTTTTTCACGTTAAGTTCAATTTTATAAGATCCAAGTTTAATTTTTTAAGTGTTAAAAGACTAAGTTAATGGTTTGAAGTTATATCCCATTGTTTACATAATTATGGGGAGTTTAGTTTGTTTGGTATTATATTATATGAAATTATAATACTCTTGAAGTGAAAAAAATACACTATTTTGAATTAGCTAAAATATAGAACTTATTATTGGAAAAACATAAAACCACAAGAAAAATAGTTGTTAAGCCTAAACCCTTAGTTGAGACTTTAACTCATAAATTAGATGGTCTAAACCTCAAATCCGTAATCTAATCATTATGAGAACTTAATTTGTTTATTTCAAATCATAAACTCGCAAACCTTATATGACCTAGAACTAATACTCATGGATCTGATCATTTAGCCTTTTTCTTTTTTGGCCAAATCATTTAGCCTTAGGAAATTTGACATGTTTTTATGTACATAATTAAGCTTCCCCACCATATTCGGTACTTTTAACTATTTTATAAACCGTTTCATCTATATATATATATATATATAGCCATTTTTTTAAAGAGACTCTCTTCTAGGAGATTTTCTTCTTCTTCCTCGTCATCTTCCTCATACACGACTCCCTAAATTAAAGGAGTGCTTGCTCATACCTTTACCTCTAACTCTAACTCTAACTCTGTGAAAAAAAATAATGAGATAATATCTAGAGAAACCAAGAGAGTTCATGGAAAAGAGATGAGACTGGCAAATTAGTATATTCCAAAAATCTCTAAAGCCAAAATATATAAGCTTGGAGGAGTATCACGAAAATATGGTTTCATGATAAAAATGGTCGAAAACATCATATCTATAAAGATCGGACAAGAGTCTTTTCAACTTTTGTTCGAGGAGTTGCTGAAGCAGCACAAAGAAGATGGATATAAGTTCATCTATCTAGATATGGTCCAAGTTAGTATTCGACCAATGATTAGGCTAGGCCTTGAAATATACACTCATATAGCCTTAAGAGATAAGAGGCACAAGAGATACGGTTATTCTCTGTTGGGGATAATATAATCATCGATTGGTGACGGTCCGTTATACTTTGAGTGTTACTCGGATTTCTGTCATCATTAACATTCACATCATGAAGACACTCACCATGGATCCGCATATGACCGGCTTCGAAATGGAGGCGATGTCGAAACATATAATGCTTATCTATAGAGTCAACTATAAAACAATGCGCACACTTATCCTGAAAAGGCAACCACTCCCATAGAATATAAAAAAGGGAGAAACTACCTTGTTCATCACCAATCCTGAGAAGGCCAACACAGTGGTCCCTCAGATTAAAAAATGGGATAAAGTAAGATTTCTAGAGAAATGAGACTCTGAAAAATGCAATTCTAGAGCCTAACGCTCCCTAGAGAAACTTATCTCAAGCCAAAGAAAGAGAAGATGGAAGCGTAGAGATTAACTTCTCTATAGGAAGAAAAGTATGTATATGGGAAATAGGGTCCTCTAGAGCACAAACTACTAGACACTCTACTACGTCAGAGGACTGGGGATTTATATCACCCCTAGTATAGGGTAGAGACACCAGTCCCTTCCACAAGACCTGAGTCTCCCACTCCATCCGACATGGGATATGCTTACCATGTCAATAGAGACATCTTGGTATTAGAGAACCAAGGTGATTCCTACTTGGTGACAAGAATACAGATGTTACATACTTCCAAACATAACAAAGAAAAGAGGCTCTAGTTTGAGAACATTCTTACCCCTGAAGAACAAGAAGACTCAAAAGACATATTCAACTAGTATGTCGAGAAAGGCTCAAAGAAGTTCCTAGAAATAGTAAATCATCGAAAAAAGGAAGAATTTATGGCTGAATTCCAAGCCCCATATGCCCAAGGTGATTAATGCCTCATGTTAAACAATACCCTTAGAACTTGGAAGATAAAGGATTCTAAAAGAGACATTCAAGCAATTCACCCTCCATTGTTAAATCTAGAAGTAGTGGCCATGGATTCAAACTTGAACATAGAGATTTTTCAAGATTCTCAAGATCCGTATAAGAATTATACGCCTCTTAAGAAGGAATATTCTCCTTCAAAGATATAGGACAAAGGTAAAGAAAAAAAGATCATTTGATCTTATCCACCAACTACTATGGGACCGTTCGACTCCACCAAATGTCGGATACGCATGCCTAACAACTAGCATCTGCTTTTAGGAAAATATCTTCTGACTTTTTAAAGTAGTTTGTTTTACTTGGAATTATTATCTGACAACCAAGATTTACACACTGCAGATAAAAAAAAAGTGAAGCAAATTATAAAGCCGTAAACTATATAGATAAACCCTTTCAAAAAAATATATGGGGGGTTTTAATAACTTATAGCAGAAATTCTGGCAAGGAAGAAGAATGGCTGCAGTTGGGGACTCAAAACATACTTTACACATATGGGAATTGGAATCCACATTTTCCATGTATTTGAGTTCTTTCTCCTTCATCTCTTGCATTCTTGCTTGAAAAATAATGTAAATAGTGAATAAATGGTCCATTTAGGAGTGAATCTTGACAATGGTACCTCTTTACAGTGCATTTAGATTATAGTTTAAATTACGATTTTGGGTGTAAAACTCTCTTTAAAATAATTTGTTTTACTCAAAATTATTATTCAACAACTTTTGTAAAGTTTTTAACTTTTTCTTTCTGTAAAGAGTGGTTGTAAGCGAAAGAGATACCTTATGTCTTTATGCGTTTTCCTTTTAGACCAATATTCAAGGATGCCTGCATGCTCCTGGCTGAATATCAAAATTGTAGCTTTGATCTTCTTCCTAAGTTTTCATATTCCATAAAAAAAACACTTTCTTTATAAATATAATAATTCAAATATCTCCAGATTACTTATGAATCCCTCTATTCTATATTCTCTCATCTCCCTTCTTTCAATACTCTTAAATCTTCCACACTCAATATCTCTCGCTATCCATCTTCTCAATCTCTTCATTTGTATCCTGAAATATATCTATATATCAAAGCCAACTTAAAAACTGCTAAAGCATTATATTAAGAGCTCGTTTCGTTCGATTTTTTAGTGGGAATGAAATGAAAATTTCATTATATTTCACTATTTGGTTAGAAAGAATGATGGAATGGGAATTATTTTTTTATTTATATTTGAATAAAAATATCATTATTTCATTTATATCTAAATAGGTATCTTTTGTGGGAATTAAACTAAGCATCTATTTGTATAGTATTTTTTCATATTTTTAAAATTTTATTGTAGTACTTATGTAATTTTTGAAAATTTTTAAATGAATACGAAAAATTATTATTCTCATTTTGACTCCTATTTATTTCATGTATAATCAAATAGATATCAAAAAATCATCATTTTCATTTTCATTTCATCTCATTTGTCATTTGTATTCTCATTTCTATATAAAAAAAAAAAATCAAACCAAAGAGCCATAAAATTATGAATCTCTCATTAATATTCTTTATTTAAAAATACAAATTATATCAAATAATATTCAGTATTATTTTTCTATTAACTCTCTAATCTGAAAATTTATTATAGAATTGCACCAAAATATTAATTTCAACCCCAAAAAAATAAAAAGAAAGAGAGAAAAGTGTCGACTAGTAATAACTTTTTTTTTGGTATTCGGCCAAAAAAAATGAAAAGTAATAACTTTTGTGATTGGATTACAAACAACCTTAATTTGATGCTGGGAAGAGTAAGGCAATAAGACAATGCCAGCAAATATTTATTATGCTTCCATAAAATTATCACAGCCCACTTGGCTGCTTCCTTTATGCTCCCATTTAATTGCAATGCGATCCATATCATGTGTTGTGGGATCTAAACGCAAACAAAGGGAAAGATAAGTTGTTTTTTCTTTTCTTTATATATATATATATATATATATTTTTTTTTTTTTTTTTTCTTTCTTAATTGCATGCATTGCGTCTTTGAAGCAAATTAAGTCGTGCCTTGGATCCACGAAAACAAGAATCCTTTCGCGAGAGTTGAGATGAGAATATACATACACAAAATAACTTCTCAAAAAGTATATTTTTGTCATTACGCATATCCTTACTGGTTAAGCGGTGAGAAACATCAAACCCACGAGAAAACATCCAACGAATCGGATGCATAAAATCCTTATGAAAGAGTTGAGATGAAACCCATTATATGAAACCTACCGTTGTCTCTTTGCAAGAGTTGCATGCAACCCTAGCTAGCTCTCATGGGAGGATTGCAAATTCAAACAGATTGCACAACTTGATATAGGAGCTGATCATACATGTTACTTGGGTACAAAAGCTCTTTATTTTGCAACACAAAATTTCAAGACTACAGTCTGATCCTTGTTCAATATTGGGTCATTTTCGGAGAAAAGAAGTGATGGTAAAACTTGCAAATATTGGAAAATAACCCTAAATAATAATAATAATTAGGTACCCAGCCCATATCAACTAGGTTAGATTGCTTTCATTAAAAAAATGAAAAAAAAAATTTGATAATTGAGGTGAATTATTTAGGTCTACCAATCCGCTGACATTTCTTCATCACCCCCCCATCCATTGTTCTCTCTCTCTCTCTCTCTCTCTCTCTCTCTCTCATTACTTACTCAAGATGGACGCGTAAGGGTTCGGATCCATAAGTAGGCGATGAAATGGTACTCATGCCACCAACCTCAAATCCAATACCCAGAAATTTTGAAAAAATACTAGGAGGGAGAGAGAATAAAAGAGCTAGCTTGAAGCTTAGCTGTTACATCTCTTTTGGCCCTTAATGCTCAAAAGCCCATAACATTTTGTCCCCACTTCTCCTCCTTCAAAACTAAACGTCCCCCTCCATAACTATTGAAGGAAGAAAGAAAGAAGTGTTTGTTACAGAGATTGGAAGAAGAATGAAGATCCGATGCGACATGTGTGACAAAGCAGAGGCCTCTGTTTTCTGCTCGGCAGACGAGGCTGCTCTCTGCGACGCATGCGATCGCCATGTCCACCATGCTAATAAGCTTGCCACCAAGCACAACCGTTTCTCTCTCCTCCACCCTTCTTTCAAAGAAATCCCTCTTTGTGATATCTGTCGGGTAAAATTCTATCTTCTCTTTAAGGGAACTGAATTTTCATTTGAACGATTCAATTAAACTTTAAAATCTTAACCGACAATTCATTAGCTGTCTTTACTTTTTCATCGCAAGATAAGTTTTGTGATCTCATTAAAGTTAATCTGGTTAGCGTTTTGTCAGTTTCTTAAAGAAATTCTTCTAGGATCATCACTGATACACTATTTGACAAATGAAATTATGTCACATACGTGACTATCAAATAATATTATTTTATTTATAAACTACAAAAATAATTTATCAGTCGTACGCGTATAAGAATTTCTCTGCTTATATGACATGACGTTTCTTTCTCTCTATAGACTAAATGTCACTTAGATCGGCTTGATATTTCTTGTTTGAATCAATTTCTTAATTGTTTAAGCTTTTAAGATAATTTGAAATAAACGATCCACCCTTTGTTGTACGGTTTACAGGAGAGGAGGGCCTTGCTCTTCTGTCAAGAAGATAGGGCAATTCTATGTAGAGAGTGTGACATTCCAATTCACAAAGCAAACGAACAAACACAGAAGCATAGTAGGTTTCTTCTCACAGGAGTGAAGCTCTCTTCCACTTCTTCCGTATATCCGACTACAATTAACTCTACAACAACAACAACTTCCTCCTCAAATGGCGGCTCGGAGCCTGCAACCATTATTAATGACAGCAAAACTACTAGAAGCTCCTCTAAAATATCGAATAAGAGACCAAAAACAACAGGAGGCTGCTGTTATAATAGTACTAATAATAATACTAATGGTGGGTTAATGATGTTTAATACACAAATTTTAGCAAGTAGATATAATGAAGAGAGTCGGGTAAGCGATAGCGGATCGTATTCAACGAGTAGCATATCGGAGTATTTGGAGACATTGCCCGGTTGGTGTGTGGAAGACTTTCTCGATCCTTCTTCTTCTTCTACTAATTATGGTCATTTCTCTAATGTTTGGAGCACACAAAATTTGTAGTATGAGATTGAGCAAAATGAGGGGAAAAAAATGCTTCTTCTTTTTCTTTTATTTATGTTTTTTTCAGATGATTATTTGAATTGAATACCTGTTACACAATTTGGAGGAAAAATAAACAAAAAAAATCAAGGGATTGGAGATGCCTTTTACTTACAGTTGATACGAATCTCCGATTTATTCTTCTTGAATACAAATTATCAACTCAATCATTTTATCTAAATTTAATTTTTTTTTTTTCTCTCCCTACCAAATTCTTTTCCTTTCAGTTTGTTCAAAATCTACTAGCATCTAAACATTTGTGTCATATTTCGGCTCCTTTTCTCTCTCTTCAACTACAAGTCACCAATCAATGAAGGCGAGGCAGCTAACATCCTACAGAGTGCATCCTCTTGCAAATGGGGGCAAAAGGAAAGAACATTAATGGATAAGTTACCTGGAAAAGCTAAAGAAATCCAAGAAAAATATGTGCCTTTTTTTCTATGGTCAAAGAAAATATGTGCATTCGAGCGTGCTACTTTAAAAGCATGCAGGAATAACTTAGAATTGGTTCATTTCTGAAAAAAAAAAAGACCGAAATTAGATTTTATGTTCTCAAATTATTTATCTAGATCTCTTAAATTATATATTTTATAAAGATTTTTCTAAATAATATAAAAGTTAGATTTTGTTATCCTCATATATCTTTTAAACGCCTTTTAATCTTATATTAACTTTTTTTTTTTAACTCCAAAATTTTATTTTTATACTTTTTTATCCAATTTATTATTTAAAATTATTTTTTCATCAATTTACCTCTTCACCACTACCTCCATCAACCCCTCCATTACTGTCATCTTTGATTATTACCACTAGAAATTATTTTTATTTTTATTTATTTATTTTTATTTTTTATTTTTATATTTTCAAATAATTAATTATTTTTCATTTACGCCCATAAAACAATCGCCTCCACCTTCCTTGTTGTCATTGACACATTTCTCCACCAAAAAATAACTCTCTAAAAAAGATAAAAGAAAAAAAAAATGATTCCAAATTATTCAATGGAGAACCCCGGCAAGAGTTATTTTCTAGCAGCGAAAGGTTGGGCCAGCACAGATGAAGTTGGAAGAAATTGATTTAAGGGTGAATAAATGAAAAATAATTAAAAATAAGATTAAAATTATAAAAATAAAAGTTAAATGTATAAAATAGGTCAATTTATAATTTTAAATTGTTTCTGATGCCTAACGATCAAAAGCGGCAGAGGGGTTAGTGGAGGTAATGGTGAGAGGTGATTTGATGAAAAAATTATTTAAAATAATAAAGTAGATTAAAAGAGTGTGAGAATAAAATTTTAAAGATAAAAAATAAGTTTAAGAGATATGTGAGGGAAATAAATCTAATTTTTATATAATTTAATAGGAATCCTTATAAAAAATAATAATTTAAAAGGAATTTTTTTAATTGAATAATAATTTAATGAGACAAATCGAATTCGACATAGAAACAAATTGGCAAGCGTATCTTTATGAAAAAAACTAATAGTACGACACCGACCAATTCGTAATTGAAACGAGAATGCTAGAATGGGCCCATATTTAATAGTGATAGAATCTTAGTAGTGTCAGGATTAGAGGTGTCAAAACGGGTCACTCGGCTCGGTACGGCCCTTTCAGGGCTTTTCATTATTTAGGGTTGGGCCAGTCTGAGTCGAAAAAAAAAATGGGTCGGGTTGGCCTAGGCCCAATTTCAAAATAAATGTCTAAACTCGGCTTGGAAAGCCTTTTGGGTTTATCCTAGTCTCATACAAGTCTAAAATGGGCCAGGTTCGGCTAGGCCCATTTTCGAAATAAATATCTAGATTCGGCTTGGAAAGTCTTTTGAGTTTATCCTGGTCCCATCCAGGTCTAAAATGGACCGAAATCTACCTGGCCTTACTGAGCCTAAAATGAGCTCGACTCTTTTTAAATAAAGTATTCATAATAAATTATTATTAAAGTAAGTGAGATTATTTAAAATTCTGAATCGTGAGAACAATCCAAACAAAATTATCAATTGTATCATCAAAGTTTATAACTAAATAACTAATAACATCTCAAATTATCAAATTGTCTAATTAACAAATTATCAAATAATTAAGAGTTTAAGAGTATCTCAAATAAAGAATAAACTTTTGGCGAAATAAAAACTTCATTGCGTATTATTAATGATGGGTCCGTCAAAAAAAATATTTCGGCTTTAAAAAGGAAAAACCGGACCTTACAATGAAGGTTTATGCCAGACTAGGCCTAGCAGGACCCCCAAGCATATCCAAGCTTATATACCGGGCCAGGCTGAGCCGGCTAGGTGGGCTTGGAAATTTGTCCAAGCCTGAACCTATATCTAAGCCGAGCTTAGGACTGGGTTTTTTCACGAGCTACGAGCAAAGCCAAAAAACCTAGCCCATTTTGACACCTTCTAGTCAGGATTTCCTTACCAACGAGGACTCTATATGGTTCTTATATAAGATTTATGCCAATTTGAGATAAAGCTTGAAAGATGGTTAACTGTACTTGGCTTACATTCGAAGAATATGCGCCATAAAATAGTTTAAACTAAAATCTATGTACGTGAGAATTCAAATCAGATTTTTTAAGTGAATATATATTTAGTTAGAATTTGGCGTCTTAACAAGTCATTTATTTTATTAGGGGTAAAAATTATGTCAGTGTTTGCATATAGGAACTGGATTTAGTAAAAGCTCGAACTGGATTTATAATCTCAAACTGACATTTAAAAACTTGATCCAAGTCATTCTAACCAATCTAAGAAAGAAATTGATTTGCAAAATACCTTCTAACTAACTACTACAAACTCTAAGGAGAATCATTTGGCCTTATACTGCACCTAAACCACATCACATATTATAAGATAAATAATTTAGACCAATATTAATATTAACATGACCGAGCAGGTGAAGAAAAAGTTCCAGGGTTGAACAGAGAAATAGCCACATTTTTTTATACATTAATTGAGTACGAAGAGCCACAAAGAAAGGAACGGTACGATAAAGAGGATTTATACATCAAACTTGTTTGGGTTGTATTAAACAGTTTTCTATACAATGGGTAACAAAAGTTGAGACACCATTCTTTTCTTTTTCTTTTTTTTCTTTTTTTTTTACTTTTTCAAGCTCAAAAAGAAATGCAATTTTGATATTCCTTTTCGAACCTAAGATACAGTAAACTACATAAAAATATAAATAAATAAATAAATAAGGAATCGCACCCGCAATTGTTGAGTATTAAGATTGGAGAATGATTAACAAAAATCCCTGCAAATAAAAGCAAACCCGTTATGTACAGTTTTGTTACATGATTGTTACCAAGGATTTAGGGTTCAAGGCCTCTTCTTAAAGAGATCATTTAACTTACAGGTTTTAGGAAACCAGAAGAAAGCTGGCGTACCTTCAATTATGGATATTTATATATCACCAATTCAAGAAGTAAATGCGAAAAGCCTATCTGCAATCTTTGTACGACAAATGGGACACTCTGAGCAAGCAAGGGAGCAAGATTTACACACTGCAGATAGAAAAAAAAAAAAAAAGTGAAGCAAATTATAAAGCGGAAAACTATATAGATAAACCCTTTAAAAAATATATGGGGTTTTCAGTAACATACAGCAGAAATGCCGGCAGGGAAGAAGAATGGCTGCAGTTGGGGACTCAAAACATACTTTACACATATGGGAATTGGAATCACCATTTCCCGTGTATTTGAGCTCTTTCTCCTTCATCTCTTGCATTCTTGCCTGAAAAAAACTGAAAATAGTGAATAAATGGTCCATTTAGGAGTGAATCTTGACAATGGTACCTCTTTACCATGCATTTAGATCATGGTTTAAAATACGAGTTTGGGTGTGAACTCTATTTTCATGTATAAATTCTCTGATTTTTTCATAACAGTAATCCAAATGCAAAATCCAATTTACCTCATAATCTTAACCAAAGACAGAAAACTCCATTATGATTAAATTCCAGTTTAAACCTCAACCCAAATACACCCTAAGGTGAAAAATACTCTTAGACGCTCATACTACTGACTAGGGGAAGATTAGGAGATCCTTTTCTTGAAATATATTCATACCTTCAGGCGAACAACTAGTGGTTCTTCCTTGGGTATTTCTGTGGTTGGCTTTACAGCATCCAACATTTCTCTCTCCTTAGGAACAGAATCATTTTCAATATTTCCGTTTGTCTTATGGATCAGGCTAAGGTGTTCAGTTCCATCACTGTTTACCTCAGTGGTAGCTCCAACCTCTTTCTTCAACTTAGCAACAAGTACCCACATGTTGGCTAAATCATTTTCCAAAGCCTCCTCTTTTCTCTTTCCCTCTTCAGCCTTTTTTTGGTACTCTTCTTCCATATATTCCTTTTCAGCTAAGGCAGCCTCAAGAGCTGCTTCCCTTTGGCGTCTTGCTTGCAATTCCATTTTCAAATCATTAGGATCAAGATTCCATAACTCAAAGTCATCACTGACTGGTGGAAATTCGCTGGCACGTCCAGATAACCTTCCATTCCTCCCGGATCTTGTGGTGTCACTATATTTTCGGTTGATTCCATTAACAGACTGTGCACTTCTAGAATGGACCAACTCTCGAGCGGCCAATAATTCTTTTTCTAGTCTTGCATTCTGTACTGATAGTTTGGTCACTTCAGTGGCCAGGTTCTTCAATTCTATAGCAGCAGCAGAGGCCAGTTCCTTTGCATAAGAAGCTTCTTCAGCCAATTTCTGATTCTGTACTAGCAACCCACTGTTGTCCTCAGAAAGGTAAACGTGTTCCAGCTTTAGTTTCTCATTTTCAATCTCCTATTCAAACAAATAAGAATCATTAAAATCCTGTTTAGTGCGCAAGCCAAGATGTTGGTACTAAACTGCTGTAAACATATGGCCACAGACATAGATTCTTATTCTTTTCAAATAGAAAGAATGAGTATTGCTCAATTTTATCTATACCAGCATCGAGATTGAGTGTCAAATCAATAGATGCTCAAAAATACACGCCCTTTTGTACAACACTATAAATATTACAGCTCTTTCAACAAGAACAATGAAAAGATGAACTAAATATCTGTGGAGCAATTTGAATATAGCCCAAATATATTTTACACACACACCATACACAGAGACTTTCAGTACACACCTGGGATTGAATTTTCGTTTTCAACTCTTCGATGTATTCTTCAGGTACAAGATGTTCACAATATGGTGATGATCTATCACCAGTAACTGATGCCAACTTCTGCTCTAGGAGATTTATTTTGTCTTGTAACTCCTTGTTCTCTGAACACTGCCACGAAGCACAAAAATTTGATATAATACCTTATAGAGAAATATCAGCAGCATGAAAACTCGAGATATAACAAAGTAGCTGGACTACAAAGAATAGAAGAAAAAAGAGATGCCATCCAACCTTATTCTGCAATTGCTCCTGAAGGATACGATTATCTGCTGATTTTATCTGCAAGATCATCAATTTTCTTGATCAAATAAGAAACAAGAATTCTCACAGGTATATTTGATTGTCTGAGAACACTATAAAATTAATCCAATAAATGGATGGACTCTTAACTATTTTAGAAATGAAATGGTGTCCATTAATTGACTGCAAAGAGTCTGTACAACAAGCTCACCTCTAACTCAAAACCATTTTCGTTACATTGGGTCATCAGTCTCATTACATTCTGTTACAAAGAAAATGGGTTCAATATATTATCAGGTTATTCGGGATAAGAAAGTACAATAAAGAAATGATTTGGGAGAAAAGAAAGGCAAGAATGAACCACCTGCTGCATTTCAACCAATGATGCATTGGTAACTGAAGCCTCGCCACTCTCATTAATGCGCTGTTCTAAAACCCACATTTGCCACCTCCTTTCTTGGATCTCGCGTTCCAGGCTCTGAACCTGTCCAGAAAATGCATAAACTGCATCAGGTGAAAATTACAAAACATTTGAAGTATGCTAATAATATAGAATAATAGCAGTAGAAGAAAATCATCTTACCTAAATAGTGATTAGTAAATCATATCAACCACTCACTTTTCCAAAAATAAAATGACAGGCAACTGAAAATTCATAATCAACTAGAACGCATACAGTGCATATTAATGTTTTAAGCCTGATGTACTACCATATAACCCCCCCCCCCCCCCCCCCAAAAAAAAAACCAAAGTCAATACAAACCATAATAATAGTTATTCAATTTGGCAAATGGGGAAAGTGGAGTGTTGTCAAGTAACGGACACATAAATATGTGGCAACATCCATAGTAATTTTTAGAGCAGCAAGGAGAATATAACTCATTGAACACTCAGAAAATAATCTATAATTTTGGTACGAATACCCAAAAAAAAGAAAAAGAAATAATGAATGGGCCTTACTTGAGATATAGAGCTATCAGGGTCATCAACAGATTGCTCCACCAAGCGCTTCAGAGTGCTAGTACCGAATGCAATCTCTCCAGCAAGCATCTTAACTTGCTCTACAAATAGGTCCATCTGATCTGATGCTGTCATCCCTCCCTATCAATCAATAAAATGTCACGTAAACACCACGAACTATAGATTGTTAAGTACCAGACATGAAACCGACTTAAGAAAAAGATAATCATTCAACCAACATATATCTACCCAGTCCCAAATCACTTATGATAGTCTAATTTATAAAATTAAAACAATTATGATCCACTCAAAATAATGGTACCAATGCCAGTAATAGAGACCTATAACTTTCATTCTTTAAAAATAAAAAAAATAAAGGACAAAAAATAAGTGAATATGGTTTTCTATCCCATGATGTATCTGCCCTTGTACACATCTGAGCGAGTAAGTGAGGGAGGATACAGAATTGTTTTTAAGGATTTTACCAAAGGAGAAAATCCAATAAGTTTCAAGGAAGTTTCCTTGATTAGAGAATATAGAAAACTTTTTGCTAGGTCAAAATGATCAAAAGATTATACATGTTGTATAGTGTTGTTTAAGATACAAAAAACTTTAAATGATAATACATAAACATCACTCATGGGTGTCCCAAAGTCGTAACATATTTTACTGTAAGTCGATAGGACGTAAAGCATCTAAATACAAGTACACTTCTTGATATGCAAGATTGCAGACTACAAAAATAACAGGGGTCTTGCATGTGCAGTATGAAACCAGAAATGGAGAAACAGTGTCCCATCCAAAAAAATCACAGGCTTTTATATGAGCCAACCCATCAAGTGTGCTATGGTAAAAGATCTCAAAGTGACTTTTAAGCACATTAAAATGGCTGGGCTAAGAAGTAGATACTTGATTGAAATCTGATAGGACCCGGTCTAGATAATTACGACTAGGGCAAAACTTTATTCTTCGATAATCGAATAATCAAACTAACATAGGATGACCTACTATTCGAGAGGTAGGCCGTCTCTCCCTAAGAGTCCTTACTCCCCAAACTTTCTGAATACCTAAACCCTAACCCTTCAACTGCTTATTATCCTACTACAAACAATTACCAAAATATCCCTCATAACAATAATCCTTATAATAATACTAGTAGTAAGACTAATACTAATAATAACTATGTTATGCTAGGCTTTATTTCTCCTAACATAAGTATGAATAATTGATGGTCTAACATTACTCCCCTCCCAACGAGACACCTTGTCCTCAAGGTGGAAATCCGGAAATTGTTGTGCGATGAACTCGTATGATTCCCATGTTGCATCGTGGACCGGCAGATTCCTCCACTTAATCAAGACTTCCCATGTATCCTTCCTCCCCGACGTCCCTTGTCGAACGCCACATAGCTCAATCGGTTCCAACAACACTTCCAAATCGGCCGTCAAGTTAGGTGGTATTGTCGGAGAAGCCCCATGAGAACCAATGGCTTTTCGGAGTTGAGATACGTGAAATACCGGGTGAATCGCCGCCGTAGCCGGTAGATCAAGTCGGTAAGCGACTGTCCCAATCCGCGCAACCACTTTGTACGGGCCAAAATAACGAGCTGATAATTTCTCATTCCTCCTCCTAGCTAGGGATTTCTGTCTATATGGCCGAAGCTTCAAGAAAACCCAATCGCCTATCTCGAAGTGCACCTCCCGCCGATGCCTATCGGCTTCCCGTTTCATCCTTTGTTGAGCCTTTGCTAAGTGCCCTTTCAGTTCCTCTAACGTGTCATCCCGCGCCTCTAAGTATTGTTCCACCTGTGAGACCGGGGTGGTGCGATGACCATAACGGACCAGCGGGGGCGGGTCGCGGCCGTAGAGAATGCGAAAAGGGGTGGTCTGCGAAGCTGTGTGAAATGACGTGTTGTACCAATACTCGGCCCAAGACAACCATTGCACCCAACGTCGAGGGGTGTCCGACACAAAACACCGCAAGTACGTTTCCAGGCAGCGGTTAACCACTTCCGTTTGGCCATCCGTTTGCGGGTGGTAAGCAGAACTCCTTTTCAACGCCGTCCCTTGTAATCGAAATAATTCCTTCCAAAATTGGCTCAAAAAAATCTTGTCGCGGTCCGAGACAATAGCTTCCGGCACTCCGTGTAAACGGACAACTTCCCTCATGAACACTGAGGCTACGGTCACAGGTGTGTAAGGGTGCCGAAGAGGCACAAAATGGGCATACTTGCTCAGACGGTCAACCACCACCAAAATGACCCTATACCCTTCCGATCGCGGTAACCCCTCGATAAAATCCATACTCACCTCAGCCCAAACTTTTTCCGGCAACGGTAAGGGTTGGAGCAGCCCCGCCGGTGACATGGCCGCATACTTGTGTCGTTGGCAAACATCGCAACTTGCCACGAATCGCTCCACATCAGTCTTCATCCCCACCCAATACAATTCGGCCGCCAAGCGTTTGTAAGTTTTCAACACTCCTGAATGGCCTCCAATTGCGCTACCATGGAACTCCTGTAACAACCATGGTATATGCACCGACGATTTCGGAATCACTATACGCCCTTGATAAAGTAACCGACCCCCCACTACCGAGTACTCGGGGTACCCGTCATTGCCCTCCTCAATAGCCTTTCTGATTTTTCTCAACTCCGAGTCTGCCGCCGCCTCCGACTCGAGCCCCTCTATATCAAATAGCTGCGGGAGCGATATTGCCGCTAACTGGGGCCCATCTACGCGCCTGGACAGCGCATCCGCAGCTCGATTTTCCAACCCCGGCCGGTACTGTATTTCAAAATCGTAGCCCAACAGTTTGGACAGCCAACGTTGATGATCTTCCGCCACCATACGTTGTTCCAACAGATATTTCAAGCTCCGCTGATCCGTGCGGACGATAAACCGCCGACCCAACAAATACGGCCTCCATTTTTGCACCGCAAACACAATGGCCATGAGCTCGCGTTCATAGACAGACTTAAGACGAGCTCGCGGCGTCAAAACCTGACTGAAATATGCAATCGGTCGCTGATTCTGCATGAGGACAGCCCCTAACCCATAGCCCGATGCATCGGTTTCTACTACAAAAGTCGCCGTGAAGTCCGGCAAAGCGAGTACCGGAACACTAGCCATTGCTTGCTTTAATTTGTCGAAAGCTTTTGCTGCCAATTCGCCCCAACGGAAGTTATCTTTCTTGAGTAGATCCGTTAAAGGCCCCGCGATTGTACCATAACCCTTGACGAATTTGCGGTAATAACCGGTTAACCCCAAGAAGCCCCGCAATTCCTTCAATGTCTTCGGTACTGGCCAATCCAGCATTGCCGCCACCTTTGCCCGATCGGCCGAAACCCCCTCAACCGAAACAATGTGGCCCAAATATTCCACACTAGGCTGCCCGAAGGTGCACTTCTTCTCATTCGCATACAATTGATGACCTTGTAATTCCGTTAAAACGACCTTCAAGTGGTCCAAATGCTCCTCAGTCGAGCGGCTATAGATCAAGATGTCGTCAAAGAAGACGAGCACGAACTTCCTCAAGTACGGCTGAAACACCTTGTTCATGAGTGACTGAAATGTTGCCGGGGCGTTGGTGAGCCCAAAAGGCATCACTAGGAATTCATAATGCCCCGCATGGGTCCGAAAAGCTGTCTTAGCCGCATCCTCTCTCCGCATTCTAATTTGGTGATATCCTGACTTCAAATCTAATTTGGTGAACACGCAAGCTCCGTGTAACTCATCCAATAGTTCGTCGATGACCGGAATAGGAAATTTATCTGGTACGGTCCCTTTGTTCAAAGCCCGATAATCCACACAAAACCGCCAACTTCCGTCTTTCTTCTTGACCAACAAAATTGGACTAGAGAAAGGACTCATACTAGGCTGTATAATGCCGGCTTCTAACATTTCTTGCACTAGTCTCTCAATCTCATCTTTCTGTGCCTGCGGATATCGGTAAGGTCGCACGCTAATTGGCGACATCCCCTCTTTCAATACTATAGCATGCTCGTGATCTCTTTGTGGGGGCAGCCCTACGGGCATACAGAATACATCGCTAAAGCGGTCCACTACTACCCGCACCGCCTCTTCCACCGCGCGGCACCCCTTCGTATCCTTACCCATTTGCGGATTTACTTCGATCAGGAACCCTTGTCCTTCGCGCTTGATAGTTTGCAGTATAGTTTTCAAGCCCACTAGAGTCTTACACAAACTCGGATCTCCTTCTAGTCTCACGGGTTGCCCTTTACTACGAAACCGCATCCTCAACAATTTCCAGTTCACTGTCATTTCACCCATCGAGCTCAACCATTTCATTCCCAAGATCACATCTGAACTGCCCAAATCCAAAGGCAAGAAGTCGTCAATTACCTCCAACCCTTGCATCGTCAACCGCAGGTTTTTGCAGGAACCCGCACTTCGTACCGTAGTACCCGTTCCCAAGGTTACCCCGTGGCTGCCTGTATTCGCCAATTCTAGTCCCAGTTCCGTAATCACGCGGTTAGAGATGAAATTGTGGGTAGCCCCACTGTCGATAAGAACCGCTACACTCTGCCCTTGAATTTCCCCTTTCAACTTCATGGTGTGGTAGGGTGTAAATCCGACCACCGAATTAAGCGACACTTCGGCTAAATCTAGGTGGTGATGCATCGGATTCTCCTCTCCCTCATCATCCGTTTCTACCATCTCTTCCTCCTCATCATCAACCATTAGCACTTGGAGTCTCCTCTCCTTACAACGATGCCCCGGCGAAAATTTCTCGTCACAACGAAAACACAACCCTTTTGCTCGTTTGTTCGCAATCTCTGTCTCCGTTAGTCTTTTGAAATTCCCTTCCGGACGGTACCCGGCTCTCCTCTCTCCCGGAGGTTCCCTACCGACGGTGACAGTTTGCGTCCGAGGGCTATGAGTCCCGGAATAACCTTTGTGAACAAAACTGCCATGGCTGCTCCTTTGCTGTTTTTTTTGCATTTTTCTTCTCCTCCACTTGTACAGCCAAGTCCATATACTCCTCTAGTCCCTTGGGCCGTAATAACCTCAATGCTGTCCGAATTTCCGGTTTCAACCCTTTTAAAAAATTTCCCTCTAAGATTTCCGGAGGGACGCTCATTAATGGCCCGGAAAGCAACTCGAACTTCTCTCGGTATTCCCACACTGTCCCCTCTTGGCGGAGTGCCAAGAACTGTTCATATAAGTCGCCATCGTGAGAAGTCCGAAACCTTACCATCACCCTTTCTTTAAAATCCGTCCATGACCCCATGGGTCGGCGGTGCCCACACCATTGAAACCATGACAACGCCGGCCCCTCCAAACATAGACCGGCTGCCTGCAGTTTTTCCCCTTCCGATAATCCATTAACCTCAAAGTACCTTTCCACCCTATAAACCCATGCCGCCACATCCTCACCTTCGAAGATAGGCATCTTCAATTTGCGAATCTGTGGATCCACACCCATTCTGCCTGGTGTGCCCGCGTACTGCCCTTGGCCCGCCCATGGGGGTTCCGCCGGAACCCTAAAATCAGCCCACGGCGCCCTTACCTCACCACTCGCGGCAGTTCCTGCCACATAACCGCCTGCTGGCCCTTGTTCCGCACCTTTTTCCCCATGTCCGAATTGAAACCTTCCCGCTGTCCCCCACGGCTGTGCTGCCGTTCCGGAACCTTCCCCCAATTCGCCGCCGAACTCTTCCCTAAGTTGGCCGTCGACGCCCGCACCCTCTACTGCGCCGTCCACCGCTCGTTTCCCCCTTGCAGCCCGCTCACCGCCACTGCGGCTGCCTTGGCTGCCTTCTCCGGCGGTGTCCCCTGCTGACCGACCATGACCACCCACAAGTTGGTCAGGGTTCGATGGTGACCTAAACTGCAGCTCCGTCAGTTTTCCCAATATGGCTTCCAACGACGAATTCTGCTGCGCAAACTGCTGTTGTACTGTTGCGAAGCGTTCTTCGATTGATGTTTTGATCGCCATCACTTCGCTCTCCAATTTCTCCTCGAGTGCCTCTACCTTCTTCGCAGCCATCGATGATCGAGTGCTCTGATACCAATTTGATAGGACCCGGTCTAGATAATTACGACTAGGGCAAAACTTTATTCTTCGATAATCGAATAATCAAACTAACATAGGATGACCTACTATTCGAGAGGTAGGCCGTCTCTCCCTAAGAGTCCTTACTCCCCAAACTTTCTGAATACCTAAACCCTAACCCTTCAACTGCTTATTATCCTACTACAAACAATTACCAAAATATCCCTCATAACAATAATCCTTATAATAATACTAGTAGTAAGACTAATACTAATAATAACTATGTTATGCTAGGCTTTATTTCTCCTAACATAAGTATGAATAATTGATGGTCTAACAAAATCCTTTCCTACATTTTTGTGAGACCCACATAACTTGATGTTGACAGAAAAATCCACAATAAATGGAATGAATGAATATACATTAGACAGTAAGGTGAAACATTAGTAGCAAACTTGGAACAAACTAGCATTCATGAGCAATGTGTATTAGAATACAGCTAAATTGCTTCAGGAAAAAATATATAAATAAAATTAAAATTAAAAAGTGGCCAGCCTTGAACTGCTGAAAAGTTCACTCACTTGATTTGATTCAGTAATGATACTGCTAGCTGAAGAAAGTTCCTCAGTCCACTGGCTGGAAGACCTTTGGTGCTTCGAGTCATACGACGAATCCAATGGAACTGACACAGAAGATGGGGAGTCCCTTTGATTCTTGCTTTCTGTGAGCAATGAACCCTCTCGCAAAATATCCAAATTCTGGAGAGATAAAGAGAAAGATGATCAGTGAATTATTGTTTTATAGATTTAATTAAGAACTACTGGATCCAATCAAAGGTTGGATAGTAATGAGGAGTTTTTCTTTTCCTTTGACATGAATATGAATATATATATATATATATATAATTTTTTTTTTTAAATTGTACAAACATAACTAATATCCTATTATTATGTTTCCTCCGTTAAGTCATTCAAATGAATGAAACATTAGCTGTAAAATACTAATTAACAACTTAAATAAATGGAGATATATAGATATAACAAACCCATAAAAGTATACCAAGTAACCAGAAATATTAACATGTGTTAGGTAAATTACTATACGTAAATTAATGGATTTCAATAAATTCAAAATAAAACAGTACCACATTTAAATAACAAATTCCACTCACATCATCAACAGCAGCATGGTGACTTACTTGATTACTTTGAATGTCACTCAAATGCCCAGGAACGGTATTTTTCGAAGAGACAAGTATGAGCTTTGTCAGCCTCTGGATTCTACTCATGAGAGCAGCCTTGGCTTCCTCTTCTTCCTCCAATCTAGATTGCATTTTTACTTGACCTTCCTCTAACTGTTGAGCAAATAGCAATTGCCACCAGTATGTATTTTAGTTATAGATTACTAACATACTCTGTTTTTCCCTTTAAGTTGGGAAAGTATAGGGAAAGAAAAGAGAAAGACCTTTTGCCTTAAGTTCAGAATCTCATCATGACTGACACCATCAAGCATTCCCCTCTTGAGATGATCAAGTTCTTGTTTGAGGCTTGAGATTTCTCTTTGATACTTCTTAATCAATGATTTTTCATCAATAATCTGAAGCATATATCCAGGATAAAAAATGTAAAAGATAGCTCAATATTGTAAGAGTATTTCTAATGGATGTCAATTGCCAAAAATTTTATTCATTGCAACAAAGTTATGACAACCTTATTGCATGAGGCATAAATTTCTATTAGCTTTGCCCTGCTTGCAAATTTCAGTGTGTTATGAGTTTCCTCCATGTTGCTGGATGCAGGAGTGACTGTGCAGATAAGCTGGGAAATACACACATTAGAGGAAGAAACATACTAAAAGATATGAAAGATAATGACATTTCTACTTGTGTACTGGTTATAACTTATAAGGCTGGTCAAGTGGAGTGTAAACAATAAAGTATAAAATAATCCTTAATCTGAAACTCACAGAAACATGTCCATGCCCACTCAGCGAAGATTGCAAAAGGCGAGTAAGCTTGGAGTCTCGATACGGAATATGGCATGCCTTCGCCTCACTCAGTTTTCCAATAACCTTCACAGTAGATTCAAGGAGGTGAGAAAAAACTCTGTACAGGGTAAGCAAAACTTTCAGCCTGTACCAAAATTATTAGAGTGTCAACTATCAGTAAATAAATTATTTAAAAAAATAAAATAAAAAAACCATACACCAGATCACTAGCTGTAGTACTACAAGTGGTTTCTAGGATGTTTACTTGAGGCTTTGACAAGGACTTTCAGCGAGGAATATAGATTAGTACAAACAACACAATCACAAGGGGATAGATAGCAGTAGTACAATAATCCATCCAAAAATCTCTAAAACAGAGTAGACTTACAGTTCCAAGAGTTAAAAGGCTTTTGTTTATGTATGATCCTTCTTTCCTCCTTACTCCAGTTGTTTCAGTCTTCGAGCTCTCAGATCCAGCTAAATCAATCAAATTCTAATGAAGATTTACAATGAAAAATTAGTAAGAACAGCTTGTAATTGAAAATGAATATCTTTCGTAGGAATAAGAAACATTCTTAATCTTACAAGTTGAGAGAAGATCACTCCATCGTACTCATCACCACGGGCACTACTTTCAATCATCTACAAATTTGAAGAAAGCATAAAAATTAATATTTAAGAGAGAGAGAGAAAGAGAGAAAAGCAATCAACAAGCATGGGTCCACAATAATCTAATAGAAATCTTGGATCCGGTCTATGTGATCATGAAACAAAAGGGAGGCAATCCAACAGGGTAGCATGGTTAAAATCTTATTTTGACTTTAGGATGCATGAAAGAAACATGTTTCGGATATAATAACTCTTATAGGTAACTAACCAGAGATCAAGAGTACTTTTTTTCCTTCAACAAAAATGGGTGGGAAGCAACTGTTCAAGGTATTACACCTACAAATGGTAACTGAATACAATCTGGTAAAACAGTAAACTGCCCTTCAGTTCTCAAGTGCGTGAAACATCTTTTTCTGCAAACCACCCAGATACCACTTGGTGGCATGTCAGTCAGATTTTTAGGTAAGGCGGCAATTTAGTTCTTCATATGGCCTCTTGGGATAAACTAACTTTTCATTCAGGGAAGCACTCTAGCCCATCCACCAAAACAATACAGAAACCAAAATAATGTGAAGCTTATGGTAGCACCAAGGAGAAAAAAAAAAACAGACTATTTCTAAAAAAATATTATATAAGGAAATGCATAAATGAATACAAATTTTTGCAAGATAGCATCCAGAAGCAATAACCGTTCAAATGAAGTGACAGACATCATAGACATAGAGTAGAGTTTTTACCATTGTAAATATGGTGTGACTTCGGCTACTGAATAGGTTAAAATTATTTGATCCAACATGCCGATGCTCTGCCATTTAACAGAAGCTTGAGATATAATAAAATAACAATCAATTACATATAAGCATGAAATAGCAATATATGAGGAGAGCGGGGTGGGTGATGATTCTAATGAACATAGCAGTTGTACTCAGAAAATACCTTCTCCCGCAGCTATAAAAGAAAGTGCATGCCCAGGAGATAAAACCACTTCTTCCTTGATACCCTCAACATAGGTGCCCTAAAAAGGAACAACAGTACTTAAATATGGAGAAGACAAGGGAAACTCAATACAGCAGAGGTTATAAATTTTCTTATAATCTGTACAAAAGATAATGCAACAAACCTGAGAATCTTCTCTAACACGCAAATTCTGTCCCGTTGGATCTAACAAATCATTTATGACCTGGTTTCACATATAGCATAACCAAGAAACTAATATTCATCAAAATCTAGACTAATTTTTAGTGCAAAATTTTCGCTTAAGATTAATTAACTACTAATAGCAACCGAATATATAAAAAGTCTCTAAGATTACCATGAAACATAACTTCATGTTGTATCAAAATCTAATCCAAGTAGAAATGACAGCAAAATGAGAATATATAAAGTCCCAAAGGACCATGCAATGCAAGGAGATTTGGAAAACTTTTGAATAGCAGTAGTCATTACTAACCTCATTATAGATTTCAAGATATGACACACGGAGCAAAAACTCCCTCCCTGGACTCTGAGAAGATAAAGCAGAAAATCACCAAATGAATTGATATAAAGCTAAAAAGAACGGTATACAAGACAACTTACATCTTGGATGATGCTGAAAACATCCTTTATAGCCAATGGTACAATACCTGGTGAGTTATGATCTCCCTGCTCAATAATTAGAAGAAAAGTAAAAATGTGAGAAGGAAGCCTTGTCACGTAATAACAGACAGGGAAATTTAGCAATGGAGTCAATGATCAACAAGGAAACAAGATAACACATGAAAGATTATTTCAAGTAAAACATAGACAAGATTGTTATGCAGCATGAATAATCAACTATATAAACAACTAATGACTTCAATTTGAAAATCCTTCTCTGCCATTGGAAAAACGGAAACATTAAAAGATGTCGGCCTCTGAACGAATATCCATAATCTTTCAGGTGGAAACAACACTGTCAGGCTTTACTTTCTCAAAGCTCTTGCCTAGAAAAACTTCCAGTAGACTAATTTTAATTGATAACCAAAATTTTTCCAGATTGTCAAATTGCAGATGGTCATTACAGTAAACAGATCAGGGAAGGAAGCACAAAGAAATTAACAGGTGATAATTGAGGTCAACACCGAACGTCTCTGGTTTCCATGATTATATTCACAGCTATAGAAGGTGGGAATATATGCACAATAAATAAATAAAACAAAAAAAAAAAATCAGCTATATGTTTGTTAGTCATGACGTATAACTGGAACCAACTATTAAAAGCTGAGGTCAAGCTGAGGTAAAGAGAGGTTTTCTCCATGAAGATTAAAGGGAAAAATAAGGCGAGGAAAAAAATCTGAAATTTTAAAGGTGAAGCAGAGAGGAAGTATAAACATAGTGAACTCCATAAGCAGTGCCTATCGTTCAAGGATGATTTGGGAAGCAATTCAAAGTCTAATTTGGGCCCACAGATTCCTATTAGGCCATAGTATAACTAACTTAGATATCTGTTGCATACTGAATCTAATTAACTTTAACTTAGGGAGCACAAAATCCTACCTAGATTCCAGATGACCTAATTCATACCTTCCTTACTACATCTTTTGATTATTAATACAATACCCATCACTAACGAGGAGAGCTTTGCTTCATAAGAACAGTCAAAACTAAAGCAGAAATGCGTTAAAAAATTTAAAGTGCTTCATTGTGACATTTAAATGCATATATTTTACTACAACTAAGAAGCATAAAAATACACATCATGAAATAATAATAAATAAAAAAAAGCACCCTTACATGCATGGTGTGTGTCTTTCCACTACTTGTAACACCATAAGCAAATACTGTTCCTGCATTGTCAGGCCCCACCATTAAAAGCCACCATTATTTTCTTTCCCTTTTTGAATCAGTAAATTGCTGAACTCTAAAGGAAGCTCCAGCTCAGCTATATTAAGAAGTAGAAACCCTCTACTACTAATTACATTTTTAGGATATAGATTGTGAGTTTAATTTGGAAGACTTAAAAGATAAATGTCACCTACCATTGATACCTTCCATTGCAGCTTTGACTACAGGTTTTGCTGCTACTTCATATACCTCCTGTGTAGACGTATGTGGTCCAAAAACCCTATCTACCACAGTATTACACCAACGAGATCTTAAGTAAGAAAAAAATATCATGGTTTTGAACATAGAGCTGTTCACTGACATCATCTAACAAAGTACAGAAAATCGAAGAATAATACCAAATGCATACGACGTAGCTGGATTGTACTCATTCCTCACAAGCTTATCCCCATCAGCGTACCAAGAAATCTCATCCCCCCTTTGAAACTCCCTTTCACTGCAACCACAAGTCTCAAAATTCAAAACCAACCCAATCGATAGCATTTCTCTCAAAATGGAACCCTAAATTCAAAAACGACGAAATTTTCTCGAATCGGAAAGCTCATGGATCTGGTCCAGTACTCTCAGATCTACCATTACCTCAATGGACGAAATCGAATCGTCACAGAAATGCTATCTGTTGAAGCAGGCGCATCTACAGGCTCAGCAACTAGCTCCTCCGACGCGAACTCTACCGGCGAACGACTACCATAACTCAGTGAAGTGTGGTACATTGAATCGGACTGAGCTCGACTAGGAGTCATGGATCGGGAACAGAGTCCACCTCCTGAGTTGAAGTACGAGGAGGTGGAGGTAGTCGAGCCAGAGCGAGGAATCATCCGAGGATTCATAAACGAGGAGGATGAAGATGTTGAGGAGTAAGGGCTTGAAGATTTCCGGTAAGAGAATGGCGAGCTGCTCCGTGCTCGGGAAGACGAGGCCATTGAGTCGACCGGCGAGTCGGAAACTCGGAAGAGTAATAAAATGAAGAAGAAAGAGGAGGAGAATGCGTCAATGGCTTCGAAATTTTTTTTAATAAAGCAAATCTTCCTCTCCTCGAAGAAGACAAACCCCTTTCTCTCTCCTCGAAGAAGACAGACCTCTCTCTCTCAAAAACTCTCAACTTACTGAGCAGATCAGTTGCTTAAAGCGTCAAAGCATTTAAAATTAAGATTTTAAAATTTAGAGGGAGAGAGAGAGAGTTTTTTGTCTTCTTCGAAGAGAGAGAAAGAGTTTTGTCTTCCTCGAGTAGAGAGGGCGAGAGGGGCCAAGGAAAGAGATGGAAGTGTTTTTGCGTCTCAGATGACTTAGAACTTTCGTTTGGCCAAAAAATTAAAAATTATAGAACTTTCAAAATTACTGAGAGATGACGTGGCGGGACGTGGCTGACACGTGGATAATATGGGAGAGGTTTAAAAGTGGAGGGAGCCCACTTACCCCGCGCGTTATGTAAGGATTTTGAAAATATGGATGAAACTGAAATTGAGCGGGTAACAACAGCGCCTACCCGTTGGTTGTCCAAACCGTAAAAAAGGCCGCAGGAGCTTTCACAAAAAAAGTAATTTAAAATATATTAAAACATTTTAGTACTAAAATATCAAAATTATTAAAAAGAAAAAATACATATTATTAAAGAAAAAAAATGATATCAAAAGTTATTCTCCATATTTATAAATGCATTTCAAAAATTGAAATGTATTTCCAAACGGATCCTAATATTTAGTATTTAACTCGACGTCCGGTTTTCTATTTTATTTTTTATATTAATTAAATATAACTTTTAATTTTTTTTTTAATATGAAAGGAAAGAAAAAATACTAATCAAGGAGAAAAGAGAAAAATAGTGAGTGTTAGGTAAATAATATTAAAATATAAGATAAGAGATAAAATATTAATAAAAAATTTTAACTAATGTTACGGTAGTTCTTTAAATTTTAGCTAATCCGTCTAGCCGTCCACAATTTGTATTTGAATTCCCTTCATACTTGCTTGTTCAGTTAATTCAATAACTTTTTTCATTTGCTTTGTGAAATGAAATTTTATTTTTCAATTGTCTAGCTATAAATTCAGTAAAAATATTAAGATGTCTATATGGGTTTGCAATTCTTTTAATAGGAATATTGAGTTTTTTGTTCACACAATTTAATTATTTTTGTACATTCTTCTATACCTCTTCGATTTTTTAAGACCCGTCTTCTATTAATAACTTTGGGAATCCATATAAATTATCATCTGAACAAGATCAATTCTTTTTTGAATCTCTATACATGCAATTCCCTAAACACCTGAGGATATTCTCATTTATTTTTTCACATAATTCTTGATGCAATCTCATATTTTTGTATCCTCTTATAGACCTTCAGAATATTTTTAGGGTTGTGCAAACTAAAGAGAGAGATTCCCTTAGGTTGCACCAAGTCTAAAATCAAGTGGATTTATTTTTTGTCCCCATTTTTATACATATAATAATATGTCATATTTGTGGTCTTATTTTGATTTACCCATATTGGTATTTTTAAGCATAATATGGTGTATCTTTCATCTACAAGCTCGTTTACACTCTTTTTCATCTATAGATATATCTTGCAAGACTATTGATGCAAATAGAAGTCACTAGGAAGAAGAAGGTCCACTTGAGGATATTGTGGAAGGTCCATAAGATTAAAGCTCTAACTAGATTGGGTCAACGATTTTCTTTTAATTAAGTTTTTAAATAGATGCTAGTTATTAGGATGAAGTTGTTATTTCCATATTTTTCTCATATTTCTTAGGTTAGTTTTGATTATGTTGTTTTGATTATTTTTAAGTAGATTAAATCAAATAAAGAGATAGCAAATTTTTATTGAGAAATTTTTCTTGTTGGAGAGAATCCACATTTCCTTGGAAGAGAGTTCCAAGGCTTACTCCCGGGATTAATGAGAGGTTGATCAGGGAGGTAAGCACTAATTTTCCCACCACATTAAGCACCCATTCCTACACCATGTCTAATCTATAGCAGCAGCCCAACCTCATGCAAGCAACATACCTTAAACATTAGATCGATAACTTGACTCGGATTTTGGAACAAATGTCTAACAGGCTCGTTGAGGTTGAAGAACAACGACGAGTCCATAAGGAGAATGGACGAGGATGGGTTCCATGGTGAGAAGTGTAGTTAGAAGAGAGTGATGGGAATGCGGAAGAACTACAGATAAATCACAACCGGGGTCGAGGTTATGCCCCTCCAGGTAAAGAGGGAGGACTGCCCCTTGATGAAATGACGAAAAGGAAGAAGGTTGATGTTCTAGATTTCCATGGGAAGATCGAACCTCATGCTTTTCAAGATTGGTTGACCGCCCTAGAAGATTAATTTGATTGGTTTTCAGTCTCCGACGATCGAAAGATATATTACGTGAAAATGAAGCTAAAGGGAAGTGTTGGTGAGGAAGTGTTAAGGAGCAGTTGAGGCGCACCCATCAACCAATAGTGAATAATTGGGCAGAGATGAGGGAGAGGATGAAGGAGAAGTATCTTCCAATAGACTATGAGCAATTGGTGTTTGAAGATCTACTCCAACATAAGTAAGGTCTCACTACTGTGGATCAATTTACTGACACGTTCCATGAACTAACCATTCAGAGCGGGATTATTGAGGCAAAGGGGCAGATTCTCGCTCGATACAAGATGGTAAGGAAAAACCTTCTAAAAAAGAAGGTGAAGAAAAGTATAATGTTCTAGTGCCTTTTCCTCAAACTCTTCATTCTAGTGGGAAAAATGTGAAAACCCAACGTGAGATTTTAAAACACTTGAAAAATGTAGCAATTAATTTTCCTTTGTTGCATGTGATTCAATAGGTACAAGCTTATGCAAAAGTGATCAAGGATTTGTGCACGATAAAGAGGAAGCATCATGTTAAGAAAACTACATTCTTAACAGAATAAGTGAGTGCGGTGATCAAGCAGAAGACACCGCCAAAATATAAAGATCCAGGATGCCCCATAATAACCTGCTAGATTGGAAAGTGCGAGATTGGTCAAGCTTTATTACATCTAGGAGCAAGTGTCAATCTAATACCTTATTCTATCTACTTACAACCAGGTCTTAGAGAAATCAATTGGTTGATCATTCCATAAGAAGACCAAAGGGAATAATTGAAGGTGTTTTACTACAGATTGATAAATTTTATTACCCTGTTAATTTTTTGGTTTTAGATACACAATTTGTGGTTGATATGGATTCTCAGATTCCATTGATTTTAGGTCAACCCTTTATTGCTACTTATAATGCTCTTATAAATTGTAGGAATGGTCTGATGAAGCTGTCATTTGGGAATATGACCTTAGAAGTGAATATCTTTTATGTTGGAAAACAGTCGCATGAAGAAGATGTATGTTATCATACATACATGATACATACATGAAGGAGTGAATCAAAAAATTCAGTTGACATAAACATGAGTTCATGACTACTCATGAGTCAGATTGATTTGTATATGATCATTGATTAAGATGAATAAAATTCTTTTATGGCAAACATTATGTTGATAATGAATTATTTCATATTGAGTATGGTCTTATATAATCCAATTATATAAAGCACTTTCACTAAGATATCTATCTACATCAGTGATTCAGATCTAGATCACTTGCATTCATACTGCTAATGGACCATACTAGCAACCATTAATTAAAGATTTCATATTTTAATATGGTGCAGATAATTTAATTTATTATCTATAATCTCAATCATCTCATACTAATATAAAATTATAGTTACATAAATGAATTAAGAATTTTCTGATAACACATTCAAACAATTATATAGAAAAATGTTACTTTTATTAATTTCATAAAATTGTACTTATTACATGTTTTTAAGGCACCATGCCCAGCAGTTCCACCCTTTTTTAACTATTGGCTAGGGTTTATTGGAATGATGTCAAAGTATAAAACCCGACACATAAGACACAATGGTGATCTCAAGTCTAAGGACAATATGTAAAATAGTCACTAGATAATTCTCATTAATAATTAATATTAATTATCATTACGAATTATATAAATGTCATATTTGGTACCTTTAATCTATACTAAGCACTAATATAATCATCAAGATATTCCATTAACACCAATGACTATAAGATCGGCTAACCTAAACGCTTTAGGCGATAAACTATATAATCTTATCTATCCGAATCATCAATATCCATTCTTGCAATCCTATGACAACAAACAATTCGTATCTTAGGCTTAAAAAACTTGCATATCAACTAGCATTATCTCTATCATGATCTCAAGCACATAACCTAAGATATTAGACTTTATGATGATATATAATCAATGAACTTATAATATTAACTTCAACATAATTAATAAACATGATAAATGCATGAATGCATTTATTATTATTGACAAAATAATAATATTATTAATATTTATAAATAAGATTGTATCTCATAAAATGTATACTCATCAGTCCAACCTAATTGGCTTGACGGGTACACCCTTTCAGTTTCAAGGGAAGTGTTTCAATTATGACAAGATAGGTCATATAGCTCTGGATTATAGGCTCTCAAAGAATAAATAGAACCAATATATTTTAGACATTGATCTCTCTGCTTAGTTGAGTGAGATGTGATAGTTTTGTCTAAGAGTGTAAAGTTTGTTGATGAGTTAATAAGGTAAATGAAAAGTTATGACCCATTAAGAAATTAATAAAGCTAGTTATTTTATTTACTTGAGTCTTTCTAATCTGTAACATGATAGATTAGAGTACCTTAATTATGAATCTATGTTTAGATTAATTACCATGGATTATATACCAAACTTCCATATTGATTCAAAAACATAATTAAGTGATAAAACTTATGTTGAAGACAAATTGAAATGAATATCAAACTTATTGGTTTTAAAAACAAAAAACCATAATGGAACTAAGTTTGTTTAAACAAACACACAAGTTTATCATTGATGATAGATAAGATTAAAAAAGAAAAAAAAAGTGAACAAGGGTTGAGATTAAATCTCAAAAGACCTAGGACATAAAAACCTTTTATTCCAAATTTTCTGAATTTCTTGTTAGAAGATGAATATCAAAGTTTCAAAAAAGATATAAATTCATCTAAAAATCTTTTAAAGAATTACTCTCAATTAGAGTTATTTATTGATAACATTGCGGATCCACTAACCAAAAGAGTGAGTTGAAAAGTCATCGAGAGGAATGAACTCCTATGAAAGAATAAGTTAATACAATGGAAACCTAACACCTAAGATCTAGATTCAAATGGATAACCTAGTTGTAAAGGACTTAATTAGATCGATGTAGGGGGTTATCCTCCAAATCATTCATATGATTAAATAGTGATGCCTATAAAATGAAAGATAACCTATGCTTATAATAATTCTCAGGCTTTGGGAAATCCGAGCGGAGTAGACATGTTATTATTGATTAAAAATTCACCTATATGAAAAAGAAGTGGGTCCACTTCTAAGGAAATTGACTTAGGCTAAATTCTTTCCGACTCTTGAGAACCAGGAGATGTTCAAGGCCAAAACGAACATAAAAGTGATAACTTAAATATATCACGAAAGATTCTTATGTGAGGTATGTTATCATTTACATTAATGGCAGAATAATTCAAAGATATCGTTTCTATTACTTAGCCAATAAAGTCAAAATACTTTAATAATGGAAGGTTCAAAAGTTGATACCTACATATCTAATGCAAGTTTTGATTTGTTAAATGCTATCACTTACTGGGTCGGTAAAACATTTTAATATAAAAATTATGTGTTCGTATATGATCTGTCAATTTTCATTTGTGTAGGGGATTATTGGAAAAATAGCATTATATTATGTTATCTTTTAGCTCCATTTTGAGTCTTTTAGCTTAATTTTGAATAGAACTCACTTCATATAAATAAAAGATCAAAGTTGATTCATGTTTTCCTCCATGAGAGCTTTAAAACAGTATATAATACGCTCAAAACTGTAAAATAAGATAATGATAAATTGATACTCAAAGTGCATCAATTGAGATGATTTGAAGTGAAAACATAAGATGAGAAAATTTAATCCCACATTGGAAAGGGAGAAAATAGATTGATTGTTTATATCGTGTTACCCATTTGTTACTAAATAATAATATAAGCAAGAACACTATCTCTCGCATGCGCATGCAAGGAGTGCAAAGGCAGTCCAAAATAGTTTGCGCCTCGTGTGCACCTACACATGAGCGCACTGAATGTTAGTCCGAAATCAACCCGATCTATCTTAGCCATGTTTTGTAATTTTTCATATTTTTTTTCTTTCAGAACATTACAAGCCTAACAATTACGAAATTGAAATTTTCAGTTTGAACCGAATTATGTTGCAAGCACGGTAAATTAAGTTCATATTAGACTTAGAATTCAATGGATATTAAATATAGATTATAACTCTCTTTCATCATAATTTTATAAATCAACACTCCCTTCTTTGGTAATTCACAATCGGAATAACTCTCCTCCCTTCAAAAATCGTTTTCCCCTTAAGAGTCCTAAGTTTAGTATGGTGGCATTTGAGTACTTAAAAGTTTATCAGGATTAGTAGTGGTGCAACAACATAATTCACAGTTTGTTGTATCTTGAGAGAGATGCTAAAATATCCTAGCATCGAGTAACAAAGGCGAAATTATTTTAAGAAAAATGTGGTTTCACTATCCATATAATTCTGTATTCCCAATGTAGTTTGCAAAATCATCATCTACATTTCTGTTCTATTTTGTATTATTAAGAAATCTATTTATATATTGTTTATAATTATAGAATATGATTTATATGTTATTTTAACATTTTATTTCATGATTACGGATAAAATTCATAGACTTTCAATAATTTCTATTTGTATATTATTTATAATTTCTATTAAATCCTATTTTACAGATTTTGCACGACTATTTTACTATTCTATATACTATTTTATAGATTATGTATGCTTATTAATGTTTTTACTATTTTCGTACTATTTTTCTGCAAATTCTACTTACAATACATAACATATACTTAGTATTTTAAGAATTCAACTTACAACAACCCTATCATAGTACATGAACTTCACCCCCAATCTCAAACTATTTTATGTGACAATCTCCAACCTCCCCCTACATTCAATCCCTAGATTTGCCACTATAGAAACGTGAGGCTGGATAAGAATATCGTTTCAAAATACTCTCTTGTGGATGATCAGGTGAAATAGACACTCTTCTTATGTGAAGTAGGTATATTAATCCATTAACGCATTGAAATTCTATCAAATCTCTATTTCAAAATTTGTGTTTTCTGACTAGCAAAATAATGTGATAGATAGCATATTTAAATGTCAGAATATATATCTGAAAATTTTAAGAATTTAATATAAAAGAAAAATAAATCATTATGTCATTGTTAGAATTAAGTCTAATGCCTAAATTAGATAAGTGTCACACATGCTTCATTACACTTTTATAGTTGGGTGAAATAAGATAAAAGGAAAGAAAAATAAGAGGGTAAAATTAATATGAAAAAGAAAAAAAGAAAAAAAAAAGTATTTATTGTATTATTAAATAAAAATATACTAATATTTAAAAATTTTAAAGAATAATTATAAATCTGGGACCCAATGTATAGGCTTATGAATTCTTCTCATAGATCTTATGAGGGGGAGGAGGGGAAGGTGTTGATCGGCGGATGGAAGCTCTCTCAGTATAGCAGGCGGTCCCACTCACTTTAAACTATAGGCTTCTGCTTCTCTGATAGTGAGGTAAGGGGTTTTTAGGGGTTCCTTTTTCTTTTTAATTTGAGAGATAAATTATGAGTTATTAAATTTTAATTTAAAATAAATTTAATAATTATAAATTAGATATATTTTATTAAATATAAAGATCTTAAAAAAAATTAAATTACAATTTATTTATGATTTTAAATTTATTTTAAAATAAAATATAAATATTTATAATTGAGCCGATTCTTCCACCTATTTTTAATAGAGGCTCCTCTTTCCTGGAAGGGTAAGAGAGCCAAAATGTCTCACCTTGTGCTGTATCCATTTTATTTTTTTTTTAATTCGGGAACTCCTTTTACATATTTTCGATGATATGATATAAATTCTACGGAAAACAGTTGAACTCATAATATCATAAGATAAATTTAAAATATAATCCAAAATTATGAATAGAGAGCTTAAACTCAGAATAATCTCAATAAACCACTCTTACCTAACCGCTTGGACAATTCCTAAAAATATCACATCCGCTTTAGGTTATAACATAAACGAACGGCTCACGTGCTATTGTGAACGTGTATGGAGGATCAAGTGCATTCCGCAAATATATATCTGGTCCCCTTTAATTCACCACCTTCCTATGCTGGCGGTCGATCATCAGTACTCTCTAGCCTCTACTCTACGCTTTGAAACATCAGTTGGTATTAATTGTACCATGTGGCATGTGCACTTTAATTGGGAGCAATTCTTGCATGAAGTGATGATCAAGATGTAGATGGAATTAGCGGACTCATAAAAGATATCAAATAGATATATAATAACTCATTTTTTGTTTAGTTTTTATGGCTGTTATTTCACAGCTGCATCGTATTAGAGAGGAAGAGCTTTACGTTATTTTAGTTCATATTTATAGTATATATATTAAATATATATGAAAGACCAAATATTTTCGAAACTTATTGCCAAACATCATGTAAAACTCCTCAGATCCAAAAAAAAATTAGCCATGACCTTCTCTAGAGCATTAATTTTGGACGGATATGTGTACCGACTCAATCCGCTACATCAACAAATGGCCTAAAATAATTACAAGTTAACCCGCCAAAAAAAAAAAAAAACCTAATTTAATAGTTTCATTATTTGTTTTCCTTCTAATTTTAAGTTTTGTTAAAAACTTACGGCTGTTTACATCACTTTTTAAAAATATTTTTTGTAATATAAGTGTAAAAAAAAATATATATATTTTTTTGGCCAATAAACATATTTAGCAATGTTTTCTTCTGTCTGTTTTCTAAAATTACATTAAAAAAAGGTAAAAAAATAAAAATTAGAGTAGAAAAAAAGTAGTTTTCATTTTTCTCAACCATAAAAACAATTTTTTAGTAATTTAGTAATCATTATGAAGAACATTGTTTTTTAACACATAACAAAAATTACTGCCAAATAGAGACTTATTTTTATCTATCCTTGCTTTTACATAATATTCTCTTATATCTTCTAATTTTATTATCATATTTTCTCTTCGGCTCTGTCTTTGACTTTGATCGATACTTGAGCTTATGATGTTCCGTACAAAATCCAGACAATTTGCTTTACTCCTTTGATCCACCTAAAAATACAAAGAAGAATATCTTTGGGAGTGAGAAATCAAGGGCCTCCGATGATGAAATTCGTTTAATTTGATATACTAACTATTTTGCTATAAATTTGATAGAGATACCTTTGTATATTTTTATATGGCTTTTATAGGCCTTTTGGGACGTTGATCCCCATGACCCACGTTCGTGGGAGTTATGGAGGTAGTGGAGTTGTGGGAAGTAACTGCCATGTGGGCCCATTAGGCTTAAGATCCCACCTTTTGCAGCATGTTAGGTTGCCTCTTACCTTTGGGCTACATGGACATGGTCCACGTGAGATTGGCTCTTACCTTTGGGCTGCATGGGAATGGTCCACGTGATGCCTTGATGCTGGCTATTACCTTTATTGGGCTCAAGACTTGTGCACCCTACGAGCTTATAGCATGTATTCGGGCCTTGAGCTTTTACCTTTGTTTATGGTGTTTTTGCTGTATAATAGACAGAGAGTCGTTACCTGGTGGTGACTTGTGTATTGGTATTTACAGATGAATTATCTACCCACTTCGATAGTGGGATGGAAGTTGCAGAGAGTTGTTACTCTTTCTCTTAGAAGCATAGAACATGGGAAGGTGCTTCCCTTTCTCTTGGCCTTGCACACAGTGGGCTCCTTTAGAGCAAGTCCATTTGAAATGAAATTAGTTTTTGATGGGTTGAGTTGCATATGTTGCATGACTTGCACCATCTTTATTTGCCTAAAATTCACTTGATCATTAGGCACCCTAAGATGGGCCTGAAACTTGGTTCGGGCCCATTCGGGCCCATCACCTTTTTTACATTGTTGGGTGTAATTAGGTTCGAAGTGAAAGGGATGAGGTTGTGAGTGAGCTTGCGGAGTTAAAGGAGAGCTTGGCTCGGCTTCGTTAAGAGTGGGGGGGGGGGGTAACTTCTTGAACTCCTTCGTGAAGGTTTCCTTTTGACTTGTGCTTCAGTTCGTGAGGTTTGCCTAGAAAAGAATCCTATGGAACTGATCTTTCCTAGGGTAAGAGGCCCACTACATTTGATAAGAGGCATAAGGCGGGTTTGGAGGAGTCTCCTAAAATTGAGCCAACAAAGAACTCTGTTGTGGACATGGTGGAAGAATGTCCCAAGTTTTAGTTCATGAGCCAGGTTTTATCCATAAGGATGCGAATAACAATTTTGACCAGACCGAGGCTACCTCTAAGTATGAAAATCCTACTTTGTCTCTTGATGGTGGTGATGGAATTGAAAGTGTCGAGCCTGTTGTTTGAGGGTGTCTTTATATGGTCCCTTGACATTCCCTTTTATATTTTTTATTTCTTTTTTTGTGATATGTTGTTGCGGCCAGTGGTTAGGCTTTTTGGAAGGACTTTCTTAATGTCCTTTTTTTTGGCATTTGAACATTTTCCTGTATGGACTTTGGCATTTGTTGGGTTTTCTCCCTCTTTTTATTGGGAGGTTATACCACGTAATTTGTAAGCTTCTTCACCCTTTATATATATATATATATATATTTATTTATTTTTTTTTTTTGGCTCTTGGCTCATGTTTGGAGGGCTAAACACACCTCCGAGTATAATTTTGGAATGAGGTTGAGGCTAATGTCTCAACATGCCTCTTCCTAAGTACTTCGTGGGAATATATGAGTCTTTTTTTAGAATTAAGCATCTTAGTGAGGTTGGATAAGCCAAATGTAAGGTTGAATATCTGAGTATGAGACTCATAGCCAAATGGAAGGCTGAACAACCGAGTACGAGGTTGATAGCCTAACCTAAGGTTGATAATCAAGTATGAGTAGAAAGCCAAGTATGAGGCTAATAGCCAAATATAAGGTCAAGGATGAGGATGATAGCCAAATATTAAGGTAATAGCCGAGTATGAGGCTGGATAGCCGAGTATGAGGCTGGATAGCCGAGTATGAGGCTGGATAGCCGAGTATGAGGCTGGATAGCCGAGTATGAGGCTAGATAGCCAAGTATGAAGCTTATAGCCAAATATGAGGTTGATTGGTATACGTGAGGCTAATAGGTGAGTATAAGTCTCATAACTGAGGATGAGACTGATAGCTAAACGTGAGGCTATACTTGAGTATAAGGCTGGATATCCAAATATTAGGATGACGAGTCAAGTATGAGGCTGGATAGCTAAATATGAGATTGGATAGCCAAGTATGAGGCCGATTAGTTGATTATGAGGTTGGATAGCCAAGTATGAGGTTGATTACCAAAAGTGAGGATGGTAGCCGAGTATGAGGTTGATACCCAAATATGAGGTTGATAGCTAAATATGAGGTTGGATGGCCAAGTATGCGGATGGATGGCCCGGTACGAGACTGAATAGCTCAGTATGAGGCTGATAGCCAAATGTAAGGCTGCATAGTCATAGATGAGGTTGATAGTCAAACATAAGGTTGATAGTCAAGTATGAGGCTAGATAGTTGAGTATGAGGCTTATAGCCAAATATGAAGATGATTTCCAGACGTGAGGCTGATAGTAGAGTATAAGGCATATAGCCGAGGATTAGGTTGATACCTAAACGTGACACTGATAACCGAGTATAAGGTTGGATAGCTAAGTACAAGGTTGGATAGTTGAGTATGAGGCTGGATAGCTGAGTATGAGGCTGGATAGCCAAGTATAAGACTGGATAATCTATTATGAGGCTGATATCCAAACGTGAGGCTTATAGCCAAATATAAGCTTGAATAGTCGTGAGGCTGATAGTTGAGGATGAGGCTGATAGCCAAGTATAAGGATAGATAGCCTAGTATGAGGCTGGTTAGCCAAGTATGAGGCTGGTTAGCCAAGTATGAGGCTGATAGAAAATGTAAGGCTGAAAAGTCAAGGAAGAGGTTGATAGCCAAACGTGAGGCTAATAGCTGAGTATGAGGCTCATAGCCAAATATGAGGGTGATTGCCAAACATGAGGCCATACCGAGTATAAGGCTGGATATAACCAAGGATAAGATTGATTAGCTGAGTACGAGGTTGATTAGCTGAGTACGAGGCTGGATAGCTAAGTATAAGGCTGGATAGCCAAGTATGAGACTAATTAGCTGACTAAGAGGCTGGATAGCCAAATGTAAGGCTGAATAGCTGAGTATAAGGCTTAAAGCTGAATAGCTGAGTATGATGTTAAACATCCCAGTGGAAAGATCATACTCTAACTTGAGGCTAAAAGTCGAGGATCAGTCTCTTAGCCAAATATGTGGTTGGTTACCAAACATGAGGCTAATTTCCAACTATGAGGCTCATAGGCGAGTATAAAAATCATAGCCGAGTATGAGGCATATAACTGATGATGAGACTGATAGCCAAAAGTGAGGGTGATATCTAAATAGAAGGTTGAATAACTCTGAGGCCTATAGGCGAGGATGAGGCTAATAGTCAAGTATGATGCTATATAGCCAATTACAAGGCTGGATAGCCAAATATAAGAATGAATAGCCTAATATGAGCATGGATAGCAAAGTATGAGGTTGATAGTAAGAGTGAGGCTAATTGGCTGAGGATGAAGTTGATAGTCAAACATGAGGTTGATAGCCTAGTATGAGGCTGATAGCCGAGTATGACGCTGGATAGCCAACTGTGAGGTTGGATAGCCAAGTACGAGGCTCATAGCCAAATATGAGGCTGATTACCAAACATGAGATTGATTGCCAAATGTGAGGCTATAACTAAGTATAAGGCTAGATAGCTAAGTAGGAGGGTGGATAGCCAATTAGGAAAGTGGATAGCTATGTACGAGGGTGGATATATCCAAGTATGAGGCTAGTTAGCCAAGTACAAGGTTGGATATCGAAGTATGAGGTTATTAGTCAACTATGAGGCTGGATAGCCAAATATAAGGCTGAATAGTCGAGTATAAGGCTCAAAGCTGAATATAAGGCTGAATAGTCGAGTATGAGGCTTATTTCCAAATGTAAGGCTGAACATCTAAGTATAAGAATTATAGTCTAACTTGAGGCTGATAGTCAAGGATGAGGCCCCTAAACAAATATGTTGTTGATTGCCAAACTTGAGGCTATTTGCCAAATGCAAGGCTAATAGCCGAGTATAAAGCTCATAATTGAGGATGAGGCTGGAAGTGTATGTTTATCAAGCTAATCAGATTTTGAGCCGATGGGGTGAATACTATATGTGATACTATCTTTGTCCATATAATATCAAGATATTAGTTATTATCATTAATAAAAGTCAGTTATTATTTATCATGTTTATTAATTTTATTTGAATTAATATTATATGTTCTATAAATGCATATCACGATAAAGTCCAGTATTTTGAGTTATACACTTTAGAGAAGACTATGATAGATATCATGCTAGAAGAGACTTGAGTCGATAAAAGCCCTAAAGATACAAATGGTTTGTTACCGTAGGATGTTGAGAATGGACATTGATTGATCTAGATAATCAATCATGTAGTTCATCACCTAATTGTTACGGTGGCCGATCTCACAGCTAGTGGTGTTAGTGGAACACCATGATGATTGTATGGGCACTTATTAGAGACTAAGGGTGTTGAACATGACATTTAGATAATTTTCAATGGTAATTAACATTGACTATTAATAAAAATTATCTAGTAATTATTTTACATGTGATCTTTAGACCTGAGACACAATGATTCCTTGAGTATATGGCTTCATGCTTTAAGATCATTCCAATTAGGCCTAACTATGGGTGAACATGAGGTGAACCGTTGGGTATGAGGTGTTGTGCGAGAAGGTTGTGAGTGGTCAAGAGGGAATTCATTGCTTCTATGTTTGGAAAATGTCCTATGGATTATATAATTTATTGAACAATGAATCTCTATAGAGTAATATGGTATGAAATGAGTTTATATAAATCTACTGTTAATGTTCAATAAACATATAATGGTCAATATTATTTGTCTATTAGGATTTAACAGTCAAACCATACCCTATGACAAATCATAATATTGGCAAAACGGTTATACACATAATATGTCAAACCATACCCTATGACAAATAATGGTCCATATTATTTGTCTTCCTACCGGCATGATGTATAACCTAACCGGTTATACACATAAGATTCATAATAACTCAGTTAAAGTTTCATCGGAGAAAATGAAAAAACTGACCAAACCATTTTAGAGGTAAAATGGTAATTTCACTTATAGTTTAACTATAAGAGTAAATTGATAATTATTAATTTATTAATTTAATATTATGCATTTCTACTAGCACAACTAAGTGTGATATTAATTTAATTAGAAATTAATTAGTAACATAGGAATTTTTATTTAATTAAGTTTATATTTATAATCACATTAAATGATTAATGGGTTAGATTATTAATTAGATTTTTGTTGGTCAAGTTAATCAAATGGTTGATTAAATATCCGTGAGTTATACCCATTAGGGTGGTCGGCCATAATATGAGTTTGACTCAATTTTATCTTTTAAGAGTTTTAAGATAAAATGCAACTTAAGGTGATAAGAGTTCTTAGATAACTAATAAAACTAATGTGATTAGGAAAATGTAATCTAGTTGTGCCCATAAATACCACCTAAAGGCTTGACTGAATTCATGCTTGCTCATTAGCATCCTTGGCCAAAATTACATAGAGAGAAAATATAGTTTTTTCCCTTTCCCTTCCTTGAACTTATTGTTTCATGAGTTAAAACTTTAAGTAAAAACTTAACTGTATGAAATGAATTGTCTGAACTAAGGTTAGAGGGCGAACACGTGGGCACCTCTCATCTCTGTTATTGATGATATTTACTGTGCTTTCAATAAAATATTATATGTAATATAATTATTGTATGATTGATCTAACTAGAAACTATGCATGCTATGATGTGATCTAAATACAATTTTAAATATTACTTTCATTGCGTTTACTCTGTTATTAGCATGCCTATGTTTTACTATGTTATCTACTTCATTCTTTTTTATTTTTGAGAGTAAAAGGAAGGGCTATGTTAACTACTTCGTAATTTTTATTTTCATTTAACCTTTTAGGCTGGGTCGACCTTTTTGCTTTTGTTTGGCCTCTTAGGCTAGGTCAGCCATTTAGGAATTTGTTTGACCTTATAGGCTGGGTCGGCCTTTTAGGCCTTTGTTTGGCTTCTTAGGTTAAGTTGGCCTTTTAGGTACTTGTTTGGTCTCTTAGGTTAGGTTAGACTTTTAGGCCTTTGTGTTGGCCTCTTAGGTTGGGTCGGTCTTTTAGGCCATTGTTTGGCTGGCCTCTTAAGCTAGGTCTGTAAGCCTCAAGAATTTTTTTAGAGTAAAAAGAAGGGCTATGTCAGCTACTTCGTCATTTTTATTTTCATTTAACATTTTAGGCTGAGTCGACCATTTTGCTTTTGTTTGGCCTCTTAGGCTAGGTTAGCCATTTAGGAATTTGTTTGACCTTATAGGCTAGGTCGGCCTTTTAGGCCTTTGTTTGGCTTTTTAGGCTAGGTTAGCCTTTTAGGTAATTGTTTGGCCTCTTAGGTTAGGTTGGACTTTTAGGCCTTTGTGTTGGCCTCTTAAGCTGGGTCAGTCTTTTAGGCCATTGTTTGGCTGGCCTCTTAGGTTAGGTCTGTAAGCCTCGAGAATTGTTTAGAGTAAAAAGAAGGGCTATGTCAGCTACTTCGTCATTTTTATTTTCATTTGACCTTTTTGCTTTTGTTTGGCCTCTTAGGCTAAGCCAACCATTTAGGAATTTGTATGGCCTTGTAGGCTGGGTCGGCCTTTGTTTGGCTTCTTAGGCTAGGTTATCCTTTTAGGTAATTGTTTGGCCTTTTAAGTTGGGTTGGACTTTTAGGCTGGGTCGTTCTTTTAGGCCATTGTTTGGCTGGTCTCTTAGGCTAGGTCTGTAAGCCTCAAGAATTTTTGACATGTAGTTGGTAAGGAAATAAATTTTAAATAAATAATTATAGAATTTTATATTGAATATTAAACTTCAATGTGAAAGCAAACATGTATGTATATATAAATATAATGAAACTAAATAAACAGGTAAATAAGGAAATAAATCAAATAACTAAATAATTAAAATCCACAAGTATCTAAAGTATATAATATAGGGACTCAGACATGTTTCTGCTCCTTTGAGATTGAGAACTCGATCTGAACCAAAAACTCAAACCGAGAGACGTTATATTAAGTCTCGGTCTGGGAAGGAAGAAAGAGTTCTCGATCTGGATCAGGAACTTAAACCGATAGGGGTTAGATTAGGTCTCGGTCTAGGAGGGAAGAAAATATTTTCGGTCTTACCTGGTCTAGGAATAATACTTGATCCAAGGTACTTTAGACTGAGTTGTGTTATATAGGCACATATATATAGATTTGTAAAATAGAAAATAAGGATGAGACATGCATTAAATGATCCCTTAACTTGTAAGAGACTTCTTGCTTGAGATAAACATCAAGGTTAAATAGGAGTGCCACATCCCAAAGCTAAAAAAATATCATGGTTAGCAACCTTTTGGACACGGTCATATACGAAGCCATGTTACATAAATGCTCATCGTTTACAACAATAAAAATAAATTCCCTCTTTTTGTTCCTTGCTACCCTTTAGAAATAAATCGGGTGATAAAGCTAGATCATAATCAAGGCACAAGCATAACAAACCAGTCAAGAACTAAGTGAGTATCTAACCTCTACCTCCTTAAGCTCTAAACATGATTTACGTACATCATGCATTAGCGTACACTAAAATGGCTACCAAGAAATTTGGTAGCAATAGGAGATTAATAAAAACATGAAGCTAATAAGTAGAATGTTCATGTTGAGTATGATTAATGGAGGTTGCTAGGTTTAAGTTGTAATCTAAGAAGGAAACTAAACAAAAAGGAAAATTCAAAAACGGAAGAAGAAAAAGTCTTGACCTGGATCGAGAACTCAGACCAAGAAGTGTTATCTTAGGTCTCGGTCCGAGAAAAGGGAAAGAGTCCCCGACTTGAATTGAGAACTCAGACCAAGAAGTGCTATCTTAAGTCTTGGTATGTGAAGAGGAAAAAGTCATCGATCTGGATTGGGAACTCAGATCGAGAGACGTTACATTAGGTCTAGAAAGGAAAATAGAGAAAAAAAAAAGAAAAGGAAAGGAAAGGGTTGACATACTCTAAGGGGGTCGACACCTCAACGCCTTCAATGTGTAAAATACTCTACGGGTCGAAGAGGGTCGACCGGTTCGAAGAGGGTCGACCGGTTTGACGAGGTCGATGGGGTTGATGCAATCAATAAGAAACAAGGGGTAACATGTTTACAGGACAGTCGACATTTGCTACAACAGAAACTTAAAAAAGAAATGAATTTTGAAGGGGCAAACTTACGAATCATGAGCTAAAATAAGGTGATAAGCCTCACATAAGAGACATAAATAAAGAGGAACAAAGGTTTCCTAATCAACCAAATAAGGGATAATAAGAAAATAGTTGGAATTAGATGTCAAAAAATAAATGAGAAATGCATAGTAAGAACAACTAACTAAATAGAAAATATCATGGAAAGTTAAGATTTTATTAATTTAAGTTAAATTCTTGATTGTGTAAGCGAACAACATACCTAATGTTCAGAAAATACTAAATCCTTAAAGGAAATCTTAGAATCCAAGTAAGTACAAATCTTACCAACAATATGGAACATGTTTTCCAAAATTTAATGAGTGGTTGAATTGATTGACTACTAAAATGATTATGTTGTTGTAACAATCATCATGAATAGAGTGACTGTTGTGAATGCTGAATTTGAGATGGATTATTGATTCATGAATTTCACAATAGCATATGTTCGTACATGAATTATGTACATTTACCTCATATCTATATTAGGAAATTGAGAAGAATAAGTGGAATAACATATGAAGTAAGAAAGGAAACCTCTCGAAGGATGAAAATATCTTGAAGAGAGGGATAATGAAATTTAAATATCACACTAACCCTCGGGCGGATTAAGGCCCAATGAAGAGGGGATCGTGATAAGTTATGTAAATAAGCAATAAAAGACAGTAAGTCTAAACCTCATCTACAATAGGTAAATTGTTTTGAAATGTGATGAGTTGGGTTCCAATGATTGAATGGTTGCCCAGGTATGAATTAAATTGTAGTTATGAAATGATTGATTATGATGAGTGCTAAGATTGTTATAGTTATTGTTATAGAAAATTCTTGAATAACATATGCACTCATGAGCATCATGTAAAGTTCACATCATATTTATGTAAGAAATTAAGAGGTATATGAAGATATAAGAGAATAAGATAAAGTAAGATATGTCCTACCGACTTTCGAAGGAAGGGCGCGCGACCATGGTTAAGTTCAGATTGGATCGCTTCCCCAGTTTTTCATTGGTCGAACGCTCAACTAGTAAGCACACATGGCCCAATAAAAAGAATAAGTAAGAAAATATTAGAAAAATTAAGAAAGGAGCATGAGTAACCTTTACAAAGAGTATGAGTCTAAGATTTTTACATATTACTTGTCTCATACATCATATACATTCACAATTATTTTGTGAGTTATATTTGTGCTTGTTGAGTGAAAGCTCATATCTTACATTCCATGTTGTAGGGACTAGAGGTTAAACAATTGATTAAATTATCCTAATAACTTGTTGAGAGAGTGTAATGATGGTGACAAAGATAGTGGTACTAGAACTATAGCAACGCTATAAGCTTCTATTTTAAAATTGTAATGAATACTTGTTATAAATCTTTTAATGCATTGTGGAGACTTGGGCAATACTTTGAAAACCCACAAATAAATGTTTTGAAAGCCCATAATCAACACGTGCATAATGAATAGTAGTACGATAATGCTTTTCCTAAATATTATAGCTCTTGCTATGAAGAAAGAAATTTTTATAAGAAAAGTTTTTAAATGATTTTTGAAATTAATTCCTTAAAAAGAAAAAAACTCTAGTTAAAAAGGAAAAGTTAATAGTGTAACGATCCGGACAACACGGGTCGTTACAAGGTCAGTTTTTTATGCATATTCTTTGCTAGGGTCACGCCCTATTTTTTTATTGGTTTAATATGTTATTTGGAGATATTTGAACAATACAGCCTCATGGGATTTTAATGATGTATCTCATGGATATTGAGCTTGGCTCGGTATATAATCAACACCTTCATGGGGACACTTGAACTTGGTTTTGAAATATTTGAACAAAAGGGCCTCATGGGCTTTTATTGATGTGTCTTATGGATACTAATCCTGACTCGGTACATAACCAATATCACATGGGAAATAAAATAACATACTACTTTGGTAAGTTACCGATCCTACTAAGAGAAGGAAATTAACAAAAGAAATAAATACATACTTAGGCATGATAGATCTCATATGTTGCATGGTCCAAGGATGTGATAACATATGCTTCTAGATGGTCATCCCCTTCCTCTAGTTGTCGGGCTAATTTCTATTATGTTTTCTTCTTGGTCGGGGGTTGTTCTTCTAACGAAGCGTGTGTCTCCTCATTATGATCTCCATTGACCTTATTCACCTTTCTTTGTTTAGGCAGAACAATAAGAGTAAAGCTTTCTTTCCCACATATGGCATCAAATTGTTCCATATAAAATCCGGACAATTTGCTTTACTCCTTTGATCCACCTCAAAAAGATAATGAAAAACATCCTTGGGGCTGAGAAGTCAAGGCTTCCTCCGAAGATTAAGTTAGTTCGATTTGATATACTAACTATTTTTCTGAAATTTGACAGAGCTATCTTTGTATACCTTTGATTATGACTTTTATATGCCTTTTGGAATGTTGATCCCTAGACCCCGTTCATGGGGGTTATGGACACAGTGGAGTTGTGGGAACTGCCACGTTTTCCCATTAGGCTTAAGATCCCACTTTTTACGGCACGCGATCCACGTGAGGCTGAAAGAACCATTGGGCTCCATACTTGCACCCTTCTAGCTTATAGCCTGTATTCGAGCCTTGGGCTCTTACCTTTGTTTATGGTGTTTTCGTTGTATCCCGGTGACCTGTCTATTGGAATTTATAGATGAATTATTTGCCCACTTCGATAGTGGGATGGAATGTAAATTTATGTACATCCATAATATATCATTTATTTATATTAAGAGAAGAAATTAAAAATATAAGGACATATTAATTTATTTTTATTTTTTAGGATAAATTTACGATTCAAAATAAATTGGATATCTCTCTCCAAATAATTATTTAAACAACCTTAAATTGTAATGTTGGTAACTATCTCATTATGACTCCAAGTGACGCACTTACAGCATCAATAATAGAATGTTGTTAAAGAACGATGAAAATCCGAAACTGAAGATTGAGAATTAAGAATGAATGAGTTTTACTTTGCAGATTTATATTCAACAACTAAACTTAACCATAATCAACTTAACCCAGGTTGGATTTGTCAGTTGATAACAAATTTAATCAAGTGTTTAATAGTTAATCCATATTTAAGTAAGAATATAATGTATAAATTCAACAAAAGAGAAAAAATTATAGTATCAATCCTCAATCAAAAAACAGAATGCAAATTAAACAAAAAGTTCAAAATGATGCGTACCAGAGAGGGGATGATTGCCGAGTATCCTAACCAAACTAGACTACAATGGATTGCATTAGTGGTCTCGCCTGTAGAGATGATAATTTGGGCTGGGACGGCCCGAATCTGTTCAGCCCGGACTGTGAAAGCTCGACCCACACCGCAATATGCAGGTACGGGCTTGGCTCGGCCCGTACACAGACGTGGACCGAGTATGAATTATATATCCGCAGGTCGGCTCGATCCGTTTTTAAAACGGGCTAAATTTGGCTTGTAGATATACGGGCTATCCGCGGTAAATAGTACCATCGTACTGCATAAAGCAGCAGGATGGTACACTTAGGCTAAGGTCTAAGCCTTAGCTGTAGGGAGCAACGGCTCTCTGCTCAATTTTTTTTTTTTTTTTAATCTTAAGATTTTCCTTCTCTATTATTTTTTTTTTATAAATATCCCTTCAAATTATCTTCATAAATCACAATTCAAAAAATCATCTCTCAATTCTATTATTTTTCATATAACTACCTCATCAAATTATCTTTATAAATCACAATTCATAAAACTTACTTACTACATCATAAAACTTATTTATTCGAATAATTTTTTATCCAAAAATAAAAAAAGACTGCTTTTAAGCCCGTTTTTAACCGAGCTCGGGCCGGGCTTAGAATTTTGAGGCTCGTCCTGACCTGACCCCTGATCCGAATCAAAACGGGCCAAGCCCGACCTGACCTAAACGAGCTCGGGTCTAATACGGGCCGGGTCTAAACCATCTCTACTCGCATGCATGGTGTAATTTAAATTGATTTCTTAATAATTAATTAAATATTTGGAAAAATCTGGTATTAATATTTGGAAAAAAAGGAAAAAAAAAAAAGAAAAGAAAAAGAAAAAAAAAAGGTTTTAATACACCCCTTCGTCTCCCCTTATCCACTGACAGAACAAGGTTCGCTGTTAAAGAAACTATGCTTGCTTCCACCTCCATCAACCATTCAGCAGCTTCATTCTTCTTCCCTTCCTCGTCACCTCCCAAACATGGTTCTCTTCTCTCTCTCTCTCTCTCTCTAAGCTAAACATATTAATGATGACTACATGTGGAATTTAGGGATTAGTATTTCAAGGACGAAAGGAAGAGTGATAAGAATGAATTATGGAAGAAGCAAAGTGCAGGAAGACCCAGAAATTGATGCTGAGAAGCGACTTTATTATTATCTTGGGATGGATTTTGGTACATCTGGGGCCAGGTTTGCGCTAATTGATAAGAAGGGGACAATTTGTGCCCAAGGGAAAAGGGAGTATCCAAACTATCAGGTATTTTAAAGAATCTAGAAAGTTTGATCAATTTCTCGAAGCTCTTTTTGGTTCTTGGGTTCAATGGTTTAACCTTTGAAGGTAATAGGAGTTTGTGTAAACTATGGACAATTTATAGTCAGACTAGGGACTAAACTAGGTTTCATACAAAACTTGGAGTTCCGAACGGTACGTCAAATTCTCCATTCAGGTTAGAGTATTAACTTGGTGCTTAGGTTAAACGTAGTTTGAACTTTGGTGAGATAAACTGAACGATTTTCATTTGAATGAACGATTAAAGCAAAATGAGATTTTGGGGGCCTGCAACGATGAAGGTTTGAGCCAAAATAATTATTTCTTTGATATTATGTTAAGCTGACCATACCCAAACCCCTTGCAATTGCTAGCTGTCTCAACAAGTTGAGTGAAACAACATATATCTAGTATATCTAAACTAGTAATGTTTAAAGGAAACTTTCATGGAATAAATGAAATTTGAATGCTATCTTCTGTTTAGAAAGAGCAAGGAAACAACAACAGATTTGGTATGCTCGTGGAAAACAACTCTCTGGTCATTGCTTGAAGATGTCCCGAATCATCTTCGCCAACATATCGCTTCCATCTCAATTGACGGAACTTCTGCAACTACCATCATTTTAGACAGGTTTCATCATCTATAATATTATGCTCCCTTGGTTCTAAAATCAACATCTCATATTGCATATTTCTGAGGGTTTTTAGCTGGATTTTTTTGAGAAAATTGGCTTTTAAATTCTTTTTTTCTTTTTATTATTAATTTGAGATAAAATGAAAGTTTAATTATAAACTGCGTTTGAGATGTAACTAACTGTTCCAAACTGCGAGCCAAATGAGTCTGAAATCAGGACCTATTGCAGTAATTCAGGAGAACCATTGGGAAGACCATACCTATACAATGAGAGTTGTCCAGATGCCTTACCTCTGGTGAAATCTATTGCTCCTAAAAACCACACAGTTTGCTCTTCTTCCTCAACTTTGTGCAAGCTCATCACCTGGTGGAATAATGTTCGGTTGAAAAAGGATTCGGCTATACTTTTGCATCAAGCTGATTGGCTCTTGTGGCTTCTACATGGAAAGCTTGGGGTGACTGATTACAATAATGCACTCAAGGTATGTTGATCGTGATTTCGCACTTAGGACAATTTTATGGCCGGGGCTTTCCTGCTGCACTGAAAGTATGTAGCAGCTACATACTTTCAGACTAATAAGGAGATGCCACCTTATATAAAGAAAAACTCGAAAAAATCTAAGAACAGGTTTCTATATTTCTCTCTATCCTACATGGCATCTTCTCGTTGGTCTCTACAGAAAAGCTTCTTGTTGTATGATGATGATTATTATTATGATTATGATCATGATCATGATCATTATATATTTATATTTATTTTCAATCATTTTGGGTTTGCTAGGTTGGTTATGATCCTGAAGTTGAATCCTATCCACCTTGGCTTCTTTCTCAACCGTTTTCACAGCTCTTACCTTCTTCTGTTAAAGCTCCTGGAGATCCAATTGGTGTTTTAAAAGAGGATATCATATCGAAATTCGGTACTTAATCCTCCTACACTTCTACTAAGTACAGAAATGAAGCCATGTAACAATTACTATTATCCATATGCAGCCTGAGAACCTAATATAAATTGTTTGAATCTGTATACCAAATTGGAACACAATATGTTGATTTTCAAGAAACAGTATTGCCTTGGACACGGGAAAACAAATGAAGTCTAGAATCATTCAGTCGAAAGTGTATTTTGAGACTTTTCTGTATTGAGAAAACTCTTAAATTATTTAAACCTTTCACCCACAAATGATAAGATTAATTTGTTCAGGGTTTCCAAAGGATTGTGTGGTATGCACAGGAACAACTGACAGTATAGCTGCCTTTCTTGCAGCAAGAGCAACACAACCAGGGAAAGCTGTAAGGCTCTTATTTTGAATGCGTTTAAGTAAAAGTTGAATCTGAAGGTCGGATAAACTCGAATCCATCCAAGACTTTGTGCATCAGAACCAAGTGTACAGACCTAAACTGAATTTTATGAGTCCAAACTGTATCTCAAGTGAAACGTGTAGTTTGAGTCTGAATTCCAATTTGGTTCCACAGATTCTAGTTTAGACAGGCAGAATTTAACTGAAACCCCTTTACCTGGATTGCAGTTTAGCCAGATTCCATTTATCATTGATCAGATGAACATAATTCCTCCTTTATCTATATATATATATATATGAATTTTTGTCATTTAGGTCACTTCCTTGGGTTCAACACTTGCTATTAAGCTATTGAGTACAAAGAGGATTGATGATGCACGATATGGGTTATACAGTCACCGCCTAGACGACAAGTGGCTTGTCGGGGGAGCTTCAAACACTGGCGGAGCTGTTCTAAGGCAAATATTTACAGATGAGAAGTTGGAGAAACTGAGCCTACAGATTAATCCCATAGAAGCCTCACCTCTAGATTACTACCCCTTGCAATCAGTTGGAGAAAGATTTCCAATAGCAGATCCAAATATGGCTCCTAGGTACCTTAGATATTTTCTAGTTTCATCATTACATGATCCAAAAGCATGATATCTCTCATTTTCTTGTCTATTATGCAGATTAGATCCTCGACCCGAAAATGATGTAGAGTACCTGCATGGGATTTTAGAATCCATTGCTCGTATAGAGGTAACATGGATTTTGTTTCTTCTCTGTTCAAAGGTTGAATATAAGAAGGCGCAAAAGTTAACGGGATTATTTATTATAAGAATTATACATAAAATGCAGGCAAAGGGTTATAGGTTATTGAAGGATCTAGGAGCAACTCAAGTGGAAGAAGTGTTTACGGCAGGAGGCGGTTCGAGAAATGATATATGGATGAAAATTAGGGAGAGAGTGCTTAGTTTGCCAGTGAGCCGGGCATTTCAAACAGAAGCTGCCTATGGAGCTGCTTTATTGGCATTAAAAGGTGCCCGTATAACCACATAGAAAAGCTGGAAGAGTATCACAAAAATCAGGGAGATGTACAATAAGAAGTTCTAGTTTTGTTATGAATTTTGTGCAATTCTTCTTTCTTTTAGATGATATCTGTCATCAATTGAGTATGATGAGAGCTTTGCCTTTTCTTTGCAGAAATGCAAGTGGAAAGACTAAACTCTTCTATTATTTTCTATGTGTAATTTATATTGAATTTGTACATGAATAGTATCAAGAAATAAAACTGAAGACGTGATAGCATGTATTCATTTGAGGTCAGGCTATGTGGACTCATTACCATGATTTCTTCGCCCCTCTAAACATCAGAGTTGACCTAGTTGCTCGTGCGCGCGATGGATGTCCGGGACAGCATTCCCTGAGATTTGTTTAAACTTGTCGTTCACATTTTACTAGATAAAAATTCTTTAAACTCATATATTTTTGTATATTTATAAAATAAAACAAAAATTATAATTGAATTTTTTTAAATTTATCTTAATTTATAATTTAAATCCAATTATTTAGTTCTTTTATTTATTTTCGTATAATAAAAGTAAAGGAAAATTCAAATAACTTCACTAGTTTATTTTCCCAAATGAAAGTGGATTAGTGCTTGTGCATGTGAAATGTGATGGGTATTTAGATTTTCTCATTTACTCTTTATATATATATATGTAAATTAAATAGCCTAAAAATCTTTTAGTTGGAAAAAATTATTGAATGTTAGATTTAAGGAAAATTATTTAAAATAATTTTAATGTATGATTGGTAATTTTATCCCAACACACCGTGAATTTTCCTTTTCCCCTTAACCTGCCCCACCAAAAGTTAGAAATAGAAGAGTTACTACCATCAATAAGCTTCCTAGGAAATTTAAAGCTAGTCATAAGATACGTATGAATAGCTAAAGCTACTGCCTTAATAAGGATTTACCGCCCTATAGAAGAAAGAAAATTTTGTTTGTAACCTTTGAGTTTAGATTAAATTATGTCTATAATGTAGGCAAGAACTTTACACTTAGTTTTTCTCCACAGGGTTGGAATACCCAAATAGGAATCAAAATTGCCCATTCCCTTAACCTGAAGGATCCCTTCCAGATTCACCTTTATAGGAGGAGGCACATTACCACTAAAAACACACTTGATTTGTCATAGTTAATCCCCCTAATCCGAGGCAGCACAATATTCTTGAATGATGTTCAGAAGGCTTCTACAATTATCTTTCTTTGCCTCTAAGAAAAATAAGGAGTCATTGGCAAGGAAAAGATGGGATAATGTAGGGTAGTTCCTAGAAAGATTTAAACCTTTAACTTTGCCATCACACACAGCTTTCGAAATAAGCTTAGAAAGTACATCTGCAATTAAAAGGAAGAGATAAGGAGATCCAAGGCTTTAGAAATAAGCTTAGAAACTACATATGCAATTGAAAGGAAGAGATAAAGAGATATTGGATCTCCTTATCTAATCCCTCTTGTAGACTCAATCTTACAGATCCTTTTCCTATTCACCGCCAAAGAGTAAGTCATTGTAGAGAGACATTCCATAATGCACCCAATCCAAATTCCTGAGAAACCTAACTTTTTCATCGCAGCTTCCAGAAAGTTCTACTCAACACGGTTGTAAGCCTTATTCATATCCAATTTTATAGCTGCATCATAAATAAATCACATAAATTATTTAGGACAATCCTAATTAAATCAAGTTTCTACTCATGAGATGCATAATTTAAAATAAAATTCTGCGGGTATTCATATATGGTATGTAATCGACTAATGCATGAATATGTTATCAATCAAATCAATCAACATAAATAAAAATATAATGGATTGAGTAATTTTGGGTATTTTTAAAATTTACAACCCTAAAAAAAATACAAATAAATTAAAAAATAAGGGCTTCAAGTATTACATTCTTCCCTAAGCTTGCTCCATCTTGAATTTCGGCCCAACCGGTAATTTTTTAAAATTAATCCAAATTCCAAAATCCATTGAAAAATAATTTTCTAAACCCTAATTTTTTAAACTATGTGGGTATTCATGTATGACATATAATCGACTAATGCATGAACATGTTATCAATCAAATCAATCGACATAAATAAAAATATAATGGATTGGGTATTTTTAAAATTTAGAACCCTAAAAAAAAATACAAATAAATTAAAAAATAAGGGCTTCAAGTATTACATTCTTCCCTAAACTTGCTCCATCTTGAATTTCGGCTCAACCAGTAATTTTCTAATTTAAACCCAATTCCAAAATCCTTGAAAAATAATTTTCTAAACCCTAATTTTTATTGAATTTAATTATTTTCAATTGGGTCTAAACTCTTTTTGGGCTAATCAGACTAATTTTTGGGTCTAACCCAATAAGCTATTTGGTTTTTCCAAAAATCCAAAAATTAAGTTAATGGGCTTTAAAAACAATACTTTTGGGCTACAAAAATAAAATGGTTCAAACCCATCAACTGGATGGGTCATGAGTCGAACCTGTAACCCGACCCGTGAAACCTTAGGGTTAGCCACAAGCGGCAGCAGCTTGGAACAATTGTCGTCGCTTGTGGCGGCGTGTGCTGGCTAGAACTAAAGATTTTTGCCGCGGGACAATCCTGCAGCCGCTACTACAGCGACACTGTGGAACAGTCTCGCAACCGTTACTTCTGTGGCACTGCAGGATAGATCCCGCGACTGCTGTTACAGTTGTGCTGCAGGACAGTTCCCACGACGCCGCTTGCCCCTGTGCTATTCATCGCCTGTTTCGTTCATCTCGTGTTTTCATTTTCCTCCTGTCGTGAGGAATTTGAAAAAAATATGGAAAAATTATACAAAAAATCCTACTCCAAAAATCGGGTTACATAAATCTAGAGAAAGAAAATTGAACAAATTCCTAACCTCAAATTATCATGCAATTAAAGATCCATTATATCAACCATACATTAAAAAAATATAAACATTCATTCATATGAAAATGCAAGAATCCCACACAACGATTAATTTATAAATATATATATATATATATATATAAAGACCACTCTGATACCAATTGTTGGAAATCGGCGGTTCGAAACTACACAGCGGAAATGAACAATTGGTCCCAATGTATAACAAAGATTTAAAAAAAAAACGCTTTAGCGACTCTTTATATACATATAAATTAATCTTACATCTATACGAAGAGGTCACCTTTGCCTTAAGTGAATCGATTTTCGAGACTCACACCACGATCTTCCAATTTTATCCTCAACAAAATAGGACGTGTGTGGGCACGTAGATATGACAATGTTTTCTTTTTATTTTTCTCTCAGAAACATTTCTACAGGAAAAACCTCTCAAAAAAGTTTTCTAATTAATTAGAATGAGATGCATTTATATAACTCCATTATGTATTTTGATTAATTTAAACTCTTTAAATTAATTGAATTAATCATTCAAATATGATCATCAAATAATATCTTTGATATCTTTCCAAATCATATTTAAAATAGAGTTTTATTTATTTTAAATCACATCATCACTGTAATGATATATTTGATAAGATCAAATCTTATTTATTTTAAACTATATCATATTTTTGATGATACATTTGATTTAGTCAAATCTATATGATTTAAAATAGAATCTCATATATTTTAAATCAAAAACATATATTATTTAAATTTTAAATTAATTTTTCAAACTAATCTTAATTTGACTTACCTAATTTTAATATTAAATTAATATCTCATATCAATTTAATATTATATATAATATATTTAATTCAAAATCAAATATATTATTATTTAATTAATTAATTCCGAATTTCACATTTAAATACATCTTTTAATTAATTAATTTTATAATTAATTAATTACCACTAATTATCTCATAATTATGAATTTTCCACGGAAAACTATTTTTTTGCAAATAAGTCCTTTTCAACTTTTATCATTCTTACCATATGCAATATTTTATAGAGGTGACGTGAAAACCATGGACGTAAAATTCTAAACTCCAATAAATTAGATTATTAATCAAACTCTTTAATCTAATAAACGTAATTTATTAATCTCAATATTATTTTACTAAAAATATGGAATTGCACTCTTGCAGTTATAAAATATTTATTGAGCAATCTCTAGTAGTCCATTGATATAATCATTTCATGCATTCAATCATCTAAAAATTGATTCATAATTAGAACTGATCAAAATTACTATTTTACCATTCTAATTTATCTCTTTTTCTTAAGTACCATTAATTCACTAGTGAACGATTAATTTATAACTTGATTATAACTTTGAACTCAAAACCATTCAGTTCTATAATTAACCCTTAAGGGAACTAATATACAATCTTCTATGAAAAATGTTTGGATTCCATATCTGTAAATCATGTTCCAGCCACTTATCCCAATAAATCTCCAAAACAAAAGTCTTTAGCCTGATTTTCAGACAAACAGTGACGAGTGAATCAAAAGATCCAGTTGACATAAACAAGAGTTCATGACTACTTAGGATCCAGATTAATCTACATACGATCATCTATTGATATGAATTTTATTCTTTATGGTAAACGGTATTTTAATAAAGAATTAATTCATATTGAGTCATGTCCTATATAATCCAATTATATAAAGTACTTATACTAAAATATCTATCTTTATCAACGATCCGGATCTAGATCACACGCATTCATAATGCTAGTGGACCGTACTAGCAATCACTATATTAAAGATTTCATACTTTAATATGTTGCGGATAATTTAATTTATTATCTATAATCTTAATCATCTCGTACTAATATAATATTATAGTCACATTAATGAATTTGGAATTTTCTGATATTATTCAATAATAATACATTCACAACAATTATATAGAAAATGTCATTTTTATTAATTTCATTAAAATAATACTTATTACATGCTTTCAGGGCACCATGCCCAACACTTCTCTCTTTCAGAATTAAAGAAAGATATAATGGAGATGGATTACTTGAACATGCATTATATAAAAACGGCTTCATATTTGTCTCATCTTCAATAAATATTGGATGATTGATTGAGGACAATAACGACTTATATGTTATCTTTATACCAAATTCAGTAGGATCAATATAAATGGTATTGTAGATGATTTCTAACAAATCCGTGAAAGATACACACCTCTCTCAACTTAGATAGTTTTCTAGCCTTCAGACCCTTTTATCTATCCATTTGCCATCGAAACATATGGGTATGAATATAGATGAATCTATTCCTACAAAATAAACAAACAAACAAATTTTTGAAATCAATATTTGGGAAAAAAATAAGAGAGATATCAGTCCAATTTTCATTGGACCAATATCATCTTAAAAAAATATATATTAAAAAAAGTTAAAACTTGATATATATTTCGGAGCAACAGATTAAATGTCATTATGTTTTAGTTTTCAAGCAACTGAGTAAGTTTCAATCGCTGTGTTTCAAGCAATTTTGTAGCGAATGTTAGCTTAGATGTGTGTTTGCCGTCGAGAAAGAAGAAAGAAGAATATGCATCTGCCGTCGAAAAGAGAGAAGAAAGAAGAAAGAATGAACTCTTGTAGTGAGTTCAAAGAGAGAATAGGTGAAAATGTAGAGATTTCAAGGAAGGTTGATTCGTAGGCGGAATTACAGAAATTTTCATAGTGGAGGCGACGGTCGATCCCTGCAACCTAACCGGGTAGGTTGATCCCCATGCAAGTCTTTTTTGCGCTTGGCTTCCCATCTTTGGTGTCAAAGTTTCGAAATTTAAATTCATAGAATTTGTATCCAAAGTTTCTTATTTATCCTCCTTATCTATCTTTAACTAAGATTTAAGGATACTTTTATCATTAAAATAAAAAATAGAAGGATAGTTTGCCAAAGAAAAAAAAAATCAAAATAAGAATATTATTCAAAAAGAGCATTGATTTGATTGAGAAGGTAATTCCCGTAATAATCTCTACTTCAAATGATATAATATGTTTTAATTAATAGATTAAACTTAATACAAAATCACTCAAATATATCCCGCTTCTTTATATACATGAGAAAGTTGTGACGTCCCCTGGATCACATGGAAAAACGTTTTGTTAGAGAGCAAGTGCCACTACCACAAACCATCCTTGGTCGGAGATGTTTAATATATTGTAAGGAGTTAACGGAAATTCTGTTCATCTAGTCGTTGAAATAAGATTATTTTGGTTTAGTTCATAGTTTCATTTGTCTATTAATAGTATCTCTCTAATGAGTTTTCATAAATCAAGCAAATACAAAAACATGGAATTACAACAATTGACTGGGAAAAAAAATTGACGAGAGCTATGATGAAGTGCCTCTCTTCGGCTACTTAGCGAGGCATCAAAATAATAGTTTTACAACACCTAATTCTTCGCTACTAAAGATAGAAGAAAAATTCATATACAGATTTGACATCAGATAGCACTAGGCAGCTTTTAGCTTTTCCACTTTGTACCGGGTTAAATCCTCGGAAAAGAGTATACCTTTGGGAGATAGAACACGTTGTAGGGCGAGGAAAAATCGGGCCTGAAAGTTGGGAGAGAATAGAAAGATAGAAAGAGGCAAAAAAACCTTAGCAAGTGAGAAGCTATTATTGAATGAAAAAAATTAAAATTTGGAAGATTCGAAGTTAATTTACCCATTGAAATCCAGCAAGGGCGTACCAGCAACCCGGTAAACCATACCCTTTACTGCTTACAAGCTGGTAAATAAGAATCAAGGTGTTATTAGTGGTATGATTAACAAAATGTCATCTCATTGCAACGCATACACAACAACATTTTAAATTCGTTAAACACACTAAAATTCAAATAGCCAGTTTATCCTACTCTAGTTTAAAAGCCAATGAAGGAACAGAATCATTTGAAGGAGAAGTAGAAGAACAGAGATTATACCAGTAACAGAATGGCACCCAAAGAAAAGCATCCACTCATTGAAAAACTAATGTATTTTAGGTCTCTTCCAGCCTGCAAGAATGAGATTTGGTTCACATACTATACAAGTGAGTTCTTTCTAATGGAGCATAGAATCAAACACAAGTCAAGTAACTTGAGGCTGCTCCTTACTAAGAATTATGACACTGAAAAATGTTGTTAAAATTAATGACATAGCATGAAAGTGTTACGTATATTTAGAATAGTTAGTTCATGATGGAGACCCAATTTATGCAAATCTTTCTCCGCATTGAGCAGCTAGCTGGAATATAAAATTCCTGGGAACATCTTTCTCTAATTTTCTTTCAAACCCTTCTTCTCAAACTAAAGTATTTTTATTTGCGTGGTACTTAGGAAAATGGGTGTACATGTAACTATATATACTGTGGATCAACTAGAATATCCTATCATTACTTCTGCGTGTCACAACTTGGTCTTTCTCTTGGAAGGTGTTTGTGGGCTATGTTCATGATCTAATTCTAGTAGACAATAAAATGAATGTATTAATCCAAACAAACAAGGTAACGGCTGGTAAATAAACACTCCCTTGTATCACAATTTTTTTTTTGTTATGATCTATGACTTTATTACCCTAAGAATGAACATGGTGAAAAGTTTTCTTCAATGAAGAATGAAATATACATTTTTAAGATGTAAAATTTCCCAAAGAGCATCAAAATGTTTATTGTGCCATGAAGACCTTAGAATCTAACGCAATCACAATCTGCTTGCTATATAAGGCCCCACCATGTAGTTATCAGACTCCATATTTTTTAGGAAACGCTATATAATTAACATCACACCATGCAACCATCACCAGCACTATCCCCCTGAAAGTGGGACTGAGCATTCTACTAGAGCCATGGATTTGACTTGGCATGGACGGTTCATTGGTTAAACAGGTTTTTTTTTTTTTTTCCTGCTTCTGCTATAGGAGAGGAAGGGTATAGGATAGGGTATACAACAATATCTAGGATAACTTTTGTGGTAAAGTTACATTGAACATACCAGTAATGTTCCTTCGAGACTATGAGTAGGAGGAGTCACAGCTAACGCAAGAAAGTATGGAATCACCACTTTGTGCATCTGCATGGACAGATGGAGATAAACAAAGATCATTCTTATTCAAATTTCTCAACTTTTTTACCAGATGAATTCATAAATCAAAGGTAACAATTAAAACAAGCAACATGATTGACAATGAAATCGGTGAAAACAATCTTCAGTTAAAGGGGACATAGAACTTAGTAGTCTAGTTTCAATTTCATATATTTCAACTAAAAGTTCCTAGACTTCTAAGAAGTCGGACAACCATTTCAATCCACCACTAGCATCATAAAGTAGCAGCTATAAAGAAAATATTTCCAAAGGATTACGGCAGTTCATATAGAGAAGCAATATTCATAACCTGATTGAATAGATAAGTGTAAGAAAGCAAAGCTGCAAATGATATATTAAACTGAGAATTCTTGCATCACAGAGAGATAGAACTCCTTGTATATTTTTGCTCATTATAAATTACACAGCTTATAATTTATCTCATAACTTGCAGTACCAAGCTTAAAAGAGACGATGAAGATTGGACAAGTACGAAGCACAAACCTCCTGTATAACATTCTGATCAGGGGTAAAAAGATTGGGGAAAAACCAAGGAACACCTGTCCCAATTACACCTAATATCGATCCAAGTAAGACTCCAATGATAGCAAGCGATTTCAGCAACATTTGAGCCTGTTTCATACAAAAACGCCTTCAAAATGTGTTGGATGCAGAAATCAACCAAGAATAGACACCACATAAGAACACATCCCATCATAGAGAAAACAATATTGTCGGGGGAAAAACAATCAGGGGGGCTTGGGATAGCTTTAACAAAACAAGAAAGTTTTCTTCGTGTTAGACATTGTGGTAAAAGTTACAAAAAAATTTGTACCTTCCGCAGATTCCGATTAATTCCATATATCAACTCAGGCATAAATGACTGTGCAGTTTGTGAAAGAGGCTCTCCCCATACAGTACACATGCAAAACGTTTGAATCATGACCTGGGATGAATGGTGGTCCGCCAGTTAAAGTGTCAAACAGCTATTCATTTATAGGATAAGGTGCTAAATTAATAATTAGATTAAAGATGCAATGAATTCCAACCTGATGAGCAGCCATCGTGTGTGTGCCCATTGATGTAGCAAAATATATAAGAAGACTGTAAAAGACCACCTAGGAGACCATAAAATCTCATGTGAATGAAAAGGGATAAACGAAACAACATCCATGTCAGTAATTGAATACAGACATACCTTTGACATCATTGTTACAAACACTGGAGCAGCAAGTGACAGTATTGCTAAAAGTTCGCTGGGAGAGGGAACATAAATGGAATACCCACTGTATCCTTTCTTGTTCAGGCTTTCAATCATCATATAAGCTGCAATAACCTAGAAAACATGAATTATACATGTTCTGATATGTTAAGAAGAACCTACAATGGAGAAATTCAGATAAAACCAAGGGAATCTGACATCAAATTGAGACATACTTGAGACACCATTGTTGCCCATGCTGCACCAGCAATACCATAGCCAAAGCCTATGCACAGAACTACATCACCAACTCCATTTACAACACTTGAAACTGCCAGGGCCTTCAAAGGTCCCCAAGAATCTTTCATGCCAAGACTGGGTAACAAAACGAAATTACAAGACTACTATTAACAATGTCATTAGGGAAAAAAAGAAAGAAGAAAAAAGATAAATAATTTCAATTTTATTGGGGACCCTACTCAATGGTCTTTTGGAATTTCAGAAAAGATATTACAACAGAACGAAGAAAACCCCAGACAAATCCTTTAAACTTTTATCCGGATAAGATTGGCTAATTACAATAACTATCATATGGACAACTTTGAAATTATCATGCACATGATTCACTATGTTTGCAGACCTCTAATTTTATTAACCAAATCATATCTTTTAGAAGATTTTACTCTATTTGGATATTCTTACACATTTACTTGGGTAGTTAGGAAGAAACGAGGGGGGTGGGTGGGTGGGAAATTAACCTGTTAGGGAATAGGGAGAAGGCCTAAGCAACAAAAAACAATGGGTCTGCCCGTGGTCATGCAAGTAAAAGTAAAATAATTCATAAAATAATAATGAAAAGAAGGACAATTACTATAACGGCAAGCAAAATTAATTGGACACATCAAAAGAATGATTCTATTGAAGTATGGAGAGAGCAAACATTAAACTGACATCCATAAATGGATCCTTTTATTTTATTTTATTTTTTTTCTCTTTCAACATGTTTAGTTAAAACTAAAGTGATATGTGAAGGATTTGAGGAGGTATGCAAGATATTACCAACCAAAGGCATAAGCAGTCACTAAACCACTGTCAGCTCAATCAGGAGATCAAATAATGGAAGAAATTTACACTATTAGTACCTTGCACTCTGAGCAACCCATCCAACAAGAATTGCAGGCCATGCCAAACCTCGAATCTACCAAGCAAAAAGATTCTGCTCAATTAAAAATTCATTCAAAAATATTACACATACAAGAATTTCAAAATAATCACGTAGGCAACAATGAAATGAATACTCATAATAAAACATCAACATATCACTGTGACAAAGGGCACTCACAGATGCAAGCAGAGGCAATTATCCCCAGTATGAGTATGAACAAATTTACTCTTTCTATCACAATGAAATGAATACTCAATAAAACATCAACATATCACTGTGACAAATGGCACTCACCGATGCAAGCAGAGGCAATTATCCCCAGTATGAGTATGAACATATTTACTTTTTCTATCACAAAGGTATTCAGATCTTTAAAAACAATTCTCACTTAGATTCAGTTATGTACTTCTTTCCATATGCTACAATCTAGAATGAGAAAGATAATTACATGTTTCATCATAAACATGTACTGCCTTGGATGTATTAAAATTTTCAACTGAAGCAGCGGGTGTGCAAAAAGAAGGAAAAAAAAAAGGTGTGGAAATAAGAAAAATAAGTAACAGACATGTAAATGATACTTGTGAGTTGTTTTTTTTCTTATTCTCTTTTTTTTTTTTTTTTCTTTTCTTTTTTCCTTGAATTGTTATAGAGGTGTACCAAGTATAAAAAAGGAAAAAAAATAAAAATAAAATTTATGATGACGGAATAGCAATAAATCCTTCTTGCGAATAAATCATAAAGGAAGGTCAAATCATAAAGCGGGTGTACCTGAATATATGTGTTTGCTGCAGGTACAAGATGTGCAGTCTTTGACCCAGCAAAAGCTGAAAAAGATATAATAGCATTTCATTGTATTGCTTCTGTGATTCCCACATTGAAAAGTGCTTTGTCTATTACTCTATTATGTGGTCAAGAATATAAAATGACTACAAAAAGTAATGAAACAAGCCATTATCCATATTTGGTTATAAATTAACCAAAAAGAGTATCACTTTATTTACCACTTAGTGCCAATGGGCCCCAGAGTCTGGTAAATACAAGCATCAAGAAACCTGAAACCAACCCAACAAAGAGCAACGTAGATATGTGATGCTGAACTTCTTTTTTATCCTGTAATATCACAGTATGGTAAAAAACACTGCAGCATAAGATGAACTTCAGATTTTAACGAAGCATATGAACACCTAGAACAACATTGTAAAAAGTCATAACAATATGGATCATACTAATCAATGGCTCCACAGGTTTTCCAATTTTTCTTAGTTTGGAGGAGCTAAGGGATTCGATTAAGGTTGGCGGCCTCAAGTCTGCAACGACTTGGACTACCTGGTCATATGGTTCTTGTGACTCCAGTTGATTGTGCAGCAATTAAGAATATGTTCTTCAGGAAGAATGCTTAAAAATACATTCTTTATTTCTTATAATCTACCTTGCAAATGGTTCTAGAAATTCTTGCTCACATTGGACCATTTGGATCTATATGCATTAGGATCCTCATTCTATCCTTGGAGGTCTTGTGGTATTTCCTCTTATCAGGTTAGTAGCTAAGTGAAAGAGAGTGCTTCTCAGGTACTTTGTTTCTACGTTTTGCTCCTTCAGTAGTTTTGTCCAATGCTATCCAACTTTGTGCCTTTGTGGGCTAGCTGTTACTAGACCATTCTATTATACCTTATACCAGATGCATCTATGAGTCTGATTTTTCCATATCTCTGATGGGACCATTGTGGAAGTTTCTATTCACGGGGTTCTGCCTACTAGAACTAGTGATAAATCGCCATGACTAATGTGCTACATTCAAACTTCTGTTGTAGATTCAATCTCATTATTTCTTTATGCTATGCAAGACATTTCAGCCCAAAAACATTCGTGATTTTTTATTTTACTAAGATGGTGGATCTAATGTCCCCTATATAACACTCTAAAATATTAATGGGGTGAATTAAACTCATCTGCAATTAACGCACACTTCTCAACAAATGATGATTATATATATATAAAGAGTAACCTGTCTCGCAAGGGCCGTAGCAACCATATTTGAGGTAGCAATTGAGAGGAACATAAACACATAACTCGAATAATCACAAAAAACGGTTGCAGGACCTGGATCACAATCAAATCAACACACCAAAAAACCCAGTAAGTGACTGTAGATTACTTCTTACAAAGAAAATAGAAAATGGAAGATGTCTGGTAGAAAAGAGAGCAGATTGTGAAAATTGAGAGGAAAATTATCGAGTTCTATATCTCAAACAGTACAAATACACCCTACATGCGAAGAAAAGTCGGAACGTTTTAAAAACACAAAATGGGGAAGTTGTAAGATCATAAATTATCGTAGAGATGGGAAAATTCCAGTAGTGAACGTTACTATATATTCGAGAATCACAACTATATGCATACTAGTTGTGTCTTTTCAATTTCAAATGGATAAAATGAACAATTCAAGCTGCCCAACCCAGTGTATTTTAGTGAAGAAAAACTGAATCAGATAGTCATCTTCAATATTATCTGCTTACTGTACTAAAAGACGTAACAAAAGATCTGAAACTAGATAAATTTGGAAGAAATACCTAACGCAGCAAGCTCAACGGAGCTACCCTGACCTATAACCGCAGTATCAATGAGACTCATCAACGGACCACAGATCCACAGCCCAGTGGCGGGTCCGGTAAATTTCACGATCTTCTTCATTTGACCCCACAAAGTCTGCTCCCCCAATTCCTCAGCCTTAAGCCCTCGCAATTCTCCCCCTACTTCGCCTTCGCCATCTCCTTCTTCAACACCGCTTCTAGTTCCCTCTTCTTCAACACGGCTTATAGTTTCAACTTCATCGCTATCATCACCATATTCTCGCTCAGGACTAAACCTAGCAATAGCACACAAATCACGACGACTTCTTCGCTGTGATCGACGCACAGTGAGAAAGAAGAGAGATGAATGGAAGCGAATGGAGGGGAGAGCAATCGATTTCAGATTGCTAGGCTTTAGGCATATTTGAGCAGTGATAGAAGTAGGGAGTGCTAAGGTTTTTGACTGCATTTTCTTGCAGCACGAAAAATGAAACGGAATTGCTTTTTTTTTTTCAAGAGTTGAAGAGTTGAAGTTGTTGAAGTTGTTGAAGTTGTGAAAGATAGTTAGAGAGGGGGGGGGAGAGGGAGAGCGCGTGGCAGCGAGTGATTCGGAAAAATGGAAATATAGTTTCGTTTTCCGTTGATCTTTATCAAACAACACAAGTCACAAACCACGTGGGCTGTCAGCGGCTTTTCGCCTTTCTTTTCATGTTTGGTTGTTTGTCAAAGGGCCTTGGGCCAAATCATGTTTGTTTGTTTTCTGCGTTCTTTCTTGCTTGTAAGGAACGAAAGCTTTAGAGAAGAAAAGTTCAACACAAATTGTCATGTGACAAAGGTGTTCCACGGTAGAGATGGCAATCCGGGTCGGGCCGGGTGCTGCCCCAGATGCCCAGCACCCCGTCCATCCGTATTAGACCTGAGCTTGTTTAGATCGAGCCGGGTTCGGTTCGTTTTGATTTGGGGCGGGCTCGGGTCGAGGCGGGCTTCAAAAATATAGGCTCAGTTTGAACCCGGTTAAAAACAGACTTAAAAATAGGTTTTTTTTATTTATGGATAAAAAAAGCTTTAGGCAGCATGATAGCACTGTTCATTGCGGTACTGTTCACTGCAGGTACTGTTTATTGTGGGTAGCCCGTATACCCACGGGTTGAATTTGGCCTGTTTTAAAAATGAGTATATAAATTCATGTTCAACTCACGCCCGTGTACGGGCTGGGCCAAGCCCGTACCCGCAATATGCGGGTACGGGTCAGGCTTTAACGGGCCGGGCTGAACGAATTCGGGCCGGGCCGGCCCAAATTGCCATATCTATTCCACGATTGTGCCTTTTCAATTTTCAAATTTTCTTTATTTTTCTATTTATTTTTATTTTTTTATATCGTATTATTATATATATATATATAATTTGATATATTGTTGTGTAAATGTTAAAATTTTTAATTAATATATAAAAGGAAAAAGTGAATCACATACATCCTTTGCTGATTTTGATTCAATCAAAATTTAAAAAATAAATAAAATATTAAAATATCTATATTAATAAATAAGAGCTGCATATGTTTTTACCTCACACTTTTTTTTTCAAGTTAAAGATTCATTTAAGAACGGGAAAATATAAGATTAATAGAGAAATTATAAACTAAAGATCTAAAAACAAAATAAAAAGAGAATGGAGAGTATATATAGTTAAAGTCATATCTCTTAAATTTTTAAATTTATTCAGAAATATAATATCAAATATTTTAATATTGGATAATAAACCCCAAAACAAATCTAATCCAAATATTATTTTTTTGCGAATAAAACTCATAAAACAATAAAAACAAATATCTAAATTAATAGATATGATTGGGCTCTTCTTTTTTATGAACGGTTGGGAGTAGTGATTTGAGGAGCAAATATCTTCTATATGATTTATAAAGGCTGACTTGAGCTTAAACTATGAAAAAAGAAGAATTAGAACTCTTTGCTCTCCCTCTCTAGTTTTCCCTCTCTAAATAGAAAAGAAAATTATATTTGTTTAGTTTTTAATCACGTTATTTATTTTATATTAGGATATTATATTGTTGGAGTTTTGGGTACTAATAGCATATTTGGTATAAGGTAACTTTTGGGTTGTAATTGGGTTGATTCGATTTTTTTTTTTGAGATGAAACTTGGATGCTTGGGTTGTTGTCAAGAATTTTTCAATCAATGAAAGGCATCTTTGAAGCGGTTTAAGGCGATAGGTAATTTGGCTTTAAGACAAGATCAATCTTAGTATCATTTTCTACCATATTCTAATTGTTTATACTTAATTGGGTATTTAATGATGATCGGTTGTTATTTATAATAGATTATTGATTACATTTTTTTACAAAAATCTTAAGTATAATCTAAGTAATTTTAGATGCCACTAAGAATATAATAAAGACTCCAATAATTGATTTGACCAAAAATTGAATCATTGAATAGTAATAATTTTAAGAGATTGATGCAAAATATGATTGATGTATTGAATGACCTCAAAAACCCGAATCCCTTAAAGATAGTGATACCGATAAATATGCAAAATTGAAAAAGATTAATGATTGAGTGAAGAATGATCTATTATGTCATGACTATATTTTGAACTTTCTCTATAATGATTTGTTCAATGGTTATGACTATACTAAATCTTTAGGAGAATGATATTTTACTAAAACGCATGTGATTAATGATGTTGGTGTTAAGAAATATGCAATATAAAAGTTTTTAGATTTTCAGATGAGTGACGATAAAGTTAGTTCTGATTAAACGAATAAGTATCAAAAGATAGTTACAGATTTGACTAGTGAGGGCATTGATAATCCTTAAGCGATTATTGTTGGAGTTGAAATTGAAAAAATTCCTTCCTTATGTTTTGCTTATAAAACATCTCTAAAACAAAAGAGGAAAAAAAATGACTTTTTAATAGCTAGAGAAGTTTTTATTCAAAAAAGAAAAGCCTTACAACCAATGTAGGGAACTCCACTCCTATCATTCTATAAGTTAGACATAACAGAAGGCAACGACTCCGCACTACAAAACATAATAGCACCATCACTAACAACATTTACGAGAGAATCAGTAACCAAATTGCATTCCCTAAAAAAAAAACATGCACAATTGAGATTTGAAACAATCTAAGCCAAAATTAAAGGTGTTTCATTTAGATTTAGCGTCCAATCTGAGCAAGGGTTATGGATAGCTTGACTGACACTTTTGTTATCACTTTCTCCTAGCAACGAAAGAAAATCTTATTTGAGAGCCATTTGAATCCCATAAAAAGGGTCGTGAACTTCAACTGGAAAATAAAAGTATATGTCTGTCAAGTTAATTAGATTTTGATACAATTGGAAAAATACTTTATGTAATATTATTTTTATGCAGATATTTGCAAGACAATAAATGTTATTATTAACTGTCATTTATAAAAGTTGGTTATTATTTATTTTGCTTATTAACTGTTTTGAGTTATGCACTATGAAAACCTTGATAGAGATTATGCTAGTAGAAACTCGAGTAGCTTAAAGTTCTAAAACACAAACTATTCGTTGTCATAATAGAATCTCGAGAATGGGCATCCATGATCCAAATGAACAATCATGTAGTTTATCGCCTAAATTGTTAGGGTGACCAATCTCACAACCATTGACACTAGTGAAACACTAATGATTGTGTGAGTGCTTAGTAGAAATTAAATATACTAAACATGATACTTAGATAATTTTTAATGGTAATTAATACTAACTGTTAATGAGAATTAGCTAGTGAGACTATATTACATGTGGTCCTGATCAGACTTGAGATCGTCATGATGCCTTATATATAAAATTTCATACTTTGACATCATTTAAATTAGCCTTAGCCATGATTAAACACGGGGTGAACCATTTTGTGTGAAATATTGTGCATGAAATGATATGCATGAAGGTTGTGAGTGGTCAATAGGATATCTATCACTTTTTTATTAGCAAATAGATCATATGGATTATATATTTTATTGAATAAAGAATCTTTGTAAAATAGTACAGTATAAAAGAAATTTATGTAAATCTATTATTGATGTTCAATAAAGTATTGGAAAATAGATGATATTATCTTTTTGATGAGATGATATTTCCTCTCTATATGCTTGCCCCTCTTGTGAGTCATCGGTTCTTTCAAATTAGCCACAACCCCACTGTTATCATAGTACATGATTAATGATTTATCTATATCTAGAACAACTTCCGTATAAGTATACAACTTCCTGAGCCAAATTGCCTCTTTCATTGCTTCACAAGCCGCTATATATTCAGCTTCCATGGTAGAATCTGCAATACTAGATTATTTGATACTTCTCTAGATTACAACTCCTCCACCAAGCTTGAACACTAATCTAGAAGTCGACTTTCAACTATCTTTATCTAATTGAAGATCAGAATCAGTGTATCTAGTGAGGTTCAAGTCTCTACCTAAATAAACAAGCACATAATTTCTTCCTCTTGAGGTATAGGGAATCTGTCTCATCTCTTCTTCCTCTTGAGGTGTCTTTGGACTTTGGACACTGCTTTTTAGAAGGACTACTCTATGCCTGGTCTGTAATTGACACTTCTTAGAGTTTGGCATTGAGAAAATAATCAATTTAACTTCTATTATGCTCACTCGCAAAGGTAACTTAATGATTCTCTCTATTCTTATAGAAAGTGTTCACTATCCAAAAACCACTAGCTAAGGCAATATATAGAATAGAAACCCTTATATTATTTTGAACCCAAAAGTCTTGACCTCTATGAACCCTCTCATATCCGACTCTATCTTTACTTACATGGCCATTAAATCTCTACCTAAGAAGATCTTTTACAAAAAGATGATTCTATTAACTACCTCCCCCAAGAAGTCCCAAAATCCCTTCTTAGTTTCATCATTTAATCCCACTTGGGGTATATATGTACTAATAATATGTATTATCTCTGGTTTTAAGACTAAAGTAATACTCAAAATCCTATCTTCAAACCTCCTGACAAAAACTACTATATCCTGACGGATTTTATCCACCACTATTCTCACTTCATTCGTAGTTTTATGCATTCCTAAATAAAAAAATTTGAATATTTCTCCTAATTTCTTAACCTTGCTTCCCTTTCACTCTATCTCTTGAAGACAAGCTATGTTTATTTTCTTTCAACGCATAGCATTAACTCTATTGACTGATACGTCAATGTTCATATATTTCAAGAGACTAATCTAATCTTCATAATTCTAGTTTGAGCTAACTTCTTTACTCACCTCATCCAGTATGGTGCAAGATTCTTGCCTATTTATTACTTTAACCAAGCGCCGCAGCAATGCACTTGGCTTATTTTGCACTACACCCAACCGTAGATGGAAAGTTGGCTTATTTTGCACTACACCCAACCGTAGATGGAAAGTGTCATTTATAGTGAGAAACACCCAAACATTATGCGTTAATATTTTTAAACTTAAATGCATATAAAGGGATCCTTCATATGCTATCACCAACATATCACCATCACTCCTATTTTGTTCGGATTTGTTACCAGCTGTCACAACGAGCGAGTTAAATAAAAGTACTATTGACTTCTCTAATTGAGCCTAACACTTTCAGGTTAGGCCGTTTCACCATTGGGCCACGAATTTTAAGTGAGCTTGCCCACACTTGACTTTCACGCACAAATTCCAAGCCACACAAGGAGAGTAGAAACAAACAAACAAATAAGTTGAACCCAGTGGGTTCTTCATTTCATCTTTCTGTTACCTATTTTTTCTTTAACCTTAATGTGTTCATACAACGAGAGAGGTAAGAACATATATAGAAAGAAACAAACTCATACATCAATCAATCAACAAAGAACATGAGATGAAAATAATGAAAAGTAACCTATCTCACGTGACAAAAGTTGAGGGTAGAACAGGTGTTCTGTTGGAAGGAACAAAGGGCTCCACCTTTCGAATACACAAACATGAACACAGAAAACATACACGATGGCCAGATCCACGGCTGAATCATTCAAAGAGCGTGTCCATTTTAAAATACCTCAGCTACCTTACTTGCAAGAACTCTTTCTCTTCTTTCAATATATCCGAAGGGGAACCAACCTGCCTTCCCCTTGCACTCTCCCTCAGCCCAACCATTGCTACTGACCTGTCGAGTGCAGCTAAGAAAATCACGCTCGAGTAGAGTTTATAACTTCTCTAAATCAATGGAAATTCATCCAGGAAAGTCGGGGCTATTTTTCTTTGATAGGGGAAGGTATCTATCTTACCAAGAAAACCCACTTCACCTTGTATTATTGATTCCATCAAAGATCAGTAGATTAGTGAGAACGAAATAACAGCTACCTAGAGCAGCTCACTATTAACAACTCAAATAACTATAGGCCCCATAGGCCATAGGTCCAAAAGGATTAAGCAGGAGTTGCTAATAGTGAACCACCCAAAGTCTTATAAACCAGACGACAAAGACCAAACCCAGGAGAAATATATCAAAGAAGACATCAAGTTAAATGTAGATATGTCACAAAACCTTTCGGACGATGATGTAGTCACCAATAGACAATGTTAGTTCGACCTCGGATTCAGCATGATATGGATGCATAACCTGCAAGAAAGATGACGGAGCATGAAAAAAAAAAAGAAGTTTTTCAAGTACTGCTACAATAGAATATGGGCACTCTTAGTTAGAAGACATTGGGGGATTTAGTCAAACGACCTCGCCTAAAAAGTAACCCATGGAATCTGTGGATCCGTTATGCCCTTGAGAAGCATATACACCATTGACTTCTTCATATGATGGAGGTGGAGGTATGGTAGGTTCAATACTTGGAGTAGGAGGTGCTTCAATTCGTTGCCGCTCTGATACCATCTATTAAGAACAAAATATCACACGCCAACAAATGACTCAAAATCTTTCACAACCTTTCGAATTCAGGTACAAAATATAAAGGGGATGACACTAAAAAGGACTTGAAACATAATTTCCAACCTCGCCTTCAAGCTGATTAAGTATCTGAAGGACTCTTTGATGGTAAGTTCGTTCAGCTTCAATCTTCATAATTCAAAAATTAATCATGTTAAGGATACATATGGCAACATATTCACAAAGCACAACAAAGATTAAGGGTGCATTTGGTGTGCAGTTTGAAATACCAATTAAAGAATGAAATCAAATGAAGACAATTTTCAAAATGCCAATTTTCGGAAAATTTCAATTTGGAGGCCCCAACCAAAATTTTAATTTAATTTACACAAGCCTGAGTTTCACCGTCGTAATAAGTCGTTGGAGAGTTAATCTCTGTTGTTGAGCTTCAACAGCAGTCATTGCTGCAGTAGCTTCCTTTCCCAAAATGCTCATATTTGATTTCAGATCTTGCAGTTTTGCTTCTGCACTTTCTAGTTTCATAGTATTCTCAGCATTTCCCACAGTTTCCCTGACTCTTGCTTGCCGCTTCAAAACTTCAATAGCCTGTCTAGGTAGGGGGAAATGTAATTACAACCTTATAAAATGAATGAAACTGCAAGACTTATATTAACAGCCCAGCCATAACTTCTCCATCACTTCAAATATAAATAAGTAACATAGCCTAGTAGATTGAAATTATTAATAACACCTGAGCTTCAGCTTCTTGTCGCATTCTGTCATAGCGTTGAGCAAGATGTCGAGCATCCTCTAGCGGAGCACCCATTACCATTGCTCTTAAAGGCTCTGCAACCTATGACAAGACGCATGCACAACCACATAAATCACTAGTCGATAATTGAAACATAAAACGATTACAATCAGAGATCCACAACAACAAAACCCCTACAAAAAGCAAGATGCATGGTGATACAAGTCCAGGATGTTAAATTCTCAAAATAGGAGAAGTATTAAAAAATATATAAAAATCAGTTCGATAAATGATTTAAGTAAATACTGATGATTATCCAATTTAATAACACTACAATTTCACTCTTCGCAGACTAAATAATGGAATGAAGAAAAATAAGTAAATTGGATTATGTTTGCTCTATATCCAAACAGAAAGTATGAGTGTCATGGCTCTTTCTTTATGAGCAGAATTGCATAGGAAATCAATTTCCCAGTATCAGATGAAACCCTGTCTTTTGTAGAAATAACTTATGGTTCCATAGAAATTCAATGGTACAAAATATGTGTCGTCACCTAGGAAAGTTAGAGTGCCATTTAAGATGTCATTCCGCCGGAAAATACCTGTGTACCAAGAGCTTTTAACATGTTCCCACGCTCCTTCTCCATTTGTGCTCGGGCTCGTCCATAGCTTACTGCTGCTCTGGATAACGTATTGCCACTAGTACAAGTATTTTCAGCACCATATTTCCTGCTATCCTCTGACAGCTTTGTTCCTATTAACAAGAAAAACAAAGAATGAATGAAAGCAGTACATCTCAAATCTTAGTTCAGACAAAAATACACCCTTAATTAAAAAAAGATACGCCAAAACTTGCCTATTTCAACTTGTTTAGAACCAGTGACAATATATCCTTCTACTCCACGAACAATGTCCCTTTGAAAATGCTAAGAGATACAACCAATTTCGTATAAATTGAGGAAAGAATTCAAAGACAGTATAATAACCATAGGATGAGAAGCAACCTTTCCAGCACGAGTAGATATATAAAGCTTCTCAAGCTTCTGATGCTGCTGAAGTTCTGCCTCATCAGCAATAATATCAGAACCATATCCCCCAGCACCAAACTGTTTGAGAACAGCCTGAAGAAATCCTAGTATTCTTAGCATTCACTTCTCTACTAATTCACAAGTATAACCTAATACTGATATACACTTCGAAAACGGGAGAAACAATTATCCAACATATAGAGAGATGGACAATAATCAATGAATAACCTTAAAATGATTTAAAAGTTCAATGACACTAGTTTTCTTCATTTTCACCAGCTATGAGAATAGATAGAAATATTAAACGTTCCTGGCAGATTGGAAGATTATAAAACATGGATGCTTCATTACATGTTAAATAATTATCCCTATTAATAAGTCTAATAACGACTCCACATGCATAGTAAACAATCAATAAAAAAGGTTAAGACATAATGGGTGAAGAATTGGACACAGATTTGCTAGTTTTTGTTAAATCAAATTAATGATAGCTAATACAATTCTAAGAAATGATGCACACTCTTGAAAAAAACTTTTTTTGCTACCAATTTTTGCAAAAGAAATCATCATGATATAAAATTGTTGACTTTGTTCGGATGGCCAGAGACAACAAACAGATCATCGACTTGTTTTTCAAATAATGTTTCTAACCATTCCCCCATTCCAATTTCCCAATTTTTGAAAACCATAAAAGCACCTGATAAATGAGATCAATAACGCGATGCATTAAATCTGCGCTAAATCAGACAAAGTTTTCAATTGCTAAACTCCAGAAACTAAAAAATAAAAAAATGTCAAATTGTAAAAAATTAAAAATTAAAAATTAAAAACACCAATCATAAACAAGAAATAAACCTACAATAATCAACAAGGAATTAGCTACAAATAAGAACAAGAAGCTAATATTCAACCGGATCTTGTTTTGGTAAACGGAAAGAAGGAATCCAAATGGATCTAAATCTGTAGGACGCACATTAGGGTTTGACGAAGTAAAAGATAGAGACGAACCTGTTGTTGCCTGGCGACCTGTTCTCTGAGCTTGGTCGCTTGTTTTCTGATAGCCTCCATACAAGAGCGACCGAGCGGAAACCTTTTTTTTCACCAGGACCAGACGAGCAACGGGCTGAATACGAGGAGAGAGCAGAGAGAGATTCAAATCTTTTGGGTGTATATATGCACTTGAGGTTTGGAAGAGACGATCAGTCGTCGTTTGAGCTTCGTGCACACGCTTGTCTAGTTGTCTGTGTCTGTTATCATTTGAATATTTTGCAAACATATGAAAGAAAAAGTGAGAATAATATGGTATTTTATATACTATAATATACTGAATACATGTACTATACAACACCTTTTCTATAGCAGTTGACTTTCCGGGCCAAGTTGAACATGCTTGGCTCCGATATCAGACTTCCATGCAGTGTTATACAGCTATTTTGATCATTCTATTGCTGTTAGCGGGAAGCCTGAATAGCTCTGAAAGGGTTTGCTTGGAAGTCTGCTCCAATATCACAGCAATATAATAACAGAATGCAGATTGCTGTTACTAGCCTCTGATGACAATTTATTTGTACTCTTGGAGGAGGCTTAGCGAATGGAATATTCTTTTCAGAGTGAAAGCCTTTGACGTGGTTATGTTATTAACAGCTATCTTCATTCTTCTATTATCTGAACATGTAGATTAGTGTAGTTATTTTGAGTAATGATATGATTTAACCATTTAACTAGATTTGTTCCTTTTCCTTTAAACGAAGTTGCTAACACACTTATTTTTTCATCTATTGCCATTTTAAGATTTGATGATGGCGGATGGATTGCCTAAATTCTTCTTTTTGAATCTTTGTCTTCCAGGTTCTAAACACATTGTTGAGTATTAAGGCAATAATCTCTTGAGATGGCAAGAGTCTGGAAATAAGCCAACATTTTTTGTCTCTCTGGATGTTTGATAATTTCCAAAATTTCTTCTTGGGTTTTCATCAAATCATAAGCCAATTTTCTGAATGTAAAGGCTTTGGCTAGCCATACAAAGAAATCAAACTTATTCGTATGATTTAGTACTTTCAATTTTTCTTCGTAGGTTTTCCCAAACTTTTCAACATACTAGTTAAATATTCATTTCTAATATTTTTTATGTTCTTTCAAGAGAATATTCTTGAACCAAAGTCTAATCTCTATTATGTTCAGCTTCATCTTCCATCTCTATTTCTACTTATAGAGTTTCTGTCGTTAAACGAGTTCTCACTTCTATTTTTTTTTTGAAAGGTAAGAGTTCTCACTTCTATCTCCACTTCAAACTCGGTAAGTAAAAATACCGAAATAATTACTGGAGAAAATAAGCAGATACAGGATAAAAGAATTGGATTTAGTTAACTGGTACATACTAGATATAGCTTAAGCTAATATCTATAAGCTAGGTGAAATATCACAGAAATCTAGTTTCGTGATAATAATAGTTGAAGACACCATTCCAATCAAATCTGTGCATGAATCCTTTCGGCTCATGTCCCAAGACTTGATAAATCAACATAAAAAGGATGGATATAAGTTCATCCATTTAGGAATGGTATAGAACGCATTAACACCTATGACACTATCAGGTTTGGAAGTGTTTACCCTTATTGCCTTAAGGGATAAAAGGCATAAGAGATATGAACACTCTCTCTTAGGAATAGTAGAGTCGTCTATTTGTGATGGTCCAATCAATTTTGAATGCTATCCTGACATGTCGTCATCTTCAATCGACATCTACATTATGAAACCATTCTAACATGTCTTCTTTCTTTTAGCTCAGAACATTGATACTGAGGCCATTGAAACCCATAATGGCATTTATTGAGCAGGCAGACTCATCCATACTTGCAATCTTGTTCGTCTTCTAAGGAAGTAGATGAGTTAGATAATGAACTTTTCCCTACTTGAAGGATCATCAGTTCTTCTTCTTCTGATTCAATGTTATTTAGAAGAATATGACAAAGGTTTTTCCTTAATCATTCATCAATTGATAATTCGTTAATCTTATGCTTGAGTCATCATTTGTTCTAGTAGTGACCAAGCTTGCCACATTAATAGTACACATGACTTTATTTCCTATAGAAGACCAATCTTCAAATTTTTGAGATTTTCTAAATTTCTTTCTTTTATAAAAGTGTCTCTCCTTTTCTATCCAAGAGACATAACGAGAGTAACTTCTCTTAGAAGAGTTTTTTTTTCTTATATTTCTTTTGTAGTGGGTCTAATCCCACATGCTCACAAAAATCACTAAGAGCCCTTTCTTCCATCTTAGTGTTGCTTCGCAAGCTTATATCTTAGCTTGATGTCACTTCGAACTCGGGGAAATATCATGGAAATCTAGCTTTGATACCAATTTATAACAATAATAGAGTAATAGCAAGCAATACCTAAGTTATATGAGAAAAAGAAGAATGTAAGTATTATCTTAAAAGAGAAAAATTAGAAAATTCAGAGAATTTATTGATAGGAAATTTTTTAGAAAGTTGTGGTTTTTCTTTTTTGTTGCTTCACAGATGAGCACATAGGATGGAAAAATGCATAAAAGAACAATGACAGAGGAGATAAGATTCTTTTTTTAAAAATGACAACCGACTAAAGAAGACTGATGATAAGAAATCTTACCTTTTGAAAAGAAAAAAAGAAACCTTAGCTTTTAAAAAGAAAAAAAAAACTACTTTTAAAAAGCTGAAGAAAAAAAAAAGTAGATACCTACTATCGACATGCATGTCCTAAATGATGAATGGAGTCGACTGCTCTGGACAACTCAAAAATCTATGCACCAAAAGATGCATTAAAAAATATCCTACTATTCCGTAGTGAAAATTCCTTTTTGAGAAAAGTGTAATCTTCATATGGGTCATGCAAGTCTTGAAAGTATTCCATACTCATATTTGAGTCTTTATTCTTCTAAAACTCTCTTAGTAAGGAGCTCTTTTATCTCTTTTTTAGAAAACTGTTGAAGAACTTCTTCAATTTGAGCTTTTCTAGGAGTAGGTGCTAAGAGGAGATGAGGATTAGGGATTTTTATAATTCCTTTCTTAGAATAGATGCTTATGTCATTTTTTAGGTAGTATTTGTCCCATCATTTAATGAAAAAGCACCTTACTGACCAAGAAATGCATGTATAATATATCCTAAGGACTTCTTTTCTTCAATAATATCATAATTCCACTTAGTTATCATAGGAATTCTATAGACGGACTGAAATTTCAAAGATGAATCTAGCATTTCATCTAAATCTCATTCGCAAAACATAAAGATGCAAAAACTCTTCACACATAGTTTGGGAAGAAAAAGGATTTAATACTAAAATTATTAAACCATTCGTAGAACCAAGTAGGGAAAATTAATTGTTCTCCATAAAATGAGATCCACCAAGAATGTTTTTTTCTGGTTAGTAAAAGTTAACTCATGGAGCTGTACAGCATTCAATGTGTAGAACACTGCTAAACTTGAAAGGGGAGTGATGAGGCTAGTAATAAATTACAAGCTCCTGAACCAAGTTTTAAGATAGTTCAAATACCCTATAAATTAGGTATTTGTTTTTCTCATATAACTTAGGTATTGCCTTTTATCACATAACTTAGTAACAACAATAGAGTAACAACAAACAATGCCTACGTTATATGAGAAAAAGAAGAATGAGAGTATTTCTAAGTTAGTAACAACAAGCAATATCTATATAATATCCCGATGACTTCTTTCTTCAATAATATCATAATCCCGCTTAGTTATCAAAGGAATTCTGTAGACGGACTAGAATTTCAAAGATGAATCTAGCATTTCATCTGGAATCTCATTTGTAAAATAAAAAGATTCAAAAACTCTTTGAACATAATTTAGATAGAAAAAATGTTGAATACAAAAATTATTAAACCATTTGTGGAACCAAGTAAGAAAAATTACTTGTTCTCCATAAGTTATCTGAGAAAAAAGTTATGAAAGATATTATATATATATATATAATACTATTTAGATGAGGTTTTTAAAATTGAATATTTGTGTAAAATAAAATTGTATAAATTATTAATTCTAATTTCCCGCTTTGTCATTTCAATCCGGACTAGTCTAGAAGTATCCAATAATCATCCTTTGTGTGTTATCATCAAAATCAAGATCTTAATGTGAATCTCATCTAAATTATCATGTCAATAATCGAAATGGATTTCTCTTTGGTTGAAATAAACAAAAACTGTTCTATATGAAAAAAAAGGTATAAGTCCTACTTAGTAATGTATTCTAATTTTTGGAATTCAAAAAATAAAAATAGGTTAAATAAGGAACAATTTCTGGCAAATTTTTTTCTTCTAATAATATGTATTTCGACTTCTTGAGCAATAATTTTCACGTTTTATTATCTTTTGTATCATTTTGACAATTATCTTCAAGTTTTAAAATGTAAAAACATGTTTTAAAATGTATAAACATGTTTTAAAAATGTGTCAAATACGGTCGTACTTTTTTATAAGCCTATGTGACAAATGATACCATATAAATCGCACTAATTAAATTCCTGCATGAAATGTATCTTTATTAAGTATAATAATAAGCAAAGGGTTATTCTCCTAGAAGATTATTTCTAATTTATAAATTAAGATATGATTACTACAAGACCCTAAACTAACCTAAAGATAAAATATATTGACCTAATATAATAGACATTAAATAAGACGACGCGAGACTTAGAGGGAGGCGTCGTTTGGAACTATGTTGGCTTCATTTCTTGTTTTCTGATTTATAAATTTCACAATCTCATTCATCAATTCTTTGGTATAACAATACTGGAGCAACTTATTTGACAGCAAATCCAGTCCTTTATACCCAAACTAAATATATCGAATGTGATATTCATTTTGTTTGTGACTTGATCTTGCAAAAAAAAATATAAGTTATATTTCTCTCTACAGATCAAGTAGCTGACATTCTCACCAAGGGCGCCTACGCTCCGCTTGATTTGTCACTCTTCAATTCAAGCTCATTCTTCATCTATGAGCTTCGATTAAGGATGATATTAAAGTTATTACTATATTAAAGTATATTAAAGCTATACTTATTATTATATTAAATTATAATAAAAATATCATTAATTTATATATTATTAATATAATGACTACAGTAATTAACTTTTATAATTTAACCTATAAATTACTATACCGATCATCAATAAAATATACACAAAAATATTTTCATTTCTTCTTTTTTAACAGAAAGAAACATCAATTTTTTCTTGATGTAAGCGAAGTTTAAGAGTCTGACAAATAAGCTTCACTGTCATAATTAATATTATTTAGATTCCGCACATCAGCAACAAAGTTGGTCTCTCTAAAATATTTAATTCAATAAACGATTATTTTAATAAAATCTATATGATGTGTTTTTGGTATAACCCTAAATTAGGAGACGTCGGTACGAGTCAAGGTAGTTGTCCAATTGTTCCACCCAATATCAAATGGATCTTCCTTTAAGATACGGCAGTCAAAATCTTCTGGATATAGTTGAACGAACCCAAAAGGATTGGCAAACCAATTTCTACTACAAAACGTTTCCCTTACCATCTCTTCATCCTCTCACATAATTGTTCACCTCATTGACATTGTTAGAGCATAATTAAGAACCCGTTGAAATGGCTAATCTAGGCATTCCTGCAGCTGCTATAACGCTTATCTCCCTAGTAGCAACCACGCAATGGTTTCAACCAAGCCATAGCTTCCAAGTAGAAAATTGGGCAGAAAGACTAGATAACCAAAAGGCTGATACCGTAACCAATCTCCAGTTTTACTTCCACGACACTCTTAGCGGGAAAACTCCGAGTGCTGTCAGGGTTGCTCAAGGCACGGAAACTGAAAAATCTCCAACCCTTTTCGGGGTAGTTATGATGGCAGATGATCCGTTGACAGAGACACCTGATCCTGAATCAAAGCTGGTGGGACGAGCGCAAGGGTTTATATGGATCGGCAGGAAAGAAAGAATTGGCACTAATAATGACCATGAACTTCGAGTTCTTAGACGGTGTTTACAACGGTAGCTCTATAAGCCTTTTGGGTAAGAATCCTGCTATGAATCCTGTCCGTGAGATGGCTATTGTAGGTGGGACAGGATTATTCCGGTTTGCAAGGGGATATGCTGTGGCGAAGACACATTGGTTTGATGCTCCCACGGGTGATGCTATAGTAGGGTACAACGTTACAATAGTCCATTAGTGCTATCCGTAATAATTAGTTAGTAATCGATCTCGTTGTAGTTGCGCTTTCGTTTGTATTCTTTTTCATTTGCTCTGGAATCTGTACACATTTGCTTGTAATACTGGAATTTAATCTGTTTCTTAACATATGGATAGTTGGGTGGTCATGATTAGGTAATAAATTTTTGATCGAGCCATATACAAATAATGAATAACGTAGCGCTTCTCTAATAACAACGTGAAACAAATTTTGATTCATTCAAATTACAATATATATCATCGATTAAACTTGTTCTACTTTAAGAATGTGTTTTTCAATCGTTCTGAAAGCATCTCTTGTAGATAGGACAACGTTTTGATAACACGTGTTCTTGTGCTATAAGTGAACTTCATCTTCTTACATATTAGAATACAACAATCTTAAACCAAACCATCATATTGAAATTTTAATTGTTTACTTTCGTTCATATATTGGACGGTTGTTTTTCATCCTTCAATTACATTAATTTGATGTGAAATGTTAGACCAAAGTTTATTAAGCTGTACATTATATGCATGCTTTCAATTGTAAATTTGGAATCTGAAAAATACATTTCTAATTACTTAATGTTATTATAATTATCATATCATATAAAATTTACAAATTTGGCAAAACGCTATCATTATAATATACTTCATGAATTTAATAAGTTCTCCATTCTTATGATGATCTCTTTTTGCTTGTTTGTCAATAACTTTGTGTCACTTAAATTTAATTATTACAAAGTTATACGTTGAATCTATTTATGATTCAATTGATCTAATTTCGAAAATACATATGCATTTGAATTTTCTCTAAATGTATAGAGCACTTCTTAAGGCTTAATATTACTTGTATTGTAATCGAAAGGGTTAATATTACAAGTCATTGATTACGGTATTACTACATGCATATTGATTTCTTATATATATAAATAAAAGCTACTAATCCCTCCACCATCGACATTGCCATCAGCAGAGAGACCAGCAAGTAAAAATTGAATTAATAAAGAATAAACAAATACAAAGGAGGGGAACATAAGACCAAACCTTCAAAACCAGATTACATGTATCAAGGATAACCAAAATTAAGCTTCTCAAGAAAAATGCTATGTCTAACTCTAGGTGGAAGAGAAGAGAAACTGTCTAAATGTGTGTAACAAGCATGGTTTGCCAAAGCGTCCGGCCCCAAAATTAGCCTCTCTGTAATAGTGACTGAGACTAGCATTACAATCTTGAATAAGGAACTTGATTTTAGTGATAGTATGATATAATGTCAGAAAAACCGAGTAAATATCGTTAACCATTTTGACCGAAATAAGTGAATCAGATTGAATATAGAAATACTTGAAACCCCACTATTGACATAGTTTGATGCTCCTGTAAAGAGTCATCGCTTCTGCCGCCACAACACGCTAGCCTCTGCATCCTAAATAAAAGAGCAAGCCTGAATGAAAGTGCCTTTATGATTCCTTACAATCATGCCTCCTCCAGATAAACCCGAATTTCTTTTGCTGGCGCCATCTACACTCAACGTAAGAAAATCTTCTAGAGGATGACTCTATTGCACCCATTTTATCTATCGGTGATGTAAATGAGAAGTAATATGGAGAATATGGTAGTTAATGTTATATTGCATCGAAAGGCTATGACATTTGAAACCATTAAATTTTTTCACTAAGAAGATAACATCCTGAATCATGAAATCAAGTTTGGATTTTTGTTTTCAAATTTCCTAGAACATCTAGTTTTCCAGATATTCCATAAGCAAAAAATTGGAACAACCTTCAAAATTGGACCTAAACATTGAGTCTTTCTAAATTAAACGAAAGAGTTTTGTCTAATAGAAGGAAATATTCTAAAAGTTATTCCAGTCATTAGTTTTGCACCAAGTTCGCATCCCCTTAGCAACATTGCAATCTAGAAACAAATGTCTATAAGTTTCTTCTGAAGAAGAACATATCAGACATATTGAAATTATGTTAACACCTTTCTTTTTAACATCTTCATCCAATGATAAAAATTAATCAAAAATTTTCCACATAGAGATAGATATCTTAAGAGGGATAGTAGAATTTCAACCAGTCTTAATATAAATGAGTAATACCATGTTTTCCAATAAATTGCCAAGCCATAGTAAGATAAAAACAGACCTTTTATATCCGAAATCCAACAAGGGATGTCAAAGAGACCAGAATGAATTTCGATATCCCTTATTTCATCTAATTGCTGTACGAAACAAGTTCCAATTCCAATGACCATTTTCCATAAGATCTTTAAAAGACATGTCAGCATCTAGCTGAGTAGGTTTCACAATCAAACGAAATCCAATCCATTTATCATACCAAACACTTACTGTAGAACCATCTCCAATCTTCCACCAAATACTATGTTGAGCTATATTCTTAACCTTCTTGAATCTAGACCAGAGGTTGGAACCTTATAAGTAAGAATCCTATTTTTGGATGTCTTTTATATTTAGCCTGCAAATAGGAAGAAAGAAGAGTATTTTCAGTCTTAAGGTTCCATCAATGTCGAAAAGCCCAAGCATTATTTAAATCCTCTAAATGCCTTATCCCCAAACCACCCTCTTCTATAGGTAAAACAATCTTTTTCCATGAACACAAATGAAATTTATAGACCCTTCAGATTTACCCCAAAAGAAATTTGAATTTTTTTTTTATTACTTTTGGAGGTTTGAGACAAACAAGAGTATACATGGAAAACTAGAAAGAACATGTTTACGAATAATTAGTTTACCTCCTTTGGTCAATAAATTGTGTTTCCAACCTTGAAGTTTACCAATAATTTTATCAATCAGATCATTATAAATATTAATTTTGTTTCTTCCTATATAAATAGGACAACCAAGATTTGATTGGAAAACTTTTACATTTGAATCTATTAGCATTTGACCTAAGTCTTCCTCATACTCATGAAGAATATTCATAAGTTTAGAAAGAGATCTTTTACTACAATTAGTGAATATTATAATATCATTTGCATAAGCCGATGAGAAACAACCGGGCAATGCCTAGGACTAGAGGAAGGAATAATATCACAGGATTCCATATTTTGCCTTAAATGTCTACTCACGGTTCCGCAACAAGAATGAAATGGTAAGTGGATAACGAGTCTCCTTGTCAGACTCCACAAGTTGAATTAAGGAAACCTGCAGAAGAACCATGAACTAAATCTGAGTATCAACATTTAGCTACCAAAATTATAATTAATGTGATAAAATGGGAATGAAAACCAAATTATTAGAATTATAATTGCATACCATTAGAATTAATAGAATTAAGGATCCAAGATAATACCATATTATTGCATTGTTCCCAAAGAGGAAATTTTGCTTCGTTATGCGTCGGCATCTCCACCTCTCCGTTGATGATTCCAAGCTTGTTCTTGGCGTTCCCAAAGAGGAAATTTTGCATCGCTATGCGTCGGCATCTCCACCTCTCCGTCGATGATTCCAAGCTTGTTCTTGGCACTCAAAGCAAGATTCATTGAATGGTTTCATTGTCCATAGTTGTCGCCTTCAAGAACTTTGGACACAAGAACAAGTCCAGGTGGGTCGGAGTGGTGAAGCACGAGTGGATCCGAGATGTCATCCATCATCTTCTTCAATTTCTCTTGTCCCATTGTTGCAGCGGAAGACGATTCAGAACTTTGTTTCTTTGATACCATGTAAAATTTATATGGAATAAAGAAGAGAAAGAAGAAAAAGGTGCAGAAGTTGATGATTAATTTTTGTGTACCGATTTATGAATAATTACATAGTATTTATACGATCTAAAAGAATAAGAAAAATAATTACAATTAAATGAGAAAGATTCATATTTAATTACAATATAATAAGAAATGGAAATGTAATATGCGCCAAGTCTTCCTCCAGAAAGTTAATGCCATGATTTCTTTCTGTTCATAAACTTCAAGCTACCACAAAAATCACTCTTACTACTATGTGACAATTTAGGTGTGACCCACCTGAATTTTAATCCGGTTCAATACTCCTGCATGAAAAATATATAAATCGAACTTCACCTTGTTCATTATTTAGTTCAAAAGGGACAGCTTCTAGTTCATCATGTAAATATTGGTGATCAATTAGAAGATCTTCTCACAAAGCCACTCTCTCGGAATCAAACACTACTATTACATTCCAAGATTTGCATCACCGAGAGTAGCTCAATCTTATCTTGCAGTTCTCACTCCCTCATAGTCAACTATAATAACTGTAGCAACAAAACGAGCAATATATGGGGAGCTGATGAGATCATATCCAATAATTCAGGTTTTTTTTTCCTTGTTACATGCATTATGAATATTGTATATATGTATACAGAGTTTACCTAATCAGATTTGTCGAATTTCATAAACATCAAAATCCCCTTTATCGCTTACCTTTTACTTAATTTCTTATCATCTTTAAATCCCAAAATTAAAGGAGTAGGTCATTGTCTAATTTACAACTTATGTCTGTCAAACTAAATCTTTTATAGATTGAATTACAAATATTTGACCCGTTCTTTGCACCGGTCCAACTAACTAGTGAAATTGAAGAAACTTCATAAGCTTACTCCACCACCACAAAAAACAAAAAACCAAAAAACCAAAAAACCAAAAAACCAAAAACAAAAAAAACAAAAACAAAATATAAGGCATCAGCGAAAAATACTTCAGTGAGCCAGCTCTTATAGAATTTTCCCTAGACCAGCCCAATTAAAACCCCCCCTTACATGGGGACATTTTTGCCATTTTTCCAAATTTCCCTTCCAGTTCCAGTTCCACTTGTCCGTTGCCCATTGGACTGGTTTAGGAACCAGATCCATGTCAGAATTTCTCACGTAAAATCAATATGAAATGGCGAACCATATACCATATACCATAAAGGATCTTCATCCCAGTCACTCTTCAGTTGCCTTCCAAATAGGATGATTACAGGTCATCATGTTTTACAAAAAAGATCATCAATATTCAATAGTTGATTACAAATTTCTCGTATTTTTCCTATTCTTTTCTTTTTGAGTACGTGAATTGTTTTGATTTGTTAGTTTCATCAAACTTTCAACTCAGGTACATACTAAAAGTCATACAACAATGACGAAAAGAATAAAGTGAGGAATCTAAGTGAGAACCCTACAACAAGATACGGATCACAGCAAGACCAACGGCTGATAAGGAGACAAGTGTACCTACGCAATACTTGATAACATCATACTTAGCCGCTTCAACATGCGCTCTTAATGCGTGAAGTTCCTGCTCAAATCAAAGAGGGAAAAATATTTAAATCTATTACATTAATTATCGCTTAATCCATGAATGTTGTAGTGAGCTCACTCGATCAAGTTTGTTTGTTAGGTCTGTTGTTTCTGCATTCTGTTTGGCAAGCTCATCACGTATGCGCCTAAAATAAAGGGGAATAGAATTTCAAATCAAACTCACAAAATTGAGATACAAGTACATCAATAAAGATTGCGTTAATAAGATGTATGATTTTGCATACCCTTTTTCTAGATTTAGATCCAAACGTTGTCCCGCAGTGACCTTGTCAATCTCATGTCTGTTTCAAAGGTAAACCTTTCACTGGACCACCATGATGGATAAAGACGGATAATTTTTAAGTATATTTTTTTATGTGACTGACCTCAATTCACTTCGCATCTTTTCTATGTCAGTCCTAAGCTTTTCTGTCTCATGTTGCAACATTGAAAAATGATGCTCCTGCATCCAACAATTTTTTAAAAATATTTTCAATCATTCACCAAGTGGCAAAATACAGTTAGCAATCACATTAGTCGTCACTCTCTAGAGAAGCTTGTGACTCTTAACCTCTATACTGGTTCAGCATTTTTGTAGGTGCCCATCACATATTTCTTCTTGTAGATAGTAAGGCACAGAACTATATAAATGAGGGAGTTAAATAAACTAACCAATCCTATAGCAATGGATTAACTTACAAACTAAAATGATGAAGAACCTACAGATCATTTTTACATATCCTTAGGTCAACCATAACCATCCAACACAGTACACATCCTGCACTACAAAATCATTGTCCTTGATGTTATCCAATAAAGCAATTGTGAATTATCTTGCATTTTATTTTAATAGCTCCAACATACTCGATAGACAGCAGCTTTTTATCAATTTAATAGTCTACATGATGCTTTAATCAATTGCAAAATGGTAAGAACCTAATGTTAGCCTGAGTACCCTCTCAAACAGATTCAATTGCATTTTCCTTTTAGAGATTTGCATTAAAAAAGAGGCAAAAACCCTAATCCCTGAAAACTATATGGTACATAGGCTTAAGACACCAAGACTCTAATTATTCATTTAGAACCACCGCCATTGCCACTCTTTTAACATTTTTTCTTCCAGAAATTATCATTTATTTTTGAAGTATCCCCTTTTTATTTTCCCACATACAAAAACCACGCCGGTAGCACCAATTCTCTCGGGGTTCAAACATGGATGTAAATCTAGGTTTCAAACCAAGATTTGAAATTTTGGTGTCAAATCCAGATTCGACAGAGAAAGAGAGAGAGAGAAGAAGTGGCAGAAATGGTGTGTGGCGTAAGTGAAGAGGTGGGAAAGTAAAAGGAAAAAAAAAAATTAAAACAAAAAAAGAATGAGAAATATACATATATATATATATATATATTTATAATATTAAAGGCGTGGCAATGGTGGTGGTGGTGGCAGAGTTGGTACCTAGGACTTGGAGGAGTCAGAGTGGGTGGATGAGGTGGGAATGGTGGGTTTGGAGATGAAAATGAAATATAAGAAAATGTTGGGGCAAGAAAAGATAAATTAAAAAAATTAATGGGTGAAGAAAAAAAAGAAAGAAACAATTGATTTGGGGTCTAACCTAAATTTTTAATTATTACTAGCATGGCGGATCATGTTGGATCTGTCTAACGGTCAATCAGTAAAAAAGTTCCAGGTTGGGGGTTTCTATTAGTACTAAGGAAGTTTTGGCAGTTCTAAGTAATTATTTAAGACTTCGGTACCTTAGCCTAGATACCATATATTTTGTGTCCTTAGAAGTTATTGCCCTAAAAAGAATCCATGTTATACTTCGCCTCCTTCATGAGAGATACATATGAAGATGAAGAAACCTTGTAGCCTTGAAACCCTATAATCCTAAGACCCAACCAGCATTGGTGACTAAGAATTTTTATAAATGTGTCAAATTCAATATACCAAAGCCATAAATCAAGATGACAAAACTACCGAACTTTTTTTATAGTTTGAGGACCTTAAATTGTTCCAGGGTGAGAAGCTGGGGCATTGTTTTTGTGTCCACAACACATGATTCATAATTTGTAAGGAAAAAAAATATCTATCAACAAACTTAAACAATTGTAACCATTATGAAGATTCAATGAAAGTACCTGTGAATTTTGTAGTTCAGATTTGAACTTTGACAAATTTGATTCTTGAAGCATTTCATACTGCAATGAGACATGAACAATTAAAAGAAAGAAAGAAGTTATAACTCATCATCAATTGTTTCAAACATCTAGTCCGCAATTAAGATTAAAAAACACCTAAATGTGAAATTAGTTGGTCGTAATAAAAAAAATTGAAAGCAAAACAATTTTCAACTCTTTTACCTTCTGCATTTCTGCAATTGAAACGAAGGAATTGGCCACACTTTCCAAGCTATCATTTAAGACTTCAATTATCGCCGCTGTTATTGCCTCAGCTTGTTGTGATGGTACCCCTTTCGCCTCTAAACCCCTCACCTGTATATTGCAAATATATTTTACACCAATAAGAATTTGATGGAAATACCAACAGTTTTCTTCAATAAATTCATAACATCCACATTAATAATAAAAACAAGTAGATATTGCATAAAAAAATTCAGCTAAATCAATTAGAATATGTCGAAAAATGAGAGAATGAATTACAATTTTCCCTCATATTAACGAATATATGAATTAGAGAGAAAGGGGAAATTACCAACGCTAGTGTATCGACAAGAAATGCGCGCTTTCCATTAGGTCTAAGCTGAGAAATCTGTCTGCAATTAAATCCACTACCAAGCGAAGTCGAAGCGATTGAGCAATCGAGAGTCCGTAATAGAGCAAAGCGAAACCTGGAGTTAGACCCTAATCTACCAAATCGTCTACAAAGAGCCATTGATTTCAAAAGCGAGGGGAAAGTTTCGAGAGCAAAAAATTGAAGACTAGGTGAGTTTCAGCTGGTTTTATAGAGACAGTAGAAAGTGGGTATGGCGGAGAGTAGACAGAGAAGGAGAGAATGGTGATAAAGAAAGAGTCCAGTATCTCTCCTAGAACAGAGAAAATGGGAAGCGTAGAAAGAGGGTGGACGGAGAGGCGGCGAAAACGTTCATTGTGAGTTTATTCAATTTTCGTTAAGGTCTATTGTTGATTGGCTTACTTGATATTTTTCACACTGGTTGGGGTCCGAAAGTGTCTCAAAGATCACTGGAAAGCATGTCATCTAACCCTTTTTTTTTAACTTGCATGATGTAATGTTGTATTTCAAGTTGGGCAAATTTACCGTATATTTAGATTTTTATAAACTTTATTTTTATATAATTTTTCATTTTAGAGTTTTTGTGTAGTTAAAATTGTACAATTTAATTTTTCAGTTCTTTTTTTCAGTGATTTTATTGACGTGACATTTTCCAGTTAAAATTGTGTACTGTTTAATTTTTTTTTTTTGATATTTCATTCTTTTTTTTTTCTTTACTTTTATCTTTTACTATTTTTTTTATGCCTCTGATTTTTTTTCTTTTTTGAAAAAATGAAAAAATTATGATAAAAAAATTATTTATTTTCTAAAAAAAGATATCATTTCTAAAATAAAAATAAAATTTAATCCGATTTCATTTTTATACAAGAACAGCTTATCATAATGATTTAGTTTTTATACAAGAAATAAATCTAAACGATATGATTTCATTACGAGAAATTCAATATTTTATTCTTTAATAAATATCATAATGAGAAAGAATCTATTTTAAGATTGTAGGAGTTATATGTAGTAAATAGAAATTAGTAAATAATATATTGAAATAGAATATAATAAATAGTAATACTGTAAATAGAAATATAATATGTAAACGACAAAGAAGTCAACAAAACAAAATCTGTAAATAATAAATAGTAAATAGAAAATCTGTAAATAGTAAACAGTAATGTAATAAATAGAATAAAATCTGTAAATAGTAAATAGTAATGTAATAAATATAAATATAATATGTAAATAGTAAATAGAATTAGAAGATTGAAATGAGAGAGGTAAGAAATTAAGAATCAAATCGAAGCCTGTTATGCAACAGTATGTTTAAAATAGATTTGCCCCCTCAGGTCAGTACAAAAGATGGAACGACTTCTGTATTTTATGATACAACGGAGACGAACAATAGTGGTACACTACCGATATTATTCCTACAAACAAAAAAAAATAATTTAAACTTTACCACATTTCAAAACTTATAATTCTAGAGGGAAGGGAGGAAAATTAAGAGAGACTTCGTTCTCTTGGTGTGTTTTCAAATGAAAGAAATATGTCGATCTATAGGCTTATGATGGGAGAAGAAATTAATGAGAATTTTATCTGAAATTTAAGCTGAGTTTAATACAAATTTAAATATGATGAAATTGGAAATTAAATTACACATTTTCATCTTCATATGTTTTTATAGAAGAAAAAAAAATCAGGAGAAAAACAAAAAGAGAGTGAAGGCAAACAGAGTCATTTTTGCATCGACATTCGGCACCCGCAGGTGTGGGTGCACACAAGCCAAACCTGACCCGGTCCGAATTTGCACCCCTGTAGGTGCGTGCAAGAAAGAATATTTTAGCTTATATTTTATTACTTACTACAAATGTACAATTCTATATAAATATTGTTCCATTTGTTTCCCTTTCCAATATGGGACAAAACTTTCCTCCATTTTTTTTTCAATTTTAAACTATTTCAATTGTTGCATTTTGGGATTCAATTTCTCATTTACCAATTAATCATTTTAAGTGTATCACGTGCCGATTCAAAGCTTTCACAGTAGAGAACCCGAATCAACTTTGACTTTTTATTTACAGGAAGTGAGCCTCACTCAAAATCAAGCATAAACATATATGTTGAAATGCTAATTTTTGAAGAAAAATAAAAGATGAGGCATGTTTAAGTTTTTTTTTGTTTTTTTGTTTAACCTATGGTGACTAAATTTTGAAACATAATAAAATCAAGTGAGGATGCTCGTGATTGGAACAACCCCTTCCCTGGTTATCTATATTAATATTACTATACTTTGTTTAAGAAAGTCACACTTTTCATACTTTTTATGATGCAAAATTACTAGTTAATAAAAAAATAACAGAAAAAAAAATAATAACTATACACCATAATAAGTTAATAATATTATAAATAATATTCAAAAACAGAAAAATAAACTCTCTAAATCTTATTTTAGTTAAAATTGAGAATTTAAGGGATTTTATTTACTTTTGATAAGTCTACAGAGTTAGAGGGGAGAGTTTGGGACAAAGATTAGAAATTTAAGAGGTAAATTACATCGTAAGAGAGCTAGGATTGAATCAGTCTTACGAGAAAATGGTAGAGAAATTGAATGAAGAGAACTGAGTGAAAGAATTTCTCCATCATTCATATTTTTTTCCACTTGCTCCTCAGTTGGTCTTGTGACGATGCAATCTCCATGATATCTTCATCTGGCATTTTTTTATGGGCAATTTGTTGCTCCTCCTTTGAATTTAAGAGGTCATTAACAGACATTGGATGATGAATAGAAAATTGATCAATGGAAACACATTTCATAGTTGTTAATCGATAAACCTTATGTTATAAATATTATACTACCAATAAAATATAATCACATTAGAATCAAAATACAGATTAAGCAAAATAAATATGGATTAAAGAATCAGACCTGAATTTGCCATGATTAGAGTACAATTTTGGATTTCACTCACGGCATAAGTCTTCCTCTCTATCTTAGCAGAACATTAGATGGCTCTCAATGCGATGAGTCATTAGGGTTATATGTAGAGAGGGAGCCTAACTAATCTATAATCATTTGATCATTCAATATGGGCCTACACTATCTTCCCAACTATGTCTAATAAAATATGAGATGCGCTAAGATTCATAATCAATTGATCCTATAATTTTATTGGGCTTTAAGCATAACCCCTAACCCGACCATATTTTACAACATTTCTTTATAAAACTGAAATACTAGATTAATTATTAGCCCAATTAAGATAATTCTAACAATCTCCCATTTGGGCATAAATTAATCTAGTTATTTTATAAAACAAATTATTTAAAAAAAATAACTCTTAAACTAAACTATTTATAAACATTATGTAGCCACAATTTTGAAAATAATATGATCATACAAATATATCTCTAAACAATTCGATCCAATAAAACAACTAATTGGATCAAAGAGGTAGTTATATCATTTAACACATAGTGTCTTCATGATCACAAATGCTAACCAACTTTATCAACAATGTGGTAGTGTTGCGAGAAAAATAGCTTTCATAATATGATTTCAGATATATTATTTTTTTGTCGGACCTCCTTATCATTTCTCTAGTACCGTATGCTTTAACAAAATCTATATAGAGGAATATATTCCTCTTTCCTCGGATGCTTAAACAATAAGCATGGGAAAAAAAAATCTCAGAATTTAATAAAAGCCATGTATATCTCAAATTATAGTCTCACGACTTTCCTGTATGATGCCATTCATGAGATATACCCAATTGATAAAACCGTCATACTTAAGATCAACACCTAATCTTAAGATTTCAAACCTTAGGATTATAACTTTAAATGCATAATTTTATAGTAAAATCAACTCATATATGATGATCATCAATAATATCACCAAAATATCCATTATATAAAATGCAACAATAGTATAATAGATAAGAACATAATGAAGCGAAAAGAAATAATAACAAAATAATACAAGTCATGAAAAAATACCACCCCACTAACTAAACATATCAAAAGACCCTAAAATGCACGTGGTGCTAATTTGTCCCCTTAAAGGTTATGGGTCCTAGTCCCTTGTTTAATGGATCAGCTACCATTGCTTCTATTTTGATGTGATCGACCATAATATCTCCATTTTCTTATGAGATCCATAGCTGAAATATACCTTCTCTCTACATGTTTTGAGCCACTAGTGATTTTGTTGTTCTTAGAGAAGAATATAGCAATAGGATTATTACAATAGATTCTAAGTGGCCTCGAAATAAAATCAACCACTAAAAGCCGTGAAATTAAGTTTCTCAATCATACAACATGTAGAGTAGGCCCATAACATGTAACAAACTTTGCTTACATAGTCAACAAAGCCGTAAGAGTCAACTTAACACTCTTCCATGATTCTCTACATATGGACTTTCTATCATCCAGACAACTACCAAAGTCAAAATTAGAGTATCCAATCACCTTAAGATTCTCCACATGCTTACAAACTAACATGTAAATTTTCGTACACTGAAGATATCCCATAAATTTATTGGCTGCAACTAAGTAGGCCTATCCTATATTCAAAAAATACTGATCAAGAACACTAATTGTATAGGCTACATCAGGTTTAGTGTAGACTTGTGCATACATTAGGAAACCAATTGCACTAACATAAGGAATAGATTTGGTAGATTCCTTACATAAATCATTTCGTTGACACTGATCATTGTTGAATCTATCGCTTTACACTATCGGTACATCCCTAGATTTGCAATTATGCATACTAAATCTCTTAAGTACTCAATCAAATATAGACAGTTTGAGAAAGCTCCAATAACCATCAAGATCTGTCTGGATGGATTTCAATACCAAGAACAAAAGATGCATCTTCGAGATCTTTCATGTCAAAGATATCACATAAATACCTCTTTATATCATGAAAAACGGTCAAATCACATTGCAAGCGAGCAAAATTTCATCCATATAGGAACCAAAAACATGAACTTGCTCTCACAGATCTTTAGATATATGCACAGATCGACTTTATTTTCCATGAATCCCAAGGAAGTAATGATTTGGTCAAATTTTAGATATTACTGCCTAGAAGCTTGCTTGAGACCGGATATAGATTTCTTCAATCTGCAAACCTATCTTTCATTCCCACATTGAAACCCTTAGGTTGCACCATGTAAACATCTTCAAGTGGATCACCATTCAAAAAAGAAGTCTTGACATCCATTTGATGAAGCTCAAAATTAAAATGAGCAGTTAATGCCATGATTATTCTGAACATATCCTTAGTGGATACTAGTGAGAATGTTCCTTGAAATCCACTTTTTCTTACAATGTAAACTATTTAGCAACTAGCCTTCCTTTAAAGCACTAAATTCTCCCTTTAGAGTTTGTCTTGGTCTTATAAACCCATTTGCAACCAATTAGCTTACACCTGTTTGGAAATTCTAGAAGCTCCCACACTTCATCACGTCCCATGGTCCTTATCTCATCTTTCATTGCATCAAGCCACATATCTAATTGAGGACAAAAGATGGCATCACTATAAGTCATCGGATCAATAACATGCTTTATATATGGGTGAAGCTCATCAGGAAAATAAGATACTCACTAGAGATAGCCGGTCTCCTTTCCTTAGTAGATCTCGTCAATGGCACTTCTTGTACACCATTTTCAAGTAGAGGTGCCATCATAGGCTCTCTTGCATTCTCCACTGTAAATCCCTCATTTAAAGTAGATGAAAATGCAATATCATGTTGAGCAGTCGCTAAAGGAGAAAATAATCCCAAAATGTATCAACAACATCAACATCAGCAACATCAAACTCTTAAGAATTTAGCCGTCAAGGATTCTATCACTTTATTACATGCGTAGGACAATAGAACATGTATCCTTTGAAGTGGTCTATATAACCGATAGAGAAGCAACTAACAATTCTCGAATGATTCACTTTTTCTTGTGGGTTGTAGAGCCTCACCTCAAATGGATATGACTAAACTCTAAGATGGTTTATGCTAGGTTTATGACTGGTCCATAATTCAAAAAGGGTTTTAAGAACTTGGAAGGAACTCAATTGAGGATATAAATGGTAGTCTTAAGAGTTTCACTCTAAACGTAAAGAGGTATATTAGATTAAGACATCATATCCTTAAGGATGCAATTTTGCCTTTCAGCCTCACCATTTTGGTTAGGACTACTAGGTATGGTATATTAGGCACCAATCCCAGATTCCTGCAAGTATTCAGCAAATGGTCCCATTTTCTAGACCAATTTCTCTATGTCTGCCATAATACACATCTCTTTGATTAGACGTTACAATCTTAATAAACTTTTCCAATTATTTTTCTACCGCATTTATGAAAATCTTGAATTTTTCAAGAGCTTCAGTTTTGTCCTTAATTAGTTAAATGTAGCCATACCGAGAAGAGTCATCAATAAATATAAAAAATATTTATTACCACACAATGTCATTGAAAGCGATCTACTGCTGTTTGTACGAATTATTTCTAGAATGGCAAAGCTACGAGTCGCACATAAAAGGTGTTATCCAAAACCAATTAAAAACCATATTTGAAATTCAACCTCACAGTTCCAAGAAATTCAACTTGTACTTCCACATCTTTCCCACTTTGAGCTTTCACTCATGCTCCCTCGATCTCCTTTTGGTTATGAACCCATGCAAGGTAATGGCAATATGAATAGTAGATCCACTATCAATCAACCAAGAATTAACAAGAACAGCTATCAAATTTGACTCAAAGCAAACAAAAGTGTGATTAGTTCATCCTTCCTTATCAGTTGTTTGTTATTTTTATGCTACAGTAGGAATAAACTACTTGGCATTTTCGATCTTAGGCAAACAACTCTTAAGGTGCTCAAAAATGGTCCTCCTCACAATCTAGAGAGATAGACGATTCAATCTCTCTCACTTCTCATAAAGTGTTGCTTCATTAGCAGGTATTCTTATAGTGGGCTTGGAAGGCTCATTGATTCATAAGGTGAGATCGATATTTGCAATTCTCAAGGTAAACACAATATCATCTTTCCACTTTTGTAAAATTACTTTTAGTCGGGATCTCAATCACAATACTATTATTGTTCATGGCAATGGAGATTGAATTCACAACAACAATGCAATGTACTAGTTCAAAGGCCAAATATAGAATAATACTTAGCACTAAATAAGGTTTATTCATTAGGAGAGTCCAAACACATCATTGCAAATATGTTATTAGGTCATCTCTCTTATGAAGCAAATATTATGGTTCTTGCTGTTTGAAACTTTTATCCTATTTGAACAGACAAACCCTCTAAGCCATTGTATCTCATACCTAAAAGTAATATCTCCATCAAGCCAATTAGGTATGACCAGATTAAGTCATATACTTATGAGAATAAAACTTTAATTGTATTAATCATCAATATAATTGAATGCATACTATTTAATTAGACCATATTATAATTTTTCATATTATTATTAGGTTAGAAATATAAAATTACGTGCATCATTGATTGCTTACACACTCGATAAATTCCCGGGTCTTAGACATGCACTTCTAATCATGATGGAGTTCATGATTACTATGATCCATGTTGGCTTAAGTCTAAGATCCAAATTTTCCATAGTAATAGGATTGTCATGATGGGATAATAATAATTTGGAGAGACTATTACATGCGCTGTCATCTTCTGAAGGTTGGTAGATACCGAGATATGAATATAGGTGATTAATAGAGACTTAATTACTAAACATGATCATTTGACAAAAGCTCAATGATAATTATATTAACTATTAATGAGTTTTTTCGGTGATTGTGGTACTTGTGATGCTCAGACCTAAGATCACCATAGCACTGACATATAAGATATCATACTTACATCTTTCCACATGGTCTTGCCAAAGGCCACTAAAAGGGTGAACTATCGGGCATCTGTTCGAGTATTTACAGTCTGTAAGGGGATAAGATGGGATATATCACCTCTATAGTAGAGGAAATGGTTATATGAATAAATATAAAATTAGGCATTGAAAAAAAATCTTTAGCCAAAGTAGTGTGGTTAAAAAAGAGTTTTTCTGTAAGCTCGTTATCAAAGTACATAAGAGTTTTATATAATTCATAAAAAAATTTTAATAGGGTTTAAAATTAAACTATGCCTTAGAATTTTTTGGAACTATGAATATATAGAAGGATCAATCTAGTATAATAATAGTCATTTAAGATTCTTGTGATATCTGACCGAAAGACAAACTATCAAGATACGCAGTTTGGTGCAATGTGTTATGCACATCCGGAATCCTAGAGTATTTTTTCATTTTAAAATCCAAAAATAAAACGGATGAGGGAATGATATCTAACCCACAATCTCATCCAAATTTGGAAGAAATTTCACCCTAAGCTCCTTCTGCTGCCATCACCACCATCGGACAACCACTGCACTCCCCACTAACGAACTACGACAATCATCCCCAATACCAAACTGCCACAGCTGCCCGTCACCATTACCACTTGTATCAGATCCTCACTACACCCTAACGTTAACCTTGATCCACATGGTTGACAACTCAAGTGGTGGATTATAATGAGAGTTGATTTAACTCTTGAATCAAGAAACATGGAGAATAAGAAAATGGTAAGAAAGATGAGCTTGTTTCTCTTCTCTCTTTTCTTAATAGGTGACAATGAGCATGTTGTGGAACCTAGGGTTTTGTGCCCTTTATATAAGAGACACATGCCTCTTGGACCTAGCCCAATTAGGCATGCAAGGCTCGATTAGTCTAATTAATCATGTTCGAGTTTTGGTATCTTATTTTAATTTCCATTTCTAGAAAATTAAAATTAACTTTAATTTTGAAATTAATATCTAATGTTACTCGGTAAATATAGACTTTAATTTAGGGGTCTTGCACATGGGCCCATTTTGGCTCTTTAACACTTTAATAAGCTAACGAACCTTATTTTAAGCCCAAAAATATTATATGAGTTAGTAAGAATTAAATCTCAATTTAATAATTATCTCTTTCGAAATAATATTTTTTGAATTAATTATTTAATTTCCACGTAAATCTAAATTACGCTTTGGCTGTACAAGTAATGCCAGTATGACTTAGACTTAACAAATTAAACCAATTAATTATTTAACTCTTTCAGTCAAGCTTACTATGAACAAATATCCAATTTAGAATCCAACTTCAATCTAATCAAACTTTGTGTGTGTGACTGGATAAGTTCTACATTCCCGTGGCTGGTGTGTCCTGCAAAAACTTGGAAGTTTTATCTATTCTTTACGAATGGAATGTTTGACTTTGAAATTACTCTTAAAAATAAACATTCAATATAATTATCTTCTATGATCAAGTTTACTTAAACCACTACACCCATAGTGGCCTCTAGCAAGGCGCATGAGCCATTCATGTAATAAGACGTATGAGGAACTTCCAGGAGAACCATAGATAACTATTAATGTACCATATTAACCTTCCATCTATCTGTGTTTCCAGGAAGTTCTAGAGCATGGTTCAAATGTAAAACCCTTTTAAATATTTTTCATGAATGTGATAAACTCTTATGCAGTTAGATAATAGATTTATATAAAACTCTTTTTCAAATCATAGTACTTTGTGCAAAGATTTTCTTTATGCATAAATTATATGACTCATAGAAAAACATCCTCTAGTATAGGGTGATGGATTCTTATCACCCTATAGATTGCTTATAATTGAACACATGCCCAATTGTTCACCTTTTTAGTTACCTTTTGTGAAGACCACCTAGAGTGATATCAAAGCATAATATCTTATATGCATAAGTAAAATAGTCACCGAAAAAACTCATTTAGAGTTAATATTATTACCATTGATATTATTAAAGCAATCATATTCCGCTATTAAGTCTTTAGTAATCACCTAAATCTCTATCCCAGTGTACCTCAACATAGATGGACATGAGATCATCATTCTTCTCTTCAAAGAAGATTGCACATGTAATAGTCTCTCCAGAGTAGTATTTTCCCTGTTGTGACAATCTTATGATTATGAATAATTTTTAATCTTAGACTTAACCATCATGGATCTCATCCTATCGTCATCTCTTCCATGAATCCAAGTATATGTATAAGAACCATGAATTTGTCAAAGTGCATAAGTAATTATATATCCAATCAATTTATTATTTCCAAGTTAATAATATCACAACGTGTATATGCTCTGATGCAATGATATGAAATCAATTATGTTGATGATTTATACATTTTAAAATTGATTCTCATAAATGTATGACCCGATTGGGTCATATCTGATTCGCTTGATGTGCATACCACATTCAATCTTCCACTTGCACTAAAACTAATTGCTTTACTGAATTTTATCCACATCTCATCAGGATGGTGATAAACACTTATGTTGGAGAAATCCCTTAGTATGTGGATCTATTATGCGGTTTATTTTTAATTCTTTATTGTCCATATTTCCAAACACATTTCCAAAACAATTTCAGGATAAGCCACTACGAGGTAACTTATATTTGCATTATTGATGAGAACTTGGTTCTTTCACTTTTTTTGCATACCATTTATTGTAGTACTATACTACATATTTAATGATACTAGGAACCCTTATAAGTTCCATTCATAAACTTTTTAGTCCAAGAGCACCTTTCACCTCATAAACAGTATGCATTCCTTCTTCTTGTTAATTTAATTTATTAGTAAGGTTAGGTTTTGAGCTATTCTAATCACTACTTCATTCTAAATGAGTAGTTATGTAGCCAATGAACATAGGGTTACTCCCACTATCTCTTGTATACTCCTTAGGTCTACCTTCATAAATCAAACAACTTTGATTTCTCGCTTAAACTTCATATACTCACTTTAATATTTAGAATAAGCTCCCAACACAATATTTTTGTATCATTTTATATGAAAAATTTTAGGTCGTATCTAATTCACAATATTTCTTATTCTAAATAAGAAAATGAAGTTATTCATATTTATTTGCACTGAGTTTTGGTGTATACATTCTTCACAATCCCTTCTTTTGAAGGTTCCAATTAGTGAGAATTTTAGTGAATTAGGATTTTTAATCTAATTATTATTTTATGATACTTGAAACTCTTTTCAAGTATTATCTTCTCCCACTATCCTTTTAAAAATTAATACGCTTTTTAAGAATAACAATCATTCAGTTAATAGACCTTTTTGCTTATTGGAATTAGAGAAGACATATTTTAGTCTCTACTAGTAATATCTCATAGTATAACATTTAATTAGATTTTACTTTTATTTAATCCACATCATGCTTTTAATTATGACTGATCATCTCCATATCTCATATAGTTGCATGATTTCATTATTTCTATCCATATCTCACGTGGATTATTATACATGGATTAAGAAAGAATCGAATCACTAAACTCATGGTGATTTTTATGACATGGTCTAATTAGATAATAGTGCATTCAGTGTATAAGCCACATTGGATTATATCAAATATATGTTAATATCTCCATAACAAAGAATCATATGCTTATGATGTTCTAAGAGGACTTCACTGAACAAGAATCACATTTTTATTAAGGTTTATATTAAGACACTAATGATATTGGTACTTGTATTTATGATCTCACCTAAGAGAAATACCTTTGTCTTATTTTTACCATCTCTTTTCATTCCTTATTCCTTTTTCTCATATATTCGGTTTCACATATGTCTTCTTACAACACTAAACCCAAAATTTTTAGTTTTTCAAATTTGTTCTAAGCTACTTTTGTCTTATAAACTCTTAATAAATATGCTCTACCATTCAATAAAGGGATCCATCTCCCAAAATATAAACCATAAGGTAATATTTTATTGTTATAAGGATGAGAAGTTATAAAAATCTTCTCAACAAAAATTACAACAATGTCAAGTGGTAGCATAAATAAATAAAGTTTAAGTTTGTTTGATAAAACAAAACAAGACAAAATATCGAGCGAAAAAGTCCACGACTAATGAGCAACCCTTTGCTTCATTTCCCACTTGTAGAACGCTCCTTTCACTTCTTCAAGCTTTCACTTCATTTCTTAGGCTTTGCTTATTAACAAATATATGAGTGTCATTCTTAATCATATCACATATCTATGTAAACACTTGCATAATATGGTGTCTTCCAAAATATTACTCTTAACTTGATATTAATATTTCATTTACTCGGCTACGGACACAGAGGGTTTAATGATTTATTAATATGTGAGTTATGTAGTTAATATATTGCATTAGATGTAATGAGAGCATAAGATGCTTGTGATCATAATATTCCTACCGTTCAACTACGGATACATAGGGAATCGGTTTCGATTTGAGTACTTGTTATGTCACAAAGAATGTTTTGGATTAAGCTTAGATAGTAAGAAATAGTTGGCTATGGACACATGGGACCATATTCTTCTAAGGGAAGTTAAAGAAGTTATATGAGATGCCACAATGAAAGTTGTTTCGTTACCTTATATTTGTATTGTTTTGGCTATGAAGACATGGAACCTTAATATTTGATATAGCTGTCCTTTACCCATTGGGAAAAATGAGTTTTCCCTAGCTCATTTAAAAGGATAAAAGTAGATTGTAATAAAATAATAAGAGCATAAACCAAAATTAAGTAGTCTATTGATTTTGGATAGTTGATGAAATTTACTAAATTACTTATGCATTATTTTTTTATTCTTTTAAAATAATAGACGTGAAGAATAGTTCATTATATTCATTACGTTCATTCTTTATGATATTCTTACCTAAAGGATCATATCTATTCCTGATGATAGAGCAAGGGCCGAAGAGAAATCAGACAAATGGTTAATCGAAGATAATGAGCGCAATATATTATGTTTGTGTTTATATTGAATGAGATTTAAAGGTAATACGAGAAAATGTATGCCATCGAGATCCTTGATAACCTAGATGCGATTTAGGAGAGGATAGTCGTATCAAAAAATATGATACTTCGAAGGGGCTCTTTGGTATTAAAATAACCGAGGTTGAACGTTATGTCCTCAAGATGATTGGACTTATAGAGAAGTTAAATAGTCTAGGCTCATAAGGGATGTCGAGTTATCAAATGACTTGGTACTTCAATTGCTCCTAGAGTCTTTTTGGTTGTTTGTTCTAAACCACATGACTACGGTAACACATATTTTTCATGAGTTGCTCAAAATATCACAAATGGATGAAAGTTCTCTCTAATCTCTAATCTAAGAAAAAAACCAGAAGAACGTGAAAGTATTTGATTTCAGGTCTTTCCCCCAACATTAATCTTAAGGCTTTTGAATTATCCTATTAGACCACGACCAAAAACATCAGTTTAGAAGTGTTGTTATAAAGGCTAAAGAGTATCATTTTTCGGGAATTGATACTGTTTTTATTTATTGTCCTATCTAGCAATGGCTATGAGGGAGAACATAGTTGTTGAAGAAGAAGAACATATGGATTCTTCTATTGCTGAGTGCCTAGATTCCGTTCAAGGAGGTCGCTGGAAGATGTTGCTTTGGCAGATTCTTTCCTGATTAAAGATCCCGATATTCCAGACGGGACCTTAGAATCTGTCTCAGATGCCTTATTGGAAATCCTCACATTTCAGCTCAACCCTCATGTAACTATGCCTGATCATGACCACGACGGTCCTAAAGGAAGTGAAATCGAGATGTGCTCTTCAAGTGGGGATGGAGCAAGAGATGATCATGATGATTCCCATCAGTGAAGAAGAGACTATTGCCTTTCTGCCTAAATATAACGACGGCTTCAGTGAGAGTGAGAATGCTGAATTCGGATTTAATCTTTCAAATACTTCAGAAAATGAGGGAGAATCAAATGCGGAAGATATATTCAAGGTATGGGACTTAAACATTCCGGCTGTAGAAGATGAGGTTACTGAGGAGTTGAACAAATCGCTTCTGGAAAATTGTGATGAATCTTCAACTTATGATGATTATCATTCCATTTATCGGAAAGACATGAAAGAAGATCCTCTGGATGATGTAATTTCTGGGATCGGAAACTTGTCTTTGAATCAGATTAGGTAAGGGGCGTATATAACAATACTGTCTTTACTCCTAAGGTTTGTCTGACTTAGTTTCCCTCTTTCCCCCTTTTTTTTTTCCCCCTAACTGTAGTTTGGGCCTTTTTAAATGGTCAAAATTAAAGGATGGAGGGAGTCTGTTTATATGTTCTACAGAAGATGAAACATGAATATCATTTTGACTTGCGTATGTTGTTGAATAACAGGTATGTGGTTAGTGGGAACGATATATAGATTCTATTTTATTTATTTATTTATATTTGAATTAGGCATCCTCCTTGCAATTGAAATGCAAGTGTAGGTGTCATTTGTTATATGAAATGCTAGTTAGCGGAGGCCATTGGAATGGACCCCACAAGTGTCTTAACTCTGATCACCATGGGACCATGAAAATCAATAGATATCACCTGGTGGCACCCTTTCAACCGTAGTCATGGAGATCACAATCTCCCAACTAAACCACAGCCATTGATTTCTTGTCAGCATAAGAACAAAAGATCACAGAGAAGAGAGGGACAGGGAGAGGGAGAGAAGATTAATTACAGCCTCATATTTTACATGCATACAAGGGAATCTCCAAAAAAAACAACAATTAACATTTAGTCTACATATCTTGACTTGATACATTTATAATAATTCTACACAATTTTTCTTTTTTGCTATCTTTTTTACGAGGTGGGCAAATAATCATTCATTTCAACCACGTATGCAAGTAGCCTAGTCAGCAAAGTTATCATCCACATGGCAAACCAGGATAGGTTGACATACAACAGCCTCAAATTACACATCGTTTCATCAAACACAAAGACGGATATAAATATAGCACCATGTTTTTTGCTTGTGTGGTCAAGAGGCACAACAAAAGAGAGGCTTGATAGAGGAGATAAGATAACCAGAGCTTTTGTCTGGGCCGTCGTACCGCTACTTTTCCAGTGACAATGGCATCAGCATCTCTCCTCAAGTCCTCTCCAGTTCTCGACAAGTCCGAGTGGGTCAAGGGCCAGACCCTCCGTCAATCTTCTATCTCAGTTGTCCGATGCCAGCCCACCACCGGCCCTTCCGGTCTCACCGTTCGCGCTGGTTCCTATGCCGATGAGTTGGTCAAGACCGCGGTATGTGTTTCAACTTTCAATGCATAGACTAAGTGTAACTAGAAGTAATAAAACAGATGACAAAATCATGTGTACATCGGCGAAACTGACGTTAAAAAGTTGAATTTTTTTACTACATCTTATTGATTTAAACTGAATTTTGCGGGCTCAAACTAAAATTTGGGTCACGGTGGAATAACTATGAAACTTTGTAATATGTTGTGGTAGAAAACTGTAGCCTCACCGGGACGTGGGATTTTGGCCATGGACGAGTCGAATGCAACTTGCGGTAAACGACTTGCTTCAATCGGGCTAGAAAACACTGAAGCTAACCGCCAAGCATACCGGACCCTACTTGTGACCGTACCCGGTCTAGGCCAGTACATCTCCGGTGCCATTCTTTTCGAGGAGACTCTCTACCAATCCACTGTTGATGGTAAGAAGATTGTTGACATTCTCATCAAACAAGGCATTGTTCCCGGCATCAAAGTCGACAAGGTAATTCAAATCTCTTGATAGATGTGTAGGAATAGAAAAATTATACTAATTTATATTCGATCCAAACTTGGGATGATTTTGATAATAAGAGAATAACAGGGTTTGGTCCCACTAGCTGGTTCGAACAACGAGTCATGGTGCCAAGGCCTTGATGGCCTTGCTTCTCGCACTGCTGCATACTACCAACAAGGAGCTCGTTTTGCCAAATGGTAATGTACTTTCTTTTTTCTTTTTGAATTTTTCTATAGTTAATAGAAATAGATGCATTTATTGAAGTTAAGTATTATGAAAACTAATAAACTTGATTTGGGTTGATCAGGCGTACAGTTGTGAGCATTCCTAATGGCCCATCAGCCTTGGCAGTGAAGGAAGCAGCCTGGGGTCTTGCCCGCTATGCTGCCATTTCTCAAGTACGTAATTTACAAACTTCAGTTTACTCTTACAAAATCTAACTATAAACTCAGTAATAAAACTATATGAAATAGAATAGGGGTATGATTATATGAGCCTTGAATTTTGTAGGACAATGGATTGGTGCCGATTGTGGAGCCAGAAATCTTGCTTGATGGAGAACACAATATTGAGAGGACCTTTGAAGTAGCCCAGAAGGTATGGGCAGAGGTGTTCTTCTACCTGGCTGAGAACAATGTGTTGTTTGAGGGTATCCTTTTGAAGCCAAGCATGGTTACTCCTGGAGCTGAGTCCAAGGAAAGGGCCACCCCTGAACAGGTTGCTGACTACACCCTCAAGCTGCTCCATAGGAGAATCCCACCTGCCGTCCCCGGAATCATGGTAAGTCTCCAGTCTCTACATATACTTGTAATCTTCTCTATCATTTCCATGTTATTAACAATGTTTTGTTATTCTGAAAATATATTTTAGAGAAATGTTAGTGTATAACTTGTTTACCATAGCGATCCAGCATACGAAGTAATATATGTTAATTTTACATTCACGTATCGTGCTAACACAAATTTGTTGGATAGTTTTTGTCTGGAGGACAATCCGAGGTGGAAGCAACCCTCAACTTAAACGCAATGAACCAATCACCAAACCCATGGCATGTGTCATTCTCTTACGCAAGAGCACTCCAGAACACAACCCTGAAGACATGGGGGGGAAGGCCAGAGAACGTGAAGGCAGCTCAGGAGGCATTGCTAGTTCGTGCAAAAGCCAACTCGCTTGCTCAACTCGGCAAGTACACTGGTGAAGGCGAGTCTGAAGAGGCCAAGAAGGAATTGTTCGTCAAGGGCTACACATACTAAGAGCTCCAACGTTCTCTCTTCTCTCAATTGCTCGTCATCGATATGTTGAATAATGTACCCAAATCTCTGCGAACCAATCTGTTGTCTCTTTCTCTCTCTGTATTACTGTGTTGTGTTATATAGAATTTTAAACTACTTTTGTTCAGAATTTTGCTTGCGGCAGGTGAATAAACATCTTCCCTAGTTTGTGGATATGGGTTTTATTTTTTTGATTTGCTCAAATGAGACCTAAGCGATCACATCTAGTTAATGTTTATTGTTATTACTTTTTCACCCTTAGATCACTAACAAAATAACTAAAATTGATTTTGTGATGCCTCAGTTTTGGGCATGAAAAATTAGTTTTTAAATTATTAGACTAATTAGAATAATGATATAATAAGAATAATAATAAACAAATAAGACAATTAGAAAAAGAGCAACACGTCAAGCAGTGGCTTCACCAGCTTATTGTTAGTATGCGATAAGCATGAAATTAAGAAAGTACATGCAGACTGGCAATCCACAGGAAAATTATACACAACAAGTATCAATTTCGAAGTTGCATACCTCCAACTGCATCTTCGTATAGTGCGTATGATGTCATTAGCTTCGGTGATCAAAAAACATTTCCCACCTTGCTAGCTGTTGAGAAAACTTTAGCGAAAACTAAAGGAACTCCTTCCTTCTTCCATAACGAGAACTAGTGAAGGTGAAAGTAGGATTCTAAAGCACACAAACCATGATTCTGATCATGTGTAGTACAAAATATAGTATACCAGTCAAGAATGATTTCTGGTAAGAACCTTCTCTATACATACATTTGAAATCATTTGTTCTTGATAATAGGTCGAAGATAAGAGTAGAATTCATAAATTATAAGAAATGAGTATGAAATCAAAGTTGCAAGTATGTCAAAGTCAAGGGGGTTAGATAGATCGAGAACAAGAATTCGAATGGATGAAATAGAAGGAATCAACCTGAAATAAAGAACTCACATATATTCTGTGCTTCTAGACCAAGAACTCGGTCTGGGAAGGAAGGAATAGTTCTCGGTCTAGACCGAAAACTCAGACCTTAGTCTAAGAAAGTAGAAAACGCCTCAGTATGGGAAAACTTCGGTCTGGGAAAAGAGAAAAGACTTCGGTCTGGGAGAAAATACCTCAGTTTAGATTGAGAACCTAGACCGAGAGACATTATATTAGACATCGGTCTTAGAAAGTAGAAGAGTACTTGGTCTGGGAAGGAAAATGGGAAACCTCGGTCTCGGTCTTGACACACTCGATGCCTCAGAATAAAGGAATTACTCAATAGGTCGATGGGTCAACACCCTCGACGCTCACAATAAGTGAATTACTCTATGGGTCTACAAGTCGAAGTTTCCTATAACAACAACTAAGACCTTGATTTAAGCTACGTAAAGGAATTATTAGGACTCAAAGGAGAGATATGAATGGTAGTTTATCTATTTTAGTTAATTGAATTACCTTAGATATTCCTAATAATTGAATTGTCAATCTTTGCTTGTTTGATGCTCAGATCCATTAGAGGGTCATCTCTTCGGGTCATCTGGTGTCTGAATAGATTAGGGCCAATGGGCACTAAAGGTAAGTGATAATTATAGCATGTATCTTTTTAATGGTTGTAAGCTATTTAAATGATACTTTTACAATTTTGTGGCTTTTATACTATATGCCGATTCTGAAAGTTGTTTAAACATAAATAAAAGATTTTTATGTTAATTCATGGATTTTATTCACTGCTTTTTGAAAGTTATTTAAAGGTTGCTTATGCTATTTCATGACTTTTGCCGTATAGGTTGATATTTGGAAGTAATAGGATTTGAATGAGGATTTAATGAATCTATATTCTATATGATGTTTATGAAAGTGATAGGATTGAATAAGGATTTCATGAGTATATGCTATATGTTCGTTAAACTATGTAATGTATGGATTTGAAGTTCATGGAGTTAGTGATCGGACCTCATTCTAGTAATGAGTTTGCTAGACTATGTGCACATAGTAGTCCTATTATGAATTGTGAATGCCTGTAAAAGAAGAGTTGCTCCTATAAGTATCGTTCCCATGGGTGAAGGGATACAGTGAAGAAACACTACTGTCCCGACCTCTCATATTAAACTTTTTGTAAAAGTGTTAATGGGAGCAAAGGGCCACGGGGCCATCCCTTGAATCCCAAGTGGGAGCAAAGTGCCATGGGGGCCATCTCCTGAATCCTACACTTATGGACTTCATGAACTATACAGATTCGTTAATTTTGATGATATTTTCGATTGGAAACTAAGTATAAGTATGTTCAAGTATATGCTAAAGATTTGAATTGCAATGATCTGCTGCAGTGGCTTTACAGAATGAATGCAAATCTATACTGTTGTACGAAAATGTATGGCTAAAACCATTTGAAAAATCATATTTCTATTGGTTTTCCACTCCTAACATGTTATAGTTAACTTTCACTCAGTTTTATACTCACTCCTCATTTTATTGAAAACCTTTTCAGATTAGTGAAGAAATCGAGCTTTTCGAAGACTCACTTGCTAACTATCATTAGACTTGGTAAGGTCCGGCTTAGTGGACTATTTTTTTTTTTAAGACGAACATAGCCACTCCGCTCTATAGTTAGAAATAGTGTAAAATACAAGAGATAGATAATATTGTATACGTATGTTTTACTTCTGCTGATAGGTTTAGCAATGGATCTTGTACACGGTTGCATGCTAGAGTTATACTATATAGCTTTTGATTTTTGATTTTTGATGGATAGAAAATCTGGAGTTGAACATTTTTCACTGGTAATAATATATGAAAATAAGTAAGAAAAGAGGTTTGTGGTGATTGCGTGACTGTAGATTCCTCGTATCTAATCGTCAGATATCTTCGGTCGCACAATTCTTATGCTGATCACATATTTTAATATAGAAAAACATTTTTCTATTAGGCTTGATAAACTTTTCTGACATTGACATAAATGATTGATTTAGTTAGTTACTGACTAAATTTCACTCTATTTTTTTTACCGCTTTTCAGTTGGTTCGAAAACCACTGAATACGTAAAATACCGACTGTTATAGATTGTGAATGATTGTAAGGGTTTGAGAGTGAATGAACTCAAAGACCAGAAAACCATAAAAACATATCAAGACCCAAAAAAATTGGTTTCATTAACCGTAAATAAGGGTTTAAATATTACAACTAAAGCATTGACCAAAGTGCTTGAACAGAAAAACATTAAACATCCTAGATAATGAAAACTACCTAGGATAAAGAACATTCATTATAAACACTTAACATCAAGATGATATTGAAAAACCAGAAAATTGGGAGACGTGCTCTAAGAAATCTGTCATGAGCTTCCAATGACAAAAATAAGATCCTTTCACCAGATTACACCACAAAGTGCTCAAACATGTTAGGATTAACATTAAAAACTTTATGGCTGCTCCAAAACTCTCATGAATTTGAAATTGCGAAGATGACCATGGTGAAGAAACATAACTAGTTTCTTCACTGTTAACTTGAAACAATTATAAATCAACCAATACTTATCTGATTGATCTTATTATTGTTCCCACAAAATTCAATTGACATAGTCTGGCTTTCCCTCGAGGAGTCAACGCCAACAACATAAAAGATTAAAAAGTCAACCCCCAAACCTCTCTTGCTCATTAGTTACTGCTTCATATCTTCAAACACTCACGACTTCTCCTTCATCGTTTCCCTTCCTCCTCCAAACCCTAAAATGGGCACCCTTAAACAAATTGTATCTTAGATATTCTGTGTGTTATTCATCTTGATAGAATGTTTACAATATATACAGATGGAGAAGTTAATTGCTCCTTGATTCTACCTAACTACCAGAAGGAAAAAGGAATATATGATATACATAATCTGCTACAATAACGTAAGGACAGCTAGCTATAACTAATTAGGATATGATTCCTTAGATATCTCAATACTCCCCCTCAAGTTAGAGTGTATGTTGATGACACCTAACTTGTTTTATAATCCAAGGAACTGCTTTGGCTGCAAAGGCTTAGTGAACATATCTGCAGGTTGGTCTACTGTTCTAATGTGTGTAGTTTTAATAAGCCCTCTTTGTAATTTCTCATGAACAACATGGTAATCAATCTCAATATATTTTGTTCGTCCATGAAAAACTGGATTTGAAGCTATGTAGAGAGCAACATGATTATCACATAAAAGGAATGTTGGTTGCGTACCTTTCACATTTAAATCCTTCAAGATGTTATGCAACCAAGTAATCTCACAACAAGTAGAAGCCATAGATCTGTATTTAGCTTCTGCACTGAATCTTGAGACAGTTCCTTGTTTTCCAAGAAATAGGTGCATTAGCAAGGAATATACAGTAACCAGTGACTGACGTTCTTGTGTCTTTACATCTCGCCCAATCTGCATCGCAATAGGCATTCAATTGTAATCTTCTAGTGGAGGGCAGCAACAAGCCTTGACCTGGTGTATGTTTTAAGTACCGAAGCACCTTATGTGCAGCTTCAAGATGTGGTTCTCTTAGCTTCTCCATGAACTAGCTAAGGATGTGGACATCGTACACACTATCTGGTCCTGTGATAGTGAGGTAGATTAATCTCCCTACCAATCTTCTATACTGTGCGGGATCAGATAACATCTTTCCTTCTCCTTGTGTCAAGGCGGTGTTGTACTCCACAGGAAAGGTGGTGGGTTTTGCACCAAGGAATCCTGAATCTTCAAGTAGTTCCAAAACATATTTCCGTTGGCTTAGAATAATTCCTTGCTTAGAACGTGCAACGTCTATGCCAAGAAAGTATTTCAACACTCCCATATCTCGTAGTTTGAACCTGTCAGATAAATATTTCTTCACCATAGTTATGTCATCAAAATGACTACCTGCTATGATGATGTCGTCAACATATACCAATAAGACTGTGAAGTGAACATTGTAATTTCTGACAAATAAAGAATAATCTGACCAGCATTGTTGAAAACAGCCGACTTGAGAGCATCAGAAAACTTTATAAACCATTGTCTAAAGGCTTGTTTGAGTCCATACAGTGATTTGTGTAGCTTGCAAACTCTTGTCTCCCCCTTTCCTCCAAAACTAGGAGGAAGTTTCATGTAAACATCTTCATATAAGTCTCCAAAACCAGTTGGTGAAGATGCCAACCTTTTAAAGACGATAAACTGAGAAGAATGCGAACGGTGGTAAGCTTGGAAACATGTGTGAAAGTTTCACGGTAGTCAATTCCTACAACCTGACTGTAGCCTTTAGCAACAAGGCGAGCTTTGTATCACTCAATACTACCATCGGGATTATACTTGATTTTATAGACCCATTTGCACCCAATAGGGCGCTTGTTTGCTGGCAACAGTATAAGGCTCCAAGTACGATTGTCTTGTAGTGCACGAATTTCAGCTTTCATAGCATTGCACCATTTTGGATCAAGTACTGCTTGTGAATAAGATGTAAGCTCTCTATGCAATGTTAGAGTAGTAGTGAAAGCTCTATGTGTAGAAGAAAGTCTATCATAAGACAATACATGCGAGAGAGAGTGAGCAGTACGTGAGATCTCGGTTGATGATGATGATGAGACAGTACGTGAGAGGAGAGCCGCCTCGATGTTGAAGTCGTGCAGTAGGCTTGACGTGCGTGTAGGTCTGGTGGAACGACGAAGGCTTTGTGGAAGAGGAACAATAGACTCGAGAGGATGTGGTGAAGGAGAGATAGGGGACTCGAGGGAATTTTGTAGGAGATGTAATTTCAAAAGATTGTGCAGCGGAATGTGGTGGGTGAGGAGCAGAAGAAGAAGTATTTGAATGGGATGGGTTTTCGGCAGGAGGACTTTAACTAGAGGTAAGGGACATGGTGGCAGAATTATGTTGGGCAAGTGAGTCATGCTCAGCAGGAACTTGGGCAAGGGAATTGTTTACTGATTTTGTAATACAAGAATCACGCACAGACTTTCCAAAATCAATGGAAGGATTTGGATGAGATTCGAAAGATTGAGGATGGTAATGGAGGGATAAGGAAAATCTGTTTTGAAAGAGATAATGTCTCGAGAGATATATGTTTTCTTGCCTTTCAAGTCATAGACTCGATAACCCTTTTTACCATTTGGATATCCTAAAAAAATACACTCGATTGACCGAGGATCGAATTTGCTAGGCTTGTATGGATGTGTAGAAATAAAACACCTACACCCAAAAACTCGAAGATGATCATAAGTAGGTGTTTTGGAGAAAAGTCTTTCGAATGGTGTTTTACCATTTAAAAGTGGTGTTGTTGTTCTATTGATGAGATTACTGGCTGTCAAAATGGCTTCCCCCCAAAAACGTTTCGGAAGGTCGGCTTGAAAAAGGAGTGAATGAGCCACATTTAAAAGATGCCGATGTTTTCTTTTAGCGATACCATTTTGTTGGGGATTGTTTACACATGTAGTTTGGTGCGCAATCCCCTTTGACGAATAAAACTCATGCATAGCAAATTCAGGACCATTATCACTCCTAATTATCTTGACACGTTTATCAAATTGATTTTCGATCAAGTGAATAAAGCTAACAAGGAGTGAACGAGTTTCAGATTTGTGTTTCATGAGGTAAACTCATGTGCCCCGAGAATAATCATCAACAATTGTTAAGAAATATTGTGCACTAGTAAGTGAAGAAACATGGTAACCACCCAAAATATCGACATGAATTAATTCAAAACAATCTTTGCTAAAAGTAGTACTTAAAGGAAATGACTATCGAGTTTGTTTAGCCAATGGACAAATCAAACAATTATTTGGTGCTCAATTATTTTTGGAAAAAGGAAATAATGAAAAGACTCAGTTTGATGGGTGACCTAGCCGTTCATGCTAGAGATTCGATGTCTGAGCTCGAGCCATACTGTAGGTTGCTTCCTGATAGGTGTCAAGGCAGTATAGTCCCTCCTTCTCAGTTCCTGTCCCAATCATCTCCCTGATTGTAGGTCCTGCACAGAGCAAACTTGTTTCAAAAATATTGTGATATAAAATGAATCACGAGCCAGTTTGCTAACAGATATCAAGTTCAGGTAGAATGAAAGGACGCATAACACAGTCTCAAGTCTAAACTGTGATGTAAATTGCACAGTCCCAATGTACGTAACTCTTGCGGAAGAACCAGATGGTAATCTCACAGCATGATGTATGGCGGGCCTCAAGGAAGTAAGTAATTGTATATTACAAACAATATGATCAGTTGCACCACTGTCTATAATCCATGTATTGGCTAGGGAATCAGCTTTACCAGAAAGCTCTTCATAGTTGGGCATTTTACCAGCTCGATTCATTGATGCAATGTGTCCACTATTTAGTAGATCTCTTAGACGAGCATATTCTTCTTGAGAAAAAGGGAAGGAGGCTGATCCTCCTTGGATGTCACAGAATGCCGATAGATTATTTGCTCGACTTGTCCCTTCTCTTGCTTGGAGTGCCTTTCGCTTTCTGCACTCATCATAAGTGTGTCTTTTATAATTGCAAAAATAACACTGCAGATGTGCCACACTTTTCACAAATGCGACGATCTCCTTCGTTGTTGCCTTCACCACGCACTAACCTGCGCGAGTATGCCACAAGGTGCTCAGTGGTGTGCCCATATGTGCTGTCAAGATCTCTATTGCACACGGCAAGGGGCTCAGGGAATGTACCCTTACGCGCTGCTTGGTCAAGCCGCTGTGCACAGAATGTTGCTGCCTCCGAAGGCTCTGTGATCAACTTGTTTGCAGCAACTACTTCTTGCCTTTCATGGCGTAGCGCCATGGAATAGTCTTTATTCAGTGTTGGCAAAGGGTCCATCCTTAAAATGTTGCTTCGAACTATTGCTAACTCATCTGTTAATCCCATGAGAAACTTCATGATTTTATGGGTTTCAATATAAGACTTGAGTTCCTCTCCCGCTTCACAGACACAAGAAGGAAAATTGCAAAGAGCCTCCTTCTCATCCCAAAAGCTTTTCAGTTGCGTGAAGAAAGAAGTGATAGTGGAGGAACCCTGTGCATAATCATGGATGGCATTTTCAATATGGAAAAGTTGGAGAGTGTTGGTTTGTCCAAACCTCTCATACAACTCGAGCCAAACCGTTCTCGCATCCTTGCAGTGAGCAAAACTCTTTGAGATCTCTTTGGACATTGATGCTAGCAGCCAAGTCTTGACTAGAATATTGCAGTGATTCCATTGTAATTGCTCATTCGGATTTTTGACAGTTTTAATGAGAGTTTCGTCAACAAACCCGATCTTGTTTTTGATTTGAAGCACCATGTTCATGCTTTGAATCCGAGCGTTGAAGTTGTCCTCCATCAACGGTTGTGTAACAAGAATTGCTCCTGGTTGATCCGAGTGATGGATGTATAGAGGGTGATTGGAATTTTCCCGTGGCGGACCCTCCTGTGATGAAGAGGAATCCATTTGGGTTTTTTATTCTTCTTCTATCATCGTGTGACAAGGTTTTGAGTTTTGTGTTTGTAGGGTTTTCAGAAGCAACTACTGCTCTGATACCATGAACAAGTATCTTAGATATTCTGTGTGTTATTCATCTTGACAGAATGTTTACAATATATACAGAATGAGAAGTTAATTGCTCCTTGATTCTAGCTAACTACCAGAAGGAAAAATGAATATATGATATACATAATCTGTTATAATAACGTAAGGACAGCTAGCTATAACTAATTAGGATATGATTCCTTAGATATCTCAATACTGACCCTTGCTCATTCATCCTTTCGAAGCTTCACCTTCTCTTTTGTTTATTGCAGCTTCGTTTCCCTCATCCATCACAACTTTGTCATTCACCTTCGTCCATTGCAAACAACGCTTCATTGTTCCTTCATCCATCATGATTATCCTCTAGTCGGTGCAAACCGACTGCCAATTTGCATCCAACCGACGTTTGTGCATGTCTATGTTTTGCAGTTTTAATAGTACAATATGATATCGATACCAAAATATTAGGGTAATTAGGACAAACCACTTTCATTAACCATAACAAGGAGAGAAAAGAAAGACTACCAAAACCTTAAAAAATAAGACAAATCATACTAACTCTCTTAATTTGTCACCGTATTAAAAAGTTTCTCTTAAATTATCACATTTTAGAGTATTTACTCTTAAATTAAATAAATATTAAAATATACCCCTTTTAAATGTTTTACAAACACTTTTTCGACCTTAAGTTGTTTATATTTTTAACTCTAAAATTTTATTTTTACAATATTTAATCCAGTTATTATTCTAAACCAAATTTTCATCAAACCATCCTTTCACTACCTCCACCAATCTCTCCGTCTCCACCGCCTGTGATCACCGTCACATGAAATAATTGAAATATTTTAAATTTACCAAACACAAATTTTATTTTTATTTGTATAATTTAACTTTTCTTTGTATATTTTCAATCTAATTTCAATTATTATTCATTGATTCCCTAAAACATCTCCTCCACCTTCCTCCTCGTCCGCGACCCTTCCTCGTGGGAAAATAACTCTCTCTAAAAGGAAAAAAAAAACAAATTTTGGATTTTCGACTGGGACCCGAGGAGAGAGAGAGAGAAAGAGAGGGGGAGATATATATATATATATATATAGAGAGAGAGAGAGAGAGAGAGAGAATGTTTACTATATTACATTTCATAAGAATGTTTTAGTTAACCTTAACTAAGGTAAAATAATTGGTTATGGACATGCGAGATTATATTTTCTTTGAGACAAGATAAATAAATTACATGAGAGGTAATTGTAAGGATATTTGCTAACATTTATACTTATTATAATTGGTTATAGACATGTGTGATTTTAATATTCGATGATCAGATCATTTTCCAACTAAAAAAAAAATTAATTTCTTGTTTTATATAAGAGGGTAATATAAATTCATAAGAAAATAGTGGGAGAAATCGAAATTGTAAAGACTTTTTATTTGGTAGTTAATATTGTTTGCATATTTACGTATTTTATTTTTATCTTTATATTCATGTAACATGCATTATAACAAAATATGTTTGAAAGTCCATTCACAAGTTGAATAAATTCGTTAGACCAATTTTTCGAAAAGAATGGCATTAGAAATCTAAGAATCATTCTTAGAAATGAACATATTGTTGTTATCATGAATCAAACATTTAAGATATTTTAGTTACTCCTAAAGAGTACTTGGTGGAACAAGGATTACTTGGTACAAATAATTGAAGCGAATTAATGAGATGCAATGTATTGTACTTGCATAATGAATAACTAACTTCAAAAATATTATGAGAAGTTACATGTCATCGAAATTATCAATAACCTTAAATTTATTAGTGGTATAAATATTCAAACAGAAATGTATGAAATCTCTAAAGTCTTGTTTCATTTAATGATGTCCGAAAGGTACTTTTGTTAAAGAACAAGTGCAGAAAAAGCTTTTGACATTTAGAAGTGAAGTGAAAGGAATAAGTTTTATAATTATTAAAATTCAAGTAGTGACTTAGTTAATTAATAATTACATGTTTTCAAAATTATTAAATTTCCAAGTTTGACTTAGTAATCTAATAATTATTCGATTCGATTCATAATTTGTAAAGTAGTTACAAAGTTTGTAATTTCCATTAAGATTAAATAGATAAAAAAAATTGGAAAGGAGTTTCCACCATTGTAGCAAAGGAAAACAAAATGGCCATGCCTTTCTTATGAAGCATAATGATGTTTCATTATTGTTTAAAGTTTGAGAATAATCTTTCTATTAAATTATTATACGAAATGTATGAGTTATTGCATGCGACTTTATATATGTATGATACATGATTAATCTCAAAAGTAGTACAATTTTAAGAAATATGAATGTACCTAAAGGCAACAAGTGAACAAAAAGTTGTTACATTGGCCTTGATTTTTCTGTTTCATCCTAACCGTTTGGCATAAATTTAGAAATCAATGAGTTGATGTTTTATGTACTTGCTTTTTTATTTATTTAAAGTATTATTTCTATTTTTGACAATGAAGGTATATCTTCAAAGTCAAAGAATAATACTTTTAGCTTCTCATTAGATGAGACCTCTTATGGTAACAGTTAAAGTATATATTATAAGTTTTAATAGGATAAACTTTATCTCAATATTAAATAGATTAAGAGAAGAAAAGTTTGATGTGATTCAAATAAGTTTTTGCACTATCGATTATATCATTCAAATGAAACAAGAATTCACAAAGTTCCTTTTATGGACATACTAGGTCCAATTGATTCTGAATCAAAAATAACTTTTGAACTTTTATTTATTAGGCAAGATAATCATATTTCTTTTTGTTAAAAGGGATAATTAGATTCTCTCTTAATTAACACCTCCTAGAATGTTGAATGAAGGTATCATATCTTATTAGATTTTGTTTGAAGTCATATTAATCTTTCATAAAATATCAAGGGTTATGCCTAAGAATATTATTGCTATGTACGAAATAGAATTCCCTCGAATTACTTTTCCTTTTTACTTTATATGAGATACAAAAATATAGAAGAATGTCATTGAATCATATTATGATATCTGTTGGAAAAAAGGTTTAAAATTTCGTAGCGTAAACGATTATTGGTCCTAGTATATAACAAAAATTTTCTAAAAACCTTTAACGATCCTTTATATATATATATATATATATATATATATGTAAAAATTAATTTTACAACTATAGGAAGAGATCATACCCTAGCCTACGTGAATTGATCGTCAAGACTCACACCACGATCTTCCATGTCAACCCTCAACATATTAGGACCTGTATGGACATGTAGAGATGACTAAGTTTTCTATTTCTTTTTCTCTTAGAAAAAATCACTCTAAAATAATTAGAATAGGATGTATTTAAATAATTCTATTAGGGTTTCATTCAACACTATTTTTTAATTTAAGAACTCTTTTAAATTAATTTAAATTAAATCATTCAAACATAAATATCAAATAATGAAATAATGAGATAATAGGAAACTTATAACATAATTACAAGATCACCACTACCACTTATCTACCCCATGGGCAGCCACTATCACTATGCAAGCATAGTGATAGGCTTTGTGACAGATGTGACAATGTGACCATGTTATCTCTTTATTTTATTCTGTCAAATCTTTTCAAATCTAATTTAAAATAGAATCTTATCTATTTTATATCAAATCATATCTTATTTGAATTTTAAATTAATTTATCAGACTAATTTAAATTTGACTTTCCTAATCTTAATATTAAATTGATATCACATAAGAACTTAATATTAGATAATATATTTAATTCAAAATTAAATGTATTATTATTTTATCAAAGTGAATTTCAAAATTCACTATTTAAATACATCTTTTACTTAATTAATTCTTTAGTTAACTAATTAATACTAATTATCTCATAGTTACATATTTGCCTTAGAAAACTATTTTCCTTACAAAAATAAGTCATTACTCTACCTTTGTCTTTACAAAAATTAAACTATTTTTTTTTATTGAGGCGACCTAGAGGTCATAGACCTATAATTCAAACATTCAATAAATTAGATTATTAATCACTCTCTAATCTAATAAATCTTATTTATTAATTTCAATATTATTCTACTAAAAATATAGGATTACATATTTTTAATTATAAAATAAATTACTGAGCAATCTTTAGTAGTCCATTGACATTATCATTACATGCAATTTAATCCTCCAATAATTGATTTATAATTAGAGCTAGTCAAAATTACCATTTTACCCCCCTTATTATCTATTTATCCTTAAGTATCATTAATCCACTAGTGAACGATCAATTTATGACTTAATTATAAATTTGAGTTCAAAACCATTCAATTCGAAAATTAACCCTTAAGAGAACTAATATACAATTTTCTATGAAGAAGGTTTAGATTTGATATTTACAAATTATGTTCCCAGCCGTTTATCCCAATGAACCTCCAAAACAAAATTCTTTAGCCTCTTTAACAAACAAACCGTGATGAGTGAATCAAAAGACCTAGTTGACATAAATAAGAGTTCATGACTACTCAGGATTCAAACTGATATGCATATATCTATTGATATGGATAAAATTCTTTATGGCAAACAGTATGTTGATAAACAAATTAATTCATAACAGGTCCAATTCTATTTAATCCAATTATATAAAACACTTCCACTAAGATGTCTATCTACATCACTGATCCAGATATAAATCACTTGAATTCATAATATTAGTAGACCGTACTAGTTAGCATTTATTAAAGATTTCATACTTTAATATATTGCAGACAATTTCATTCATTATCTAAAATTTTAATCCTCTCGTAGTAATATAAGATTAAAGTTACATAAATGAATTTGTAATTTTTTGATATTTATACACATTATTCAATAATAACACATTCAAATAATTATATAGAAAATGTAACTTTTATTAATTTCATGAAATTGTACTTATTACATGCTTCTAGGGCACCATGCCTAACAGTATGAAGATATGATTGGAGGCATGGCTTGAAATATATTATTTTCTAGAATATCCTAAAGGGTGTTAAGATATTATTTCTCACATATTTTATAACAAAAAATATTTGTTATGTGAATCACTACCTTCTCATAGAGAGACTTTATTTTTGAAAGAACTAGTAAAAGTATGATACAACTTGAAGAAATTTATGAACTACATAAGTATTACAAATCAAAAATTATATACTCATTGAACTGAAATTTGAGACACCCTCAAAAAGGGAAACTGTGAAATCTTAGAATGTACAATGGATTTGTAGATCTATTATTTTTTTTGGTGAGCCTCTTAATAGCTATGTTTCTGAGAAATATATGTATATAAAAGAATAGTTCCTCAAGGATATACATATATTATTTACGCTTGTAACCGAATGTATTATCAAATATGATAATATGATGACAACAACTGTTATTCAAAACAATAACCTCGATTTAAAAGTATTGTTTATACAAGCTGGGGTTTTAACCTAAAATTACATAAAAAAGTTGTATAAGTTACAAGGATCCATTTATAAGATTAAAATTAGCATCTTGGAATAAGATATATGTTTCGATGAAACGATCAAATTTGATTTCGTTAAAAACAAAGATGATCCTTGAGTGTAAATGATGGTTAGTTGGAGTACAAAGCGTTCATAAATTCCGTATACATATGATATACTGCTCATTAGATAATGAAGTAATTATGATGCAATATATGAAAATGTAATCATCGAAATGCCCCTTAATAAAAGTTTGGGTAAATAATCTTTTTTGAGAGATCTATAGAGATAAATCCAAAAGATTCCTTACCTTGAACCAACTAACATATATAGGTAAAATTGCTAAAGATGTTCAATGTAGGATTTAGAGATGACTTTTACCAATGACTCAAGGAATTCGGCTCTCTTAAGAGTTGCCAACTAAGACATGAAAGGAGATTCGTAACTATGTTATGTATGCACCTAGATATGTCATATGCTCTAAAGAGTTACAAGCATGTTCAAGGCAATCAAATTGATAAGCATTGGGATGTTGTTAACAATGTCCTTAATTAATTTAGAAGGATTGAGAATATATTCTTAATTTTATGGAGCATCCAAATTGAAAAATTAAAATTTCACAAATTAAAATTTTCAATCGGATATCAATAAATAGGGAATCAATTTTTATTTTTGGTTTGTTTGCCTATATTAGAGGAGCTGTAAAAGTGGAAAATTTTCAAATTAGGAAATGACTGCAAAATCCTTTACTAAGGCCGAATATATTACAATTTGAATGTAGTAAAAGCGGTGTTTTGGATGAAAATTTCATGAATGGACTTGATATGGTTCCTAGTATTAATAATCTCGTAGTAGTTGCTACGATTATTGTGATGCAATAGTACAAGCAAGAGGAACCTAGGTCTCATCAAAGTCCAAATATGTATTAATGTACATTTACTTAATCCGAGCCTGACTTGAAATGTGAATATGAATATAGAGAAAATAGATATAAATAAAAACATAGTGGATCCACTAACGAAAGGGATTTTCCAAAAAAAGCGAGATCACAATCCTAATGATATGAGAATTAGATTCTGAAATGATTGGCTTTAGAGCAAGTAGAAGATAAAAAATGTATATCTATCAAGCCAAATCAGGTTAGACCCGACGAGTATATATTTTGTGAGATACAATGTTGTTCCTAAATATTAACGATATTATTATTTGATATTTATTTTTCATTTAATAATAGTAAAGACATTCATTCATTTATCATGTTTATTAATTATGTGGGAATTAATATGATATGCTCATTGATTACATATCATGATAAAGTTCATAATTTTTGGTTATGTACTTAAAACCATGATAAAGATCAGGCCACTTGAGATGCAAGCTATTTAAAACCTAAGATACAAATTTTTCGTAGTCATAGGATTATTTAGAGAGATATTGATAATCCGGATAGACTATCACATAGATTATCTCCTAAAATATTTAGGATGGTTATTCTCATAATTATTAATATTAGTGGAACATCATTATAAGTGGGTGGATGGTTAGTAGAGACTAAGGGTACAAAAAGTAATAATTAAATAATTATCAATGGTAATAATACTAACTAATAATAAGAAATATCTAGTAACTATTTTACATGTGATCCTTACACTAAAGAACACCATAGTATCTTATGTGCCGAGTTTTATACTTTGACATCATTCCAATAAACCCTAGCCAATAGTGAAACGAGGAGAAACATTGGGTATAAAATATTGTGTGTGAAGGTTGTGAGTGATTAAGATGGAATCCATTACTTTTGTATAAAGAGAAATAAGTCTTATGAGTTGTATACTTTATAGAACAATGAAATCCTTGCAAGGTAGTAAGGTATGAAAAGAGGTTCAGTAAATTCCTTGTCTATGTTCATTAAAGATATAACATTTTATATAATTTATCTATTATAATTTAACAGTTAAACCATGCCCTATGATAAATTGGGACATTCGCTAGATGGAAGGATCGTTATTATATAGTTGTTAATCACAATATGTTTTTTTTTTAAGATTCTTATTTATCATCTCTCGAGTAGTCTTGACATTTTACTAGAAGTCAATCTTCTTGGTGGTTTAAGTTAATTAATTATAAGATGATTGAATTAACTGTTTAGTTTAAAATATATTTTAAAGTTAAATGAATCTAATTATGAATTAGATAAAATCATAAATTGTTATGAGATCCTCTTACCAGCGTGATGTAGAATCTAATCGATCACATACATTAAAGTTCAAATGCAACTCAATTAAGTTTTCTACGAGGATGAGGAAAACATACCACATTTTAATTTTAGGGTTAAGATTATAATTTATCTTATAATATAACTATAAGGGGAATATGGTAAATTATTTATTTATTAAATATAATATCATGCAACTCTACTAGCACAATTAATGATAACATTTATTTAATTAGAAATTAAAATTTACACCAGGACTATTTATCAAATTATAAAAGTATCTCGAAGGTTCACAATTAGTAGTTAGACATTAAATAGTTAATGGACTCAGTTTTTAATTGGATTTCATAAGTTAACTTAATCAAAGTATTGATTAAATAATTTAGGCTATAAGCCTAATGTATGACGGGCCATGAGTGATGGGTAATGACCCATTGTTCACTTATTTAGATTAAATTAAGGAAACTTTTGACTAAATTCACAGTTGAATGAGTCAGTTATATGGCTTAATTTTTATTAACCTAAAACCTATTAGAGGACTTTATAAGTGCTCTAGGAGGGCTGGCCGAAATATAGGGTTCCCTACTTTCCTCTTGGCCGAAATCATCATAGTGAGAAAAATGTGAATTTTTCATTTTCTTTCCACGAGCTCTTCAAATCATGTGATGAATCTTAGAATAGAAAATCAACCTAGTGAACTGAACTATGTGGATTGTGATTAGAGGATAAACATTTGGGTACCTAGTTATTTCTACTGAATTCAGTCATGATGAAGGAGCAGAGAGATTTGTTTATTTATATATTAAGATAAGTAAGTTTTTCTTAGATCTTAGTCCTTCTAGTTTCTTAGAACTTTACTATGCTTTCCATTTAATATATGTCTGATATATGTTTGTATGATCGATCTTGATGTATTCTTATAAGATTAATCCATTTCTCAAATTAGATCAGACACAAAACTTTAAATTACCGCTTCCGCTTATGAATTACTTGTGTACTAACATTATACCCCTATAATATGTGAAGACTTTCAAGATGAACATGGTTGGATTGCAGCTACATAAGTAATATATCTTATTGAAATGTAGATTCCATATGAGTATGATGTTGCTATTGTCGATGAGGATGGTGTTTTCAAAGTAAGGTTCAACCCGATAGATCACACGATTGAATGTAGTTGCAAAACATTTTAGACGTTTGAAATATTATGCCGTCATGCTTTGAAGATTCTTAATCATCTAGATATCAAGTCGATGTCAAAAATGTACATTTTCAAGAGATCGCCAAAAATCATATATAATGAATGGTTGGCAACGTTGCATTTATGTGGGATAAGATAAAATTAACTGACTAAATTTGTTGAAGTTCTTGTTTAAGGTCAGCCCTACGCCATCTGCACACATGATTAGAAGCACAAGTTCAATGAGATTTTTATGAAGAAAGCACATTGCTTACATCCAATTGATGAATCGGCCAATCTTGAAAAGCAGCCACAAATAAAATTATTCAAATTATAGGTTGTTTTCCTATCAAGCTAAACATTTGGAGATAATCAATACCCTCCTCTTGTAAAAATAAAAAATAAAAATAAAAAACAAATACCAACCTTGCCTTCAAGATGTGTTGTAAAAGGGAAGGCCTTACTTTTGATAATAAGTTGTGGATGGATGCTTCTACTTGATAGAACTCCATATATTTGTAATGCTTGTTAAATCTTTCTTATTTTCATTGTTAGCTTTTGAATTTTCTTACCTTTCATTTATCGTGAATAATTGAAGATAACATCTTTTTTACTGGTGCAGGATGCAAAAAGATGATCTCACATTCTTGTCAAGCACTCCTACGGAGGTTGATTGGCAAGTGGTGGATGGGTACTTATCGGTTATGCAATCCTTTTTGGATACCACAAAGAAATTATCCAATACTTTTTATCCTACCATCTACGTATACTGCCAGCTTATATTGTTTATCATGAAGTTGGTACAAAGAGCAATATGTGGCGAATAGCCATATTTTGAGCGACTGGCAATACTGATGGAACGAAAGATTATGAAATATTAGCAAAAATTAGAAAATATGAACTTACTAGCTTGCATGGCGCTGTTGTTGGATCCCTAAAGCAAGATGCGACTGATTACCTCTCTTGTCAAAACCTTTTACAAGGACACCCAATCGAAGAGAGAAGTCAATATGATGGTAAGATAGACTTGGATGTTGTTGGAGTGCTTATACAATGTATACTCAACTCCTTCTCATGTTCCGTCACAATCACAGTCAACATCGAAATAGAGACAAGCAAAGTCTTCTCACTAGCTTTCATTAAAGGTGGCAATATGGGTCAAGCCAACCTGAATGGGTTTGGGTCGGTCCAATAAAACCGTGCCCAAAATCGCACTCGCATTCGTTGCATACATGTACAGGCTCAGCTCGGCCTGCCTCTTTCTAGTTTACTCGATTAATTGATGGGGCATTCGACTTATCGAATATTATGATTTCTAGTTTACTCGAGAGGTCGAAGGCTTTCGACTCCATCGACCCGTAGAGTAAACTAACAGTTGTGCTATATACGCATAAGTCATAAGTCATAACTGCTAGTCTAACACTCTCATTTATTTTCTCATTAGTCTTTACCTAATATTCTAATACTCTCATTTATTTTCTCTTTAGCTAACATTCTAACACTCTAATTTATTCTCTTATAAATACCGCCCTCTCCTAAGAACCCTTCCTCTCAAGTCTCACCACTCACTAATCACTATTTTATTCAATTCATCCCACAACACTACAATTACATCTTCATTTAGCTTTTCTTTAGGTAGTTATATTTATTTGATAACTTATTGTATTTAACTTTTTATATTTAATATGTTTATCGTTTAGTGTTCTAACTTGTTAAATACAGGAAATGGATGGTATTGGTACTCAACATCCTAGACACGTTATTTGGAACCACTTTGTTGAACTGTATTGGACCAATAAAGAGACTAGAGTGACACAACAATTAGCATGATATATCGTGTGCAGTAAAGTTTTTGATGGAACTTTTGGAAATTGAAGTGGCCATTTGCGCTAGCATCTTCTAAAACACTCATTAGTTATAGGTTCATCTACTTTACAAGAACGTAATTATATATGAGTTATTAAATAAATGAAAGCACGTGTCCATTTTAATTTGTAGTTATTAATGATAATGAAGTTCTCTTATGTTATAAAATCTCTTTATTAAATTGTAAAACTTATTTAATATGTAATATGATTATTTTTATAAAAAAACCCAAAATGGATAATTTCTTTAAGATTGTATATGAATTCGGGCCCGCGCCGGGTTGAAGAATTTATGACTTGGCCTGGGCTTTGCCTGGCCTAAGTAAAATAAGTTGAGCCCAGCCTCAACTTTAATGAGCTCGGGTTACTTGCAAGCCGAGCTAGGTAAATCGGGCTGACTTATATTACCACCTCTAGCTATCATTAACTCTTAGTTCTAATATGACTAATATTGAGATGCTCTTCTATGAGGATTTATCTGGGGCAACAGTGACATTGGATGAGCTACAAATGTGGAACAATACATGGATATTAATAACAGTATTGTGAACTTTATGAATGCCAATATAGTAGGGTGGTGGAAGTTGAATAAGTATAAATACTCGATATTAATGTTGATTGCTTGAGGTATCCTCTCTATATTAGTAGCTACAGTTGTTCCGGAATCCAGATTTAGCAATAGTGATCTCACGGTCATTGGCTTTCGTAGCACGCTTAAGACGACTATAGTTGAGGTGTATCTGTGTGTAAAATTGGATTGTACGTTTATCCATACATTTGAAGAGTTCAAGAAAAATTTTGATGCATTTGAAGAGTTCAAGGAAAACTTTGATACATTCAGTTCGTAATGTGATTATATATTATTTAAATTTATAATGATTTGATTGATTATGTGAAAATTTTGGAGCACCATCAGAATCAACGTTGCGTGTGGGGGGGGGGGGGGGGCTCTAGCATCTAGAAGATCAATTTTTTTTTTCTATACCTTATAGTACCTTACAAGTCTAATAAGTATCCAGTAATGTGTGGTTATATATTTTTTTACTATTTACATTAAGTGGTCTATTTTAGCCATTGTGTTGCCTAATTTCGTTTAATACAATGTTATTCAATTGAGGGGATCGGCCGAGGAGCGAACTGATCCTCAATTTTTTTGAAACCCACTTATGCACACTCTTAATGGATACAATAAAATTGGTCAATTGAAAGTATAATTTGTATTCAATAATGTGTGTGGTTCTAATGCACAATGTTTACTCTTATTTTAGAAAATGAATAATGTTAGTCTCTTTCCACGTTAGGCTAACGTCGTTAGCTATCAAATTTACATCTTACTCTATTCCAATTTGCGTAGTTTTTTTGTTTTTTGTGCAAGATTTTTTGGCCCAGACTCAGGCGTTTTTTTGCTATGAAATTTCACTCTCGAACCAACTTCCATTTCTGAAAGTTCTTTTCGTCTCCCCTTTTCTTCATACTTCTTCTCTTAGATTTTTTGTTTCAAACATTATACGAGTGTGAATCTGATCCTACAATCATATGGATTTCTTATCCATGGAAGTTTTCGTCCCTTCGCTCCTACTAAATTCCTCTGCCCATTCGATTCTGCCCTTTCATGTTTGGATCAGTTGCGATTGCTCAAAATTGAAGCAACCACTAGAGTTGAAGCATATGGATTTCTTCTCTTTGAGGAATTTTGGCAAAAACAGTTCTTGCGTGCAAGTAATTTCGTAACTTACTTGTTGGGTGAAACCTAGTAAGTATGAGAGGGGGCGAAAGAAAATGACTATAAGCTAAGGTCAACGGGCCAGGTCTTATAGAATTTCATGAGCTTAATTGTCCGTTGAGAATTTGTGGGAGATTCCCTGACTTTTTCGTCATCAAACATGGTGGGTCTCCATTACGCTTATAAATAAATTTTTCCTTCTTACTTTCTACTTAATAATTTTTTAAGGAAGAAATTCTTCAATTCTAGTTTTTTAATGTAGAAACGTGGAACCAAATCTGATGTTCAGGAGCATGTAATCTGAAAAATTCCACGATTGATCCTCTCTCCTGCTCTGATCATTGATAAATTTTATGACTAAGATTTTTGTGGCAGATTTAGACTTGAATAGCTTGTAAACTAGTTGGTGATTTAAGCTGTAAACAGCATTCTACCCATCTTTGTTCATCATTTTTTGTTTGTTAATTGGGAAGTAGCATACGGCTGCTTATCCTCATCTATCCATTTTGAAGTTTAAGCTTCTGGTTTATGTATTGGCTTAGATTGGTGGTCATTCTTGGCAGAAGATAAGAATAAGAAAGTTGAGAAATGGAGGCAGTTGGTGCGGGGCAAGAGCTAATGAAGTGGGAGAAGACGCAAGAGACAAATGCCCAAGAAGAGAAGATTCTTGTTTTGGTAAGGTTAAGGCCTTTGAGTGAGAAAGAGATTGCAGTGAATGAAGTAGCAGATTGGGAGTGCATTAATAATACTACAATCTTGTACCGGAACACATTGCGGGAAGGGTCTGCATATCCAAATGCCTACACATTTGGTAAGAAATGTTATTTTTCTTTTTAATCCCTGTAAACATTTTTCTACATCTAAAACTAGCAGTAACATGTTACTTGATTTGGGAGGAAGGGCTATCTTTATTGGTTTTGTTTTGGCACACTTTATGGTATTATCATGCCTTTATTCTGGTAAATAGCTTCAATTTTGTTAGTTCTTGGTGTTGGTTCTTCAAATACCTTTGGACCCAAATGCAGTCAGTCATACTTCAAGTGTTTATCTATTTATTTTCTTTTGCTTCTTCCATTAATAATGTAGATTTTCTGCTAACATGGCTTAAGCCTTAAATTATTATTGTTACACTTCGTATGGTTGTGTATCCCATAGCTAATAGTTGAGATGTCTAAAATCTTCTTTCCCATAAGTATTTATGTCCTATAATTAAATTTGGATGGAATCCTTACAAATGTAGTTTTAAATATTGTTTTATTTATTAATCTTAGATAGAGTGTTCAGAGGTGACCGTTCTACAAAGAATGTTTATGAGGAAGGGGCACAAGAAATTGCTCTTTCTGTAGTCAGTGGAATTAATTGTAAGACCTTTATCATCATCTGGTCGTTTTCTGATTCCTCATTAAAATTTTGTTGCCAACATATTTACTTTTACCAATTTCAGCTAGTATTTTTGCATATGGGCAGACAAGCAGTGGAAAGACATACACCATGAACGGAATAACTGAATACACAGTGGCAGATATATTTGACTATATACATAGGGTAATGAAAAGTTACCAAGTAGTAATTGATCGATTTTGGGGGTTACTTGATCCACATTCTTTGATTCTTTCATTGTAATAATGATTGCTGTTATTTCAGCATGAAGAAAGAACATTTTCTTTGAAGCTATCTGCAATTGAAATATATAATGAAGTTGTTAGAGATCTCCTAGGCACAGATGTTACTCCTCTTAGGCTACTAGATGATCATGAGGTGAATCTCTCATTCTCGCTTTTTGGTTTTTTCAACTTTTGCTTCACTCTTTTTTTCTTCTTCTTTCGTTCCTAATGATTTCTTGTTTTCATTAGCGAGGGACGATTGTGGAAGGAGTAACCGAGGAAACTTTAAAGGACTGGAACCATTTTAAAAGGCTCCTTACTATTTGTGAAGGTGAAGCATTTTACAAGATCCTGCTAAAGCCAGATGTTTCCATATATTTATGTATTTGTGTGCTATTGCAGCCCAGAGACATATAGGGGAGACCTCTCTCAACGAGAAAAGTTCAAGATCTCATCAGATTATTAAATTGGTGTGCTCCATCTCTGTCTTTCTCCTTTGCTTTAGTCATATTAAAAACTAAATTATCTACAAAATGCTAAGTCTTACCCAACTTGTGCCTGAGTATCACATTTTCAGACACTGGAAAGTTCTGCACGAGAATTTTTAGGAAAAGACAATTCAACCACTCTTTCAGCTAGTGTTGTAAGTGATTAACTAAATTTTCTTTTCAATACAAGGTTTGTTTGATGAGAAAAGTTTTAATTAGCCATTCCCGATAGCACTTTTGCAGCTTTTTTTCGTTATAGAAATATAATATTCAATTAATAAATCAATTCCTGCCCTTTCCTTGCAGAGTTTTGTTGATTTAGCTGGGAGTGAGCGTCCTTCTCAGGCATCATCGGCTGGAGTAAGGTTGAAAGAAGGTTGTCACATCAATCGCAGTTTACTTACTTTGGGAACTGTTATTCGCAAGCTAAGGTTGTCTCTCACTTCTCCTTTACAGTGCTCACCTTTTCTGTCTCAATTGCAAAGTTCAGACCCATTTAGCATTTTTAACATCTGACCAAGTGAACTTTGCGAGTTTTAGGATTGTTCAACTTATATCAACTGCCTATTCCAATTTTATTTATTTATTATTTATTGTTTTCATGAACCTCATTTTCTTATTTTTACTGATGTGACTATTAAATTACTAGCATCAGAAATTTAATCGTTAAATATCTGCAGCCTAGATATCTGCACATATCTTTTATTTATAAGAATTGGAAAACCCTGAAATATGGGTAGGTAATTCTGCCCGATAAATAGACCAAAAATATGGGTAGGTAATTCTGCCCTATAGTTTTTCCATTGGTACCTAGGGAGCTGATTAATTAGTAGTCTATCCTTATAATGCACATTACACTGTTCGGCTAGAAAAACACTACAAAGACAAAACAACCTATATAATTATTTGCATTTAAATGAAATAAGCTTATTCCATGCCATACTAGTTGACCCCAAAAAATGCCATACAATTAGATGTGAGGGTGCTAGCTGCACTATTGAAGCTGGTTAAATGATAAATGCTCCCTCTAATTGGTTTTGTTTTGTTTTTTTCCAAAAGAAAATAGTAGTGCCTACTAATTAGACTCTTAATCTGTTCTGTAACCATAAAATGAAAGTCCTACTTTGGAAGTAACTCCTGAAGACAGTAGTTCTTCTATGCTGATCACTGTCTTCTTCTTACTCTTCTCCCACACAAATTCACTTCTTCGAACAACTGAAATCTCTGATTATTTTACTGGATGTAGTAAGGGAAGACATGGGCATATCAATTATAGAGATTCAAAGCTCACCCGCATACTGCAACCCTGCTTAGGTGTCAATGCTAGAACAGCGATCATTTGCACGTTGAGCCCTGCAAGAAGCCACGTTGAGCAAACTAGAAATGCTCTTTTATTTGCATGTTGTGCTAAAGAAGTGAGTACAAAAGCACAAGTAAACATTGTCATGTCTGATAAGGCCTTGGTTAAGCATCTGCAGAGAGAGGTGGCCAGATTAGAGAGTGAGTTGAGAAGTCCCATGACTCCCGTCCCCGTTTCCTCGTCTTCTGAGTATGCAGCATTACTTAGAAAGAAAGATCATCAGATAGAAAAGGTTATTACATGCTCATTTATAAAAATCATGTTTTTTACTACATTATAGGTTGAATATGGAAATAGATATGCATCTGCCAGTTTCATGCAAGTGTCCCAACTTTTCATGAGCATTGTGGTTGAATGTGTCCATATTAAATTGTGGGTGACGTGTTCCTTTGCTTTCTCATTAATACTTGAACTTGAGGACCTGTCAGTAAAATAAAAGAGTGTACTTATGATGTATATGCTAGAATCCATCTGAGTCGTGTCTTGGAAAATAAACCATAGCCAAACTTCAAAGAGAGACATCTGTAGATCTAGTGTTTTATATCAATTACATTATATTTATCATGTGCAGATGGAAAATGACATTAGAGAATTAACTAAGCAACGAGATTTTGCTCAATCCCGAGTTGAAGATTTGCTTCGTATGGTTGGACATGAACAAGATTCAATAAAGGTACTATCATTGCATGTCAATAAATACTGTTCTACTGCTAAAAGCTAACTTCGGCTTTCTCCAAATTTTAGACCAGGGAGAGTAAGAGTAATCACTGGCAAAGGGAGAATACGTTGGAAGATGATTGTTCAGCATCAGTTTCGTCAAGCATTGCAGATTCTCTTAGCCTGGAAGTTTCAGATGTAAGAAAATTGAACGATCCTAATTATTATGATGCAGACAGTGAGAATAATCCTGACGAGCAGAACAAGAAAGATATCACTAAAGTTCCAATTGCGGAAGATTCTACTGACTGCAAGGAAATTCAATGCATTGAGATGGAGAAAGCCTCTGAACTACTTGATAATGTGCCAAGGAATGCTGTAACGGGTCAGGAACTGATTTCAACCCCTGTGACTGAAAACAGAGAAGTGAGACAAATGCAAACTGGTGTATTTGAGAAGAGATTCCAAAATGTAGAGAAGACCCTTGCTTCTCCTGTTGGCGTTAATCCTGCTGTGGATGTTTCTAATTCTAGAAACTTTAAGGTATCCAGAAGCTGGAGCTGTAGGGAAAATCTGATGGCCAGTTCGTCTTCTCTTGAGATGGCAGAGAGTACACCTCATGGCTTTGAGAAATGGTTTCCTGAAAGGAATTTACCTCCAGGGCATTATGGGGAGAGATACTTCAGATTTGATTCGCAATCTTCTATGGGGAGTGCTCAGAGCATCAGAACTACTCCAGATGAAAATATTACCAGCTTAAATACTTTCATTTCTGGACTGAATCAAATGGCCAAACTCGAGCCTGAGAAGCAACCTGCTAATGAGAATCAGGCAATTAACCAACTTTCCTCTTCTCTTGTGATATTGCATGTTTGACATTTTTCTTAAATTTTTTTGATATTCATTCTCTTCTGCATTCAATTTGAATTTTGAGTACGATATGTGCATGGGGTGATATAAATGTTGGCTCACATTTGAATATGATTGTTAAATGCTATGTTAAAACAAAAAATCTAGTTTTGGACCACTAAATTCCATTTCGGCTATAAAATCTAATTGAGGGCCACAAAATCAGCTAAAAGGACCCACTTGCCCAAATGGAGCCTCATGTCATTTTTTGCATTTCAAGTCGCTTTAAGTCTGTTTTAAGAATGAAAAGTTTTATTTTCTCTGTTGATGAACACATGTTATGCATAAAAATTATGAAATATATGTGGCATTATATCATATGAATAAAACGAACTTGCAACACATAAAATGGATGTATTTTCTTGATATACATAATATGGTGCTTTTGTGACAAGGCTAATTGGCCTTTTCTGCTTGCTATTTTATTGTTCGGTTCAGGAGACTCAGAAAGAAATTGATACAAACGTGAAAGTTGTCGGACTGGGTCCCATGCGAGATTCCTTCAAAATTTCTACAGATTGGCCCCTAGAATTTGAGAGGCAGCAACAAATGATAATTGAACTATGGCGAACTTGCAATGTCTCGTTGATTCATAGAACATATTTTTTCCTACTCTTTAGAGGCGATTCAAATGATTCCATTTACATGGAGGTTGAGCTCAGGAGACTAACTTTTCTCAAGGATTCATTTTCCTGTGCAAATCAGGTCATGGAAGATGGTCGGACTCTCACAGTGGCATCAAGGTACCTTATTGTGTTTTAATGGATTAAAAGAAATAACAAAAACCTAATAAACCTTATTGTGTTTTTGGTGCAGCACAAGGGACCTCAGTCGTGAGAGAGAGATGCTGAGTAAGCTGATGCAGAAAAGATTCTCTGAGGAAGAGAGAGAGAGAATATTCCAGAAGTGGGGTATTGCTCTGAATTCAAAACGCAGAAGACTACAACTGATCAACTGCTTGTGGACCGACCCGAAAGATATGAACCACATAATAGAGAGTGCTGCCATTGTTGCTAAGCTTGTGAGATTTGTAGAGCAAGGACATGCTCTTAAGGGCATGTTTGGTCTTAGCTTCACACCTCCACAGTTAAAACGAGGATCACATAGCTGGAAAAATAGTGTGCCCTACTTTTCCTGAGATTGTAGTGCAGTTGTTGTATGCAGTATACACTTCTAAGTTTTTTCTTGGTGTCTTTCTATTAATTTATGGATTTTTTATGAGAGTTTCTATGTCTATACAATTTGATATACTTCTACTTTACATATTTTGTTTGGAATCTTTATTATATAAAAGAACATGGGTGGATTATAGTATTGGTGACTGTTTTAACATTAAACTCCAAATTAACTCTAGTATTTGGAACAGTAATAAAGAATCTAGCTATAAAAGGATGATAAAGTGAGTATTCCTTAAATGAAACTGATGTTTCGAAAAAGAAAAAGGAAAAAAGAAGAAAAAAAATTTCATTGGCAGGCAATTCCCTGTATAACAAACAACGCAAGATGTGAAGCTTGAGAACCATCTCCTCCTGTTCTAAAAAGGTTCAAACAAGGAATTCATACCCAGATACCCTTGTCTTAATACTAGTCGTGACAATTCTAATGTATGAATAAGGTCAAGCATTCTACTTCAACATCAACAGTAATAGATGACCAAAGATAATAAATTTCATCTTTTATCTTTGTGGGTACGCATTTTCTTATAAAATTGTCCATGTCCTTTGCTAAGCATTTTCAAAAATATAACAAAAGTTTTTAACAAATGTCACATGGGTCCGGTTAGCTATTATTCCTCACTCTTATTATACCAATATTGATTTTTCAAATTCGAAGAATCATTTTAATAAGCTAAATATTATTAGATTTTAAAATAAAATAGAGAAATGGATGCAGTGACTTTCTAGAAAATCATTAACAAAATTTTAAAAAGATAGCACATTAATTAAATTTATATATAAAGAGCAGGTTAGAAATTCCATCTTATAACTCTTTGGTACTGTACCTGCAAGAGGAGTCAAAAATGTTGATACTATAATTTTAGATTTGATTTATGAGATCTCTCACACACAATTCTTTAGGTCCCAATGAGTAGTAGAGGCACAATGTATAAACTGAGTAAGTTGTTCAGTGCAAAAGAGACATCCGGCTTGTTGAGAGAGAGATATTGAAGGGACCCAAGAACTTGTTGATATACTGTAGGATCATGAGGAGAATCATCATCAAATCGGAGAGATTCAATCGAAGATATAGGAGTAGTAGCCTCTTTGGCCTCACGCATATTTATTTTATGAAGAGGATCACAATTGATTTTTGGAAAAGAAAGTAATATATTATTGATTCTTGTCTATTACAATGTAAAGGCAGTACAATGGTATTTATACACTATGGTGACATGATGGATACTGTCGGCAAATGCTATATGAAGAATTAGCATGGATGAGGAATTGTGAGTTTTGATGATATAGATCCTTCCTTCTAGGATTATCCTTGATATGCCTCTCAAGCTTAACGGTAGGGGAATCGGTAAGCCTGCCCTAAAGGATAGAGAATCTAGATGCCACTAGAGGTTTGGTGAGAATATCGACATATTGATCTTTGCCAGAAATAAAATAGACACGTAGTTTCGACGAGCAATCTTTTCTCAAAAAAAGTGAAAATCAACAACAACATGATTCATTTTTAAGTGTTGAACTGAATTAACAGAAATATAAGTAAGTGGCACAAATACTATCACACCATAGGATTGGTGGTTCTTGGGAAATGAAACCTATTTCGGAGAGGATATTTTGAATCTAAAGAATTTATGTCCAGGTATTTGCTAAGGCATGATATTCTGTTTCGGTACTGGAACAAGCGACTGTTTATTGTTTGTGAGAATCCAAAAGATGATGTTGGGCCCTAAAGTGACTAGGTAACCGGTAGTTGAGTGGCGATCTTTAGGGCAGCTAGCCCAATCTGCATTGGTAAAGATATTAAGGTTGAGGGAGGAGCAGGGTCAATGTAATGATCGAGATAAGGGATGTCATATAAGTATGGTAGAATTCATTTAATCGCAGCCCAATGATTTATGGTAGCTTGATGCATGAACTGGCACATTTTGTTGATTATGAACGAACGGTCACAAGTTAGAAGGATATATTATAAAGCACCAATGGTATTTCGATAGAGGGAAGGATCATTAAATGCATATCACCATAAAAGAGAGTGAGAATGCTGGCAGTGGACATTAGGCTGGAGGTAAGCTTCACTTTAGCTAGTGCTGCAAAGGAGATGGCTAATATAGTGAGAGTGTGATAGGTAGAGGCCAGAAGAATCGTGATTGGCTTTGTTTTCAAGGAAGAAATGTATAAGGCCAGAATCTTTGATGGCAAAGCAAGCTTTCAATTTAATAAGAAGTTCATTAATAGCTATAGGGGAGGAATTAATTACAATAATGTCATCTACATAAACAAGGAGAAAGAGAGTATAAGATCCTATAAAATCATATAAAAATGAATAAAAAAGCATCGGATTTAGAGGAAATAAAACCAAAAGATAATATAGTAGTGTTAAGTTTAGAAAACCAAAGCCATGGAGATTGTTTAAGTCTATAAAGAGATTTTGAGTCAACATGTGTGCTCAAGATATTGAGGATGAATAAACTCTTATGGTTGTGTCATATAGATAGATTCATGTAGATCGCCATAAAGGAATGCATTTTGAACATCAAGTTGGCGAATAGGCCTATTATAACAGATAGCGATGGCAAGAATGATACAAATCATTTGTGGTTTGATGACTAATTATGCCAAAATGATTATTTTGACAGGTGTTGAATGATGTGGAAAAGTCCTAAAAGAAAATAAGAAAATCAGTTAAGAAAAATAAGAAAAAGGTCGAGTTTCAGCCAATTCTTGAATCACTCAGCCAAGCATCTTACTGGTCAGCTAAATAAGCGGCTGACTAGTCAGCCAAGTCCAGCTGATTTAGAAAGGCGGCTAAAGTCGGCCACCTTGAATGATCAGTCAGCTGACCATTGGCCACCCGATCATGTGGGTTGGCTGATCTATGTGGCCATATGAATGATTTTCCTACATTTTCAATCATTTTTGGTTGATTTTGAGAGCATTTCTATAAATTTAAAGGGAACTTTTGTCAAATCCATGAGACTTTTAGCAAAATTCAAGGATTGACTTGCATATTAAGAGAGATCTTTGACAAATTCTAAGGGCTTTTAAGCAATTTCGTGGGTCTTTTTGCAAAGGAAGAGTTCTAGTCGACTAATTCAAGGGATCCAACACTAAAGAAGCAATTTTTAAAGGACTAAACAGAAAACTCAGAACATAAAAGGTTTTTTTTGCCAAAATTGAGTTGATTACTGCTTAAGTCACTTCATGTCTAAAAATAGGAGGCTCCGCCAAGGTCAAAAAGAGACAACAATAATACAACCACAACAACCACCCCAAAGGTACATCATCACTTTTTTGCCCCAAAGCCTCGATAAAATCCTTCAATGAATTATTTTACCGCTCCGTAGGCACTCTTTTTGCATTACTCACTAAGTATTCTTGATACTCAAAACCCCCACCATCCATAAATTGTTTAGAAATCACTTTTTATTCATCATTTGGTAGACTTAGTGCCAAAACTGGTGTAACCCGTTAAATATTCTATCATTTTTCTCTTTTTTTGTAATTAAGTTAGATCCATTATTATACAATATCTTTATTATTTTAATACAATGTTTCTATTTATTTTATATCTTAAATTTAATGCACATTTAATTTATGCACTTTATTTTATATCTAACTTTCTATAGATAACTTGTTTAAATATGTTAATATATAGGTGCCATTTAAGATAAAATGTTTGTTTATAGATTGTCTTTCATAAAAATATTAGTGGTGAACAATTGAAGGTATTGGCACTCGGATTGGATAATGATGTACAAAGATACGATTCTTGTACTATCAATCCCGCACCTAATGTAGTGATATTTTCAAGTGCGATTAGTTCAAACCAATAAGAGGATCCTGGGGTACTTGATCATAAAGACTTTGCCATGGTTAACACAATCATTAAGAAGCGAGACCGGAGAAGATGAAGATGATGATAAAAATTACCAACCTTAATCAATTTTTATGAGGTCCTTTAATAATTCATTAACAATTTTAAAAATATTTTAGTTTTTTGAAATCAAACAACTTATCCAAGACTTATTTATGCTAATTCTTTTAGTAGAAGATCCACTATAAATATATATGCAAGTTGATTACTTTATACTTACTGGCACGATAAGTTCTCAATTAGCTTCTAATTAAAGATCCCCTAGGGTTAATTGACAAAGGGTCCTCGAAGGCTAAGTTAGATTACTATTTTCTTTGCGAAGAATATTTGTCATGATATATTTTCATGACCTTTACTTTTTACCTCTTGCAAGCTATTTATAAGAGATCTTGATAACTTATCTAGAGTGGAGGAGACGGTGGGGCAGTGGTTTGAGTTCCACCCATGGAGTAGGTAACGTAGGAGGAGACGCTTTCTATCAATTTGGTCCACTTTGGACTTTCAAATGATTGGCCAACTCAGATGAGCTGGTATAGTAGACTAGACTTACTCTGATATATTATACCAAATTTGAACTTCAGTCTCAAAACCAATTCATAATAAGAAAATTGCACCATGTTTCTTTATATACTAGGTTTCCAAGAATTCAGGACTCCAAATAAACACATTCCAGATTATAAAGGCTAAATTATCATTTCTCATTGAATTTTTTATTTTTATTTTTTCGATGAACTCATAAATTCATTTTCATCTTCGAATTTTTAGAATGTTTCATTTTCATTATTAGATTCAAATTTAAAAATATATTGAGGACGAAATAGTTTTTTAAGTTTTATTAATACTACAGTTAACATTCACATTAAAAACATTATTAATATCGTTGTTAAAGTGGTTATTTCGTAGCTTACAAGTGGTTAAGAACGAAAATTGAAGACTAGGAAATAAAATAATTAAAATATGTGAATCAAAATATAAAAAACTATTTATCTTTTAAGGATATATGAAAAGGGTTAAGAAAATGTGGAGGGAGAAGAAAATGAGAGTGATATGGAGAGAAAATGAGAGATTATTTGACTAATGCTAAAAGTCATGCAATTCATTAATAATAATAAAAATATTATTATGAAAAGAAAAGGAAAATTAAACAAAAAAGAATTCATGCTTTTGATGATTAATTGGATAATGAATTAAAAAATTATAATAATTAAATGATTTTATTGAATTAAAAAAGAAATTATAAAAAAAAAACTATAAGGGAAAAAAAACGGGGTAGAAAGAATAAAGAAGGAAAATAGAAGAAAAGATTATATGGTTTGGGATCGAACTAGAGATGGAAATTCATACCGGCATGGCCCAACTGAGGTACGACATGGATTATGTCGTGCCATGATCGGAATGGATTAGCCCGTGTTGTGCTCGTGCCGGTGCCTATGCCTAAAAATAAAGGCATGGCACGGGAAGAATATAGTAACGAGTCATAAATGTGTTGTTTCGGTCAGTGGGCTTATGTCGTGTCGTGCCTAGCCTGTGAGCCAATTTCTTTAACAATCTCATTTCTTTGAATCAGACATTCAAAAATTAAACTCAATCATTACTCATTTCATAGTTACATGGGCTAGCAGGGTAGTAGTTATATAATTGATGGATTGAAGTAAATTAGAAGTTATAATACTCGACGGATTGAAATAAACTAGATGTTATGATAGTCGACGGTCGACGGTCATGGACTCGTCGAATAAACAAGAAGTTATGAGTCGATGAGGCTTTTAATCCATCGAGTATCATAACTTCTAGTTTACTCGATGAGTCGAAGACCCCACAACTCATTGAGTATCATAATTGCTAGTCTATGAAGTAAGTAATGATTGAGTTTAATTAAAAGAAATCATATTAGTAATGCATTTTAAGACTATCTTGATATAATAGTTAAAAAGAAGAAAATACAAATCAGCACATGGACGATAAAATGCATTACTACACATTATTTTACTACATACTAAAAAATAAATAATAGATTTATGCAAATAGAAGTTGGTACCATTAACATAAATAAATAATTTTATTACATATAATAAAATAAATAAATAATCGTTCTTAATAGTTATTATTTTACACATTAAAAGTTAGTACTATTAATAATTAAAATTATAAATAAAAATATTATTTGGCCAAGTAAGATCTTGCATTAATCGAAAGTTTTAACATATAAAATAATTTCTGAAAAAAAAAAAAAAAACTTAGGATTATGAGGCTTTTTTAGGTCCGTGTCTCGTATGGGTCCAAAGAGGCCATGTCATGCCAGCCCATGTGCCCACATAATTTGGCACGACACGACACAGTTCGGCAATCATGCCGTGCCCGTACTCATATTATATTTTTTTCGTACCGTACCATGCATATTCGTGCTGATCCGGTTCATTTTACTACCTCTAGATCAAACACATTTTCTCACACTAGTAGAAGCCCTTAACTAAATAGTAAGCTATTTCCAAGTATTTAATTTATGCACAAACAATATAACTATAAAGCCTTACACTAATATATGTATATACATATATTTTTATTATTATTATTATTTTTTGTTGGCCGTCCCATCCAGACAGTCACCTTACTTCTAATTGGATTGATTTTATCTTGTTAAATTTATCTTTTAAATATGAAATATATTCTTAATATTTTCAACTCCAAATTTTTCTTTTTTTTCGTCTTTTCCCTTCCCGGTGAAGATCGCACATATCGCTATCTAAATGTGGGTTTGCACCCATAAATGTTCTCACTAGAACTAGAGCACGATAAGGATTTGATCACAGAACGTGAATGATTTGGCTTTTGTCCCAATATGGTTTATGTCTGTTTTAGACTTAGATCTTCATGACAAACATAGAGAGTCAGAGATCAAGGATGTTATATAAAATAGTCGACAATACTCAATCTGACATGGTATACTTGATTAAATCACATCAATAAATTGAATAGAAATTTCATTCATTAGGAAAAAAAAAAATGATGGAGATAATCCTAATATTTCATACTATGGTGGGTTAAACCAAGATTTAGGATATCTTGAAGAGATAAATCTTTAGATTAAAATGAAAAAATAAAATAACATAAAGTAAGATAAAGTAAAATCTTCACTTCTTTCTCCTTACTCTCAGTTAATACCCTAGAAGATGGAACAAAAAACCTTGGAAGCAATGCAGAAATTTCATAGAGTTTACATTATGTTACACACGTCCGAATTCTCATAAACCTGGTCTGAATAAATGATGATCACATCAGGAAAAAGTCAGCCATTAATGACCTGAGGTTATCATTAATTGGAGCAAATAAATGGATATGAAATCTCTTGCAAATAACTCATACAATTAAAGCTGCCAAATCCTTCTTCAGAAGATTATTTCATAGATAGAAAATCAAAAATGTAATTAACTTTAAAAAAATAAAAAATAAAAATAAAAAAGGAAAAATCAACTGTCTGTAACATAGCCTACAGCATTTTGGTAATTGCTCCACAAATCAGAGAGCATAGTTGAAACCATTTCTAACACACCCTCGAAAAGCTCCGGTACAGTTTCCTCCAATAACCCTTCCAATGAATTCTTTGTTTGTTCCACAAGGCTTCCAATGGCCGAACCCGCCATACCGGCTGACCCAATTATGGAATCCTTAACAACATCAAGAATGCTAGAGATGATAGAGCTACTCATTTCTATCACAAGATCAAAGAAGTACTGGAATATGGACTTGATGATCTCTGCAAGCAGTTGAAAACCGCCTCGAAGAGCATCTCCTGATGTTTTGAAGGCCTGGATAATTGATACCAGAAGAAAAGCAGTAGCTGTGAAAATTACCTGAGACGCCAAATTAGATATCAAGATCAATACACTAATTATCATCTTGAGAAGGAGAATCACCATGCTTGATTTGATTAGAAAAGAATTCGTAGAGGAGAACAAATGCGACTTTCCTGTGTATTAAGTTCAGGAACAGATGGTCAACGCAATATAATGTTTGCAATGAATATATATATCAACTTGTACGTATGCAAGTATTTTTAAAATTAGTTACACACTTGTACCTTCTTAGCTGTTGAAATAACCTTATAAACACTTAACTAAATAACTACATTAATTAAGAGCCTATTCGTTTCCTCGCGTGTAGTACGTGATAAAGACGTTGCTATTGTCCTCACGACACAACTTCCTGAGGCATGGAACTAATCGCTTTTGAAACACATCTACCTGGCAAATTCAAGGACCCTTATTCCTTACAGTTGCCTATGTGAAACAACCGGATTGGGTCATGGACTCATGGAAGCTTCTTTCTCAATCTGTACTTTATCATAATTTCAAATGATAATATTCTTAGAATCATACATGCCCGTGCTCACAATAGAGGGTCTAGTTCCTTCTTTATAAGATATGTTTGTACGTTTTGAGTTGTTTTAGTTTAAAGAAAAAGTCTTGGATATTTAATTCATAGATCATATTTTTTATTGTTGGAATTTCGAGACTCCCCCATAATTTTCAAATGTTGGACCCAAATTCATAGATCAGTGAATAACGGCTTGTCCTGATTTCTTATCAGATACTAAATACTAGTAGGTAAAAAATATATCAAGAGTTGATATAAATACACAAGCATTTATTATTAAGTGTTTACTATTAAGTAATCTAGCACTTTAAGTGGTAGACTCTAATTGACACTTTAAGAATATTGCATTTTAGTTACTTTTATGTCTATATATATAATTTTTTAGTCAGTATAATTGAATATAATTGAAGAAAAATAAGTAAGACTCTTATTGCTTCTTTCTTTTTTTCTTTTCTTTCCCCTATTTCGAGAATATATTTCACAGTTTTACGCACTGCATTTTGAAAATTATTTAAAAGTTACCTATGCTATTTCATGGCTTTTGCCACATAATGCTGATTCCTGAAAGTAGTTGAATTTGAATGAAGATTTCATGCATCTAAGTTCTATGAACTATTTAAGAAAACCATAGAATTGAAATAAGGATTTTATAAGTATATGCCTTATATTTGGCAAATCATGTATAGTATAGATTTGAAGTGCATGAAGTTATGATGGGACCCCATTCCAGCATCGAAATTATTAGATTATGTGCACATAGTAGTTCACGTTATGGATTATGATTACCTGCGTAGTAGGATAAGTTACCTGCATAGTAGGGTATATTAAGAGGAGAATTGCTCCTTCAGATACCATCCCATGGGTGATGGAGACACTGGTGATGCATGACCCTTTTAGCTCCTCACGTGAGAAAATTCTTGTGAAAGTGTTAACGGGAGCAAAGTGGCACGGGGTCGTCTCTTGTGTCCCAGGAGGGAGTAAGGTGCCATGGGGGGCCACCTCTTGACTCCTAAACTTAATGTTTGTGAACGATATATATATATATATATATAAGTATACTGATTTTGAATGATATAATTTTGTTGATTTTCATGATGTTTTCATTTTTTTGAAACTAAATTAAGTATGTTCAAATATATGTTAAAGGTTTGAATTGAATGATTTGTCTCAATGACTTTAAAACATGAATACGAATCTATGCTGCTTTATGAAATTATATTGTGGAAACCATTTGACGAATCCTATCTTTACCAGTTTTAAACCATGGCAGGCTATAGTTATTACTCACTGAGTGTTATACTCACTCCTTATTTTATTGAAAATTTTTCAGATTAGAGAAGGACTTTAGAGTTCTCAAGGGACTGCTTGTCGATTGCATAGTAGGACTTGGTGAATTGTTCTGTCTAGTGGACTGCATTTTAGTGTAGTGTTAGTCGCTCTACTATATATTTAGATAGATAATATAAGAAACAATATGTGATAAATATCGTATATATATATATAACTTTTATTCCTGTTGCAGGGTTTAGTACATATTTGTTTTAAAATAGACTGTTTAGATTGTAAGTACTAGCCTATGATAAATTGAAAGAATCTTCGAGTTTAGATATATTTCACATGCTCTAACATATGAAAGTATGACAAGTAAGAGGCTTGTGAGGGCCCCGTAATCGCAGATTCATCACATACAGGTTTCCATATATCTTCGGTTATGTATTTCTCATGCCGGTTATAGATCCGGTAAATCACGTTGTGTTATGGGGTCCAATTGATTAAGTATGTGGCAGTTAGGACACAGTCACCCTAGTGTTCATCAAGTTAAGAAGATCGGATTGTTAGGGCATGAGCTATGTTTAGAATATGTTTTTGTTTAAGCTAAACCCTACCATTTTGATGTGGTGAATAGGGGAAGGAGGTTTCATGGATGATTATGAGGGAAGATAGGTAGGAGGAACGCTGAGAATTAATGAACTCCAAACCATTACGAATTCTTTTCTAAGAACAGGAAAATTAATTTATGATCATAGATATGATGTTTTGAAGCTATGAAAAAACCACATGTTTAAAGCTCATTAAAAAAACCAATGTTCCTCAGTAAAGTCATCCACGATTGTTAGAAAATAGCAAGCAAGATTATGAGTTGGTGTCTTGTAAGGTCCGCAAATATTCATACGGAGTAATTCAAAGGGAAATGACGTGGAAGAGGTACTAAAAGGGAAGGGTAAACGAATTTGTTTGGCAAGAGAACAAACATCACAGTCAGGTATCACGGAAGTGTTTAGATGAAAAAAATCAAGTATGAGTTTTAATTAAGAATAAGACAAGTTCTGTTATGCCAAGTTTGAAAATAAAAAATAGAACTATTATGAGATGAAGAAATGGATGAGTTACATTTAGCATGTTGTACAATATTAGAAAGAATGGAAAGTTTGGAAGCTAAACCCAAGAGAGTGGAACTATCTGGATTGAGATAATACAGCCCTCGAAATTCCTTACCAATCTCCAGAGGCCTTCAAGTCAAAAGATCAAGTAAGATATACAAGTTGGGATAGAAAGTGATAGCAAGATTATCAATAAGAAGTTAGGCTTGAAACAGAAAGAAAGTTCTAATGGAAATTTAGGACACATAAAACATTTTAAAGAAAGAATTTATTATATTGGTGTACTTGACCTATATGTGATGCAAAACTAATTGTTTCATTTGTCAATCCAATAGAAATAGATGAATGAACAGAACATTGCATAGGATCAAGCAAGCTTTGGAAATTACAGATCATGCGGTGGCTAGCCCCTATGTCAATTGTCCAATCATTAGAGTTCAAGGAACTCACAAAATAATAATTTGTACTTGCATTGGTGTTTGCAAAGCTAGCAGTGAGTGCAGGTTTAGGAGCAGTATCTTTAGTGATCAATTGGAGAAGCTGATTATATTGTACATAAGTAAAATTGTTGCTGGAGTTGATGTTGGAGTGGTGGAGGAATTTCCAGAGTTAGGTTGTGTAGGTGTAGTAGAAGGAGGTGAAGTTCTGATTACATAAGTAGCTGAGCTAGCTTCCAGAAATAATTGCTTATTTCCTTTGTACTTCTTGTTCCGTGGGCGGATAGCCAAATATCTTATAGCATAATTCTTTCTTATGACCCTTGAGATGGCAGTGGTCACACTCAAGATTTGGTCTATATTAGATTGAAAGGGATGTTTTGTCTATTGGTGAAGAAGGAAAAAGCAGCTCCAGGTGTTTGAGAATTTGAACTAATGGTGTATTGAATTTCATCTTTTTACAAAATAGAGTAGGCCTCAGAAATTGTGAGAAGGGGATCCATTAGTAGAATTTATCACGTAATGGAATATATGTTTCATTAAGATCCATAAGAAATTGTATAATCTTTGTTGCTAGTCGTGCAATTGGTAAGCCACTGAAACAGTGTAAGTGCAACAAGGAAGTGCAACTAGCGAAGTGTATTTATTCCTTAATTCCATCGTTTTATTTTAATAGCCCGTGATATCATTAACGTCTGGGGCAAATATGCGTGTACCATGAGCAGTAGAGGAATAGACATATCCAGTGTATGGTTCCTTGGACACAGTATTCATGATCCAACTTGGGTCGCATGCATTGCAACGACCCCAAATTTGGGCTATGAGAGGATCAGGGCGAGTTTAATCTCCAATGACAATCCCAACCTTGTTTTTTCCCATGAGGGAGATCACGAGCATAGCTTTGCTCATGAAACTATAATTCTGTGAACAAGGAGTGGTTAAGTGATAAGGATCAATCCTAAAGTGGGGATGCAAATAGTAGTGGTGATTAAAGTCTATTTTTTTGGGTATGGGTGGGCCATCCTAATTTTAGGCTCACCCCAAATCTATATACATACTCCACATTCAGCCTAAGAATCTTGTATCATCACTAGTACCCCAATGGTCCCTATCTCGGAATCCCTCATAGCCTAAATTTAGTATTGTGTCACCCCATGTGTAGTTCAAGCAATGATTGAACTTTGCCACATTAACCACTTTAGTTCCCATATCAGCATGATTCTTTTCAGTTGGAACTTTAGCTATATGTATTATTCCCGAAGCAATCTGATCTCGAACATAGTGATACTTAACATCCATATGTTTCGTACATTTGTGATGAACGAGATTCTTATTTAAATGTATAGTAGATTAACTATTAGAGAAAACTGTGCAATATCCTTCAAGGATTCTGACTTTCCTTAGAAAATCTTGCAACCATATTGCTTTTTTACAGGCATCAATCATTATCACATACTTGGCTTCTGTTGATGAGAGAGCAACTAGGGGTTGTAATTGTGTCTTCTAATTTATACAATTCCCTCCAAACAGAAATTGATAAGAAGTTGTTGATTTCCTTATATCTCGATCTCCTGCAAAATCAGAATCTATAAAATCAACTAGATTTAAATCATTAGTCCATTTCAAAAAAATTAAATCAAGATTACAAGTACTACTAATATACCGTAATAACTATTTTAAAGCCAACCAATGATCATACTCTGGGTTTGACATAAATCTACTCAGTAATGAAATAGCAAAAGATAAATTAGGTCTAGTACTGATCACTGCATACATGACCGAACCTATGACATTTAAGTAAGGTATACTGTCCATTTTTAGTACATCTTGATCATTTGTTGGACTTTGTAATTTACTTAGAATAAAATGATTTGCTAGTGAAAGACTAACACTTTTACAATTTCTAACTTGAATCCTAAAAGCTACTTTCTCAAGGTAAGTATGTTGATGCAGTTTTACACTACTATTTTTTCTATCTTCATGATTTCCATTCTTAAAATCTTCTTTGCACACCCTAAATCTTTCATTTCAAATTCAGAATTAAGTTTAGATTTTAGTTCTTCTATTTTGTCTTTTGATTTACATGTAAGTAACATATAATTTACATAAATCAATAAATACAAAGGAGTATCATCTACACATGAATAGTAAAAACAACAATCAAACATACTTTTTATAAAGCCAATACTAAGTACAAATATATTGAATCTTTTATACCATTGTCGTGGAGATTGTTTAAAACTATATAATGATTTCTTTAGTAAACAAACATGATTAGGGTGCGTTCTACTAACAAAACCAACAGGTTGATTCATGTAGATAACTTCATCTAATTCACCATGAAGAAAAGTAGTTTTAACATCTATTTGTTCAAATTCTAAATTATGATAAGCAACTAGAGATAACATAATTCGAATTATTTTGAACTTAACTACATGCGAAAAGATCTAATGAAAATCAACCCCCTTCTTTTTTGTAAAACCTTTAGGTACAAACCTAGCCTTATATCTAGGAGGATCGTTACGAGTCATACCTTCCTTGATCTTGTAAATTCACTTATAGTCAATTAACCCTTGCTTTTCTGGTTTTGGCACCAAATTCTAGGTTTTGTTTACTTCAAGAGATTACATCTCTTCTTCCATGGCAGACAACCAATTCTTGCTTTCCTTAGAAGTGATTGCAACCTTATAGTCATCAGGTTCCTTTCCCATAATTTCACTCCCTGCCACTAAAACAGTAAAAATTAGATCAGCATAGGAGTGTTTAGGGTTAGGTATTATCGTCTATTTACTCCTATCTCGAACCAATTTATAATTGGCTAGATCATTATGATTAAATCTATCTAAGACCTCAATAGTATCATGATCTTGATCCTAGCCATCAGTTGTGCAACACACATCATCATTTAGTTCAAGATCATTGAGAGGAGTGTCGTCCTTAAATTGTCCATGAGGATTAACAGGAGTGGCATTCTCTACCTCAATGTGAGAACCCCTTTGAGGGGTAGATGTACTTGCAGTTAAGCTGTCAGTTTTACATAGAAATAATTTTTCATTAAAAATGACATCATGACTAATTATTACCCTCACTCCAACTAACTCCTTATCCCATAATCTATACCCTTTTGTGCCTTCTTCATAACCTAAGAAGACACACTTCTGTGATATAGGATCTAACTTACCATCCTTCTTATGAGCATGTGCCGTACATCCAAAGATTCTTAAATGACCTAATTTTGGTTTTCTTCCTAACCAAATCTGTTCTGGATATTTAAACTTTAATGCGGTTTATGGACTCTTATTGATTAGGTAAGTTGTTTTTTTACAGCCTCTCCTAAAAAACCTTTCAGTAGTCCTAAGATGAACATAAGACACCTAACTTTCTCTAATAGGGTCCTATTCATCCTCTCAGCCACTCCATTCTATTGTGGAGTTCTAGTTATTGTTTTATGTCAAAGGAGGTATTACAGAACTGTAGACTATTATCTATTCTAAGGGTTTTTATCCTTTTATTTGTTTGATTTTCAACTAACACTTTCCATTCTTTACAGTTTACAAAGGCTTCATCCTTAGATCTCAGCAGAAAAACCTACACCTTCCTACTAAAGTCATCAACTATATAAAGGAAATAACTACTCCCACCATGAGACTAGACTTTTTCTAGTCCCTATAAATCAGCATGTAGGTAATTTAGACAATCCCTAGCTAAATGAACTCCCTTACGAAAACTTAGCCTATGTTGTTTACCTAACACACATATTTCACAAAACTTAAGTGGTGTAATAGTATCATTCTCAAAATAGCCCTGTTTATGTAACTCATCTAAGCCTTTTTTATTCATATGACCTAGTCTTAAATGCCATTTCTCAATTATATCAATGTTAGAAAAAACAAGTGCAATATTGGGACTAGAGACAAAATGATAACCAAACAGAACATATAGACCATTTTTCTTATTTCCTTTAAGAATAGGTTTATCATTTTTACTCAAAATCAAACAACATTTTTCTGCTTTATAGGTGTAGCCAGATTAATCTAAGGTTCCAAGAGATATCAAATTTCTTTTTAGTTCTAGGATGAACCTAACCTTAGTAAGAAGATTACCCTACCATCATGTAGTTTAAGAGTAATATTTCCTATACCAAGAATCTGATACATGATTGTTCCCCATAAAAACAGTACCCTCTTTTATTTCTTTAAATTCTAGGAACCACTCTCTGTTAGGGCTCATGTGAAAGGAATAGCCTGAGTCCAAGATCCATTCATTTACCACAATGCATTTAAATACATTTAGGACTTCGGACATAGAGGTTGTTCCAGTTACAGTGCCCTCCACATTTCCTTAAGTGTTCTTTTTACTATTTAAGATATAACAGTCTTTCATTAAGTGTCCCTTTTTACCACTGTGATAGCAGTTTCTAGATTCATTTACACAAAGATAAAGCATGCTGCGCGTACAGGAAAGTACATATGTGCTAGTAAAGTAGTAAGAGAATTGGCATGCTAGTACAGGAAAGCATGCATGCGCAATAAATGTGGGTTAGGTTTACTTTTTTCAAATTTTTTATACAAAAGTTAAGTTTAATATGACGTTAGATTAATAATTAAATATATTTGATATGATATTATATATAAAAAAAATAATATATATATATATATATATAGATTTTAAAATAACAAATAACAGTATGTATATAATTAAAAAATATCAATCCAAATTAATTTCTATATGGTATTAATAATCTTACTTTATTTCGATTTATATCCTTGCTTCCTAACTCTTAAAATATCTAGCTACTGTTTGGAAAGCACACGCATTTTGAACTCCAGTTGCAAAGTTAGACACTAATTTATCCAACTATTAGAGACAAATTCAAAAATTAAAAAGTTTTTTCAAAACGAGTTTCGGTTGATCAGGCCTGGCCCTTTCATTACGTGGGCTAGGCCCTTTCCTAAGGCCCCATAAAAATTAATTTAGGCTCCAATACTTCTGAAACCTTATCACCCTGTGCCGGAAAAAAAAAAGGAGAATATGCGTCCTATAGGCTTCAATATTGGTTAATATTTTGAAGCCTGACTTATATTCTTTTTTAGCCCATTGCTTTGCAGCATTCAATGTGGCTTAAGTTGGCTCTTGGAATGGATCAAGTGCCATCACATCTTTTTTTTCTGCATTTCAAGATGTGATTTTGATTTAAGTAGGAAGACAAGAGGTTATAGTTGCGCTTCTTAATCCTTCGTGAGCTCTCACACATCATATAGCTAGGGTTGCTCTATTTCTTATGAATCTTACCATCTCCGGTCAACCTTTCACAACAAACAAAACATATAATATTTAAGAAAAATAAATAATAAAAAAATATAACATAAAACAATATTCTTACCATTAGTGTCTCTCAAAACTTGAGTTTCAATATTTATAGGGGAAGGATCAACACCAATAACCCTTACATAAAGAATGACAGCTAATCTATCTATCATAATCGGAGACTTGATATTTGGACGTGGGGACCGACACCAACATTAGCTATATAGAAAATACCACAACTCTACTAATATGATGAACAATAATCTATATTATGAAAAGTTAAAATAATGGAGACATTACATTACAGACTGTCGGCTCATCAGCCACTACATCAACCAGAGATTTTAATGAGACAACTTTCTTAGAATATTAGGTGGAGTATTTATGAACAGTATGAGTGAAGATCGATATAAATTCCATAACTCTTATACTAAATCAATTTAGGCTGCACAATTTCATAACCTCCAATAGTTTATTTATATTTAAGGTCTATTTATTTTCTTGTAATCTATTACATTCCTAGTGGATAGCCTATAACTAGAGCATTTGTTGAGAGTTTGGACATAGAACAAGAATAAAAAATTTCTATTCTCTCTATTCCCTCTATGTAAAAATAAATGTATCACGACATCATGAATTATGAAGCTATCCGTCCTTCGAATTATCTATGTCTCCAAACTCATTAAGATACGGAACTTGGCAAGGAGGCATGTAATCGGGAGGTGGAAGAAGACTTGTCTCTGGTGTGCCTCCATTTTTCACTATCAATACTGTGCTCATCCCCCAACTCAGATGGCGTGCCAAATGACAATGCCAATACCACACACCTATTACACACATATTGTTAAAATAAAGAACTTGAAACAAAAGTATTATAAGTTCATGTATATCATGTAAAAAGAACTACTTAAATTGTGAAAATGAATGTTAATCTTTAAGTCTTGTTTAATAAAATTTAAAATAAAAAGACCAAGTGATTTAAGAGTTTTTAAGTAGCAATTGGTAATTTTGTATCATACTTCACAATAACTGTTGCAGCGGGCGGTCGTATTGCCACGCATTAGTTGACCTGTCATTAACCTTTCATAGTTTTCTGACCCACATTACATTTTTTGTGTTACAACCTTTTTTTCATAAATGAATCACAAATATCTTATTAAAAAGAGAAAGAATTACATCCTAATAAAATGAATTTGGCTTCTATCATTTTGTAAATAATTATGCACGAAAATAGGAACATAATCCTGAAGTAAAAAAGTTTTAAACTCTATGTGTTAGATCAAAGAGTATTGGTTAATCTGCTAGTTCCTAACAATTGAATCGACTATTTGTTAAATTTCACAATAAACGAGCCGAGTTATAGTTCACTAATCATTTAGAGGGGTAAACTATGTCGTACCCATTATGAAATACATACCTGGATTATTTGCTTTAAATCTGATTGTAACCCATCCAAGCCTAGGCATTGATATGGTATTTTGATATGGTGGATCCACCAAGTTGTAGGTCAAGGGATCAGTCATATTGTTGAAATTACCTCTACCTGACCCAATGACATATGCACTATATCCATGAAGATGCATCGGATGGTTCTCCGAGGTATTTAGGAAATTTGTCGCTTGAAATGTTAGCTCCACTTCTTCATTGTAATTTAGAACTATAGCCCTCGTAGCTTGGATTGACACTGATGAACTCAAAGGCCATACAGCCTGAGTGAAGTTAAATAGAGTATATGGCCATTTTGGGAAATTGGAGGTATATACTCCAGTCAAGTTTCTGCCCACATTGAAAGATAAAGTGGTAAATATATACCTCAAAACATAACAATAAATACTAAAAAGTGTATAGTTTATATAGATAAAAAGTAAATAAAAATTTTAATAATATGTAAAAAAAAAGGTATGTTCTAGTCCATGAGTATGTTACAGATCCTTAACACATAAAATGGTCTTTGTTCTCAATAAGAACAGATCCTAATGAACCTTATCTAGATATCAGAACTTATTCACTTTAGCAAATGTAACTAACTGACACCTTTTGGTTGGATATTATGTAACCCTCTTGCAATTTTAGTATCATCAATGCATTGTAGACAATATACAGGGGGTTAATTACGTAAGCAAAACTTTAGTTCATATTAGATTATCTAGGGAACAAGCCTATATGTTTGATAAATGAAAGAAATGTTGAATATGAAAACCAAAACAAGAAAACATACCTGTAATAGGCAGTCAATATATCACTACTAGGAGTGACAAAAGTTATATTATTTAAGCTAGAAGCAAGCTTATTTCCATCAACACCATCACACGATGCATTTGGACAGAGAATGTCGTTCATGGAAACTACGAAAAACATTTTGGTAGTGATGTTTACTGGCACACTTATCGGATGTTCAATGCTTGCTAAGCTTTTAAGGTTGCTTAGAAAATTATATGCCGATGTAAGATTGTAAAAATCCGGAAGCCTCGAGGGAAATATCGGGGAACCTTCAAAGGTATAGTTTCCATTATACATGAGAATTGCAGTGGTGTTTGTTTTGTCAAAAGTTGTAAAAGTTGTCCCTCCAGAATAATATTGTCGCACTGTAAAGTAATAGTGACCTGGTGATTGATTTGCTTCAAGTAAAACATCCATGGTTTGTCCTGGACTAAGCACTACGAATTCTGCAGAAAAAGGTTTCAGATAGCTCCCATCCATCCCAACTACTGTGACATTGTGATTAGCTATTGCCAGAAAGAGTTCAGCATTCATGGCTGCGTTGATTATCCGAAATAGATAGGTCTTCCCATAATCTATCATCCTACGAAATGTCGATTCTGAAATACATGATAATATTATTCAGCATGTCAATATCTAATAGAAACTTCAAATTTTTAATTCGTCAAATTTAGAATTTTAGATTACTTCCGACAATGGTTGTCGGCGGAGGCGGCATCGAGAGGGTTGATGGAGGTATTAATTAAAGGGTGTATAGAGGAAAATTAATTTTAAAAAATAAGTGGGTTGAAAATGTTTTAAAATAAAATTTTGTGGATTAAAATGGAATAAAGTATTAATTTGAAATAAATTTTAAAATTTTAGATTATTTTTCTTAGAAGAGTTTATTATAATTAAAATTTTAAAATAAATTATTTTATAATTATGAAAGTTAAAGTATTTATTATAATTATTTTAAAATCCGAATGTTTATCATAATTTTTCATTTTTTCTTTTTTTTACTTTGAAACGTCAATAAAATTTTCTATGATCAAGTTGTGTTGTAGCTAGAAGTGGGACTCGACTGACACCTCTTTATTTATTTATTTTTTTAAGAATCCAAAAAAACTTCTTAACATATTTTTAGTAATAAATTATAAATTTTGAAAAGAGCGGTTAAACTCACAACATTATAAAATAAGTGTAAAGTATAATTTAAACTATTATGCATAGACCAAATTAAGAAAGTCACTCTTCTCTAACCATTTGGACAACCTTTAGAGATGACACGTCTCTTTATTACCTCTTACACAAAACACAACCACCTAGTACGTACCTAGACGGGACACACTTCACCAAATTAGCAAACAACACGTTTTATGGGTGATCAACTAAAAGACAACACAAGAACCTTGGAAATAGACATTAGTGACCATAATAGTACATCTTCTGTCATTTTTTTTGGCAATATGTTATTATTTTTCCACGTTTAGTTAGTTTCCTATCTTTCATACCTATATTTCAGAGGACTTCTGAATTACGGTTTGCATGTGCAATTGTAAGTACCACCTGACTTACTAGTCCTTAGGAACAAAAATTTTGACATTTGCGTACGTAGAACTATTTTCTGTTGGTACAAACCCTTTCAGAGGCATACGGTATCTTGTGGGATAGTAAACAAGTAGAATCTTTAAGATTTTTACCGTTAATTATAGACTTCTTACGGCCTTAAGAGCCGCAAGAAATTACATTATTAAACGTGGCTAAGTATTTTTTTTTTAAAATTACATGAATACGAGAGTAAAGTAGTTAAGGTTAGGTTTTACTTTTCTTTTTTCATTGTTATTCCTTATTCATTGTTATGTTTTGTTCCAATAATACATTATACACTATAAACAAAATATTAAAACAATATATGATATAGATGTTAATTTTATGAATAAGGAAAGAAAAAATTAAATGTATTGTATAACTTAATGATGTTTTAATATATGGAACATTTAGATCTTATATTTTAAAAAATATTAACCCAATAAATTAAAATTTATATTTAAAGATAATTTAAATTTTATTACTTTTGAATTGGATATCTATAAAAATTTGTGGGAATAAGATTGTATGAATTTTTCATCAAATTTTTATTGGGTAAAAATATAAATATTAGAAAGCTTGTGGGGGCAGTTGACCCACTGCCCCCAACCTGCATTCGTTTGTGCCCCGATGAATCGGACTCCACTATGCCCATGTTTTTGGAAAATAAAGCTTTGATCTCTCCTTTCTTATTTCTTAACACTCCATCGATTACAGAAATTACCGGGTTTCCCACACGATGTACCGTCCACGTTAAACTTCCAAGAAGCTTAAGTACATTTAAGGGTTTAGTTGTTTGTCCCTATATGCTATAGCGGGTCAGTTATATATGTATTCTTAGAATATATAGTTATTAAACGCTTACCTTGAGAGCATGGTAGTAAATCGCCTGGTTGTCCATTAATCACGTATGAATCTGACGCAGGTGTCTCACTGCCTACTAATAGGTCCTCCACTAATTCTTCATTCAGGTCTCCCTTATACCAAGATCCTGGAATACAATATGTTTGAAACTTCAGTATATATTAAGCGAAAGCAAGCTTATTCACTATTTTAGCCTAAATTTACACTGACTAGCTGCTCCAAACGTTTTTGTTTGTGTCTTTCATAATATTTCGGAGTAAGGAGATGGATGTACTTTCTTTGTACTCATAGTTAAATTTGCATGTAACTTGAAAACTCATCTACTATGCTTTTAAAGAGAAACTTGTGCTGAAAATTTATGTCATTAAATTGTCTGCACTCTCTAAAAAATTCAGTAGTTGTTGAAAATATCTAAAGGTTTGGTCTTTGTGTACTAAAGTGAGTTTAGATTTCCAGATCCAAAGTGTGAAAACCATAAATTTTTTGGTGTAGTTCTATAAAATCAAAAACTTTGTTATGATCACTTTGTGAAAGTCAATATTTCAAGTCATCAGCGAATGAATAATTAAAATACTTGGAAGGGGAAGTAAGCGTTTCTCAGCTTATTTTGGTTTAAGTCTAATATCTATTGAACAAATCAAACAACTATGACCAGCACTTCATCATTTTTCCTAAATATCTCAAAGTTTGTTTCCAAGATTGTTACTCGTTCGATATAATAAACCTTTAAATCTATATTTTGCTAAGCAAGTCGTGTGGAAAGATATCTGACGTTCTCATTTTGGGTTATTAGTAAATGTTGTTGTTCGATTTAAGATAAAATTTGGCAATTTGAAAACATACCGAGAACAAAGACTTGTTCATCATCTGGTGTTTGATATGGATATGTAGTTCCTTCCGCTGGATAAATGATAATAGCACCATGGACAGTTGCTCGTGTCCATTCATTATGAGCATGCCACCATAGAGTTCCCTCCTCGAGAGAAAAAATAACATGGTAAATGATAATACTCCGTGCCTGAACGTTCAAAAACCGTCGTGTTTACAAGTATAATCTAGTAACAAAATTATTGACTATTACTCGTACTTTCATATAAAAAATCAGTTGCATAAATGAACTCACCGAGTCCCTCGAGTTGACATATGTGTTTTATATGAGCGTCCTTACGAGAGCTAAGGAACTTGTTCACGTTAGACTCTCAACTAAATTAGACTTAACTCCTCACATTAATATCATATTAAAAAAAAAAACCTCTTAAACTTATCACGTTTTGTTCAGATCTCCCTTAAATTATACAGAAGTCAGACTTTGCCCCCTCATATATCTTTTAAACTCTTTTTTAACTTTGGATTAATCATTTTTATATTTTTAGCCCCTAAATTTTTATTCTTACTCTTTAATCCATTTATTGTTTAAATCATTTTTTTGATCAATTCATGTCATCCCTTTATCACCACTTCTACCAACCCCCCTCAACCTTCCTTGCCTTTACTGGTCTGGAAATAAAATTTGTATATGGAATGTAGTTCTAAAAGGTTGGTGGATATTTTTCGCTCCCCATCTTTTTTTAATTTATTTAAAGAGTGTTAAATTATGATTTTTGACCTATTTCTATATATATTTTTTCCATATGAGTAAAATATGCCACAAAAGTATTAGAGAGAGAGTTCAAACAAAACACTATTTGGACCCAAAATAAAATGAAATAAAATAAAATAAAGCAAAAATAAAAGCAGAAAAACAAAAAAATAAAATAAAAAAATAAAAATAAAAACAAAAGCTAAAAGGAAAATAAAACAAATGTAATTTTGTTTGAAATACCATGATACTTTTGCATGTTCCAAACGAAACACTAAATTTTTATGTTGTCATAGTGGGTCTAGTCGCCTATTTTTATGGAAATTGAGACATTTTCATGTAAAACTTGTTATGGGAAAATTGAAGGAGATGGATTGTGACAACTAGTTGATATGAAAAATGAGATATTTTTATTTGACCTCTTATGATTTAAAAAATGTATCTCCAATTTAAAGAAATGTCACTACATATTAGAAGAAACTTTGACTTATAATAATAATATACACATTGTATCTGACTGTTAATGACACTTAAAAAAGTTTAAATAGTTTGTTTAGTACAATTGTAAATAAAAACAACTTGTTTTGAAACCATATGGACCACAAACTTACTTACTTTTATAGTTAGAAGAAACTAATATTGTACTAATAAACTAATATCTATGAATTAGAAAATTTATCTTTAATTCAGAGAGACATAACAAAATATTAGAAGAAACATTCACCGTTAAATACCATATATAATTTGTCTCTAATCATCAACAACACCTATAAATTTAAACATGTTGTTCAGTACAACATTAAAACAAAAACGTGTTTTGTTTGAAATCTTTTGGAGCACGAACTTATGTACTTTTATAGTTAGAAACTAACAATATTTCCTATCTTTGAGAAGTAGAAAGTAAACTCAAACTTAGGGGTCCCATTACAGATCAAGGTGTACAAGATGTTCATTCTAGATAGAAGTTCAATTTAGAGTTTAGGCTCTTGTAGTGATGATGTGCGTTACATCTTGTTTAGAACCAAATTATTTACTTAATAAATTAATGAACTATATGTAATTTTATCTTAAATAAAATGTCAACGTCAGCTAATAGAGTACTTGTTTATTCTTATAGAGGAATTAAACCTTTAATCTTCGCCATGAGAAGGTTAAAAAAAGGCAGTCCTTTCAGATTCATTGAACCTGGAAGTATTTCTAATCATTTCCCTTTCCCTCCTCCTGGTTGACCGAGGGTTGAGTTCATCAGTAGGCATGAAAAGTTCATCTTAATTTTTTGATTTCTCTAATTTTTCTCCAAACAATCCCTCTTTACCCTCTTTTTTTTTTTTTTTTTTAAAAAGAGAACCAGATCTGATTTTTTTTCAAAGAGAATCAGATCAAATCGACCTGCAGGTTTCTCTTGATAAAACCATATGGTTTCAATCTAGTTTATCTTGGTGAAATAATGAACGTACCAGTGAATCGTTACACCATAATTGCCTAGATTATGAACATTAATAAACGCGGTATCTCCTTTACGGACGTGAAGGGTCGGTCCAGGAAAGCTTTCATTGGCGACAAGTATGCTTTTGGTGCTACACAGCCTTGTAAAATTATTTTCTCGTAACTTCATGGACATATAAACAAAACAGAGAGATAGAGTCATTGATGTGAGAAAAGATCAAGAAGAAAAGTCATACTCCATCTTCATCAGTATCTTATCTTATGGAATACAGACTGTACTTACAACTAAGTCAAAATGCAGGACCTTCCCTTGAGCCGTGCAGAAGAGAGTGGTGAAAATGTTGAGAGTGGCGGTGAGAAACCAAAGCCACGATGTCCCTGAAAGCATACCTGTCCTTTGCAATGCCATACAGTTCTTTGTCAAAACTACTCATCAATCACTATATATAGTGGCAAAAAGGTAGCACGCCGGAACTATGGAAATTACAGATTGAACCACTCCGCACTATAGGAAAATTTAGTGTAATTGAGTTAAGTTTAATTTAATATAATTTATGGTTAAAATAATTTAATTTAAAAATAAAAATAATTTTATTAAATATATTATAATAATATTAATTTATTTAAAATATCAATCAATTTAAAATATTACTTCTACTTTTATAATCAATAATTATGTTACATTTTCTTTCTTCCTCAATTTTAGTTTCATAAATCAATGGCTAATGGTCCCTCTTAAAACGGGAAAGAAAGGAGAAGAGATTAAAGGTGGATTATCATTTATTCTAAAAGTTTGAATTAAAAAAATATATTATAATAATTTATATTCTATTTATCATATTCTAAAATGTTTACTCGAGCACATTCTTAAGCCAAAATCACTCCAATCTCTTTCCTTGTTAAATGTTTACAGTAATTATTTCACTCATTGATTTCAGTCTTCGGCAAATGGCAGGTGGGTGGACTGTTTGGTCGGTGGACTGTTGGATGAATGTAATTATTGAATTGAAGGTCTAAATTTTTTAATTTTTATTTATATTTATTATAATTTTTTTTTTTTATAAATCTTTTTCTATCAAGCAAGTATATTCGAAAAAATAGGAATAAATCCTTAAAATTTTATATAAATTATGAAAAATTCTTAAAATATTTTTTAATTATAATAAATACTTAATTTCAAACTTAACTTATTATAAACACTTAAAATTTTCATAACAATAATAAATACTCAAACCTTAAATCTAAATTATAATAAATTATTAATTTGTTTCAATAGTTTGATCATAAATTATTATTCGGACATATATGACCGATCTAACTCATAAATTTAAAAAAGTAAATTTTTATTTTTAGAATAGTCCCTTAACTAATCTAACTTAGTCTTATATACTTATTTTACTTTTTCTCCAAAATTATCCAAACAACCTCTTAAGCTTAAAATATGTCGATTTTTAGCCAACTACCGTCACTAACCACCACTAGAAAAAATACCGTTCTAGTTTCTCGGTTAAAAGAAAAAAGAAACCAAAACTCAAATTCTATTTGATTTCTCGTGAAAATAATGATTGAATTGATTAAGTATCTTAACGAGAAACCGACCGATACAATCTGGTTCTTTCTCACGAAGAACCCGATTGATCCAACTCTTCTTTATAGCTTTCATAGGCTTGTTGGGAATAGTGTGTGAATATAGCTGGCAATAATAGTGAAATTGAGGAAGCACATAAATGAAAATTCACACAAATATTTTACATGGAAAATCCCTAAATAAATTTGGATTAAAGGATTTCACTATTCAAAGGATTATTACAACTCTCTCTCTCCATCACTTTGTATAGTGTGGATGATACAAACTCTAATAAATAAGTGGCTATTTATATAGGTAAAACAAAAGATGGTGGAAGTGTAATAACTGATTTCAATGGGTTCCTCTATGCACAATATAGGTATGACCCATGAGTAGTCGACTAGTGAACTATAGCCATCTCACTTTTGCATTTTAAGGAAGCTAGGAATCCTAATGAAATAAGGAAACTATAACCTAGCCTTTGCCTATAAATATTAATAGTAGTGGTCGAATTTGCAAGCTCCTCCATAAGCCTCTTGGCCGAAGATCAAATAAAGAAAAGAGTCTTTTCATTTCATTTTTCCCGAGCTTATTATCTCAATAGTTTAGATCTTAAGTAGAAAGTTAACTATGCAAAATGAATCATATGGATAGTGGTAAGAGGGAAAATATGTAAGCGCCTCCCCATCTTATTCAAGAAAAGTTCTATAAATCAAAAAATGTATTCATTTTTCTTAAATCTTATTTTAATATTGATGGGCTTTACTGTATTTTCTATAAAATATATTATATATGATATAATTATTTTATAATCGATCTGGATAGAAACTGTACATGCTAGGATATGGTCCGAATAAAATTTTAAATATTTTTTTAGCTACATTTATTCTGTTATATGCATGCTTATTTTCCTAACACGAGCTAATTTAATACATTACATTTTATAAGGATATTTAGATTAAGCCTAACTAAGATAACATAATTGACTATGGACACGTGGGATTATGTTTTCTTAGAGGCAAGATAAATGAATTACATGAGATGTAATTGTAAAAGAGTTTGCTACTTTCTATATTTATTATAATTGGTTACGGACACTTGAGATTATGATATTAGATGGTTAGATGGTTGGATGGTTAGATCGTTTTCCGGCTAAAAAATATTTATTTTTCTCATTTTTATATTAAAAGTATGATATTAGATGGTTAGATGGTTGGATGGTTAGATCGTTTTCCGGCTAAAAAATATTTATTTTTCTCATTTTTATATTAAAAGTATGAACATAATTTCATAATAAAATAGTGAGAGATACATAAATATTTATGTGACATTTTGAAATTTTTAGTAGCTAATATTCTATGCATATTTACTTATGTTGTTATATGTATATATATGTGTGTGTGTATTTTATAGTTTACAATGTCTAATAAGTTGAAATAGATAATTGAGCAAATAGGTTGATTGGTACAAACTTTAGAGACTGGTTTAATAATTTGAGAATTATTTTGAGATATGAACATTTGTCTAATGTTCTGAATCAGTCGATCATGTAAGCCACACCTAAGGGATTAGATGCCGAAATAATGGATGCATAGAACAAGTGGCTTGAGCAAGTAATGAGATGCCATGCATCATGCTTGCATTAATGAATAACGAGCTCCAAAAACATTATAAAATTTTTGATACTATTGAGATTTTCTATAATCTTAAAGCTATTTATGGTGAATATACTTGTAAAGAAAGTTATGAGATATTAAAAAAATTATTTTGCATGAAAATAACCTAAGAGCACCTTTGTTACTAACCATATACTAAAGATGATTGCTTTGATTAAACAACTAGAGAATTTGGGCTTAGTAATGGATTCTAAGTTGATCAATTACTTACAATCACTTCCTAATTCATTTACTTTGTTTATACTCAACTTCCATATGAATAAGATGGAGCCTAAGCTACATGATTTGCATAAGATGTTACAAATGGCAAAAAAATCCATTAAGAAAAAAAAACTTGTGTTGCTTATGGGAAGCTCTTCTAGAAGGAAGAGAAAGACAAAGTTTAAGAAGTAAGGCAAGAAACAGTTCTCAAAGAAAAGTAAGATGATGGAAAGAAGAAGAATAAAAGCAAATAAATGTGAGGGAATGTCTATACTACTAAATGTGATACCTATGTCACATTGAGACTTCATGAGAGCCATCGAGAATACTTCAACTTGCTCCACTTCGCGTACCCACTCCATTCTTCTCCTTATGGTGTCTCCTTTTTCTGATCCCCCCACTTTGATCTTGATTTCCTTATTCATAAGATGTTGTCCCAAATTAGAACCTTCAGCCTTCTTGTCATCTTTGTCTCCTTTACTCATTTTCTTGCCTCGGTAACTACCACCATGATCATACCTTTTTGAGAAAAACTCTTTGAGGTATTCTCATTTAATTTAAGGCATTGGTTTCTCACTTCAGATGGTTGCATTTCTCGGTTCAGTGCTCGTGAACCTTGTGGAAGTAGTAATAAATGCTCATATTCTTCTTACATGATTCGCCCTCAATGAGGCCGGCCTCCTAAAGAGATCTGATCCTTGGATTTGATCAAAATCACCTCAGTACTAGTGGTTAAAGGTGTAAAGCTTTGTCCTTGTCTTTCTGATCGAGACTTTTTTTTTCCTATTCTTACTTTTATCTTCCTTCTTATGGCCATCGTTTCTTTTCGTTAAGTCGGATGACTTAGTGCTTTTGCCGGTAACCACAATCCGTACAATCTCAGTAATGTCTTCTCAAGCCAGTTTTTGTGCATATATTTTGTTCACTCCTCATCGCTATTCGGTCGATCTTCTAGTGCCAGCGGGAGGTACTACCCAAGGACCAACATGATGTATGGCTAATGTCTCCTCGGGTGTGACATCATGAGATACTCCCAAAGGAGCTAATGACTCATTATTTTCTATGATCCGACTCATGATCTTGGGTAGAAAAACATCTTTTTTACTCAATTCGGTATGATCCGCTTATGTGAACTTTCAATTATGGAAGAACCAGTCATTCCCCACGGTCCACTTCGATGTCTAAACTCGTCCTAATAGTATGTCTACCACTGATCGCAGCTGCAAGACAAAGAGAACATGAAGGAGATGCGTAAGGGTTACGACCTATGAATCCCCTCTGATGCTTAAGTTAGAAACTTTGATTAAGATTATAGATTTCTCAAATAATTAGAGTTGTAAGGTGCGTATCTTATGCTTTATAATAACATGTATTTATGGTTTGATATGTGTAATCCTTTAAGGACTAAAATTCTTTATGATAGAGTTGTGTTGAAACTTAAGACCCTTTAACGATAAAGATTGTTCATATTTATCTTTATCATATGCCTTTCTTGATAAGGCACTCAACCTATTTTTCCGCCATTAAGGTGTGGTCTTATTGTTGCAGTACTCTTGCTGACCCTGTGGCTAGTTAGTACCGAGCCATGTGGTAGTCTCAAGTGTGTTTTGGCTGTGTCTTCATCAGCCTTTTGACTTAAATCTCTAGCTCAACACCATTTGAAGCACTTTGGCTAAAGCCAAGGCGTGAATATCTTAAATTTTAAGGGGGGGCATAATTGGCCTCATCAATATATATAATTAAAATAATATGTATAGTCTAAAAGTTAATCAATTTTGTATCCACGATTGAGTATTTTGGATGGATCATATTTACAATGGATTTATATATTTTAATTTTAATTATATATATTAATTTTATATCATCACATTAAATATTATATTAACTTTATATATAGTCGAGATGGACTAATCCATTATAAACATAGTCTATTTGAAAAAAATATCGTATTTCATTATATATAAATTTGTAAAATTAGAGTTAATCAATTTCAATATTATAACTAATTTAACACTTATGGCTATGCTAATATATTAGCTACTTATATATATTTTACTTTTTTGTTTAACTAACTTTTTTTTTTTACATTATTTTAGGTTTTAGATATAATACTCGTAATTTATTTGATGATGTAGTAAGACTTATCACTCTAATATTTATAACCCATCACTAAGGCACAATGAAGAATTTTCTAAAGGAAAAAAAAAAAGAAAAAAAAAAAAAACTACAATCAATTTGTGATTTAGTCACATACATTACTTAGGGAAATTATATAGTTTGGATAAAAATATATATTCGCTAATGTTCAAAAGCCACTACAAATTGATAAATCATTTAAAGGTGATTTGTACGTATAAATACAACTTCGATTTTAATCTATTAATAAGTATCCTCCAAAATTTAAAAAATAATAATAATATAATAATTATTATTATATACTTATTTTCCTAACAATATTTAATTATTTTTTCCGACAATTAGTGCTATGCCAAGGGAGCAAACTAGAAATCGTACTTAATTAGGCCGACCCTAAGGTAAGGTTACCAGGACCTATGCTTTAGACCTTCAAATTTGGAGTGCTCCTAGATTTTCTTTTGACAAATAAGTTTTTTTTTTTTTTTTTTTTTTTAAAAAAATTAAAAAGATAGATAGAATTTATAATAATTAATATAATTTATGGGCTCAAAATATTTCTTTAATAATGTGACGGTTGGAGTTCTCCCACATCTTTGCAAGGTGACATAGTGAAGTTTCTTTCACTCATCATCAACATTATCACAATGACTAAAAGAAAAATTAAATCTAGAAAAATGAATAATAGAAGTTTAACTAACGTTCATAGTATAGCAACCGTTCTTAATAGGGAGGTCAACGAGGAATATGAAAGCAATATCCCGTCAAATCAATTGGCCGGATAGATTGGGTGGTGTTGAAATTATCTTCTTATTGATTCACACTTGATATCAACGTCATTCAAATAGTTAGACCAAGATTGATTTAACTAATGAACGAAAGAAAAGTTCAGAGAGAGAGAGTAGAGAGCAAATGAACAGACGCTACTAAGAAAATGATTATACGATGGTCGGTGCCGATTTCATGTGGCTGGCCTCTTACGAAGAATTGAGAATTGGGAAAGACGAAGATAGAATCTAGAGAAAAATGAAGAGTGTTTGAGAGGAAAACTATTTTTATATTTCATTTGTCTTCAATTAAAGAATTCACACCAATACATATGCTCATCTCTAACGCTAATTACTTAACCACAATGGTTTCATGCTAACTGAATCAGTTATTGACTCTTAACGATCATCTTCAAAGTTCTAGCAGCTTTAAGCCTCTTCGTTTTCTTTTCAAATGGCTAGTTGCAGCTGTCATATCATTTCAGCCACTTTGATTAACATCCGATATGTAGACATTATTAACAAAGATTCAGAAAAGGCCCTAAGCATTTGTCAGATTATGTATGCACTTCTTTGGCTAAAGTGATTGCAGCAACTTCTTCACCTTCATCTTCCCAATCAACCACCAAAGGTATATGTTGAGAATTTACAGATTCGTTTCATTTTCTTTTTTCAATTCTTTGACGCTAATTTTTTAATCAATAAGATAAAGAAAATTATCGTTAAGAATGTAAAGACAATAAAAAGAGAAACAACACAAAGATGAGCCGTGGTTCGTTCTAGGAAAATCATAAATAGACCTAGGAAACTATATCCATGATGAGTTTTAAAAATTCATTAGGTCTCAATAGCCATTATATTAGAGTTCAGTACAGATACAAAACAAGTACTAATCAACCTTGCAATCAACCAGATGTAGCACTCTATAATCTCATCAGAGAATCACAGATCTCATAGAAGAAACACAACTTCAAGCATGATATCATCAAGAACCAAAATCCTAGATCTAAACAAAAGGGTAGAAAATATAGAGAGAAAATCAATTAGCTAAAACCCAGCAAACACAAAAGTGATCACAATAAAGGAGAAAAAATATAACATTTATATGCGGCAATGAAGTTCTAAGACTAAAGGGGCAAAACCAATTCAACCAGGTTGGGTTAAATTAGGACGAGACTCAGTTGGGCTTCACCCCAATAAAAAATAACAATTCTCCGAGTCCAAACACCACCAAGTATATAATACCCATATTTTCCCTCACACATTTCTTAATGCACATCCACCTCTTAACAGATTATCTTCATTGCTCCAATGGGACCGATAATTACATGATGTGAAGTAACTTTAGGTAGTCCCTAAATTTAACCACTGTGACAACCTTAGTACTCATGTCAAAAGGCTTATCTTTGGTGGGTATTTTTGAAATATTACAAATACCAACAGCTAAATGATCCATGACAAAATGAATTTTAACCTCAGCATGCTTAGTTCTTTCATAATCTATAAGATTATGACATAAATGCACAGCGCTTTGACCATCAGAATAAATTGTTCAAGAACTATGTAAAATGTTAATTTTTTTTAATAAACCTTGAAGTTAGATGACTTCTTTAAACACATCAGCTACTGCCACATATTGTCTCTATGGAAGATGGTGCAACAATGGGTTCGAGTTGGATTTTCCAACTTGCACTATTTCACCAAGCAGAAATTGATATGAAGTAATGGACTTTCTATGGTCGATATCACATGCAACCAAAGCTATAAAGACTAAATCTCCATGATAATATCTAGTGTTAGACTTATGTTGCCTCCTATCTCTATCTCAGGCAAATTGATAATCTTCAAGATCACCATAATTGGACCTACCCAAGATCTCACTAGTATCTTCTAATTCATGACCATCAGATGTAGCAAGTACCTCATCAATTGGTTATCAATCATTAAGGGGCTGCCCTTCTTCTACTGGCCACAAGAAGCAGTAGGGATTGCATGCTCCACTTCAATTAAAGAACCATTTTGAGAGTTATTTGTATCTGTAGAAGGTGATGTTAGTTTACAAAGAAATACATGCTTATTAAGTACTACATCCCTAATAGAAATTATTTTAATTCCTACAGATTCTATATCAAACAATCTAGCTTTTAGTTCCCTCTTGTTAACCCAAAAATACACATTTTATAGAGCTTGGTTTTAACTTTCCATCAGATTTATGAGCATATGCATGATTGATGGAGGTGTTAATGAAAGGGTGTATAGAGGAAAATTAATTTTTAAAAACAAGTGGGTTAACAATACTTAAAATAAAATTTTGTGGATGAAAATGAAAGAAAGTATTAATTTAGAATAAATTTTAAAATTTTAAATTATTTTTTATAGATTCAAGAGTTATAATTAAAAAATTTAAAATATGTTTTTTTAAAAGCCGAAAGTTTATCATTATTTTTTATTTTTTATTTTTTATTTTTTTATTTTGAAACATTAACAAAATTTTCTACAATCAAGCTGGGTTGCAGCCAGAAGTGCCTGACCCGACGGACACATCTCCTTATTCCCTCTTACACAAAACACAGCCACCTAGTTCGTACCAAGACCGGACAGAATTCACCAAATTAACATACAACACGTTTTATAGGTGATCACCAAAAAGACAACACAACAACCTTTGTTTCGTTTCTGGAAATAGACATTAGTGGCCATAATAGTACATCTTCTGTCAATTTTTTTTGGCAATATACGTTATTATTTTTCCCACGTTTAATTAGTTTCCTATCTATCTTTCTTACCTATATTTCAGAGGACTTCTGAATTACGGTTGGCATGTGCAATTGTAAGTACCACCTGACTTACTAGTCATTAGGAACAAACATTTTGGCGAGAGTAAATTAAAAAAGATAGATCTATTGTTAATCGTTTTTTGACATTTTGACATTTTGACATTTACTGTTCTTTTTTCATTGTTATTCTTTATTTTGTCAAGTAATTCTAAGTCAACTAATATCTATTGAACAAATCACACTACTAAGACTTGCACTTCATCATTTTCCCTAAATATCTCAGAGTTTGTTTCCAAGATTGTTACTCGTCTGATATGATAAACCTTTAAATCTATATTTTCCTAAGCAAAGTCTAATAAAGGATCGCCATCCGATTGTATATAGGGTTCTCCTCCTTGAATCCGATTGTAAATCTTTCCTTAATGCTAGATCAAAGACAATAGATGTATATATAAGCTACTCTATGTAATTACAATAGTTAAAGAATATAATATACTTCAAGAGCCCATTCTATCTAACAAGAATTGATTTTTGCAGGTCTAGAATTTTTTTTTTCTTTCCTTCTTCCATCATGTCGATCGAGCCCCACGGCCTCGCTCCTCCACTGCCTGCAGATCCACTTGCGCTCCAGCCAACGCCTCATGTGGCCTTCGCTGCCCTTCCAGCCGAGTTACAACAGCTAGCTTCAATAGCCCAACCCGCGGCCCTCGCTGCCTTCCCAGGCGATGCTCCAGCACCTGTGCCTTAAGGAGGGCCTCCTCCCGGTCCTCTTGGCCTTCTGTTGATTGCGATTAACGTACACCAACAACTTTCCCTCCAGCTCGCCCCCGCCAATTTCCCATCATGGCGTGCTCAAATCGAGTCCCTCTTCGTCGGTCATGACCTTCTCGACTACCTTGATGGATCTATCAATGCTCCTCCTTGCGGACCCTCCGCTGCCTACATATATTGGTTGCGACAAGATAGTCTAATCCAGTCCGCTATTTTTGGCTCCGTCACGCCTGTAGTAATGCCTCTGATTGCTTCTGCTTCCACTGCCTCCGCTGCCTATAGCACCCTCTTCCGCTTAAATGCCAACCGATCTTGTACTCGGGTTATGCAAATCAAGGACGACCTTGCTTCTCTTACTCTCGGGTCCAACTCGGTCTCTACCTTTCTTCAATTGATAAAATCTAAAACCGATGAGCTTGCTGTTATTCACCAACCTATGCAGATGATGTTACTCTCTATGTTCTTAATAGACTAGGTGTCACTTATTGTAATATTGCCGGCCCCATCGATGCCCGCGATACTCCGTAACAGTTTGAAGAACTTTATGACATCCTTGTCGTGCATGAGGCTTATCTCAAATGCTTGGATATGGCTTTCTCATCACTTCTTGCCACTGCAAATGATGCATCCCGTACTTCATTTTGTGGACAGTCACAACGAAGCCCGTCTTCTTAGATTTTCTCAGACCATGGTCGTTTTAATTCGGGAACTCTAAAAGCCCGTCTTCTCGGACTTCCTCTCTGATTCGTCATACTTAAGGATAACTTAAAATTAATAGGAAGAAGGTAGAAATTGGTTTACATTATTACATATTCAAGCGTTACAAGATTTTCTTGAAATAGTTCTTCTGAGAATGCCAAATCTTCCAATTACTTCTCTCTAAGCAAATTTGCATCTCTAGAATCTTATTTGATGGTCCCAAGTCCTTCATATCAAACTCACTAGCCATTTGTGCCTTCAATTCTTTATTATGATCTTTGTTGTGGCCCGTCACTAACATGTTGTCAGCATACAACAAAAAATATAATGAAGTTATTATTATCAACACCTTGGCACAGGTTGGATACTATACTGATATTTTTTCAACCTGCAAATCAAGTTCTCTTTAATTTCTTTTATAAGCCTTCCAGTTGGAGCATATAAATCTATTTTTCAAGTTCTCTACAAAGAGAATCTCTTCTTAGATCTAGTTGTTCAAGATGTAAGTCAAGCCTAACATACATTACTAAGACAACTTTGACTATCGTGAGTCGAACAACATTTTAAAATATTTCATTAAAGTCAATCCCTTCTTCTAAGTATATCCTTTAACAACTAGTCTTACACGATATCGTTTCACCTGGTCATTTCCATTCCGCTTGATCTTGAAGACCCATTTGTTGTCAATGAGTTTTCTTCCATATGGAAGGGAAACCAACTCCCATGTCTTGTTTTGATGTAAAACTTCAATTTCTTTTTGCATTGCTTCAAACCATAGAGAATCCTCCTAGAAAGTTGATAGCTCTACATCCTCCGTTAAAAGACTATATGTAACATGAGCCTCCATGACATAGTCCTAATGCCAAGCTAGTGTTGATTGAGTACAACTTGATCTCTGAGGTTCTGACTCGTCGTACTCCACCGGTTCTTGTTCCTCATGCTATAGTCCTCCTTCAGAAGATTCATCTTTTCAAACTTCTTTCACACTTAAAGTGATATCATCTTTGGATTTTCTTTTGAAATGCTATCATTTCTTTTCTCCTGCAGTGTATCTTCTACAAATATTACATCTTTGCTGATGATGACCATGTGGGAGTGGGGTCCCATAAATGATACCCTTTGACCCTATTAGTATATCCCAAAAACTTAAGTTTTCTCGATTTTAGGTCGATCTTTGTTGTTTCTTGGGCACTGTACATTATGTATATGGGACTTTAAAATGTATACAGGTGAGAGTAATTAGTTGGCTTCTAGGTTCATATTTCCATTGGTGTTTTAAACCTGATTACCATTGAAGGTGACCGATTTATAATATAACTAGTAGTGTTAACTGCTTCTACCAAGAATGATTTAGCTATACTTGCAGTTTTCAACATTGATCTTGTTCTTTCCAACAAGATTCTATTCATCTGTACTACTACTCCAATTTTTTTAGGAGTGTACACCATTTTATATTACCTTTTGATGCCTTCTTGTTGACATAAAGCATTAAATTCATCATTAGTGAATTCTCTTCCATTATAAGTTCTTAGAAACTTGATCTTTTTAGATCAAGTTCTACTCGAGCTTTGAATACTTTGAAAGTATAGAACACATTTGACTTCTTCTTGATAAGATACACCTAACATCTCCTAGAGTAATTATCAATGAAGGACGCAAAGTATTTCGCTCCTTCGAGGGACATCATTGGTGCTTGCCAAACATCAAAGCAAATCAAATCTAGGATACAATTACTTCTAGAACTAGATATGTTGAACTTTAATCTATGTTGCTTACTTATGAAACAATGCTCACAAAATGGTAAAAAATATCTTGTGAGACCAGGAAGCAACTTCCATTCATTGATAATTTTTATATTTTGGTCAGACATATGACCTAACTTTTGATGCCACATCATTATTAATTCATTTCCAAATATGTTGAAGCAACTGATACTTCTTCTCCTTCTAGTGCCTCTCTATTAAGCATGTATAGATTGTAGTGATTTTCTCTACCTTTATCACTACAAATACACCTTTCACGATTTTCATGATCCCATTTTGTACAAGGGGCTTGCACCCAATGCCATCTAATTTTTTTAAAGACAATAAATTCTTTTTTAAGCTATTCACATGTCATATCTCTTTGGTAATTCGAATAGTATCATCATACATCTTTAGCTTGGTGATACCAATACCAATTATTTACAAAGCATAATCGTTTCCCATGATATAGATTCTTTTGAGATAGGTTCATATTGGTTGAGGCTTTCTCTCCAAGAGGTCATGTGACGTATAGCTCTTGAATCCAAAAGCCAGACTTTAGCAAACCGTTTTCTGCCTTCAGCAATTGTTGTTGCCTCGCTTTATCAAATAAGACCATTAACTGAGGTACTTACCACATTTCAATATGTGTTCTTCTCTTCACTCTTCTTGATGCTCCAACACTCTTTCTTGACATGCCCTTTCTTGCCACGGTTGTAGAATTTGACCCATAGAGCCATCAATCCTTTAGAGCCATCGACCCTTTAGAGTTATCAACCCGTAGAGCCATCGACTTGTAGACCTGATCAGTCTTCATTTCTCATTAGGAAAGGTTTCACCTTATTCAAACATCTTAGTCCACTATTTGGACCTCCAAAAGAATCTAGCTATCATGGATTCTAAAGAATCCAGAATAGACTTTGGAACAAAAGTAGTAGCAAGGAGGTGTAGAGGCAAGGACAATAAATCATGTTTGATAAGAACTAACCTACCTTCTGAAAGCAGAAGCAAAGATCTCCAACCTTTAAGCCTTTTTGGTAGTCTTGTCAACAAAGTTTTGGAAAAAAATATGTTTGATATGACCATAGTAATTGGAAGTCTCAAGTAAGTGTAAGGGAAAGCACCTCTCTGGAAGTTGGTTAATCTCTGGATCATATCAACTCTAGAGGAGGGGCAATTAGCGTAGATAAAGAAGTTTCTCTTCGCTTGACTAACCCGTTGGACATAAGAAGACTCATAAATAGAAATTATGTTCATCATGGTCCGAATGCTAGGGAGACTACAATTAGAAAATATGAGAGTTTCATCTGCAAAAAGAAAATGAGAGATAATAGGACACCCACTTCTTGAAACAAAGGGCTTAGTGCGACCCAGAGAAACAGCTCTGGACAAGCTTCTGCAAAGGCATTCTTGTGCTAGGATGAAAAGCATATGAGAAGTAGAATCGTCTTGCCTTAACTCTTTGCCAGCTTGAAAGAAACCCTTGTAAATCCCTTGGAAAACCATAGAGAAATTCACCCCCTAGTAGCAATTCTGAATGATTTTCCTGATTGGATCATTGAAACCAAAACGTCCTTAGAACATTGTCAATAAAATCACTCTAGTCTGTCATAAGCTTTGAAGCTTTGGCCATGTCAAGCTTGAGGCTAATTGGACAAGTCCTTAAGAGAGGTGTGTGAGGTTTTCTTTGGAATAAGGACTAGAAGGGTGGTTGTCAAAACATCAGAGAGCGTATTACCTTGAACAAAAGATTAGTAGCCTCCACCATTTCCTCTTTAAGGATTGACCAACCTGATTGGAAAAAGCTAGAGGAAAAAGAATCTATGCTAGGAGCACTATCAATATCAATGGACCAAGCAGCCTCTTTGATATCCTCCAGAGTAAAACGTTTAACAGCTCCCTATTATCCCCATCATTCATTTATTTTAATTTTATGGGTCGAAGACGGTTAAATTGGGTCGAGTTAATAGTCTACAGTCAATCTATAAGAAAATTATGGGGTTTATTACAATTTTTGTTAAAGTTTTTGGTGTTCATTATTGTTATGAAAATTTTAAGTGTTCGTTAAAATTTAAATTTGAATCTGAGTACTCATTATAATTACAAAATATTTTGAAGATTTATTATAATTTATGTAAAATTTTCGGAATTTATTTTAATTTCTCCAAATTTGTTCATGGTTTTCTATAATTAGAAATTAAGGTTAAAGGCAAACAAATCCTTGCATTTTATAAGAGGGGCTAAAGACCTCCTATATTTTAAAATAAGTAAAAAAGATCCCCACGTTTAATATTAAATAGAAAATAGAAAATTTTTTATAATATCAAATATATTTCTTTTCTTATAATTTTTAATTACATATTTTCTAAATATCTATTTGAAGTGCGAAATATAGAATTAAGTTATAATTCAAGATAACAACAAAGCTTTAAATGGATTATTGTTGCCTTGTCATTCTTATTATCATCAATCAATTTTATTAATGGGATCTAAGACAATTTGTTTTATTTAATTTGCTTTGCATAAGTTGCTCTATAATATAATTGTCTTTTTAGTATTAATTTCGAGTGTTTTAATTTGTTAACTCTTATTGTACAACTTCCTCATGGGATCAATACCTCAATATATAATTGTTGATATGGGAAAAATCCTCCATGCACAACTTAAAAAGTTATTACAATTTAAAAGGTCTTTGACGGAATTTACTTTGAAAAAGATGTAATATTTAATGCTAGCATGCATATAAGTTAAAAAGGCTTTTATACTATAAATAAAATAAAAAAAGAAATACATATTAAGAAAATTAATCTTACTTTTTAAATTGGCAAAATGAATTAATCTATGTTCTTTTTTTTTTTTACGATATATCTACTGACGAGATAATTTAACTGACTACTACCAAATTAATGGAAATGAATGACTATGAAATTAAAGTTTAAAAGACATACAAATAAAGAGTACTGGTTAAAGTAAAGGAATTGAAATGAGAGAATTATATCTAAGACAATAAATTAAATTTATATTAACTCGACTCATGCAACAATAATAAATTAAACATATTAGAAGAATAAAATGAAAAATAATGACATCTTATCCGTGAAGGACAGATTAAGACTTTCACATAAGTGAGAACACGTTGACTCCATAACACTCCTAAGACCGGATCTGAGGAGAAAATGAAAGACATGATTTTTGGAGGAAAAGAAAATATGTGGTGAAGGAAAGAGAGACATTGATTTTTGGAGAAATCAGTGTCTGAAAATGATAAGTGTCGGATGTACTAAGAGATTTGACTATTGTGTGTTTGGTGGTGATTGAATGGATGATTTTTGCCTTTAACCAAGTCTTTTATTTATACGCAACCTGAGTGTCATTTTTGTAATTATTTTCCAGTTGAAACTTGATTCCCACATTCAAAACCAACTTCCCACAAAGTGGGCCATGCTTAACCTTTTTTGGAGGGAAGTTTGACCTCCAATGGACATATTTTCTACTGAATGTAGTCTAGATTAATTTTTTTACTTTTTCCCCCTCTCGAAGCCCAAAATTTGGCCATTCTCATACCTATCAAGCCAAATTTTTGGACAACCTATTTTCGGTCAACCTCATCAGATAGCCAAAAATTGGGTTAAAATGGTTCTGTTGGTGCACTTTTTGGGAAAATTTGGATCCCACATCTAACCACTTTCATCTTCGCACTTTTTGGTTGAACATTAGTTGTTTAATGCCCTAAAATTGGCCAACATCTTTCCTTGGCAAAAAATATGGCTGAAAATGTCCTTTTTGCCACATTTTAAGGAAAATCTGACAACCTATGTGCTTGGCCGATTTTCACTTCCTCCAAGGCCAACAACTCATCATTTTTGGCCAATTAATTCCCTTATCTTAAATTGAAAGTGTATGCCCATCAAACCCATTCGATTTTACCTGATGAAGCAAATATTTTGCATGAAACTATTTTTATGTGGATATTAGTAAGATATTATTTATTATTATTAATAAAAGTTATGATTTATCATATTTGGATTTAATGTTTTATATTCTATAAATACATATCATGATAAAGTTTAATATCTTGAGCAATGCATTTTGGAGATCATAATAGAGATCATGCTAGTGGAGACTCAAGTCACTAAAAAGTCTTAAGATACAAATGGTTCATTGTCATAGAATTTCGAGAATGAACATCGATTGATATGGATAGACAATCATGTAGTTCATCACTTAATTGTTAGGGTGGCGGATTTCACAACTAGTGGTATTTGTGGAATACCATGATGATTGCATGGGCACTTACTAGAGAGTAGTGTTTAATGTGACACTTAGATAATTCTCAATGGTAATTAATATTGAATGCTAATAAGAATTATGTAGTGACTATTTTACATGTGATCTTCCGACTTAAGACATCATGATTTCCTTGAGTACAAGACTTTATACTTTGATATCATTCCAATTAGCCCTACTCATGGGTAAACACAGCGAATCATTTAGTATGAAGTGTTGTGCGAGAAGGATTTGGAGTGGTCCAAACATAATCTATCGCTTATGTATTTGGAATAGGGTTCTATGGATTATATATTTTATTAAATAAGGAATCATTGCGAAATAGTATGGCTTGAAAAAAGTTTTTGTAAATACATTATCGATGTTCAATGAAGATATAATAGTCCATATGATTTGTCTATCAAGGTTTAATGTTAAACTATACCCTAGGACGAGTCGTGATATTGGCGAGATGGAAGGATCATTATTGTAAGTATACAGTGGTTTCAAATAGGTTCTTTCGGAAGATGGTACTTCTCATCTCTCAGGTAGTTTTGACACTTTCCTAGAAGTCAATCTTGACTTAGAGGTTTAAAGTTAATTAATCATGAAATGATTAAGTAAACTATTTAATTTTAAAAGGTTGTTTTATATTAAACGAATTTAATTTGGAATTAAATAAAATCATAAAGATATTTATGAAATCCTCTTACCGGTATTATGTAGAACCTAATTAGTCACATATATAAGGTTTCGAGTAACATAGTTAAAGTTTCATCAGAGTGAAAAGAAAACGGACCAAACTATTTTGTGGGTCAAAATGATAATTTGACTTATAGTTTGACTATAAGAGCTAAATGGAAATTATTAATTTGTTAATTTAATGCAGCTCTACTAGCACAACTAAGTGTGACTTGAATTAATTAGAAATTAATAAGTTACATATGAACTTTTATTTACTTGTAAAAGGGTCTTAAAGGAATCATTGTAAGTCTAATTATTATCAAATATTAAAGAGTTCATGAGATGAATTATTAACTGGATTTTCATAAGTCAAAATTAATCAAAAGATTGATAGAATAACCCATGGGTGTCCGGCCATGGCATAGATTCCATCTCATTTTTTTGTTTTAAAACAACTAAGATTCCTAATGACATTACAAAAGTATGATCTCGTTTTTGCCTATAAATACAAAATATATAGTGGCTGAAAATAAGAATGCTCACATAAGCCTCTTGGCCAAAAATAAAAGAAAGAAAAGAGAGGTTTTTTTTTTCTTTCTCCCCGAGCTTATTATCTTTTGAATCTCAATCTTATGTTGAAATTTAACCGTATGGATAACGGTAAGAGGGTGAACACGCATTTAATAAACATACTCATTAGTTCTAACATAACCAATGAACATGATAATTTGAAATTTCCTTTAATAATAATAAACAATAATTATTATAGTCTTGTATTTTAAGTTATACACTTGATACCGTAATGAGATCATGCTGATGAGATGCAAGTTTTTTAAAACTTAAGGTACGAATTGTTCGTAGTCATAGGATAATCAAGAGGGACTTTGATAATTTAGAGAGACTAGCACATAGTTCAATTCCAAAATGTGTAGAATGGTTGTTCTAATGACCATTAATGTTAGTGTAACATCAAAATAATTATTTGAGTGCTTGGTGGAGACGAAACTCACTATACATGACACGTAGATAATTCTTATTAGTAAGAATACTAACTGTTAATGAGAATTGTTTAATAATTATTGTACATTTAATCCTCATACATGAGGTCATGATCATATTTTGTATGTAATGCTCTATGTTGTACAGTAAAGCTTGAACCAATTGAAACAAACTGTTTGGATTGTAATTAAATGGTGGTAAACAAGTGGGAACCTACATCTTCCTTTAAGATTTGGCATTGGAGAAGTTATTGTTCGGTTATGTAATTAAGAAAAGTAAATTCTTGATTTCTATCTCTTAAGTTTCCTTGGTTCTTATGCTTTCCGCAATATATATATATATATATATAATGTATGTATTGTTTATGATATTGATCTTGGTTGTAATATATCTATGTGATAATAAATATTTTGGATTTTATTACAAAAATTTAAATTTACTAATTTTGTTGTAAATTATCCATTTACTAAAAGTCTCATCAGAATAGTATGATAACTAAATTATCCTTGAGTACTCTAGAATTTTTCCCTTGCCACGTATAGCGGTAGAGGAATGCAGCACCACGGCCTTACGGGGCAAGGAGGCGGCATTGCCATTTCATGGCATCGCTAGGTTGTTGCTGCATATAGCAGCGCAATTGCTGCTTAGAGTAGCAACAATGGTGCTATAATGCTGAGCAGAGGAAGCGCTCGCCGCTTTGAACAGTGGTGTTGCGGCTGCACATGGTAGACCAGTAATTAGGATTCCACAAGATTTTTTGAAAGTTAATTTTTTATTAATTAAAATTTATTTTTAATTATGAAAATAATTTTAGTTGCCTTAAAGTATTTATTGAAACTAAACATATTTGGAAAGTGTTTCAAATATGGTAATAATATTGTTTTGGGTAATTTCCAATTTTAGAAAGAAATCTAAGTTATACAATTTTCCCACAATAACATATTTTGTTTATTTGGAAACTTTTCAAAGTTTGTAATGGATGAAGTTCTTAGAAATTTTCCTTGAAGTGTTAAGGAAAATTGTTTTAATTGTTATGTTGTGTTTATTAACCTTTTAAAATATACTAAATGAATCTAATTAGATTAGACGATCAAGATCTAAACTAATTAAATCCATATATTTTTTTGGATTTCCATGCACAATACATTGTAATGCATTGAATATAAAATAATATAATATATGAAAGTTAAAACTTTTTAACATGTTCTCGCACTACATGAATGCATACATTGAATAGCTAGACGGTTTAGGCTTATTAATGGATTCCAAGTTGTTTAATAACTTGGTCTTTCAACCAGATTCATTTGGTATTCTTTTTCTAAACTTCCAAATTAAAAAAATTGAAGTTGATCTTTATATTTGTATAAGATGCTATAGTCATGAAAATTTCATTAAGAAAGATAAGCCAATGTTGCTTTTTGGAAGCTCTCCTGTTAAGAAAGAAAAAGCCAAGCTTAAGAAGCAGGGCAAAAAACATTCTCTCAAGGCAAGTGGAGCCAATGATAAGATAAATAAGAAACACAAAGATGAAGAGTATTTCCATTGTCATTAATAGAAATTGCATAGTCTTCCTTTCAACTATAAAGAAGCATGATGATGCTCATTCAAGTATGTTCATGAATAAGGTTAAATTTTCTTGTAATGAATTTTCTATTTTGGTATTGGATAGAGGATATGGTTCTCATATTTGTAATGACACGCATAACTTATAAAGTAGTTGATTATTGAGAAAGGAAGAAGTGAACCTATGAGTTAAAGATGAAGCAAGAGTTGCTACTTTAATGGTAGGAATTTATGTTTTTTCATTATCTTTGGACTTAATCTTAAATTTAAAAGACTATTATTATGCACCTACTATGATTAGAAATATTATTTATATTTATGGATTTGATTAGGAAAGTTTTGCCTTTTCCATCAATGATAATATTTTATTTTTTTGTTGAATGGATTATTTTATGCAAAATGCCTCAATGCTTTATGTTTAATAAACAAATATACCTCAATGTTGTACATATCAAGAAAAGAAATGTTTATTATAACCACACATATCTATGGGATTGTTAATTAGGTTATGCATCAAAATGATTTGTTTGGTTAAGAGTTAATCATACAAATCAATATTTTAATCTTGTTTAAAAACGTAGAAAATTGCATGATAACACATTGGAAGCATTTGAAGGATTAATTTACATGTTTATTCAGGAGTTGAATGTAAAGATGTATGATTGTAGTGATGTGTGCTTGATTGTTTCATATGTGTTTTCTCATCACATTAAAAAGAATTAGAATCATGCATAGATCTTGATGAGACTAATAAAATATAAATTCCCATATTAAGTTTATAAATCATGTAAGAAAGTCTTACATGGTGCTTTTCAAAGCATTACTCTTAATTCGATATTAATTTTTAATTTAATAAGCTATGGACTCATAGGGGTTAATATTTATTAATATGCCAGTTATATAGTTAAAATATTGCATTAGATGGAATAAAAGCATAAGATGCTTGTGATCCTAATATTCCAACATTTTGGCTATGGACACATAGGGAATTGGTTTGAGTACTTATTATGTCACAAAGAACGTCTTGGATTAAGCTTAACAAGTAAGATATGGTTGACTATCGACGCCTGAAACCATGTTCTTCTAGAGGCACTTAAAAGAGTTGCACGAGATGTAACTCTAAAGTTATTTCATTACCTTTTATGTTTATTGAGTTAGCTACGGACACATATGACCTTAATACTCGATGTAGGGGTCTTTTATGCGCAAGAAAAAATCAGTTTTTCCCGGTTCACATAAAAGAGTAAAATTGGATTGCAATAAAATACTAGGAGCACAACCAAAATTAAATACTCTTAATTTTTGTAATTGATATAATTTATTAAGTTACATGTGTTATTATTTTGTTTATTATTTTTAAATAGTTTTGACGAATGGTTCATTGCATTCAATTTTAGAACTAAATTAGTTAGTTACATCTAACTATAAAAAATAATGTAGATAATTGAGAATAGTTCTTAGACATGAAAACTTGCTAATGTTCTTACCTAAAGCTGTCCTCTTTACTTCCTTGGAGAGAGTAAGTGCTGATGAAAAGCTACTTGGGTTAAAGTAGTTAATTCAAGGTTACAAGGCGCAAAGCATTGTATTTATATCTATGTCAAATTTGCTTCGAATGCAATATGAAAAGAAACACGCTGTAAAGATTATCAATAATCTAAATGCGATCAAGGGTGATGATAATCGAATCGAGTGGAACAACTTCTTGAAGGCATTTAATTAATCTCCTAATTTGTTAGGTTGTTTGTTTTGACATGCTACATGAATAGGTTAACACCGAATTTTCATGAGTTGCTAAAAATATTAGAAACGACCAAAGGAACTATCCAATCTAAGGATAAGACTGTGTTGCTTAAAAGAGGTCACCAAGCCAAGAGAGGCAAGGCTAAGTTTGAGAAATGAGGCAACGGTGGATTTCTTAAAAGCAAAGAAGGTCATGAATAAGAACAATAAAAGCAAAATTGGAAAATGTTTCAATTAAGGGGAGATCAACCATTGGTAGTGCAATTGCAAGACTTATGTAGCGCTTCTTTCAAAGAAAAAGCAAGAAGAGTCTACAGAATTAATTCTAAGCTAATGTTTCTTTTAGAAAAGATTTCAACTTCGGTATTAGAAACAAGGCTTAAAGAAATAGGATAGGTGTATTTGATGAGTGTGAAATCGAGCAAGTGTTGCCACATTTGCCATAAACACTTTACACTTACTTCATCTAACCATTTTTGAATTGTGTAAGAATATTATAAAAAAGCAACCATTAGTTTATTTTGGTACTGTTGAGAAGATTCATAACTTCTCTTCTAAAATAATGTTTGATTAACTCACAAGTTATTGTGAGGCCCACCTACTCTAAAAATATAGAAAGTATCATTAAAAAGTTAATAGGCCTAACCATTCCCACGTTCAAGGCCCAAATTAAAATCCATATTTTATAGTGTAAAATTAGACATTAATTTGAAATAATAAAGTTTGGTTTTTATTTTCTCGAAACAAAAAATTAAAACGAAGTTATGGGTGCCCGAACATGGTTAAGAGTTCACCGAGCCCTAAAGGCTCACTTAGGCTTAGTTTAAGGGCTTGTGTCCTCATAAAAGGAACACAAACAAACCCTATGGATGCAAACCATTAGACCTAGTCGCTGTTTGGAGTGGGAAGAGAGAGAAAATAATTTTCTCTTTAAAATGTTTATCATTCATCTTCTTCTTCTCTCTTCTTCTCCAAGATTTTTTCTCAAGAGTTAGGATCGAACTAAGTAATCTCCATGAGAATTATCAACCGTGTGGATTAAGGTTAGAGGTAGGGTAAGCATTGGAATAACCCATGAGGCTATGGTGATGGTGGTAGTTCATGTTGGTTGGCAGCAAATGTGGAGTTTTGGGTGGAGAATCATCAGATTCTCGAAGGAGTGGCTTGCTTTGTATCATCTCTCTTTCTACTCTTATTTTTGGATCAACATTAAGTTGTTTTCGATTTGTGAAAATGAATTGGGAATCTGATATGTGAAAGTCACATAGTATTGCCTCCTAGATCGTGGGTAGTAGTTAACTAATTCAGATGTCTTGGGGTATATTTTTCCAAAATAGATTCCGCCCCTTGACGTGCAAAGAACAGCAGACTTACAATCACTAACTTTGATGTGGCTGCTATTACCAAATTACCAATTGAGGGTACCTAAGGGGGCTTCTTACTAGTCATTCAAGAAAGGCTATATAGGTGACTCTAGAGTAATCGAATGGGAGCACATAGCTTTCATGATTGTTTCTTCCTCCAAATTCATGTTGTGTGTGTCTAACTGATCTTTAGTTAGGGAGCTTCTTCCTCTTTCCAAGCCTTAGCTCAAGGTAGCCGCTTCTCTCTTGCCTTCTTCTTTCTAGGCCACTTCTACATAGGTTGTTGTGAGATGGTGGACATACGTATTCGAAAGTATATGTCTATGAAGAAAATCAGATATGTTCGACTGAGCTATATACTTATGAAATTCAATCTTACCTATAAAAATTATCAATGCTATAAATACTTTTGATTTATCATTTGAGCAATTTAATATCTATCAATTATTTAATATTTTATTCGACTTATAAAGAGCACGAATGTATATGTATTCATTCATATGTTTAGCATGATAGATTCCTAGTGTTAGGTAATGCTCTTGTGATCATGGTGGTAATCATGCTCTATGAAACCCGTTGAGCTATAAGCCTAAGAACCAAATTGTTCATAGTCATGGTCATAAAGGGATGTTGACAATCATAGAAGACTATTGCATGGGTTATCTTCTTACTGGAAGAATTATGTTCTCATAATAATCGGTATTAGTTTAATACCGATATAGACATGTAGATGATTAATTATTTATGAGACTTGTCAAGTGACTATGATATTTTGATCCTTATATTTGAGATTACCATAGTATTGACATATAAGATTCACGCTTTGATATTGCTCCACATGGTCTTAACCATAAGCAACTAACAAGGGAAACCATTGGGCTTATATTCGAGTATGTGCAATTTCTAGGGTGATAAGATGAGATCCATCACCTCTTTATCAAGAGGCCAAGTCCTATGAGCTATGTACCTTATGCAATAAACAATATTTGCCAACTAGAATAGTTGGAAAAGAGTTTTCCATAAATCGATTGTCTAAGTTTCATAAGTAATCACATGATTCATTTGGTCAAGTCTATTAGGGTTTCATAGTTAAAGTATATCATATGATTGACCAAGCTTTGGCATAAATGGAAGGATTTGTCTAGTATAATAATACTCATTATAGGTTCTTTCTGAAGTTCGAACTTCTCTTGCATGGGTGGCTCATATGTCTTACTAGAAGCCAATGTGGATTTGATGATTTAAATTATTTAAATCACGGATGATGATTCAATACTTGTCTGAGTTAAAAGTTATTTTAAGATCTATATGGTTTATTTGTAAAAAGTGAATAAAAGCCACAAATTGTTACAGGGCCACCTATAGGGGTAATGTAGAATCTATTGAGTCACACACATAAAGAATCATCGGATCGAAAGTAGACTTGATTTTAGAGAATTTGATTTAAAAGTTAAATAATTAATTAGTTTTATATGTTAAGTCTAAGATCACACCTGCTTACTAGCATATTGAATGTGTGATTTAGATTAATAAGAAATTAAATAGTAAAATATAAAAATATAAAATTGACAAAACCTAGAATAAAAGTCTAAATTTTACTAGGTAAATGCGAAATTTATTTGGGAAGTAATAACCCAAACATGGGTTAAATGGGTTTTTAGACTAGAGTAATCCAATTGAGCTTAGGGCCCAAACCTTATGTCCATATAAAAGGAACACAAGAGAAACCCTAGACATACTCAACCCACCCTAGCCACATAAAAGATAGAAGAGAGAGAAAATAGTTTTCTCATGTCATTTTTTCTCTCTAGCTTTTCCTACTTCCTTGAAGATTCAATATACATGTGATGATAATTGAATCTAGAAAAAAAAAATTGAAATGTTGTTCGTTTGGGTCGATAGAAGTCGAGTAACAACTTCAAGTACAAACATTTTGTGCGATGCACTTTCTATCTTAACTCATCGACATCTGGTACACATAAACAAGTTTGAAATCAGAGAACTCCATAATCCTTGATAGTAAAGTATGCATGCTGCCCTTTTAAGACTTCATCTCGCATCGTGCATAAACGAGGATCTTTTTGGATGCCTTCATCTCTTAACCAACCTATGCAATTTGGATGTCAAAGATCTCTTCCCTACTAAAATGTGAGATAAACTTCCTGATGACTTTCTACTAAGAGCATCTGCCACTAGATTTTCCTTTCCCGGATGATATAATATCGTACAATCATAATTTTTCAGCAACTCCATCCAGCGATGTTGCCTCAAATTCAAGTCCCTCTGAGTGAATATATACTTCAAACTCTTATGATCTGTGTAAATTTTACAACTCTTACCATACAAGTAATGCCTCAATATTTTTAGTGCAAACACTACTGCTACCATTTCTAAATCATGAGTAAGATAATTCTTCTCATGTCTCTTCAATTGTCTAGAAGCATAGGCGATAACTCTACCATTTCAACCCGATCAGAGATACATCACAATAAACTGCAAAACCACTTGCTTCAGTCTGCAAAGCAAGAACTGGTGTTGTCCTCTATGTTAGAATCGTTACTTTCACTCTCTAAGATTCCAGATTATGGAAGAAGAAAGGAACTTCTGACCTTCGCTCAAATTTTTGTATGAAATAACAAAGTGGTGAGAAACTCACCAAGGATAACTGGAACTTTGAGGGAATAGTCTTTCCTCTTTTATTAGCTTGACACTAAGCACTCATAGACTTTTATAGGTGATAAGTGGTAGACCTATATCATATATTTATACAATTAAGCTTATCTTATACAATTAGAGAGAAAAGGGTGAGCTAGTGAAGCCCACGCGTCTTCTGTTTTGTACTGTACTGTATAGTTATAATATAATATCCTTATTATATTATTATTATTATTACTCAATTGACTTATGGACTAATTTCCTATGCCAAAACTAAACAGCTATCATAGAGAGGTTCCCAGTTGATATCATCAAGATAATAGTTATGGTATATGGGCTGGGGTAGCTATCAAAGGGTAGGATTGTAGATATCTTATATGATGTTATGTAGTTGATCTCTGTCGACCATTGGCTACATTAGAGCTGTATGTCTTGGTGGTTGAGGGGCCACCATAAGTGGGTATAATAAGACGTCTATTGGTAGGTCAACGACTTGTAGCAACAATACAATATGTGGCCTATTAGCCGTTGGTTGACTTCTGGCCATCCTACCGTTATAATAAATGGTGGGGTGTTTTCCACTTGCCCCCATGCTGCTCTTGCCATTGGGATAGCTGTTGGGACTCGATTAGCGTTTTTCCTAACATGTTGAGACATTTAGCTAAATGAGCTAAACTTTCAGGCATTCGAGTGTTTGATTCGTTCATCCTCTCGAGGAGTCAGGCGATCAAAATGTTAGGCGGCCTTTAACTCGGGGTGCCACGATAGACTACCTTAGCTGTTCGACTACCTGGACCCTTGATAAAGTCAAGCTCGTCAACTAATTCTTCAGTCTAGTGGTACCCTTCTTTCGAATTTTCCTCCCACATCAGCTGCATTCCACTTCTTATATGGGGCAATTCTAGGTGGTTGAGGATCAAAATTTCTAGCAGATCACCGTCAACTCATCATTTACCAAGGTTGTGTCTTTTGCAATATGTCATTGCACCAGGTACTACTGAGTGTGGCAATTTGCTAATCGCACAAATTAGCAAATACATAAAAGGGGGAAATGGTACAAAACTTTTTTGTATGTGGAAATTGAGTGCCACCAGGTGTGCCAACTTGTTTTCATTCAAATAATGTAACCATACGGTGCTCAAGAACTTAATCAATCTATCCTCGAATGTGATGTAGTATGCAGGCATGCCAAAAGTAAAGACACTTCAAAAGTATGGTAATTTAAATTACAATAATATAGATTGTAGGTAAATGAAAGACAATACAATAATGTGCAGGAAAATAAAGTCAATGTATATTAAAGCCAAGATAAATAAAGCATGGATTAAATTAAAAGCAATATAAATTAAAGTGCATAATATAAATGACGTATTGAATTAAATAACATAAATTATTAAGCATTAAATTAAAGACGTAAATTAAAAAAGATATTGTAATAAAATAACAACATTGTACTATAATGCAAATAGATTTGACTTGATTAGAGATGAAAGAAGCAAGACGAAATACTTAATGGATTACACTGGATTTGAATATAAAATCTACTAAGTGACAAATAAATTAATGACTAATAGGTTATTTGTGAATGGTGGTGGCTTTGACTATCATGAATACTCTATAAATCATGCAAGCAGAATGCCTTCAGTGAGTCAAATTCACAGTACAGTAGCCCTAATATGGTTCACCGCCACGATCGACACTTTTTTGTCGATCCGATTGCACGGATAATTTCAGATTTCCTTCGTTTAATTTTCGAGCATGAGAAAAAGGGCAATTGATGAAAGTACTAGTAAATTGCATGATCCCCTGGTAAATTGCATGATCGCCCGTGTTTCCCGTATTATGAGTTCTAGCTTGAGGACGAAGAAAAGAGAGAAACTTCGAGTACAGAATCTTGAAAAGAGATAGGATGAACATTTTCTTTTTTTATCCAAAACAAGGTTTTCCTCTCTAACTTATATTAATCAAAAAGATCTACCCTACCTTACTACATCATAGAGATAAAAGGGATAAGGCTATGAAGGAGGCCTCATTATCCACACTTTCGGTCAGATGGCGGGTCTTCATGAGCGTTGGTGGGTCTTGGAATGCTTGTCGAAGGCACCAGCAGATACCATTGGCTGATATTCAAGAATCACTCAACAACATATAAGAACAACAAAATATCAAACAATAAATCAAAAACAAAAATTTCTACGCTTACTAGTACAATCTAGGCTCTAGTACCACTGTTGGTCTAAAAGTAATTTGTAAGTAGAAGCAATAATTTAACGATTTTAGGATCTAATCTGAAACATGGATCATACCATAGACATACATTAAGATCGACGAAAAAATATATGTCAAATATATATTTAGAAGAATTCACATATTTAATATGAAACTGAACCAATATCCTCACTCTTTCATCATAGAAAAATTAATTAGGAAAAATAAGGTTTCCAAAAGTTCACCTTCTAATCATAATCCACAAAGTTCAATTAACTTAGTTGATTTTCTACTCTAAAATTTATCTCATGATTCAAAGAGGGAAAGGGAAAGGGAAAAGTCTCACTTTTCTCATACTTAGGGATGTCGACCAAGAAGGTATAAGAAGATTCATATTTCGGCCAGCCCTATTAGAATGTCATGGAGTGTTGTCTTAGGTTTTAGGTTACCATAATTAACACACAAGTTGACATAGTCAACTATAAACTAAGTCAAAAGTTCCCTTTATCTAATTAAGTGACCAATGGGTCGTTACCCATCACCTTATGGCTGGCCATTCATTAAGCTTGCAACACAAATCAAATTAACCAAATTAGCCCATTAACCATTTAATGTGTAAAGCAAAGAAAAGAAAAGCATAAAATTTTTGGCCACTCTAATGGGGTATTTATAATCCTCCATTAAGTCTCAGGTTTCTTAATAGAATTAGGTTTCCTTACACCAATTAAGAAAATTATGATTCAAGCCCACCTAATGTATGGTCGGCCTTGTCATGGGCTTTTAGTCTAAGCATTTTAATCAACCGTTGATTAATTTAGCATATGAAATCAAATTAACAAATAGTCCATTGGCCGTTTAATGTCTAATAGGTAATTATGGACCTTCTAGATACTTTTATAATAATTAAATAGACCTAATATATATTATTAATTTCTAATTAAATTAATATATTGTTTAGTTGTGTTAGAAAAGATACACGACATTATACTTAATAAATTAATAATTTACCATTTTGCTCATATGTTCACATTATAAGCCAAATTATGATTTTACCCCTACAATAAAAACTGTCCATTTCCTTATCCTTATGAAAAAATTAACTTAGTTACGTATGAACTTTGATGTTTTTGACCGATCAGGTCTTGCATCACGCTGGTAAGAGGATCTCATAGAATTTTATATAATCTAAATAATTAATTCAATCATCTCATGATTAATTAACTTAAAACACTTTTTAATCTAAGAAATTAATTAAATCATCTCATGATTAATTAACTTAAAATACATTTTAATCTAAGCAATTTATTCAATCATCTCATGATTGATTAAATTAAATCTCCAAGTCAAAATTGACTTCTAGCAAAGTGTCAAGGCTACGCGAGAGATGAGAAATAAGCATCTTCCGGAAGAACCCGTTGTGACTAACCACTGTATAATAATGACCCTTCTATCTAGCTAATGTCTCAGTTCATTCTAGGGTATAGTTTAATTGTTAAATCAAAGTACAAAAATCATATGAATTGTAAAATCTTTAATTAACATAGACGATAGATTTACTGAAACTCATTTCATATCATAATACATTGTAAGGATTTCATTCATCAATAAAATATACAACTCATAGGACATATTTCCCTTTAATACAAGTGGGATGGATTCCATCTTGATCACTCAAAGCCTCATGCAGGAGATTTTCGGAGATAACCTATGTGATAATTTACCTAAACTACCAATATCTTTCTTGATAATCCTATGACTGTGAATAATTTGTATCTTAGGTTTTAAGTAACTTGCATCTCAAGTGTCATTATCTCTATAAAGGCCTCAAGCACATAACCTAATATACTGAACTTTATCATGATATGCAATTAATGAACATATAATATTATTTCCAACATAATTAATAAACATGAAAAATGGTTGAATGCACTAAAACTAGTCATTTCAAAATCTAATTCCCATCATGTTAGGATGGCGATCTAACTTTTGTTGGAAAAACCTTTTTATTCAATGGATCCCTTATATTGTTATTTATATCCACTGTCTCCATATTCATGTTCACATTTTGGGTCACTATTGGATTAAATGAAAATACAGTAACAGGTGGTTGGACCTTGATGAGACCTTCGTTCCTTTTTGCTTGTACTATTGCGTCATAATCATTGTAGTCAACTACTACGAGATTATTAATGCTAGGAACCACATTGTGTCTAGTTATGAACTTTTCATCCCAAAAACCACTTTAATACTTCTAATGCTAAAGTATATTTAGCCTCTGCAAAGGATTTTGTAGTCGTTTTCTTTGGAACTTTTCCACTTTTACCACTCCTCTAATATAGGCAAAATAAACCAAAACAAAACTGATTCACTATCGTCAATATCCATTTGAAAAGTAGAGTACATGAAATCTCAATTTCAATTTGGACACTCCATGAAATTAAGAATAAATACTCAGTCCTTCTAAATCAATAAAGGACATTATTAGTAGCATTTTAATGCTTATTAACTTGATTACCTTGAACCTGCTTGTAACTCTTTCGTGCATAGTTATATCTTGTTACATACATAGTGTATGATATTCATGCTATAACTCTCCTTTTATATCTTTGTTGACATCTCTTAACAGAGGTGGACCCATGACTCATTGGGAAAAGTCATCTCTTGCAATCCTTAATGCTAAACATCTTTAATAATTTTATGTTTGAATGTTAATTTGGTCAAGCCAAGCAATCTTTTAAATCTATATCAATAGATTCTCAAAAAAATATTATTTATCTAAAATTATGGAGGGGTATTTTGATAATTATAATTTAATAGATTGCATTATAGCTACTTCATTCTCGAATGAGTATTATGTCATCCATATAAAGAATTTATGAACATTTTGTACTCCCTCTAACCTTCGTGTACACACAAGGATCATCTTGTCTGAATGAAATCAAAAGATTTGATCATTTCATCAAAATAGATGTCTGATTTAGAGATTCTTATTTTAATCCATAGTTGGATCCTTGCAGCTTACACAACTTCTTTGTGTAATTCTATGTGAAAAGCTCAAGTTGTATCAAATATTCTTTTAAATCGAGGTTACCGTTTAGAATAACGGTTTTTCACATCATCTTATCAAATTCTGTAATACAGGTAGTTGCAAGCATAAGCAATATTTGTGAATCCTTTAGGAACTATTCCTTTAGGTGGGGCTATTTCTCAGAATCTGAGTTAAAAATAGGCCTGAATGTATAGTAGGGTCATCATTAGTAACCAGACCCTAACTATGATTTTCTACTACATATCTATGTTGTTTGAGCTCACAAGATAAATACTAGATCTACAAACCCATTGTGCATTCTAAGATTACACAGTTGCCCTTTTCTATGGCATCTCAGATGTCTGTTCTATGAGTATAGATTTTTGGTTTATAATCATTTTGTGATTCTTGAATTTCTTCATGTTCTATCACACCCTAACTAGTTCTTTTGAAAAACAAATCTCACTACGAGAAGGTAGTGGTTTAAATATCACTACAAGAAGGTAGTGGTTTACATAATAAACATGTTATGTTATTGAGTATGGTGGAAATAATATCCTAACATCCATTTGGAATACCCCACAAAATAATACATTCTAAGCCTTGCCACCAATCATGTCTCCATATCATCATATAGTTCAATTACATTCTTCTACCACTACATATCTCATATGAATAACAAAAAAAAAGTAATCGAAAGGAATTCTATTTCATACATAGCAATAATATTCTTTGGTACTATTGAATAATTTATAGAAGATTAATCTGACTAATCGAACCAAAACTAATAAGGTATTCAATTCGATATTCTAGAAGTTGTCCCTTAAGATAGAATCAAATTCTTCCTTTTAACAAACGGAAATTTGATTATCATGCATTATAAACAAAAATTCTCAAGTTGCTATTTATTCAGAATTAATTGGACCTAATATATCCATAGAAGAAACTTTGTGAACTCTTGTTTCATTTGACTAATTTAATCAATTACGCCAAGAGTTGTTTGAATCATATAAAATTTGTCTTCCCTTCATCTATTCAATAGTGAGATAAGTTTAATCTTATTAAAATTTAGAATATACACTTTAACTGTTATCATAAAATATCTCACATTGTGAGACACTAAAAGGACTGTTCTTTAACTTTGAAGATAAACCTTCATTGTCAAATAGAAACAATACTTTAGATAAGAGCAAGTATATAATATATTGATCATTGATTTCTATATTTATGCCAAACGGTTAGGATGAGACCGAAAAAACCAAAGCAAAGGTAACAACTCTTTTTTCATTTGTTTCCTTTAGGTGTATTTTGTTTTTCTTTAAATTATACTACTTTTGAGACTGATTACATATCACATGCAGTATCTCACACCTTTCATAGAATAATTTAAAAGAAAGATTATTCTCAAACTTTGAATAATAATGAAACTTCATTATGGTTCAAAAGAGCGGCTTGGTTAAACTTTCATTTTTGTCTTCCAATTTTCATTTGCTACTATGATGGAAACTCCTTCCCATTTTATTTATCCCTTCCATCTTAATGAATATTTGAAACTCTATAACTACTTTGTAGATTATGAAATCAAATCGAATAATTAATAGATTAGTAAGTGAAACTTAGAGATTTAATAATTTTGAAATAAGTAATTGTTAATTAACTAATTCATTCTTTAAAATTTTAACAATTGTAAAACTTTTTCATATTACTTAACTTCTAAATGTCAAGACATTTTTCAACATTTATTCTCTAATAAGGGTTCCTTCTGGACATCATTAAATGAAATAAGGTATTATAGTTTTCATACATGTTTGAAATATTTATACTATTTATATATATTTAAGGTTATCAATAATCTCAATTACATATAAACTCATAATACTTTTCAAGCTAGTTATTTATTAATGCAAGTACAATCATTTCATCTCACTAATTCGCTTCAATCACTTTAATCAAGTGATATTTGTTTCACCAAGTACTCTTTAAGATTAAATCAATATGTTCATCACTAAGAACGATTCCTAGATTCCTAAGGCTATTCATTTTGAAATTTTGGTCCAACAAATTGATTTAACTTGTAAATGGACTTTAAAACATGGTTTTTTATAACTAATTACATGAATATAAATATAAAAATAATATACATAAATTTACATATAATATTAACTACCAAAATAAAAGATCCTTATAATTTCATTATCTCGCACTATTTTTTTATGAATTTATAGCACCCTTTTATTAAAAATGAGAAAAATTGTTTTTTCCTTTTGGGAAAAGGATCCGATCATCAATTATAATAATCCCACTTGTCCGTTGTCATTTATAATATGCACGAAAGTAGCAAATGCCTTTGAAGTTACATCTCATATAATCCCTTTGTCATGCATCTAAGAAAACATAACTTTACATGTCAGTAGCTAATTATATTATCTTATTTTAGCTAAACCCAAAACTTCTTATGAAACACAATGTATAAAACTAGCTCATACATTTATCTATGTCTACGTCTAAAATGATAGCACTACTAAGTAACTCATCATATCCTAAGATACTAAATGTATATACTTAGAATAATTATATATCTCACGTGTCTATAGCCAACTTATAATTAATATAAGAATCACATATATCATAATGTTTGGAAGACAGGTCATAAAACAATTTTATAATCAATTTCAGCTCAATGTTACCAAAAGATGATTTTGAAAACAAGTTTGGTCTCATCAATCAATACATATATATATATATATATGTATTATCTATATACTATCTAATAGATTTTTAAAATGGTATATATTTGAAACATGATGCATGTAAATTTAACAACTTAAATCATATACTTCTAATGCATAAATATGTTAAAAATTTAAATTATTCGTACATTATATTGTTCTACTTTTTCATGCATGATAATGCAACGTTCATGGAAATCTAAACAAGCTTTTAGATTTTATTAGTTACATTTTCAGTTATCTAATATAATTACGTTCATTGAGTATGTTTTAATTAAGGAAAACACAACGAATAATTAAAATATTTTCCTTAACACTTTAAGGAAAATTTCCAAAAATGTGGACTTTCCATATTTGGAAAGTATCCTTAATTGCAAAATTTAAAAACAAGCATGGTCTGATCAATCAATGCACATATATAATCTTTTGAAGGCAAGCCATAAAATAATTTTATTACCAACTTTAGCTTAATCTCATCAAAAGCTGGATTTTGAAAACAAGCATGATCTCATCAATCAAAATACATTTATATTTAATTCATGTACAATCTCATAGTGTTTAAACATGGTATATATCTTAAACATGATGCATGGATATTTAACAACTTAAGTCTATACATTTACAACATGAATTTGTTAAACATTCTAATTATTCATATATTATATTGCTTTATCTTTGAATGCTTGATAATGTAATATTCATAGAAATCCAAACAAGCTTTTAGATTTAATTAGTTTAGAATCTAATTACATTCATTGAGTATTTTTTTAATTCATGAAAAACACAACAAATAATTAAAACACTTTTCTTAACTCTTTAAGAAAAATTTTTAAAAATGTTAGGGGCTGTTTTGACGACATGTCATGATTTAAGAAGAGGGACAGCATGTCAAATCATGTCGAGTTTTTGTTTTTTAATTAATTTTTAAAAATTATAAAAAACACACCTAAAAATTAAAAAATTATATTTTCTCCCCTCTTCTCAAATTTCATGTTGCTGCCTCCACCGCCTGCACCACCAAAAAAAAAATTAGACGTCCATATCTCAATTGGAGAAGGTGGCAGAGGTGGCGGGGCAGAGGCGGCAGAGGCGGTGACATGAAGTTGGAGAAGAGGGAAGAAAATATAATTTTTGACTTCAGAGTGTTTTTTATAATTATAAAACGTTAAAAATATTTTACTATAATATATCAAATCATATCTACTAAAAATGTATTTTTTTTTTCAAATCATGTTTCAAAACATATTTTAAAATTTCCAAACAAACAGGCCCTTAATTTTCCATATTTTGAAAGTTTGCTTATTATGAGAGTTTATAAATAAGAATAGTTTCATCAATCAATACACATATACAATATATGGAAGGCAGACCTTTAAACAAATTTATGACCAACTTTGGCATAATCTTATCAATACACATATATAATATATGTATTGTCTCATAGTTTAAAAATGATGCATGCACATTTAACAACTTAAATCAAAGACATCTAATGCATGAATATGTTTAACATATATATCCATATTTTAATCTAATAACATCATGTTTTATGCTTTAAGCATGATAATGCAACATTCATTGAAATCCAAACAAGCATTTAGATTTAATTAGTTTAGATTCTTGGTTATCTAATATAATTAATTACATTCATCGAATATGTTTTAATTAATTAAAAGCACAATGAACAATTCAAATATTTTCCTTAGGAAAGTTTGTAAAAATGTTAACTTTCCATTTTTGGTAAGTTTCATTATTAGGAAAGTCTGAAAACAACCATTGTCCCATCAATCATTACACATATATAATGTTAGGAAGGCAAGCCAAAAAATAGTTTTATTACCAACTTTAACTTAATCTTATCAAAAGATGGATTTGAAAACAAGCATGATCTAATAAACCATACACATATATTTGTTATGCATATACCATCTCATAGTTTTAAAATATGGTAAATATGTGAAAAATGATGCATATACATTTAAGAACTTAAATCACATACATCTAATGCATGAATATATTAAATATTTTAATTATTCATACACTATATTGTTTTATCCTTTAAGCATGATAATGCAACAACATCCATCGATATCCAAATAAGCATTTAGATTTAATTACTTTAGATTCTTAGTTGTCTAATCTATGTATATTCATTAAGTATGTTTTAATTAATTAAAAGCACAACAAACAATTTAAATATTCACCTTAACTCTTCAAGGAAATTTTGTAAAAATGTTAACTTTCAATATTTGGAAAGTTTCATTATTAAATAAGTTTGAAAACAGGGATGATCTCATCAATCAATACACAAATATAATGTTTGGAAGGCAAGCAATAAAATAATTTTATTGCCAACTTCAACTTAACCACATAAAAATATGGAATTGAAAACAAGCGTGGTCTATGAATGAATATACATATATTCATCATTCATTGACTATCTCATAGTGTTTAAACACGGTATATATGTGAAATATGATGTATAGACATTTAACAACTTTAAGCACATACATATAATGCATGAATATGTTTGTTAAACTTTTTAATTATTCATATAATATATTATTTTATCTTTTAATGCATGATCATGCAACATTCATAGAAATCCAAACAAGCATTTAGATTTAATTTAGTTAAATTCTTGGTTATCTAATCTAAATACATTCATTGTGTATGTTTTAATTAATGACAATCGCAACAAACAATTAAAATATTTCCCTCAACTCTTTAAGAAAAGTTTCTGAAAATGTTAACTTTCCATATTTGTAAAATTTCTTTATTAAAAAAGTTTGAAAACAAGCATGGTCTCATTAATCAATACACAATTATAATATATGGAAGGAAAGCAATAAAATAATTTTATTATTAACTTCAACTTAACCATATCAAAAGTATATATGTGAAACAAGACCATATCACATGACCATTGAAAAATCATTGAAATTCTAAATTTGACTCAATTTAAAATGATTTTTTATATTTTATCCTCTTAATTTATTTGATGTTTTAACCCATTTTTTAAAAATCTTTATTTTTATTTCTTTTCCATTTCCATGTCATCCTCCGCCGCCCGCTACCACCAATATCTACTCGCTATCATTCAATTTTCTACTCAATTTTTTTTTTCAATTTTCCGACCTAACCACCACCAAAACTTCTATCACCTCCTCCATTTCCACTTGTACCAAAAATCTCTCCCTCTCTAGACAATAGAGAATGGGAATGGGTGCGGATTCGGCATTGACCAGAAATTAAAGTATCGGTCACATTTCACTCTTCATATTGAGGACGGAAATGTAGAAGACGGGAATGAGAATGTGAACAGGAACGGGATAGGAAACAATATCCACCTATATGGTGGTGGTGGCAATAGGGTCGAACAAATGGAAAAAAAAACAAAAAAACCTTAAGGAAAAAATCAAATTGGAGATGGGAAAAATTAATATTATTTTCCTAGCATTAGAGGTTGGCAATAGTAGTAGTAGAGAAAGGTGGTGGTAGGGTAGAAATAAGAAAGAAATATAAATAAATAAATAAAGTGGTTCATAAATATAAAAATTTAAATTAATGAGTATAAAAAATATAAATAATTATCTTAAATTATATTAAATATATAATTTTAATAATTACTTAATGTTAATATTATATACACATGATTATTTTATTTATATTTGAGAGAATTAAAAATTTATTATAATTTAAATTTAAAATTAAATATTAATTATAATTTTCATAAATTTTAAATTTTAAATTTTTGTTATAATTTATGTTAAAATTTAAAAGCTTATCCTAATTTTTTCGAATTATAATTATAAAATCAACGGGAACATATCAAGTCATTGAAAGTTAAATATAAATTTCAAATGTTTTAAAAAGATGGCCCAAAATATGAAAATTCAAATGAAAAAAAAATAGTCTAATTCATTTATCCCCATTTTTAGTAAATTAGTAACAACTTCTATGATGCTCAATCTGAGGGGTTCGTCCCAAATTCTTTTGACCTTTTCCTCCATATATCCTCCTCTTCTCTTTCCTTTTCCTACCCCAATCACAAATCCTGGAGAAACTGTTACATATATTGAATATATGTCACCCGTGTCAGAAAAAATGGTGGATCTCATTTCATGCTTACACTTCATATCTCCAACACAGATCACAATCTAAGTTTTCAACAATCCAGATTCGATTTGAGTTTCAAGCAACCCATAGTCAATTTAGGTGTGACCGTATGAGCCATCTCAAGGAAAATTCTGGTCATTCAAACTCGAAAGTATAGGCCCTGTTTGGCTAATCGTTTCAAAACATATTTTGAAATGTGCTTTGTAAAAAATATGTTTTTAGTAAATATAATTTGATATGCTATAATAAAATATCTTAATTCTTAATAATTATAAAAAAAAACACTTTTAAAAACTTAAAAATTATATTTTCAATTTGTTTTTTAATTTTTGGCCATTGCATTTACCGCCGAAAAAATTAAAATAAACAGAGCATTGAAATGCCTAGCTCCATTTCGATGCTTTGTTTTTTTCCAGTGGGAAAGAGGATGGAGAAGTGAAATTGGGAAAGAAATTTAAAAATATAATTTTTGAAATTTTATGAGTATTTTTATAATTATTAAAAATTAAATAAAAAATAAAAATATTATATAATTTGACATATTATACTCCTCTTTAAATTATGAAATATCGTCAAAATAAGTTTTGAAACCAAAACAGGCCCATAGATTTCTTATAGGTGCGAGCGACCAACATTTTCTTGAAACAGCTATAAAGATAAAATTTATAAAAGGAGAAGAACTAGGTAATAGTATAGTAATTTACCTTGAAGCTATGTATGGCGGCCTGTGAAATGAGGTGCTAGATGCCACCCAGAGTTCCCCCAAACACTTCAGTAGGAACAGAGTTACGGCCTAAAACCGATAAGCCCGACTGGCCCAATGAAGTGTTCATGAGGAACTCAAGGGAGCTGCTAGCGAGCCAAGACAGCAAGATAGCTAGTAAAAACCTCCTCTAGGGTTTGTCATGGGTTTCTCTTAATGTATACTAACGTATTTATATAGTGAAAGACCAATGCATAATGCTTAACATATAGAATTGCATGATATATATAGCCAGATATTATTCTCCAAAACAGAAGCAGAAAGGTTCATTTTTCTCTTTCTTTTTCTTTTTCTTTTTAGGAGTGCGTACGTGATGAGATCGTTAAATTCATTCATAAGAGGTTCTGAAGACTGAACCTGGTCTGAATTATGGATTACGTGCATGCATGCGATGTCTGGATAGAAGAAGAAGCATGTCATGTCCTATTCATCTCTTTTCCCTATTACAAGTTACAAAGATTCGGGATTGGAGGCTGATCTCCAAAATTTGGAGATCACAAAAGTCTCCAGATGAAGATTGTTAGATCTTTAAAAAATTCCTTACTAGCTTACCATGCAAATTACAATGAAATTGTCCCAAGTTGCGTCTAGGTTCAAATCTAGCTACTTCTTACACTTTGAAGCTTCTTTTACCAATTCCTAATTAACGCCTTGGATTTTCAAGGTCAATATAAGGAGCTAGCTGCATTTCTTATATATGGATCAGCATCCCCCTTATACATATACACGTAAATTAGGACCGACATAAAAATCATGGGTCTTCTAGAGTTCTTCGGCCGGAACACTTCATTGGGGGTGCTTATGGCGGGATGTGCACGCGGTGTGCCTACTGAAGTGTTTGGGGGAACTCCTGATGCCATTTGATATTCATTATATATTATAATGTCATCTATTAGTTTAAAAATGTATTGGTGAAGATTGATGAAAAGGTAAACCAACAAAGGGATTGTACTTCTTTTTCCCGTTAACACAGGTCACAGTGGAGTTATTTCGAACCTTTTTTTTTTCCTCCAGCTGTTGAAGGCTTGAACTTGTTTTTAATAATTTCTAGTGTAAATTTTGGCATCCTAATATGTTCTGGCTCAAATAAGTGCTCTATTGAAAGAATTCACGTATACATTCATAAGGAAACGAGAAAAAATACAATATAAGAATCATCATACAAGTACATGATCCACACAAACGTAAAATAACTACAACCCCATTTAATAGAGAAAGAGAAACTTTTCAATGCATAACATGACACAAACGTGTATATAAATATATATAAGTAAAGGAAAACACATGTGCTATATATATTTATATGTATGTCTGTATATATAACATCATATCATAGAACACTCCAGCGAGATATCTATAAGGCCAACTCCGTAATGAAACAAACTCATCAAGGACTTTCGGTTGAAGGTGGAGGAGAAAAGAATGGGATAGAAGGGAATGAAGTTGGGATGTTAGTAGGGATTGGGGGCATATTTGGAAGTGTTGGGATGTTTGGAATTCCTGCAGCTGGAATGCCCGAAAGTGGAGGTAGGGCTGCCGGTTTGGGCAAAGAGGGTAGGTTGGTCGGCAATGTAGGTTGAGGAAGGTTTGGAATAGAGGGTAAATTAGTTGGAGTGCCACTCGGGTTTGGCAAAGGCCGAATGGATGGCAGAGGTGGAAGAGTTGTCGGTTTAGGCAAAGGAGGCAAAACCGGCACATTAGGTGCGGAAGTTTGGAGAAGATTGCGGGCAGCTAGGCCTGCGTTGAGGTTTGAAAATGCTATAGCAACCATCAAGGATATGATGAATGAGTTGGAAGAGGCCATGATTAATAGATAGAAGGAATCACTTGTTGTTCTTAGAAGTGTTTGAAGAAGCTAAGGATGTTCTTGTGGGTTTGAGTAAAGAAAGCAAGGGGTGGTGTTGGGCTTATATAAGTAGAAGAATGAGCAAATTGGTTAGTAAATTAGGTCGGTAATTGGCTACCATGATTATGTGTACGTACATAAACAGTTGGGAAAGAAAAACTACTAGAGAATCCTTTTTGTTTGTTCACCTTCTCCCTCAATTTCTTGCTCTTTAAGAAACCTCTACTATGAAATTTCAATTGCTAACTCAATTAGGCAACCTAATAGTTAGATCCCAACCTATACTCATCCATTCTGTAAACCTGTCCGAATCAGTTTTATTTATTTATTTTCTTTTTCTTTAGTCAAAGTGGAATTATAAGGAGGTAAAGTAACATGGTGGTTCCCCCAACCCCCCAACCTGAAGAAATAGTTTTCAGTCGCATATATCCGACTGGACTCGTCTCCGTTAGGGATTTGATGCCGAAGAATCTCCTGATGGCGTTTCTGGTGGATTTTACTCTATGACAAGAGTTCTTGACATCGTTTGTGGTGGAATTAGTTCCGTGGAGCTCACTGGAGGCTCTCTGACAAGAGTTTGTGACAGTAACGGCTGCCATCAATCACTACAACGGTATTAATGTATGTGTACTGCGAGTTATGTTCTTTACCTTGTTTTTTTCAGTTAGTTGATTAACGATTAATCTCTGTTTAAATTTTGAACTGTTTCTATGATGTAGAATTCAGACTTCCGACTCTTGGAGATTGTGAAGGCTAACTCTGAGAGAGTCGCTGGTGTTATTTTTTATATCACCTAAACGGCTCAGAGGCCTGCGGATTCAGCCCCTACTACTTTCGAAGCCAAAGCATGGGACTGTATAAAGCCGGGTTTGTATAAAATCATCATATGCAGGGTCAAAGCCACCGGTAAAACATCGAAGGTGCAAGGCCGGATTTGTATGAAAGCATCACATGCAGGGTCAAAGCCATGGGTCAATCATCCAAGGTGCAACTTTCAAACCCAGAATTCTATTTTGACATGTTTCTAGCATATGTTTCGAATGTATTAATTAGCTGACATTGCGCCTTTTTTTTTTTTAAATATTTTTAACTTAATTTTGTATTTGTCATATATATCATTGTTCTTGCTGTTTTATGGAACTTAATCTGTTAGTGGTTTCTCTTACTATTTTCGTATTAGTTATATGCATGGTTATAACTTTTATACAACTTGCTGTATCGTAGGAGGAAGAACGCCCTCAAAACTCAAAAGAAGCAGAAGATATAAGAGGTACAATTATTTTCCATGTTCTTAAATCTTAATGTTAATTTGGTAGTTGTCTCAATCAAGACTTGTCCACTCAGCCTAAGGTTTGCATTTGTTGATTTGATTAATCTGAAATGTCCTTATTTTGTGGATTTATAGTTTGGTATGGTCTATTTGTTTCTTCCTGCCAAATGTCTTCTTTACGATGCGTATTTGTTATCTTATAGATTGTATTAACTTGCTGCAAAATAGTCAAGGCAGTTGAAAGAAGCAGAAGATAGTCAAGGCAACAGTTGCTTGAGAATTCTCTTTGTATTTAAATGCCAATAATAATTAGGATTTGTCTTAATCAGGATTGTCTACTAAAGGTATTTTAGAACCCACGCAATGTATTAACTTAATTGTAAACTAATTGCTCTATCCGATGTCTTTGTTAGATCCTGCTTTTGCTTTGGTGAGAGGGCTGTTAGTTATTAAGGTTGTGCAGAATTTGGATACCCGGATGTACTACTGATATCCAACCTGTCCAATAGGTACGAGTTGGGTAGATACCTGCCTGACTCGTCCAGGCTGTCTGTCGCTATCCAGTTGGTCGGAAAGTGTCCAGTCTATCTCAAATAGGTTGAAAAGCAATAATACAAGCAGTCAAATTACAAGTTATGTATCAGATCCATATGGATTAAGGTTTCATCTCATTATTCTTCATGGCGAATCAGTTTATTTCTTTTTTTTTTTGTCAAGCAATGTAACCCATGAATAACAGAAATGGGTTTTGCTCGTTTACTAGATATTACACCTTTTACGCATATTCTGTGAATCTTATAGATCAACTGTTGGATATAGCCCCGGCATGTGTGTTCTCCCACTTCCATTAGAATCAGCACTATCGTGTAATGGTGACTGCAGCTCTCCCGAGTGAGATGATTTTCGGGATTTTGGGTTCTTTGGAGATGCTCCATATGAATCATTGGAACTGCTAGTTGTGGTATAAAAAGATGAGGTGGGCATTCCATGAACCTTAGGTAATCCCGTGGGGTCTGCACCTGAGCTGTTGTAACCCTTTTCACCTGTTTCAACTTCCAATGGCAATTCCTCCAAAGCCTAAGAATCAAGAGAGAGCAAATCTTAGTTGAAAATTTTCAATTGGATCTTATCTTATTTATGTCTCACAAGCAGATTAAGGATGTGTTTGTTTCCCCTTTTCATAATCTCCAATTTTCTAAACTTCAGTTTGAAATTAATTTAACATATGATGTATCGAGTTTCACAAAACAATTAAATCCAATATACAACATTCTAATTTCCTAAACTCCAATTTGAAAACTTTCCCTAATCCTACAGCATGAGGCAAAGTTTTATTTAGACACATTGTTACCTGCCTAGTTCCATATGAGTAAAAATATCACTTCTTATTAGGGAGCACATACCCGGTAAGCCTGCTGAAGAACTCGGAGTCTTTCTCGTGTCTGCTTTCTCTTCATAGCCACCTCCTCAGGCTCCTGCAACATCTCTTCAAAAATGTTTTCTCTGTTTAGCAAAGAAAACAAAAGTATAGAACACCATAAATTAGTATTTGATGTAGTTGGTATTGATTATTAGCAGCAATAAGAAAGCAAATATGAAAAGCCAGTACGCCTCCGTCCTTATTTACCTGTAAAGCTTTTTAATGAAGACATTGTGCAGCTCTCTCTTAGTATGGTTAACCTGGATTTCAGATCAATCATAGGAAAATTATAAGAATCAATGGAGCCCTTAAAAGAAAAAGTTTTGACTAGAGATTTCACGGTGATGTTAAGAGTTACCAGGAAGTGCATAATTGCCTTAGGTACAGAGTCCTCTATGTTCTTCCTGACAATGTCATAATATGATCTCAACAACAGTTTTGTGATTGCAATTTCAACATCCTCATTCTCTGAATGGCTTTCAGAAGGCCTCAAGGTAGTTGGTGGCTTAAAAAACACCCAACACAGTTATTTAAAAATTTAGATTGAAGCATAGCAGCAAGGTAGACATGGACACAGTCAGTACCTCTCTCAAATGTATTGTTGAGAAGGCATGCTCCATGTTTTGAACAGGTTCATTAAATAACTTGTTTACTGAGTTCTCTTTAGCAGAATTACAGTCACTTGAACCAAAAATTGATGACACCTAATTTGAACCTCCATTACTTCCTGATAAAATTCACCAAAGGTGAGTTGAAAAGCTTTTGAAGAAAGGCAAAAAACAGAGCAATGATCCAACATGAGTTGAGTGTTGAAGGAAAAGAATGTAAACCATGCCAACTCCTCTAGGACTTGCAAATCTACAAGTTTCGCCTACAGCCTAAAGTGACATTAGTGCCATCTTTAAGCCACTCAAACGAATAAAATAGTAGTCTCTTATTCCTAAAAGAATAACAAAACACAGTAGGTCCAGTCACGTTCTGTACAAGACTAGGAGCCTGGAAACTCTCAACTCCCTTTAATGCCTCTTTCGAATGCGACGTTTTTTAAACTCAACAATTTGTTTACTTCTTTCCAATTCACAGCCAAACAACCCTGTTGGAGATTCCGTGATTCTTGCCTTAGTTGTAGGTAGATTATTGTTTCCAGTTTTTTTAGGATAGTTTGTTTTTTTGTATTTCCTGGTTTGTAGGATCTGATCCTAGATTCTAGCTGGGATCGGTTTTGCTCTTAGGTCTTTAAATATTTAAGAGATTTATGAATAAAAATAAGTTTCCGAGAATTCTTTTACCTCTGATTTCATGGTATCAGAGCCGGCACTTGGCCTGATTTATAAATACTATAAGGCAGCTGCGATGAAGTCTGCCTTCACTGGTTAGAAGGAGATGTCGTCGGAGGTCGCCTCGGAAAGAACCACAGAAGCAGGTTCTAGTCTGCAGAGAACAATGACTTCTCTTCCTTCTCTAGATACCTCACGAGGAATTACTATGACGGGACATAGGCTTAATGGACGAAATTATGTCCAGTGGGCTCAAAGTATGGAAAGCTTCATCAGAGGCAGAGGGAAGGATGAGCTCTTAACTGGAGAAATTATAGCTCCACCCCAAAAAGATCCAGCACTTAAAACTTTGGAAGGCTGAAAACAAGATTGTCCTGACCTGGTTGCTAAGTTCTATGGAACCAAACATCAGTCAAAATTTTATGTTTTATGGCACGGTAGAAGAGCTATGGAGGGCAGTAAAGATGGCATACTCCGATCTTGGAAATTCTGCAGAGTAGTTCTCTCTGGAAAGTACGTTGATCGATCTGAAGTAAGGTAATATTGATGTGACCGAATACTACAATACGATGTCTCGTTATTGGTAACAGTTAGATGTGTTTGAAGAGCTTGAGTGGTCCTGAATAAAGACCAAAACAGCCAAAGTAGTTCCATGACTGATAACTCAGCACTCCTGACTAGAGGTTTCAGCCCCAAAAAAGAAGAAGGTCGTGGACGTGGAGGCTTTAACCCTCAACAAGGAGAAGGCCGTGGACGTGGGAAGTGTTCCTGGTACGACTACTGTAATAAACCGGGTCACACGAGAGAATCTTGTTGGAAGATACATGGTAAACCAACAAGTTTACCATGTCTCAGAGTAACAGCCACCAACCATTTTTAGCAAAGACCAGCTAGAGCAACTGCAGCAACTATTCTCTCAAATGCAGCAGAATTCGGAACCTCCTTCCTCCGCACCAAACTGCCTGGTCGCTCTAAGAGGTAATTTTCCAGCTCTAAGTGTGAAAAGTATTGATCCCTAGATTGTAGATTCAGGGGCATCCAACCATATGACTGGTAACTCCCAATTTTTTGTGACCTATTCTCCATGTGCTGGTAATAATAAAATGAAAATAGCAAATGGAACATAATCACCAGTGGCTGGTATTGGCTCAGGAATCATTTCAAAAGATATTATACTATAATCTTTGTTACATGTACCTAAATTATCATGCAATTTAGTGTTTATCTCTAAGTTGACTCGAGATCTAAATTGTATAGCTAAGTTTTCCCCTTCTCACTGTGAGATTCATGAAATACTCTCCGGGAGGACGATTGGCAATGCTAGGGCGTGTGAAGGGTTGTACTACTTTGAGAAAAAAGACTCCTTAATTGGACAAGCTCATACCACTAGTTTAAGTTGTGATTCTTCTCCTAGTTTTCAAGAAATAATGTTCTGGCATAAACGATTAGGCCACCCTAGTTTCCCTTATTTACAAAAATTGTTTCCCATGTTATTCAAGAATAAAAGTCTTAGTTCTTGTAAGTATGAAATCTGTCAATTGGCCAAACATACTCGTATTCCCTATCCTTTCCAGCCATACAAATCCTCCCATCCTTTTTATCTTGTTCATAGTAATGTGTGGGGTCCTTCCCGAGTCCCTACTATCACTGGTACCAAATGGTTTGTAACTTTTATTGATGATCATACCCGTGCGTGCTGGATTTATTTATTAAAGGAAAAATCTAATGTAGCAATGACCTTTAAGCAATTTCATGTGCTTATATAGAATCAATTCCAAACATCCATTCAAATCTTACGTACTGATAATGATGGTGAATATTACAACTCGGTTTTAGGAGAATACTTCAGCAAAAATGAGATTTTTCATCAAAGTTCTTGTTCAAGAACCCCACAACAAAATGGCGTGGTCGAACGTAAAAACAAACACCTTTTAGAAACCACTAGAGCCCTCATGTTTGAGTATTTTGTACCTAAGCAATACTAGGGAGATGCCACTCTTACCGCATCCTATCTCATTAACCGCTTGCCTACCAAAGTTCTAGACTACTAAACACCTCTTGACACCCTTAAATCTTATTTCCTTTTCTTACGCATCTTCACATCTCTCCCTTTAAAAACTTTTGGTAGTACTTGCTTTGTTCACATTCCAGCTCATAGTCGTAGCCAATTGGATCCTCGTGCTTTTAGGTGTATATTTCTAGGATACTCAGCTCATCAAAAGGGGTATAAATGCTATTATCCTATACAAAGGCGGCTCTTCATTACTCTAGATGTCACCTTTTTTTAGTCTCAACCATACTACACCAAAAATTCTCTTTTAGGGGAGTATTCGGGTATTGAGTCAGTTGCAGAAAATTTTTGGACCACAAATCCACCTAAGTCCAATCCTTCATTACGTCCAGCCACATTTGAGTCACTTCCTTCAAACTGAAACATTTATGTCACCAGAAAAAGGGAACTAGGGGAAGAACCACAAACTGAGCTGCATGTTTATACAAGGTGAGAAAAGAAACAGTCAATACAGTCCTTCACACCTCGACAACATAGCCATGAGTCCACCCCAAGAGCTGTTAATCCTGCTACTCCACGGGTAGATGTAACTGAGCCAATTTTTCTTAAGGAAGAGGTTGGAACAAGTTTAGAAAAAAATTCAAGTCCAGAGCTACCAATTGCTAAACGAAAAGGGGTACAAGCTTGTACGATGCACCTATTTATAACTTCCTATCACATCATAATCTGTCACCTTCATTCCAAGCCTTTGTTTCAAAGATTGATGAGATAGAAGTTTCTAACAATATACAAACAACCCTAGATAACCTAAAATGGAGAGAAGTTATACTTGAAGAAATGCATGCTTTGAAAAAAAATCAGACTTGGGAGATGGTAAATTTGCCGAAAGAAAAAGTATTGTAGGCTGATGGGAATGTAGAGAGATATAAGGCGTGACCGATCAATCGCGAAGGGGTTCACACAAACATTTGGTATAGGTTATACCGAGACATTTGCTCCTGTAGCAAAACTCAACATGATACAAGTCCTCCTATCACTTGCGGCTAATCTAGACTAGCTGTTGAATCAACTGGACGTGGAGAATGCATTTTTGAATGGAGATCTAAGTGAGGAAGTGTACATGGATGTGCCACCTGGGTTTGAGCACACGTATGACAAAGATATGGTGTGCCATTTGAGGAAATCACTCTATGGGTTGAAGCAATCACCAAGAGCGTGGTTTGATCGTTTTTCCAAATCGATCCAAAAACACGGGTATAATCAGGGACAAACTGATCATACCATGTTCTTCAAACATACTCCAGGGGCAAAGTGACTCTCTTGATAATATATGTTGATGATATAATTGTGATTGGGAATGATGAGATGGAGATAGACTAGTTAAATAAGAAATTAGGAACTGAATTTGAGATTAAAGGCCTGGGAGAACTAAAGTATTTTTTAAGGGATGGAAGTCGCAAGGAAGTAAAAAGGGTATTTCGGTATCACAGAAAAAATATACCATTGATTTGTTGAAAGAGATAGGAATGCTGGGGTGTAAACCAGCTGAAACACGATTGATCCGTATAATAAACTTGGAAAAGATGAGGAAGGAAGTCCAATAGATAGGGGGAGATACCAGAGATTGGTTGGGAAGCTTATATACCTTTCACATACTCTACCAAATATCGCCTTTGCAGTTAGCATGGTAAGTCAATATATGTATTCACCCTATGAAGTACACCTAGACTCTGTATACAGGATTCTTAGATACCTCAAGAAAACTCCAAGACAAGGTTTGTTGTTTAAGAAGGGAGAAGAACGTAGTATTGAAGCATTTACTGATGTAGATTGGGCCGATTCTATAGAAGATAGGAGGTCAACTTCGTGGTACTGCACTATGGTATGGGGAAACTTAGTGACTTGGAGGAGTAAGAAGCAAAATGTGGTAGCTAGGAGTAGTGCAGAAGCTGAATTCAGGGCATTAGCGCATGGTACATGCGAGCTGATTTGGTTAAAAAGACTAATGTTTGAGCTCAAGGTGTGGAATGAAGGACCAATGAAGTTGTACTATGACAACAAAGCAGCCAGCATTGCACACAATCCGGTTCATCATGACCGGACTAAACATGTAAAGGTAGATAGGCACTTTATTAAAGAAAAAATTGAAGAAGGCATGATCTGCATAGTTTATATACCCACAAGTCAGCAAACAGCAGACATACTGACAAAGGGGCTTCCTAGACAAGGCTTTGAAGGTATGGTTAGCAAGCTAGGCATGACTAACATATTTGCACCAGCTTGAGGGGGAGTGTTGAAGATTCTGTGATTCTCTCCTTAGTTGTAGGTAGATTATTGTTTCCAGTTTTTTTAGGATAGTTTTTTTTTTTTTTTGTATTTCCTAGTTTGTAGGATTTGATCCTAGTTTCTAGCTGGGATCGGTTTTGCTCTTAGGTCTTTAAATATCTAAGAGATTTATGAATAAAAATAAGTTTCAGAAAATTCTTTTACCTCTGATTTCAAACCCCACACATATGCACCCAAAAAAGAAAACAGAAACATAAGCATAAAAAAAATGTGAGACATGGCAAGATTACCAGAGGATGCAACTTTTTCACTATCCGCTGTAGGCCGAACAGCCTGTCAATCAAACAAACAAGATCAAACTTACATATTAGATCCCCTGATTAGCAACAAATCATTCAAAAAAATCTTCATTTTGGTAGTAGTAGTATTATATCATCTCCGCATCTACTTATAACAGTATATACAAACTAAAACAATAAATATGTAATCACTCAAGTTGTTTTCACACTTATTTGCCTAGTAAAAATACAACTATTTTATACTTGATCAGCGACAATCCCATTTGCTTGTCTGGCAAGAATTGCCCGAGATTTCAAACTTCTCTCAGATGATTGTCCCTTATCTTCAATTACACCATCCTAATCAAGTAATCACAGGAAATTAGAGAGAAAGAGAAAGAGAGAGCAGCTAAGTGCCACAACCAGCTTAAAAAGAAACTGTGCCAAGCATGCAAGTCCAACATAGTAGTACATAATTTACCTTCTTCCTGGAAATAGGCAAAGGAACCCTAGAAGACTTGACATGCTGCAATGCAATCTCTACAGCCTTACTCCCACCAATAAAATTTGCGTGTGAAGTGTTTATGTAGTCCATCTGCATAATTTAAACAAAAACATGTAATTTTTCTGTAATCCTACATCCAATTCAGCAATGAAGACTTTTACCTCTACTTCATGATTTCTTGTCAAACAACATACCCAAAAGGTATGGTTTCTAAAATGGAATCCAGTTACAAAGTTGATAGTTGTAGCAAACACAAATCTAGATCATATGATTTCATACCTCCATCTCAATAATATGTCCAATCATTGTCTCTGAGGGTTCAAGACCTTCTCGTAGGAAGTTCCCTATAACTTCATCCATGCGCTTCCTCAGAACAGGGAACCGCTGCAGCTCATTCGCTAAACAGTAATGGCTAATCTACAAAAAGAGCAATCATATTTGAGACCAAAAGCAAGGGATCGGCAGCAATAATAGCAAAAGAAAGATGTAACAATCCAATACCTTAACTAACTCATCATATATGAACCTGGCACATTGAAGGCTAGGATCTAATAAACGAGCTATTTGCCTCCGAATAAGAACTTCAAAAGGCACCTAAAATCAAGAGATAAACATAAAAACCAAATATTCTTGTATTCCTTTTCCATTCCTGGGTAGTAAATATTTGAATCCAGTGACTGGAGATAAACAGTTAGTCAAAATATAGAAGGAAAAGCAGAGAAATTAAAAACATACTTCCGGTACAAATAATGCAGATTTAGGACCAGTTGCATTCTGAATGGCAGTTCGAATATCATCACCAGTTAAGTCCTCACATGGATCAACTTCCTGCAAAAACCATGAAGGCAATTGAGCACTTTTTCTTTTACCTTTGACAGCTTTAACCATTTGTACTAGAACCATAGAAGAAATCACATGAGAGATGTATATAATTAAGATAACGCTAATTAAATTCTCCATCCACCAAATCAATCACTAATGATTCCCTGAAGAGGCTGCGTGATAAAATTCATTCTCATAATAACCTTTCAGTCATCTTATTCACTGGAAGATTCAATTTTAATCTTCTTAAAAGGGAAAATAAAAGGAAGAGAATAAGCTAATCTCAAAATGGTTTTGGAATTGGTGCACCTTTTCTCTCCTTCACTGATCTTGTATACTAGATGAGTAGATCACACTTAAATAAAATATTGTTATCACAAAATGCTACTGCTTATAAAAAATCAAACAAATATTTTTAATCAATCATAAGTTAATATCCTACAATAACATATGTGCTTGTGTAATGTTTACCTAATAAAGAGTTAAACACAAGAACTATCATTAGAGTAGACGTCTTGTAGCAACAATAATACAGACCTCTAAGCTCTTCACAAAAATTGATTGAAAAATGTAGTGAATACGAGCTCCGCCAGAGAGCTCGGATGTTGACATGTCTTCATACTTTCCCTCAACCATTGAAGAAAATGCTGTTTCCAACCAGAAAAGCATAGTCATTTTATTGAGATTAGGCAGGCAGACAACATAAAATTATACAAGAAACCAATGGCTTCAGCAGGGCCGTCTGCAAGTTGCATAATTCGAAACAATAAATGCAGGAAACATTCACACTACCTTCAGAATATTTTGAAAGCATGTTCAAGAGAAGAGCTCCCTGACCAGCCTATTAATTATGAAAAGATGAAAATAAGTAATCAATAGCCAGGATGCTGAGGAATCAAATGGTTAGATATTAAAGTATACATGTCCTATAGGGGTGAACTATATCTTCAAGAGAAGCTCCAACTTCGTGAAAAACAGGTTCTTTAATAGAAAATAATGACGAGTTCAAAACCAGTTTATTACCATCAATACATAGAAAGTAAACAAGCAAGTACCAGTGAAAATACTTTTTTCAAGGAATAACTGCTCAGTCACTGAACTTATGCATTATGCCAGAACCTCATACGCAAATAACAGAAAACTCTTAACAAAATAACAGGGAGAAAATTAGCAAAGAATGATCAAAGGAAAAAAAAGCAAACCTTTGATTCTGTGATGACTCCAAAGCTTGCATGCTCTTTGGCTGTAGAAACTAGAGCAGAACTTATGCGTGACTTCAATCCAGGATAAACTGCCATGATATGATTTTTTAGAATCTGCAAGAATTTGACCAATGGATAAGGATCCCCTCCATGTAATGTAGCTCATCATGAGTTCAATTTCTCATAAAAATTCCAGATAATCAAAAATGAATTTAGAAGGTAAGAAAATATGGCATGCGAGAAATAGAAACACAACTGAGAAATGCCACAAGCACAAGGTTGACTCCTAGACTGAAAATGTATACCTCGTTTAATTTCTTTGCCAACTGAGGAACACCACAGCGATCAGCTAAACTATTATATACCTACATCATCAAATAATAAAGTTCTATATGATATGTGCTGAGGAATCCAATTCAAATAAGAAAATCAAAGGAGTATGATCATACTGGACGACTACGGAAAAATTTCTCCTCCGCCAAAAGTGCATCCTTAATACTTCGGTTGAGCAGAATATCCTGTTTTGAGATTAAATCAAGGCTATAAAAAACTTTATTAACAAACCAAACATGCTAATTTGCCTCTAGCCAAAGGTAATTGAAGAGGATGTTCTCATTAAAGATGCATCTCATGTAAGCCCTATACGATATCGTGTAATGAGCCAAAAACCACTGGACAGCTGAGCTGCACAGCTGAGTGGGACTCTTCTAGTTGCGTGCCCTGGTTGCTATTGGCTGTTACACTACCTAGCTAGTGTCCCAAGCTATAAAAGACATGACCTTTTGTTACACAGAATTATGAACAAATAATTGAAATTGTTTCACATTTTTTACCTGATTGAGAATATTACACTACTAATCGTGGTACCACCATTGGCCTGCCTATCCAAGCTACAGATGAATTCACTAACCACATCATATAGAACTATTTCTATGATATTAAAACTATTTCAAGCTAAAATTTAAAGCCAGCTATATCCACCTACTCCTTATCCAGTTTATATAGACATAAAAAAATTCTTATCTTATCGCTCTATAATGGCTCTTAAATCATTTAAACTAAAGGGAAACAGATTATAATGTATGATCCCTGCCAATATCAGGTACAAATAAGTCATTATGAAATCCAGGAAGGTTTCAACCCTAGCGGGTAAAGGGAAAACCCCTCCTTAGCTGACATACAACAACATTGACTACTCTTTTCCAGTTCACGTCAAAATTTATGATTACCTCCTGACTGCGATTCACAACCCCTATGTAGCCGAGTCGTAAGGGAATTATTTTTCCCAGCAATAGATTACGTGCATCTGTACCTCTGTCCATAATATCCAACTGCAATTGCAAAATAAGGCAAACAAAACAAGGGAACCAAAAACATCTTGCAAAAGTAAATGGAAGACAAATTAACTAGACTGCACCTTTGTAATGACACCGATTGTTCTTACTCCTGTGAGCAGAAAAATATAGAGTAAGAGGAAGACAAGTCTGAATTACATGGTAAACAAGGATGCAAAGTAACAGAATTCACCATCAGGGTCAGCATTTCCTGCAATCTGGAGAGCATCTGAGTTCGCTAGATCAGAATTTGCCAGGGTGACAGCAAGAATTAAACAGCTCGGAACCTTGATATATGACATGATCATGGTTCTAATCCGTGCTTCTATATCAGAAGGCTGATCCCCAACTGGAACCTTTGTTATACCAGGGAGATCAACAAGTGTAATATCAAGAACATTTGGTGAAAAAATTTTCAAACGAATCTGCTTGTCTGAGACCCCTTTGTGTCCTCCTGCTTCGCTGTCAGTCTCCGCCTACAGCATATTAATATAGCAACCTGAGAAGTTTAACCTGAAAAAACCAATTAACTATACTTAAGCATCACTACATACATTTTATACGTCCAGTTGCTGAGAAAGCTTAATTACGTTAAACTTGCCTCCGCCTCACATGATGTGCCCATTATTACTAACATTAAGGAAAAATCTACGTCTAGTGCAATGAAAACAACGAAAATCAATTTTCAAAATTATCTCTTCTTCTGCACATTTCACTCACAAACCACTCAAATACCAACTCCATTCCCACCCGGATCCAAACAGAAACCAAATTAACAGCAAAAAGACCTCAAACCTCACCTGAATTTCCCTCCGAATCTCAGAGAAGTCATTGAACCGCTTCCCCGGTACGTGCAAGAACTCACCATACTCCTCCTCATTCTTCGTATGCAGCAGCTGGAGCACCAATGGCCGCCGCGTACAGATATCCGAACCCCTAGGTAAGAAATCCCGGCCAACTAGGGCCTCTAGCACACTGGACTTGCCGCTGCTCTGACTTCCGACGACGGTGACCTGAGGTAGCTCGATGGTGGACTGACTCCCGACCTGAGCGAAGATGTCCTGGAGCCTGTTGACTAAGGGGATCACTGAGTTCCCCAATGGTGCAGCAGCTGAGGGAGATGATGCCACTGCATCATCCGCCATTGATGGTGATGAAGAAGAAGATGATGATGCTGGATTATTAACTGAACTGTAGGGTTTTGAAGATTTCGACAGAGACAGCGAAGAGGTTTGAATTTCTTTTTATTTGATGAGAGTCCAATTATCGCGGGGCGGGTCACTTTTTTTGCAATTTGATTCGAGTTTAAACTTTTCGGCGCTTCAGTGAAGAAGGAAGTAGAAACTAAAATGCGCATTCTGTGAGTACGGAATTAAACTGCGCACAGGAACGGTGGAGTGCGGTGCTGATCGATCCGCTCACGAATCTGCCACCGTCAGATCTTATTTGGTTATCGACACACAGGAACCCGTCCCCTTCATTTTCTTTTTTTTCTTTTTTTCTTTTTTTCTTTTTTTTCTCATTTTAAAATCGTAATGCTCCCGGGTTGTTGGAAAACAATTTTCGCCTTTTCGACCTTCATCTTCTTCGTATACAAAGACTACTTGTGCGGATCTCTTCGCCGCTTCTCATAGGAAACCATGGCTCGTCGAAGCTCAGGAGGAGGTGAGCTTCAGAATTCAGAACCGTTTGTTTTTTTTTCTTTTTTTTCCTTTTCTTTTACCCTGCCTTCATCTCTAACTTGTTTATCTCAAAAATTTTCCTATGCCCCACTTCTGTTTCTAGGGCTTTTCTTAGTCCTAATTCAAACTCTTGTTTTCATTGATTTTATTAGCAACTGAATGATATGGTTTGTTTTTTGTTTGGTGATTGATCACAGCCTATTATCATACGCATTTGGTTTGAAGGAGTGTTAAATAAAGGAAGTGTTAACTCCTGTCGGAGTATCCGGATGCCCAATTAAGAACAATCTATTATCTGGAGAGATGAATAATTTTAACAAAAAGAGAATGTAAACCAAAACTTAGTAAATAAATATTGCACAGTTACATTTTTAGGACAAGACTTTTTTGTAAACATGCACAATTAGAAAATAAATCATTATCAAAGTTCTAATATAATATACTAACTTCACACTAAAGAAACTCACATAACTAAATCAATCATTATATTCATATCATTTCCCACCACCTATGTCAAACATATCAACTGCGTAATACTATAATTCGACAACCTAACACAATTAAAACATCACAATGTAACCATGCAACGGTTCACATCATCACACACAAGTCGTCAGTTATATATTATCCTACCATATACGGATATAATACTAGTATACCCGTGTGACTTCGCACACGTTATATATATATATATATATATAACAGATCAAGGTGCATCAAGGCTATCATCACTGATGATAGCTACAGCTATCCTGACGACTTGACACTCAATCAGATAATATGCAATCGTATCGTAATCAAATTCATATGCACAATCGCACCCATTAATCATTCAATTCCTTCATGATCACAATACTTAAGACAACCATGTCTTCACAAAGAGTTCATGTACATATCATGAAACGTGAATATACTTTAAATTCAATATAAACTTAATTTCCTATATGTTTGTCCCGACTAATGCATGCCCCTTGTTTTTTTGTTCAAATAATCATTTAAAACCAAGTTTTTCATAAAACCACTAATATGACGAACCATTACTTTCAATCACTTATATCCAATAAGCAAATCATAAACTACCATATCCAATCAATTAATTCCCATGAAATAATTTATCATACATGAAGGATTTGAAATACTTTATGTAACCATATAACATTTACTCACAGTATGATACATCAAAATTATATATTAAAAAAAAAAGCGATTCAACGGGACTCCGGCGGAGGGGAACTCGATGAACCTATTTCCGAAAAACAAAGAATTTATAATTATAATTCCAGTAGTAAATAACTATATGACTAAATAAGAAATTTAGATTCGTCTTCTTCAATGTACAATACTAGTTAGCCGATATTAAAGCTAATTTAACTTAATCAATTGATCATATTTATAACTTCAATAGTATAATACAACCTCTTACACATTATGTTTAGTTCCTCAATACTATAATTCTAATAAAATTGCTTGCTAACTTTGTAGTCAATTCCGATAATAGTTTGACCAATCCTGACATAATCCTTCATAAGCCCTAATTGTCTCAATTCGATTTTGTTTTATGAACTAATATTATACTAATATAACATTACTTCAACTTTACTATGATCGCTTTCATTTACCAACAACTCATATACAAAACCATCTCTTTCGTCATTTCCCTCACCTCACATTAATATACCCAATTTTTGAAAAATTCCAAATTATCTCAATTTGATTCCACCAACTTGAATTCAATATTAATCCATCTATACCAAGCTATTAAACTATCAAAACACATTTATATAGGCCAAGAAGAACAAATCAAAAATTTGAGAATTTAGGGTTCCTGACTTAATTTGATTTAACAACTCAAATTCATCCTTATTCTATCAATATCAAACTATCATCGTACCATAATTTCTAACATCCAAGCCAAAAAGAGAAATCGAAACTTTTGGGGATTTAGGGTTGTTACTTTAGATTCGACAATAGAGGAGGAATGATCCGATTTTTTTCGAAATTGAGGAGGGAACCAAGCTAACCACGAGTAGAATTTGAAGAAGCCACCATAATTCAAAGATCTTAGCCACGAAAATTGAATTTGCATAAGGTAGGGAAAGAGGGCGAGAGAAGTGAAATTTTTTTTTCTTTGTTTTTCTTTTCTGGTTTGTCGTAGCAGCAAGAGAACTAAAGAGGTTTCAGTTTCAAAAATTATAGTTTGACCCCCTATACTTTCACTATAATTATTTTTGCCTCTTTGACTTTTCAACTCCTTTTTTTTTCTCATATTTTCCTACTTTAGTAATTGACAGAAGTTACTTTTGATCTCACCGTAGGTGATGACTGGAAGACCTACATCAGATATTTATCCTTCTAACTTATCTTCCCGATTGGACAGAAAGAGGTGAGATGGGGAAGCCCACACCCCCTTCTGCTATTAACTGTACTATGCAGTTATAATATAATCCTTATTATACTGATAATTGTACAGTTTTAATATATTATTATTATCCTTAATCAATTAACTTAGGAACTAAGTTCCTTATGTCAACACTGACCGGCATCTCCAATCCTTCTATGCTAAAACAAACTAGCATCTCACATTTTCAAACCGGCATCTCACCTTGACAAACTGACATCTCACATTCTCAATGCTAAAACTTAACCGACATCTCATAGTACATCTCCTAACTCTACTAGATATAAAGGTAGGTTAGTAGCTAAGGGTATTACTACAAAAGAATTGGACTTTAATGAGATATTTTCACCTCTAGTGAAATTTAAAACTATTAAGATAATTTTAACTATAGTTGCATATCTAAACTTAGAAATAGAACAAATAGATGTAAAATAGATTTTTTACATGGAGAGTTAGAAGAAACAATCTATATGAAATAACGTATAGGATTTATACATAAATCAAAACCTGACCATGTTTGTTTATCAAGAAAAATCGTATGACCTTAAACAATCTCCTAGGCAATGGTACAAAAACTTTGATAATTTTTTTTGTTAGCTTATGATTTATTAGAAGTAAATATGACACTTGTTTTATTTTTCTAATAATTCTATTGTTGTTATGTATTTGTTATTGTATGTTGATAATATGTTACTAATAAGTAAGTCAAAAACAACAATAACTTATTTAAAAAGAAAATTGAATTCTGAATTTGAAATGAAAGATTTAGGAGAAGCTAAGAAGATTTTAGGTATGGAAATACTTAGGGATAGAAAACAAGATTTCCTAAAGTTACACCAAAAATTGTATTTAACCAAAGTAGCTTATAAATTTGATATGACTTCTTGCAAATCTGTGATTATGCCTTTTGCTAGTCATTTTATGTTAAGTAAAAAGCTCAATGTCCAAACAGTGAAAATGACCAAATAAAAATGGAATAAATTCATTATTCAAGTGTTATAGGATCTATAATATACTTTATGATAAGCACTAAACTAGACTTAGCTTATGATATATCATTGTTAAGTATGTACCTATCTAATTTTGGTTATGAACACTAGAATGCTTTGAAATAGATTTTGAAATATATTAGTAGGATTGTTTCAGTTGGTTTAACTTTCAAAAACTAGATTAACAAACTTGATCTAACTGGCTTTATAGACAGTGATTTCACAGGGGCATAGACTCAAGGAATTCTATTAATTTCTACCAGTTCATACTGGGTGAGAACTGTATAAGCTAGAAAACTCAATTGCAACATTTAGTTGCACTGTCATCTATTGAGGCAAAATATGTAGTCATGATAAATGCTATTAAACAGGGTACTTAGCTTTAAGGCTTGCTCAAGGAGGTTGGTTTTATAAGGGATAAAATATGCACGGTAGATTATGATAGTCAAAGTGCAATTCGTCTTTTTAAAAATCTAGTCCACCATGAATGAATTAAATATATTGATGTCAAATATCATTTCATTATATATCAGTTTAACTTAGGTATAGTGCACATATCGAAGGTACTTACCGTGAAAAATCTAGCCGGTGTCGAAACTAAAATTATTATTGCAGGTAAATTTAAGCATTGTTTAAGTCTACTACATTTTAAGTAACAATTATAGCAATGAAGGCAATAGCATATGGATACTTGCAGTATTATGATGGACAATGGAGAAGGAGGAAGGGAAGGCTTCACAAGGTGAAGATGGTTAGTTGGTTTAGTGTGTGAAGCCCAATAAAAGTGGCTCAATTCATTTGGAGTTGCACATGGGCTGATCTATATAGCTCGCATTTTTTACCGGTTTGCGCTAACCCACTTCTTTACTGGTTCACTTATTATAACTCGGATATAAATCTTCTCTTTCCTCTCAGCCCAAATCAACCATGTGAGTGCCTCTCTCTCTTTCTCGCTTCTTTGTGTGTGTGCAATTTAGGGTTTTGATTCTCATGGTTTGATCTTGGCTGCAAGTTTATGATTTCTAGTTGATCTTCATGATTAAGGCGGAATCGTGCTTTTGCTATTGAGTTTCCATGGCGTGATTCTCTGCTTGAAATTTGGGTATCTTATGGTTCTTTTTGTTTGATTGAGAATGTGTAATGCTTGTAAACGATACTAATCATTATAGTATGATATAATCTGTGCGATTTTTTAAAACCCAATATAAATATAATATTTCTAAATAATTATTTAAAAATATGAACCCGGTAAGACTCTTTGTGTCTTCTTTTCTTGTTCTTTAAATCTCTTGCTTCATTAAATCGAAATTTAGACTTAAATAGGTACAAAATTGCAACAAATTATATTGCAATCTTGAAATTCTTAAAACCAAACCTAAGTAAAGGATCAACAGGTTAGGCTACGCACCAGTTATAATGGCCTCCGTTGAAAATGGACCACCCACATTAAATGTGGATATTGGGCTTTGGAATTGAGCTTATGATTTGAAGAATTAGGTATTTATGAAGAGAATATTTTGGGTAGGTTATATTTATGGTAGATTAATATAGTTTAATTAGATATAAGATTGACATTATATATATTATGATAATATGAAATTGATATATATGGTAGAGATAGATCGAACCATCGTAACATAATCTATCTAAGAATTTCTTTTTTTTTTTTTTTTTTTTTCAGTTCGAACCCTTTGAAAAGATTTTTTTATGGAATTTGAACTTAACTTTCCTTATAGAAGTAATATTATGTGGGAAGTTGAATTAACACCAATTGGTTAAGAATGTCTAATCGATGAATTCATAATCAAGACATTTTAAGAGTAGAATTTAGTGCGGTTCTTATCATAGACAAAATTTTACCAATATATACTCTAGAAAATAATTATCATACCGAATCAGCATTTAATCAGAAAAAGTATCATATCATTTGATCAGAAGAGTTGAAATATTTCACTCTAAAATGTCTTGTGATCTTTATAATATGTTCCTTTCTAATTTTCTACTTCATGCAAAACCCTTTTCTTTTTTTTTGGCCATCCATTATCAAGCTGGCTGAGGTATTAAATTGACCTTGTAATAGTTAATTTGATTGCTCGCTCTTTGGAGCTTGTTTTGAGATATGAATGATTAAATCTGTGATATTCTTCGACTGGAAGGAGAGTCATCTCTTGTCTTTTTCTTGTTTGCTGTAATTAGTTTATTCAATAATAGGTCACATCAAATTAGTCTAATGTACGTGGAAAACATACCAAATGTCAACCATTTGACTTTTGCATAAAAATATACAGCATGAAAATTACCTGTTAGAAACTTCTGTTCTTGCCTCTTTGACTTTCTAGAGGGTTCTAAGCAATATCACATTAATTGTCCCTGTTCTTGTCAAGGATTCCATCCCTTTTCTTAATTTGATATTAAATTTTCGGATTCTACTTATGTTTTTTCAATATTTTAAAGATAAAAGAAATATTTTTTACTCATAAATTAATCTGATTTTTCTTTTTAAATAATATATGATAATTTTAATATTCATTATTTATAAACCGATCATTTTATAAGTTTAATAAGTAATAAAAGGGAAAAACAATCATAACTTTATGATATCATATTATAAATTTTAATAATAAATAACTGATTATTAATCGAGATGATGAACTATTTTTGGATAAATAACTGATCATTTCAAAAAATAAAATAAAAAAGGAGAGCGAGGAAAGAGGAGGAAAGAGGAAGAAAGAATAAAACAAAGCAACGAGGGGAAGATCTATTGATCTAAAAACTACCAACCTAGATGTGTAGGCTTTTCCTCTCTTACAACAATAAAAACTTGACTCACTACTTGTCAAACAACTCTATATATCTACAATTTCTTTCATATCTCTTTCATTTTGGTCCTTTATTATTACATTAATTTCATTTCAAAGACTGCTCTTAAGAAAGTTGATACACACTCTCTTCCATGCCTCCCTATTCGGCTCACCTTCCTCCACTTTAACCTTCAATTCCTCACCATAATCATCCTACACCAAACAATTCCAAAAATAAATTTTAAAAAAAATACTCATAGTTTTTTATATAGACAGTTTGATTAACACAGTTTTATTAACATACTTTAGTGATACAATCAATCAAACGCATAGCAACATACCGTGATGAAGTTACGCTGAACAAGACGGTCAATAAGGTGAAGGAGGATGTCTTTGTTGTATTCAGGATGACCCTGTATGCCCAAGATGTGCTCCCCACATCGAAACATCTCAACACCGGTCTTTTCTGACCATCCGATAGCCTCAGCCTTGGCTGGAAGTTCTGTGACCTACATTCATTTAAAAGAGGGATTATATATGTATACCCTACCCTACATTGTGACAATTTCAATGCAAGAGGAAAAGCTATAATTATCTATAACACATGAGGTCATTCCGTAAAAAGTACAAACCACGTCTCTATGGCATTCTATCACAGGGAGCTTGGCCGGAATTTTGAGAGATGTGAAGAATTTGGAAGATGACGACGACGATGATAAATTAATGGTCGTGATTCCTATGTCCCATCCGGAGACAGCCCTACCAGTCTTCCCTCCAATTGCACGGCATAATACCTATACACAATAACACAAATTATTCCTCCTGTCAATAACAATATCTTAGTAAAATAGAATACATGTAACAATATATGAGGTGGGCATCTTTTCCGGTCCCAATGGAAATTTTGATTCCGTCCCAATTCCCGTCCCAATATTTAACGGGAATCAAAGTAATGTCCCATCTCGGCATCAGTACTAAGGATCGGGAATAGGACCGAAAAATTTGAAAAAAAAAATTAAAGAATCTATTTTTTAATTCTACATAATTTAATTAAGTTTACTAATGAAATTAATATAAATTTTTATTGTTAATTTATTATTTTGTTGGTGATGTTTTAAAATTATGACTATTGTATGAGTTATAAACTCAAATTTAATTATTATATTAAGAAAATATTGAGAATTCCAATCCCGTATCGGGCTAGGTCCCAGGATATCGGGAATAAAATAGGAATAAAGGTTTTATTCCCGGAACCGATATCAGGATCACAGAATCAAAACCGGGAATGCTAATTTCCAGTCTCGACGGGTAAAATTCCATCCTAGTAGATTACAACATTTTAAAAAAAAATCATAAATTATTATCTAATTTCTTATATTATAAGGGACACGTAATACATGTAAGCAAGTATATATAAAATAGAAAATTAAATGAAATGTTAAGATAAGAAATGCCAAACAACTTTTTAGAAGGAGATTTGATTAAATAAGTTATCAATAAAGATAAAAGCGGCCAGAGCCTGGGCAAGAACACATGCAAGTGGTCGTCACGACACTCCAAATGTCACATGGGTGAGTAATGTACTCAAAGAAAATGTTCTTACGGGGACGTTAAAACTCCGGCATCATGGTAGTTTAAGGGTTGGATATGAACTAGTCGGATGTTAATAGAAACTAACCTGGATATCCAAGCGAATGACCAAAAAGAAAGAAGACTCAAAAATTACGTGTCAACGTGAAATTTTATATATGTTTTTCTAGGATGTATTGGTATTGATTTATATACTTGATGGGTCAATTTCCTGATGAGGTAAGTTTAGGGGATGACTAAAAATAATATATTTGATTTACAGGTAATAATAATTAAAAATTAAAAATAATTGATTATTAAGAAGACAGTAACACCCTCAGATAGGGCAGGGGTATAATAATCATTATCGCCCTCACCACCTCCGAGGCTCCCACAGGTCTTTCTCTGCATATTCTACCTTTTTTTTGGCAAGTTTTTTTTTTTTTCGTGCATCTTCTTCATATAAAAAAGTACAGAAAAAGAAATTCCAAATCACACCTAAATTTTCGGTTTGACCGAAGATTTTGTGGATAATGCACACCAAATAAAGTAACTCAAACAGAGATGATTAAAACAAGTGAAAATGCAGAACGACGAGAAAATCAGAAGATAAATTCAAAATTCAACAGGAGATTGATTGATTAGTTAATTAATTAAACCTGGTGTCCGAAGCAAATTCCGAGGATTTTCTTCTTCATAGAATCCAATTTCTTCAAAAGATTGATCAATTTACAGATCCAAACGTCATCGCCATGAGCGTCATTACAACTTCCAGTGATCACGAATCCATCGAACTGATCGATCTCATCGTTGAACGGAAACTCTCCGTTCGCTACGCGATAAACCTCCCACGTCTCGCCTTCTTCGCCAAGCATTCTCCCAAAAACCCCAAAATACCCTCCGTATTTCTTCTTCACGTACTCTGAATCCTCCGCACAGAGAAGCACTGCGAACCTCTTCCCAGCCATTAGATTGTGTTCGAAGGATTTCTCGTCTTTTTCCCACCCTCCCCCCCCCCCCCCCCCCCTCTCTCTCCCTCTCTCGCTGGACTAGTTCCTTTTCTTCTCTTTCTCTCTCTCTCGCCGGACTAGAGAGAGAAATAGAGAGGGAAGGGAAAATACATAAACAGAGAGCTCTCTTTGGATTTTTTTTCTCGTGTTATTCCAACGGAGAATAGAGAAGTTTAAATATAGGAATTAGGGAGCGGTTTTTGCATAGAACTCTTAAATTATTGGTTATTTATTATTTAACCTCTTAAATTATAAACATTGCTAAAGTTTCCCCTAATATTACAAAAACAACCGATTTACCTCTTGAGCTATAGCCATTCTGATCTCTTCCAAACCCATGAATGCCATTACCATCATCTTTGTCTTGGAGATGACAGCGAATGCAAAATAAATGAAGAAACTAATTTGGGGAATAGTAAATATTAATTTTTGAATGAGGTGGCTCAAATGTAAAATAGAAAAATTAAATGGGTAATAAGTTAATTGTTAAACCCACAGCTTTAGGAGGAATTTTTTTTTTTTTTTTTTTTTTGGAAATAAAAAGTTGATTTTGATTGACCCGCCTAATAAATGTAAACACCCGTCTAAGTTTCGAAACTATTGGATGCACATGTGGAATGGAATGCTCACTCATGGCACTTAGGGTGTCAATACACATGGAGCAAATGCACTTTGAAGAATATTTATATCCTCAGATCTTTATAGGGTACCTTCATATATACGGGTATATATATGGCACTTCAACCATGTAGATTTTACTCAAACGCACTTAAAAATTATGCCACAAGTACACTATCGAAGTACAAAATAAGTGTGATTTTGGTTTTGGGGGATAAATCACAATTAGGATAAACTTTGGGAGGTTAAAATTTACTACACATTCTTTGGTTTACTGTAATTTGTATCCAATTTCTCAAAAATGAACCTGGACTCTTTAGTGGCCAGATGTGAATTCCCCAAATGCATCTGCCCCTAATCTTTGTAAAAAAAAACTTTACCCTTTTACCCCCATCTTTTCATTCACCCCAAACCCTTCTTTTATTGTCATTCCTCCCCTCCTTTAGTGAAAAAACTCTAGAAAATTAGTTAGTGCATTACACAAGAGTGAAGAGACCAATACGTTAAATAATTTATTGACAAGAATACTCTTATTATGCTTATTGGATAACTACTAGTACTTTCATCTACCTATCAATCCTAAAATGCAGCGATTTAAAAATTTTTATTATTGCATTGGATCCTACTAATTAAACTCATGAATTCTTAGGATTAAAGTATTCTATTAATATATTATATATCATAGTTTTTGGATTGTGGGATGGATCAAGCTAAATATCATAACTTATTTTACTATTCTACTTATTTTATATAATATTCTTTTTATTATATCTTGGAATAGAAATGTTTTAGTAGACGAGATTTTATGATAAAAAATTATATCACAAAGGGATTCTACACTAAAATCATGTATTAAGTTAATATCGAATATCATATATAATCATTAAAATTTTCAGCAAATGACCGTTGGGTTAGTAAATGCCGACTCTTAATCTCATTTTAGGAACCGTTTTTGGCAAAATGGCTCGCCAGGGTGGGGAAGTAAAATAATCATGTATGGGCTTCTCTCGTACAAAATAAGCCATCACAAATAGGTTCATCGCTCTGTTCATAGTGCGATTATTCCAACATATATTACGTGAGCTCTCAATAGTTTACTGAATAAATCGATAAATTGGGCATTCTCGATAGAAATAGCAATACGATCTTAAAAAATCAAGGCCCAACCTAAGCCTATTTACATATGGGCCTAGAAAATGGATCGGATCAATGACATGTCTGAGTTTGACTCATGATTTTTTTTTTAATGGTAAAAGAATTTATAATATAAAAAATTATAGTAATAGCTTAATAAATAAGATAATGGAAGATTTATTAATAACGAAGATAATATATGATTTAAAGCGTTAATAATTTTATAAGTAAAAATAAAATATTGGCAATACTAAGACTTCATTATACTTATAAACTGTAAATAATAGATGGTTGGATCAAAAAAATATTCCAAACTTAAGGAAGAAAAATCAGAACCTATAAAAAAGCCTTAAATAGTTGATTAACAAGAAAAAACATAACTAGATTATTTATAAGAAGGGTCGAGCCATACGGTCGGTCAACCAGGTTCGAGCTGACCATGCCCATATTTCTACCTCTAATTAAAACTTTTGAAGTTGTATTAATCATGGATATACGGCAAAATGAATTAATTTGTTTATTTAGTATGGCCCAAATAAAATGGTGAAACCCAAACCGAGATAGGCCTAATTTTACCAAGCCTAATAAATATGAGATACTAATCTCATCCGTTTGGATTTTACCCTTCTTATCTTAAGCCATATATTGCCTCATTTATAAGCCTCCTTTTATTATCCTTTCATGATCTACTAATAAAAAGTATATATTATGTAAAAATTCTAGAATAGATAAAATCTATGTATACTTTCATTAATTCGATATCTCTATTTTATAATATACAAGGTAGAGCATATAAGGAAATAACAAAGAATTAATGAAAATTAAAATAGTACAACTATATAAGAAAAAATTACGTGTTAATTTTAACGTCTCCTCAAGTTGGAGCATGTAGATTGATAATGTCAAACTTACTGGAAAAAGTGTGGAAGAGGTCATTGCCGAGAGCTTTGATGAAGATGTCAGCCAACTGATGAGAGGAGGGAACATGAGAGGTGGTGAGGAGTCCAGCTTGTAATTTCAAAGTGGTAGTCAATTTCAATGTGTTTTGTACATTCATGAAAAATAGGATTCTGAGCAATGTGGAGGGCCGATTAATTGTCGCAAAGAAGAGTCATAGGTGCTGGATGGGAAACACTGAGATCATAGAGGAGTTGTTTGAGCCAGGTGAGCTCACAAGTAGAAATGGCCATAGCGTGATATACGATTTCGACAAATGAACTAACTGTAATTTATTTTTTTATGCGCCAATAGATGGGACTAGAACCAAGGTGAATGAAAAATCCGATAGTCGATCAGCGGGTAGTGGGTTAACTGGCCCAATCAGAGTCGGTGTAGGTGGTGATATGTAGATAATTGGAAGAAGGGGAAAAAAATCCCTTGACCATGAGTGCCTTTAAGATATCAAAGAACACGAACGTCAGCATCAAGATGTGGTATGCGAGGAGCATGCATGAATTGACTAAGAATATTGACAGAGAAGACGATGTATGGACAAGTGATAGTGAGGTAGATGAGGCAACCAACAACACGACGGTAGTTGCCTAGATTAGAGAGAAGATCATCATCGGTATGATTGAGCTTCAGATTCTATTCCATAGGAAAAGAGACTGGACGAGAGCCGAGATAACCACTATCAAAGAGAATGTCAAGAGCCTATTTCCGCTGGGAGAGAGAAATATTAGTAGGGGAACGGGTCACTTCAAGGCCGAGAAAATTCTTAAGAGGGCCTAAGTCCTTTATCTTGAAGTGATGTGCTAAATGGTCTTTGAAGAAGTTGATCTGGGAAGGTGAGTGCCTGCAACCAAAATGTCATCCACATAAATGAGGACAATAATGAATGAAGAGCTAGTGTTGAGAATGAAAAGAGAGTGATCCGCCTACGATTGAGTGAAACATGTACTAAGAAGAATAGATGTTAGTTTTAAAAACCAGTTACAAGAGGCTTGTTTGAGGTCGTAAAGGGATTTACGGAGACAACAAACTTGGGTATCACCGATGGAGCAATAACTAGGGGAAGGTTGCATATAGACCTCCTCATTAAGGTCCCCATAAAGGAACGTATTATGGACATCTAATTAATTGATGATCCAATTCTGGGCAGCGGCTATGGTAAGAACACATCAGACAATGACAATTTTAGCAACGGGAGCAAACGTTTGTATGGCATATCATATTGATACAGTAAGACAATAATTGTATTTATAGAGAATAAACTTAAAGCTTGTAGATAAAAATGATGGTTTGTTATTACTTACATTCTTCCTCTCCATTGGCTCTCTTATATAATTAAGGGAACTGCTCGATCTTATTATTGATATAGACTATTTTTCCCCTATTTAAATGTATTGCCCGGATTTATCATAAATCTCCTCCTCTTTATTGACTACGGAAAGGTAAACGCAAGCTTGCATCAATGAGAAACTTCTTAATTAAAACTTTTGTTCTTATACATTAATTAAGACGAGGGTTCCATGAATGCTCTTTATAACCATAGGATGACCCATTATGACAATCCATTAATACTTTTCATTGCCTTTGTCTTTTAATTTCATTATTCTAGGCCGGTCTTATTGCTTAGACCTTTGCCTCCCTATTTAAAATGGCCCACGTCTTATTGAGCTTAGGGTTGGGCCCAGGATCGGAATGTTAAGCCAATAATAATAATAATTATTATTATTATTATTTCCGCCAAAAGAAAGACTATTGTGAAGACGAGCAAGGGAGGAGGAGAAAAAAGAAAAAAAAAGTTCCCAATAATAAAATCTGAAAGAACAAAAATAAATCAAACAAATAAATAAGCAAAAATCAGGTCCTAATGAATCCGCCAAGAAAGATAGGCTTTGTTTGACGTTATTTTCGACGTTATTTTTTACTTTTCTACTTTTTTTTTCTCTTTTTAGTCATTACTTAAGAAAAAGATTTAAATTTTTTTAATTAATATAAAAAATATAATATAGAATCAAATGTAAGTTAAATTTAAGAAACTGAATAGCTAACTGAATGTAAAGGTGTAAAGGCTCTTGACCTATATTACGAAGAAGACCTGTATTATCTCTATCCTCTATCGATCATCTCTAAATGATGGTTTGAAATGCTAAAACTGTGGGTGCTATTAACCTTATCCTATGTACCACGTGAGAAACCTCATTGCCAAAAGGTGGCTAGAAGTTTTCAACGACCCCATCGACCCATAGAGTTGAAGGCCTCATCGACCCCATTGACTTGTAGAGTAATTGATTATATCAATTGATGAGGTCGATGGTGCTTTCGACTCTACGGGTTGACGGGGTCGATGAGGTCATCGAGGCTTTCGACTCTACATCATACTTTAAGTTAATTATGATGTATGTTCAGCCAAATTATTTGTTAAGTTATGTTGATTTAAATTATTTTAGGTATAATCAAATGATGTCGGTATTGGCATGTTTCAATGAAATTAAATAACTCATTCAACAATTAAAAAATAAAATTAAAGTGAAATAAATACAAATTTATTTTAATTTAAAATTTACAATTAATATATATTTATGTTCACACAAGTTAAGGCTAACAAGTGTGAATATAATACAATTAAGAGCGTGAATATAATACAATTGTCAATGTGAACATAAATAAAATATATGTTTAACGTAATTATCACGTAATATCAAAAATTAAATTTATATTAAATAATCTAACAAAAATTACTTGGATCAATTGATTTAATCGGGTTGTCCAAATGATTGCGTAGGCACCCTAGCCAATCTCAATCCTAACTACTAACTAGTACAATCTTGTATCATCTTTTTTATTAGAAAGAAAAAAAAAATGAGGACATATTTGGTCCGATTTTTTAAAGGAATAAAAATGAGAATGAATATTTTTATATCTGTTTAATTATATAACGAATAAGAATGAAAATAAAATAATATTAAAAATAAATTAAAGTGTAATATTTTGATATTAAAAATATTATGAAAATTACTTTAAAACCATAATAAAATTTAAAAATTATATAAAATATTTAATGTAAATAAATGATTAGAGTAATTCTCATATTTATTTTGGTGAAAAAGAAAGAATATTGTTTTCATTCTAGTGAGAATATTTTTTTATTCACACTTAATCATTCTTTAACCAAATAGAAAAATGAATTAAAAATAATTCAATTCTCATAAAAAAAAATCGAACAAACGTGAGTTAAGAGTTAACAAGAATAAGAATGGTTCTGAGACTGTTGGCCAGTGATTGGAACAAATCTCTCTCTCGTATGAAATCATATCATCATCATCATGTTTGGCAAAACATGGCAAGAAAAAGTTTGTGGTCCTGCGTTCTTTTGTTTCATAAAAACTAAGAGCTAGGAACTAATACTACATAATACATATCAAAACAACTATCATTATGTCTGTACGTATTGTATTACACTACAATTATGAAGGAACTATTTTTATTATTATTTATTTATTTTACTTTTTTTGTTGAAAATATGTGCAGAAACTTACATCAGTAACACAAATCTGTCAGAAAGAGCTACTTACAAAATCATCACTATCCAGGCATTCTTCTTCTCCGTTGCAACTCAAAAAATCTTCTTCATCCAGACATTCTTCTTCTTCATTTAAGGGCATGTTCAATTTTTGCCTACACAAATTCAAATCCTCTTCAAGCATGTTCTTCTCCTCCTCAAGTTTCAGACTAACCCATTCCAAAGACTGAATCACTTCCTGATCGTATCGATGCTTCTGTTCCGCCATTCTATAGTATTGATTTGCTTGAATCTCCGCTCAACTTTTCTCGCTCTGAAGGCGTAAAATCATAGCCATTGCTTCTTCAGCAGAAGATGCAGCCGCAATTCTCTCCTTCTCCAGCTCAGCTAGTGCTTCCTTCTTACTCCGCCTCTCATTCCTCACCATTTTTCTCAGCAACATTACGTCGAACAACTTATCTTCATAACACTCTTCTTCTTCTTCTTCACCTTGTTCTTCATCATTTTCTTCTTGTGAACATGAATCTAGTAATGGAGTAACAGTACCACCATTTCTGGAACAAAACCCATTTCTGATATCGCTTGATTTTTGCTCAATTCCGCTGAGGAATATTGTCAAACGCTTGGTGTGCATGAGAAAATGTAAAAGTTTCAGACCCAGAACGAACATTAAAAACAGACCCCGAATGTTGAAAATCCGTGAGAAACATCTGAAAACTAAAAACCCACATCCAAACTCTCCGCTTTGACTCAGAAACTTTTTCAGACCTGAAGAAAAATCCATCAAAAACCCAATTATTGGGTACCTTTTCAAAAAAACAGAGCAATTAACAACAATAAACCAATATACAAAGACTGACCCAGAATCATTATCTGGGGTTTGATAGAATTTCACATCGACTCCCTTCAAATTACAATCCAAGCAAAGAAAAAGGAAAGAATGCAAGCGAAAAAGGAAAGAAAAGAATAACACTACGGATTAGAAGAACCATTCACAGTATACATGGTGTCTGGATTGAGTGTTTGGAAGAGAAAGAATGAAAGGAAAGAGGAAAAAGAAGAAGATGATTACAGCACGGGGATTGGAAATGTCTGTGAAAGAGGGAGATATAAGGACGCCAAGCAAGTAAGGCGAAAAAATCGAGTGAGAAAAATCACCGTAAGAAACGACATCAAAAATAAAGATCATTTTATTTTATTTCTTTTTTCATTTTATGTTCGCTTCTGCGATTTATCCTGGAAGGGTAAATCCGTCTTTGTGTTTGAAACACGTCGTACAACTCACTGGAGTAGTGTAGGTACTAATCCTGACGGTGAAAATATTTTAAGGGTGAAAATATTTGTAAGTATTTATATAGATAATTGCAAATGATTGAAGATAATTTGAAGGGTCATTTAGTTATTAGGCAATGAAAAAAAAAAATTTATAGGTCCAACCTATTTTTTTTTCTAATTTGAAATACTAGTCAAAATTAATTTAAAAAAACAAGAAAAAAAGATAAATAAGATATCTTTTAGAAAAATTTATAAATGTGGTAATAGATTATTTCAATGTCACTGACGAAATTTGTAAGAATATAAACATGTCCTCATCTATACCAACTAAACAAATGGTAAAATTTTACTCTAAATTCACGTTTCTTTTATGGAAGGTGATTTACCTGCATTTTTTCTTTATTTTTTGTTCATATTAACTAAAATTTTTGAATAGATCCATTTGTGAGATTCATAATCACAAGTGGATGGCTTGAAGATAAAAAAATAAAATAAAAAATTGAGTTTAGGATAAGGTTCATACCCATAATTTTTCACTTTTCTGATGGGTAATCATCTACTTTTGAGCTCATTCTATTCATATAGTATTCGTAATAGATATTTCGAATGATTATGCAAGTCAAAGAAATGAAAATATGCAAAACTCAAAATCTGGAAAATCTGAAAAAATAGAGATAATGTAGTTTGTGTTTTCCCATTTTTCAATGTGTCTGCATATATAGGATATTGAGAAATTGAGAAATGGAACATAATCAAAATATTTTCATATTTCACATTATTTTAAGTTAACAGAGTACATTGAGAAATTGAAAAACAAAACATAATCAAAATATTTTTTATTTTAATATCTTGAGTAGTCATAGTACATTGAGAAATTGGAAAATAGAACATAATCACAAATTGTTTCCCAATTTCCCAATATGTTAAGGTAAGAGAGTACATTGGGAAATAGCTAAATATAACATAATCAAAATATTTATCAATTTCTCAATATCTTAAGTTAAGAAAGTATATTGGGAAATTGAGAAATTGAGAAATATAACAAAATCAAAACATTTCCCAATGCACTCACTATACTTAAGAGAATGGGAAATTGAAAGACTAGACAATAGATTTTCGCTAGTGACCTCTAAACCCAATTGGCATATATATTCTTGAGAATATACTAATTTCATTTATGTTTGTCCAATCTATACAAATGAAAAGTCTTTTTCTAATTATATGTTTCGATGGTGAGTAGAAGGAGAATGATAATTTGCTATATTGGCATGTAAATAACATTAAAGGAACAACTGGGGCTTCGATTGAATCTAACAATACATATAATGAGTTATTAGAAGTTGTATAGAATTCTTTCGACGTCGATCAAAATGAATGCAGATTGCAATTGTCGTATAAGGCATGAAGTAAAAAGATATATTTCCCAATGTTTATAAGAAATAGCGAGAACGTAAAGAAATTTATGCATCATTTATAATCTAAAGATGAAGATTATCCCTTGTATATAAAGTTAATACCAAAGACAAATAAATATATACATGTGGACTGTTTATGATAGTCTTAGTGGAATACATACTGAGGACAATGATGATATTTTTTTTTTGAATTTGATCACCTTAATGACATATATGACAATGATGATGAGGATGAGTTTGATGAGGGGGAAAGGGATGGAGATGGGGATGATGTTGTTGGTGACGAGGCTGAAATAGGGGTGGATGGTACCATCTTGAAGTCGAACTACAAAGACATGCTTTTGTGCACAATCACCTTTATCTACTAGCATGAGCTATAGTTGATTCGGAGAACGAAGCATCATATGGCACCTCGGTAATAACATCATGACCAAGTTTAAGTGTAGTGATATTCTAGATCTATTCTACTTCAAATATGGTGGTATTTTAGAGCCCAACATCCCAATATTGCAACCTACCTAGAAAAGGAATAAATGTAGCAAATATGAAGTTTATGGATATAATAAGGCTATATGTCGGAACCTCATTCCTTTGCCTGCCACAATTCATTGAGGCTCAATACCACATTTTGAAGATATGTAATTGGGAATATAGAGTTTTGTATAAATTTTGTAACTTTCTGTTAGTTTCTTATGTGAAACAAGTTTTTTTGTTCCCAATATCACATTTTGAATATATGTAATGAAAGAAATAGTAATGATATTGTCAAAGTTCTAACCTTTTTCCAAAGATGAATTCAAATTTTGTTTAAACATTACACTTAAAACCATAAAAGTATAACATTTCAATATTAGATCAAAATATTTGATATTTATACGTTCATATTATGTCTAAACACTACACTTACATTATAAATGTATAACCTTTCAATAGTTGACTAAAAGGTTTGACCTTTATACGTTCATATTATGTTTAAACACTGCACTTAGAACTATAAAAATATAACATTTCAATAGTTGACCAAACAATTTGACCTTTATTCATTCATATTATATCTAAACATTACACTTAGAATTATGAAGGTGTAACATTTTAATAGTTGACCAAAAAAATTAACCTTTATTTGTTCATATAATATCTAAATATTACAATTAGAACCATAAAAATGTAACTTTTGTAAGGGACCAATATTTCGATGAAACCCGAATACCTAAGGTCTAACCTTTCTCTCACGAAAGAACATAAATGTTCAACCTTACTATGAAACCATAATATCTAAATATTACACTTAGAACCACATACGTTAACTTTACATTATTTCACCATAAGTTTGGATCTTCCTATCATTACCTAATGTCTAAATACTATATTTAGAACCTTTCACTAGTAAACCAAACATCTAACTTTCATAATTTTCCAATGTTTACCATGTTATTAATGTTGGGCAGGGTGCCCTAAAAGCGTATAATAAGTATAATTTTATGACATTAATAAAAATGATATTTTTCTATATATTTAATTGAATATGTTATTATTGAATAATGTGTATAAATATCAAGAAATTCTAAATTCATTTATGTGACTATAATCTTGTATTAGTATGAGAGGATTAAGATTATAGATAATGAATTAAATTGTCTACAATGTATTAAAATATGAAATCTTTAATTGATGGTTGCTAGTACGGTCCACTGACATTATGAATACAGCTGATTTAGATCTGAATCACTGATGTCGATAGACATCTTAGTGGATGTACTTTATATAATTGGATTATACATGGCAGGACCCGATATGAATTAATTCTTTATCAACATACCGTTTTCTATAAAGAATTTTATTCATTTCAATAGATAATCATATGTATATCAATTTAAATTCCGAGTAGTCATGAACTTCTTTTTATGTCAACTGAATCTTTTGATTCACTCGTCATGGTTTGTTTGTAAAATAGGTTAGAGACTTTTGTTTTAGAGATTCATTGAGATAAGCGGCTGTGAACATGATTTATAGATATGAAATCCAAACTTTCTTCATAGAAAATTGTATATTGGTTCCTTTAAGAGTTAATTTTGGAATTGAATGGTTTTGAGCTCAAATTTATAATTAAGTTATAAATTGACCGTTCACTAGTAGATTAATAGTACTTAAGGACATATAAATAATTAGATGGATAAAAAAATGATTTTGACTAGCTCTAATTATGAATCAATTATTATAGGATTAAACTACATGTAATGATAATATCAATGGACTATTAGAAATTGCTCAGTAATTTGTTCTATAATTGCATAGTGCGATCCCATATTTTTTATAGAATAATATTGAAATTAATAAATAAGATTTATTAGATTAAAGAGTTTAATTAATAATATAATTTATTAAAGTTTAGAATTATAGGTCCATGATCCCCACGTCGTCTCCAAAAGAAGTAGAACTAAAGAAGCAGATCTAAGAATTGAATGACAGACTCGATCGAAAGATTGGATACGCTAAAAGTAAGAAATCTAGGAGAAGCCTCTTTACTTAAAAGATCTTGGATGTGAAAATCTCGGTAAAATTTGAAGCTCCACAAATTCCTCAATATCATGGCACCAAGGACCCTCGTGATCACACAAAGGCCTACATGACAACTATAAGGCTGAGTCAGGTAAGTGATGAGGTAATGTGCTAAGCTTTTCAAATAATGTTATCAAGTTTAGCAGAGGATTGGTATAGGGGCATGTCCCCAGCTTCTATTGGCTCTTTTGAAGAGTTGGAAACCATGTTCTTAGCAAACTTCTCCGGAGCGACTATAGCTCGCCTTCTTGTCATCAACTTGAGGTCTGTAAAACAAGAAGTAGGAGAGTCTTGTTCACTATGTCAAATGGTTCAATAAGGTAGCCCAAAAGGTGGATCATCCAAACAACCAAGATATCATGTATGCTTTCTTGGGCAACACTATAAACAAGAAGTTTATACGTGATACACCTATCAAGCCAATCAAATTTTAAACCAACAGGGCAAATACTTTATACGATACCATGTTTATGCAAATATTGGCAAGACAATGAATGTTATTATTAGTTGTCATTTATAAAAGTCAGTTATTATTTATCATGTTTATTAATTTTATTTAAATTAATATTATATATTTTATAAATGCATATCATGATAAAATCAAGTATCTTAAGTTATGTGTTTTGGAGATAATGATGAGATCATACTAATATAGACTCAAGCTGCTCAAAGTCTTAAAGACACAAATTATTTGTTGTCGTAGGATCTTAAGAATGAATATCGATGATTCGAGAAAATTACAATTTATCTCTTGTCAAAACCTCACCACATCTTGCCCTTTCAAGTTATAGGTATCCCATCTCTTCCACATTATTTTCATGATTTTATTTCATATATTACCACTGATGTTGAACCACAATTATACAATGAAGATTGTAAAGATTCAAAATGGAAATTGCCCATGAATATGGAACTTGATGCTTTGAAACTCAATAATACTTGGAAAATTATTGACTTACCCTCTAATGTTTCTCTTATTGGGTGCAAAACATAAGGTCAAATATAAGGAAGGTAGTACAGTTAAAAAAGGTATAAGGTAAGATTAATGGTTAAAAGGGGTACACAATAAAAGGAGATTGATTATTATAAGATCTTTTCACTCTTACATTTTTCTCATTCTACAAATTATTGCTTCCTTTATTTATTAACAATATATCAAATAATAATATTTATAAATTATTAGAAAATTTAATTTATCTCATAATTATAAATAATACCCATATCAAAATACCTCAAGAGAATTGATACTTAAACATACCCATTTAGTTTCTCCAAAAGGAATATCATTATTTAACAACAAAAGGAAAAGCCATATTGGTACGTTTTGGGGTTAGTTAGGAAATAGATCAAAAAAATTAAATTAAATTAAATTAAATTAAATTAAATACGTGAGTTTTCAAGAATAATATTAGAGTTTTTTTAGGTGTATTTTCTTAGATTCGAGAAAATGTTCCTTCTAGAATTTTCAAATCATTTAATATTTGTTGTAAGTATTTAATTTTATATTCTAATTTTTTAAAATTAATTTAATTTAAATTTAATTAAGAAATTGAGAAATAATTTTATTTTTAAAATATCAATTTCTATTCTCCATCATCACCTAACATAAAATAAAAACCAAACAGAATCGACGACAAATTTCTTGTTTCCTCAGCAACACAAAATGCAGCGGGCATTTTTTTCGTGTGTCCGAGGAAACAAACAGAGCGTCTATATATATTTTTCCCCTACTCGCGCTACCAATTCGACGCGTGTCCGCTACAGAGCCTATGGATTTGCTCGCAGATTCAACAGAAGTTACATTGATTTAGCATGTGAAGTGGCGTACAGAAGGAGCGAGTATACCTCTATTTTCTACTCGCGAGAAAAAGAGTATTATTAGTGGAAACCCTCAAAAGTGTTTTCCACAAACAAAAGAGGAAAAGATTTCCTATCCTTCCCAAACAAAGCACTATTATTTCTGAAAAGAAATGGAAACAGCAGGAAAAGAAAGATCTTAGAGAAAGAAGAACGCAGGACCCTCATTTGTCGATGATATTTTCTTTCCCTACTTCCTCAGATCATCACATCATTTCACCAAGTAATCCCTACTCGTTCTAATCTCTTTTTTTTTTTTGGATTTTTACATATTATATTTTCTGATGATATATAATTATTCTCAGATCGGGTGTGTGTTTTCTCCCCATTATTTTGGATTAATATTTCTCTGATTTTACTACGGTTCCAGGTTTAGAGAGAGAAAACCAGCAGACTTTTTTGTTAACTCATGATCTATTGCTTAGATGATAGACCTAAGTATATTTTATATTTTTCTCTCTTCTTTATTCTACCTTCTAATTTTTTGCCATTAATCTTCCTGTGTATTACTCTAATTTTCTTCAAAAAAGACAGATTATAAAGATTATGGTCCCCCCCCCCCCCCCCCCCCACCCAATGATCAACAAGTTGGTTAAACTAATAAAGAGTATTTTTTTTCAATGGTTTTGTGGAGAAAAGGAGATAAGTTGGAGGGAAGATGGGGAGAGGCAAGATAGTGATAAGAAGGATAGATAACTCAACAAGCAGGCAAGTGACTTTCTCAAAAAGAAGGAGTGGTCTGCTTAAGAAGGCTAAAGAGCTTTCTATCCTCTGTGATGCTGAAGTTGGATTGATCGTCTTCTCTAGCACTGCTAAGCTCTATGAATATTCAAGCACAAGGTAATTAACTAAATAAAGAATAGTCGATCCTTAATTCTTATGAACTTATTAATTTTCTGATCTTCAATACACTGGATAAAGTACTTAGAAATAGATCAGAAATTACTTGGGATTAAGTAATTATTGCCATTTTTACTTGATTCTTTTGGAGTTTCTACTTTTTCCTTTATTTTTATTTTTTAATAAAAAATTCCTAACAGGAAAAAGAAATTGGTCTTTGTAGTTTCTACTTCATAAATCAATTGAAAATAAATAAATAAATAAATAACAAAATTTATTTGTTTACCTTAGAAATGCTCAAAAAAAAAAAAGAAAAAAAAAAGATGTACTTGGTTTGAATTTAGGGTTCTGTTAATTCGTACATTGGCATGCAAACCTTTATTGATATACTATTACTTTGAACGTATCTCAAGATTCAAGACATGAGATTTTAATGCGTGAATATATATATTTCTTATCTTTTTTGAATTTGTTTGTAAAATATTGACCTGTAATCACGTATTCTGTATTTTCTCTTTAATGGGATGTGACATCTTTTCCTTTGAAAAAAAAAAAAAGAAAAGAAAAGAAAGAAACATAGATAAATATTTACTATAGTTGATATAAACATAGAGGGTTAGTGCTAGTATATATGTAGATTATGTTTAACGTCATTTAAATGCATATAAAGACAGATTTTATGCTGAAAGATAAAGAGATTAGAAGTAAGCAGAAGCATTTATGTATCAAATTAATTGTGATGATGATTGTTATCTACAATGAGAGTGTTACCCATGCATCAAATTCATGAGTGTGTGTTACTTAAGTAAAATCAAACCTTAAGTTCTAAGAATACTAGGCTATATTGTTATAGACATGCTATATACCAAGATAGAGTTAATAAGTACGTAGTATGTACCCACTAATTAATTAAAGATAGAAGATATGTATAGGAGAGGATGTATTGTCGAACTCCTAAGGATGAAGGAATGATATTCTTGATGGACGAAAGCGGATCTGGGATCTGAGATTTGAGATTTAAACCCTACTAACCATTAGATCTTGAAGGGGAGAGCAAAATACTTTGAAATTGTACAAATCTAACTGTTAGTGGGATTGCAGATGCCAAATCACATATCCCCCCACAACAAATTCCCTTGATGAACTACTAAGAGATTGTTCTAATGATCAAATATTGATGATTGATATTGTAACCGTTGACAAACATTCGATAAATGTACTTTGTAACCGTTGAGAAACATTCGATTAATGTACTTTTTCAAATGCATGTGTGAAGCTATCATACTAATCACAAACATTTAGCTTGAAATTGAAAAACCAATTTATAAGAGAGTTGAAATCCTGAATATTCATTATAATGTTAGAATGTAAGTTTAGGTCTGATTAAATTAATCACCATATATATAAATATGTATTTTATAATATACAATATATAATATATAATATATAAATATAGGCATGGAGGATCAAAACCATACCATGTTCAAGAGCTAAATATTATGAAAATACGTTCAATTAATGTATAGTTGAACGTGCTTTGACGATCGTAATCAATTATTTTGAGTTGATAGTAAATAATATGCAAGAATATACGAGGCCAAATGAAATTTATGCACTGCATTACTTTCTTTTGGGTTGAAATTTTGTTCCAGGTATCGAGTAAATTACGTCACATCATCTTAAATGACCATCCTGACTATCAAGCGCACATAATCCTAAAAACCTTAATAGGCATCCTGTACCTTACATATATATCTTCTTAGTCTGACAACAATATATATAGTTGATCATACAGGTATATATATTCCTCCTGACCATGTTTGGCTACTGTTCTCACCTCATTCATTGTTGCCAAATGATTTCTGTCTTTAAACTTAACCTACTTTTTACAAATCCTTCCTTTTAAAGATCTTGAAAGCATTCTTTAAGTCCAACTTCAGTCAGAATTATATGATGTGTTTGAGCGATAAACCGTGTTGTTAAAATGGGGGGGACTCCTATATAATATATATTGATATTGCTGTTAAAGAATCATGATTCATGCCTAAGCTTTGGTCAAACCTTACTCGGATACCAAATAGAGATTTGGTTAGCTCAAACTCTTACAACTTTTTCTACAATCTGCAAGTCATGATTCAAAGAAAGCTTACAACGAACAGACTCATTCTACGTGCTCGAGTATATGAGTTCAAAGGAACCCCAAATTGAAAGGTTTTAAAAGAAGAAACAGATTATTCAATGTTCAAGACGAATTCGAGCTTTAGAGTGTACAAAGCCGTTTTCTTTTCTTTCTTCTCTCCATTTGATGCTCTACACTAATTCTTACACCTGCTAATTCAGAACAACAAGAGAATTAAATATTATCATGTGAAGTCAATCAAAAGAACAAAGTTACTAGTTATACTTGGATTGCTTAAGCTGGCTTGCTGACTAGGAAGCTAATTTCTCACCTTTCCCATTCCAAGTTGAGTCTTGCTGTTAGCTGACATTTTTTTCCCCCTACCAGTATGAAATCAGTGATCGGGCGCTACAAAAAACACAAAGAACATCACCAGCAGATGAATTGCAGTTCGGAAGTCCAGGTACTCATCCCTTACTCTAGTTTTCCCTGCAATGATAGAAATAAGAATGTGTAGTGTATGTTGAAAGTAATATAATAATATATAACTGATATAAATTAATGGAATGATTATGAGGGTATTACCGAGTTCATATATTACCAATTGGGATCAAGTTATCTACTTTCTAATAGAAATTTAAATGACTAATCCAGATTCATTAAGTAATACATAAGAAAATAAAGAATAATTTATGTGCGAAACAAGAATGCTGTGTTCCGTGACACACACACATTATCATATAATCTACTCTTTCAGTCTTGTGCAGAATTCATTTTAGATCAGTTATAATCAAATTTAACATTGATCGTGTGATTATACCTCATTGTTCTGTCCTGTTTTTCTTTTTTTTCCTTGTTCACATTGCCTTCCTGAATATGTAAATATCAGATATCCGGCTCTTTCTACTCGGAAGTATTTGAGGTCCTCCATATTAACTTTTCTTACCCACTAGATCTTAGCAAAGTTATGACATATTCTTCAGATTCGAAGTAATAACATGCTAAAGTCAAAATGTACTTACTTCCTTGATTTGTGCAAAAATGCATTCATCCCTTCTTTCAGAAGCCACCACATCGTCCAATGTACTAATACTACATCTCTACATCCGACCCTTTTAGAAGTACTTCAACTTCATATCTTTCAAAGAACAAATCAGCATTTGTTTCTCCAAGAGCCTCATCTACAAATCAATTCATGCTCCTCGAAGGCACTCACCAATTTTAATCCTGTTCTAGCACAAGACTCGGTAAGAAATTAGTTATTTTCCAATGAATGCAAAGAATACCAATATTATTTAATTTATAGAAAGAATATTGTCTCATCATGGGATAAGACAACAAAGTTAATTTGAAGTTCAATCCAAGAGGCTATGAACTTCTCCAACAGGAAGTCTTTCAAAGTTCTATCTCTTCGATGGAGGATTTGTCCACTCCATAAAGTTTACATGGAGTAACAAAGACAGTAAACTGTCTCTTGCACTTCTCTGGATGGAGATAGTTCCTTCTAGATTTTATAAAAGTCACGCACAACAAGGTGAAACCTACCTCATCATGAAAACACCTATAAGACCTTACAAATCCTCTGAGCAACAATGAAGCAGGATAAACTAGACTTCAAGCTTAGTCAGAAAGCTGGTTAAACTAGATTACAGAGAGTTTTTAAAGTTGCAAATTCATGCACTAGATGATACGTAAGAAAAGGGCACAGAGGCAATGAGTGCTCCCAACTCACTGGAGGATGTTTAAAGTAATGCTATTTCCCTGTTAGTACAATAATCAACTTGACAATCTTACGATTATACCCAAATTAATTTTGTTTATGAGAAGAATTGTTGACAGAGAAAACATTGACATCTTGCTGAAATAAGCAGATCTATAACTTCTACAGTCCTGCTTGCAACAAGGAAAGGCCTTAAAGCTAATAATGCCTTTTCATTCAAATTTGCAGGAGTGATTCAGTCTCAAACAAGTACTTCCATGCAAAATGGGCGCTTCTAATGCCTCTATAAGTTGCTAACTTCATATAATTCCATTAAAAGATACTTCGTTTTCCATGACCCATAAGTGACACATCAGCACTATTAATCTTCTGATAAAAGATTTATATCCACAGCTGAAAGAAGGATTCAAGAACTCTCGATAACAAAAGGCAGCCTAAAGATAACTTACTGGGTGTAAGACTAAGAATTTCGAAGGAAACAAATTGCTAGCAGTCACAGTATCAATATAGTGGACATCATTCTATCGATGTATAAAGCACCCAAGATATGAAATCAAAGTATATTTCAAGGTACTTGTGGTTTATACAAGTCATTATTAGCTTCGTTGTCTATTTGTGTCTGGATAATATCCAAAATTTTGTTGTTCCAGGCAGTGTGAACAGTAATTTATTTAGAGTAAACAAAATCTCATGTTATCCAGAAACAAAAAGACAACGAAGCTAATAATGACGATGGCTCTCTTATCTTGGATTAATTGAAAACTAGAGATGAAAATATGTGATCAACACCATGCAAAACAAAGTGTTGAACCCAGAAACAATTTGGAGCCTCATCAGTCCATAATTTGGCGTGCAGTAGAAAGCAAAGGCACGGGTGTTGTGGGACTTACTATGATTTTGGGAAAATAAAGTAAGATTATTGAATCTATTATTGGCTGATTATGACAAGGGTCCTGCATGCTAAAGATAAAATGTTAAATTTTGGCAATTCCTTTGTAGGTTCTTATCCTTCCCCCTTCTTGAAAACTAATCCAATTTCGCTTAAATCAGATGCAATTTTTTGTGAAATGCAATATGTTTCATATGAAACAGTACATAACAAAACACTTTGAAATGAAGCCAAAAAGTACACAATTAGATTTTGTATAGTTGGCCTACAAAATAGGACTTCTGCTCTGAAACTAGATTGGCATTACATTGAGAAGTACAGAGAAAGAAGAAAGAAGCAGAGGGAGGGAGGGAGGGAGAGGGAGAGAGCGCCATCCTATATCACAAACTTCCTCCTATCATGGATGTTACATATGACTCTTATGAAAACAAAGAATCATGACCAATTCTAAATGGAAACATAAGATACTTAACTGAATTCTTTTTATGCAAATCCTGATTCCGTAATAATGTGTTAGAATGAACCTCTACATTTAATATAGCCATGCTGAAAACATGATATTATACTATGGATTGATCATTTGCTTTCTATTTTATAGTTCTGGAAAAGAGAGGCAGAAGGCTTAAGGCAACAACTGAAATACTTGCAAGAATGTAACAGGTATCTTGTCTAATGTTCATATGCAAAAAAAAAAAAATATATATATATAAAAAAATTGTGTAGAAATACTCGATGCTAGTACTCTGTATGAAGCGAAACGAAGCAAGTACTTTTACGCCTATCAAATTTAAGTTACTTCATAACACACAATAATCAACTAATCCATATTGCTGGAGCATTATGCATGGACAATGATCATAGAAAAAAGGAAAAAAAAAAAAGAGGGTGAAGATGATCTAAGAGGGTTCTAATACAAGATGGAAACAATGTTCGGTAATAATCATTATGAGTATTTCAACCAAGTAGAAAACAAAAAGTAGAACTTACACAACAGCTGATTAATATTTATCTTGAGCTGCTAGCCACCAACACCAGGATTCTTAAAGAGTAGAATAAGCAAACAAAAGAACCTTAGGATGGATACCAACTATACTCTTATAACTGCAGACAACTGATGGGTGAAGCACTTTCTGGTTTGAGTGTCCAAGACTTACAGAACCTGGAAAACCGCCTTGAAATGAGTTTGAAGGGTGTACGTGTGAAGAAGGTATGAAAATTTGAAGAAAAACCTATTTCTCACAGGATTTGATATCCCCCTTATTCAGCTCATTCTGGCCCCTTCAATGGTTATATTGTCCATTTATTTATTTGATTTTACTTTCTTTCTCTTTCTTTCTTTTTTTGTTAACTGCAGGAAATGGTTTTGATTGATGAAATTAACGAACTAAGCCAGAAGGTTATCAATTGAAACAACCTAACTATTCTTATGGCTAATGCTACAATATGTGGCTAATGTAATGCATTTTACTGCAGGGAAATGATATTCATGAAGAAAACATTAAACTCCACAAGAAATTAGATCTCATTTATAAAGAAAATTCAGAATTGCAAAAGCAGATGCAGGTTCACATCATTTCGTTAAGAAAGTCTATTAACATCTAAACTACTTCTCCCAGTACTTTTCTTTTATCTTTCAAATGTTCATTTTTGAGATTGGGGTACGGAAAGAAGAGAGCCATGTTCCAGGTTAAGACAGGAGGCTCATAATAATTAATCTTCAAACCAGAAGAAGTAATTTGTTTTCTTCCTTTCTCCCCCCATTTTGGCTAACATAGAATAATAATTTTGAAGTCAGGTTTGCGGAGGGACTGCCATAAATGCGACAAACAGTGGTTCCATTCCTCTATTCACAATCACTAATGGATATAGTTTGCCATCACCCGTCCATCTCCAGCTAACTCAGCAACAGCCCCAAGACACTGAAGGAACAGAAAAGGGGATAAAGCTGGGGTATCTTCTCAAGAACTCTCTCACATTAAAAACGCCCAGTAAGATTTTTTCCCATACTATTCTACTAGTGACGTCTCCTCTTATATTTGAGATTTTTAAACTTGCAACAGATTACAATTGCATTAGCAAAAGCTGTTCAATTTTAGAGCATGGGTATATGGCATCTCATCAAGAACTTACCATGCAGCAAAAATGAAGTATCCACAAATGAGACCCGATCATTAAGCTACTACTTAAATCCAATCACCAGACTCGTCATTTATGGTTTGCAAACCCTTACAAACTCAAGAGTTTCCGTCAAATTATCTGGTCATCTATCTATGTAAATTACATAATAATGGGAAAGCACTCAATGTGCCGTGTGTATAACTTCTTCAAGCTTTATCAGAAGTTTACCTATGTTTGTTTGAATTCCAAACAAGAATGAGCTTAAATGGTCAAAGTTTTCTAGTCTTAAACTTTTTAAGTACTTCTGGGAATATATTGACACAGAAAAGAGAATATTAATGAGAGGGACCTCACCAGTAGAGTCAAAAAGTACGCATATCTAATGAAACACATGTTGACAGTTAATTATGAAGCTTTAAACACGAATTATTAGTAACGAGATGTTCTAGTATGTACAAGCACAGAGAAATTGGCTGCAGACTAGAAACAATAATCAGCTAACTATCCAAACAAACATAGTAAAATGAAAACTAATGTGCCAATCAACCAGAAACTAGTAACCAACCAATAGAGATACCTTGGAGACTATTCAGATGGTTTTACCAGGATTCTATGAGTTGAAACTTTTCTCGGTGACAATTGAGCTAGGAATCAAAATCAACTTCTAAATAGTAAATTCTGTTCAGATGCTTCTCTAAAATTGTGATATTCAGATTATTATATACTTTGATCATCTATCAAAAAAGACCATGCATGAACCAGAAAGAGGTTTTAGGTGCTTGAGAAAGCACATATTGGAGAATTGGACAATTACACTATTAAAGTATACTGAAAAATAAGGCTCATGATAATTATCTTCAACCCCGAGGAAGTCATTTGTTTCTTTCCTTTTTCTTTTTTTTTTCTTTTTTCCTTGTCTTCATTTTGGCTAATATTGATTATTGTTACTAATTTTGAAGTCAGGTTTGTGGAGTGACTGCCATGAATGGGGCAAACACTAATTCCATTGCTCTATAAAAGACCACTAATGGATATAGTTTTCCATGACCCATCCATCTCCAGCTAACTCCGCAACAGCCCCAATACATGGAGCTACAGCAAGGGGAATAAAGCAGGGTTATCTTATAAAAACCTTTTCACACTATAAATGACCAAAAACCCTAAAAAGATTATCAATTTCAATACCATACTTCTCTGATGTCTCCTCTTATATTTGAAACTTGCAACAGATTACAACTGCAATAGCAAAAGCTGTTTGATTCTAGAGCATGGGTATATGGCATCTCATCAACAACTTTCCATACAGCAAAAATGAAGTATCCACACGAGAGACCTTATCGTTAAGCTGCTACTTAAATCCAACCACCAGACATGTCATTCATGGTTTGCAAAGTCCTTTAAACTCTGAGAATTGCCGTAAAATTTTATCACCGTCTATCTATGTAAATCACATAATAATAGGAAAGCACTACATGTGTCACATATTCATAACTTCTTCAACCTTTTTTCTGTGAATTGTGATTGGTTAAATTTGTTACATTCTACAGTTTTACCTATGATTGTTTAATCACAAACAAGAAATAGCTTAAATGGTTCAGTCTTTCTAGTATCCTAACTCCTTAAGTTCTTCAAAGATACACTACATGGGAAAGAGCAAAATTAATAAGAGGAACATCTTTGGTAAATTCTCGAAGTGTACCTACCTAGTGAAACACATGTTGACCGTTAATCATGAAGCTTTAACACATGATTTATTAGTAAATAGATGTTCAAGTATACATAAGCACACAGAACTAGCTACACACCTAGAAACAATAATCAGCTGATTGCGCAAAGAAACTGATGCAGATCAATACCTGTTCTTTGAATATGAAGTTGTTATGATATTATAGCCTATCTTTCCAAGTTTTTAGCATACTTTTTAGGTTAGTTGGTTGCTTTGTATGGCGATATATAGCCCATTTATAGATGAATAAAAGATAGTTTTGGAGTTTGAATTTAATATTCCTTGGATAGATTCAAGGTATTTTTCAGGAGAGATTTCCGAACGATGCCCTCCCGAGTTCAACGACAGTTTGTTCTCAGAGGCATTGGCCATGGCCCAGAGATGCCGAACCAACTCCAAGCGAAGAGATGTGAGAACAACCTCATGTTGAACCCAGGAGGGCGTGGTTCTGAAATCTCTTCCGAAAAATAACTGGAATCTCTCCAAGGAATATTTAAATTCAAACTCCAAAACTATCTTTTATTCATCTATAAATGGGCTATATTTAGACATACAAAGCAACCAGCTAGATAAAAACGTATGCTAAATATTAGGAAAGTTCATAGGAAATAATATCATAACAACTTCAAATTCAAATAACAATATTGATTTGCATAAGAAACAGGCAACAAAATAATGTGCCAATCAAGCGGAAACCAGCAACCAACCAATAGATATATCATGGAAACTACTCGGATGGTTTCACCAAGATCTTACGAGTTATAAATTTTCTCAGTGACAGTTGAGCTAGGAATCAAATCAACTTCTAAATACTAATTCTGTTCAGATGATTATCTCAAATCGTGCTATTCAGATTGTGTATGTAATTTTGGTCCTATATTAAGGTGCTTTATGAAGCAAATACTGGAGAACTGGACAACCACACTACAAAAATAACAGCAAATTTAGAACTACAAACAACGGGCTTTTCTCATAGATTAGGCCTGAATTACACCTCAAAGCAAGATCAATCGCACCAAAAAGATAAAAAATAAAAAATAAATAAATAAAAAACCACCTCCACATAATCAAAAGAAAATAAAAAATTCAATTAAACATATCAATCGCCAACAAGAAAAATTCATATACCTCAACCATGCATTTTTTTTTTTCAGAGTAAGGATTAAACATATACTTCTTCAAACATATGAGCGCATGTGTACGATTCCAAAGCATAACAGAGTGTTTCTACGCCGTACCTGATCGAGACGACAACCGAAGGGGAAGCCATTGTTTTGAACCGCACGCTTGTGACGAAAGCGGAGGTCTGAGTAACTGTTGCATGCTGTGACGATCGGAATCCATGGAAGTTGCAGATATGGAGGAGAGGAGAAACGTACGGAGATTTAGTAATCTATGGCAGAGAAATGAGCATTTGATCACTTTCCCAAAGAATTCTTTTCCATTTTCGTAAAATATTTTCTAGAATGATTTGAGAACGAACCTCGCCTCACTACTAGCGTGAGAGGACGAGGAGAGAGAAGAAAATATCTTCTCCAAGTCTTCCTTACGTCCCCCGGCAACATGGGAGTTTAAATCATCCGCAATCAGTTCCATTTAAATATCATACTCTCAGCCAAGTGTTGGGTCTTGATACGTTTAAAAAAGGAAGTCGTTTTCCGTCATTTCAAAATCTCCCACTTTAGGAAAGAGCCCCTAAAAGGCTAAAAAGGATTAGGTTTCTATTTTGGGCTTAGCCTAATTGATTTCATATACGGCTTGATTTAGGCCCAATTTATTAATTTATAAATCATGGGCCGATCGTAGACCGGGTTAGATCCATGACTAAATTAGCAAATAGACAAATAAAAAAGAATGATATATATGCTTTATATATATATATATATATATATAAAGGATAATAATTGTGAGACCAAATTTGACTTTAAATAAAGTTAGGTAATTTGATAATTATCAGAATTATTTGTTTAATTAATAAGTCAATATATAATAATATAAATAACTATCAATTTATTTTTATCTAAAATTTATTTAAATTTAATCTTCATAGTATTACCTAAATATAAATTACTTTATAAATAATACAACTAATACAAGTCATTTAATTATTTACCAATTTGTATTAAAATCTTGAATATGATATATATATCTTCATTATTGTATAAATATATAATTTAATTATATAATATATAATATAATATAGTTATTATATAAACATTTTAAAAATTCACCCAAAAATTATGCTTTATGGAAAAACGAAAATCTTTCGATCTTTTAACCCTTTTAAATAAAGAAGAATGATATAATATAAAATTTGAATGGACATGAGAGCAAGTTATGTTACCTAATTAGGGACATTTATTGCCTTAAAACCGACTACTTATATTATATGATTTTCATAATAATTGTTACATTCTTATCCAATACAACTATATCGACGATATAATTATAACATTGTCTTTCTGCTATGTAATATTATTAAAAATATGAAAATTGTATCAAAAGATGCAAAGAAAATATGAGAGAGATGTGACATCAAAACATATATGAGAGACTCGAAAGTTAAGAGTGAGATAAGAAATTAAAGAGATTATTTATTGAGAGTATTTGTAAAATTAACCCCTTTTTAACTTTATTTTAAAAAGTAAACCCAACCAAAAAATTTTAGCTAAAATGGCATTTTCCTTTGACTTTAATTGAATTTCTTAATTAAAAAAAACAAGAATATGTGAAATTGCTCAAATATTCCAATAATTAAATTTCAAAAAGAAAAAAAATGAACCAACATTCATCTTCCCCACCCCTAATTTGTTCCCTCCATTTTCATGCTTAAAGAAGGCTCATCACATCTTCATCTCCTAAATTTTATGCATTTTCTTCCTCTTCTTCATCTTATTAAGCTTGAAATCTCGAAATTAAAAACTTCATCTCTTCTTCATCCCTAAATCATGGTTCAAACTAAAATTCTCAATGTTGAGGAGTTAAAGAAGCGAAGTAAGGATGATTCCCCTGAGAAATCTATGAAGGACAACAAGTGACCTAAGTTAGCACTAGATCAATAGCCGAAAAAGACCAAGATTCACCCAAGATAAATTACAGAGACTTTAAATTATGGTTTTTTTTTTTTGCAAAAATTAGTATTTTGTATATGTGATTTGAGTGAATAATTTGGATGTGAACTAAAATTTTGGTAAAAATGTTGGATTAGTAAGACTAGAACCCAAGCATCGAGTATTGAGAATAGAGACTTCCAAGTCTCTAACCTCAGTGCTCGATGCCCAATAGGTTAGTAAGACTAGAATCATTAAACATCGAGCATTGTGGTCAAAGACTTCCAAGTCTCTAATGTCTCATCTAAACCTTAAACCTTAAAGGTTAAAACCTTTAACCTTTCACCTTTAAGACTAAAGGTTAAACCATTCACATTTCTGGTTAAGATTTTCCTCTTGGACTCTAAGTGTATGAACTTTTCTCCTAAATATTTCCTCTTAAACTTCAAACCTTATTGGTTAAACATTAAACTTTTCACCTTTCACATTTAGTTTTAAAGGTTAAAGCTTAAACTTTTCATTTTTCTAATTAAGACTTTCCTCTTAAATCTAAATTGTTTGAACTTTCCTCCTAAACATGTTCTCTTAAAATTTAAACCTTATTAGTTAATCCTTTCCTCTTTCACCTTTAACATTTAACCTCAAAGGTTAAATCTTTCATCTAACCTTAAAGGTTAAATCTTTCACATTAAAGACTCACCCTAAAGACTACAAATTAAACCTTAAAGGTTAAACATTTCACCTTAAAGACTAAAACTTAAACCTTAAATAAGTCACCGCATCTTGATGCTTGAAAGGTACTTTGAAAGACCCATCAAACCCTCGAGATGGGGTTATATAGACTAAGAAATCTTTGTAACCTCATCTTCATTTCCGATGTGGACTTTGAAGAGTCCATTAAACCTTCGGGATGACCTCATCTCGATGGTCGATGGGGTTTGTGAAGTGCCAATCGAACCCTAAACATGAGGTCGTAAATACTTCTAAGTATCTATGACCTCATCTCGAGGGTTTAATGGGTCATTTCGTACACCAATCGAGCATCAAGATGAGGACTTCTATGACCTAATCTCATATGCTCGATGAGGACTTTTAAGTCTTCATCGAACCCTTGATATTTGGGGACAAAGACTTATAAGTGGTCACTTTCAAGAAAAAAAAAAGTGATAAAAAATTGGGTAGCTCTACAAAATCATTTGGATTACCTCAAATCATCAGGATTACATCACATAAAAAATGTCCCGCATCAAATCATGCAATACAAAAATTATCATACTAAAATTTTGTTATGATATGTCGCCTTATGATTATGTACAAGAATGTCACACTTGCTACATTTATTTCTTTTACAAAGTTGTTCTCCCATAAAAAATATTATCCATTTTTAGGTCTCACACTTTGTTTATGCACGACAGGGGTAGAATGATAATTAACCAAATTTTTTTTAGAAATTCATAATCATCGGACGATAGTATAAAATAAATTGAATCTGAATGCACTTGTCTCCAATTTAATGTTGTGAAGTATTTCACACATAACATGTATGATGCAACACTCTGGTAACTCTATGTTGTTATGGCTTGAACACACGGTCTCTTATCTAACTAGAACACCATGCATGTGCAAGCCTTCTCTCTAAATCAACCGACGTAGTAGTAGTACCATCGATCACCTCAAATGTATCTTTGTTCTCTCTATCAATCCTCATTGTTAAAGATTTGTTATGTCTTTTCATTAGCTCTTTCTCTACCTCGGGAGTCAGTGGGATGTTTATTTAATTTGTTATATACTTTTATTTATAGGATCAAGTTGTCATCATCTTCCTGATACATCCTCCAACACCATTATTGGACAAACACGTGCATCCTTTAATGAAACGTTAAGTGACTCTATAATATTATTAGTCATTATATTGTATCGATCATCATTGAAATGAGCTCTCGACCGATGTTAAAATTCAGCAGTCTCCAGATAAGTTGCCACACCGGGATGTTAGGATCTAATCTCGTTGAAATATGTGTTGAAATCTCAAACCTTATATGCTTTGGCCGTCTTGTAATATAGTTAGAAAGGCTCACCATACCTGAATGTTTTTATGGGAAGAAACAATTAGAACTGAATTGCTTTCAACGCATATAGAGGGTTAGGCTGTAATAGGGATAAAAAAAAATCTCTTCAATTTCATTTCCAGTGAATACAGTATACATGGAGATGATTGCAGCACGACGTGATCTAAGTTATCTTCACCGGATAGAGCATCGAGTATACTATTGGTTAGTCTTACTCCCTCTAATAAGTCCATCCTTGTTACCTAGATTATTAACATTGCCATTATTTGTGTGATTAGTGTTAGGTTCTTCCTCTATTCTTTCAACATCAATATCATCATCCTCAATATAATATGCAATTTCATTCTCTTTATCATCAACACCAACATCATTATCCTTATTCTCATCCTCATCAAAATGCTCATCACTACCATCATCATAATTATGTAAAATCCTCATAATTATCAAGATTATTAGTAGTAAGATTTGGTACGTCCTCTTATGATCCCCATGAATATTAGCAATAAGATCGGATATATCTTTCATAAAAAGATCATGAATACTAAAAATGTTAGGTAAGTGACGACGCTCTTCCTCACGTGAATCTCTTTGTGTCTTCAAAATCAACTTCACGTGCAAGGATTTTTCATATTTAGATTGCAAGTGGCAGAAAAAACTCTTTCACGTTTTAGTAATTTTTTATATATAGTGGGGAAGACAACAATTTACTCACTGACTTGTATAATAGTTGTAATCCAAATTCATCACGATCAATATCGATAGAATCATAAATAACCTTTTATAGCTAAGCATAACTTATATTACATTCAACAAAAACTTCAATCGATCCCTTTGCCCTATTTTGCTGCCAATACTAACAAATCGTTTTCTCATTTTGGTTCACATTCTCCTTCCATTCACCATCAAAATATATCATTACGAAAAAGTTTTCATTTCTGTATAAGAAAAAAAAAATCCAAATCAATACTTATTATACAAAAGAAATGAGTTACAGACTATTGCTTGATGACTCGAAGCCAACCAATCATGCTTGATTTCTCAAACCATGACCTCCCATCGAGCATCAAATTGCTCAAGATCTTCGACTCAAACTCAGATTTCTAGAAACCATTAAAGACCTCAGATTTTACCTTTTCATTTGTAGAATGAAATGAAAACTTAATAAAAAGATAGAGTAACAATTTTGATTATGATTATCCATTAATGATTGAAAAATAAATCAAGGACAGAAGTTTCAAACATATTGAATGTCTTTCGCAGCTCTCGTGCTATGGTTATGAAGCTTGCAAAGGAACAATGAAGGAGGAAAGTGAAGATCGAGCAACAGATTAGAAGTGACGAAGGATAAGCTCAGATTAGAAGGGCATTTCTAGGGTTTTTTCGAAATCAGTTAATTTTTTTTTTCGAGTAACCATCGACAAAAGGTGAAGGAAGGAAGAAGGGCATTTCGGTAATTTCACATGGAGAAAGGGATGAAGACATTTTGATAATTTCATGTGTTATTAGTTTTGTTTAGAATTTATATAAAGTAGAGGGCCATTTATGTGAAGAAAACTTTTATATAGATTATTGTTTCAAGAAGTTGTACTTAAGCGCGTTAACCCTTATTTACTTATAAATTATTTTTTTTACTAATAAAAATAGAAAAAAAAAATTAATATAAATAATTTTTTCATAACATAATATTTTGTGTCTATTGTAGATTTTTATATTCAAATTCATTTAAATAAGATTATAATATTATCACATAAAATTATGATATGATTATATTGATTATCAAAACAAAAATTATAATAAGATTAAGATTAAATATGTAGAAATATTTAATTTTTTTTATTAATGTAATATTTTGTATTTATTATGAATTTTCAAATTCAAATTTATTTATATAAAAATATAATTTTATCAAACAAAAATTATAATAAGATTTAATATGATTATATCGATTATTAAAATAAATATTATGATAAAATTTAATTAAAATATTAAATTATTATAAAATAATAATATTTTTAAAATCATTATGAATATATTTTTAAAAATTTAGTAATAAAATTATCACAAATTATATTATGAAAAATTTAAAATATATGGGAGACGCAATTTTATACTTAAAACTCAATATACTATGTTTGTTTTATTGTTTCAAATCATCCTCGAAAACGATTGGTTGGTGTCGTCCTTTCTGATTAACCCTAAAATTTTTAGGTTTATCTTCTTATGTATGAACGGCCATGTTCGATGGCCGGCAAATTCATATTTTTTTAATGTCAGATTAATTACCTAAATAAATTAATATGAATTATTTAAAAAAAAATTCAAAATATGAGTACAAAATTTCAGCATCCAAAAATTCACAAAAAAGTTCCCGTAAAGTGTTAAAAAAAAAAACAAAAAATCAATTTGACCGCAATATATTTTTCTTTTTAAAATTAACCCTTAGAATTTTGCTAAGAAAAAGTCGGTTATCCATCACACTACCACCTGAATCCATCTTGATTATGGTTATTCAGAACGAATGTTATTTTCTAATTACTAACCTAATTTATGTTACTCTATATCACTTAGGATAGATGATCATGTTTTATCATAATCCAGTGACTAATATCTACTTAATTAACCAAGATCTTTATCTAACGCTTGTAAGCAAGAGGGAAAAAGAGACCATCGAATACGTAGCATAATTGGTTGGTAAAACGGGTTTTTTACGTAATTAATGATCTGTATTAAAATTATGATTTCAAATTATTATCATTATATAATAAATATTTGACTTAATTTTAAGTATAAACTAAAAAATGTAAAATGATTCAGCTGTAATAAATATATACATGAAAAAAAAAATCTCGTTAAGATGTAGTGTAACTTATAAGATGTAGTGTAACTTAGAAAATCTTGATGATGCCTAGCCATTTTTTGTCAAGAATTTTCTTTTCGGCCAAACAATTTTTATCAAGTTAGAGAACTTGTTTCAAATCATACTTAGAGCCAACGAGCCACCGTTTCCGGCCCAATTAAGTGGAGAATGGGGACCAAATTGAGTAAGCCCATTACTTAAAGTAATAAATCCCATAGGTTACTTTATTTTATTTTGGTTTACTATGGACCCATATGTCCTTCACAAATTAACCATATGGTCCTCCATATTTATTAATGTATCATATATTTTCATGTTCATTAAAGTAAACCTCATTTATAATATTTGGTTTAGTATGGAGAGTTTTAATATATATATTTTTTTAATTCGTTAATTATTGATATAATTAAATTTCAAAAATATATTATTTTTAGTGAGAATCATTTCGATATTTTGAGTTCAAAATATAAATAAATATTTTTTTTTTAAATCAATCATTAATTAATTAAAAAAAAAGATATTAAACTTCTAATATTGACAATGATTTAGGAGCTATAAAAAATTTAGTCATATAATAATATTCAGAGTAAAGTAACAAGATTTGATATTGCACCATTTTCAATTTTTATATTCGAACTTAAGAGTTTATAAAGAATAAGATAATCAATAATTCTATAATCCGAGTTTGAAATGAAACCTAAGATAGAATCGAAGTTCAAACTTTGCATTTAAAATCGCTTCAAGTGAACTATCATTCGATCATTGAAGTGGATATTAGCTATCAGTTAGTAATTAGGGTATGGGTCGCCAATTGCCTAGAGGAATTCCATTTGAAGGAAGGGCTATTAAAAGACAAATAGGATACAAGAGCACCTCGATTACTTCTAAGGTGATAATAAGATAACATAAAATATAAAGCTTGTAATAATTAAGACTATATGTTTCAACTTTCAAGTATCAATACATACAATAAAGTAAACTGTTCTTTTTTCACATGGGCATCTACTTTCGAGGATCCAATTGGAGATTTTAAGGAAACATCGTATCTCCATTAGTGAGCTATTTGATTTTGCAGATAATTAGGAAAGGATTCTCTAATTAATGATGTTTAATTAATTAATAACCCTTTTAGAAAGTGGGTTTAGGGATTTCGATCTTCGAGATGGTATTATCAATTAACCCTTTTAGATAGTTTTAAGGAGAGCTATAACCAACTTCTCCAAATTCATTTTTACTATAATGAAACTCTCATAGTTTATATAATCATAATCCGATTTAAAAATTCATTATAATAAATTTTATATGATTATCTTTTCAATCATTTTAACCGTTTTGTCTGGCATCTATGAGTCCATCTTCACACTATTATTTACCCGAATTTGCCTTTTTTAAAAATAGTTTTTACCGTTTTTTCAAGCTCCATCAACGGAGGTTTGAGCTCCATCAATGGAGTTGGGGTTAAAAAGGAAAAAAATAAATTAGGAAAAAAAATATAAATTATAAAGTTATAAAAATAATAAAGATAAATTTAGGATTTAAAATTTTTTTAAATTTGACCACATCAATACCACGTATCTGTCATATCGATAAATCTATTAAATTTTTGTATCAGAATGTTGGTCATGACTATACAAATTTTTGAGGAATTCATTACATCAAATGTGAAGTTTGTTATAATTTTCCCTACTCTTAACTTAAAAAAGTTTTGAATTATTTTTATTTCTAATTCAAATTAGTTTATTATCAATTAACACTATGATTCGACTGTTTTTCAAGATCGTAATTATTCGAAAAATGATCTGAGTGATTAAAAAATTATCTGAATTATATATGAATTAAAAAATTTATCTAAAAATTATAAATAAATAAATTTATAAAAATTAAATTATATAAAAACTAAAAATGAATTAAAATATTTCTAAATAATTAGTGCGTCAAGTTAATGAATATTCCCATCATCATTATTATTAAAATGTTGACCCTATTGCTTGTATTATTCTACCTTTATCATACACCACTTTTATACAATTTAGTCGTACTCTATTTTGAGTAGAAAAAATAAAGGAATAAATTAAGTGCCCAAAAAGCATGATTTATTTATTTATTTTTAATTAATAAAATAGTTTATACAACCCACGAGAGGGACCTCACTTTTTTCCTGTTCTGATATATTATCATTAATTAATTACTCCATCCCCTTAAACTTTATCCACATTTTAATACCTTAAAATATGATCTTTTTCTTAATTTTATATTTTTCCTAATTTTTAAAAAGGTCAGAAACATATTGAGGATGTTTGCTCCCCATTATGCGAGAGCTACTTAATTAATAATCTTAATTAATTAATTAATTAATTTTTTTAAGTCCTAAAAAAGACTCATAGGTTATGTTAGTCTTGTTGAGAGAGCTCACCATCTTTTAGCATAAATAAAGTTGTTTGGAAATGGTATTTGGAATAAATATATATTATAGATTAAAATCTTTTAAATTTTATATAGAATATTAAGATTTTTGAGTTGTAGAATAATGAGAATGTCATAGTTAAATTCATGACGTCAATTATAGATAGGTATGAGGTCTTTTATAAACTAATCTATTTCTCTTAATAAATCTTTATCAAAGATGAAGAATTAATGAGTAGAAAATAGAGTGATTAGGTTTGGAGAACAAAACCATATAAAGTCATTTATATAGACAACCTAATTAAAACTACACTAACTCTATTGAGTACCACCATTCATTATAAAGTTTATACTGAATAAGATGCTTTATTAAGCTCTACTACGATAGATTACTTAATTAGTTTAATTGAAATAAAAGCTCAAATATAGTTATTAATAATTTGAAAACTCATAATAGGTTACAATAACTCAACAGTGTCTCACTTGGGTTACAAATTAATTCCAAAGACAATTATATTTGATAACCATAAGTGCGCACAAATTTGCTATCTATCTTTAAAATATCTTTTGAATCAATGTTGTCCATCTCCTATACCAGCATGAGACCAAAATGACATTTATTACATTTCATCGCCATTCGATTCATCAATGATCACATATCAAATATATTCAACAACATAAATCACGTATAGATGTGCCATTGGGTATCAGACATTACAAAGCTCGTATTGAATAAGATGTCTCATTGGGTTCTACTATAATATATCACTTAATTAGCCTAATTCAAATAGAAGACCAAATATAATTATTAACAATTTGAAAACTCATAATAAGTTAAAATAACCTAACAATGTCTTCAAGTACAAGTCAAGCATTTAGGCAATTATGCAATTTTACTCTAAAACTAATAAGATTGTATCAAGTTATTATTTAAATATAAGATTTACATTCTAAATGACGTGACCTCTTTAGTCTAAAATAGAGTTATCAAAATGGGCCGAACTTTTCGGCCCAGCCCGTGGCTTTGTAAAAGAGCTCGGCCTAGACCGGATGTAAGGATCGGGCTTATACATATTTTCAAGTCTATCGGGCTGGTCCAACTGGGCCTAATTGGACCTTGCCCGGCCTAACTCACCACCTGCACCACAGGCAACCTAGCTTGGAATATGTTTTTTTTCCTTATATATATATTTTTAATTTTACCCTCCTCACATAATAATTTATAAATTCTCTCCTCAACCGAATTTTCCCTATAAATATTTATCTTTTACTCTAATTTTTCTTCACATTTTCACGTACACACATACTCTCTCTCTCAGTCTCTTATCTAATCTTCTAATTTCTAATACTCTAAATTATAATTAATCTTCATTTTTGCATTATCCATAATTTTCTTATTATTAATTTCAATCTCTTATCTTTATTCCTTAATATAAATCCATAATCCACTATTTTTTATAAATTAAATCAAGATTCAAAGTAATTAATTTTTAATTTTAACAATATTATTATTTAATAATACATAATAAAATTTATGTTTGGCTAAAAAATTTTTTTTTTTTTGTTTATTATTATTATTATATTTAAAAATAGACCGGGCCGAATCCGTTCTAGATCTAACTAAGTCTGAAATAAATTCAAAAGGTTTCCCAATCCTAAATAGTGAAAACTTCAACACAAGTTAAGCCGAATGACCAATTTTGACATTTCTAATCTAAAATGAGGTTAAGATTTAAAAAAAAAACATAATGGGCTATATATATGCTTAAATTTTAATATATATGTACTTTGTCCAATCCCCTACGTTCTCTGATCAATGTTTCGTCCAGTTCAAACTACAAGCATCGAGATAGTTGTGTATATATATATAATACAAATATATAAACCTAATTAATTAATCAAATAATTTATTTATTTAAAATATAATAAACTGCTAACTCAGAACAATTAATTCCTCTCTATAGTCTATATATTAAATATTTATTAAATATTCTTATCTTAGATCATAATTAGATGCTTAGAGCAAAAAAGAAATCTAAGGTAAACAATAATTTGTCCCATTAGATGCTTAGAGCAGAAAAGAAATCCACTTGCACGAGTAAAACTCTTACATAAACTCCCTACAACATTTCGACACTTGTCTCTTCCCGGCTGTCATGACCGACAGATCTACCTTAAAGTTCTCGTTCGCGGAGAGCGAGTAGTGATTCATTTAGTGCACTCTCGAGAGTGGCTTTAACTTAGGTTAATTTCCATATCAAGCAATAATATATTAATACTGATCAGTTTATATAACAAGTCTAATGAAGAAGACCAGGCAAGTCCTTCCTCTTCTTTCCCATTTCTATACCTCTTCTCCTCATTATTTTTTCTTTTTTCTGAAAAAAAAATAAGGGAAGACTGCAGAGAAAATAGGAGAAGTATCTGGAAAGATTTGGACGTGACATAAGTGATCGTAGAATTTCGAAAGACGGAAAGTGTAATCATCGAGATATAGAGCAGATAGAAAAAGGATCTTAATAGATTCGACCTCGAGGAAGTTCTCTTAATTCGGGTGAGTATCGTAGTTGATCTTACAAATCAATGATCTACTTTAGATTTTGTTTTTCATGGGTATGGAAATTTTTTTTTTTTTTTTGGGGTATTATAAGTGCTAAGTTTGTTTATTACGTACATGTGGGTATGATGATTTTGCAGTTGAATATGGGAAGAGGGAAGATCGTGATAAGGAGGATTGATAATTCAACAAGCAGGCAAGTGACTTTCTCAAAGAGGAGAAATGGGTTGCTGAAGAAGGCTAAAGAGCTTTCAATCCTTTGTGATGCTGAAGTTGGATTGATCATCTTCTCTAGTACTGGCAAGCTCTATGACTATTCAAGCTCAAGGTACAACCATTTTTCTAGAGCTAGATCAACTAATTGATCATCAAATTATACATATTTGGATTCATATCTTTCATTCCATATTATGTTCATACAGTTAACATGATTTCTTGAATCATACCAAAGCTATTGTTCCTTACTTGCATATTCCTGTTGTTATATGTCATCAGCATGAAATCAGTAATTGATAGATACAACAAGGTGAAAGAGGAAAATCGTCAACTACTGGTCAACACTGCCTCTGAAATCAAGGTAACTAATTGATCACTAGTGATTCTATCTCAAGTAAATTTAATGGATTGTTAATACCCAATTGATGAGCTTGGCCTGTAAAGTCTCTTAGTATTCACTTGAAGTGAGGACAAGATAGTGATTAACATAATGACAAAGGGCAGTTCGAAAGGGTCATGGGCCATGGCTTGTTTTTGCCTTTTGGGGTCATACAACCAGTATCCAGGCAGAAGCTGAGACTCTTCTTCAAGGTTTTTAACTGTATGTAGATTTGGGAATCAGAATTAATGCGAGTTTTGACACAGATTCTCAAGTCTTAGTTTAGATGATCGATCTCTGCAGATTTCTTGTTCACTCCCCTAGTTCCCTATCACATCATTCCTTGAATTAGAAGTTTAATCGGGGATTATGGGCATAAATTATTTTAGGCTGCAAATTTAGCTTATGACCACTCAGTGGACATTATCTTTTAAGATTATATTAAGCCATTAGATAGATCAACTAAGGCCGTCATAGAAATAATAAGAAAAATAGTTCGAGTAAACAAACAGAATGCGAATACCGAATCTGGAACTTAGCCAGTTAAATGCATTGTATTAAGCATTGATAAAAATGATTAAGTTTGTTATTCACTAAAACGTCAATTTTGTTTCTACTTGCTAGTTTTGGCAAAGTGAAGCAGAAAGCTTGGGGCAGCAACTGCAGTACTTACAAGAATGCAACAGGTATCATATAACTAGATTGGATCTCATTCCTCTATAGATTTCGATTAACTATATTTTAGTTAGATTTTGTACGTGCGTTTGATTGAATTCGGACCGGTATCGATTCAACTAGAATCAAAAGGCTGGATGATTTGGAAATTGTTTGGCACAAACTTAGTTATTCCTTAAGACATAAACTGGAGTTTGATGAAACGGTTTACCATAATGGATAATGGTGTTTGTCTTAAAATGAATCCCTTGTCAAAACAATCGAGTACCGAAAAATATTATAGGTAGAGTTTCATGCACAATCAAATTTCAAACAGTCAAAATACTAAAACAGTACAAATATATGCATCCACGTAGTCTTGTAGAAGCTAGCTGCTTATACATGTTAAGATTTTCATATATATATATATAATTGAGCTCATTTCTAAATTTTTCGAACCATTTTATATAATCGGTAATTTAACATATAATCAGAATATATCTACTGAGTTCAACATCATAATTGCTCATTTTAGGAGCTTGAACCTCAGAGAAATATTAAGATTTTTTAATAAATAACATAATTAAACTTATTTCCTGAAATTTTAAGATAATTGAAAACTTTAATAATAGTATATATATACATCCATACATGCAGGCACCTGATGGGTGAAGAGCTTTCTGGTTTGAGCATTAGACACTTGCAGAGTCTGGAAAGCCAGTTGGAGATGGGCCTAAAGAACGTCCGTTTGAGAAAGGTAACCATGTAATCTGCTAATTAAATCTCATCCATAATTAGTACTGTTTCGAATTATGATGTAATAATCCTTAATACAGATCCCTTCCATTTCAGGACCAAGTTTTTGTTGAAGAGATACAAGAACTAAACCAAAAGGTCTTAATTTTTATTATTACAATCATTTTTATTTTTTCATGTTGCATGAGGCTTGGATTCAGTCCAAGCCACATATGAGTCCGAATTCATCCGAACATACAGTATGGATGTATATAAAACTCGATCCAGTCAGGTATAAAATATAATCTCATTTAATGAAATATATTTATATCATTTAATAAAAACTCTATAAAATATCATTTAATAAAAACTCTATAAAATATCATTTTTAAATGACGTAATATTTAATAAATGATTGAATCAAGCCGCTCTATATGTTCGGATGAGTTAGTATGGTTCGGATCATATTGCATGGTATCATTTATTAGGTCAACTTTCCTTGTTCTCAACATTATCCTACAGGGAAATCTCATACATCAAGAAAACATGGAATTGTATAAGAAGATAGACCTACTACGAAAAGAGAACGAAGAATTGCAAAAGGTACTGGTAAGCTCAAAAAAATATCATCAAATTAGGAAAAAAAAAAAAAAAGTGTATCAGGTTGAAACTGACATTTGAAACTGCAGTTTAGCTTCATAAAAATCTAAAACCATACTAAGAGTCCGACCCAAATGAGGTTTAACACTAATTGTAATTTTGTTTTCTCCTTAACTAAACTTAACTAGACTTCTGTTTTGAACACAGATATATGGAGCAAAGGATAATAGACTGGATGAGGAAAACAGAAGTTCAGAGCCTTCTTCATGCACTGCCATTGATATATGTCATGACCTCCAAGCACCTATACATCTTCAGCTAAGCCAACCACTTTCTCAAACCAACACAACAACAAAACCAATGAAGCTCGGGTAATGTTTCTTCTAATCATTCAATGTTTACACCCTCATCACTCATCCTATTATATGTTTACTTAATTTCATAATCAAATTGGAACTAGATTAGCGCTAGCAAACCTCGATTAAAACGGCAGTAGATGGTGTGGTTAAATGCTTCAATAATCTTCCCCCACAATGAGGAGACGAGCTAGGATAAAAAGTTTGTTCCTGTTCGAGATAAGAACATCCCATGAATAGGAAGAGTAATTGATCGAGATATGGTAAGAAAATGCTAATGAAGCAAAGATATGGAACTGTTGCCATATGATTAAAATGGACTCGCTACCTGTTTTATTAATATTGATGAAGGAAAAAAAAAAAGGAGAGAGAGAGAGAAAGTGTATATTTTTAAGGTTGAGGAACTGTATTTCTCCTGGGTTAAAATATGTCTCACAATATTAACATTTCATTCAATCTCATATTATAATTTGAAATGTTGATACTTTTGAGATTTAGTTATAAATTGGGTTGAAAAAAATAATAATAAAATAACATGGAAACTAATTTAGCGAAGTCTTACGGGTCGGAAAATTTTTAATAAATATAATTTGAGTCATAAGCTTAATTTTAAATTAAAAAAATTAAGATAAATTTTTAAAACTTAGTATAAATTATAATAATTTTTCAAAATTTATAGAAATTATAGTAAACAATCACTTTTAAATTTAAATTATAAGGGATCTCAATTTTTCTAAATGGATGGAATGATTATGTATATGTTATATAGGGATGAGTAAAAAATTTGAATCATATCTAATCCTATATGATGGATCTATTGGAATACTTACCTTAAAAAATCTAATCGGATTGAAGGATCGAGTTCCCATCTGATCTGCTATAGATTTGACACCTCAGAAGAATAATTATTTTAAAAAAAACAGTAAAAACCCGAACTTTATCTCTTTTTCAATTTTCCTACTAGGTTGGACTATAGAAACCTAAAGAAGACTTCATTTCCACCATGAGAAACCTAACACCTAAGAAGAATCAACACCCTCCTCTTCTCTCACCTCTCACCTTCCCTCCGGCCCAGCTGAACTGCTGGCATGCCACAACCCTCCACCACAAGAAAAGCTTCCCTCCATTCATGATTTCCTCATTGAATCTCGATGAGCAACATAATTTGATTGTATTTGTATTTGAATGATAGCTACTCTTACAATGCAAGTGAATTTATGTATGAAAAAAATATAATAATGTTGATTGAAATTGAGCTTACACTTAGTCTAATTTTAAAATTAAATTTGTACTATTTCAAAATGAATTAGGTGGCATGTTATATATGATTTGAAAGCTTGAGAAGTCTATTTTTAAACCCACCTGAAAAATCAAAATTCAAAATTATGGTAAGAAAATTATGGCATATCAACATGTTAGTTATTTCTGATTTGTTGATATCAGCGAGTCAGATAAATATACCCGTTGATATTAATGAGGCGGGTAAAATATACCAGAGCTCGTGAGAGAAGAATCATCAAATGGTAGTTTCATACTTTTATTCGAATTACAAGGCTCACAATTATGGTGGGAAAATAACTTATCCCTTATAACATGTATATATATATATATATATATATATACTTTTTTTTTTTTGGTTTGAGCAGCAGCCATTGAAGATGCCAATAACTGTGCATGAAGAAGAAGACCTAATATTTTGGAATTGGATCAATTTAAGTTGAGCCCACTTTCATCGTTATACTCGCCACTTTAGGTTGTATTGCAGCGTGACCGTGTTGCGCACTTAGTACCACCTATGTCTCACTTCATGAAGAAGTTGTGAGACATACATCACACAACTATAAATTTTTATTGCAATTTAAACGTATTATCCTTTTTTTTTTCACTAGCCTCAAATAAAACATATTACTCGTATAAACAAAACAAAATTTTATAAAAAAGGGTTAATTTATTTTGACGATAGAAAAAATCATTTTGTTTGAATTTAATTTGATTTTATCTTTTAATTTCTTAAATAAATATTTCCAATAAGTTTGATACTCGAAGATTTACTTTATATTTATATTTTAGATGGATAAAGTAATAGAGTTTTTTCGGAAGTTTATAATTTTGAAAGTATTGTTACGAGATGATTGAGAATATAAAATATATATTATTTTTATTTGGTTTATTTACTTATTGAATTTGTTAGCTGCGATTATGATTATAGGGGAGTATTTTTTATAACGAGTATCATCGAGATTAATTTATCTAATAAAAGAGAGATGAATAGATAAATGGTAAATGAATGATAACATGATAGCATATATTAAAAGAGAGATATTTGAAAGAGAACAAATTTTTTTGTCGCGTTTTCAAAAGAAGTTTTAGTAAAAAATACAGTTGTTACTTCTTAAGAGATGATTTATTTATAAATTTATAATACTAAACTTATTTTATTATTATAATATAATCAACTTATATCTATAAGATAATATCTTATTACTTTTAAATATTTTATCAATTAAAATTATGTATTGGCTGATTTTGGTTCATGGTTCCACCATTACACCTCCTCCACTATCACTAAACTCTATAAAAAATCTCTCTCTTCGGATAATTGAAATCAAAGACCTAGTTTCCCATCTTTTAAATTTTGGAAACTTAACCACCATTTAGGTCATGCAATCAATATTGTTCGAAGAGAGAGAGAGAAATTTCCAGTGAGCGATCTTATGGTAACGATGGTTGGATAAAAAAAAAAAGAGTAAAGAATTAAATGCCCAAGAGGATAATTAGAAATCTAATATTTTTTATTGATGGTAAAGGTCGGTAATAACGATGATGAAGAAAAGTAGGGATGACGGACGGTAAAGTGAAAATAAAAATGAAAAAAAATAAATGAAACAATAAATAATTAAAATTAAAAATTAAAAATTAAAAATATTTGTTTAATATTTAATAATCCATATATATAAACTACTCAGTCCATATTTACTAAATTTAAAATTTAATTTTCATTATAATTTTTATTTTTTTTAGATATTTATTATAATATATACTTTAAGTTTCGGGGCTTATCATATAAGCCCCGTTTGAATTCACAGTGTAGTCGAATATCCAGATCTTTAAAAAGAGCTTTTTGGGTTGGGTTGAGATTTTCGGTCCACTCCATTAACGACCCACTGGACCACACTCCCAATGAGCGAGTTCATACGAAGCTTTTTGGTGCCATCAATGGCTGCCACGCGACTTGGAAAGTGGAGGTGGATGAGAAGGGGATTTCTAGCGTTTGCTCGAACACGAAGCTTCCGATCAGACGCTGCCTTGGAAGCCATATCCAAAGCTTCGGAAAAGAAAATTCCGAATCTCGTGCTCTACAACTACCCTTCGTTTTCTGGAGCTTTCTCGGCACTATTCGCTCACCTTTTCCACACTCATCTCGGTCTCCCTTGCCTCGTCTTGCCTTTCTCTTCCGTCGTCCCTTTCAGGTTCTGTACCTTTCTCCCTACTCTTTGTTTGGCTGCTGAGAAAAAAATGCGGGAAATTAGCCAATTCTGTTTTACAGGATTGAAGATATATGCATCGACCGGCTCGAAACTTGCTATCTTCTCGACTTTCTCGGTCCGAAAGGATTTGCTGTTAACCTCTCACAACAAGCTAAGTTACAGTAAGTCAAGTTCAAATTGTCTAAACAAATTAGGACTCTGCGTTTTTATGGATTGAATTTTACCATTTCGCAAGAAAAGGAATAGCATCGAATCATTTACTTGGTTGCTTTGTAATTCTATTAAGGGTGATTGGATTCGATCACCGTAAATCGTCGATTCCACAAATTCCTTTTGATCTTCCTCAAAATCTCTCATTTCGTGTTAATCTCGAGAAAAGTAGCTCCATTGCCGTGTATGAATACTTCTCGAGCAGACTTTCAAATGGAAAATACCCTTCTGTAAGTGAATATCATATATACATACATACATACGTACTATATGCATATATTCTTAATTACACTTATAGTTATAAATATGTTTTCCCATTTTGTTTATTAGACTGAAGAGTTTGTCCCAAGTCTATTGGACCCAAAAGACCGAAACCGGGTAGAAACAGTTCTCAAGTACATTGAGGATGGAGATCTTCATAGAAGGACCTTACCAGATGCTAAGGCTTTTGATATTGGACTTAAGGAATTGAGCTCAAAGTTGAACTGCTTAACTAATCCACACATGTATGAACAGGTTTGATTTTGATATTTCGAGTTTTGATTCTCTTTATTACGAAAGTTAAGTTGTTTTCTTTTAACTAGTAATGAGGTAATTGTTTGAAGGTACTAAGTATCAAGAACTGAAATCTGTTAATGGGTAAAATTCTCTTGTTTTGCAGTTACTAAAGATAAGCTCTTTGGAATTGATCGCTAAGGGACATGCTTATACTTCCTCCCGTCAGAATGCTGCAAGAGAGTTGCTCAATGAGGTTTTCATAATTCGCTTGGGCAGGGGATTTTATGGGGAGTGCCTGGTAATAATGAAGTTAGTTGACTACTCCTTTGAGTTGCTTTTTTCATAAGGAACCTTACTTTTCCGTTGAGTTGTATGAAGTCTCAATGTTTTCATTTTTGTGTTGTTCAAGGGAGTAAGAGCGGACGCGAATTCAAAACTAAGTGATGAGATTGGCAAGTTACTTAGTATAAAAAGTGCTGCCGCTGGCTTAAGGTAGTTCTTCTCCATCAATAATGGTTGCATACTTTTGATGATTTAGGTCCTTTTGCTAGTGTTTGAAACTCCAGCTTGTTAAATTTATCCTTAGAACCAACAGTACTTTAATAAAATTAAAAGGAAAAAAAAAAAAAAACCTTTCTTTTTCTTGGTTGTTTTTTCTTCTTACGTCATATTGCAGAAAATATGCTATTTCTAACAGGAACAAGAAGTGTATGATGTCCTTTTTTTCTTCTCACTACCGTCATTCTTTGCTTCTTGTCAAAAGCTGTTTTCTAAGTCATCACGGTCTTATGGAGTTTTAAGAACTGATTTACTTTTTCAGGCCTATAGGAGCTGTTATTTATATGCAACGAAATAATCTCAAGATGTGCTTAAGGAGTACGGATTCTACTATCGATACCTCCGAAGTTGCAAAAGCATATGGTGGAGGCGGCACCCCTAGCTCAAGTTCTTTTATTATAAGGATGGATGAGTATAACCGATGGCTTTCACCATATACATCTTGAAGACTTGAATGGGTTTTGGTTCCGTGAAGCTATTCCCACTTTGGTAATATTTCGAAAGTCTGAAACTAAGAATTTGAGTCAAAACTTTCTGTTAGGTTTTGCAGGCCCTTAACAAGATTCAATCAGCTTAAATTCGGTACGGGTCTCAAACTCAACTCTAAGTTTGACTACATTGTAGTTCTCTGTTGTAACATGAGGATCAAAGCAGCATCACTTCTTTCCTGATCAGACAGCTCGTATATCATCATGATAGGGCCCCACTCCGGTATCTTTGGTTTGGATATGTCAACGGATTATTCTCATGTAAGCTTATAAAACAAATAATGTATTTAGTACTTAAAATTGTCTTTTTCCTTCACAATTTTGTAATTGAATTTTACGGGTGGAAATCATATAAATTTATGTCTATATATATATATATATAAACTAAAATTATTTATTTACATTTATTTTATAGAAAAAGAAAAATACCTGTATAATATTAAATTTTAGAGTTACTGTTGTCACTTTAATTCGATCCAGCCGTATGCGGAATGCCTGAAGCGATTCATTTTATGGTGCCCAAGAAATAGAGGGAAAAAAAAAATGAAAATCTCTTCCTTGATTCATCCAAGTTACGTAAAATTTGATGTTCTTCTTGTCTTTGATCTCATCAAGAACATTTGATTAGTATTTTGCTGCTGTAAAATTGATTGATGATCGAAAAGGCCATTCATTTCTCTGCATTTTTCTATTTTTTGCTTCACATGCTATGATCAATTGGTTTTGAGAAAGATTATCCGAGTCTTTTCTTGCAAAATCTCTAGCCCAATTGTAAGAATCATTATATTGATATGCCCTTACACCATAGATGATTAAAAAAAAAACAAAAACTTGGTTCAGAAGGGATGTAGCTTATGAAAAACATGTTGATCATATGGATGAAATGGAGGGAGAACCCTTATCGGATGTTCTTCTTCGAGAAGCCCACTTACCAGGGACCAATAATGCTGGTACGGTGAGAAAGAAGGCTTATATGTTCGACGGATTTTGTAATTTCTATAACAAAGAATGGGACCTTTCTGAAGGCAATGGAAATGAATTTTGTTGGTACCATGCGGAGCTTCCAAAAGTCAACCAAAAGCTCTCTCAATCCGCGCAATATCTTATCGAAGTTCTTTGCTCGCCATTGAAACTCCAAGACATTCTTTCCCTAGTAAGCAAATGGACCCTTCTGTGGACATGTAGATGGGACCCTTGTTCTCCGAGTTAATTCACCCGGAATACCCTCGAGCAATTTCACCTTTGGAATTGCCGCTAGAATTACCGAGAATTCTGTGATTACCGTGTCTCAGCTGGGTTCCGAGATTGGGTTTTACAGCTGTGGACCAGTCTCTTCTCTCGGAGGTTCCAAGCGTGAAGGAAACTTCTTCGCTTTTTACAGATGATCATCATCCGAAGGAAGGTACTGGGGTTGTGATAAAAGAGAGTGTTCTTGAATTGTTATCGAGGTTGAATCACTCGACGGAAACGGATAATCCGGTGCCAAAATCCGTGTCAAATCTAGTTATTCATATTATTGACACACACGTCGATCACCTTCAAGACGTCGTTGTTGAACTTGAGATGGAGTTGGATTCCATAGAGCTTGAAGTCGATAAAGGCAGGGTCATTGAATCACAACGTGATTGTTTTGACACCAATGTATGTACGCGTGTTCATATAATTTGATCGTGAGATATGTATCTTTGTAGGTGGTTATGCTTTGAAGAAACAAATGCTGGATGATAGAAGATTCTCCAAAATGCACCTCAATTTGCAACGCATTCTACAAATATTTTCTTACTTCTATTCTTTTTCTTTCCTCTTCCCTTACAATTGTTCGGGATGTGAAAAATGAAGCCACAAGTCAAAATTTCGACGAACATACTATGTAATATACTCTATCTGATGATCAAGTGATTTCATCTTGCGAGCAAGTTTTTCCACGAGTCAAGGAAAAATGTTCATCAAAGCAATGGTTCCTTAACGAAGACATTGCTTCCCTTGAAGAGTTAATCGTGTTACCACAAAGGCTAAAAGAAAATGTCGGTTTTATCTCGACTCACAGGACATCACTTCAATCCAGTCTAGGTAACTGGCAAGCCGAATAGGTTAACAAGAAGCTTTACTATCTCTGCTTTCTTTCGATCATCTTACTTCCATTATCCGTTATCACCGGAGGTAATATAATATTCTCTTCAAAATATCAACCTTCATACATGATTCAACGAATAGAGGAGGTATTTATTTTCATTGTGTTCTTCCCTTTGTAGTGTTTGGAATGAATGTCGAAGGAGTTCCATGGACACCGCAAAACAATATGAAGTTAAAAAATAGGTTTTACAACGTTATGTTAATTTGTATCGCTAATAATTTAGTCAGATTTATATATTTACGGATTTTTAAGGTTTTCTTAATAAATTTTTGTAATCTCTTAAAAATTCTAATTACGCTCAATTGTAAAAAAAACAAATATAAAAGGGAGCTTATTAATAATTTTTAATTCACAATTATGCCTAATCATGATAATAGAAATAGAAAGTGATCATTTTAGTGATTTATAAATTTTAAGAGGGTTTTAATATAATTATCAGAAAGAAAAAAAATTATTATTATTTTAGCGATATAAGATTATTATTTGTTTGTTATTGCTGTGATGCTAGGATTGTTAGAATGAATGTTATTAAGCATCTTGAATTGAGAATAGTATAATTGATTTTTTAAGTTATATGAGTTATATTTTTTAAGTTAGTTTTCTAAAAAATTTGGAAATTTTTAAGTACTTTCTATAATAAGAAATAGAGAACAACGTAATATTGGTCAAGGATAGATACAAGACTGAACGATTCTAGAGTAATTAGGAATTGATTAACTAATATAAATTGATAAAATGAATAAAGTATTAATGAATAAGACTATTCGTTTCGTTAAAGTTATGTATCAAAATAAAGTCACATTGGAAAAAGAAGAAAGAAATGAGAGTTAAATTCTTGGAGTTATTCCAACTTTCAAGGATAAAATTTTTATAAAAAGAAGAGAATGTAAAATCTTGAAAATTATAACTAGGCATTATAGTAAAAAAGAAATATAAAAGAGGACTTATTGACAATTTGTAATTCTCAATTAGGCCTAATTATGATAATAGAAATAGAAAGGGACCTTCTTAGCTATTTTAAATTTTAAAGGGATTTTAATTTAATTATTAAAAAATAAAAATAAAAATAAAAATAAAAATATAGCATGAGACATTATGTGTCACTAAGACACTAAGTAGGTGTCCAAACATGCCCGTGAGCAAGACAACGTGCCAAACAAAAACCAAGCCCCTTTCAGTATATAAAGGGGGCTTTGGCCTTGTTGAAAGACATCAAAAGGGAAAACGTGGGGGAGAAAAGAAGATACGGAAAAGAGAGGGGGAGGGGGAGGGGGAGATGAGGAAAAAGAAAGAGAAGGAGATGAAGAAAAAGAAAGAGGGAGGAGAGGAGAAGGAAGCAAAAAGGAAAAATGATTAGGGCCACTGATTTAACTAGTTTTTCGAAACTCTTAATAAATATAGTCTCGCATATAATATAAGGTTATTGTTTATTCATTGTTGTTATGATGCTGGGGTTGTTAGATGAATGTTATTAAGCATGTTGAATTAAGAATAATAATTTTATTTAACATGCTAAAGTTTAGGTTATTATTAGAGTTGTTAGTGTGAATGTATAGAGTATATTGATTTGAGGATAATATGATTTTAACGTGCTAAAGTTGAGATTATTGCATTAATGTTCATATTTTCAAATTAAAAAGAATTAATATTATGTTGGTAATAATAAAGATGCATAAACATACATATATATAACATTAAAGTAAAGTGTTTTCGGGTCATAACAAGATCATTTGTCGATCATAATAGACCCTATATTATTTTAAGAAAAATATTATATTGGATCATTGCAATGATCATAGCGGATATATAAGTTAAATTACTGACAAAGGTATCATTAGGGCCTCAAAAAGCATATAAAAGGATGAGGAAGAAAAGCATGATAGCTTAAGTAAGATATTTTAAAATAAAACATTAAAGTTTTATGCATGTGAGCATGACTTTATTCTTACCAAAGACTTTATTCTTACTAATTTTCTAGCTCATAATAGTTTCCTTGTATTATAGGATAATTTAAAGGTAAAGTCCTAATATTAAGGTCTGGCGACCGAAGGGAATCTAGCTCATGAAATATACATATGAACATAACATTTGGAAAAGCAGATGACTTATAAATAAAATGTCTTTCTTATATTTTGGAAAAATATAATATATGTATATATATACATTTTGAAATGCTTATATAAATATATTTTATAAAAAAAAAAGTTATATAACACTATGTTATGGCTTTTACTCCCTAAGATACAAATTTCAGTCATATTACATTGTATTATAAAAGTTCAAATTCCTATATTATTTATGTCAAGACAATTTTAAAGTTAGTTAGTAAATAGCACATCTATTAGCTATGTATATCTTCTTAATAATATTTTGATCAACTAGATAGTTAGTAGGTTGGGAGTTTCGATTTTCTTTTCTTTCCATGCTTCTCTATATTTTCTACTTCTCTCTTACATGTCCTCCTCTTCTTTTCTTCTCTTTTTTTTTTCCTTTCCACAATCTGAGTATTGCGAATATGAGTCTATATTATATATTTCTTTCAATATTTTTTGGATCATTGGAGTAGACTTAGATTTCAGTCCAGAATTTACTAGACCTATAATCTGTAAGATCAAATTTTGGTCTAGTTATTTTTGGACCGAGATCTCACTTCAATGAATTCTAGACCGAGTTCTCGATCCATTAAACTCGATGCAATCATTTCTATGATCTAAGAATATGAGTGAATCTTGACATATCGATAATTCAGTTTGAAACCTATTTTATGGGTCCCAAACCGTGAGCTTCTCATCAACAAATTCACTACTCTATTTCCTAATTAATCTATATTAATTTCATTTCATCCATAAGAATAAATCAAGTTTGCAACTCTCTTTGAGAATTCATCGACACTTTACGTACATAACTGATATCTTCAATATTCAACCTCATATTTATATATTTGATTGCCAATAACTTAATTCAAAGATAACTAAAGTTACATACCTCATCCGAATTTATTTTCTAATAATGAGACTTTGAGAACCATGAGGCAGAGGGATGATTTGATCGAAGATGACAATTTGATAGCTTCTTTAGACATCGAGTTAGGAGAACATGAAGTTGGGAGGTCATTTAAGTGTAGTTTGAAATGGTTTGAAATGGTTATTGAATATGTTTTCTTAAAGAAATTTTAACCTAAAAAACTAAATTGGGTCTACTTAATAAAAGAAGTATCAAAATAGGGACATTTTCTCCAATTTAGTATTTTATTTTTAGTTTAGCTTGATTTTAATTAATATAATACTTTAGTTAATCACTTAGATACATTTATATCTAATTCTTTATATTTTTATTAGGAAGAAAGAAAAAAGTTTAAATAATATTAAAATAATTATAAAAAAAAGAGAGAAAAGAATCCGAGATGTTTTTATAATTTTTGTTCACATTATTTAAAATTATAAGTTATTTAGATTTTTATAACTAACCAGAATTAAATGTTGTAATTATAAAAGGTTGCAAGAGTGTTTTCTCAACCAATACTATCCGACAAGTAGTTTTACCGGCCAATATTGAATGATATCAGATTTGATTGAGTCGCGCCATGGGTCATGGGCCACTGATTATTTGCTCATATATATATCGATCCGATCCAAATTTAGCCCAACTACTTGCCATCTAGTTTTGTTCCGAACAGTAACTTTTTTTTATAGCAGACGGCCGAGCAGTAACTTCATGCAGAGATCTAGAACCTTCCTTAAGCCGCTCCCTCACGCAAGAAACCAGCTCCTAAAAACCCATTTCCCGTCTCTTAAAAAAGCCTCACTTCTCTTCGCAAAACCCTAACTAAAACCCCTGCCACAGCTCCGTCACTGCGAATCGTCCGGCCATGGCCACCGCTGCGTTGCTACGATCTCTTCGGCGCCGTGACATCGCCTCCACCTCTCTCTCCGCCTACCGATCCGTTAGTCTCGTTTCTTTCTTAGTTCATTTGTCGTACTTTTTCATTTGTATCTGGAGTTCTGTTTTTCTCTTTACGATTCTTAAATGGTCGGTTTGGTTTTACGAGAAGTTTAATCGAAGAGTCCGATTACGCTCTTTCTTCGCTTTCTGGTTTCATTTATTTTCTTTCTTTTTCTGCTGTTTTTGTGGAAGATGGAGATTTTTAAGTGAGAACTTTATATGAGACCGAGCATGATAATTCGGGGATCCTTTGGTAGTTGTTCTGTGAAAGATCTGAGTTTTACTGATAAACTCACCTTTTGTCTGGTTTTATTAGATTTTTCTGTTCAAATAGAAGCTAGTCAAAACAGTGGCTTGATTCTTAGCATTGCGACTTTACGTAGAGCATCTGCTGTAACTAAATTTAGACTACTTGTTACTAATCTTAGATATAATAGCTTTTCGCGAACAGAAGTCCATGTTAACTCTTCCTTTTTAGTTGGCTTGTTCTGTATTGTGTCATTTTTAGGTCTGGAAGATATGTCTAAAATCTTAATGTCATTAGAATTTATTTGTTTTTTAGTTGGTTTTGATTAATCATGATGAAGACTTATGCATATTCTAATGGACATGCAGTTAAGCAGTAATTCAAAGTCTTCATTGAATAATTCTCACCTTGCCAAAAAATGGGCAAGTTTGTCCAGACCATTCAGGTACCTTAATCTTTTTCATTTGTTTTTCATAGAATGCATTCTTAAATATACCCTTTATCTATTAATCTTAATGTTTACTGCTCTCTCATCATTGCAGTTCAAAACCAGCTGGAAATGACGTGATCGGTATTGACTTGGGAACCACCAATTCTTGTGTTGCTGTCATGGAGGGTAAGGTAAGACCTGCTGATTTTGATTCCCGAGTTTTCTGGCTCTGTCATATTTTTTTATTTACTGACGGGATCTTGAATTACCTATAGAATCCCAAAGTTATTGAGAATGCCGAGGGAGCTCGGACCACACCATCAGTGGTTGCCTTTAACCAGAAAGGAGAGCTACTTGTTGGAACTCCAGCGAAACGTCAGGCTGTGACCAATCCTACAAACACAGTTTTTGGAACTAAACGTCTGATTGGTAGACGCTTTGATGATCCACAGACGCAAAAGGAAATGAAAATGGTCCCGTACAAGATAGTGAAGGCTCCAAATGGAGATGCATGGGTTGAAGTGAACGGACAACAGTATTCAGCTAGCCAGATTGGGGCCTTCGTTTTGACCAAGATGAAGGAAACTGCTGAGGCCTACCTTGGAAAGACAGTTTCAAAGGCTGTGATCACTGTTCCTGCTTATTTCAATGATGCTCAGAGACAAGCAACAAAGGATGCTGGCAGAATTGCAGGTCTTGAAGTGATGAGAATCATCAATGAGCCCACTGCTGCAGCTCTTTCTTATGGAATGAACAACAAGGAAGGCCTTATTGCAGTTTTTGATCTTGGAGGTGGTACATTTGATGTGTCCATTCTTGAGATATCCAATGGTGTTTTTGAGGTATAAATTTCTTCTGCTTTTGCATTTACCTTTCTTCATAGGTAAATTTCTTTAACACATTCACTTTGCTGCCCTTGTATAGGTAAAAGCAACAAATGGTGACACATTCTTGGGAGGAGAAGATTTTGACAATGCCCTGTTGGACTTTTTAGTGAGTGAGTTCAAAAGAACAGAGAGCATTGACCTTTCAAAAGACAGACTTGCCTTGCAGAGGCTTAGAGAAGCAGCTGAGAAAGCGAAGATAGAACTCTCATCAACTTCTCAAACTGAAATCAACCTGCCTTTCATCACAGCCGATGCAACTGGTGCAAAACATCTTAACATCACACTCACTAGGTCAAAGTTTGAAAGCCTTGTCAATAACCTGATCGAGAGAACCCGGATTCCATGCAAGAACTGTTTGAAAGATGCAAATGTATCCATCAAGGAGGTGGATGAAGTTCTTCTAGTTGGAGGCATGACTCGTGTCCCCAAAGTACAAGAAGTAGTATCAGAGATCTTTGGTAAGAGCCCGAGCAAAGGAGTTAACCCTGATGAAGCAGTAGCTTTAGGGGCTGCCATTCAGGGTGGTATTCTCCGTGGCGATGTCAAAGAATTGCTTCTTCTTGATGTCACACCACTATCTCTTGGTATAGAAACTCTTGGTGGTATCTTCACAAAGCTTATCAACCGTAACACAACCATTCCAACAAAGAAGAGCCAGGTAAAGTTCAAAAGTTAGGTGATATAACCATTCCAACCTCAATTTTTTCAGTCCAAGTATTCTTTTATAAATATCACTAGGCCCCCAAAAGTTAGGTGATATTACCATTGGACCCCTATGAGGTGTCTAATTGTAAGTCTGATAACACACTAATGTTTGAATGTCCCTTGCCACAGGTGTTTTCAACAGCGGCTGATAATCAGACCCAGGTGGGTATTAAGGTACTACAAGGAGAGCGTGAAATGGCAGCTGATAACAAAATGTTGGGAGAATTTGAGCTTATGGGCATTCCTCCAGCTCCAAGAGGGATGCCTCAGATCGAAGTAACCTTTGACATTGATGCTAATGGTATTGTCACCGTCTCTGCTAAGGACAAGGCCACTGGAAAAGAGCAACAGATCACTATCCGTTCATCAGGAGGACTTTCTGACGATGAAATTGACAAAATGGTCAGAGAAGCTGAGCTACATGCTCAGAAGGATCAAGAGAGGAAAGCTCTGATCGATATCAGAAACAGTGCGGATACTACAATCTACAGCATTGAAAAGAGCTTGAGCGAGTATAGAGAGAAGATCCCCAGTGAAGTTGCTAAGGAGATTGAAGACTCAGTGGTGGATTTGAGGAAGGCTATGGCCGGAGATGGCGTTGAAGAGATTAAGACTAAACTTGATGTTGCTAACAAAGCAGTGTCCAAGATTGGGCAGCACATGTCGGGCGGCGGCGATTCTTCTTCATCGGGTGGTGCTCAGGGTGGTGATCAGCCGCCTGAGGCCGAGTATGAGGAGGTTAAGAAGTGAGGTTAATCTCCCATTATTTTGTGTTGGATGGGCGATTGATTTTCATTTTTGGCGGTCAAAGATGCTTTCTTAATTTCCAATTTGCACGGAAACATAATGTTTTATTTCTTGCGGTTTTTGTGTACTTAAAAGTATTGGAGAAGGGAATTCGTTAGGAAGGATCCTTTTAATCTGGAATTCGTTAGGTACATTTTATTGCCTCTCATAAGGTTATTGTCACGCATTCTTCTATAGCTAACACCATTTTAGCTCTTCTTATTTGGGCTTTTAATTTTGGCCCAAAGGAAATATGGGCCTATTATATCAATTTTACATTGTATGGTGGATATAAATTGTTTAAACTGGAATGAACAAATAACAGTAGGCTCATTTATTTTATTTTTTCCGTTCGGCAGAAAGTAAGATTTCATTGAGACTAGGCCCATTCAAGAATTAGAAAATAGGGCCAATACAGGGGCCCAACTTAAAAAAAGCAAAGCGAAAGCAAAAACAATAAAAAGAGAATCAGGCCCAATACTGGGGCCCAGCGCAACAAGAAAAGCAAACCAGACAAAGAACCCCAAAGCCCAACAACCTGAGAACAAAACAACAAACAAAGACTGAAAGCCAAACTTAAAACCTATTCCATCCTTATCAAACCCTTCACCCACCCAAGCATCATACGCGTTTCTTCCTCGAGAGAGAAACCAACCAGCACCATTGCGGACCAGCGGCACATTCGAAAGAGAAAAACCAGATTTTCACAACCAGTATCTAGGAGAATCCTTCTCAGTCGAAGCATCTTTACGCTCAGGAGGCAAAGGAAAGGCCTACACGGAGTCACAGATCCTCCCTTCTTCACGTTTCTTCACCGACCCTCCTAACCCCTCCTGTCTCTCGGTTCTCATACTCCAGACCAGTCATAAGAGAAGGCTTTTTTTTTTAATCTGCAATGGGTAGCAAAAAAAGAAGCTCTAACCTAGTAGAGGATGAAGAAGCTCAACCAGATAAACACACCGACGATAATGTCGTTACAGAGCCGTTAAAGAATACGACGAAGAAAAGAAAAGGTAATGAAGTAGCAGGGGAAGATGAGGATGCTAAAGCCTCAATCCCCGATTCTGTTAAACCTATGGAGAGAAGGAAGAAGAGAAAAGCAGAGGACAAAGTGAGACGGAACGCCGTTGCTTCCGAAAATGAACAGTCTGAGTCTATAAAAATCGATGAGACTAAATCGGCGGCAGTTTCTTCGTCAAATACTGGTGTTTTGCCGGAGTTTCATATAAGTGTTTTTAAGGAGTTGGCGTCCGTTGATGCATCGGTGAGAGAAAAAGCGGTGGAATCGTTAGTAACGGAGTTGCAGGAGATTCAGAAGGCTTATGAAGGGCTTGAGAATAAGGGATTAGTTGAGGCCGGATCGAATTTGGAAGCTGAAAAGAATGATGGGTTAGATAATTGTGCTCCTTCATTGAGATATGCTCTGCATAGGCTTGTCCGTGGTGTTTCTTCATCTAGAGAAGTAAGTTCTTTAACTTTATGATACAATAATGATTAGTTTTCGGGTTTATAAGGAAATCTTTTGCAAGATTCATCATTTCTTTCTGGAATTTTTCTGGATTATTATCCCTTGCAACAATTTGATTAAGTTGTTTCTGGAAAATGGGAAACCGTGACTATCTTTTCCCAGTGTGTATTATGTTCTAATCAGCATTATGAACTGAGCTCTGGTTTACACAAACTGCAGTTTACTCGTTTCATTTATGTTGTGTGAATTATGTATATGTAAACTGGATTGGAGCTTGAACTTGATTTATGATTGAATTTTCTTCTTGTAACAAAAAGAAATTAACAGTTTAGACTAGTATTGACAAATTTGTATCTAAAGCAAAAGAAATAAATTTTGTACAAAGAAAAGTCAATTCGATCAAACCAACTGACTTTTCCCCACAAGAAATATGTTCAAACTGATTAGCTTGACGATTGTAAGTTTCTGGTCGAATACTTCATTATTGGAATTGCTCTATACATGATAAGGTTAGAAGAAAATGTCTATTTATATTAACAAGAAGTTTAATACAATATAACTAATTAATTACAGCAAGATAAGTGTATGATTTAATTCTGTAAACTTTACTTATATGTTTTTAACTCTTATTTGACTGACTACTTTACCTATGATAATAATATATAACGATTGCATGAAGAAATTAGTTAATCGGAGAAAGACAATTGAGTGAGTGGTTTGAGACTGCTTCAATCGAGATTTTATAAGCGATGCATCATTTTTTTCAGAAAAAATGTACCAAGTTATGCAATGAGCATAGTGGAGTAATGTTGATACTTTGCTGCTCTACCTCTGATGTTCTTATGCTGTGTGAAAATTACTATTTGCAGTGTGCAAGGCAAGGGTTTGCACTAGGCCTAACTCTTTTAGTGGCTACAATACCCAGTATCAAAGTTGACTCCTTGCTCAAACTTGTAGATAATTTATTAGAGATTTCTTCATCAATGAAGGGCCAGGTAGCTATGAGTTTTTATTAGTGTTTACAATTATATCTTTCAAGTTTATGATCTCAGCAAAGTATTTAAAGTCCATCTTCATGATGGAAATGCAGGAAGTCAAAGATTGTCTTTTGGGTCGTTTGTTTGCTTATGGCGCTATTGCTCGATCAGGGCGATTAAAGGAAGGTTGGAATTCTGATGCGAACAATTCACACTTAAACGAATTCTGCAACCTTCTCATATCCCTAGCTGCAAAGAAACGTTACTTGCAAGAACCTGCTGTCTCAGTTCTTCTAGATTTGATTGAAATGGTATTTTATCTTGTAACGTCTTCCTCAAGATCTACTAAAGATTACTAAAAGTTTATACAGACTTTTTATTGATTTTGTTTCTTTCAATAAATAAAATTGCACTTGCAAAGTCCTAGGTAGCTGTCCTTATGTTAACCATTCTTTTTCAACCTGACCTTCCCCCACCAGCTCTGAATGGGTTAACTTAAGTTCAACAATTATTAGGTTTTCTTCGTTTCTGATGTCTTGTGGTTTTGCAGTTGCCAACTGAGACCCCATTTAATCACATCTTTGAAGCTCCGGGAATACGTAAGTGGTTTGAAGAGGCCACTGAAGTCGGAAATCCTGATGCTTTGCTTTTGGCTTTAAAGCTCTGGGAAAGAGTTTCTGATGAAAATGCTACTTTTGGAAAACTCCTGCCTAGTCCATTTAGCCCTAATAATTTTTTTTCGGCTGACCATCTCTCTACAGTTGTTAATTGTCTGAAGGTATCATCTCAATATGTATGTTTGAATAGTTATTTCGGTGTGGGGACTCAAAAAATAAACTTTGTTAAATAATTGTATTTGTATAATGTGGCAGGAATCAACCTTCTGTCAACCTCGAATTCACACTTTATGGCCAGTTCTGGCCAACATGCTTTTAAATGATGTAGTTTTGAAAGCTGAAGATGCAGTGTCAATCTCAAGTTCCTTAAAGAAGCACAAAAAGACTCGCAAAAGTGGCTCGTCTGATGAAGAGATTGTGAAAAACATTCAGAATTTTGTAGGAGTTGTTATTGAAGGATCACTTCTTCTGTCCTCTCATGACCGAAAGCATTTGGCTTTTGATGTTCTACTGCTTCTCTTTCCAAGATTGTCTGCATCTTTCGTTTCAATTTTGTTGTCGTACAAAGTTGTCCAGTGTTTGATGGATATTCTTTCTACAAAAGATTCATGGTTGTATAAAGTCGCACAGAATTTTCTGAAAGAATTATCAGATTGGGTTGGGGAGGATGATGTCAGGAGAGTTGCTGTCATTGTGGCCTTACAGAAGCACGGTGGGGGGAAATTTGACTGTATTACAAGGACGAAAACTGTTAAAGATTTGATGACTGAGTTCAAAACAGAATCTGGTTGCATGTTGTTTATTCAGAACTTGATGAACATGTTTGTGGATGAATGTCATATTTCAGATGAACCTTCGGATCAGAGTCAAACAACAGATGACAACTCAGAGGCTGGCTCAGTTGAGGATAAGGATTCCCCGACTGTAGGGAATTTTGAGTTTTTGAGAACTTGGGTTGTAGAATCCCTTCCCAGTATTTTGAAACATTTGAAGCTAGAGCCTGAAGCAAAGTTTCGGGTGCAAAAGGAGGTTTCAAAGTTTCTTGTTGTGCAGGGTATGTTCACTGCTTCTCTTGGCACAGAAGTGACATCTTTTGAGTTGCAGGAAAAGTTTAGGTGGCCAAAAGTAGCCACTTCTAGTTCTCTTTGCATTATGTGTATTGAGCAACTGCAGCTACTTTTGGCAAATTCTCAGAAGGGAGAGGGGTCAAAGGGTTTGTCAAATGGTGTTGAGCCGAATGATCTTGGGTCTTACTGCATGAGGTTCCTTAGCACCTTACGCAGCATTCCTTCGGTATCTCTCTTTCGTCGCTTGAGTGATGAGGACGAAGAAGCATTTGAAAAACTACAAGAGATGGAAATGAAACTCTGTAGAGTGGTAACATGTTATCTTGTGCTTTTTTTCCCCACCCCGCTAAATGCTGATGATAAAATCAATGTTTTGAAACAGTGTTCTTTGATTATTCATTGTAAGGTATATCTTCTAACTGCTATTATAATGTGGCAGGAAAAGAATGCCGGGCTAAGTGCTGATGCAAATAAACTGCATGCGCTGAGGTATTTGCTAGTCCAGTTACTTTTGCAAGTGCTCCTCCAGCCTGGTGAATTTGCACAAGCTGCATCTGAACTAGTCATGTGTTGTAAGATAGCTTTTGCCTCTTCTGATCTCCTTGGTTCCTCTGGAGAAGAAGACGAACCAAATGGTGAAGATGTACCACCTGCTTTACTGGATGTTCTTGTTGACACATTGCTCTCATTGCTACCACAGTCATCTGCTCCCACGAGATCTGCCAGTGAGCAGGTATGCATGACTTTACCATATTGAACGCTCAGGCGTTCTCCAGATAATTTACTGATGATGTTTAGTAGTTCACACATAATTAATATATATGTTGCCATTTGTCTTAATTTGCTTGCATTCTGTTTTGTAGGTTTTCAAGTATTTCTGTGAAGAAATTACGGATGATGGATTGCTGCGTATGCTAAAAGTTGTTACGAAAACCTTGAAACCACCTAGACGTCAGCTTGCAAAGACTGACGACGAAGATGATGATGATTTTCTTGATGTTGAAGAAGAAGAAGAGGAGATTGATGAAGCTGAAACTGTTGAAACCGGTGAGAGTGATGAGCAGACAGATGAATCTGAGGCTATAGTTGGCGGAGTTGGAGATATTGGGAAAGAAGTTTTGGATACTTCGGATGATTCTGATGGAGGAATGGATGATGATGATATGTTCCGAATGGACACTTACCTTGCACAAAAAATCTTTAAAGAGAAAAAGAATCAGGCTGGAGGTGAAACTGCTCAATCCCAGCTCCTGTTGTTCAAGCTCCGTGTCCTTTCTCTGCTAGAAATTTACTTGCATGAAAATCCAGGTATGTGATAAACTTTAAAATTATTACTGTAGGTACTGGAAATATTTTTCCAATTTCTTTTTAACTAGCTATAGGTCCTTAAAATACCTCATCTAGATGTTATTTCCTCCATGTAGAGTCAAAAGTTCTGCTGTGATTTCTCACCAGATTGGAGATGCTCCTCATTCTACCTTAAGTTCTTGATTGGTGCCTTATATAGCTTCTCTTTGTCAATTCAGGTAAGCCACAGGTTTTGTTAGTGTATTCAAACTTGGCTCAGGCTTTTGTAAGCCCACATATTGCAGAAGGCAGTGAACAGCTAGGACAAAGAATATGGGGGATTTTGCAGAAGAAAGTCTTCAAAGCAAAAGAATATCCTAAAGGTGAATCCGTGCAATTAGATACCCTCGAGTCTTTGCTCGAAAAGAACTTGAAGCTGGCATCAAAACCATTCAAAAAAAAGAAATCCACCGCTACGCTTTCGAAAAAGAAGCAGGCAGCTGCTTGGAACCGCCACAAGATGATAACTTCCTTTTCTCAGAATTCAACTTTCTGGATTTTGAAGATTATTGATTCAAAAAATCTATCTGGGTCTGAGTTGCTGAGAGTGTACGACATCTTAAAATCTGTTTTGGTTGAATATTTGGACAGCAAAAAATCTCAAATCAAATCCGAGTTTCTGAAAGAAATGATCCGAAGAAGACCGTGGATTGGGCATCATCTTTTCAGTTTCCTTCTGGAGAAATGTGGGGATTCAAAATCGGATTTCAGAAGAGTAGAAGTGCTTGATTTGGTGATTGAGATTTTGAAATCACTGGTTCCAACTAATAGTAGTAATAGCAACCAGCTGGATGTTTCGAAGAAAATAATCAAGACCAATATGCATAAACTTTGTCATCTTATAAAGGAGTTACTTACAAATATGCCGGAAAAGCAGGCAAGACGAGCTGAAGTAAGGAAGTTTTGCACCAGGGTATTTCAAATCATATCTGCTGTCAATTTGGTCAAGGTGTTTCTCAAAAATTTGCCAGAGGAGACCCGTTCAGCATGTGAAACTCAACTAGGTGAGCAGTTCCTTAATCTGAAGGAGAAAGAGTAGTAGGTGGTAATAGCATTTATATTTCTCTTGAATGGAGCCAGGTTAAGAAGTATCTGTGAATTGGCTTCTGGTCCTGGTCATAGCACCGGTTATATGGGCTTCTCAAACAATTTACTGGGCATCTTGGATGCAGTCTTGTATTTTTCCTTTTCTTTTGGCTAAACAGTCTTGTTGTATTTCTTTTTTTTAAAAAGTTGGTAGGCGAATCCCGGAGTGAAGGTTTCAGTTTTGGTTACTACTAGAATTCTTTTGGTATGAAGACAATTTTGAGGTTTTGGTTAGGTTTTGTTTTCAATACAAGATTGAGATATCACTTGTTGGCAGTTCATCTATGGGTCCTAGTCGTCCTCTTCTTGAACTGCTTCACTTGATATGGTATATCTTCTGTGTTTTGTCGCATATTATACATCTTCTCTCTATGAGAGTAAAAGTAAGAGAAATTTCGTTTTACTAGGCCTAAGAACAGCATAGGGTGTAGTTGCAGAAATGGTAGTATCTCTTGGACCCCAAGAAATAATCTGAAGCTATCAATCAAATTAGTCGAAGAGTCAACAAACAAGCTGGTGCCCACAAATGGAGCCCTTCTATCCACAAACTCCTAGAATCATTTATCGTTGACCATGACGCTGTATTGAGACGGGAAGTTGGTTTTGCAGACTGGAAGTTGGTTTTAAGGTAGCTCTAGCTCTGCCACACCAAACTCAGCACACAATCAGACATGGAGAGAAGCCGGAATTGCTTAGTCACTGAAGTGTTTGTGTTGGAAATAAAAAAGGTAATGTTAGCATTTGGTTAGAGAAATCTTGGGAGAAATCTTAGGAAAAGATATCTTAGAATTAGTTTATTGCTCGGAAAATAGACCTCTCGTGAAGTCGTATTCTTCAAATTCACAACAACATGGGTGATGATTCCTTGACAGTCACTGAGAGGAAGCCGTCGTCCCTAAGCCTCAATGAGAAATCCACCACCCAGATCATAACACATCTGTTGAATGGATAGAATTTCCTAAGATGATCTCAATTAGTGAGACTATTTCTTAGAGGAAAAGGAAAGATGAGACATATAACAGGAACTATAACACTTAATATGAAAGATCCGAATTATTCTACCTGGGAAGAAGAGAACTATATTATTATTTCTTGGCTTGTGAACTCGATGATTGAAGATATTGGTTAAAACTACAGGTATCTCCCTACTCTTAAGGAGGTTTGGGATGCAGTATCATCTACTTCTCAGACTTAGGAAACTCAACGTAGGTATATGAGATTAAGACCAAGATCCGAGAAATGAAACAATGAGACATGACTGTCACCAATTATTATAATAAGATGTTAGGATTATGGCAAGAACTAGATCTTTATTATGATCTTGACTGGGCATGTGAAGTAGATGCTGCACAGTTCAAGAAAACAGTAGAGAAAGATAGGGTGTTTGAGTTCTTGGCTGGTCTCAACCCTAACCTAGATGAAGTAAGAGGTCGAATTCTAGGAAAAGAAACACTACCTTCCAGAAGGGAGGTTTTTTCAGAAATTAGAAGGGAAGAGAATCATAAGATTGTGATGATGGGGAAGAAGGGTTCTATGGAAATCCTTGAAAATTCTGCACTTAACACCACAATATCAATGGAAGAAGTGGTAACTGCAGCAGCGGCTTGTAAACCAAGAGGATCTAATTCCTCCTATGGTCAACATTCGAGATTTGAGGAGAAGGTTAAGGTGTGGTGTGATTACTGTAACAAGCTTAGACATACTAGGGCTACCTTATGGAAAAAGCCACAGAATTGGAAGGGCAACCGAAGTGGAGATAAAAATAGTCATGCAATACTGCGTCCATTGAAACCGAGACATCTTCTTCTTCTTTTAGCAAAGAACAACTTGATCAGATATACAAAATAATCAGCCAAATTTCTACCTCTAGTTCAGGTTCAGGTTTTCTTGCAAAAAAAGGTAGTTTTCCCATAGCCTCAACTGTTTTTTTCTAATCTAGAACTATAGATCATTGATTCTGGTGCTTCTGATCATATGACCAATTCATCTCATTTTTTCACCTCATATACTACTTGTCCCGGTAATTTAAAAATTCGTATAGCAGATGAGAGTTTATCTCCAATCGCAGGAAAAAGTTCAATCACTATCTCAAATGATCTTACTCTAAAATCTGTCTTACATATCCCTAAGTTATCATGTAATCTCTTATTAGTTAGCAAACTTACCAAAGATTCTAATTGTTTAGTGAAATTCTATGATTCTTACTGTGAATTTCAAGATCATCATTCGAAGAAGATGATTGGCAGTGCTAGGATGATTGATGGACTATATTATTTTGATGAATCGACTACCAAGGGTGGACAAGCTCAAGCTGCAATTAGTAGTATTTCTATTTCTGTTAAAGACAAAATAATGTTATGGCACTAGAAGTTAGGTCATCCTAGTTTTCCTTACCTTAAGCATTTTTTTCCATCTTTCTTTAAAGACAATCAAGTTAATCCAATGTCTCTTCAATGTGAACCATATCAATTATCAAAACATCAGAGAGCTTCTTATAAATCTCATTCCTATCAAACTTCTAGATTATTTTATTTAATTCACAGTGATATTTAGGGACCCTCTAGAATAACAACTATTTCGGGTACTAGATGGTTTATCTCCTTTATTGATGACCATACTAGGATATGTTGGGTATTTTTATTAAAAGAAAAAATCGGAGCTGCAAAAAAATTCAAAGAATTCTATTATATGATTGAAAATCAGTTCTAAACACAAATCCAAGTTCTTAGAACCGAAAAATGGCAAGGAATACTTTAATTCAATCCTAAATGAGTTCTTGGTAGAAAAAGGCATGTTTCATCAATCTACATGTTATGATAACCCTCAACAAAATGGGATAGTTGAAAGGAAAAATAGACACATACTTAAAGTTACTAGATCAATCATGTTTACTATGGGGGTCCCTAAGTATCTATGGGGGGAAGCAGTCTTTACAGCTACTTATCTTATAAATAAAGTTCCCACTAAGATACTAGAATATCAAACTCCTATAAACAAACTTCTAGAAATATTTCCTCATATTCGGATATTTAACTCCTTATCTCTTAGAATTTTTGGTTGCACAGTTTTTGTTCATAGAGCTGAAAAGTGTCTTTGTAGGCTATTCTCCAAATCAAAAAGGGTATAAATATTATCATCCTACGTTAAAAAAATTCTTTGTGACCATGGATGTAACTTTCTTCGAAGACACACCTTACTTTACCGAAAATTATCTTCAGTGGTTGAGTAATTCTAGGATGGAAGATAATTTTTGGGAAACTTCAAATTCTTTACCTCTACTAGTTCTAGATATGCCTAGTAAAAATGTCCCTCAATCTAGTAACCTATATGATCCTTCCTTTCCTATAGAATCAAATGTTATACTCTCTGTCAGGGGGAGAAAAACTACAAATAGTGCAACAACCTAAGCTGCTAGTATACTCTCGGAGGAAGCAGATTCAGAATAAAGAACCTCAACCTCTTACCTACCAAAATGTTTATGTGGATGATGATTTTGTAAATGAAACAAGTATTACAATTCCAAATGTTTCAAGTATTTCGAATCATCATGATAAAGTTGTTTATACAAATTCTAATCTTGATATCCTTATTGCCCTTAGGAAACAGATTCGTACTTGTACCATGCATCCTATTGCTAAATATATCTCCTAGCTATAGAACTTTTACTGTTAATCTATCCAATGTTTCAATTCCGAAAGATATCTAGGAAGCAATGAGTCAACCAGAATGGAAAATGGCTGTGTTAGAAGAGATGAGAGCACTTGAAAAAAAATGACACATGGGAGATTATGAGCTTACTTAATGGAGGAAAAACGGTAGGCTGCAAGTGGGTGTTTATTGTGAAGTATAATGCAGAAGGGGAGATTGAAAGGTATAAGGCAAGACTTGTGGCTAAAGGCTTCACACAAACCTATGGAATAGATTACCAAGAGACATTTGCCCCGATTGCTAAGGTAAATTATATTAGAGTATTGCTTTCACTTGCTGCTAATCTCGAATGGCCTTTACAACAGCTAAATGTGAAAAATGCGTTCCTTAATGGGGATTTAGAAGAGGAAGTGTTTATGGATTTACCACTTGGTTTTGAAGGACATTATGGAACAAGGAAGATTTGCAAGTTAAGAAAGTCACTATAGGCCTAAAGCAATCACCTAGGGCATGGTTTGATCACCTAACTAAGTCTCTAAAGGATTGTGGATATCACCAAACTCAAGCATATCATACGCTATTTATTAAACATTCTAGAGATGGTAAGATTGTCATTCTCATTGTTTATGTGGATGATATGATCCTAACTGGAAGTGATGTAGATGAACTAGAAAGGTTGAAGAAATTTCTGGCCATAGAATTTGAAATAAAAGACCTTGGAACTGTGAAGTACTTTTTGGGAATGGAATTTGCGAGATCTAAAAAAGGAATTTTTGTTTCTCAAAGGAAGTACGTACTTGACTTGCTTAAGGAAACATGTTATCTCGGTTGCAAACCGGTTGAAACTCCTATGGAAGCAAACTAGAAGTTAGAGACAGCAAGTTCAGATAGGATGGTGAATAGGGAACAGTTTCAAAGACTAGTGGGAAGACTCATCTACCTATCTCATATTAGGCCAAATATAGCGTTTGCAGTAAGTGTTGTGAGCCAATTCATGCACTCACCTAGAGAAAAACACTTTGATGCTGTTTACAGAACACTCAAGTATCTAAAAGGAAAACCGGGAAGAGAATTGCTATTTCAGAATCATAGACATGTTAGGATTGAAGCATTCACAGATGCTGACTGAGCAGGTAAGATTGTCATTCTCATTGTTTATGTGGATGATATGATCCTAACTGGAAGTGATGTAGATGAACTAGAAAGGTTGAAGAAATTTCTGGCCATAGAATTTGAAATAAAAGACCTTGGAACTATGAAGTACTTTTTGGGAATGGAATTTGCGAGATCTAAAAAGGGAATTTTTGTTTCTCAAAGGAAGTATGTACTTGACTTGCTTAAGGAAACATGTTATCTCGGTTGCAAACCGGTTGAAACTCCTATGGAAGCAAACTAGAAGTTAGAGACAGCAAGTTCAGATAGGATGGTGAATAGTGAACAGTTTCAAAGACTAGTGGGAAGACTCATCTACCTATCTCATATTAGGCCAAATATAGCGTTTGTAGTAAGTGTTGTGAGCCAATTCATGCACTCACCTAGAGAAAAACACTTTGATGCTGTTTACAGAACACTCAAGTATCTAAAAGGAAAACCGGGAAGATAATTGCTATTTCAGAATCATAGACATGTTAGGATTGAAGCATTCACAGATGCTGACTGAGCAGGTAATGTAACTGATAGAAAGTCTATCTCAGGCTACTGTACTTATGTTGGTGGAAATCTAGTAACTTGGAGAAGTAACAAAACATAATATAGTAGCTAGAAGTAGTGCAGAAGCCGAGTTTAGGGCGATAGCTCAAGGGATTTGTGAAATACTATGGCTAAAGGCCTGCTTGAAGATTTAAAGTTCTCGAGTACTATTCCTATGACACTCTACTGTGACAATAAAGCAACTATCAATATTGCTCATAATCCGGTTCAACATGATAGGACTAAACATGTGGAAATTGATAGACGTTTCAATAAAGAGAAGTTGGAAGAAAGCATAATGTGTATGCTGTATATTCCTACAGATCAACAAGTTTAAGATATATTTACTAAAGGACTACAAAAGATTCATTTCGACAAGTTGGTATACAAGCTGGGTTTACTAGATATCTTTGAACCAGTTTGAGAGGGAGTGTTGGAAATAAAAAAGATAATGTTAGGATTTAGTTAGAGAAATCTTATGAGAAATATTAAGAAAAGATATCTTAGAATATTTTTCTAATAGTATGAGATTGTAAATTAATTGTTAAGCATAACTAATCTAGGGTTTCTAGTGTATAAATACCCTATGTATGTAATCTATAAATTTCTAGAGCAAATTATTAAAAGGTTTCAGTTTGGTTATGTGATTCAATCTTGTTTTATGCTTATAGATCAGTTTGCAACAAAACAAGCTATTTATGCTCTGTTTCATAAGGAAATGGGGTTTTATTCATCACTCAGAAAGTTAAAAGATCATCAAGGAATCAAAAGAAGCTGCATTCAAGGAACCCAATGAAAAGGCCTGTTAGGCTTTCACTGATGTAATAACGTGTGACCCGTTTGTGTCCTTTTCCAGCATTTTCTCTCTCGCCGGGTAACCAAATGTTCATTTTATATCCAAAACGACAGAAAATGATAATCTCTAATGTATAGAAGCAGGACTGCATTCTTACCGGAACCAGTGTGCTTCACTCGAATTATTCATCGGAAAATCTTTCACCTTAGATCGACACTCCACCAACACTATCACCAAGAGCAAAATCCCCGCCCAATATCATAAAGCTCTGAATGATCCTATGGAATGAGCTTTCTTTTGTAATGCAGTGCTCTCCCACTCCTCCCTGTTCCTTTCTCCCCCGCTATACTCGAAACTCATAATACATCATCCACCTTGAGTAAAACTGATGGTACGCATATGAACTATATCTTTCTTCGAGACTTGTTTCCTGTCTTTTCCCCATTTTGCAACCATGAATAAGGATAATGAAAGTGACAGAGAGATGCATCATCAACCTTCGTGGACAGCAATTTTCCACTCGATTCATTTCTGGGGCTTTCCAATTTAGAGTTCTAGAATCTAGATAAAGTCGTGTTCAAAATGAAACGTGGCAGCATCCCACTCAATAATAGATTCATACATTCAATTTCAAACTCTTATTTTGAAGGATAAAACATGCAAAAGGAATCTGCAAAAATTTAATTCGGGTGCTAAAAAAGAGTACAAGTATTGGTGTGTGAGTTAAATATCTACAAAAAGCATTTCGACAACATCTCTCCTTACTCTAGATCTTAACAACGATCCTTCTTCTACATCTCTCCTTACTCTAGATTCTGTCCTAACACCAGGCTTTTGGACTTGTCTCAAGTGTTGCTCGTTTTACGCACAACTGTCCCATACTCTTTCACAAATCCAAATTCCAAATCAAATTACCCACCAGCAACCTTATCCCCCCCACCTCCACTATAGAGCAATTCCTCAAATTTCACAATCCTGCTATAGCAAGGAGAAAATTCATTTTTAACGAAAGGGACATATAACCGACCCCAAATTTTCATACCCAAAACCAATAATTGTAGAATAGCAGCCATGCAAAGGACCGCATAAGGAAATTCATACCTCATTCAGAAAAACTCGGAATCTTAGTGTGCTCCCTTGAGACCGACCATTGTTCCTTCTTGAGTCAATATCTCCGCTTGGAGTCTGGTCCTTTAGGGCCCCTTTTCTGGAAATCCATTTTCAGCTTGATTTTTTCTCTTCAAGGCTCTGCATTGTCATCGGAATCACTCCTTGAAGAACTACTACCTTCAGAATCCGAATCTGCAAAGATTCCACAACATAAAACACATTTGAGCAAACAACTCCACTCTTTTTTTTTTTTCCCAACAAGATTGGAAACTCAACACCCACAATTTGGATTTTAGATTTTGGGTTATACCACTAGATGAAGAGGAATCATCACTACTCGAACTTCCAGAGCTGCTTGAACAACCCCCATGGCCTCCTCCTCCTCCAGCAGCTGCATCTTTATCAATCTCCACTGGAGGGAAAGTGCTCGTCGGCATCTCATCGCCAATATCCACATCTTCCTCCCCAGCCTCTGCTTTCCTCAGCTTCTTCGCCACAGATCCAACTTCTATTTTCTCAATCTCAGGTCCCATCTATTCAAAGAATGGACAAATAATAATTAGTAAATAAGTTATTTAGCCATTCAAAGAATGAAAAATAAATAATTAGTAGAATCAGTCATCTCACCCCATTAGCTTTGTTCGGAGTTGAATTCATAGTCATAGTATTGCCCATAAGTGCTTGTCGCTTGATTTTGCTCACCATCTTCTTCCAGTTGGTCACCAGTCGATCCAGCTCCCAAAGGGTTTCTGTATCAACGGCTTCAATATCCAGCTCAATCTCATCCCCATCTTGTTTCAAGTGGCCATTTCTCTTCTTTATGATCTGCACCACTTGTTCCATTTTCTCCTGAGGCAAACTCTGCAACCCAAGTCCCAACCTGTGCTTCTCCTCTAAACTCATCTCCCTTTTGTTCGGATCCTTCGCTTTGGGCTTGGGTTGCTTCACTGGCTTCACTGGCTGGACCCTTACTGGAGATGGGGTTTTCACTGGAGACCGAACCAATGACGGGTTTGAAGAGCTAGATGGGGCATAAATTTGCTCGGATTTCAGCAAAATTTGCACTGGAATATTCTTCACCCCTTCCACTCTCTCTACCTCCACATGATTCCAAGAGCTTGCTTGCAAATCCTCATCATAGACCCGTTCTTGAAGCTTCTGTTGGAGCTGCAGCTGCCTCTCTTCTTCCTCCAATTTCTCACTCATGGGCCTAAATAATTCCTCAAACCTCGCCAACAACTGATTTGCCATGATGTGTACATCATGGCCTTTAGGATTGTATGCCAGCGCATTGGAGAAGGTTAGCCTCACATCAGCGGCGAAATCCGTAGGAGAGGTGTATAAATTTTTGGAAAGCTTGGATTTGACAGTCCCTAAATCCATAGGGCGCTTGATAACATCGTAATAATCATGAAGCCCTAGACTAACCACATCAACGGGCTTGTTGAAGATCCAACCGTGCTTGTGCTTCATCAGCTTCGTCAAAATCTGAGAGCATGATTTCATCAAATTCCCAATTTCCGAATTTGAGCGCTTCAAGAAATCTTTACCGAAATTGGAATAAGGCAAGGGCCGCTTGTTTCCGGATGTTTTAGATGCCTTTTTCGGATAATTAGGTCTAAGATTACGCTCGCCGGAATCAATACGATCTTCTAATTGACGAATCTGTTCGAGCTCTGTGATCAACCTGTTCTTGAGCTCAACCAGCTCCTTTCTAGAATAAGCAGCTATATTGAAGCTCACGAATTGGTTGAAATCTACAGGCTTGGACGATCTGCGGTGATGATTGATCGACGAGGCATCATCTGAAGCTGACTGAGTCAGGGCCGGTGATTCATCCATCATCTGAAAGCCGTTATTTTCGACATGAAATTGCTTCTTGTAAAAGTTAGGGTTAGGGTTATGGTTCGAGAACGGGACTTTGCCCATGTATTCTCCTACTCCTCTTCCTCCACTTGCGCTATTTCCTCTGATTCGTGGCCAATTACGTTCGTTTTGGTTCGCTAAGACCGCGGACGCCATGTCTGCACGGAAACGAAGGTTTTATCCAGATTCCTTCATGGCTCCGGTGAGGAAATCGCAATGTAGGCGTCAGCTTAAACATGAATCGAAATGGATTGCAGAGACACGCGCCGGCAGATTACCCCACGCGCTTCCACAAAATTGGAAAATAGAAAGAGAGAGAGAGATACTAGGGTTTGGGAATTAATTTGATGACCCCTGATTTCTGAGCGAGGAACGTATGGGACTAGAGCCGGTTCTTAAAGGCGTTTAGATCTGCCCGAAGATTTTTCCATCAAGATTAGGACCGTCGATTAAAATCAGATCGCTTACCTGACGTTAGATGTTTTCTCAAGTCTGCCCGTAAAACTGACCCTGTGACTGGCCATGAACGGTGTAGATGTGGGATTTAACATACGTGGAGTGATCTGGAAGCGTTGGATGAGATGAAGAAGAAGAAGAAGGTGGGAATCTCGTTTGTTGGGAAAAATTAGGTTTGGGCCGGGTTAATTTGGGATGAGAATTTGATCGTGTATTTAGGGTTTCGTATGGTTCACACGGTATCGGAGTGTAGGGTCCACCAGTGATGAATAATGGTAAAACTAGAACGAAATGTGATTGGTTCCACTGGGGGCCCGTGTGGGGACAGTAAGCGTATAAAGGGTTGTTTGGTAACTTCGTAATTTTGTTGTTGATGTTATATTTATTATTTGCGAGCTAATTAATATGTAAGGCAATCCGAAAGTTACGAAATCACCCTTGAGAAGTTCAACTTTCAGGCAAGAACGGGTGGAATTTTCAAAATTTTCTAAAAGTTTTTAATTCCCACGAAAAGAATCCAGGAGAAATTTCTCCTTTTCTTTCCTTTTTTATTTTTTATTTTTTATTTTTATTTTTATTTTTTTTTAGTTGATGAGAATTAAAAGGCAATTATATATGACTGGGCCTGGGACCCATGAACAATGAATGGGCCTGGTCTTAGTTGAACCAAAATTCCCTTTAAGTACCTTTTTTTTCTTTTTCTGGGCTTAGAGTTGGGCTACAGAAAAGGGCTCCCAAGTTTCGGGTTTCAATAGCTAAATTAGGAATGAGGAAATGGCCGGGCCGATCATTTTTCTGTCGAAAGTCAACGTTCCTAGTTAACATTTCGGGTTATGCCCCAACCGTTTTTGCTATTATTCATATCCAACCCCACACTGGTGGGTGACGGAGTAGGGGGTGGTCGGTGGTCGGTGGTCGGGACGGGACTGTTTTATATATATACATTTTTTTTATTTTTTTGGTTATCTCCTCCATTCTTCTAGTAAAAAAGTATTTTCAAGACTAATTTAATTTCAAAATATTATTTTTAGGTTGTTCTAGGACTTAAGTTTTCTTTAATTATTATCTCCTAAAGTTAATTACTTTTTATTCCAAGTTAATCTAAAGGACCCAAACATTGGACTTAGCATGCTTCCATCATTTCATGTCATAGAGAATTACAACATTACATTCTATTGAAAAATCAACATTACATTCTCAGCATCATTTCCATACTTATAAAAAAGAACAAACAAACATACAAAATAACATCCGAAAATTACTTTTTTTACCAAAAAATAGTTGTCAATATCATAATTCCTTCAAAATATCAAAATCCATCATAATTATGATTCATAATCCAATAATACAACATCTCAATTTATCTTAATTTCATAATTTAACTACACAATAAAAATAGAAGAGAGAGAGAGTTGGGAGGGGGGAATAGGGGGAGAGAGAAGAAAGAGAGATAGATGGAAATTGGGAATGGGAAATGGGAAGGGGGCTACACGAGAGGGAGAGAGACAAGAAAGAGATGGGGAGGGGTAAGTTTTAAAAGTAAAAAAAGGTAAAATATAAAATAAGTTTCTGATCTCGACCCCAATGGAATACCCCTGCCCCCCGAATCATCTCGCATAATTTTCGGTCAAGCTCCAACCCGACCGAAAAGAGATAGTTTTGATCGGGCCGGTATTGTTGCTCATTCCTAGGGTAAAACAATAGCAGGTCTAAAAGTCTAAACTCTAATTTGGACCCTCTGAAATCCAGTTAGCCCCACAATCTGATTAAAATAAAGTATTTACATTATTTTAACAGCATCCTAAATTCCTACTAAATTAGTTTCAAACAATTTTTCCTCTACAAATACTAGCATGCATAAGTGATAGCTTAGCTATGAAGCATAATTCAAAATATGCTATGTATCTATGTCTATTTACGATATCTATACTCATCCGATATGTATCAAATACGTCATATAACAGATCAAAAAATAATAAAAATAAAATTATTTTTAATATTTGGAGATATTTCATAAATATTATTTAATAAATCTTGAGAATATTTCATTTTATTAAATAATGATTAAAATCTTTATTTTCTCTTTCATAAAATTTTATTAAAATTCAATATTTTAATTTATTTTCACTTATAATTATAAAATATAGATTTTTTAAGTTTATTTAATAAATAATAAAAAAAGTGAAAAAGTAAACTACTTGATGCAGATGATGCAGACTGCATGACATGAGTTTGCACAATATTCATACAGTCTGTATAATCTTGATCGTCCATTATTAGATTTAATATTTTTAAGTAAATTATATCATTTAAGAATAAAATATACGGATCACCGAAATAAATTTGGTGATTTATATATATTTTCTTTCTCAAATCCTTACATATTTTTTATAATATAGTTCTCTCTAAACGATTTATCTTGCTCAAAGATACTAAATTTACATGGACAATTCATAGGTGACTGATTGGTTCCCGAGAAAATTGGTAACAACTGTCTCTGGAAAATTAGAAGTTGGAATTGAAAATCCGCCCCACACCCCCACCTGCTCTGTTGCTGTCTCTTTCATTAAATGATATTACACATTCTAATTGTTCTTAAATTGGGTTTTAACAGAATCATCACAATGTGGAACTATTTTGATGATATAAGTGACAACGAAATCATATTAATACAGTCCATATATATATATATATATCGACCGTGTATATCTCTGAACATATAAAATATACATAAGCAAACAAGTGATAACATCGTATTATTTATATTATTATTATATCATATTATATATTATCTATTATAAACTAATATTTGAAGAATAATATTATTATCCGAAGATTAAAGTTTATTGTCACTCACATTGAACCTGGCGAGAGCTTTGCGACAAGCTTACTATCATGCTGCTGGGGGCCCACAGCACCACCACCGACAACCGGGGCCGCAACGCCATGATATTGTGGCGGCACAACTACTGCTCCTCCAGGCGCAGTATAGTACACCTGCCTCCCGGGGTTGCTATCGTACGCCATCGCCACCGTGCCTATACCACCACCACTCTGCCGCACAACAGCTGATGCGTCGGGATATGCCGCAACTCTGGGCCGCTGAAACGGCATAGTTTGTGGCGGCGGTGCCGCAGATAACGGAGGTTGTTGTTGAGGTGGTGTTGAAGTGTGCACCACCGGCACCGGCTGCTCCCGGTAAACATCAGAGTTCATTCGCTGGACAGTATAGTATCCTTGACCTGTTGGTCCGGTCGCCGGTCGAACAATCGGAGGTGGAATCATGTAGAGTGGTTGTTCTGGTAATCCAGGTGTTGCCGTCACGGGGGCCGGAAAACCTGCGACGCTTGAAACAATTTTTTGTTCAGGCCAGTATCCAACCGGAGCAGTCACCGTTGAAGGCACAGACACCGGTACATGCGCCGAGGGCGATACTTTCTCCGGCAGTTTATGCACATAATAATCTCCGGCGTAACATCCGGCTTGAATCTCATCGCTCTTCCTTCTATACATCGACTGTTCATGCTCGTTAATTCGTAACCTCTGCAGTTCCTGTAACTGTCTCTGAATCGGCATCATAACCTGATCCGGCCCGACGACCCGAAGTCCGTAACCCGTTCTGAGAGTATAGTCAGGAGAAGGAACTGCCGGTTCAGAAACCGGATCGCGTAGTTTCTCCGCCAAAGGAGTCGTGTGAGGATGTAGAAAATCAGCAGCGTTCTGAACAGGATGAGGCTGTAGAAAATCAGCAGCGTTCTGAACTGGTTCACTCGGACCATAATTAATAGCTTCGACGAACGTCCTCTCCCGCTCCGAACTACTGCTTCCTTGAGATCCGAAAGCCCGGTTTAGATTACCAGGGAAGAGGAACAGTCTCATGCGGGCAGACTTAGCGGTAGCACGATAAAGCCGATCGTATTCGTTCATCATGTGTTCGAGATCATCATCATTAGCTACGGAAATCAAAGCGTCGAGATCTTCGCCTGGTAACTGGTACTTGAAGGTGATAAATTCGGCGTCACAGAGAGAAGAGAGCTTCGCCACCAAGGAGTTGAACTTGATGCTCCGATCGACAGCGAGGATCTTGGTGTCTCCGTCGACGTAGGAGAGGTGGTTGTCGTGAGGGCGAGGCTGGATCTTGCCACCATAGCTGCACATGAATTTGACCTTGTAGTTCTCGTCCCAAGGCGGAGGAGGATTCTCGAAGTCGATTTCGCGGGAGCGAGGAGAGGAGCCGCCGGATTCAGGGTAGGAATTGTAGGAGTAGGCGTTCTCCATCGAGAAAAGTTGTAGAAGATTATCTGATCGAGAAAAGTTGATCGAAAATAGGAAAGAAGAAAGGTATCTGAGTTTGTTTTCAGAGGGAGTGAGGGAGGTGTGTCTGAGGACAGGTGGAGGTGGTCATCAATGAGATGTTTTGTTGCAGGGTGTTTTTATTTAGCGTGGGGCCCTCTGAGGGGGTCGTAGTGGGGGCCACTTATGCAACTGATTTGGAGAGGAGAAATTAGAACATTGATATTATAATTTTAAAGAATTTAAATAAAAATCATAATATTTGTCATGTTTTCTCTTTCATTTTCCTTCTTCTTTCCTTTGTGTTCAACAGATCCTATTCTCGAGCTCTCCTTACCGATGTTGGTTGAGAGGTCTGCGCGACAGAGGCTTTTCATCTTCTTCAGCTATAATCCATCGAACACAAAACAAAATTCATATCATCCTCGCACTTCACCCTCGGATCCTGATCACTCTCAACCTCTTCAGCCTTCTTTGAATTTATGTTTTCCATACCTAACGCTCTCTACACCGATTCCAAACCTGATATCCACGTCCGACCAGATTCCGCTTCCGACGTCGACCGAGAGATCTGTTACATTTACCAGAACTAGGATTAGCGTTTGCATTATGTTCGTAGTTCCGATTCCGACGAGATCTCAAAGGAAGCGATAAAGTCAGGGCTTCGTGATGGAGAATCCGCCTTTCCCATTTTTAACTCAACGATTTCACAAGGCAGAAAGAAATAAAATCAAAGGAAAAGTAAAATATAAGAGAAAAGGAGAAATGTAAAATGGAAATGGAAAGATCCACTTTATATTAGATTATTTAAATATTTATAATAATTATATTTTTGAAAAATATATATATAATTTTGCAAAAAAAAATACTACTTTCAAGTTAATTATATTTAATTGTAAATTTAATTTTGTTAAAATAATTATTTAAACTTTAATAATATTTTCTCTCTCTTATTAATTCTTTTATTACAAAAATAATAAATAATACTCTTCCACTATCTTTTTAATTAAATAAATAATTTTAATTAATTAATATAAATAATAGAATATAAAATTTGATATAAATTATTTAAAATATTATATTATATTAATTAAAATTAAGTTAAATTTAATTTTATAAAAAAATTGATATTAATATTCAAAATTTAAAAATATATCAAATTAATTTTTAAAACAAAAAAAAACAAAAAACAAATGTGAATGCTGTTGGATAAGACTTTGTGAGAAGGACAGTGTTGTGCATAAATTGTGGTGGGATTGTGATTCTTCCCATTATATTATAATCTATTATCACTATTATAATATGATCCAAATTAGATTCAACTTTGTGATGCGTAAACTTATTTTATTTTATTTTTACCGTTAATATCGCATTTGAATATTCAAATTTTACCTACTTGGATCTCTTACTTTTAGAGGAATATCATCATATACCAAAATAGTTGAATGCATCTAATACTTATGTTTGATATTTGAAAAAAAAAAAAAAGAAAAAAGAAGTTTGATATCACTTCATAAATTTTATACTTTTTTATTAAGTAGTGGATCGGATCGGATACTGATTTATAGAATATGGGGCCTTTTCTACCAATTGAGGAGAGAGGTCATCTAACTTAATCGAGAGTTTTTGAAATTTATTTTAAAAAATATATAACGATTATATGTAAGCTTAATGAATTTTGGAGAGTATGGAATTGATGGATAAATAAATTTTAACTAATTCATTGTAAAGTAGTATAGTTTTATTAAATAATTAAAATTTATAAAGTATATAGTAATGATTAAAAGTAATATGTATATATATGTATATATATATATATATATATATACTTACACATATATAATAAAATCTATAAGTATTTAAAGTATGGTTATATATATAAAGTTAGTTGATAGTGTAATTTTCACCGTCGTCTCACGAGCATAGGTGATTACTCAGCAGTCCTCTCAGTAATTGAATTCCACATACATTTGACAACTAAGGAAAGAAAAAAGGATCTGTTTCTTCCGTCACCTTCGCTATTAACCCCAACACTTTTCTTGAATTTTAGAGACGACATTTAGTAATAGCATATACATCCTATTAATCTTTGCTAGTCTCCAGCAGGGGTTTGCTGAAACTTAAGGTAAGAGTTATATAGTTTCAAAGTTATAGGTTTAGTAGATTAGTTGAGGTTTATGTGTTCTAATTCACAATCTGGAAAAAAAATGAAACCAAATAAAATAGAACAATAGTCTATTAGAAGAATTCAATTATGGAAAGTTTCAAACAGTGATTAAATTTTTTTAATACATATATCAAGAAATTCAACCCTTGTAGCTTTCTAGGGACACAAAGATCACCCCAAATAGATTTTGTAATAACTGAGATCAAAATTCTAGATTTTACAAGTTAATATGCAAAGGGCTCGACATGCTCGACGTCTCAATGTACTTAACGTATGCGATGTATGCAACACCTTCGATATGTGAAGGGCTCGACGTACTCGACGCCTTCAATAGCGAAGGGCTCGATATGCTCGACATACTCGACGCTTTCAATATGTGAAGGGCTCGATGTACTCGACGCCTTCAATTGCGAAGGGCTCGATGTGCTCGACATACTCGACGCTTTCAATATGTGAAGGGCTTGACGTGCTTAATGTACTTGATTCATCGACGTACTCGACGCCTTCAATATGTGAAGGACTCAACGTGCACGATGTCTTGACGTATTCGATGCCTCGACATACTTGACACCTCAATATACTCGACATCCTCTACGTACTTGACATACTCGACGTACTTGACGTCCTCGCCGTACTCGCCATACTCGACGTACTCGACATACTCAATATACTCGATGTAATCGACGTCTCGACGTAATCGATGCCTCGACATCTGCTAGATCAGACAATATTAAGACAAATGAGTTTTGAAGAGGAAAATATATGAATCTTGAGCTAAAATTTTGACAATATCTTAATAAGATGTTGATAGAAATAACAACAAAATTTCAGAACTTTATAGGACACCAAGTGCTAGAAATAGGGCTTAAACCAAAACAATTGAAAACAGAAAGTCAAATAGAAGGAAAACTAAGATTGTGCAGCTTGGATGAATGAAGTAAAAGATGTGATAAATCATTGAATTTTGAGCTAAAAATGTTATATACCTCACGTAAGAGGCATAAATAAGTGTGAACAAAAGGTACTTACGTAACTAAGCAAGTTAGAATAAGAAAATATTTAGAACTCGATTCTTGAAAATAAATGAGAAATATATATTGAGATAAGTTAACTAAATAGAAAAGTTTATGGAAAGTTAAGTTTTTATTAAGTTAAGTTAAATTCTTGATTGGATAATCAAACAATTGACCTAGTATTTGCGAAGTACTCTATCTCTCAGGGAAAGTACATAATTCAGATAAGCACAAATCTCACATATAATATGGAATTTGTGTTCGAAATTGATATGTCATTGGTGATGAATGTTATGATGTTCACATTAGCTGATGTGATTTAGAATTCTTGATTTGATCATTGCTATATGTGTTGTGAGTCTGTTAAAAATATTGCTCCTATAAATTGCATAACTGGATAAACACATATAGCCATTAAAATAATAGTACCTCATATTTTATGCTAGGAAAGTAAGAGGTATAAAAAAAGCAGTATAACAACATAGATATTAAAGTGTCTTACCAACCTCTTGAATGAGGGGCTGAAGCCCAATGAAGAGAGGATTATATAAAGCTTTCGAATGAAGGGTTGAGGCTTAGTGAAGAGAGGATCATGATAAGTTACCTCTCGAAGGAATGGCTGATGCTCAATGAAGAGATGATCATGATAAATTATCTCTTGAAAGAAGGGCTAAAGCCCAATATAGAGAGAATTATGTAAAGTTATGTTAATACCTCTCGAAGGAAGAATCAAGACCCAACGAAGAGAGAATTATTTAAAATTATGCTAAAACATCTTGAAAGAAGAGCTGAGGCCCAATGAAATGGGGATCATGATAAGTTATGCAACGAAACAAAAAGAAAAAGTAAGTATAAACCTCACATACAATATGAAAATTGTTTTTGAAACTTAATGAGTTATTTTTAATGATTGCATGAGTGTTTAAGTTATTAATTGAATAGTGGTCATGAAATGATTGATTGTTATGAGTGTTATAATTGTTGTAGTTGTTGTTATAGAAAATCTTTGAACAACATATGCACTCACGAACATCAAACAAAGTTTACCTCATATTTAATGTTGAGAAATTAAGATATATATAAAGATAGAAAGAAATGAGATAGAATAATTAGTGTCGTGTCGACCCTTGAAGGAAGGGCAGAGACCCAATGAAGAGGAGGTTTGATAAGTTATGTTAATAATGCCTAAGTATACAAGGATCATGAGTAAGTTCGGATCGGGTCGCTCCCCCGTATTTCCATTAGTTGAGTGCTCAACTGGTACATACACGGAGCCCAATAAAAGAAAAAGTAAGAAAATATAAGAAAAAATAAGATAGAAGTATGTAATAACCCTTACGAAGAATATGAGTTTTAAGATTATTATATATTACATGTTTCATACATCATATGTATTCATAATTGTTTTGTGAGTTATTTTTATACTTGTTGAGCGAAAGCTCACATCTTATATTCCATATTGTAAGCACTAAGGGTAATCAACTGATCAAGTTATCCTAACATACTTACCGAGAGAGTGTGATGATTGCGAAGGGGATAGTACTATAGTTATGTTGTTTACTTACGTTTTAATATTATAAATAATGATAGTTACAATTATTTTGGTGCATCGTAAAAACTTAGGCAATGTCTCGAGAATCTTCTTATAAAATATTTTGAGATCTCACAGTCGATACATGCATGTTTAATAATAGCATTGTAATATATTTTTTTCTATATGACAGATATTGCTACTAGTCAAGAAACTTTTTTAATAAAAAATAAGTTAAAAGATTTTTTAAAACTAACTCTTTAGTAGAAAAAAAAATTTATTCTAATTTTACGAGGAAAAATATAGTAATGTAACAATTCAAACAATACAGATTGCTATATTATAAATAAAATATAATTTGATTTATTATTGTCTACGCCTCTGAAATCCCTCAATTTTAAATTCACTTTAAGCAACTCTCATTTGAATTCAAAGGAACTAAAGTTAATAGCCAGCTTCATACCATTCCTAAGTAACCCCCAAGCTTCCCCCTCGACCATTCCCGATCTCTTGTTCTCGTCTAAAATCGCATATATGTATGTCTCGATTCTTCTTTTATATGCCGGAGTGCCACGAGAGGATGAAACATGTTGCACTAAATGTGAAAGAAAATGACGTGCATGTCTAGCAGTTGCAACCGGTGAATTTCCAGCTAAAGGCCATCCTATCTCTGCCACCACTATTGGAATGTCGGTTCCCCCGACTTCTCTTAAAGACGCGTATAGCGCATCGAACATTTCATCAAATAGGTTTAGGTATGCTAAGAGTCCGTCCCTTATAGCATACTGAGAAGGAAGGAACATTGAATAAGGTAGCGGTGTACGATTTGGATCCTTAACGTATCTAAGATACGGGTGTATGTTTGCTAGCAATGGTGCCTCGGTCATAGTTAAGTATTCTGCAATATCTTTCATTAGTTTTCTTAAGGGCCTAGGGAAAGTACATGTTGAAGGTGGGTTAGTAAATCTGAACATGGTTGTTGAAATTACAGTTGAAACGCTAATATTAGCGAGTTGGTTATAGTTTCTGATCATAGCATGCAAGTTTCTCATGGCGGGAAGGACGTATAGAGCATACGGCCCCGGAATAGCTTCATTTCCTACAGCTACGTATAGGAACTGAACCTCCGGCCAGTAGGGTATGATGTTTTCTTGGACCCATCTTTCTGCCGAACCGTAAGAAAGGGCAATCTCTTGAATATGCTCATTTCTGATTCCGACTAACACATCGATTTTTGTTTTACGAAGAGCCCGAAATACGGTATCGTTCGGCTCGTACAATCTTATCTTCTTGACCCTGTTAGATTTGTATATAGATATCACTTCTCTTGGTGATGGAAAATTGTCACCTTCCATTCCATAGCATAGTCCGATATTTGGATTACCACCTGCCAGAGAAAAAAAGTTTTCAAGCATTAGATACTTATAATCATCACATGTTTGGGAAAAATGTTTGTTCAACAAGTAACATGTCGTAGTTGTTATATACGATTAAGAAAACAAATAAACGAACAAAAATGGAGTAAGATATATCAACTGTTCATATCGGTTGGATCAATATGGATTCTAATGGATCAACTCACCAGTCAAGTTTACTTCACCTGCTAAGTAAAGAATCAAGAAAATAACACTTAGCATTTTGGTATTCTCTTGCTCTATCTCAAAGTATGGTTTCGACCTGAAAATTTTCAGAAAAACATTTATAAATACTGAAAAATAAAATAAAATAAACTTAATTTTGGTTTGCTGATTAAGTAATATGCTTGTTGTTTCGTTTCGTTCTATACTAAGATTAATATACTTAATTTTGATTGCTTCTTGAACTAAAATATTTTCTTTCCCCCTTGTCTATTGCTTCTGGATATGGTGTATGTAGTTGTCCTTGGAGTGGAAGTTACACCTATCAACTTATTATATAGTTTTAGTTCATTTAAATAACCCCATAATATATATAATAAACACAAAATACATATTAATAAAAAATAATAAAGATACTAAATTTACTTAATAATTAATTAATTAAAAATAATAATATAATAATTATCAAATTATCTCCTCTTGATACGAACTACAAAACAAATGGGTATATAGGAATGACTAGTACAACATCACCACTCTCCAATTCAATTTGATACGAACTTCCTATCCTTGTACACTTATACTCATTATAGTAAGCTAAAGGTCAGATTTCATCTCACATAATTACAATCACGTCATAGATTTGTAGTACTAACGTTTGATTTTTTTTTTTCTAATAACAAGGAGAGAGAAATTTTGTGCTCACGTCCAAACCATCGATTTGGAGTCTATACTCATCAATCCTTACTCTACTCTACATGATATCCCGTTCTCGTTTAAGTTATGCTAATCATTTCATTCTATACGGAAGAAATTTGTAAACAATAATGTACTGAAACAAAAATTACAATACTAAATGACACATGTACTACGTCAAGGTATCCGTGGTGATCGACTCTATATATATGAAATAGGTTCTAGACGCACTTGTTTACACATTATTTTATATACTTTTTAGTCCGTTAGATTAAAACAATCTAATGGTTAATATTTATTTGTAATTATTAAATTTTGATATTATTAAATAATTATTGAATGCTATAATGATTGAATGTTGGAATCATTCAAAAAATTATTGAATATTAATATTAAATGATATATTGGCCATTAGATCAATGTTAATCCGATGGACTAGAGAGTATGTAAAATAATGTGTAAACAATGTGTCCATAAAACCTATCCATATATATATATATATATATATTAATTTTGTGTTTGGTTATTAAAAAAAAGGCTAGAATAAGAAATTAAATATATCTTATAAATGTGATGATATTTTATAGATTTTATGATATTTTTCTATCTTAATATATATAGAAAAATGTTAGTTTGAAAAATTTTAATTGAATAAATACAATTCATATATAAAATTATTTCATGAAACAATGATCCAAATTATATATATATATATATATATATATTTTTTTTTTTTTTTTTAATTATATAGGGGACAAAGTTATATCAAATTTAAAATTTGATAGGAGTGAAAACCTAAATTTTTTAGAATTTGTGAAGACCTCACATGTCACTAGGCTTTATAAATCACATTAGTTGTACAAACACAGTCTATTTAATTCTCACTCTAATACTTATTCTCATAGACAAATGACTTAATTTGAAGAATGAATTTGCTAAATAACCTCATTTTGATATTTTATGCTACTTGTCCCTCAAATATATAATTAAAATAAATTAAAAAAAGAAATATATGAGATAAATAATAGAATAATAGGAAAGATTAAAATATCATTACATTCAAACCTTAAAAAAATGGTCTTCTTTTCTTCTTCCTTTTTCTCACCAGCACAAACTAGAGCACTTCACTCTTCTTCCTTCTTCTTGCACAAACCCGAGCGCTTCTGTCTTCTTCATTCTTCTTCTTCCCTCTTCTTTACACTCATAAACCAAATGTCTAAAATCTGGGATGAAGCAAATTTCTTCTTCATAAATAATTTGGTTCTTCTTCTTCATCAAGCCGATAGCAAATCAATATCTTTTTCTTCATCAATCCAATGAAGGAGAAGATTAATCTCCAATCAATCCATGCTTTGGGATGTAGATCAGTCTACAAACATGTAGACTGGTTTTCCAGTCCGTGGTCTAGATTTCATACTCATTCCAGTCTGTTAACTTTATCTACGAATTTCAAACTAGTTCCAAATATTATAAAGTTATAGAAAAAATATATCACAAAAATATACTTTTATAGCTTTCCATAGAGTCCATGTACACCTCAATCAAAATTATATAAGTCAAGATAAAAATTATTAAAGTTGACTAGCTCCAATTCGCGATTTGAATTTCAAATTAGTTCCAGTTTGTGATCATGATTTTGGATTGGTTTTGGTCTATGATCTTTGTTCAATAATTTCAGACTGGTTTTAGATGTTATAAAATCATAGAAAAATAATATATCATAAAAATATACTTTCAAAGATTTTTAAGAACACCTTAATCAGATTTATATAACACAAGAAAAAAATTATTGAAGTTGATTATATAATTTCAGTATAAGAATTTCGGTTCAAGATAATCATTTGGAGTTTTGGTCTAATAACGATATTATAAAATCATACAAAAAAAAATATCATAAAAGTAGACCTTTAGAACTTTCCATAAAGTTCATAAACATATTAATCAGAGTTATATAAGCTGAGATAAAAAAATTTAAAATTTATTGAATAATTTTGGTTCGAGATTTCAGTCCAAGATAATAATTTCAGACCATGACTTGAGGTCTAACAACGATATTTTGGTTTAATGTTTGAGGTTTAAGGTTTAAAGTATATAGTTTAAGCCATAGGGTTTATGGTCTTGGGTCTAGGGTTTATGATTTACGTTTTGGATTTAAGATTTATGGTTTAAGGTTTAGAGTTTATGGTTTATGGTTAAGGATATGAAGTTTATGGTGAAACCATTAGGATTCGAGTTTTATGGTTTAGGCTTCAGAATTCGGGGTCTAGGAATTGTAGACTAAAAAAATATAATATCTAACCATAAACCTAAACCCTAAACTATACGCCAAACTTGCATCTGATTTGTTAGAACAAAATTCTCGGATGAAGATTATTCATTGAACTTTAAGAGTTTTACCTCAGCTTATATAACTCTAGATTGAGGTGTTCCTAGATCATATAGAAAGTTCTAAAGGGGCGATTGGTTCGATTCTTTGATGAAAATGAGAATAAGTATGAGAAAGTATGGAATGACAATGACTGATTCCTTATCATCTATTTGGTTGTACAAGAAATAAGTAACATAGAATGATTTTGAAAATGAAGAAGACATGTGTTTTAGGGCTTTTTGCATTAAATTTTTAAAAAATGACATAATATACCTTAAAAGAATTTAAATATTATGAAAAAAACTTCATGTAAATGAATGAGTCATTTATTTCATTCCATCTAAAAGATATGTTTTAAAGAGAATGATTGATTCATTATTTTGGGTTTTTGAGGAATGAAATTGATTCTCCATTTTGATTTTGGGTAGAAACAAACCAACTAGAAAACAAAAGAGTGATAATCATTTTAATTTCATTCGCACTCAAGGGAGTGAAACCAATCACCCTTTAAGAATTTATTTTTATGATATATATATTAAAATTTTAAATCATGGTCCGAAATTATTATCCTAGACCGAAATCCCAAATAAAAATTATATAATAAATTTTAAGAAATCTTTTTCTCGACTTATATAACTTTGATTAAGATGTTCATGAACTCTATAGAAATATCTAAGAGTCTATTTTTATGATATACATATGTATAATACTCTAAAAATATCATTGTTAGACCGAAGTCATGGTTTGAAATTATTGTCCTAGACCGAATTTATTAGGTTAGCTTTATGAATTGTTATCCCAACTTATATAATTATTATTGAGGTGCTCTTAGACTTTATGGAAAGATTTAAGGGTCTATATTTCTGATATATTTTTTATATTATTTTATTATTATTGTTAAACTGAAATTCCAAATGATTGTCTTGGACTAAAATTCCTAAATCGAAATTATTTAGTTAACTTTAAAATTTTTTATTTCGGGTTATATAACTCGATTGAAGTGTTTCTAAACTTTAGGAAAGCTCTAAGAGTCTATTTTTATTATATACTTTTTAAATAATTTTATAATATCTAGAACTAGTTCAAAATTGCTTGAAAAAGATATGGACTGGAACCAGTTTGAATTTCGGTCCAAAATTCTCTTACCGAAATTTTGGTCCAGTATTGTATCATGAAATTTAATGTTTCAATTATGTTATTTCGAGATCTCAATGGAATGGAATAGAAATATGATTAAGGACGAAGGGTCGAGCAAAATCAGAATGCCTGAAGGGGGAAAACGAAGTTCGATTCTTTAATAAAAATGGAGCAAAAATGAAAATCACTTTTTGTAGGAGAAAGAATGGTTTGAAGGAGGAAGGACAGACTATACACCATTCTCCTCCGACAAAAGATCGAGAAAAAATTAGAACAATAGGAACGGCGGCAATTTTGGGTGGTGCATTTTTCCATTAGGTCATTGGGTCCTTTTTTTTGCTCATATCTCTGCCAGTATGGTCTGACTCCAACTTTATTTGAAGAGGGTTGGATGAATAGAACTATACATTGATCAAGCTAGGGTCGTTTAAAGATAAGAATATTACTTTTGCAGAAACTGTCATCTATGGTATGATCCGGATTCCAAACCTCAAAGCCCGGTGTCAAAGTGGCAGGGACTGACTGTCGATCCGTACCCGACATGAGAAGTGGAAGATATGCGCGCCTGAAGAAAGATGAGGCTTGCAGAACTGAACCATATCGGCTGATGGAAGGGAAGTTTGGGGATCAATCAGATGACTCATTTTTCTTTTCCAAGCTCCTACATATGCCTCTACCTTTAGCTCGGGAAGGTATGCCATCTTTACCTTATTGAAACTATACAAATATATCAACCTTGAGATGAGTAGCTAACATAGCCGTTGGAGGTGATAATCCCGGTCCCCGGGCATAACCTGAGAAAATCCTTGCTTGTTTATCTTGCAGGGTGGACCAGCTCGAGACTACTATTGTGTTAAAAAGCGACTGTCAACCATGAAACTGTAATGGAGAAAATATATTAAAATCATCCTATGTAGGATGGTTTGATGTTTTTTTTTGTTATTGCATACTTTTCACGATGCTTGAAAACATATCTTATTACAATACACTAAGCAAGTTTGAAAACATATCTTATTACAATTCTAATAATGTGATGATGAAGATAGACAAATTAGTAATATGCCAAGCGCCCTCTGTTAACTTTGAAGGAAGCTTATGTCTAAATTTGGTTTCTTATCTGGCTTGAACAATCCCCAATCTTTAATGTCACCCATACCTAACTTCTTGTTCTCATTAAACATTGCATATAAGTAAGTCTCAATTTTCCGTTTATGTGCCGGCGTTCCATAAGGTAAGGAAACATGTCGTACTAGTTTCGAAAGATAGCAGTGTGCATATCTAGCAGTATCAAACTGTGTATTTCCTGCAGATGGCCATCCAGTTTCTGCCACGACAATGGAAACATTAGTTTGCCCCACTTTCGCTAAAGATGCATATAACCCATCAACTAATTCATCAAATAAGTTCCAATACAATAAATGTTGGATATCAATCACGGTACGTGGGGGTTTAAGGAACAATGCATATTCTAGTAAATTGGCTTGCTTCCTATTCTTAATATAGGTGAAGTATGGATGAACATTGGCGAGCAATGGTGCCCCTGTCACACTTAAGTGGTGTGCAATTGATCTCATTAAGTTGTCAACACCAAGATAAAATGCACTAGAAGAGGGTGGAGACGAGAATTTTCCAGATGTTGTGGTAGAAACTACAGTAGAGACCTTAATATGCTTCAAGTCTTTATCAAATCTTATAGCATTGCGAAAGTGTCTCATGGCTCGGAGAACATGTTGAGCATAAGGACCCGGGATAGCTTCATTTCCGACAGCTATATATTTGAAATGCACATCCGGATAATAGAATCTAATGTTCTGTTCAATCCATTTCTTGGTTGTGTTGTAAGATCTTGCAAGGTCTTCGATATGCTCGTTTCTTATTCCGACTAATACTTCAATATTAGATCCACGAAGTGCCTCTAAAACAGTGCCGTTTGGCTCGTACAATCTAATCTTATTAATCCTGTTTGCTTTGTAAAGAGATATTACCTCTTTCGGTGGTGGTAAGTTGTCTCCTTCCATCCCATAACATACTCCAATATTCAAAGAACCACCTTGAATAACAGAAGCAAACAATCACGAACTGTTAAATGAGAGGATAAATTAAAACATTCATCTTGGTCGAATCATTATGCAAAATCTTCTAATTTAGTAAAAGAGGAAATTTCAAAAGTGTGAAGAACTCACCAACCAAGCTTATATCAGATACTAACCAAAGAAAAATGAAGACAAAGCTCATCAAATTGGTATTGTAGCCCATTACAAAGCTTCACCTGAAAAATGTGATGATGAAGATAGACAAATAAATGAAACCTTACAAGTAAAATATACAAGTAATTAAGCATATGATTGTAAGATAGAATAAGGTAAGAATTAATGCATATGATAGACCTACTAGAATTCAATATTTCTGGTCTATGCACTGATTGACCATTAGAAGTGTTAGTAGAGCTACTAATCTACCACCCACTAGATATATATAGTTCTCTTACAAGATAAAAACTATATATATATTTTTCTCCTTTTCTTGTTCTAAGTTCATCTTAAGAGATACCTAATGCTTTTAATACTAATTATTAAAGTATTATTTAGAATTACCGCGTGCAAAAGTTAAGAAAAGTTATTCAGTTTAGAAACTACAACACATTTAAGAAGTTAATACGCAAACTTGTCTTTTGATATTTCCTAATGTTCCTTTTCCCCATATTAGATAAATCCAACTGTCATTTGGAAACATCGAAGTATCAAATTGTAATTTATCTAAATATCATTAAAAAAATAAAAATAAAAATAAAATAAAAAACAATAGAAAATATCGAAAAGGCAAATTTCTAAACGAAAAATATTTATATGCATATAATATATAGTCACGTTCGGACACAAAACTTAATCACAATTATAGTTTTCAAAATATCACAGTTTCTTCCAAACTTGCCCTTTACTATATCATAATGGCGAGGGAAAATTGAAGTGTTGTTTTGTACTGGAATTAACAAATGAAATCGAATAGTAACTGTTGTTTCAAAATTTGGATCATAACAACATGTCGGAGCTGAGTATAGATGAAAATATAAAATAAGGAAGGAAGGTACGTCGGTGTCGTTTCCGACAAAGTCAGTTGGTAGTAACTCTAGAGAGAATGACAAAATTTTACCAAACTAATTTTCCCTACTTGCAATGTAATTAAATAACCGGATTTTCTTCAATCCCTTGATCCCTGTTAACGGACGAACAAAAAAGAATCACATGAAATTACAGCCAAATTGAATTTCACAAAATGCTCAATCGTGATTCTGAGAAGCAGCTGGTTGAAATGCACCGGGAAAGAAAAAAGGAAAAATGTAATGGAGAACATCGAAGTTCTCTTCATTTTCTCGGCAACCAAACGGAAGCGAAACATTAAAAAAAAAAAAAAGTTAAAAAAAAATAAATAAACGGAAAATACTGTTCAAAGAAATTTAGAGAAAAAAAAAAGTTGAAAAATGATCGACCTTTTCACATAATCAACCAGGCTTTAACCTATGATACTAGAACTTTGGGGAGCATATGAAAAAGGGGAAAGTAAAGTTGAAGAAACCTCGTTACAGAGGTGCAAACAAGATTCACAATTACCTGACGGAGTGGATTTTGAAAGCAATTGACGCCTCGATGCTTATCAGAGCGAGAGGGGAGAAGTCTGACAGTGGCATTTAAAGAGCCGAAAATGAAAAAAATTTGGACCATTTCTCGATTTGTGCGTGTCATCCTTGCGCAGGGGCCATGCTAATCTTCTCTGTATCGTTCCAATTTTATCGGATGTCCCCGAAGGGACGTAATACAATTTCTGTATACTTCAATTTAAAGAGTTATTCTTTCGCCATAATCTTCGATGTGGGAAAGCACGTCCACTTTCTGCCTTATGGGCTTTCTTGATTTGTCGGTTTTGTCTGGGCTCAGCCCATTTTTTTGAAGACAGATTTTTGGGCCAATTTACTCTTTAAGCCCAAAAATACAGAGTAGAAGAAACAACAAATTACGAAACGAGATTCTGCCTTTCACTAACTGTCCTTCTGGCTCCTACTCCCTCTCATCATCAATGCTGAAAGAATCGAAAGAAACCAATCAAACCCAACAAAAATGGCTTTAAGGATTAACCTGTATCCCTCAGGCTCATCTCTACTCAACAACCCCCTAAAATTGCCATCGCAAGAACAAAGAAGAGATTAAACGATGATTTAGCAGCAGAGATTCAAAAAATCAACACCTATTTGGGTCAGAGAGAGGGGGATCTGAAGAAGAGCAGAGAGTTGTTGTTCACTGAGCTCTGTCAATTTCTCGACTTGGAATCAGAGGAAGTGAAGGAGAAATGGAGGAAGATGGGGGAAGAGGAGAAATGGATTTTGGTCAAAGGGTTTGTTTCTGAATGGGAAGTGACTTTTCAGCCCTTGTCGGTACGATCTGTGAAAGAAATGGTTGAGGAATTCTTGGTTGAACCAAAAAAACCCATCTGGAGATGGCTCTTCTTCTTCTTCTTCTGGTTCTATGATGATTCCTAGGTTGAGGAAGATTATGGGGTTTTCAGAAAAGAAATAGATTATAATTGTAAATCTTAGAGGATTTCGTTATTGTTAAGGGTATTTATAGCTCATTTTGTATATAAATCGTAAGAGATGAGCTTTTGTTATCTCTCCTATTTAAGTTGTGTATAAACTTGAGTTTAATTCAGTTTCAGCTTCGGGATTAAACTTCAATTTTTCAAAGGTTTACATCAAACTTCAGTTTATCAAAATGAACCAAAATCCAACACAAAAAGTGATTGTGGGAAAATCGATTACAAATAGAAAAAGACCTATAAATTTTACATTTAATTTACAACTTTTCATCCAGAATTGTTCACGCCTTATTAATCAATCTAAAAAAATAATAATAATAAAGAGAAAGGAGCTCCACATATAAATCTAGGAAGAGTTTCTAAGTACAAAATGAAAAAACTTAGAAATAAAGTTGCCTACTCTGTGAAACAGAAACCTGATCGATTGCTATTACCTTAAATTTCTAAGTACAATATGGATACTTAAATTTCTTGCTATTACCTTCGACATCCTCTCGACCGATTGCTTGTAAAGAACATGCAAGCAAGGCATTAACATGGGCGGATTCTCTCCACTCCTCCCTTGATCCCTACTAACCAGACAAGGCATGCTAATCGAATGGAACTGAAATTTCTTACCCAGCTCTAGTGGGACCGGAAATTTCTATCATCTATCTTATTTCCGGTTGCCGGAATATGGTTTATTGGTAAGTCATTATTACTTCTCACTATTTCTCCATGAGCAAATAAACCAATTTATCTTGAGAGTATTCAATCAAAAGGTAGTATATTGTGTGGTTATGGAAAATACGATATTAATAACATAAAATTAAAAATATAAATGTGTTCTTGCATAGAAACCTTAGAGTACTATTCGGTAAGTTTAAGCATCATCCTTTACCTTGCATCAACAAAGAATGTAGTTCTATGTCACTGCCCCCATGGATCCTATATCTATCTCTTCGAAGAAATCATGCTCCTCATTGAAAATTGATTTATAGCTCATAGTAAAAGAAGTCAAACAACAAATTTGAGATCTAGCTTCATAAGGGTCATCAGTTCCTAAAATTCAAGCAAACGAGAATATGGATTATATTATGCGAGCATTTAGTGCATTCTAGTTGTACTTTTTGGGTCTAAACTGGATTGTTATCTCATACATGAACATAGTTCAAACCTTTTTAGCTTAGAATTTTCATGTGTTACTATTATTATTATTGCAAGGGTATTTCTACCCAGCGTAGATAGATTCAACGAAGACAGTCAACATGGTCCCAGAATCACTTCAACAACTAATAGATCGAACACAACACCTTTGCTCGAAGGGAAGAAAACAGAAATGGCAAACGAATGAATCTTCTTCTTCCTAACCATGTAAGTCGAAATCATTCCGACATTCATAACACGGATCGCGGTTGATTTTACTACGCCTGCTTTATCTTTTTTATTGTAGATAGAATTAGCTGTTCAATTAGAGTGTATTCTTTCTTCTTCTTTTTTTATAACAAATGTGGTACTCAAGATGCTAATTGAAATAAGCTTATGTATTCCTTCGGCTTTGGTAATTTTTAGATTATTCTTTGTACCAATTTGTAAATACTATATAGAACCACTATGTATTAGTAGTACCAAATTTAGCAGTTAAATTTTGCGAACTTTTATAGAGTATAATTAATTATATTAATTTCAAATCGTATTCAGATTATACGATTTAGTTTTGAATCTAGATTTAAACTCGTATAGTGATATATGGGTTCCCAAATTGAAGAGAGAGAGAGAGAGGGTGGCGGCGATGGTCGTGCATAGAGGTGATTGCCTCCAATGGTAGTTGCCGGTTTGTTGGTAGCGGCCGGTTTTATTAAAATAAAAATGAAAGAAAATAAATGGATTTGGGGTGAAAAAAGCAAATTAATTAAAGTTTCGGTGTAAAAATTAAAATACTAATTTTGAAACTTCTTTTTTGACCAAACTCCATATATTACTCAAAAGTCAATCTTGATCTTATTGATTAGAATAATACTCAGCCGAGTAGGAAATAATGAATGAGAGTGAATTTCTTTCACACTTTTTTAATTATATAATATTAATTAATTAATTAATTAATTAATTAATTAAAAAAACACATTCATCACTCGAATCTTGGATATCCAAAACTCAAAAAGTCCGAAGCTCACCCTCTCTCTCTCGTCGCCTATCAGTCTTCTCTTCTCTTCTGTGGCTCCTCGCCTTCATCTTGACTCTCTCTCTCTCTCTCTCAGCCATGGCGACCGCGAGAGTGATAGTATCCAACACCACGACAACAGCCTCCTGCTTGCTTTCAAAAACCCCATTTTTTCCCAAACAGAGGCTGCCTTTTAGTATTAGTACTAACAGTAATGCTCTCTGCCTCTCTAGGAGATTAGTCTTCTCATCGAAGAAGAAGTTGTTGTTCACTTGCTCTGCTATCTATAACCCTCAGATTCAGACCAAGGAGGAAGGCCAGCCTGAAACTCTCGATTACAGAGTCTTCTTCCTCGATCCTTCCGGAAAGAAGGTTTTCTATTTTATTTCTTGTTTGGCTGCCGATCTCCGATCGCCTTGGAGATGGCGTGAATAATGATCTAATTTTCTTTCTTTCTCTAATTTAGGTTTCTGTATTTAGCCATTTCAACACTGCTTTCAATTGGGTTTCTGTGTGGTTAGTGAGAAAATAGTGAGAAGAAAAAAAAGGGGGATTGTTCTTGGAAAATTTAACTGTTTTCTGTTCTTCTTATAGTCTTAGGAGAAAGGATGAATGTATTGACCTCTCTTCCAAGACAAGTAAAGAGGATTTTATTTATTTATTATTTTTTGTATGAGAGGCTAATTTTTTCTGCTCTATTGATGATATTCAGGTTTCGCCTTGGCATGATGTTCCATTACGATTGGGGGCTGATGTATTTAACTTCATCGTCGAGATTCCAAAAGAATCAAGTGCAAAGATGGAGGTTGCTACTGATGAGCCATATACTCCTATTAAGCAGGATACCAAAAAGGGAAAGCTCAGATACTACCCGTAAGACCTTTGCCTTTTCTTACTCTAGTTCATTTTGTTAATATTTTATTCTTTATACTTGTTTCAAGGCTTCGATTTGTTGCTTTAAGCTATATCATTACTTTATCTTATGGTTTAGCTTAATGGGAACCTGTTATTTTTAAGTATATTTTTGCTTTGAGAGCACTCTTATCCTATTAATGCAACTTGTTATTGATTTTAATTTTCAGCTACAATATTAATTGGAATTATGGATTACTTCCACAAACATGGGAAGATCCATCCTTGGCTAATGCTGAAGTTGAGGGTGCATTTGGAGATAACGACCCCGGTATGATTTTAAGTTCACTTTTCAATCATGTTTTTTTTTTCCTTAAGTAGGTAACACATTGAAATGAAATAATCTTTAACAATTTCCTCTATATGTTAGTTGATGTTGTTGAGATAGGAGAGGCCCGTGGTAAGATTGGTCAGATTTTGAGAGTGAAGCCATTAGCTGCATTAGCTATGATTGATGAGGGCGAACTTGACTGGAAAATCATTGCGATTTCTCTGGACGATCCAAAAGCTTCTCTAGTGAATGATATCAATGATGTTGAGAAACATTTTCCGGTAAGATGAGGTTTTATGAAGCCCGAATTTTGGTATTTTCAGTGGATTTTAATCTGGTAGGTTTGGTTTTCTCTTTAGGGCACTCTCACTGCAATTAGAGACTGGTTTAGGGATTATAAAATCCCTGATGGAAAACCTGCTAACAAGTTTGGTCTTGGCAACAAAGCTGCAAGCAAGGTAATATACATATATTTTTAATTTACATCTGTTTTCCTGATTTTCTATAAATAAAACATATGTATGTTGCTTTATTGACTATTATATCATATCAAGCATGGAATCTAGCTTGAAGATGAGGTCTAGCTTTAACTTGGGTGTAGTTCAAAATCCCCATTTTATGGATTCTTGTTTGACATATGACCATTTTTATCCTTTTTTTTTGGGGGGGTGCTATAAACAGGATTATGCTCTTAAGGTGATCAATGAGACCAATGATTCATGGGCTAAACTCGTCAAAAGATCAGTTCCGGCGGGAGAATTGTCGCTCGTATAATTATCGAATTCTTGGAAGAAGAATGAGCGCCATTTTTCAATTACTTAAGACAGAGTAATTCATCCTCTACTTTCTCTCTAGCCTTTTTCTTTTGTTTTTCACGCTCTTTAGAATTTCGAAACTTTTGTTTTCTGAGATGAAAGATTTGAATAACCTGACTGTGCTGGAAGGACATGCTTTCTCTTTTGTTTATGGTACACGTTCTTCTTCCTCTTTGGCATGGTGGTTAGCTATTTTTCATGTACTCCTCATTTTCTTGATGCTGTTTCTATGAATTATTTTTCAGAAAAAATGAGATAAGTAAGAGTTCATCAACCTATCCCCTTTTTTGTTCATGCTCAATCCTAATAAAGGAATGTTATGTTGAAGCCTGCACGATCTCAAAGAGACAAAATTTACATTGATCCGTCATCTGTCTTCTCTTCATTAGTCATATAGCATGAAAATTTACAACATTGATGTTAGATATCAGTACAAAACACGCTCCCTTCCCCTATAGACACGCTCCCATATCCAGGTCCCACTCCCTGTCCTACCATCCCCACCACAACAGTTTGAAAAGCCATCTTCTTTCCCAAATCTGAAGTGCAAGTGTCACAAAGCAGGATGGCAGCACCATTGTTTTTGTCCAGCTTGAAGCTCCGTTCTGGTTCTGGTTTAGCTGCTGCTGCTGCTACCATTTGACCCAGAGTTTGGCTTGTTGTTGGAATGAGATAGTATAGCGTTGCTGCTGCGGGCGACATAGATATTTCCTCAGTTAGCTTTAAACAAAGAAGTTTTATGACAAGAAAGAAAATGATTTATTCCTATTCCTATTCATAAACTCTAAATTTAAGCCGATTAGCACTAAATTTGAGGCCTATATTTCTTCAAAAAAAAAAAAAAAAAAGGGAAAAAGAAAGTTCTCAAATTTCCACGTCATCTCACCTAACTTGAGAAACCCAAAACAATCCGTCCAACAACGCTCAGCCAATAAACGTCTCCCACCGCATCTCCTCCTCACCTCTGATTGGTTGCATTTGTCCACGTCACTACCCCTCCTATATTCATCATATTTAAATGCCCACCGGCCGTAAGTTTTCCTTACCATGAAACTCCGAAAATTCAAGCTCCAGTAGAATCAAAAAATTACTCCGATTCGGATAAGAACCCTAAGATTAAAATTCCCTAGATTCATTCCTCCTACCTCCTACGGTTTGTGAATTCTGATCTGAAAATGGCTCTCTGGCCGATCAATTTTCTGATCGTGTTTATGGTTCTGTTTGCTACCCAACCATCGTCGAGAGCTCTTGTTTCCTCGCCGGATTTCAATCCGCCGTACCCTAAATCCATATCAGTAAGCAATCGAATCCATTTCTCTTATTTGGATTTCGGAAAAGAGAGAGCCTGATGATTGATATTTATTGAAATTTCTGCTTTTGTTTGTAAAGGATTTAAAGGAGGCGATTGTGAAGGGATTAGGGTTCCAAGCCGACGATTTCAAGGTCTCAGGTTTCGATCTGAGAGATGCTCTGGTTGGACATTCGGTTGCGTATGAATTTGACATGGAGATTGATAACGAAGTTGTTCCGTTCAAGTTTCTGGAGGATGTGAATCGATGGGAGTACGTGGATTTGCCCATCTTTCGGGTCCAGGAACCGGGTGGAGTCAGAGATGAGAACGGGCTGGTTCAGAGGAGCAAAAACGATGATGGATTGCCGGTTTTGGCGCCGTTTCAGCTGGCTGGACCCATGGAAATCTGGATTCAGGATGCCAAGGACATGAGGCTCTCTTTGCCAGTTAGATTCTTTATCTTCCCCTCTTAAATATTAAAATTGTTTATCTTTATTTCTGGAATTCGTGCCTCGAATTATGGGAAAATCTGGAGAGAGGTTTGGTTAGGTCGCTAGGAGAGGGATGTGGGATTTAGCTTTAGCTCTAGAAATCCAAATCAATTTTGTGATTGAATGTTGTATTTAGTGGAGGAATTGGAAGTGCTTTGGACGTTTGGGTTGATTTTGTAAACTCTAGTTAGTGAATTTGAGAATTCCCTTCGCATACAAAACTTGTCTAAAAACTTGGGTTTATGTTCCATCTGAATTCTACCTTTTGCCATTAGACTGGAAACAGTCATTTGACTATGATCAAATATCTGGACGTGTACTAATATGCATATGAGGAAGTTATTTATATGCAAATTATCCGGAACTAATCGATTCTTCTTATGATCTTATTCTGCAGCATGATGTTGATGCGGGTGTCTTAAAGAAAGTCGTGTTAGCAGATGGGGCTGTTGTTACCGTAAAGGGTGCCCGATCCGTTAGTCTACGCCACCCACTTGACCTCCCTCTTCCCCTAAATCAAACCAAGAACGGTTTTGCCTCTGCCCTTCTAGCCTTAGCTGAACTCCTCCGTCACAATTCCCAATCTCAATCCTCTACCCTCCTCTCCCTCCGCATTGTGGGTCCCACCTCTCTCACAACGGCCTCTTCCTCCTCCTCCTCATCTTCAAACAACAAGCTCAAGCTTAAACGTCTAGCTCCAGGCCTTGTTGAATTGTCATCCCCACTGAAGAAGACGGTGGGAGAAGCTCTTTCCACACTAGAACCTCAAAATGAAGCCCCAGCTCTTCTAACTCCAAGTCAACTCACCACGTTGTGGCCTCTCACTTCAATCAACGGGTCAAACTCAAACTTGCTTGGTTTTGAGGTGTTATTGTCTTCTGTTCTGGGTCCTAGGGCAAATAAAAAGGGGTCCTTTAGACTTTTGAAAGCGGATGTTTCAGCTCAGACTTTTGTGAAGATCGGTTTTGGGGTTGAGAAGAAATTGAAAGAAGGGAACGAGACCGAATTGCAGGGCTTTCCGGAATGGAGGACAAAACCGGAAGTAGTTAAGATGCATTTCGAGGTTTTGGGTAAAGTTGATGGGGCTAAGGTTGTTCCGGAAAGAATTGTTCAGGTTAATCCAGTTGTTATAGAGGATGCTGTAGCACAAAACGTGATTTTGGGAAACAAGACCATGTCCAAAAGTCCGGTTGTTCATCCCCCATCTGACCCCTTTACAATGTAAAAGTTTCTTACAGGGTCAAGAATTCTTCCTTTTTTCTTATTCTTTGTTCTTGAGTTTCCTCTGGAGGGAAGGTGTAAAAAGCGGTTATCAATATACTCTTAAATTTTCTTTTACGATACCAAGTAGTGAATCAGAGAATGTATAAAAAAAATTAGTGCAATGAAAGCGATATATCTAATTAAGCTTATACTTGATCTTTTCCTAATCATTTTTAATTTTGAGAAATTTTTGGATCTATCGACTTATCAGTTAATCCCAGAAATTCTGATCAATTAATGCATTATCCGTTGTCTAATGTACAGTAGAGAACTTTCAAGTTATAATTTTGTTGATAGGATAAGGAGATCAAAGAATCTTTCTTTCCACAGAAAATTATATAATTAAAAAATTAAAAAAATTATAAAACAAAGTGCAGAAACAATTAGAACATACTGTGAATTTTTTTCTTCCTCACTATCAATGCATTATTTTATCTCCCTGTTTTTATTTTTTTCCGGTTTAAATTCATTAAATTATCTTATTTTTTGCCGCGTCACAACTTGTTCACTTAAGCCTCAAGGCCTTCCTCTCTCCCTCTCTCTGGGTAGAAGAAGACAGAAATGGAGCGCATTGAAAGAATCACAGCTCATCTCCTTCCTTCAAATCTCCAGGTTTTAATCTTTTCCCCCTTTTCTTTCTTTCTTGCTTCTTCTCGCTTGTTATTTAGTAAAATCAATGATTTTCTCATAGTAGAATCATTGCTTCTTTATATCGAATTTTGACTTTTGAGCCCTCTATTTGCTTGGATATTGTTCATGGGGTTATGATCTTGAATGCGAATTTTCTTAGTTTTGTTACAACTTACAAAGCCCTAGAAGCCATGTTTTTTGTTACTTTAAGATGATAGCTAATATTACTCTTATTTAGTAATTTCCATAAAAGATAGAAAACTCTTCTTATATAGTGTTATTATTGTTTAACGTAATGAACTTTCTTAATTGACTTGCGTCAGAAATTGATGCTTGCGCAACTCTTGAGTACCTAATGTACTGCTGATAAGATGGAGGAGGGTTCTAAGTTGAGACGAGCTAGTTGCCGTGCAAAAGGTGGGGCCCCGGGATTCAAGGTTGCCATCTTAGGTGCTGCAGGTGGGATTGGTCAGCCTCTAGCAATGCTTATGAAGATGAATCCACTTGTCCCGGTCCTTCATCTCTATGATGTCGTCAATGCTCCTGGCGTCACCGCGGACATTAGTCACATGGATACTGGTGCTGTGGTAAGGATTCCCTTCTTTGATATTCAAAGTCGAAACATGCTTAAGAAACCAAATCCTAAAAAGTTAATCTTAGACTGCAACCAATCGGAATAGTTCATTGTAAAAGGAAAAAAAGAAAGCTTTCTATTTTCCAACTCAACAGGGCATTTCTATTCGCCCGAGTATTTCTCATATTAGAGGAGGGTGCAATTGGTAGGGCAGTTTAAATTTTAATTTAGAACTGGGATCCTGTTTTGACCCTCAAAATCTAATAAAGGGCTCGCAGATTATAACTAGGAGTCTAGGACCCACAAAATCTTACCTAGATTCAATATTCCCCAGTCACTTGGTTTTGACTTTTGGAACATGGTTCGGTTTTAAAATCCAATTTGGATCCACAAAAACTTTTAGTTTGTCTCAAGAATCTCAACAAGTCTCATACATAGATTCAAGTGCGAAATCCAATATACCTCAAAATCTAATTAAAATACAGTTTATCTAAAGTACAGTCTTAAAAGAGTGGGACCCAACGCACTAAAAAAATACTCTGCTGTATTGTGTCAGGTACGTGGTTTTCTTGGACAGCCACAGCTCGAGAGCGCTCTTACGGGAATGGATCTTGTAATAATACCTGCCGGAGTACCCAGAAAGCCTGGAATGACTAGAGACGATCTCTTTAACATCAATGCTGTACAAATGCGATCGTCAACTTGATCAGTAATCCGGTAAATTCGACCGTTCCAATTGCAGCAGAAGTGTTCAAGAAAGCCGGCACTTATGACCCGAAAAGACTTTTGGGTGTTACCATGCTTGATGTTGTGAGAGCCAACACCTTTGTGGTAAGCAATATTAGATTATTTTTGTGTAGCTTATTTTCACAATTCCGATGCTTACCTTAGGAAAAAAAAATTATAAATAGTAAACTTGCGTTTTGAGAAAATTTGCGTCTCAAAAATTGTATTTTGAGATTTTCCATTCAGATGAGCCATTGGAGGAAATTGACGTTCTGTGGGCCCAGATTGGATATTGGATCCTAATTGACGCTTCAAATTGGAAACCAATTAAAGCTAAAGAAGCTGTTTGAGAGAACCTACAATTCATGCCTCCATGTTTCTCATATTACAGGCCGAAGTCCTCGTTCTTGATCCTAGGGAAGTTGATGTTCCGGTCGTCGGAGGTCATTCTGGAGTGACCATTTTACCCCTCCTTTCCCAGGTTTGTTAAATGTTATTTCAAAAGATCTTCCACATTTTTTTGCAGAACATGCGCTTGTGTTTCGACCTGCGGATGTTGCTATACTTGTCTCAATACAGGTCAAGCCTGCTAGTTCATTTACCTGTGAAGAAATCGAGTACCTGACAAACCGCGTACAAAATGGTGGAACAGAAGTTGTCGAGGCAATTTCACTTTCACTTGCATCTTTAACTTCCAACATATTTTTTTGACCTTCACTCAAATATGGGATTATTTTTCCCTATAAGTAATTACAATTTCTTGTTTGGATAATCAATCATAATTGAATTGATATTTTATTATTGTTTCTCTTTTCGCAATTTCATGCAGGCAAAAGCAGGAACTGGCTCTGCTACACTTTCGATGGTGACTAATTATATATATATATATATATATTCTTTTTCTTATTCAGTTTATTTCTTAACTTGTTCTATATGACTAGGCCTATGCAGCTGTTAAATTTGCGGATGCATGCCTTCGTGGATTAAGAGGAGATGCCGGAGTTATCGAATGTGCTTTTGTAGACTCTCAGGTGTCATTTTCAACACCCCCCCTCTCCTTCTCCTGTTTTTTTTTTTCCTTCCCTGAAACTGGTTATTAGCGATGTTTACTGTTTTATTACAACAGGTGACTGAGCTTCCTTTCTTTGCAACTAAGGTGCGGCTTGGTCGCACCGGAGCCGAGGAGATCTACCAGCTCGGTCCGTTAAATGAGTATGAAAGGTTTGTAGCATATATATTTCATTTTCAAAAAATAGTGTAAAGAAATACATGATTCGCGTTAGGTATCGAGTTTCTACCTGTGGTTGCAGGGTCGGGTTGGAGAGAAAGCGAAGAAAGAGTTAGGAGCAAGCATTCAGAAAGGGGTGTCCTTTATCAGGAAATGACAAGAGGGTTGACACAATATGCATAGCTTGTGCTGTATATTTCTCGAAAGTAAAATCCTATTAAAGCACCGATACATTAAAATGGATTATATATCTGTATTCATTCTATGGTAATATATTTTTGCTATCAATTTTTTCCCTTATTTGATGATAATATCTGATATTATAGATGGACAACACGTGATTGTATTTGGAAAACGTTTAAGATATCATAATACAAAATAAAATTGTATGTTTTTGTTTCTTTTATTAATTATTTTCATTTATTTAGTAGCTTTTCAACTATTTTCAAGTTAGACAGTAGTGTAAGCAAAATTTTAATCATCTAAGCTTATTCAATATCTAAAATTTTGACAAAAATCAGAGCGAGTGGACATATAAATCTTACTTAATGTTTGGATTTAGAGTCAATAAAAAGAACTTGAAGATAAAATCTTGTCAGGAATTCCATTCAATTTCAAAAAATAAGTCTCGAACAACAGTTCTAAATCATCCATATCAAAGAAGACTAGTATTACCCATTTATACTAGCGAAAAGGCTACAACTCTCTATTCCATACGTAATTCAAGAGACTATTTATTCTTAAAGAGAGGTGAATAGTTAAGAAGATAATTTTGTAAATAAAGTGAATCATTGAGCCTATTTAATTTGAATGATTAGAGAAATGAAGAGTAATGATTGTAAATCTTCTATACCACACTAAGGAGCGAGTGGCTATCTGATGTTAATGACCATAAAAATGTGTTAAAAATGCACACAAACAGATGCAAACTAAGCCTATGTTTGGTTGGAAAGAGATGGAGGAAGGGGAAGAGACTTTAAAAAAAAAAAAAAAAAATCTTCCTTTGTTTGGATATGATTTTAAGAAGTGAGAGTGAGGGGAGGGAAGAGAAAGCGAGAAATTTTAGTAAGATTTTGCTCCCTCTAAAATTGGAAAATTTGGAGGAAAAAGAAGAAAAAATTATTTCTGACTGATTAAATATTTATTATTCGAGAATATAATCATAAATACGCTTGAACATTTCATTTCTCTCTTTTATGAAATCATCTAAAGAAAGAAATTAACTCTTCCTTCCCTTATTAAAAAAAAAAATCCAAATAGAATAAATAAACTTTAAAATCTCTTTCATCTCTTTCATTTTCTTTAATGAATCTCCCTTTCCTCTCCCTCCTTCCACCCAAATATAGGCAAGAGAAGCTAAACTAGACATGTTTAAGCAAATAAAAGACACAGAGTGATATGAGTATGGGCTGAGTTAAAGGTGAGAAGCCCAAACGCATGGCTGGAGCCCCAATACACTTCAAAGACTACTTGTTGAACTCAAGAAAAAGTAGCTAAACGACATGTATGCATAAACTAGCAATTAGGCACCATGCGAGAGGTTGTTAGAATGCAAAAGAGCATGCTCCAAGTTGTTTAAGAATATGTTATCGATATGAGAAATTTTTGGATATTTTGTGTGTTGGGTTAAAATGGTTGAAGCCTATAGAGCCGACCCAACATTACTGAGGAAACTCTAGACCGTTGGATGAAAAATCTTTATCCAATCTTAAACTTTTATTCATGATACTTAAACTCTCACTCTCTTGGTAACTTCGTAGATTTTAGGATTTGTGAATGGGTTGCCTCTCTCAGTGTGCGATATTGATTCGGGTGTGTGTGCGCTATACTTGTCACTACATGATCTAGTTCATTCACAAGGTTTATCTTATCTGTGGTGAAGCTTTTAGGATTATTATATCTAGATATGTGTATTATATGTGAGAGTGTGAATATGTGATTGAGAGTTGTAATCGGATCTGAAATAGTGCATAGAGATTCAACAGTTTGTTAGGCTCAAAGTGGATGTAGCCTTCTTGATCCGATTGAGATATTGAGAGTGAACCACTATAAATATGTGTTCTTGATTTCTTTCTTTTTTCAGTTTAAGTAAGAATGATTTAATTGATCTTGTTAAATGAATACATAACTATATATTAGGGTTCATAGCTTAACAGTGGTATCAGAGCATGTTCTTTATGTTATATGAACCTTGTGATTCTGTATCATATTTCTCGGTCAAATTATGCATCATAAAAAGGTCTATGAAATAATCATATACTTAAATTCTTCATTCTGTATTTATTTTTTATTTGGAGAACAATAACATTAGGGTATCTTACATTTTTCTGAATTTGCATAATTTTGTGTCGTGAGTTGCAAACCCTAATTATGAGTGAGTGTCTTCATAAAATCAAAACACAATGAGTGTTATAATTCTGTTAGAATGGATATCCCTCAGTATGATGGAAAAATTAACTAGACCCGGAAGAAGAAAATGTGTGCCATGTTATCTCAAAACAAAGTACTAGTGGCACTGGAAAAGGATGAAACAAAACGGTCGTCGATGATCTTGCCAAAAATATTGAGATAGATGAGGATGTATACAATCTAATGGTATTGAACCTATCTGACAATGTCTTGAGAAAGGTAGACGATGCAGAGACTGTAATAGCCTTGTGGGGTAAACTCGAAACTATATTTACTGTTAAATCTACACATAATCTTGCATATCTAAAAGGTGAATTGTTTTCTTGGAAAAATGGATCCCTCTAAGAATATAGATAATAATCTAGATGAGTTTCTAAAATGATGTTAGCATTAAAAGGTACTACCAGGCAATAGATAAACCTAGTTAAGCCATAATACTTATGCAATCGTTAAGTGAAGATTATAGAATAGTTAAGTACTCGCTAAAATATACTAAAATTACTCCTACAATGAACTTAATAGTATAAGGTCTTAGATCAAGAGAACTAGAATTAAATATGAATAAGAGAACTAGTTCGAGTCTATTTGTAAAACCAAAGCCCAAAAAGAAAGAATCACATAACCCTTTTAGTAATAAGAAACAAAAAGGGAAAACTCATGATAAAAGGAAAGAAAAGGTGGAACCTAAGAAATGCTATAATTGTGATAAAGTAGGTCATATGAAAAAGAACTGTTATGCCCTAAAGAAACTAAATCAAAATAGTATAGAGGGAAATATAGTTCAAGAATGATCTTACTGATCATAAGTCTTAAAAGTGTATAACCATAAATGAATGGATACAAGACTCATGCTATTCATTTTATATGAGTCCAAATAAAGAATGGTTCACAGATTTAAAAAAAACAAATAGAGGAACAGTATATATGGGAAATAATCAACAATGTAACATCTTAGAATAGTTAACATTACCATTAAGTTACATAGTGGTGGAATTATTATGTTAACTAGAGTTAGGTATATACCTGATCTAAAAAGAAATTTAATCTATTTAAGAACTTTAGATGAGTTAAGACGTATATATAAAGAAAAAAGAAATTTAATCTGTTTAAGAACTTTAGATGAGTTAAGGCGTACATATAAAGAAAAAAGAAATTTAATCTGTTTAAAAACTTTAGCTAAGTTAGGACGTACATATAAAGCAGAAAAATGAACTCTAATAGTTAACAAAGGAACTAGAACTATTTTGAAAGGTTGTAAAAAAAAAATGGTCTCTATGTGTTGTCTGGTTACTATTTTTCCACTCTGACTAATAATGCACTTGTCTTTGAATATGATATAACAAAATTATGGCACTTGAGACTAGAACATATTAATCAAAAGGGTTTACAAATTTTATTTAGAAATGACCTATTATGAAAGGATAAAATTTCTACACTTGATTTATATGAAAACTGTATCCTATGAAAGCAACATAAACTTAGCTTTAGTAAAAGAGCTCATCTTGCAAAAGTCTATTTGGAATATATTCATGCAGACTTATGGGGACCCGAAAATGTACCATCTCATGATGAAAATAAATACTTATTATTTATAATTGATTACTACAGTAGAAAAACATATGCATTCCTACTTAAATCTAAAGATAAAATATTTGATAAGTTTGTTGCTTGGAAAACACTTGTAGAAAATTAAATTGACAAAAATGTAAAGATTTTAAGAACAGATAATGGTCTAGAATATTATAATTTTGTCTTTGATAACTATTGTTCTAAATATGGTATTTTAAGACATAGAAATATAACATATACCCCACAACAAAATGGTATAGTTGAATGCACGAATAGAATTCTGTTAGATAGAGTAAGATGCATGTTTCTTACTTCAAGATTAAATAAGTCTTTCTGGGGAGAGACAATTAAAACTGCAGCATACTTGATAAATAGAACACCATCTACTACAATAAACTTAAAATGTCCTGAGGAAATCTGGTTTAGTAGATTACCAAACTTAAACCATCTTAGAATATTCAGATGTGCAGCATATTCTCATAAAATAGAAAGCAAATTGGACCCAAGGTTAAATAAATGTGTATTCTTAGGTTATCAGGAAGGTACAAAAGGATATAGACTTTGGGATATAGGTACACCATGAGTTAAGTCATAATAAGTAGAAATGTGATGTTTAATGAAAAAGAATTCACATACATTAACACTGTTACACCCTCTAATGTTTCACTAAAAACCTCTAATGGAACTTCTATTGAGGTGGAGAGTGGAGAGTCCAATCACTGCCAATTCAAATTAATAGTAGATGAGTAGTGACCCCCCTTATAATCATTCTCCAAATGATGACGTGCAAGACACTACTGATGGAGATGATATTGGACCAGATACTACTGAGATCTTAAATGATGGTAATGATCTTAATCTTAATGATTATCAATTGGCTTGAGATAGGGTAAGAAGGGAGGTAAGGCCTAATCCCAAATACTCTTATGCAGATCTAGTATATGTTGCATTAGTGGTAGGTTTTGAGGTTGCTAGAACAGAACATGTGGACTACTATGATGCAATGAAGTCTCATGACAAAGACACATGGATTACGACAATGGAGGATGAAATATATTCGTTAGTCGTAAATCAAACTTAGGAATTGGTCCCAAGACCAGCCAAAAGGAGAATTATCAATTATAAGTGGTTATATAAATTGAAAGAAGGTATAACCCCACTTGATCCTCTTAGATATAATGCTAGGTTAGTTTCTAAGAGTTTAACCCAAAAAGAAAGGATAGATTATTGTGAGGTTTTCTCTCATGTTGTTAAATTTAAGACCATAAGAATAATGCTAGCTATTATTGCATATTATCATCTTGAATCTGTACAATTAAGTGTGAAAACTGCTTCTTGCATGGATCCTTAGATGAGGAAATTTATATGTCATAATCACTAGGATTTTTATAAACAAAGATAAATCTGACTTTGTCTGATTATTGAAAAAATCATTGTATGGATTAAAACAATCACCTAGGTAATATTATACAAAATTTGATTCATGCATGATGGTTTTTGGTTTTTCTAAAAGAAAATTTGATGAATGTATGTATTATTCTTGTCTTGAGAATAATCATATATTTCTATTGCTCTCCGTAGATGACATGCTTATTATTAGTAAATCAAAGTAAAAAAAAAAATAAAAGAATTAAAAATAAAGTGAAATTTTGAGTTTGACATGAAAGATTTAAGGCATACTAAAAAAATCTTAGGAATGGAAATGATAAGAGATAGAATTAATAATATACTTAGATTACATCAGACTAATTATCTAAAGAAAACGTGTAGATAAATTTAGATTAAATGGTTATAAGCAAGTATCTCTTCCTTTGGCTGGTCACTTGTCTCTTAGTAAAGAACAATCTCTTAAGACTGAACATGAAAAACTAAAAATGGAATCAATCCAATATGCTAATGTTATAGGATTAGTTATGTACACTATGACTAGCACAAGACCTTACTTAAGTTTTGTTATATCTCTTCTAAGCATATTCATGTATAATACAAGTCTTGATCATTGGTTAGCATTAAAATGGTTATTAAAATATTTGAATTTAACTATAAATGTTAGGTTAAATTTTAGACCATGGATTGACAATTTTTGTTTAGCGGGTTTTGTAGACTCTGATTTTGCAGAAGAAAAGGACTCACAAAGATCAATTACTTCTTATTAGTATCTGATAGGTGGAAATTGTACAAGTTGGAAAACTCAACTGCACCCTTGGTTGCACTATCGTCAATAAAAGCAGAGTATGTGGCTTTAACAGAAGTGTTTAATGAAGCTATATGGATTCAGAGTTTTTTAAGGGAAATAAAAATGATGAAAGAACCTTGAGTCATTTACTCAAATAGCTAGAGTGCTATTCACCTATCCAAAAACCCAGTCCACCATGAAAGAACTGAACATATGAACGTGAAATATTACTTTGTCAAAGAACTGCTTGCTTTCGGTATTATGAGGATTTCTAAAGTTCCCACTAAAGAAAACCCTTCAGACATGAGTACGAAAGGTGGTTGCCACCAGTAAGTTCCAGCACTGCTTGGACTTGCTGCATGTCGGGTAACTGCTAGTCTCATGGAGCAATAAAGACATTATTGTGACGGATCTAGTGTACTCTTTCATAAAGGAAAATTTGAGTGGAATACGTATGAAGAAGATGTTGAGATTATGAGCTTCAAAGGTGGAGATTGTTAGGTTAAAATGGTTGAAGCTCATAAGTATATAGAGTCGGCCCAACATTACTGAGACAACTCTAAATTGTTGGATTAAAAACTTTTATCTAATCCCAACCTTTTATCATAATACTTAAACTCTCACTCTCTTGATAACTCAATGGATTTTAGGATTTGCAAATGGGTTGCCTCCTATTCTCTCTTTCTGTGCTTTAATTTATGAGCTTTAAAGAAATGAGTAACCAAATTAGTTTTCCTCTCAAGCTCTCTCTAGAATCCATCTTCATCTTCCCCAAATTTCGAATTCTTCATAGGAGGCAGAGCCACCTCGAATTGGCATATTCATCCACGTATCACAAAGACTCAATGACTCATTTATGCTTGATTGTTATAGAGAGGAGATCGCCATCTTATAGTGGGCGTCTAGACAGCCATGTAATAATACCTGCTGGAGTACCCAGAAAGCCTGGAATGACTAGAGACGATCTTTTCAACATCAATTCTGGGATTGTGAGGACTCTCTGTGAAGGCATTGCTAAATGTTGTCCAAATGCAATCGTAAACTTGATCAATAATCCAGTTAATTCAACCGTTCCTATTGAAGCAGAAGTGTTCGAGAAAGCAGGCACTTATGATCCTAGAAGACTTTTGGGTGTTACTATGCTTGCCCAACACCTTTGTGGCACAAGCAGTATGGAAAGATTCTTTTTATATTTTTACCCTTTGCTTTCAATTATTTTAACTGATGCTTCAAAATTTTGAAGTTCAAATTACAATTGTTAATGATTTTTATTTTTCCCTATAAGTAATTACAATTAATTGTTTGGATAATCAATTATTTTTTTATGTATATTATCCATTTCCTATTCGATCAAAATCTATGTCGGCTTCCTGAAATCGATCGGAACCGATCTCTCCGGTATCAAATTTAGTTACTGAATCGTAAAACCGTCCCAAAAAATTACTCTCATCATCATAAAATAAAGAAATGTTTATTTACATAGAGAGTATACTATATAGTTCTAATATAAAGTAAAGTATATTTGAAGGACTACTGATCATACGCTAAGACGAGAAAAATAATAATATTAGATAAAAATAATTATAAAAAAAATAAAAATAGATAGAAAAAGAAGATTGTGGGTGGAACGTGATGCCACGTGTAATAAGAAATTTGGCGTAACTGCGTAAGAATGAAGGGAGTAGGGCTTTTTTGTTCGAAGAACATTTCCCCAATTTCCGCCATTTCTGTCAATCACTATCTTCGACTTTCTTCCTCGTCTCCACTCTCCATCTCTCCATTTTCGAGGAATTTCACTCCCTCAGGTCTTGGTCTCTCTCATCACTATCTGCTCCGTTGATTCTCTGATTGCTATTCTCATAGTAGGATTGATTTCCATGAATTGTTTTTTAAGTTTGTATTTTTTCGAAGAAATTTGACTGAATTTTTTCGCATTGTTCTTGGATCGATGTTTCTTCAGGGTGATTTGTAAGAGAGTTTTTTTAGGGGTTAAATTGTGCTTCTTCTTTTTTTTTTTCCAGGGAGGAAGAGCTTTGGTTTAGGTGCGAGTTTTGGATATAAGAGCGAAAGAGAATTGCAAGTTAGCGTGGCAATGGGTTCAGGAAAGGAATCTTCAGAAGTAAACACGAGTATCTATCCACATATAGAGCCTTATAGTACTGGTTTTTTGAAGGTTTCGGATATTCATACTATTTATTGGGAGCAATCTGGAAATCCAAGTGGTCATGTGAGTGTGATCTCTCTCAATTTAACACACCTACATTACAATTGTAAATCAAATTCATTTTTTATTTTAGTTTGCATGGTGTTTATGCTGATCGTGTGAAGTATGTGATTTTGGCAACGAATTTCTAAATACATGTCATTTGAGTAGTTATTAATTCTCTTTTAGCTTATCATTTTGTGAATTCATATCTTGCAGCCAGTTGTTTTTCTTCATGGGGGGCCTGGGGGAGGTACGGCACCTAGCAATAGAAGACTCTTTGATCCAGAATTTTATAGAATCGTTCTGTTTGATCAGGTCTCAATTCTCCTTACCCGCATGGGAAATTGATGAAATGCATTTTTACTTCTAAGCCGTCATTTTTGTGATTAATATATCTTCATTTCCAGAGAGGTGCAGGAAAAAGTACCCCTCATGCTTGCTTGGACGAAAACACAACATGGGACCTTATCAATGACATCGAAAAGCTGAGAGAACACTTGCAAATTCCAGAATGGCAGGTATGACAAAGTCCATGAATCTTTCTTACTAGAAATCCCATAATTTGTAAATTCTTTTAGTGTGTTTATTACTGAATCATATATATATATATTTTTTTTAACTATGAAGGTATTTGGTGGGTCATGGGGAAGTACACTTTCCCTTGCATACAGCCAATCACATCCTGAAAAGGTGCATATTATTGTTAAGTTAACAATATTCACGTGTTTCTAACTACCTGAAGCTATAAAACCAAGTATCTTCAGAAAAAATTTCACCATATGGTGCTCGGATTTGACAATGTACTTGTGGCTTCACTGGAAGGTTACTGGATTAGTTCTTAGAGGAATCTTTTTGTTGCGGAAGAAAGAGATCGATTGGTTTTATGAAGGTGGTGCAGCTGCTATATTCCCTGACGGTATGCTTTGTGCAATATTCTTACTGTTTTGACATATAACTTATTGTGAATGTCAGGCAAGTAAAGTTCTAGCCTGATTTTATTCGACTAGATTTGGAAAAGAAATGCATTAGTCCAAGGTTTCTATATTATTTTTCATGCATCTGATCATATTGAACTTTGCTGCTCTCACGAGTCATGATATGAGAGGTGTAAGTTTCAACAAAAGTTGCTTTGTTCTCCACAAAATGCTGGGTGAACTTTTGCTGAAAAGTTTCAAATTATGGTTGATTATTCACCAACTCTTTTCCCCATATGCAGCTTGGGAACCCTTTAGAGATCTTATTCCAGAAAGTGAAAGGGGTTGTCTTGTTGATGCTTATAGTAAGAGACTAAATTCTGAGGATCTAGAAACACAAGTAAGTGCTTTTTTTTAAAAAAAAAAAAATTTTATCATTTGGGTGCTGTAATTTTGACATATTAACTTATTTCCTTCAAATGTTGGTGTGACTATCGTATCTACATTTCTTGATTCTTACTTCGGTATGTACTGTTGTGTAATGAAAAGCTATAGCTGACGCTACCAATATTGACTTCATTTTCTATGGACAACCTAAATGTTTATGCATTTTTCTCTTCTGTGATGAGTGACTTAAGTTTTACCTTTCTTTGAGTGCTTTCATTCGGATATATAGGTTTAAGGAACTTGTAGTTCTTTTAAATAAGTCTCTTGTTGTTTTATTATAAACAATAATGAGAAATAGGACGAGCCTGGTATATAAAGAGGAAGAGTGATATGTTCCCATTTGCAACCTCTTGTACATATTGTTGCGATTCTGAGTTGAACAGTGATCAGTATTCAACTATTTGCCTCTCTCATCTCTCGCCCAATTTCTAGTATGCAGCTGCTAGAGCATGGACAAAGTGGGAAATGATGACTGCCCATCTTATCCAAAATGAAGAGAACATTAAACGAGGGGATGATGATAAGTTTTCATTGGTAAGTTGATTGGTTATCGAGTGTTTGCATACTAAATTCTTTTTAAACATAAATCTCAATTCATTTTGTCAAGAACAAACTACGTAATTCAGCCTTGTTCTCGATGTGCGTAATGACTATAATATTGTTGAGTATGGAGGGAAACGGTGAAAGTCTAGTACCACTCGGATGATTTCAAGTTTAGTACCATCATGCATTTATTTGTTATTATTTATTATTATTTTTTTTTTCAACTCAGGCTTTTGCAAGGATTGAAAACCATTACTTTATAAACAAGGGATTCTTTCCTACCGATTCATTCCTGTTAGATAACGTTGACAAGATACGACACATTAACACAACAATTGTACAGGTTTGTTTTCCTGTGGGGCCCACATATTCAAGAATGCAGATATATCCTTTCCAAAAATAGTAATGTAATAGTATACACACACACGCACATACATATAAATAGTAATGTAATCATGATACTAATTTGTTTGATTTTTGCAGGGAAGGTATGATGTTTGCTGCCCAATGATGTCGGCTTGGGACCTTCATAAAGCTTGGCCAGAAGCTGATTTTAAGGTATAAAGAAACTTGTTGGTTTTGTTCTTATTCTTCCTTAGATTTCTCGTTTTCTCTCTTGCTTAATTCAAAGAAATGGACGATTTGCTGAATCTTTCTGTCCATTGTAAATAGATTGTTCAAGATGCCGGTCACTCTGTTAGCGAGCCGGGAATAGCTTTGCAGCTCGTGGTTGCAAATGAGAAACTAAAAGACATTGTACTGAAAAATCGATCCTGAAATCTCTGTTTGCTTAAAAACATTGCGCGAAAAATCTTCTTCTATAGAGTGAGGTCCAAAAATCTTGTAAACATTTCTTGTTTTCGAGATTAAGCTCCAACAGTTGAACATATAATACTTGTTTTGTGGGTAAATTATGCCTTAATTTTTTGCAGTATTCCTCCATGTTCAAGTCAATTAAAAACGAATTCCATTAAAAATTTCAATCAGATAATTGTTTATACAAAAAATTGATTTCTCTAGAAGAGAAATCAAATAAACCCTAAACAGTAGTCTCTAGAGTGCTGCTATACAAAAAATATCACTCTACCAAGTGCCCAGTATGATCAGATCAGATTCATATGAATAAAATCATTGGCCCGGGCCGGGCCGGCCCGTATTAGACCCAAGCCCGTTTAAGTTGGGCCGGGCTCGGTTCATTTTGTTAGAACTTGGAAGATAAAATTTATAAAAATTAATTATAATAATAAAGATTAAAACACATTATAATAAAATAAAAAAATTGAACCAACCTGAAATCCGATTTTAGAATTTGAGAGTTGAGAGTCAAGACTATATAATCAGGATTCATGAATTGTAAAATTGATAATTGAGATTTTAAATTAGTAAGAAAAATAAATAGAGAAAAATTGAGAGTTGAGAGATGATTTTTTTGAGTTATGAATTGTGATTTATGAAAATAATTTGAGAGTGTAGTTATAGGAAAAATAATGAAGATGAAAAATAATGAAACTGAAAGATGATTTTTTGAATTGTGATTTAAGAAGATAATTTGAAAGAGTATTTCTAAGAAAAAATAATAGATAGAGAAAAATTAAAAAAAAAAAAATTTAGAGCAGGGAGCAAGCAACTAAAGCCTTATGCGGTAGGATGATATTATCCACCGCGGGTAGTCTATATTCAGGCTAAATTTGGCTCGTTTTAAAAACTAGCTGGGTCAGACCGCCCCTGCAAGTATATAATACATATCCGGCCCGCGCCCGTATATGGTCCGGGCCAAGCCCGTACCCGCATATTGCGAGTACGAATACAGGTGTGGGGTCAAACTTTAACGGGCCGGGTCAGCCCGGATCAAATTACCATCTCTAGGCCCATCAACCTCACCAGAGCAAAACAGAGGCCTGAATCAAAATGGTCCGGGTCAACCTGGAATGACCAAACTTGAATTTTGTCACCGGCCCGGAGCGCGTTCTCCTCCACAAGCATATTCCATCGCCAGGTCTTCATAGTTCACACCTCTTCAATTTGAGCTTCGACTCTCTATGTTCCAGGTCGAGAACCAAAACATCAATCCCGCTCAATTTCTTGTTTCCCACGTATCTTCCCATATGCTTCTCCTCCTCCTCGGTTAGAAAGCGGGTCAGTGTCATCGACCTGGGAATAGAAAGGCGAAAGAGCCCGTTGTTCACATCAGACTTAGTTAGAGCTTTCTCAACGACCAACTTCACATCATAACCACCCATGGCTGTAATCCTGTTCTCGAAGCAGAGGGGCATTGCAGTAATTCTGACCCGTTTTCGGTCTCGCTCTTCTTCTTCGTCTCTTTTTCCCGAGACCGTTTCTTCAAGTACTCTTCACATGCAACGGTAGACAGGATATTCAAACCGGAAGGATCCGTGTTTCTTTTAGACTCTTCACGAGCAACAGTAAATCCAAACCGGACAGAACTAACGGCTCTAATCCTCTGCTCTCAATAGAGGAAGAGGAGTAGCGGGTCTTTCTCGGAATGTTGCTTTGAATTACTAAACCCTAGAGAAAGGGTTCCCGTTAAAACCCAAATCGTCCCTTTCCACAAACTTCTAAAAAACGCTTCCGCAAGAACGAACCGTCGCTGAACGTTTTTTCGACTCACCAACAGTCATCGTCGTCTTCCTCTGCGTCTTCTCCGTGTAACGACTCATCATGGCTTGACGAGCATCCTTCAGCATGGCGGAAAGCACGCACAAGGTTTTCTCAAAGTCTCCGAAAGGATCGAAACCCATATATCGTTCCATGGGTCAGTCAAGAAGAGAAATGAGTTTAGAGAAGAGAAAAATGAAACCCCAAATGATGTGAAGTAGGGTTCGATGAAGATGATGATCTGATCGGTTTGTATAAGTATGATCAGCGACGAAATATGACCGTTGGAAACAATGTGATCGTTATCAAAATGAGTTTAGAGAAAAGAAAACTTAAACCCTAATGATGTGAAGTAGGGTTCGATGAGGATGATCTGATCAGTTTATATAAAGTATGATCAGTGATGAAATATGACCGTTGGAAACCTGGCGCCTTAAGGGTCCAGTCTTCATTGACATACTCTGTCACTTGTGACTGCTTCAGGTGAGAGCTAGAGAGGACACGGAGGTAATTTCACAAAACAGATTCCGCAAATATCTCAAGCTTTAATTAAGTCTTCACATGGGTTCGTTAACTTGTGTTCCCCTTTTACCCTTTCTCAATTCTCCTTCTCAATAATTTCAATCTCTCTACTTCTGGACTGGCATCAATGTGTTGGCAAAGTTTGATCAGAACTGTGATACCAAAAATTGCAAAGAAGATGATGATTAATTATTACCTTAAACTAATTGACTTAAACATTGACAATATTTCAAACGTGTGAATCTCATTCGTTATTACACAAAACAGTAAACAACAAACAAAGCAAGATAACAAAACAAATACAATTCAATGATACTATTGAACAAAAAAGATAATTAATTAACTAATTAATTTTCTTGTGCAGCTCTTTGGTACATGAAGGTTATGAAAAACTGGCTCTTTCGGGATTGTTACAGCCCTTTTTCCTCGAATCTCTATTAACTTCTTTGTTCCTTCCTTCTGTCTCGAATCCGTCGTAAATTTAGTCTCCTTTGTTCCAGAAAGTAGATGACCATGAGTTATGGGAGAAGAAACTACCACTTTCTTACTTGATCCGTACCTTAAGGTAATAAACCAACTCCAACATAAAAGTTAAGTTTTGGAAAAAGAACATGTTAGAAATTTGAACAAGTTTTACTAACCATTGTGGCCGTGCAATTTTATGTTGCATGTTTTGCGATTTGATCCTTTTCTTCGAGCTCTCCTCTGTTTCTTCAATGGCTCTATCCTTGTTGTGTTCAGGCTGTGAAGTGACATGGCTTGGTTTGTTGTGTATAGAAGAAGCATGACATTTTCGCGGAGTTGTCATAGATAAATTTTCTATCGTCTCCTGATTGAGCAAAAGAATATTCTTTTCAGACCATATGACCTTCAACTGTATATATATATATATCTACAAGCATAACTAAGTTGCATCAGCTTACTAGTTTGTTTTCATGTACTTTTCTTCCGTGTGATTTCGTTTCACTAACTTCTTCAGTATTATTCTGATGTTCTTTCTTCAACTTTTCCCCTTCAAGCCTTGAATTTGCACCGACTTCTTGTGAAGGACTCTTTAATTTTTTCTCCGAATTAGCTTCTTTGAGTATTCTTCTTTCCTACAACCCAAAAATGGTGTCAAATTTGACAATGTCATAAAACAAGCTTGTTTTCTATTAACAAAATGGCTAGAAAGAGTTAAAAAAGAAATACATCAGTTCTTAGCCTGAAAGGCTTGGGATTTGTGGGCTTTGGTTTCTTGTACTTCACCACTGCTTGAGTTCTACTACCAGTTTTCTTTTTCAATGCCTTGTTAATAACATTACCCTGCTTTATGATATCAGAACTCTTTTAAAAAGGGAATCAGAAATCTAGAGAAAAATTATGAATGAAGTACTATAAAAAAAAAATTAAAAAAAAAAAAAAAAAACCTTTAGTGTTTTGTTAGAAGTCTCATGCTTTCCTAGAATCACTTTTTCATGTTGCTGCAAGTTATCAGGAGTAAGCTCCCCCCTGCAATCATTTAACATAAGAAAGAAACATTTTATGATCAGTCAAATTAAAACAAAAGAAAATCAGACATGTAATAAGAGGGGGAAGAGTTTCTGTACCTGTTATCATTTTCCTTTCCCTCATTCTCTTTATCATTTTCCTTATCATCATTCTCTTTAAAATCGTCTCCGCTAGTCTTCTCATCATCTGGTTCACCAAGGACCACCTCAGATTTTCCGGAACCACTGCATTCCGAAGAATCCTTTACTTCACTATCACTACTCAATATAGAAGTATTTTCATCGGATGATGATTTTTTCGAGATTTTTACTGTTCCTAAAACCTTTTCTTCGCACCCATTTTGTTCCAAAGAACCATCTCTTGAATGCAAATCAATCTCCATATCACTGGAACCATCTTCAACCTTCTCTCTTATCTCCTCTTCCTTGCATCTTCTCTTCAAAGGTCTAGAACATGTAACAACCGTCCCCTTCTGACTACATGAACTTAATGTATCAAACACTCGGCTTTTAACTTCCCTTCCCCAGATCGAAGATTTGACCTTTCCATTATTAGTAATCTCAAGTTTCTTCATAGCTTGACATAATGTTCTCACAGGAGTATTATTTTTAACTTCTCTCGATGGTTTTTCCCTTGCATTTTTCTTTGGAGAGTGAAACACCAAAGCCTTAGCCACTGTCCGATTCTTGTCCACTGTTGCGACCAATGTCTTTTTCGGATTCCGGACACTTTGAAATGTGTTGGGATTAGAGATGCGGTTTCTGTTCCTAGGAGTTGTCAAAGCCTTGGCAAGATTTGATGACTCTTTTTTCGCCTTACAATTTGGAGTTTTTACCGTACTAGGCCTTGATTTTAATTTGGGATCAAATGTTTTTTTGGAGAAGGAAGAGATCAAGGCAAGTCTTGATGCTACTTTACACTTTGATGATTTTGCAGGAGCTGTAAGTGGGCACTTCATACTTGCACTAGAAAGTAGAAAAGATACAGAGTTGAATAATCTCAATATTTATGTATATATAGATATAGATATAGATATGTTGGAACAAAAGAAAATATGCATGGATATGTACATACCTCAACCCTTTTCGAAGGCGAAGATTGGGACTTCTTGCTGCCATGACCTGCACAAGACAAGACTTGTCATGTTATTTACTCCATCATGTTATTTAAGAATCTGCCCAACAGATTATGTTATGAGTGGAAGAAAGAACAGTTGAGTAAACTAACCCGAAGAAGGAAACTCTTATAAATTGCTTCTGGGTCCATTTCTTCTTCATGTTTTTGATCACACCCTAATTACCATATACACACAAGAATAAGAACAAACAGTCAATCGGTCTAATCAAATTTTTGCTGACCCAAAAAGAAAAAGTCTACTCAAATTTTTAAGGAATGAATAAGGCAAATAATTATTTACTAGAGCACTCTACTACAATCAAGTCAGCTGAAGTTTCCGGTTCTTAAAAATCATTCAGGATCTTCTAAGTAAATAATTTTCCTGTTCCCCCTCCCTCTATTTTCTCGGAAACCAAAGAATTTAACAATAATAGCAGCTCAATTAAGACAAGGAAGATATAATCCAGATAAAACACATGAAAAAAAAACTAAACTTTATTATCCGAAGCTGAGATCACGGAAGAAAGAAAAAAAAAAGGAACAACTAGCGTTTAATTAAAATAAGTAATGGATCAAGAGGAAAAAAAATTACACACCAACGCGTAAACAGAACCAGTATCGATCATCAGGACGGTAGTGATCTGGTGCGGTGAAGTCCACGAACTTAGGTGCCTCGATCTCCTCGTAGAAATCTCCGCCTACTTCTTCGCCTCCTTCAATCTTCTCCACTGCGTTGATCTCCTCCATTTCCGGATTATAGTGAAAGAAAGAAGATAGAGAGAGAGAGAGAGAGGAGCGTAGTCGTTCAGATAAGAGAGAGGAGAGAGAGAGAAAGAGAGGCACTGGTCTGTTATTTTACGATTAATTTCGAAGGATTGTAGGCGGCCAGAGGATACTTTTTAAATTCGGGGATAATCGAGGATGCTGCAACTAGCCGTTGCAATAATAAAGTTTCGATTCGGACAAGATAATCCAACAAACTGACTTTTGGGGCTATTTTGGTAATTAATCATCTTTTCCCAACGGGTCCTATTTCGAAGAATTTGGGTTGCCTAAAGTTTTTTCTGGGCTTCTAATATCACGTAGGGCCTAAAAGCTTAGGAAGCACAGGCCCAAAGGCATATGAATTCATTACAATATTGGTCTATCACACTTTCCTTCTTTTTCTTTTTTTTCCTCTTCTTTTATACATATATATATATATATATATATATATATATATATATTAATAATTTTATTATCACTATCAATTTATTTCAAAATTTTGTTATTATTCGACTTATAATACTTTTTTATTTTATTTTTTTAAAATATTAGAGCATGTAGTTTAATCTGTTAAAGATATTTATGCTATTAATTTATATTAAAGCCATTGTTATATATATATATATATAATAAATACTAATACTCTCAGTAACTCGCTTCACTTTCAATAAAATCACTAATATATATTTTTAGAAGGTCCATTAATTTTAACGTCTAAAATAATAATAGTAATTTAAAAATTAAACATAACTTTATATGATATTCATATAATTTTTAAAAAAAAATAAAGATAGACAAATTTATTTTTGAAAAAGATGATAAGGATGATGAGTTACTTTAATATCTCTTAAACATTGAGTGAAAAGATAAGTTGACTCTCATTACGACCAAGATAACAAATAATAAGTTTTTACTCTAGGAATCATATTTTTTTCATGGGAGGCTTCACCTTCACTTTCTCATCATCTCTCATTCATATCAACCATAATCATTTTGAATTTAGGGTAAGATTCATACCTACATTTTTTTCACTTTTTTATGAAAATATAATTGGTAATCCTCTATTTTTAGGTCATTATGTTCAAGTAGTGATTGTAATAGACATTTTAAATTATTCTACAAGTAAAAGAATGTAAAAAGGTTAAAAAAATACAAAATCTGAAAAATTTGAAAAAAAAAAATAGAGAAAGTGAAGTTCGTGTTTCCCAATTTTCCAATGTGTCATTACAGAGAGAATATTGAGAAATTGAAAAAGAGAATAGAAATCAAATTTTCTTAATTTTTCAATGTATTAAGTAGTGATAGTATATTGGAAAATTAAGAAATAGAAAAGAATCAAAATATTTCATAATTTTTCAATGTCTCAATATACAAGAGTAAATTGGAAAATTGAGAATCATAACATTACCAAAATATTTTTCAATTTCCCAATGTCTCAATGTAATAAAATAAATTGGGAAACATAACTAAAACAAAATATTTCTCAATTTCCTAATGTCTTAGTGTAAGAGAGTAAATTATGAAATTAGGGAAAAAAAAAATATAGTCAAAATATTTTTTGATTTCCCAATCCCTCAATGTATGAGAGTAAATTGAGAAATTGATAATTAGAATAGAATCAAAATATTTCATAATTTCCCAATGTCTCAATGTAAGAGAGTACATTGAGAAATTAGGAAAACTAGACAAAATCAAAATATTTCGCAATTTCTCAATGTCTTAAGAGTATACTAATTTCATTTTTGTTTTTCCTTCTTTACAGATAGTGAGTGGAAGGCGGAAGATAATTTGTTTCTTTGCATGCAAATAACATTGAAGGAACAATTAGAGCTTTTATCGAATCTAACATCATGTATCATGAGTTGTCGGAAGATTGTGTACAATTCTTTCGATGTAGATTGAAATGAATGCAATCTAAAATTGTTGTATAAGACATCAAGTAAAATAGTATGTTTTCCACTATTTATAAGAAATAACGAGAGTGTAAAGGGATTTGTGCATCACTTGCAATCTAAAGATGAAGATTTTACTTTGTATTTGATGTTGCTACCGAAGACAAATAACAGTTAATGTGGTGACCGTGAAATCCCTACACTTCCTATTGTTCATGATCAAGTGGGCGGAGGCATAGTCGGTATTATGAATATTAACGATAATCTTGATGAAAATATGATGATTTTTATGAATTTTATCACACTAGTAACAGGTATGACAATGATGATGATTTAGACGACTTTGATCAAGTGGATGGTGATGGGGATGATGATGATATTGTTGGTGCTAATGATGAAATAGTGGTGGAAGATTGTGACACTCATCGGGATAACGAAGAGGAGGGTCTAAATCAAAGATACGAGATTGAGCACTTTAATGTCGTTATATTCAAGGGGTTAATGAGAACTTAGCTAAAATACCAATTAAGGCACCATCTCAATTTATTGGGCGATCAACACACCTTGTAGATGGAATTGAAAATGAAGATATTTTAGTTCCAATTACAATCCAACATTTCATATGCGGTAAAAATATTTTGATTCTGGTTATATCTTCACAGGAACTTGGAGGGGAGTTTTATGTGAAACAATATTTTACTATTAAGGAAGAATTGAAGGCAAGCCTTTATTCTCATGTAATGGCAATGAATTATCACTTGAAGGTGATGAAGTCGAATAAGTCTACGTTTGTCATAATGTGTATTGATCCAAATTGCAAGTGGCGAATCCAAGCCATCGCGAAGAAAAATACTTTATTTTTTCAAGTTCGATAGTATAAATGTCATCACACCTGTAATGTTAGTCACAGGCAAGGTATGCATCGAAAAATAATAGCATCTATGATTGGACGGTATGTGAAGGACAAATACCGATAATGTAAAAAGACTCTGAAAGTATGACTTCTTGTGGAAGTTATCCAAAGTGATATAGGGGTACACATTAGTTGATGGAAGACATGTAAATTAAGATCTATTACACACGACCTAATTTGTGGTACAATCGAGGTAAGTTATAGAAACTTACCGTTATATGTTGCCATGATGAAGATACTCAATTTGGGGTATGTAACCGCCTTTGAGACAAATGCTAATAATAGATTTTGTTATTTTTTCATGACAATTAGAACTATAATAAATGGATTCAGATTTATGAGAACGATTATTAGCATTGATGGAACTTTCTTAAAGTCGAACTACAAAGGCACACTTTTGTGCACAACGGCTCATGATGGTAACTACCATCTTTATCCATTAGCATAAATTATAGTCGATTTCGAGAACAAAGTATCATGAAAATGATTCTTAAGTAAACTATAGGGTTTGATCCCCGAAACATCGGATTTGGTTTTTGTATCGGATCGGGTGAAGAGTATAGAGAACGCAATACAAGATGTTTATCCACATGCTAAACACGATGCTTGCATATGGCACCTCGATAATAACATCAGGGTCAAGTTCAAGTGTTATTATTCTAGATCTATTCCATAAGGCAGTCAAATCATACATAATTAAATATTTCTAGACATATTTTAACGAGATTAGAGTCTGATGCCCGGGTGTTGTAACCTACCTAGAAATAGTTGGATTTCAATATTGGGCAAAAGCGTATTTCACTAGTGATGAGTACAATATAATGACTAATAATATATCGAAGTCGTTTAACGCTTTATTAAATGATATGTGTGACTATCCAATAATAGTGTTGCTTGATAAAATTTGGAGTATCATGACAACTTGGTTCTACAACCATAAATGCAAGGCAAATTTGATAAACACCCCACTTTCTCTGAGGGTGGAAAATTAGTTAGTGAGAAGAAAGAATGAATTATTGAGGATGAAGGTACGTAGCGTGAATGATTCAAAATGTGAGGTCATTATTGTTGGATATGGTGCTTTGAAAGCATATAATAAGAATTATTTTAATGAAATTAATAATATTGATATTTTTCTATATAATTGTTGTGAATATATTATTATCTAATAACATGAATAAATATCAGAAAATTTTAAATTCATTAATGTGACTATAATCTTGTATTAGTACGAGAGGATTAAGATTATAAATAATGAATTAAATTGTCTACAACAGATTAAAGTATGAAATATTTAATTTAGTGGTTGTAAGTACGGTTCACTAGCATTATGAATGCATATGATCTAGATCCAGATTACTGATATAGATAGATATCTTAGTAGAAATGCTTTATATAATTGAATTATATAGGACAAGACTCTATATGAATTAAATTTTTATTAAAATACCATTTACCATAAAGAATTAAATTCATATCAATCGATGATCATATGCAGATCAATCTGAATCCTGAGTAGTCATGAACTCCTATTTATATCAATTGGATTTTTTGATTCACTCGCCATGGTCTCTTGGTATAATCAAGCTAAAGACTTTTGTTTTGGAGATTCATTAGGATAAGTGGCTGGGAACATGATTTACAGACATAGAATCAAGACCTTCTGCATAGAAGATTGTATATTGGTTCTCTTAAGGGTTAATTCTGGAACTGAATGGTTTTGAGCTAAAATTTATAATCAAGTAATAAATTGACCGTTCACTACTGAATTAATGGTATTTAAGGATAAAGAGATAATTAGAGGGGTAAAATGGTAATTTTGACCATTTCTAATTATGAATAAATTTTTGGAGGATTGAATGTATGAAATAATTATATCAATGGACTACTAGAGATTACTCAGTAAATATGTTCTATAATTGTAAGAGTGTAATCTCTTATTTTTAATAGAAAAATATTAGGATTAATAATTATATTTATTAGATTAAAGAGTTTGATCAGTAATCTAATTCATTAAAGCTTAGAATTTTAGATCTATAAGTCCACAGGTCACCTTATAAAACACTGTATAGGGTATGAATTATGGGATAAATTCGTAATTATGAGATAATTTGTGTTAATTAATTAATTCTTAATTAATAAATTAAATATTAATATATTTTATTTTGAATTGAATATGTTATGTGAAATATTAAATTGATATGAGATATTAATTTAATATAAAAATTAAGTAAAGTCAAATTTAGATGAGTTTAAGAAATTAATTTAAAATTTAAATAAGATTTGAAATAGATGAGATTTTATTTTAAATAAGATTTAAATAAGTTTCATTAAATTAAACATATTATCAAAACAATGATATGATAGGATCTTATTTTAAATTAGATTTAATATTATCAAATATATCATCAAAAGAATAATATGATTTAAAATAAATTAAAACTCTATTTTAAATAGGATTTGAAAAGATTTAATCATATCAAAGATATCATTTGATTATAATATTTGAATTATTAATTCAATTAATTTAAAGAGTTTAAATTAATCAAAACTCCTAATGAAATTTTATAAATATATCTCATCCTAATTAAATTGAAAAACTTTTTTTTTTAAATTTTTTTCTGGTAGAGATTTTAGAAAATATTGTCATCTCTACATGCTCACACACGTCCTATTATGTTGAGGATCGATTTGGAAGATTGTGGTGTGAGTCTTGACGATCGATTCGCGTAAGGATCACAAAAACATGTTTTAGAAAATATTTGTTATACACTATGACCGATTGGTCGCTTCTGTTGTGTGGTTGTTAACCGCCGATTTCCAACAATTACCACCTTAGGTGGTAATATGTTAGTAGACCTAGGTGAGAAGAGTTGTAAATGCCTGATTTTCCAAGTGGATAAACTCTTGTGCGTTCATTCATTCACAGTTCTGAATTATATAGCCGCAAATAACTAGGTGATGCAACCTCACACCTTTTACTCAGAACACTACACGACTGAGTACTAGAGGCAATCGTATGCGGAATTGATATATCCTATACCATCGAAGAATGATTGAGATTTTCCACCAGAGGTTCGGGCAATCGTAAACAAAGTGGGAGACCGAAGAAGAAACGCATACCTTCGAGGAATGAATTTCCACGAAAGAGAAATAAGTATAAAAAATGTGGGGGTTTATGGATATAATAAGACTACATGTTGAAACTTCATTCATCTGCCTGCAACAACACATTGACGCCTAATACCACCTTTTAAAGATATGTAATTGGGAAATTATAATTTTGTAGCAAGTTTGAAAGTTTCTGTAGTTTTTTTTTTTTTTTTTTTTTGTAAAATAACTTTTTTTTGTTTCCAATACCACATTTTAAAGATATGTAATAAATGAAATAATAATGATATTGTCAAAGATTTAACCTTATATCTAAAGATATATCCATATTATATCTAAACATTACACTTAGAATCATAATGTGTAATATTTCAATAGTTGACCAGAAGGTTTGACTTTTATATATTCATATTATATCTAAACACTACACTTAGAATTATAAAGGTATCATATTTCAATAGTTGACCAAAAGATTTGACATTTAATCATTCATATTATGTTTAAACACTACATTTAGAATCATAAATGTGTAATTTTTTTTTTATAATTGACCAAAATATATGACCTTTATACATCCATATAATGTTTTAACAGTATATTTAGAATCATAAAGATATTATCTTTCAATAATTGACCAAAAGATTTGACATTTATATATTCATATTATGTGTAAATATTACACTTATAACCAAAAAGGTGGAATCATTCACTTGTCAACAAACCATCTAACTTTTCCAATTTCCTATTATCTACTGCATTACTAAGACATTTAAAAAGTGGGAATCAAAATAGAACCATTTAATTTTCCCAATTTTCTAATATATACCACGTTATTTAGATATTGAGAAATTATAAATCAAAACAGAATCGTCTAATTTTATCAATTTCCTAATGTCTACCATATTATTAAGACATTGAGAAACTTGGAATAAAAAAAACTGCAAGAGTTCACCTATATATATAACAAACCAATCCATGTCAAATACAATACATGTAAATAGAACAATTTAAACTAACTAATTCAGACATCACAACTCAGGTTAACAAACCAATCAAGCTTTCACAAATACAAATTAACTTAGAATCATAAAGATATTATCTTTCAATAATTGACCAAAAGATTTGACATTTATATATTCATATTATGTGTAAATATTACACTTATAACCAAAAAGGTGGAATCATTCACTTGTCAACAAACCATCTAACTTTTCCAATTTCCTATTATCTACTACATTACTAAGACACTTAAAAAGTGGGAATCAAAATAGAACCATTTAACTTTCCCAATTTTCTAATATATACCACGATATTAAGATATTGAGAAATTATGAATCAAAACAGAATCGTCTAACTTTATCAATTTCCTAATGTCTACCATATTATTAAGACATTGAGAAACTTGGAATAAAAAAAACTGCAAGAGTTCACCTATATATATAACAAACCAATCCATGTCAAATACAATACATGTAAATAGAACAATTTAAACTAACTAATTCAGACATCACAACTCAGGTTAACAAACCAATCAAGCTTTCACAAATACAAATTAACTTAAACATTGTAACAAATATCATATCCAACTACAATAGTACTAAACCAAAATATAAACATAAGTAATATAAAAACATAATTAATGTCTAAGTATCTTTAATATATAGCGGTGTCAATCTGGGAGCATCAGAATAGCTGGACATTCGAATCATTGACATCAAGAAATTGAGTACCAAAATGATGGTACTCCATATACTTCAGCATATAAACTTCGCAATCCCCACCTTTCGTCGTATGATTTTTAGGCAATTTTCACACTACCTCCATTCTATTTCCAAATATTGTAACAAACATCATATCCATTTGCAATAGTACTCAACCAAAATATAAACATAAGTAATGTAAAAAGCTAATTAATATCTAAATATCTTTAATATATAGCGGTGTCAATCTGGGAGCAGCAGAATAGCTGAACATTCGAATCATTGACATCAAGAAATTGGGTACCTAAATGATGGTACTCTATATACTTCAGCATATAAACTTCGTAATCCCCACCTTTCGTCGTATGATTTTTAGGCAACTTTCACACTACCTTCATTCTGTTTCGAACTCGGGTTGGACGATTCTTATCAAGTAAGGTATGGTCATGCATATCAGTTTGAGGGTCGTACTGAATTTACGACCCAAAGTGTTGTTGCCTGACATACTATGATAGACATATATCGACACCATCTTTATATCGATAACCAATGCACCCCAATGCACTCCAATGTTATTATATGGTATGTACAGCTGCTCAACCATTGTCTATCTACGGCCTCCTATAAGGTACTCCCCAACAACATACTTATGCATCGCAGTTTCTATATTGAAAATAACATGTTCTCTCTATTTAACATTCAATTTCTTGAACGTATTATCCCAAAATTATTTCAAGCACTCAGGAACAAAGTGTTAATAAAAGTAACTTCTTGGTCAATCACATTAGGGAAAGTGACTTGAGAAACCTTTCCCGTAGCTCCGGAAGTAAGCAAGTATTCCTCCTAAGATACTTATTCAGAAGCCGTTTGTTCTTTCCTAACCCCTCCACCTCTTCCGACCTAGGGTAGTTCTCATAGTTCAGCTCCGTCATCAATGAGAACTCTCTTAGCCCAAATCTCATCAGCTTTCCACCAACTAAAAGCCACAATTGTTTTTCCTTTTTGCAATATGCTTGATGTATCATTAAGAAATTAATCAGTTTAACTGACATCACCAACTTCTTGTCCAGATCAAGTAGGTGACCCACACAGGTTTTCCAAAATTCAGCCAAAGGTTTTTTTGAAAGCCTACTCTTTATATCATGGACTACTATTTCTAGCTTTGATGGAGTGTGGACACGAGTTTTAAAAATAACTCTTCCAAAAGAATCAGTGTAAAGGCACGAGGTCTATCACCTTCTAACATCTGGAATACACATCAAGAGCACAACTTAAGCGACACATCGATAATTAGGGATAAAATACACACATAAAAAATTAAACAACCAACAAATTACATCATGAAATAATAATGGAACATTGAGATATTGACAACATTAAGAAATTGGGAAATATGGACATCGGGAAATTGAGAATATTTAGAAATTTTTTGAATTTGTCATATTTCACAATATTAGACATTGAGAATTTGAGAATTTTTTTTATTATGTTATGTTTCCTAATTTCCCATAAAATAGAAACCATTATAGAAATCATACAATATTTACAGACATTATACTATTCTAATAACAAATTGGGAAATTGGAAAATAATGAATTTTTTCATAAATCAATAACAAACTAATTTTAAAACAAATTCTCATCAATATCGGTCAAACACAATAAAAAATACTCTAAATATACAGAAGCACCTAGTCTCAGACCAAACTAACAAAAAAAAAAACCCTTATTTTATATATATTATATTATTCTAATAACAAACTGGGAAATGAAGAAGAAGAGTGTCGTTTTGTTGAGCTCATGATTATTGTTTTATTGTTTTTCAAAATTTTAAAAGGGGTAAATATCTCTTTTTATTTTTATTTTCTTATTTTTTCTAAATTAAGAAAATGAAAAAAAAAAATTGTTAGGTTGACCAAGATTTTTTTTCTTAATACTGAGCTTTGAGCTTTAAAAAAAAAGTCTAAAATCAGGATAATATCACAAATACTCTCTTATTATAAAGTATTTCGATTTTGACATTTATCAATTCATAACCAATACGAAAGTTGAGATTCTCACTCTTAACATTAACATGTTTTCTTATTATCTTTGGCTTGAACTGAATTATGTGTTAGTAATGAAAAAAAAAAAAAAAAAAAACTCTTACTTTAATTAATTGGTGGGTCCAAAATGCAATTACATAAATTTGGATGTGTGATTTATATAGATAGGAAGAAGTATTGGACAAGCTTCACTAGAAAGAAACAATTTTAGGTTTGAGTCAAAAGTGTAAGATGTCATATACTACTTGCTACTATATAGTCGGCGATCGCCAGCTCTGTCTTAATTTCCCAACTGCCTTTTGGTGCCCTTTAATTTTTTTTTTTTCCAACAATTTTGTAAACAAAGGTTTAATAAGTAGCAAGTGATAACAACTTTTAGCAATATAACTACTAACTACACAATCACTGCTTAATTGACAAAACATATGTATACATTATCAAATTTATATGCTCTAATAAGTAGCTGAGGTGACAGTAATAGGTGAAATAATATTCTTTTAACATTTGAAAATATCGAAATATAACTCTTAAATTAATCGGGATATAATGACGTCTAATGCTATCTCGAAATTATACACCATTATTAAAGATAGCAACATGAATAATAGTGATTATAAGTATGTTAGTACTACTAAATATTATAATATAAATAATAAATATATATTAAATTAAAATTTAATATAATATATAAAAATAATATTTATTATCGTGATATAAATTAATTTATAATCATAAATCAATGACTTTTATATATATATATATATTACCTACCTAATGTGAATATAGAAATTAAGTGGTTTCTTAAAATTTCAAGCTGTTTAAGTTGGCTAATTAATACATGTCAATTATAGTGAATGTGAAAGAGTTGTACGTGTTCAAAAACTTCTTCCACTTGCAACACATGCTTGTTATCCATATTGTAGAATTTTTTTTTTTTTTTTTTTTAATATTTTTTTTCAAAATTTCTTAATCAAATAAATGAAATTATTACAGCTTATTCTCTCTTTAATCTAGTTAATAAATTCTCGTTTTACTATATATATATATATATACGTAGCACGTAAATTTTCTTTGGCTAAGAGACGATATACGTAAGATTATAAAAGCCCTCAAGATAGATAGGGTTGATATGTATATAAGGAATACCTCTCTCCATCCAAACCTTTAGCACTTGATCATAACTTACACGTGAAATATCAAATACCCTACGCCCTATCTCCTCATCACAATAACGGAGGAGGAAGAAGAAGACGACTAAGTTGATCGGCATCTTTATGAAGATGGATATTGATCTGCAGTACATGTATTGGGGAGGAGTCACGGCTTCCTTTTTCGGGTTACTTTTCTTGTACAATATTTTGAGAGAGAAGAGCAATGATACTAATAATTTGAAGAGTAGTCCTACTTATACCAAGATCAGAAAGTCGTCATTCAAAACGACACCGGAAAATGGTACTAACACGCCGACTCCAGAAATTCCGGGGCGGAATACCGATGTTATTATCGTCGGTGCCGGAGTTGCTGGTGCTGCCCTTGCTTATACTCTTGGAAAGGTGCATCATAAGTAATTTCATACTTCCTCTTATTTTTTATTTTATTTTTATCTTTTTTGCCAATTTTTCTTTCTCTTATTCCACTTTTTTAATGGAGCTAAATTGATTCTTCGTTTCATAGATAATTGATTAAGAGTGAAACAGAAATTATTATTAAATTTTTTTGATCGGATCTTTTAGGACGGACGCAAAGTACACGTGATCGAAAGAGACTTAACGGAGCCGGATAGAATTGTCGGGGAGCTCTTGCAACCGGGAGGTTACCTTAAACTAATTGAATTGGGTCTTGAAGGTAATTAATTAAACAAAAAATATATATCAATCTCGATCGAGAATTCAGTTGTATTCCTCAAGAGAATAACTAATTGAAACCAAAATTGTTTTTGTTTGGCTACGTAGATTGTGTAAAGGAAATTGATGCACAGCAAGTGTTTGGATACGCGCTTTACAAGGATGGAAAAGATGCTAAACTATCTTATCCCTTGCAAGAATTTGATTCAGATGTTTCTGGAAGAAGCTTCCACAACGGCCGTTTTGTTAGAAGGTTACGGGAAAAAGCTGCTGCTCTTTCCAAGTAATTATTCATCATCTCTCTTTTAAATTTATTAAATTTAGACCCTTAAATTTATACAATTAGATCTTCACCTTTATAGTTTTAATAAACTAGTCTTAAGTCCCTAATTTTTAAATTTTATATATAAAAAAAAAAGATAAACTAAGATTTAGCCTCCAAAAAAGGTTAAAATTAGAATAAGACATCTATAATGTCAAGAACTATTATGAATCTTCCATTTTTAAGAAAAAACAGAATAAACCTTCTAATCCATTGCAAAGTTAATGAACCGTTATTTTTTACCTGTTTGAGTTAGTTTGCACTAGTCCAAATTTTGATTATAACTCGACTACAAACATGGATAAAGGGTTGTTTTTCTTCTCTGTCTTTTTGTTCACTCATTCTTAAAAACATTTTGTTATTTAAGAGGTAAAATTGTAAAGCTAACCATAGACAAACTGTGTAATGGATGAAGAGATAAAGAAGAAATAAAGAAGAAGATGATCTTCTGTTTTCCATTCTTCTTTTTGTTTTTTCCTTCCTATGAGGATCCGTGTTGGCATTCGGGTTATAATTAAGGTTTCGGTCATGACAAACAGCCCAAACAGGTAAAATTAACTGTTCACTAACTTTTTTTAACGGAGTAGAAGGTTTATTCTAATTTTGCTTAAAAAGAGAGGGCTCATAATAGTTCTTAAAAACTATAGAGACCTTATTCTAATTATAACATATATTTTTGGCTAAATCCTAGTTTACCAAAAAAAAAAAAAAAAATATATATATATATATATGAATATGTTTTTCATTATTTTTTATATCTGAATCCGATATCCCTTCTTCAATTTTTGGAGTTATTCAGTGTAAAGTTGGAAGAAGGAACGGTAACATCTCTACTCGAAGAAAATGGAAGCATCAAGGGCGTACAGTACAAATCTAAGTCCGGCGAAGAATCCACCGCCTTTGCTCCGCTCACGATTGTTTGCGACGGTTGCTTTTCGAATCTCCGCCGCAGTCTCTGTAGTCCCAAGGTAAGGGGGGGAAAAAAAGGTAGAGATGTGCTCGCTAGGTGTTCGATGAAACTGTCTCTTTGGGATTTCGTTGATCGTTTCATTTTATTTTTATTTATTTTCTTCTGAGTGTTGCAGGTTGATATTCCGTCGTGTTTTGTTGGTTTGATTCTGGAGGACTGTGAACTGCCGTATGCCAATCACGGACATGTAGTGTTGGGCGATCCATCTCCGATCTTGTTTTATCCTATTAGCAGTAATGAGATACGTTGCTTGGTTGATGTTCCCGGCCAGAAAGTACCTTCTGTTGCTAACGGCGAAATGGCTCACTATTTGAAGACTATTGTTGCTCCTCAGGTATTGTTTTCTTGATATTAACTGTAAATTGCTTGTTTCAATGATTTGCGCTTGTTTTACGCTGCCAACCTTATTCGAGTTACCGATCTATAGTGAGTGATCACTTCATTAGTTTCTGAACTAACTAAAAGACCTTTGTACCAGGTTCCTCCTGATCTATATAATGCCTTCATTGCTGCGATCGAGAAAGGAAACATAAGAAGCATGACAAACAGAACCATGCCAGCAGCACCGCTTCCAACTCCAGGCGCTCTTCTGATGGGAGATGCGTTTAACATGCGCCATCCTTTAACCGGAGGAGGCATGACAGTGGCTCTCTCCGACATTGTTGTGCTCAGGGACCTTCTTAGGCCATTGCATGATTTAAATGATGCTGCCTCCTTATGCAAGTACCTTGAATGCTTTTACACCCTCCGTAAGGTAACTAACACACTCAAAACTCGTAGTCTAGTCCAATAACATCACCCACAAACCACATTTACTGTTTAAGACTACCGCGTATGATACCTGGCTTGCTCGACTAACATCTGATCGGTTTTTGTACCTACCCTCTTTTAGTACTTGCCTAGGTACTAAGCTAACCTACATAACTTATTGAGTATGCGTCTACTATATTCATTAGATTCAAATTATGTAAGTGAGAGTGAATGCTTTTTGTTTGCAGCCAGTGGCATCGACAATAAACACATTAGCAGGAGCACTATATAAGGTGTTCTGTGCATCACCTGATCCAGCTAGGAAAGAAATGAGGCAAGCATGCTTCGACTACTTGAGCCTCGGAGGTGTGTGTTCATCTGGACCAGTGGCTCTACTTTCTGGTCTAAACCCAAAACCATTAAGTTTGGTCCTTCATTTCTTTGCTGTTGCTGTCTATGGGGTCGGCCGTTTATTACTTCCTTTTCCTTCACCTAAGCGAATGTGGATTGGAGCTAGACTGCTTTCGGTATATTTCCGATAATCCTAATTCCACAGTTTCAAATTTGTTTTCTTTTATGAAGGGCAGAATGTTTTGTTAATTTGCAGGGTGCATCGGGCATAATCTTCCCCATTATTAAGGCTGAAGGAGTTAGGCAGATGTTCTTTCCTGCAACTGTGCCTGCATATTATAGAGCCCCTCCTCTTTAAATGTCAGAAAAGGAAGACAAGAAGATCAGAAGTAAGAAATAAAACAAGTATGAAAGTAACAGCCAGTACGGAAATGAAGTATTGAGAGAAAAGCTCATACATATGTTGTGATTATAGTTAGGAAGGGGAATAGACTTCAAAATTCTGTTAAAACTTATAATGTGAGTCATAGAAATCTGGACACATCATTACTCTTTACTCGAACATATTCGATAATTCTTTGTGAATTAGAAACGCTATAATCCTTTAAAGGATTACTATACATTATTACAGAGCGTCGCTGATCCTACGATGTATTGCTACATTCTATGTTCTCATATCCAAAATGTTTTACTTTACAGAAGGCTACAATACTCTGCCTTGTTATAGGCAGCTACTGAGGGAGAACTGCTATTCACTATGATAATATTGATTATCATCAAATAGAATGCAGCCGGTTCTGATGAAAAAGGGAATTAGTCCTAAGATCTCTACCTCTATATTGTAATTATCTTCGAGTAAGTTGTCGAAACGGAGATCATACCAAGAGGCCGGATTTGTATCCCTCGTCCTGACTCCTCAAAATGATGATAAGTTTCATCAAAGATCTCCTCCTAAATGATGCATAAAAGAAAAAAAAATGTCAAGATTTAACGACACCATCTCAGTCTACAAATAAAAAACTAGAAAATACTGATCCGAAGAAGAACCTGCAAAAGCTCTTCTATAGCATCTTGTTATGTATTACATAGCATCAAACCCCGATTCTTGGTAGTTTGATTTTTGGGTCCGGATGTCAGGAGTCTATTTTTCGAAAATAAATTTCGCCCCATGACGTGAGAAGGAACCATAGACTTACAGTTTCTTAGAAATATTTTATGATTTTACGGTTCGATTTATTATTCTACAGCTCCTCTTATTTTGCATTCACTCGTTGAAATGACTAGTTTATCCTACATCTCCTCTTCTCAACAATTTTTATGCCCTGATATAAGTTAACAGATTACAAATTTCTTAAGAATTTTGAAAGTTGCTTCTTTAGATCATCTGTTTCTGACTTCATATTGTTTTGCTTTATTATTTTTCCTCCTAAAATGTCTTGAAATCATTGATTGACAACGGTTCAATGATCTTCAAGTATTGAAACATTCAGTTAAAACTGTGGTTAATAAGCTAACAGTTTGTAGAAATGAAGAATCTTTGTTATTTGAAATTTCATTAGTTTATTCAACCTACATATGGTACATGCTGCAGGTTAGTGCTGTTATTAAGATCATGTCAAGGAGGCCGATAAATCCTGCTCGTCGCCTTGCCGAGGGAAGCACCAATCCATTTGTTGGCTCATTGCATTCGAATTCAACTTCTTCACCCTTTCTTACTTCTCTTTTGCAAGCCTTGTATCTGAAATCTTGTTGATCAATTACTACTGAGGTTGAACTGTTTTTCATATGAAATTGCTTTCCCTTTTATATATGGTCATTTTTTGTTGTATTCGTGTGATAGGTGGACAAAGAAGTGACATAGATGCTGTGAATAAATTTGAAGGTGAATTTTTATGACCCCATTCTTCTTATATAGGTCTTAAAATACTATGCTTGGGAATGCCCATAGATTTTGAGTAGTTCTTATCAGTTGTTTAAGACAATGCAATTGATTTGACCCTATTCTTATCTGCTGTTTCTCAAAACTCAATACATATTCTGGCTGATATTTGTGGTAGATGAGGTTATATCAATGAAAATAGGAGGGTTTATTTGTGGGTGTTATTACATTCTTCTAAAATATTTGGTGCAATTTCTTCTCGAAATGTACATCACAGACTTTAGTTGCGAGTGTTATTACATTGTTCATGTTTATAATAAATTATTCGGTTTAATTCCTTCTCGATATCATTCAACTCAATATATATTCTGGCTTATAGTTGTGGTAGATTAGGTTATATCAATGCACATCAGAGGGTTTATCTGGAGGTGGTGTTACATTATTCATATTTATAATAAAATATTCGGTGCGATATGCACATGAGAGGATTTATTTGTGTGTATTATTACATTCTTCATGTTTATAATAAAGTATTTGGTGCAATTCTTTTCTTATAATCTGGGATACGTATAGTTATCGCACTTACTAATTTCTTAAAAAGAAAAAATGAAAAATCTTATAAATTGTAAATAATTAAGGTAGTTATAGGAAAAAGTAGTAATGAATATAAAAAAATAAGTAACAAATCATAAAATGTAGAGTTGTGTAAAAATATTCGTATTCGCCTGATTCACTCGCTGGTGAAGTAGATACGATGGATATTTTTTAAAATTTTTCTTAGGCAGGTGGATGTCTGTCTTGCTATGAATATCCGTTGGATATAATAAGGATGGATATCTGTCCGCTTTAATTATATATATAAAAAAATAATAAATCTTTACTTTATTTGTCTTCAGACTTGAGTAGTTGCGACTCAGAAGTAAATATGATCCATATTCACCTTCCGACTGTAGCGGCGCAACCTCCTCCTCTCCATCCACCATTTGCAACCAGCGATAATTACTGCTACAAGAAATACCACTACAATTATAACTTATGAGTTTACTAGCAGTTATGATTCAAAAGCCTTCATCGACCCGTATACTAAAAGTCATAACTGCTAATATACATATAAATCATAACTGTTAGTCTAAACTTATTTAATGTATTCATATTTATCTATTAATTAATGCCGATTAACTTAATTAGAAGAAATCAAATCCTTAATTTATATTTTCACAATTGCTTAAAAATATTTATTATCTTTAAACATAAAATAAAAAATTTAATCCCGTTAGTGCAAGCGGCAGATATTGCCATTTGCACAACCCTAAGAAAATGTGTCTCTTTCACAAGAACGGCAGCTTCTGATGAGCAAGACAGCAAGAGTGTTCTTGGCTAACCGCTAACGTGCGCTGTATTAGAATCGATTACGAACACGGAACAAGAAAGAAAATCACAAATCTTTTAGTTGAAGGATTTCTTCGAGCGAAATCAACCTCCAATTACAAGCCAAGCTTGCAAACTTTAGAACAATTCAGAATCCCCCCTAATTTCTATTTCTTGAGCTTTTTAACATGAAAGCTTAACGACTGACGAACTTACTGAGTGAAATTAACTCATCAACTACTAACGCCCAACTTTTGCAGCGAGTAGAATTATAACACGTGACGAAGGGCATGTGCTTGGCTCATCCTTTTTAATCTCAATCGAATGACCCTGGATAATTCATATGCTTTAATCACATCCCTTCATTTGACCGTTACAATATACTATCATTACATGCGCCGGAAAAAGTGTTTCCGTCTCCCGGCATGGCGGTGAGAGGAGAACACCACCACTTCCTGACGAAGAGGATCCCTCTTTTCCTTTTCTCTCTCTCGTCTTCCTCGTCTCCGTCTTCTTTCTTCTCTCTCTCTTCCGTAAAACCTCCATTTCTCCACATCCTCCTACGAGCTATAAATCCGATCGAAGCGACTCGTGCGACTTCTCGGATGGCTCGTGTGTCTACGATCCGAATGTGCAATCTGCTAGGTACGACCATACTTGCAAGGAGATATTTAAGGGGTGGAATTGCATTGCTGCGAACAAATCCAACGCTCTCGAGCTCATCAAGTGGCGATGGAAACCTAGGCTCTGTGATCTTCTTCCTTTTGATCCGACGTTGTTTCTTGAAAAGTTTAGGGACACTGACATCGGTACTCTCTTATTCTCGGTTTTTCATTCTCTACGTTCCATCTGCATCTGTTTTGTGGTTGTTATTTTGATGTTGATATCAGTGTTTGGTTTCCGAGAAAATGTAGGAAAATTAAAGAAGTCGAAACTGTTAGGAAAGTTGTTCTTTCTGTAAGGGTGAAATTTCAGTTTTGAACATCTTGTAATGACGCGAAATGCACTATGTATGGTTTCTGATATCAGTGAGATCACTATGGATGTTAGGTGTCAAAATCACCGTTTCATATTCGATTCAGAGTGAGATTTTCTTTAGAGTTCCATACAACATGTCAATATGTTGTTGCATTGTCTTTTCAGTAGCCTAATGCTTCAACTGAGAATCGTCTTGTTTGCTCCTTGCTCTGCGAATACGTGGTCTGCTTCAGCTGAATAAATTTACATATTTTGTGTGTGAAGAACAAAGTAGGATTCAAAATTTGTATATTTGCACGGATTCATGCGTAAAAACTTACTATGGTTCTCAATATTTATATACGAAATGACATCTTACTTTTATGCTTGGGATTTGTTTCATGCCATTTTGGATACAGTAGTGCAATCTGTAGACTTTATGAATGTTCCACAGTGCAGGGCTTGTTGGTGATTCCTTAAATAGGAATATGTTTGTTTCGCTCTTTTGTTCTCTGAGACGTGTGTCAAGTGAAGTCAAGAAGTGGCGTCCAGCTGGTGCTGACCGTGGGTTTTCATTTGTCAAGTATAATCTCACTATTGCATATCATCGGACAAATCTTTTGGCTCGTTATGGTGGTAAGTCATTTGAATATGTTCTTACTATTTCATTATTGTTACTGTAATTGTGTTGGTCCTCGCTTTTTTGCTTTGTATGTACAGTTCTTTTTTTAGTATGCTTAATTTACTGGCTGTAAAAGTTAGATAAATAATCAAATAAATTGCATAAGGTAGTTTTTGATGCAGAAGAATAATGATGTTGTTCTGGTGCATAAACTATATTCTGTTTTAGTTGATATCAGCTGAGGCATGTCCTTGTCCTCTTTGCTGTAGGTGGTCAGCTAATGCTAATGATGGCAGATTGGAATCTCTCGGATATAAAGAAGGTTATAGAGTTGATGTTGACATTCCAGAAGGTACATGGATTGAGGCTCCCAGCTTCCATGATATTATAATCTTCAAACACTGGACACTGGTACTTGAATAAGCTTCCCTGTTTTTAGTGGACTCCAAATTTTTAATGACCTATATGATTCCTTTGCCCATCATGTTAATGTGCGGTGTAGCTTTTGCGTATATTTGCTAAATACTTGGTGAATGATTAAGTAATTTGTGGGGTGGATATTTCTGGGTCACAACATCATTACTGGATGCATTGCTCGTCAATTGATTCCTTAACTTCTCTTGTGAATTCCAATGGTGATTTCTCTTGTTTTACTAATATTTTACCTTATTTTGTTTACATTTATATATTCATGAAGAAATTTGGGGATTGTTAATTTGGCTTTGCGGTTGTTCCTATCAGTTGGTGGGCTCCATCAAAATTTGACCCAGTGAAGTCACCCATGCTTTTCTTTGAAAATGGTCAACCTATTATTCCTCCAGTTCCTCCTGATGTTGGCTTAGATTTGGTTTTGAAACACATGGTATGAACTTATAATCTTTTGTTTTTTCAATAATTAAATTAGATTTGTGTTCAAAGTGAGAAGTGGAACCCAGATGCAGTTATTAGCGCACATAATGGTTGGCCCTCAGATAATTTCTCTATCTACGTCTGTCTCATTCAATACCCTGCATCATTCTAGGTACTATATGTAGATAAAAGAGCACAGCCTGGCACAGTCAAATTCTTCTGAACCCAATCTCCTAGACACTTTGAAGGAGGTAATTGGGACCAAGGTGGTTCCTGTCAGCGGCTAAGGCCTTTATTTCCAGACCAGGTAAATCACATTTCAATTTCATTCACCTTTTTAAAGACTTGTTATGCCCTCCAATCTTATTATGCATGCCTCTTTACCCCATTTCAGGCCGAAGAACTCTTCTCTGTTGCAAATAATGGCACAAATGTGGAGACCCGGCTCGTAAACCAGCATCTGTACAAGGCCCTTAAAGGATCTGGGTTCATAATTTTGGATATAACGAGGATTAGTGAGTTAAGAGCAGATGCTCATCCCTCATCAGCAGGTGGTAAGAAACATAACGATTGCATGCATTGGTGCTTGCCTGGAATCACAGATATCTGGAATGACTTGCTCACAGAACATCTAAACAATATCGAAGATAGAAATTGATTATGCTCAATGATTTGAAATAGAAATTTGTCTTGGTTTTGATCATATTTGCTTTTGATGTACAATATATATATATATATAATCTTTTTTGGGTGAAAAAAATTTCATTAGTTGTATAATCCTATTTACTAGATTTCAAAATTTCATTACTTGCTCCTGCCATTGTTGACCAGTGTCCTGAAAATTTTGCCAAGTTTGGCCTAGAAGCGTTAGGAACAAAGCTGAACTAAAGAGAGATTCTTAGGTCGACTATCAAATTAATCATGTAAAACATGTGGTTAAGATAATTAATTTACCATAAAAATGATATAATCTATTCAAAAGATTCTCGAAATAAAATGTGTTACTCGGGGGAAAGCACCAAAGGGAGGCCTATATAATTGAAGGAGATAAGGCAACTTTCGCATTCTTTTACCCTTATCCATTTCATAACTAGTTCTTTATAATCTATTCAATTATAGTACTACAACAAAGGAAAGGGGGAAAAAAAAAAGAAAATAATCTTAAACAAGTTCTTCATCTGAATCTGGATCTACATCTAGTAGATCAGGGAACCCATCTTCATCTACTGGCATATCCTTAGATGTATTCTCGAACGATGCAAATTCATCTTTGTCTGTGTCAGAATCAGATGTAGTAGGAGAAATGTCTATGATCTTGCTAGCCAACGTATTATCACCATCTTCTTTGGTCATTGAAACCTCTTCATCACCAGATCGCTTTTCAGCCAATGTATTACTACCATCTTCTTTAGCCATTAAAACATATTCCTCACCAGATAACTTCTCAGCCAATGTATTACTATTATCTTTGTCTGTTGTAGATATATCTTTCTCGTGGGACAACTTTTCAGAAACTTGATTAGTCCCATCATCAAACATCGCAAAAGAAGCCTCCTCCACCTGAAGGGATTTAAGAGGATCACGATCATCATCATATTCGAGATCATTTTCTTCAGCATTGTCAGTACCATTTTGCTCTTCATTTCTTGCATCTGCATAGTCATCTTTTAGGTAAAGTATTTTAAGCAGTAGCTGATCCAAGTTTGAAAGAGCACTACTACAGATGTTAGCAAGTTCGGTTCCTGATTCTTGCTTGCCTGTATTATACACACAAAATTTGATTCTATTATTATTATTATTGAATTGCCAAAGGAACAAATTAATAACTACTTGAAAATAAAAAAAATTAACACATAACAGGACCACATTAAGATTATCATACGTATACCACACTTGTCATAAAAGATGGTTTTAAGCTTATCTTAGATCCTCGAGTTGCATATCCTATGTCGGCATGTATAATATCAGAACTTAAACTAAATGCATGCATGATGTAAATCAAAGAGGTAAGGGTTCTTCATATTGCTAAAAGAGTACCCACCTCTATGAAAGAGTTCAAGGCTCTCATCTAAATATGGAGGGAATTTGTGAGCCGATGACAGAAGATATTTCGAAAGAGCACGTAATGCCACACACTGATACTTTCCCAAAATTTCAATCGTTTCTTTGTCTTCATTAGCACATCTCCGATTTAATGAATTTGTCGCTGTGGTTAGCAGGTGATGACTGACCTTTGATAGTCCAACCTCAGATTTGAAAGAACCCTGTTTGAAAAAGGAAATTATAATTTGCAAATGAAAAATGAAAATTCAAAAGCTAATAGATATTATACCACTTCGATAAGAGCTTCTAATGCCTCAAGGGCAGCTACCCTAACAGAAACCGGAGTCTTTAAGTGGTTCTCTGTGGTTTCTTCCAACACTGAGGTACTTCCATCAATTTCTGCACTGTGCTTTCTTTTTTTATGTTTTGGATGCAGTGATGATATTGTACTAGTGGCCTTTGACTTTGTGCTAGAAGCGACAATATTTTCATCACCCGAAGGGCTCAGATCAGCAATTGCATTGTTGACCACTTCCCGGGAAAGAGATGTCGCCATTCCTGATCAGGATATGACACTGAATTATTATAGCTACATTCTTAACTGATACTCGATGCAGGGAAATAGAGCACAGAGATCAAAGATGTTTGTTCATACCACGACCCATTAATTTCATCAGTAACTTTGCGATTGAGTAAACCTTCACTCTTAGCTTGGTCTCAGCCGGAGCACATTTAATGAAATATGCTGAAATGATCCGCATCATATGTTTGGCATGGGGTAGTGATCGACTGTAATGGAAAACAATGACAAAAGATGAGCATCCACTACCAGCATGTCTACAGTGATACAATGACACATTGAAAGAGAATGACCAATATCATTTATAGATTTATAAAAGGAATAGCAATATGTTGGTTGTAGCACACAGTAAGATTAGTAAGTATCTTAATTGAACAGTTCCCTAAATGACATCGTTAGTTCGTAAAATCATGGAAACTTTTTTCTAAAAATTCAGTGATAGATATAGCATATAAGAAGATACAGCTAATGTATCCCTATATACACAATCCTCTTGGAAGATACAGAAGAAGGGAACAACGAAAGCCACGGTAGATATAAAGCACAGTCCTTCAAAATATCATCAAGACAAGATCTATACTGGCTTACCGACGCCGAGTACTTGTGATGATGGCAAAGAGAAGGTCCAGAAAATTGGAATGCAGCTTTGGAAGTTCTGAACGAATTTCATCTTGCTCGATGGGTACCATAAGTGAGGTGCCTTTGAAAGAGCTATCCAACATCAGCACTCTCTCGGTGAGATCTAACAACGAGCCAACCGGAACAATTACCTAAACAGTAAGAACACATGACACCTTTAATAATCCACTTACATAATTTCTCATTTTATTTTCCTAACAGACATAAATGGCCGTATGTATACACAAAATCACCTCCCTTGACCTAACATTCCTCTTTTCACAGACAATATTTCCAAATAAGTTTTAGAAATCATGAAGGCTAACCTGGCAGGGGTATGAAGTTGTTAACATTTCACAATAGCAAGACATCAGCATAGAGATGCTGGATGTTGGCGATCGTTTCTCATCTTTTCCAGGAAGAACTAGCAATCTAATGACTTTGTCAAACTCATCATCTGCTTCTGTATAAACAGGTGGACGACTTTTCAAGCAACCTTTACTAGTTATCAAAGGAGGACAATTTTGACTTTTTCCTACTTACTTGTGAGACTTCCAAAGGCATCTAATATGTGACTACATATCAATGACAAGACATTTTCCATTGCAGAAGACAAGCTATCTTTATTTCCTTTTGATTTTGGTAGTGATGCTAGGCAATGTGCAAGCTTCTGAATATTGAACATCAACAGAAGACAAAATAAACTTCAGAGCAAGGTGATATACAATTATATATGACAAATTTTGCTTGAACACAGAAACCATTACCAAGCAGAAGAAAGAAGCACATTACCTTCTGTGTGGTATCACTACATTTTCCTAACAGAATTGTAGAAGTAATGACCTCTTCAGCCTGCAGAAAAATTCAACAACCATCACGTCATTTCGACTTATCTCAAAAGTTAGAAGTTAATGTTTCGGCATATGTATTATGGAAATCAGAAAGAAGAATCAGTTACAAAAGATAACACAACACTATGATAAGAATTTGATAAAGAAAGATCAAACTTCGGAGAGTACTAGAAAACTACTTACACTGTCGCAATGACCACGAACGGAAAATGGAAAGAAAGTCATAATGGTGAATAACAAATGAACTGTTGTCTCCTGCATCTATCGAGATGGAAATGACTAAGGAAAAGATTGCACAGAAAAAGCTATGGTTCATCAAGAAAAAAAGGGACGTTAGTAACCAACACAGTCCGAGTTTTCTGAACATATGCACAATGATAAGTAGATTTACATACATCTTTAGTATACAAAACTTTCAGAACCCTATTATTTCATAGACAGAGATGGGTGAATGTGTCAATCTGAATGTATACATCTCCGCTTGTATGTGTGTGAGAGAGAGTATGAGGGTAGGTGACAGAGAGAAAGCTGCTATAACGTTTTGGAAAGATGTTTTCCATGGGAAGCACGGAATTTGACATTAGCAAGAAGTTATTTAGTCAAGTAAATATTCATATCCACGAACATTACTCAGTGTGGATAAAAGAAGTATCAGATACATCAATACTACTATACTAGAATAACTGCTGTAGTCAAATACTATATTTTCTAAAATCACCTAGTTGGGTTACTGTATTGAGCCTGATCTATGTATATACGATCCAAGAGAATGCTTAGCCACCATTACTAGTAGTAAATGACACACCTAGCTCAGCATCAGTTGAAATTTCTTTCATTCTCATCAGAAAAATTAAAACAGAGAAAGAAATCTTAAAAAAATAATGAAGTTGAGACTGTAGGTAAGTGACCAGGTCTTCAAATACCCATGCTACTTACCAATATGTCCTTTGTGCTATCCTCCTTCAACAACTTCAGAACCAATTCAATAATCTTTCCAGCAATGGAGGTCGCATCATTCTTTACATTTTCAAATTTACCCAACCTAATGTAACAAGTGAATAGTAAATCAAATGCAGAATTGGTTGTTGCTATAAAACATGGGTTTTACAGTTTCAAGCCAAAATCAGGTTATCGAGTCATTTAACATGGAATCTAATTTTATTTTATTTTTAATTATGATGGCAGTGTGGTGGTTGTATTTTGAAACAATGGAGATAAAGTTAAGCAGGTTAACAAGAAAATTTTGAGGCCACGGAGTCCAGAAAAACCAATTGCTACTCATACCATAAAATTTTATAATATTCTGACTAAGAGGAACCTCATTACTTTGACATCAATGCAACTGTCACAATAGGCAAGTGGTTGAAAATTTTATACCACTTCATGAATGTTTTATTTAGATAATATAGAAAATGTTACTTCTAAGAGCAAAGAAAATTTCACCTATTGAATAAAGCTGACATCGCAGCACAAGAAGCCACCTTCAAATGCAAGCCTCCTTGTGACTATAGAAAAAGAAAAACACTCCAGTTTAGAAATATAAAAAATGAAGTCATTTATATAAAAATATAAACACTGTAGTCAAAATATAAGGTAGATCTTCAAAGGAAGACACATTTGGTCATATTCACGGACAATTACTATCCTTTATTCCATTATACATATAGCACAAAACTTGATATACAACAAATATAAATCTTCCATATTTCTATGATTATATCTTACTGCAGACTGGAACATATCATATGGAACACTTTAGATAACCCACAGAAAAAATAATTCTAGATATTACTATTATTATTTCTTTTTTAAAAAGTAATGCTGTACCTGAAAGTGTGGTAGTAGCTTGTCAAAGCAATCCCTATAAGATGCCAAGAATCGATTCGAGTTGCACTCTTTAAAATAAAACCCAAGCAAACTGATTCCCGCCCAGCATTTCTCAGCCTAGAGAAAAATTATGAGCAAAATTAGGAAACACTAAACAGTTGAACCAAATATGATAAATTTCACTGTAGAGAAACCAACATTGAAAAAAGATACAGAAATGTATAGAATGCGCAAAGTACCATATCACTAGAGAGGAGTAGAAACACGCGGTCGAGAAAAGCATCAAGTGCGGATTTCCAGCTATCAATAACTTTATGGGCCATGGAAGATGCTTCTGTTTCATAGAGGAGATTATTCCTGACGATATCGTCTACCACCTCTAACAGATCCGAATAATTCAATGATGTGCTCGCCTTGTCTGGTATTCTGTCCATTAGAAGTCTGCTTAGCCGTCGAGGTTTCCAAGTGAGGTGGTCCATACTCTTGACACCGCCAAATGCCGCCATTGTAGATCAGTGATGATAGCTCGAGGTCTGAAAGAGCGAGAGAGAGAGAGAGAGAGAGAGAGAGAGAGAGAGAGAGGAGGAGGTGAGGGTTTAGGGTTTTAAAAATAAAAAATTTTATTTAAAAAAAAAGGGTCAAAGTGAGAGATTTGTCGTTACGGCTTTTTTCCCTCAAAGTTTAGTTTGGTGTTCTTTCAGGTTGTCTGTAATCTGTTTTTGGTTTTCTTTGGTGGCTGTGGGCTCTTAGTCTGGTTGGGCCGAGTGCTTCTCTTTGGGGGTGGGTTTGTTTGTTTGTTTGTTTTTTAATTTGTTTTTGTTTGTTATTTTTTTTCCCTTTCTTTTTATATATATATATTTTTTGTATTTCTGAAAATATATATCCCGAGTTGTAATATTCTATATTATTTCTGAAAAAATATATATGGTAAGTTAATTGAAATAAATTTGATGAATATATATTTTATGAGATATAATTTTATTTATAAATATTAATGATATTATTATTTGTTATTAATAATAAATACGTATATCCATTTATTATGTTTATTAATTACATTAAAATTAATATCTTATATTCTATTAATATATATCGTGATAAAGGTCTATCTTAAATTATGTATCTTTAAGATCATGATAGAGATCATACTTATTAAGACTCAAGTTGTTTAAAGCTTAAAGACACGAATTGTTTGTCGTCATAGATTCTCAATAATGAACATTAATGATCCGGATAAATAATCATATAGTTCATTACCTAAGGAGTTAATAAAATATCATGACGATTATATGAGTACTTAGTAGAGACTAAGGATATCAAACGTGACACTTAGATAAATTCTCAATGGTAATTAATGCTGACTGTAATAAGAATTACCTAGTGACTATATAACATGTGTTACATAGACTTGAGATTGCAATGGTGTTTTTATATGTCGGGTTTCATATTTTGGCAAGTGAATACGGGGTGAATTGTTGAGTATGAAATGTTGTACATGAAGGTTATGAGTGATCAATAGAGAATTTATCGCTTATGTATTTGGAAATAAGTCATATAAATTGTATATTTTATTGAACAATGAAATCCTTACAAAGTAATATTGTATGAAAAAAGTTTCAGTAAATCTATTATCTTTGTTTATTAGAGGTATAACAGTTCATATGATTTGTCTATTAAGATTTAACAATTAAATCATATTCTAAGATAAATCGGGACATTGGCAAAATGGAAGAATCGTTATTCTACATTTACTAGTCACAACATGTTCTCTTGGAAAATACTTATTTTTTATCTCTCGGGTAGCCTTGACATTTTATTATAAGTCAATCTTAATTTGAAAGTTTAAGTTAATTAATCATGAGATGATTGAATTAGTTGTTCAGTTAAAAATATATTTTAAAGTTAAGCAAATATAATATGAATTTGATAAAATTATAAAGTGTTATGAGATTCTCCTACCGATGTAATATAGAACATAATCGGTGACACATATTAAACTTCATAAGCAACTTAGTTAAATTTTTTACGAGGATAAAAAAAACGAACAATTTTGATTTTAAGGATAAAATTATAATTTATCTTATAGTATGACTATAATAGTAAAATGATAAATTAATTTATAAAATCTAATATCGTGCAATTTTATTAATACATTTAAATATGAGATTAATTTAATTAGAAATTAATAATTTATATAATGAATATTTATTTAATTATAAAAGTATCTAAAATATTCATAATTAGCAATTAGATATTAAATAGTTAATGTGCTTGTTTGTTAATCGGATTTCGTAAGGTAAATTAATTAAAAAGTTGATTAATATCCATGAGTTATGACCCATGGTATGGTTGGGCATGGTAAATGGGTTTGACCCATTATTTTCTTAATTAAGTTAAAGAAACCTAATACTACAAGGAAATATTATGTGATTAGGAAACATTAGACCTTGTGAAGTATTATAAATACCCCACTATGGTGACCAAAAATTACATAATATTCACTTACTTCTTGGTCGAAATCTTATACTGAGAAAAATGAGATTTTTTTTATTTTCTTTTCATGAATTCTTTAAATTAGGTGATGAATCTCAAAGTAAAAAATCAATCGAGTGAATTGAATTGCGTGAATTATAATTAGATGGTGAATACTTAGGTACCTCAATATTTTTTATATATTTATATGATCGATTTTGATATATGTCTAATTTTTTTTAAATATAAATCTCAAACTTTTATTTAATATATTTTTTCCCTACACGTTTATTGATTTTCTTTCTTTTGAGCTCTTTTACCAGCCACCATCACCAGCCACTCGCAAACATCACTTCGTTGTGCACCATCGCCATTACCTCTTCGCTCACCGCTGTTTTCATGCCTCTCTCTCTCTTCTCTTCCCCCCTTCAAACCCAGATTTTGAATTTGGGTTTGAATTCGAACCTAGATTTGCGTTCGGATTCGAATTCGATCCCAGAAATGCATATGGGTTGGAGGGGGAGGGAAGAAACAGGGAGAGAGAGAGGAAGAGGGGAAGAAGAAGAGGGTGGGGCATGGCGGTGCTGGTGAAAGGAGAGACGATGACGGTGGCGCATGGCGAAGTGAGGTTCGCCTATAGGTAGTCGGTGGTAGTGGTTGGTCAAATAGTTAGAAGGAAAGAAAAAAAAAGGAAATGTTTTGGAGAAAAACGAAATAAAATAAAAGTGTGAGGTTTAAATTGAAAAGAAAAAGAAATTCTCTAAGTTTTAAAAAAAATGTTGCTACATGGCTTATTCAATCATCATGCCACCTCAGCGAATAGTTAGTTAAAAACATAATAAGTAAACAGTATGGTTTTATTGACCCATTTTATAAAATATAAAACAGTTCTTTTTATTTATTTTGAAATGCAAGAATTTTTTTTTAGTCTTTTTTAACAAAATATGAGATTTTTAACCCTTCCATTAAAATGCAGTAAATTTTTTTTACCTTTTAACCCTTTGTGTTTCGAACCCACCCTGATGTGATTTTAAAGAATATCAAACATAAAATTTTGAGATGAATTTTACATAAAAGTTTGGACTTTTGACCATTAACCAATTCCTTTTGGTCAAATTAAAATATATGAGTTTTTTAATCTTTAAATAATAATAATAATAATCAAGTACCCAACCCGTCTTAACCCAATGAGATTCGGGCGGGTAGGTCGGGTGGGCGGTTAATAAAGAATAAATTATTAAATTATTAAATTATTAGATAAGCAACATGGTAAAAAGCCGAATCAATATGCCCATCTCTTTTCTCTTCTCTTTCTGGACGGTTTTGGGTCCGATCTATACAAGCACGCCGCATTGGATTAAAAAACTCTCTTTCTTGTCTCTCGCACACAACACGCTTTCACCCCTTCAACGGAGGAGGAAAACGAATGAAGACTGCTTCTGCTTGAACCAGAACTGTCCACTTCGACTCTCCTCGTTTCTTACTTCTTTGAACTAAGCTCAGGTAACTTCTTCTTCTTCCTCTTCCTCTTCCTCTTATCAATTTCTCAACTTCTTTACTATTCTTTTTCTTTCTTCCTTCCTCTGCAACTATAAAGAAAAGAAAAAAAAAAAGTAATAATAATAAACTAATAGAAAAGAGGGTTTTAACTCAATCATAAAGCATCGATTCTTTTTTGCTCATTTCATTGTGTGTTTGAAGATATGTTGTAGGGTAAATGGGTTTCTTCTATTTTTGCTTACTCTGGTTTCTTCTGGGTTTGAGGGTTTTTTTTTTTTTTTTGTTCTTCTGGGTTTTTAAGGGGATTTAGTGATGGGGTTAATTGATTGTGATTTGATTCCTTCTTGTTAATTTCTTCATATAGTATTATAGTGTGTATTGTATCAGAGATAGGGTTTCCATTTTGGGTATTTATTGTGACTTAGTTTGTTCTTGAAGCAATTTGGAGAGAGAGAAGATCTGGAAAGGTTTGCAATGATTCATGAACGTCTCTCTTGATAGAACAATTTCTCTGTTATTTTGAATCCAATTGAGCTTAAATCCTTAGTCAATATGATCGCTTGATGTGTATATATGAACTGTGTTTTCTTCATTTCACTTTCTTACTTAAAAGTCGAAAACTTTATTAGCAGCATCCAAGCAGTGAATGTGAAAAAACGTGGAGGTGAACTTTTTCTAGTATGTTATGTACACTTCATAGTCTAAATATATTGCAATCCTATGAAAAAACCTCTTTTGGATTTCAAGTTATTTTCTAGACGGACTCGGAAAAATCCATATAAATCTTTCAAAAAATGTTAGTAGATGGATTGTCACACTTGTGAATTGATAATTTTGATTATTTAGTGGTTTCTGAATTTGGCCAATTGGTCATTTTAGGTGAATCAAGTCATGTTTAGACGATCACCAACTAGAAACAACAGGTCGAAAGGCAGCATCAAGGGGAAGCATGTTCTACAAATCTGTTTATTGCTTGGGATTTGCTTTTGGTTAATTTACCAAGTGAAGCACTCCCATGATAAGAAGAAAGAGTTTGATGAGAAGGATTCTTCTTCAAGATTGTCGATGAAAAGCGAGAGTGATGATGGGAAAATAGTTAAACTTGGAAGGAAAGATCTTCATCCTCGTATAGAAGAGGAGGAAGTTAATAAGAGTGAAAGCCGTGAAGAAGACGACGAAGAAGAAAACAGAGGAGAGGAAGAACAGAAAAAGAATGAAGTAGGAGAAGAGCAAGAGAAAGAAGGTAAAGATCAAGGAGAAGAAAGGAGGAATGTGGTAGAAGATGAAGAGGAAGAGGAAGAAGAGAAACAAGAAGGACAAAGGGAGAAAGTAGAAGAGGAAGGGGAAGAAGAGCAAAGAGAAGAAAAGAACGGAGAAGTAGAAGAAGAACATGAACAAGAGGAAGAAGAAATTGAGAAGAAAGAGACGGAAGAGGATGAGGAGAGAGGAGGTGGAGATGATGAGATAGATAGACACGATCAAGAGAAGGCAGATTCTGAACCCGAACACGAAGAGGAAGAAGAAAAGGAAAAAGAAGAGGAAGGTGATGACAAGAAGACAGGGGAAAGGATTGAGGAGGAAGAAGAGAAAGAGAGAGAGAAAGAGAAAGGAGGTGAACATGAAAACGAGCATGAGGCAAGAGAGGAGCAATACAAGGCTGATGATGCTTCTAGTGCGGTGGCCCACAATATCCATTCAACGAGCACCAAAACAGCGCAAGTGAGTTTTGAGAAAATGGACAATGTATCAAGAAGCATTGTCAAGGGGGAAATTAATGGGATCCCTAATGGATCAAGGTTGATGGAGGAAAATGTTACTTCTGCAGAAAATGGTAACTTTTCCAGTCCCTTGGATGACTCTCCCCTCAATTCAACCCTAGCTACCCATTCTAATGATCTTCCAGAAGGGAGCAATAATTCCTCAGAATCTTCTGGTTTTTCCCAGAAGAGCAGTCTAAATGAAACTGCAATTACTTCAGATCTTACTCAAAATTCTACAGTTTTGGTTAAAGCTGAAAATGAAAATGTATCTTCTGAAACTGAATCTGATGCATTGGAAGTGATATTAAGTTCCAACACAACAACTGTGAATAGGGAAGATACTGCAGGGAATGACGATTCTGGCAGTATCGATGACTCAGGCAGGGCAGGTGATAAGTCTAATGAATCTGAAGGAGGGCCCCGGGATGTAGTTCAAGATGACCCAATTGATTCCTCGGATTTACATGCTACAGAAGATGTGAAAGATGATCGTGTGGATCTTGATACGTTACCGGATATTAGAACGGATGTTAATAATAATAGTATTGAAGAAAGTGCAGCTGAATGATAGAATTTGATCAAAATGATTAGGTTCTTCATGAATGCAAAAGGTGTTGTTTTATTACTCTACTACCAATCCTTTGATTTGTATAATTAATTAATTTGATAACATCTTATTACACTTTTTTTACTGTCTTTTCTGAAATTTCGTTCCGGATTCATGTTGTTAGTTGATATCAGCATGGAAGAGGTGATAAGCTTGCACTTTTTACAAGGGTTTTGAAACACTATAGACAACACAATGCTTGAACAGAAGCAAAGGGCTTTACCTATATTTCGATTAGTCTTTCTCTTAAGTCTAATCAAAATATAGTTTGAACTAAACTATCAATATGATAATATTAAGTGTTGATTATCACGAGTTTCATATAATGAATGAGATGAGGTAGTTGTTTAGAGGTAGATTAGCGGTATACTCGTAGCACCCTCTTGAGAGATTTAGTAGGTAGTAGCTGAAGTGAATCGGTATCAAAAGTGGGGAATTAACTTCACATATTAAATTTATTATTCATGAAGAAAAGAGTACTCATGATGTCTCATGGACACAATTAAAGAAAAGGAACGAGACTCATAAAAAATTGAAGGAAGGAACGGTTCAACTGTTACAGTTGTATATATAACTTAATGGCTAGTACGTAGGTTTGCGAACTCCGTTCGAGACCATCTGTTTTGGTCAGGGTTTGGTCGGAATTTTTTTATAAAATTAAATATTGATGAGGATCCCAATTGAAAATTTAGCGAGGGAGTCTAGAGAAGGAATTAACGGTCGGAGTCGGGATCCGACTGTTATTTAACATATATATTTTTTCTTTGCGATTTATTGACGATTTAAATTGGCTTTTAGTAATACATCAAATACGTAAAATTTTAAAATACTTGTGCAATACAACCCGTAATCGGATAGAAGAAATCAAAATGTCTATAACATGCGTATTATTTTTTACTGTCTCTTCTGAAATTTCGTTCTGAATTCATGTTGTTGGTTGATGCATGGAAGAGGTGATAAGCTTGCTCTTCTTACAAGGGTTTTTAAACACTATAGACAACAAATGCTTGAACTGAATCAAAGGGCTTTACCTATATTTAGATTAATCTTTCTCATAGTCTAATCAAAATATAGTTTGAACTAAGCTTGACATAAGATAATATTTCCGTGTGGATTATTATGAGTTTCCGATAATAAGATGGTAATTTAGTAATAGACTTATAGCACCTTTACAAAAAATATAGTTGTTCAAATGAATTATTGATAGTGGAAAATTAACTTCAAATTATTATTCATACAGAAAATTTCACGGGAAAAAATTAAAGAAAAAGAATAAAAAAGGGAACGAAACTTGTGAAGGCCTATTTTCTCATCTTTAATAAAGAATTAAGTAATTTGTTTGAAAATTTTAAATTTATATACCTATCGTATCTTTGTAATTTCTTCTTTTTTTGGAATGAAATCTCGTTCTTTTAGTCAAAATAAAAAATAAAAATAAAAATAAAGAATTAGAGTATGTTAAAAATAATAATAATAATAATAATCATGAAACCAATAATATTATCAACAATTTAATCAATTTGATAATTTGTAATTGATTAACTCATCTTACATGCTAAGATGATCATATGGCCTATTTAATATTTATAAGTAACGGCTGCAAATCTGGATTTGGTGCATGCCTCATTGATGCATTCCCAGCACAATTCAACAATTACTCTTTGTCGTGAGGATACTATTCATATGTAAGGATACTATTGAGATCTTGAGATCGGGTTCTGTGTTATAGGGCTCACCGGTTGACTGAGCTCAAGTGGATGTAGCTTTCCGATCTAATTAGATCGTGTGAGATGAACAATTCTATATTGTGTATTTTTCTTCTCCTTATCATTTTTAATTTTCAGTTTGAATTCATAAATCCTGAATTGAATATAATAGTAACATTTTAGAGTCAAGATTTGGTTAAACAATCAGTTAAAGTTAATTAGACAGAGGTTAAATTCACAAGACATATACTATTACTGTAGTGATTGTTTAACTAAAGTGGGTTCTCCTAAGTACTAAACTATATTGTTTAATACTAATGTGGAGATGAAGAATCCATCACGATCACGATCGAATACAACAACTGAAAACATAATAGAACTAATAATTAAGTGATAGAGAGTTCCCGAACTTTCCAGTTCTCGACGACAAGTTGATCAAAAATATCTGCATCCATTGTATCCATGATTGAATGTATTATGTGGGAGAGGAGGAGGAACAAGAAGAGGAGAAGGAGCAGCAGGAAGAGAAGGTAGAGGAATAGGCATAGACATGTCCATGTTCATTAGATCTTCATTACACCCACCGAAATTATTCATCGACATGTCATGATTAATAATATTATTATCAGTGTTCATAAATCCTTGAAGAGCACTTGAACTACTCCCTCCTCCGAAAAAATCGAGATGAGAGATATTAGGGTTTGGAGTAGTGCTTTGAGACATAACCTTCTCGGCGTGCTTTCTCACATTCCTCTTCAGCTCTTCGAGTGAAGCCTTAAGCTGCTCAAGTTGAACCTTATCAAGCTCATCGGTCGGGTTCTCCCACCAACATTGACTCCGGCTTGCCTTCATGTGCCGAGCCAGCTCTTCCCCTCTCTTCTTTTCGGCATCTAGCTCGCCCATCACTTGAGTCAATTGTTCATTGAGCTCTCTAAGATTTGCATTTCTATGGGCTTCAATGAGTTGCATGGTCCCGTCATTTGAGTCTTGTGGACCCGAGCTTCGGCTCAAGAAACGCTCGATGAGTGTCTCAACACACGGGTGCCCGAAAGAGAAGACTTTCTGGCCCGGTGAAAAAACGACTAGGCATATCTCAATTCCACAGAGAGTTGCTAACTCGCTAGCTTTCTTGAAAAGCCCAACGCGTCTTTTCGAGAATGTTACTTGAAGATTGCTCTCCTTCAGCACTTTCACCATCTCGACCTTTTGACGGCCTTTGGTTTTTCTCACCATGGCTAAAGTTTAAAAATATATATATATATATATATATATATATGAATAGAAGAATTGGCTAATCAAATTCAGGCATATTTGAATATGTTGAAGAGATGAAGATGGAAGGAGATGGTGGGGTGAGCGGGGGTTTTTATAGTGCTTTTTTTTGTGTCTGCGTAGTGGGGTGATATTATTATGAATTTTTTTTTTTTTTTTTTGGCTAAAAAAATTATAAAGACTTTCGTTGTCAAATTTGTTTATTTGTTTGTATGTAATTAATAAGATGCTAAAAGTTGGATTACTACGAATATATATATATATATATTTGGTATGAAATCCAGATATGCAGGGTCAAAGCCATGGGTGAATCAACCAAGGTACAACCTTAAAACCCAGAATTCTATTGTAGTACTTAGTCAACTTTGATCGTAAGTCCATAATATAACTTTCTAAACAAAGATTAGTCTCGTGTATAACTTATCCTTTTGTACAAATATTACGTCAAAGTTTTTCAAAATTAGATTGGCTTTCAATAATTATGCTGTTATTTTGGGTTGAAAGCAAGAGTTTGATATTTGACTCAAATGTACAAATAAAAAGCTTAGTATCAAACATTTTTGGTGTTTAATGGTATCCAAAATATAAACTCTAATAAGTCCTCTCAAGAAATTAATAATTATGAATGTATATATAAATTAAATTAAATCGATTATAAAGATATTTAGAATTTATGAAATGAATATAACTTCTAATTCATTTAAAATATTTCATAATATCGCACAAATTTATTAAACCTAATCGTGTTATTTGACGTATTATTCAAATGATGTGATCTCCAAACCATTACTCAATCGATAATTAGGTCTAAAACTTGAAATAATCATGAAATTAATAATCAATAAACCCTAATGTATTATCTTATGTAATATTAATATGTTCAATTACTCTTTTGCTCATAAGTGAATTACCTGGGTGGTAGTGTTATGAAAACACATGTATCACTTTCATATCTTGAACCTTAGCTTCATGAAATGATTTACTGATGTTTTACATGAAAGAATTGAAATTTTAAGTCAACTTACAATCTCTTGCTAATTTTTGTTTCAATTTTTGTTTATAAATATTATCCCGCTTATTATAGATTCAAGTGACATACTCAATCAAATGTACAGGAAATTGTACACGCATAAATTAGCATATAAATAAGATTAAGATATACTCATTAATTAGTTAATTTTAATAGTTTTAAACATTATTGATAATTCTTTTCATTTGTCACGCACCCTTATTCTTACAATCTAAAGGTTGTCGCATAATATGTGAATCAAATTGAAGAAATATTCATTGAACAACGAAGATTTTCTCAGTATTCAAATCAGTAGCTTACCAGACGGTGAGCAAGCCCCACCACATCCACCACAGGAGATACCCGGGTTTGAGAAATTTTGGAGAAAAACTGCATACATTAAAGCTTGAAAGAGTGCCAATGATGTCTCATTGGAAAAAATGAAAGAACATGAACAAGAAGAGGAACGAAACTCATGAACATTAAAAGACCTATTTCCTCATCTTCAATAAAGAAGAATTGAAGTAAGGAACAGTTGTATATATAACTTAATGGCTATTAAGTATGGCATTACCTATATATAACTTAATGTATATAGGTAAGGATTGATGTTGTAATCAAGGTCTGATAATTTCTTATTTCTCATTTATTTATTACATAAATTAAAAATGTGCTGAGTTTTATGAGATATAAATCCATACAAGATCTTACCCATAACATTAATTAAGATGTGCAAAAGTCAAAGACCCGACAGGAACAGTACTGAAGGTTGACATTTTTAAAAGAGAAAAGAAACTCTAGATGGGAATGATGTCATAATAACTTTCCACAAATTTTCACAACCCAAAATTATTTGGATAAGAACATTTTCTGAAACATGTATATCTGTGTAATTAAAAACATATTTATCGTAATAATAATCATGGATTCTATCTAACCAAAGAGAAAGTCTTACAACATTGCAGTAACTTTTGTGTTAATTACTCCACAGCACACATTGACAATTCATACAGATACTGACTTAATTGAACCAACCAAACCAGATCACCAGACATATACTAATACTGTTGTAGTGATCGTTTAACTAAAATAGATCTCTTAAGTACTAAACTATATTGTTCAATACTAATGTGCAGATGAAGAATCCATCCATCGACATCAAGAAAAACAACAACTGAAAACAAAATAGAACTAGTAATTAGGTGACAGAGAGTTCCCAAGCTTTCCGATTATCGATGACAAGTTGATCAGAAATATCCATGATTGAATGTACTATGTGGAGGAGGAGCAGGAAGAGAAGGCAGAGGTGTAGGCATAGACATGTCCATGTTCATCAGATTACCATTAAATCCACCAAAATTATTAATTGATGCGTCATGAATAATGTTATTATTATCAGTGTTCATAAACTCTTGAGGAGCAATTGACCTACTCACTCTCTCGAAAAGTTTGAGATGAGAAATATTAGGGTTTGGAATAGTGCTTTCAGACATAACATTCTCAGTGTGCTTTGTTACATGCCTCTTCAACTCTTTGAGTGAAGCCTTAAGCTGCTCAAACTGAGCAGTATCAAGCTCATCGATTGAGTTTTCTCACCAACACTAGCTCCGGCTCGCCTTCATGTGTTGAGCCAGCTCTTCCCCCTCTTCTTCTCAGCCTCTAGCTCGTTCATCACTTGAGTCAATTGTTCATTGAGCTCTAAGATTTGCATTTCTATGAGCTTCAATGAGTTGCATGGTCCTGTCATTTGGGTCTTGTGGACCCGAGCTTCGGCTCAAAAAACGCTCGATGAGTGTCTCAACACACAGGTGCCAAAAAGAAAAGACTTTCTGATCCGGTGAAAAAATGATTAGGCATATCTCAACTCCACATAGAATTTCTAGCTCACTAACTTTCTTGAAAAACCCAGCACATCTTTTTGAGAATGTTACTTGAAGGTTGCTCTCTTTTGGTATTTGTATCATCTCGACCTTTTGACGGCCTTTGATTTCCTCACTATGGCTAAAGCAAAAAAGAAAAAAGGAAAACAAAATCAAAAGAAGTATTGGCTAATCAAATTCAACAATATTGGAATATGTTGAAGTGATAAAGATGGTAAGAAATGGTGGGGTGAGGGGGGTTTTAGTTGTCGGATTTGTTTATATGTTTGTATGTAATTAATGAGATGCTTAACGTTGGATTAATACGAATATCTTTTAAAGCAAATCATATGCGTATCTTTTGAGATTTAGTGATATTATAAATAGATATTTTAATGTTTTAAGTATTTTTTCAATTTTACTTTAAATTAATTAAGAATAATCTCATTTGTTAATGGTCAATGCTAAACTTAAAAGTCAACTGTTTTTATTTAATGAAATAACCTTTATGCCCTTCAATTATTTTATGTGAACAAAATAAAATTACAAGTGGATCCCTTAAGTTTATTGGAATTATAAATAAATCCCATAAAATTTAAAAAATTACAAATGAATTCCAATAATAGTTCTTAGAGATATATCCAATATATCTATATAGAACTTTGAAATTGTAATACATGATTCATCTGCTAATAAAATAATTTAAAATTAGATTTATCGAAGTTAAGTAGAGATTTATATGATTGTAACCTGATTCATCATGTTAACAAAAATAACTGAAAAATTAGATATAACAAAGTTAAATAATTTAAAAAAAAAAAAAAAAAAAAGAAAAAAAAAAGTATATTTCACATATTAATTAATGGATGTAATTCATATACACTTAATATATATATATTTATTTTCAAATAGTTAGTATATGTGAAATATATATATATATTTTTTTCTTTTCACACATCTTTAAATATAATTTCAAATTATTTTGTTACCACAATAAATCATGTATTACAAAGTAATTGGATGTATCACAAAAGATCTGTTATTGGAATTAACTTGTAACTTTTAAAATTTTTAAGAGATTTACTTATAATATTAATAATTTTTAAGTAATTTATTTATAATTTCAATAAATCTGAAAAGATTCATATATAATTTTATTTTAACATTGACTCTTAATAAATGAGATTATTCATAATATAAGAAAAAACTTGAGAAAATATATTTGTAATTTATTAAACCTAAAGAAATCCACATGTAATATTACTAAATCTCAAGGGGTCCCCATGTAATTTTCCCTTAATAATATTATGAACAATTAAATACATTATATAAATGCAATTAATTGATTATAACCCATCTTGTATGATAAGATGATGAGATAGTCTACTTATGAACAACGGTTATGAAAGATCTACATAGAATAATTTCTTGTAAAGGGCATAAAAGATAAATGATACCAAAATTGATTAGTAGTTTTCATAATATTGACTTTCACCAACAAACACGTAAATTTTCAAAACGTATGCAATGTATGAAATGGTACAACCCCATAATCAGATTCGTAATTAACCTAGAAGAAATGAAATGTCTATAACATAAGATTTTGCATATTATTTTGTTTTAGGTAACAATTATGTTGTAATCAATGTCTAATTTCTTATTTTTCTATTTTCTTGGAAAAACAAAGTAGTTCTCAATTATTTATTACATAATTTAAATTCATATAAGATCTTACCCATCGGTAGGGGTGGGCAAAAGTTTCGTCATGACTGGGATAGGGTGGTACCAATTCTAGTCCCGACTATGTCGGTACCAATAGTGTGATGGGACTGAAATTGCTAGTACCGTCTTGGTATCGGTCCCGTCGGTGCCAAAAAAATTATCGGGCTGGTATTAGGAGCCCCATTGGTACCAGTTTCTTTTTTAATAGTAAAGAATAAGATAAAAAGAAAAATGAAAATAAGAAGAAGAGAATAGAAGAAGAGGAGAGGAGAAGAAAGTGAATAGGAAGAGAATGAGAAGAGAAAATAAGAATAATGAGAAGAGAAAGAGAAGAAAATCAGGATCGGGACTAGTTCTAAAATCAGTTCCGATCTCAGTCCCAATCTCATTCTTTAATATCGGGATCAGTATCTCATTCGATACCTAAAATCGGTATCGAAATCGGAATTCCTGTCAGGACCGAGAATTTCACCCATCTCTACCCATCAGAATTTAGATGTGAAAAAGTCAAAGACCCACTAGGAACAGTACTCGAGTTTGTTCCAGTTTGAATTCACCAGGAACTCAAGTTTTAGATTCGGCCGAATTTGAACTTGCTCAAATCCAGAGCTCTAAATCCTTATTAAGTTTGAACTCGATTGGATCTGTAACATAAGTTCGAGTTCTAAATTGGATGAGTTTGAACTCGATCTAGACCTAAGTTCCTGATTTGGTTGAATTCGAATTCGCTTAGGAACCGAAGTTCAAGATCAAGTTTGATTGAGTTCGAACTTGATCTAGAACTTGAGTTCAATTTAGTTTGATTCGATCTAGAACTTGAGTTTGAGATTGAGTTCTAACTCCATCAGGAACAAATTCCTGATCTGGTTGAGTTCGAACTCAATCAAGAACCGAAGTTCAAGACCTGATTAAGTTTAAAATCAATCTCGAATTCAAGTTCTTGATGTGGTATGCTGACTTGGCAAGACAAGTCATCATTTTACTTTTAACAAATAAAAGATAGTGACCTATATCAAGTATTTGGAAAGTTTAAGGAAAACATGTTAAGTTTTTTAAACAGGAAACATTTAAGTCTAATGATTTAAAATTTGGAGGGACTTAAGTCTAGATTACTCCTACTTATATTATAAGAGAAACAAAATCTAGAACGGAATGAGATCATGATAACTTTCCACAAATTTTCACAACCCAAAATTGTTTGGATTAGAACATTTTCTGAAATATGTATATTGTATAATTAAAAGATCATTATCGTAATAATGATCATGGATTCTATCTAACCAAACAGAAAGTTTTATAACATTGCAGTAACTTTTTTGTTAATTATTTTAATGTTAATTCACAGCACACATTGACAGTTCATAAAAACTAATGACTTAATTGAACCAACCAAATTAACCAAATCACCAGATAAAAAGGATTCCTTTGCATAAATTAGCAGATTAAAAAAAAAAAAAACAAACTAAATTATATATTGCGATATTTTTACAAAAAAACTAGATTGATATCAATATTGATCATAAACGACATAAATATACTAATATTGTAGTGATTGTTTAACTAAAATGTCTCCTCCTAAGTACTAAACTATATTGTTCAATTCTAATGTGGAGATGAAGAATCCATCCACATCACGATCGATTACAACAACTGAAAACAAAATAGTAATAGTAATTAGATGATAGATCAGAGTTCCCGAACTTTCCGATTTACGACCACTAGTTGATTATAGATATCCGCGTCCATTGTATCCGTGATTGAATGTATTATGTGGAAGAGGTGGAGGAGGAACACGAAGAGGAAGAGGAGGAGAAGGAAAAGGAAGATCAAAAGGCATAGGCATAGACATAGACATGTTCATGTTCATCAGATCTCCATTAAACCCACCAAAATGATTCATTGACATGTCATGAATAAAATTATTACTATCATGGTTCATAAACCCTTGAGGATTACTTGAACTACTACCTCCTCGAAAAAACTCAAGACAGGGGATATTAAGGTTTGAAGTAGTGCTTTGGGACATAGCCTTATCAGCCTGCTTTGTCACATTCCTCTTCAGCTCTTCGAGTGAAGCCTTAAGCTGCTCAAGCTGAGCGTAATCAAGCTCATCAGTCGGATTCTCCCACCAACACTGGCTCTGGCTCGCCTTCATGTGCCGAGCCAACTCTTCTCCCCTCTTCTTCTCAGCCTCTAGCTCGTTCATCACTTGAGTCAATTCTGCATTGAGCTCTCTAAGATTTGCATTTCTATGAGCTTCAATGAGTTGCATGGTTCCGTCATTTGGGTCTTGTGGACCTGAGCTTCGGCTCAAAAAACGCTCAATGAGTGTCTCAACACACGGGTGCCCGAAAGAGAAGACTTTCCGGCCCGGTGAAAAAACAATTAGGCCTATCTCGGCCCCACATAAGGTTGCAAGCTCACTAGCTTTCTTGAAAAGCCCAGCTCGTCTTTTTGAGAATGTTACTTGAAGGTTGCTCTCATTTGGCATTTTCACCATCTCGACCTTTTGACGACCTTTGGTTTTCCTCACCATGGCTAAAGCAAAAACAATGAAAAAAAGAACTGGCTAATCAAATTCAATAATATTAGAATATGTTGAAGAGATGAAGATGGAAGGAATTGGTGGGATGAGGGGGTTTTTATAGTGTTTTCTTGTTTTTTTCTTCCACCCAGTGGGGTTTTGATTTCTTAGAGTTGTCATGACATTAATATGATTTTTTTTTTTTGGGCAAAAAATGTTATTTATGAATTTGGTTGTCAAATTTGTTTACTTGTTTGTTACATGTAATTAATGAGATACTACATTTGGATAACTAATTAAGAATATATATCTTTTATAAAACTAGACAGTAAATTACACCTAAAGCCGGCACAGTCAATCGGTACCAACAATTTTACATCCAATAGAACAATGTCATATATATCGATATGGAAATATTTGATACGTGAAACCGTGAATTGTCAAAAATGTTAATTTAGGATCCTTTTGATCTCAATACTTATGCATAGTGAAACTTATATTGAATGATAATAAAAGAATTGGGTGTTACAAAAATGTATAATTAGTAGGTCTCATTTGTGGGTAGTGAGTTGTGATGAGTAGGCAAATGTAATATCCAAATGAATTCACTGAGTAAATATCATATTAATAATCCTCGGATTGAAGCCATTAAAACATTAGACCTACCTTGTTATATTGTCTTTGATAAAGAGATTATAGGGTTTCCATTTTCTTTTCTTTTTTTTTTTTGGTTCTTATTCATGAAGAAAATCATGCGAATAGCTTTCATGAAATTAAAGAAAAATAATGATAATAATAAGTTTGATTAGTAGGCAATTCAATCTTGTTATGAGAAAGGGTTCCTTTTAATTATTATTATAGCTTTTATATATATATATATCGGACCTAATAATGTGTTTTCATTCTATTTTACGAAATAAAATTAAATATTATTCTTTAATTGAACTTTCAAAGATCCTAAAGTTTTTTAGATTGTGTAACGAGGTCGGCTCGACATGGTTTGTGGCCGAGACGAATTGAAAACTGAGGCTTTTATATATATATATTTAAAAAGAAGTGATAAATGTTTTTATATTTTCCGGTAGTGACCTGAATTCAGAAATTCTTAAAATCAACTTGAACGATCATTTATTATCTTATATTTCTCTTCAACAAAAATTATAATATGTATTATTTTTTAGTTCAATCTATAAACTATGGGAAGCAGCATTAGAACTTATCAATTATACCATACAAATAAGGGTATTATGACAATTAAACTGAATGCGTTCTAAAATTTTTTAACAATTTTCCTTAAGAAATAAATAATAATTATTATCAACATAGTGTAAACAGTAATTATAGTGTTTTTTGACTTCTAATTAGAGTTTATAATTAGAAGGCATTTAGTTTATGAACTTGCATGATCAACCAAACCCGCTCATTTTGCTAAGAATACTCTAAGCCGGTCTAGAGTTTTATTGAATAGTCTAAGAATACTCAAAATTCCACGATTTTGGTTAAAGCTGAAAATGAAAACGGATCTTTAGAAATTGAATCTGGTGTATCGGAAGTGATCTTAAGATCCAACACAACAACTGAGAATAAGAAAGAAATTATCGTGAATGAGGATTCTGACAGTATTGATGACTCGAGCAGGACAGATGATGAGTCTAATGAATCTGAAGAAGGGCCCTAGAATGTAGTTCAAGATGACCCGATTGATTCCTGGGATTTACATGCTACAGAAGATGTGAAACGTGATCATGTGGATCTTGATACGTTACCGGATATTAGAACAGATGTTGATAATAATAGTATGGAAGAAAGTGTAGCTGAATGATAGAATTTGATCAAAATGGTTAGGTTCTTCTTGAATGCAAAAGGATATTGTTTTATTACTCTACTACCAAGCCTTTGATTTGTATAATTAATTAATTTTATAAAATCTTGTTACACTCCTTGACTATCTTTTCTGAAATTTCATTCTGGATTCATGTTGTTAGTTGATGCATGGAAGAGGTGATAAGCTTACACTTTTAACAAGGGTTTTGAAACATTATAGACAACAAAGGGCTTTTTACCTATAGTTAGATTATTCATTTTTATGTCATGTATAATTAAAAACATCCTTATCATAATAATGATCATGGATTCTATATATCTAGCCAGATATACACTTTTGCAACATTGCAGTAACTTTTTTGTTAATTACTTTAATGTTAATGCACAACACACATTGACAGTTCATACAAACTAATGACTTAATTGAACCAAACAAACCAAATCATTAGATTGATATCGTTTAACTAAAATGGATTCTCCTAAGTACTAAACTATACTGTTCAATACTAATGTGGAGATGAAGAATCCATCACGATCGAATGAAACAACTTATAACAAAATAGTAATAGTAATTAGATGATAAAGAGTTCCCGAACTTCCCAATTTTTAATGACAAGTTGGTCAGAAATACTCACGTCCATTATATCCAGGATTGAATGTATTAGCTAGAGGAAGGAGAGGAGGAGGAGGAGCAGCAGGAAGAGAATGCAGAGGTATAGGCATAGGCATGGACATGTTTGTGTTAATCAGATCTCCATTAAATCCACCAAAATGATTCGTTGACATGTCATGAATAATATTATTATTATCTTTGTTCATAAACCCTTGAGGAGCACTTGAACTACTCCCTCTTCCGAAAAACTCCAGATGAAGGATATTAGGGTTTGGAGTATTACTTTGAGACATAACCTTCTCAACCTGCTTTTTCACATTCCTCTTCAACTCTACGAGTGAAGTCTTAAGCTGCACAAGTTGAGCATTTTCAAGCTCATCGATCGGATTCTCCCACCAATTATGGCTCCGGCTCGCCTTCATGTGTCGAGCTAGCTCTTCCCCCCTCTTCCTCTCAGCCTCTAGCTCGTTCATCACTTGAGTCAATTGTGCATTGAGCTCTCTAAGATTTATATTTCTATGAGCTTCAATGAGGTGCATGGTCCCATCGTTTGGGTCTTGTGGACCCGGGCTTCGGATTAAGAAACGTTCGATGAGTGTCTCAACACACGGGTGCCCGAAAGAGAAGACTTTACGACCTGGTGAAAAAACGATTAGGCTTATCTCAACCCCACATAACGTTGCTAGCTCACTAGCTTTCTTAAAAAGCCCGATGCGTCTTTTCGAGAATGTTACTTGAAGGTTGCTCTCGTTTGGCATTTTCACCATCTCAACCTTTTGACGGCCTTTAGTTTTCCTCACCATGGCTAAAGCGCAAAAATGAAAAGGAAGATTTGGCTAATCAAATCCAACAATATTGGAATATATTGCAGAGATGAAGATGGAAAGAAATGGTGGGGTGAGGGGGGTTTTTATAGTGGTTTTTTTTTTTTTTCCTTCAATGTAGTGTGGTTTTAAATTCTTGAGTTGTCATGATATTATTACGAATTCTTTTTTTTCTCTCTTTTTTGGCCAAAAATATAATTATGAATTTGGTTGTCAAATTTGTTTTCTTGTTTGTATGTAATTAATGAGATGTTACATTTGGATTACCAAGAATATATTTCACAAACAATTTAGTTAATTTGTGAACACTCGGCAGTAAATTACATCTAAAGTCGGCCCGGTTGACCGGTACCCGGCATTCTTACATTGTGGACACTTGAGATCCAGATCGGGAACTAATCGAGTGTTAATAATTATGATATTTTAGACTAACTTAAATATTTCCGAGAATACCTATAAAAAAAAATAATAAAGTTATTATCAATATGGGAATATTTTATAGATAAATATTTGTCAAAAATGTTAATTTAGGAGTCTTTTGATCTCAATATTGTCAAAAATGTTAATTGGGTGTTACAAAAATGTATAATTAGTAGGTTTCTCATTTATGGGTAGTGAGTTGTGATGAGTAGGAAAATGTAATAATATAATGAATTCAGTGAGTAAATATCTTATTAGTAGACCTTGGATTGAAGACAATTAAACATAAGACTTGCCTTGTTATTGTCTTCGATTTGGAGTTTATAGCGTTTCCATGTTCCCCCCCCCCCCCCCCCTTCCTTATTAATGAAGAAAATCATACAAATATAAACGTTTGAAACATACATTAAATAAAACAAAACAAAGTTTGATTAGTAGGCAATTATTTGTGTGTTATAGAAATATCTATTGGACAATCTTATTTCAGAGACAGCGAGGTTTGAGAAAGAAAGCAAGTCATCGGCGAGTGATGAAAGGTGAAATATCTTAGCTGTTTAAGCTTGGAGATGTATTATTACTTTCCTTTTTTGCCCTTGGACGCCTAGAAGTGAACGTTTCTAAGGGGTTTTTTTTTTGTAGTAATTTAAGATTTTTTTTATTTAAAATTAAATATTTAATATATATAATAAAATCTCAATAAATTAATATTTTTAAAATTAAGAAAATTTATTAAGTTAGCAAAAAATTGAAAAAATTAATAATTTAATAATTTATTGATTATTAATATTTTATTAATTTATTAAGATATTAAGATATTTATAATTTATCAAGCTTATTTAATAGTTAATTCAATATGAAAATTAACATTAGGCAAGTATAGAAGGAAGGTTCACTATATCTCAAGTAATGCAATTCTCGAATTCAAGCAATGGATTAAAAAAATTAGAAATAAGATCTAAATTAATGTTAATTTCAAGAACAAAAAATTAATAATTTAGTTATATTTTTTATATAATTGAATCATAAGTATTATATAAATAAAAATATTAATTTATATATTATTGAAACCTATTTGAATTTTTTACAAAACATTATTTTATAAATTTAACGAATTATTTATTTAACATGTGATTTTCAAATCAGGACTAATCAAAAATATTAATATTTAAATAAAATTATTAATATATATATATATATATATAATTTTTTTTAAAAATAAATATGGACCCTCTTAAAATAGGAGGCCTAGGTGATCGATTAGAGCCAGGGCCGGCTTTGGTGTTACCGGTCCTCATCTCAACTTTCTTAATTCTGGTATTGATTCAAATCACTAGTATTGATTTGGTATTGGTATTGGTATTGGTATTGGTATTGGTATTGGTATTGGTATTGGTATTGGTATTGGTATTGGTATTGGTATTGGTATTGGTATTGGTATTGGTATTGGTATTGGTATTGGTATTGGTATTGGTATTGGTATTGGTATTGGTATTGGTATTGGTATTGGTATTGGTATTGGTATTGGTATTGGTATTGGTATTGGTATTGGTATTGGTATTGGTATTGGTATTGGTATTGGTATTGGTATTGGTATTGGTATTGGTATTGGTATTGGTATTGGTATTGGTATTGGTATTGGTATTGGTATTGGTATTGGTATTGGTATTGGTATTGGTATTGGTATTGGTATTGGTATTGGTATTGGTATATATTATATGATTTGTTCGAATATGAAGTTGAATTTGATAACGATCTTGCACCATATATTAATCACAAACTAAATTCAAACAAAGAATGGAACGAGATAACGATCATGCACCATTTATTGATAACAAACTAAACTCGAACAAAGAATGGAATGAGATATAACGATCATGCAACATTCATAACCACAGACTAAACTCGAACAAAGAATGGAGGCAGAAAAAGATCATGTACCATTTATTAACAGTAATAGAGAACGGGAAAGGAAGAAAAAAGTAGTTAATAATGTTGTAATCGGTTGAAAATTAAGAATTCAATCGTTATGTGTATGTATATTGAGATTCCTATTATTGGGTGGGAAATGATAACTCCTTGAGTTGTTGTGGATCAACTTCGGATGGAGCTCGAGTGAGGGCGCATTGAGCCGTCGTCGTTTTAGGGAAAGGTATGACATCCCGAATCGAATTAGCACCCGCTAATAACATTACTAATCGATCCAACCCATAAGCAATACCACCTGCATTTCGAAAAGGTTATTAGCATATGTTAAACCCTCAACAACTAGAAAATGATGTTTACATCACACTCGTTTACCTTGCAATCTATCAAATTACTGTTTACATAAGCGTAAGAAAACCCCGATTTTAATATAATTTAACATAATTTAACAGTTATCCCAGTTTACAAACTCTTGGACAATTATTTTGACAGAATAATCTAATTTCAGAAATCCAATTCTAAAACTAGTAAGGCGGGAGTTAAATACCATGGGGAGGAGCACCCATGTCTAATGCTTCCAAAAGAAACCCAAACTTTGCTTCAGCCTGTAAACAGTAGTACATAACAAACATTATTTGCGGAAAATGACATCATATTGCTATCTTCAATGAGTTCAATCACTAGTGGAAAATGGTGTTCATTAGGATTTGTTCTGTGCTTTGCATATCAAGCATTCACTTGGCTCCTGTTTTGAAACTCCAGTTTGGGGCCACCAGAAAGTAAAAAATAAAAATAAAAAAATCGAGTGACGGGTCTAATCACCTGTTCAGGTGAGATACCAACAATCTCCAAGACCTTCTGCTGGATCTCTCGTTTATAAATTCTCAAGCTTCCACCACCGATCTGACAGAAAAATAGGTGAAAAGAAACATAGAAAACAGGTTTGGCTGGAGACAAAATATCAGATAATAAAAATATTTAAAATTCAAAATCATATCAAATTACAATGATGATGGTAATTAAGTGTTTGAACAAATAGATTTACCTCCACACCATTGTAAACCATGTCATAAGCTAAGGCACGGGCAGATGAAAGATCATTCATGTCTTCAGGGTTTGGAGCTGTAAATGGATGATGCAGGGCCTGCAAATTACGTTTATGGTTATTATTTTAGTACATCAAAAAAGAAAAAAAGAAGTTAATTAATGGAAAAGTAAAACAGACCTCCAGTCTCTGCTCAGAACCATTCCACTCAAACATCGGAAAATCAGTTACCCACAGAATTGAATGCCTGGACTATAAATTATCAGACAATAAGATGAAGCATTAGGGACCAAAAAGATAACCATAATTAAGTCTGATGTATAATTAGAAGGCATTTAGTTTATGAACTTACATGATCAACCAAACCCAGCTCATTAGCTAAGAACACTCTAAGCCGGTCTAGAGTTTTATTGACCGATACATGATGACCCACAGCAAACAAGATAAGATCACCTGGCCCACCACAACATCTTCTCAAAAGTTTGTCTCTGCTTGTAGGATCCAAGGTTGATACTAGAGCGGGAATCCCTTCAATCCCACCTGAAACAATATCTTATCCATATCAAGAGAGAAGACCAAATATGAACATACATCGCATTCATATTTTATAAGCAACAACCAAAAAGAACCCCAAGTTTTACCATCATCCAAGACTTTGAGGAAAGGTAAACCCTTGGCTCCGGATTTGTAGGCTTCATTATAAATGTCACCTTTCTTAAGAGCCGTGTTTGAATACTTTTTAGCACCAGATGGAACACAGATCACTTTGATAACTCCTCCGCTTTTCAATGTATCTGCAAAAAACCTGAAGGAGGTATCTGCAAATATATCAGATACCTGCACCTCCAAAGAAAAAACCAATCAATAGTCTTTATTTGAAAACTTTATCAAATAGTGATGTCGCCCTATAAAAAGATGCTAGAAGCTACACAAAATTCCATGAGGATGTTGAATTTCTCTTTTTCATTCCTCATCATTATGTTATAAGAGTAAAAGAGAAACCAATTTATAAATATATATATTGAACTGAATCTTTATGATTGCGAAATGATTACATCTTGTAACTCCAGATCGAATCTTGTGTCTGGTCTGTCTGAACCATACCGACTCATTGCTTCAGCATAGGTAAGCCTTGGAAAAGGATTAGGTAATTGGACCCCTTTGATTTCCAGAAAAACCTACAAATTAGAATAAGTAAAGAGTAGAGTTAGATTCCGTTATATTGACAAATTCTGGCCTATCTGCACCCTGTTAAAAAGACACCTCAGGCAAGTAATGATTACCTTTCTAATTAAATCTTCATTAAGCCTCAGCATGTCCTCCAACGTAGTAAATGACAATTCAATATCAAGCTGAGTGAACTCTGGTTGTCTATCTGCCCTTAGGTCTTCATATCTAAAACATCTGCATAGATAGCAGCAGAGTAAACAAAGTTTCAACGTTTTTTTTTTTTAATAGAAAAAGTAGAAAACACCTATCTAATTCAAGTTCAAAAATCCCATCACTGTTTTTTCCATATGTGTCTCAAGGAAAATTTTAATTAAAGAAAAATAAAAGATAAGAAAAGTAATGCATACCTTGCTACTTGATAATATTTATCAAAACCAGAGACCATTAACATTTGCTTAAAAAGTTGGGGACTTTGAGGCAATGCCTAGAATGTTCCTGGCTTCAAAAAACAAACACTCAATTATCAGAGCCACAAGGCATGTCAAAAATATGTGTATATATCAGAGTTTTACATTGAATATCAAATTTATAAAACATTTACATTATTCATGTACTTCGAATTGATCAGTCAAATCCTCTAGTAATATTGCATCGAAAGAAGAGAGAGAGAGAATATGAAACACCAAATTATATGAGGATAGACGGGTACCTGAACTCTGGAGGGCACCAGATAATCTCGCGCACCTTCCGGAGTAGATCTAGAAAGTATTGGGGTCTCAATCTACACCTTATAATTATTAAAAAGTCAGCATCAAAAGATCATATGACTTGTGATACCACTGCAATTGTGGAAAAACAGTACAAGTTCAATATAGAGTGGCAAGAGCTAAAAAGAAAATCAACAATTCACAGAATAGTACCTCCACAAAACCATGTACGTCCTCTAAATATCTTCGAATGAACTTCACCACTTTATGCCTCAATATTATGTTAAAAGTCATTTGCTGCCTCCTTAGATCAAGGCATCGATATCTAAGCACAAAGATATCTCAAGCCATTTTAATCAAAACTTTAAGAAAGAGGCATAATCTCAAGACTAAAATGAAGAATGCATTTTAAATACTAATTATTTTGTGATTAAACCTTCTTAAGGCTCGACTAACAAGAAAATAGTCAAGAGTACATTGCACTATGATTTCTGGAAACTCAGAGGAAGGTTTTTAATTCACAGTCAATTACCTCAAACGAATCTCCTCTTTAACAGAATCTTTTGACTCATCCACAGTGGTAACTAAAAATGGCAACTTTGATTTCACGGCATTCAATACTTCAGCATGCTCTGCAGCAAGCTGAAACACAAATGAAAAACCATGCGATTGGAATAGAACAAGATCAGGAAGAAAAACAAAAAGCAAAAAGCAAAAAATGAAAATGAAAACAAACAAACAGGTCCCCAAAAGAGAGGTCAACTTTGGATAATAAATACCTGTAATAATTACCTTCATATGATAACAAAAATACTTCCAAGTTTAAAGTTTTACAAGTATAGAAACCTGTAGTTCTTAAGATTTGGAGCAAGGGAACCACCCAATATTAAAAAATAAATAAATAAAAAATATATTTAAAAATAAAAAAATACTTTAATTCTCCAATTTGCTACTACAAACACACCGAACAGATTTAACATGAACTCAGTCAAATTTGAAGAAATCGTCAGCAGAAAGTAATGATAAATATACCTCAATAGTGCCGGTTTTCATTTTCTTGTTAATGGAATCTTCCGGCCTAGACTGTATAATGCCTTCCACAGCAACCACATACTCGAGCCTCAAGTCCTTAATGATTGAGTGGGCATCTGGAAATTTGTCCGGCAGCGTAGCAACCTGATTAACAAGTATTTGAAGTTATATTCAAGGAAAAACCAAAAAATAAAAAATAAACAAACAAACAAACAAAACAAAACAAACTGGTACATTAGAAACGTCAACAATCAGAAAATACTCATGTTTGGAATTTTTTTTCAAAAGTAAGGAATCCCATATCTTTGTAGTTATGCCCAGTGTTATTCGTTTTTACTGTGATTCTATACAATAAAATTCAAATTGAACTAATTCACCATAAACTTTAGTCTAAAGAAATAGAATTGAAATTAGAAGTAAAATCAATTCAATGAATTCTTCCATAGACAGATTGTACAAAGTTTTCAGATGTGAAGCTTTTTCCATCCACCAAAAGAAAAAGCACAGAAATTTGAGGAAGAAAGAATCTGAATAACAACCTGAACAATGCCGGTATGGTCTCTTAGATTGAGAAAAGTAAGGCCACCATGGATCCTATGAAGAGCGACCCAGCCACAGAGTCGGACCCGTTTACCCACGTCATCATTCGACAATTCGCCGCAGAACCGAGTTCGACTAACCCATTGAAGAGAGTCGCTGAACGGATGTGACGCTGCTGGGTTTGAATTCGGAGTGAGAGTTTCAGTGGAGGAAGAAGAGGAAGAAGAAGAATGTTGTGTTGAAGCAGCAATGGAGAAAGCTGCTTTTGGGGTTCTGAGAAGTGATTTTGGGAAGTGGGGTTTGAGAAAAGTTAGGTGGTGAAGGGGAAATTTGTGAGGTTTTGAGCGGATCGATATGACAGGGAAAGCTCTCAGCAGTAGAGCCATAGTGAGGAGAGAGAGAGAGACAGAGGTGCTGGCTTTGAACCCTTAGTTGAGGGAGAGGGAGAGGGAGAGAGAACAGGGTTTAAGGCATCAGAGCACGGGGCTGCTCACGTGATCGATAACCAGTCATGTGCAATGGTGGTAATGCAACCTTAAAATAGTGGGCCAAATAAAATGGTTCCCACCCCTTGATTGGGCCAATGACTTGTAACAAGGCCTACAACCATGCACTCTGGGCCTAATGGGTCTTTATGTAATCCCATTTAATCTCATCCACACATTTCTAATCCCTATTTTGTTTCAAAATAAGTCGACCGCGTGGCTCAAAATTAGCCGTTGGATTAAAACTGGATGGATGAGATTAAGTGAATATATAATCGGCATGGAACGTTGAAGACATTGAATCCGAAATCCACTCTTTCATGCATGCATGTTGTTTAGTTTGTGTTGTGGACTTGTTAATGGTCGCTGTGTTGTTGTTACGGGAGCTGTATTATAAGTAAATAAAAGTCAATTTAATTATAAATAACTATGGTGAATTAGAATAGATTCATTACTTAAATTAAAATACTTATTTTTATCTCTCTTCATTTGATATGGATGTCCAATTCAAAATTCAAAGCATCAAATTTTCGTACATCTATTTGGTTGATTTTTTTTTTTAAGAAAACGAATGGATTCATAAACTCATATATACTTAAATGTACAGACCAAATTTTAAATAGAAAAAATACACTCATTAGAATTTTAAAATTACACTAAAAATACTAACTGGTAAATCAAGTAGAAACCTTGTAACTGTGTGTATTTTTTCATGACTAGAATGCCAACTTTGGATCGTGATAGCCTTCTCAACAATATTTTTTTTCAATCTTGAAATGGTCTTCTCAAAAGATAGTCTATCACAAAAGTACTTTTTGATCCTTGGCAGGTTAGCTGTGACGAACAAAATGAATATCTTGATATTATTTTTTTTCCCTTGAATCATGATGATCGCCTTAATTAAGTATACAAGAGTCATATTGATAATATCGTCATCATCTTCATGCCAAATGTTCCTAAAAAAAACTCTCCAAACTTTGAAGCTAAGACAATATTTTTCATCAAGATGCTTGTTCAACAAGCGGTTATCTATGCCCAAGTGATCGATCTCGTGTTGCTCTTAAAATCATAACACTTCAACCTCGTCACTTAAGTAAATTTCCTCAAATGAACTAAATACGCTTATCACCGACTAAAAACCACACATCATTATTCTTCTTGTAATAGGCTCTTTACAAGATAAAACTATTTAGGAGTTGGCCAAAGTTGGTAAGTTTTGGATCCACGTCAAGTAAGTAACTCAAATATGTAGACCTCAAAACAGCCACTTGTTTTGGGATAAACTTCTCTTTTATATTAGCAACAATTTTATCTAATTTGAAAATCATGGAAATACAGGCTTTGTCGTAAAGATATTAAGTAATAATGGGTCTAAGAATACAATTCCTTACCATTTCTCCCCTCTGAAAATAAACACAAACACAACCTAATTAATATTAATACAAACAATTATAAGCTAAAAAAAATATAAAAAGAATAAATAACTTTTAGATAACCATCGAGCAATCGGAAAAAATTGACATAATGTATAGTTTTCTATTTTCCTTAAGAAGTTTTGACTTGTCATCTCGATTGCCTCAGATGAAGAAAGTGTTTCTTTCTAAATGTTTTCTGAATTTTTTTTTAGAATAACCTTCGGTGTGGAGGGAGAAAGAAGGAAGATAAAATAGTTTTTGATTTCTTTTGTTTTTTGTTTTTTTTTTTCAAAAATCATTAAGAGTATGTTGTCTTTTTTTATATATTTATTATATATATATATTTAATCGAAAAAAGTGAATTACACTTGCAAAGAAATTTTGAAGTGAGTTCAATTTTTAAACACATTTTTTGGTGGATCAATTTTCCTTTTAACGGTTACATGATATCGTCTCTACATCTTTCAAATGAAAAAAGCAAATATGATCCGACGGCTCCAGGCTCATCATTTCCCTTTTGACTTTTTTTTTTTTTAATTCCTTCTACGTCCGCCCTAGCCAACGGTCAAAAACAATCGGTTTAAATTCCCAAATCCTCCCAGTTCGAAAACTAGCCGTTACATTTTCACTGATCAAAATTTGCTCTCAAGATTCTCTCTCTCTCTCTAAATTTCTCACTCTCTCGTTTCATAGATTCTGATTCTGAAACATCAATTTGTTAATTAATTTCTTCAACCAAAGAACCTTAAAATGGCTGCTCCTCCGCCTTCAAGCAAGCCCTCTTCTTCTTCACCAATTTCAAGCAGAACGACAATAAACCCTATTTCTCGAAAGTCAGAAATTAACAATCCAATCAGGAGGAGTTTAACTGGAAATCCATTTTCGTCGAAGCCTTCTATTTCTGCATCTCCAAGGGGCTTTATCAACCCTAACACTCCTGCTAATAGTCCATCAGGTTTAACGATCTTTCTTTACTCCTACTAAATCTATTTTACCTTCTTTATTTTCTTTCCTTACGTGATTAGTTGCCGAGAAAGTGCGGAAGAAATATTAGGGACTGACCTAAAAACCTACTATGACGATACTAAAAAGATTTAAAATGAAAATTTTTCTTTTTCTGGCTTGCCTTTCCAAGAAACCAGTCCAATTTCGTTGTTAGTCGCTTTTGATTTGAAATTGCATGAAAATTTCACGAGAAAATTTATCAGCCTGCTGAAATTTAGGGTTTATACATTCCGATTCTGCTTCTTTATCAACCGGTTTGTTGTGAGTTGTAGATTATCCAAGAAGAAACTCCATGGGCAGAGAAAGCCTACCTTTTTCCTTGTGGGATTGCGAGGACAAAGAGAACGGAAAGGACCAGAATATGAAATCGGCAAAAGCAACTCGATCTCCATCAGTGTTGAAGGGCACGAAGAACTTCATGTCTCCAACAATCTCAGCTGCTTCTAAGATATCTCCTTCTCCAAAGAAAAAGATTCTTTCCGAGAGGAACGAGCCGGTTCGGACTTCTCTCTCCTTTTCCGACCTAAAATGCCCTTCACTCAACTCGGTGAATCCTCAAGAATCAGAAACGGTAAATGATTTAAAGCCCGATTCTGATACAAATCACAAATCGGTAGAAGGCTCAGATTTGAAAACTCCTTCAGTTTCAAAAGCTTCTAAAACCGTTAGATTTGTCGAACCGTTAGATAATGAAGAACATTTTGAACTAAAATGCCCTTCACTCAACTCAGTGAATCCTCAAGAATCAGAAACGGTAAATGATTTAAAGCCAGATTCTGATACAAATCACAAATCGGTAGAAGCCTCAGATTTGAAAACTCCTTCGGTTTCAAAAGCTTCTAAAACCGTAAGATTTGTCGAACCTGAAATAATTTTGAACTATGAGAATGGTTTGGAGAATGATAATGAAGAGCATGATTGTGTTAATCTCGACCCAAGTTTTAAGATTAGTCCTCCTTTATCATCATTTCCTATTTTAGCACCACTTGATGCAGATCCATCATTGCCTCCGTATGACCCGAAAACCAATTATCTGTCCCCTAGGCCTCAGTTTCTTCATTACAGACCTAACCCCAGAATTGAACATTACCTTAGTATGGAAGCAGATGGGAAGAGATTAGAAGACAGCTTTGTCACAGGGAACCTTTCAGACACTGATGTTACTGAAGAAACCCAGTCTGATGAATCATCCCGGAAAGAATCTGATGAGGATTCTTCAGTTGAAACTTCAAAAGAAGTAAATGAAGAGCAAGAAGAAAAGCCAACAGAGGCGTCATCTTCAGAATTACTAGATGGTGTTGTTTCTTCATGCGAAACTATGAAGGAAGATGGTCGAGTAGAAGAGGTTGAAATTCTTGAACCGAATCTCATTACAGTTGAGAAGGAGAACGTACAGAAAGGGGCTACTGCTCCTAAAAAGCCTCATTTTTTCATGAGGCACAACTTCACTAGCTTGCTTTTGATCTTATTTGTTACTGGATTTTCTATTGCAATCCATAACTCCTCAGGATTTGATCCCAACATGTATTATGATGGCTCGGTGCAGATCAATCCCTATGAAATTTATGAATTTGCAAAAGCGAATTATGATGGGTTGGTTCAAAATTTCAGGGACTGGTCTGCTAACTCAATCAATTTCCTTTCTGAGGTAATTTTCCATTTCCAAGAAGCACACAACTCAGGCCAGGGCCCACTGCTGTATTTCAACTTGACTGCATTGCACAATGACATAACAGGCACTAGAGACTTTGTATTTGATCAGATAAGTGAAGTGATAGAAGAAGAAGGGTATGATTTGAATGTACTAGAACCCGTGAAGGAACTTGCTGTTGAAAATATTGCAGTTCCAGAAGATGAGGGTCGGTTCGAGTTTGAACCAGACAATGATGAAACTAAGGAAGTTTCGGAAAGAAAGGAAGATTTGGAGCATGAAGAAGAAGAGGAAGAAGATGGAAGGTCTGAAGAGGCTTCAGAACATAATGCTCCGGAAATTGAGGAAGTTAAGCCGGCCTCTTCTCTGCTCGAGGTGGTGGCTTATGAAAATAAGTTACTAGCAGTACAAGACTTCAAAGTATTTGATACTGCGACTACTATTGATGATCCTGAAGAGGCTTCAGAACATAATGCTCCGGAAATTGAGGAAGTTAAACCGGCTTCCTCTTCTCAACTGGAGTTGATGGCTGATGAAAATAAGTTAGTAGCAGCACAAGGCTTCGAAGTATATGATACTGTGACTACTATTAATGATCATATTATCGAGCAGCAAAATTTTGAAACAGAATTTTTAGATCAAGATCAGTCAGTCCTAGCAACAGAATCTGACAAGATTCAACTTGATGTCAATGATGCTAATATCGAGCTTAGCAGCAATACAGAAGAAGAATCAGAAAGTTTGGAATCTGAATTCCTGGTTGGAGTGAATCCTTCAAGTGAAGAAAAATCAGTTGTTTCAGCCATTGCCCTAATAGCAACTCTACCTCTAATTATAGCTACAATCTTCATATTTGCAAGGAGAGGTCAGAAAAGCACGGGAAGAACAAGTTCAAATTCTGTCATTGTTGAGGAGCAGAAGAAAAAGGATTTCAGTCCAATTTCGGTTAGCACATTCATGGAGAGGAGATCATCAAGGAATTTCCCAACTGAAGTGGACATGGGAGGAGAATCTTGCCCTTCTGAAATGAGCAGCTTTTCATCTTATAATAGCAAGAAGGAACTTAAGGGAACAGACGAAGCACAGAGCCATGAGATGAAACAGAGGAAGAATTATTACAGGAGAGAATCCTTAGCTTCTTCCATGGACAACTCTATGTCTACTGCATCGCCATCTTACGGAAGTTTCACTACTTACGAGAAAACCCAAATCAAGAAAGTGAGTGTCTATAAGGTAACAGTTATCTACTAATTATTCACATTTGTTCTTAATTTCAAAGTATAAAATCTGGCATTTGGGTTTTTGCAGGGTGAAGAAGAGATGATTACTCCAGTCAGGCGCTCGAGCAGAATCCGAAAGCAAGTCACTTCTCCTTGATTTTATGTCGTTAGAAGTGTATCTGTGTTTGTTGCTGCACAATGAGTTTTAGTTGGTTGGGATTAGACTCTTTTGGGTTTGGGAGATGCATAGACACTCTGTTATTGTGTGATTCTTGTTATTAGTTTGCATTTTTCTGTGCATTCAAATTTCATATTGCCCAATACAAATGAGGAAGAAGAAGAAGGCGCCAGTTAGGCCTCATTACTCATACTAAATCAAGAACTAGAATAGAATGACCTACTATATACTGTGTACAGTTTTGGAAGTTCACTTCTTTGCACTTTATATTCAAAACCAACTGTGTAAGAAGTAATTACACATTTCTCTATTGATTTGTTGAGAGTGTGAAGTGAAGGGCTGTATATTGTTGCAGAAATGGGTTGATGCACAAAAAAATGTGAGTCAAGAATGTTAAAACACCAGATAATAATAATCCCTGTCCAGAAAACAGAAACAAATACTGAAACGATTGGCTCGGATTGAAACGGGGACCTTTTTGACGCGCTATGTAGTAGTGATGACTCGAGAAAAGTAATTCCCCCTACCAATTTGGAACTACAGAGAGGGTCAAAACTTTATATTCGTGTGTTGTGTGTTCTTCATGAATTTCCCATGAAATCTTTTTGTTTCACTTTATTTCCATAGATTCACTGGAAAATAGTAGATGTCGATGATGCAAAAAACGTTTTTCTGGTCCCATATTCCCGTATCATATCATATCAATATTGAAGAGCTAAAGACCCTACTGTGAAGCATGAAAGGATTAGTATCCACTCCTTCAGAAAGAAAGCACCACTAACTGAGCAAAAAGAATTCAGATTCATAGCATGCCGACCGTGCCTTGATTTTCATTTTCAATAATTCATTTCTAATACGAAATTTTGGTAGGTTAATCGTATAAAGAGATACAAAATGATAGTTTTTCTTAGTCTTTGCTTAAAGCTCTAGAATAGGTACAAAATGACTTATATACCATACAAAGTTACAAAGTTACAAACTATAAGTATATAATGATCTAATATATCATTAATGTTTCAATCCTCGAAATAGTCTACACCATCACTATCATCTTCTGTTATCACGCCATATCGCCATTATCGTCTCTACCATTTCTCCATATAACCTACTATACAAGCCAATAATATTCACATTACATTCAAACATGTAAATTTCGTAACAATATCTTTTACAAAAGAAACACTTTATTTAATTTAGAATTAAAAATTTATAAATATATATATATAATATCGATTTATTTTAATTTTATATATTAATTTTATATCGCTATGATTGAAAGCCGTCCAAATTTAGAGCAAAACATGTGGCAGATAAAACGAAACGTCTACGCCTTCTCATCCAGACATCCACACGTCACTGACTCACTGCCTCTCCCTTCCTCCAGCCGTAAGCGGTAAGCTCCGTGTTCTAGCCACAAACCAAACACTACCCGGTTCACGTTAGTCGTCAAGAACTATTCTACGTTACAATGCGCAGACAGCGTAAACTTTGTTATCTGGCAACCGGCAGTTGGGCACCACCCCCTTGTCTGTTCCTGCATGATAAAAAAACCTGTCTGTCTCTCTCTCTCTCTAAATTATATAAAAACAAAAAATTAGAAAAATATTTTCTTGACTTTTTTTGTTCTCTATTTCTCTTTGATTTTATTCTTCTTATGAATTCTTAATTCAAAATGGAATCTTTTTCCTCATGAATTTCACATTGATTTTCCAACGGAAGAGAAGACTAGAGAATCGAATTTAATTGTAATGGCTGCTGCTTTACACCTCGTGAAATCAACGCTGTCTCCGATTTCGGTTTCACACTCGAATTTTCCAGGAAAATCTTCGCGGGAAGTGCAATATTCAGGGAAAAAGTTTTTCAAGCTGCAGTGCCTTTCTGGGAACTCAAGGCGTCTTCACACTAGCTCGAGAAGGCTTGGGGTTCGCTGCGCAGCTCAAGAAACCGAAAATCAAAGCAATGGTAAACCCTTTTTTTATGCGAATTTGTGTGCAAGAGATGCGAATTTGTGGTATTTTAGTATTCGATTTCTGTAATTTCGAATTGAAAATATGTAGTTATCTGAGAATTTCTCTGATTAGAAAGTTTTAGGTCTCTTTTTTTTTTTTTTTTTTGAAACGACGCATGAGAGATTGAAATCTTAATTTTCTTTTTGTTCTTGTTTAAGATCCCAAACATGCACACATACTTGATGAAATTATTCTTTAATTTTTTTAGTTCTGCAATGAATGAGTGATATAATTTTATCAACTTGACATGTTTTTTGCAGGAGAAGAGCCGCCTGAGTCCTTATTCATGAAGGAGCTGAAGAGGAGGGGAATGACACCCACCTCATTGCTTGAGGATACTAAAATGAGTGACTCTGTAGGATTTGTTGATGGAGAGAAGAGGGAAGAAGGCAGAGGTTTCTTGAGAAGAAATGCGGTTTCTACTGGAGTTGATAAAAGCTTGACTAATCAAAGGGAGACCTCCATGTTATTGAACAGTGAAGGCCTAGAGGTTAGACTTGCTCATCCTGTTTTGCTTGAGCTTATTAGTCATATCATCCAAAGGTTATTTCGGAGTGTAAAAACCGCCATTTTTGTTTATGATTCACTATTTTTAGGTTTGCTTAAGTCATTATCTTGAAACATCTTTCCTTCTCTGATTTTTTGATGCACTTGAGCTTGGAGGCCATTTTGAAAAGCAAATCTCTCCTTAGATATGAAGAAAGAGCCTTGGTAATTTTACAAGTAAGAGAGTGGTGTGAAAGGCATATGGATTTTGATGCTAACAAACTCCATCAGTCAAAACTCATAACTCTTAAGTCTCTAACCAGAGAAGCAACCCGTTTTCCATCATGCGTGGACGGAAAGTTGTTAAGACCATAAGAAGTGAGGTAAACTTAAAACGTATGAACTTCATTTCCTCTAGTATATTGGGATTAAATCTGAGTGGACTCTTTCATAGTTACTGCAAGTTGATCACTGTAATCAAATCTGGCTAAGATAATTTTGATATTTATTTTGTCCACGAGTGCTTGTACATTAGTTTCATTCTCTTGATAGTATTTTCTGTGTCATGTTGTCCTCTTACAAAACACCACGTGAATTTGTTTCCTCCACACGTGTGTTGTGATCTGCATTGAGGTTTGGATGTGTTTTAAGGAGCACATATGAGTTACCATCTTTATTTGTTTCAGGGATTGATCCCTCGGGCTAAACTCTTGCTAACAATTGGTGGAACATTCTTCTTGGCATTTTGGCCGTTGATTCTTTTAACGTTCACAATCTTTTTCGCTCTCTACTTTGTAAGCTCTTTCTCTTTCTTTGTTTTCCTTATTTGCTTAATTTATCTCATCAACCTGGCTATCTATCGTTTTAACTAACCGTAATCAATCTGTTATGCTGCCACTTAAAACATGCAGTCAAATGGGATGTTAGAGTTTAGTAATAGACGCTATTCTCATTTTGGCTATATATATATGATTGATCTCAAAACCCTAATACAAGAAACAGTCATGGGAGATTGCCAAGTGAGGTTCAATAGAAAAGTAGTATAGATGCATGTTAAGCAGTATAATGACTTTTCAGAACCTGCAGCTCTAAATCAGGGAATCTAACTTAGCTTAGAACTGGCCCCCAAAAAAAAAAGCTTAGCTTAGAATTGAAGTTACTCAGGAAAGGTGGTATGGCTCTCTGCCTTTTAAAAACATATGATGCTGTTTGTAATGTTATATTCCTCTCCTTTGTTTTCGGCTAGTTAATATTTTGAGAAGCTTTCCTGGTTTGCCTCTTTGGATGTTTGATAGTGAATCGATTGTATGTATTATTGGGTGCAGTATTTCGGACCGAGTCTCGTCCACGATGCAACAAACAGAATGCCGATATCTCCGCCACAGTATGTTGATCCGTATGCTCTTCTAGAAGAAGACAGAATCTCTCAAATAGCTACTCGTGTAAATTGACTCTATATAACATGTTTCCGACACTCTTTAGTATGTTTAGTGTACTCCTGTATAAAATTACAACTAGCTAGAACTTTTTTACAATCTATATAAAAAGTATGTTTCAGCTGTTCACGTCCATATTTGGAAGAGAAGCAGCAAAGTTTCTTAGAACAAATTTTCAGTTCTCTTTCCACATATTTCTATTTGCTAACGTTTTTACCTATTTTACCGTGAGATTCTCACATTCAGCAAAATTCAATGCATATAAATGACAAACTTACAACCATAATATCTTCTAACACTGGATAGAAATAGTATTTAACCAGAGCGCATTAACAGGATAAGAGACGTTGTCGTCCAACCACAACTCAGAGAGAGAGAACTTTGTCCAAAATAGAAAAACATGGAAGTAAACAACATATAATATCACAAGCACCGATACCACACTTAAAAATCTCTTAATACTCGTCCCCTTCATCATCTTCACCCTCAGCAGACTCTGCTCCAACCTCCTCATAATCCTTCTCAAGCGCGGCGAGATCTTCACGGGCCTCAGAGAATTCTCCTTCCTCCATACCCTCACCAACATACCAGTGCACAAAGGCTCTCTTAGCATACATCAAATCAAACTTATGATCGATCCTTGAAAACACCTCAGCCACACTGGTGGAGTTCGATATCATACAAACAGCCCTCTGCACCTTTGCAAGGTCTCCCCCTGGGACAACAGTTGGAGGCTGGTAGTTAATACCGCACTTGAACCCAGTAGGGCACCAATCCACAAACTGGATCGTTCTCTTGGTTTTGATGGTTGCTACAGCTGCATTGACATCCTTTGGAACAACATCTCCTCTGTACATGAGACAGCAAGCCATGTACTTCCCATGTCTTGGGTCACACTTAGCCATCATGGAAGATGGCTCGAAAGCAGAGTTGGTGATCTCTGCTACGGAGAGCTGTTCATGGTAGGCTTTCTCAGCTGAGATGACTGGTGCATAGGAGGAAAGCATGAAGTGGATTCTAGGGTATGGGACTAAGTTAGTCTGGAATTCAGTCACATCCACGTTCAATGCACCATCAAACCTTAGAGAGGCAGTCAATGATGAAATCACCTGAAATAAGGAAAGGCAAGGCAGGATTAATTCAAACACAATTAGTGATAAGATATAAACCCCCAAGAAGACTAGAACTGGTTTATAACTCTTACCTGAGAGACAAGACGGTTAAGGTTGGTGTAGGTGGGTCTTTCAATGTCAAGAGAACGTCTGCAGATATCATAAATGGCTTCATTGTCAAGGAGAACAGCAACATCCGTGTGTTCAAGGAGGGAATGGGTAGAGAGGACACTGTTGTAGGGCTCAACAACAGAGGTTGAAACCTGGGGAGAAGGGTAGACTGTGAAGCCTAGCTTTGACTTCTTTCCATAGTCAACTGATAAACGCTCAAGAAGGAGAGATCCAAGACCAGACCCGGTGCCTCCACCCACAGCGTTGAAGACAAGGAACCCCTGGAGACCAGTGCAGTTATCGGCCAGCTTTCTGATCCGGTCGAGGCAGAGGTCAACAATCTCCTTCCCAACTGAAAGGAAAATGAATGCATTAGAATATCTAATCTGGAAATAAAATACACAACAGAGAAAAAATAATAATAAGATGAGAGGAGCTTACTGGTGTAATGACCACGGGCAAAATTGTTAGCAGCATCTTCCTTGCCGCTGATCAGTTGCTCTGGGTGGAAGAGTTGGCGGTAAGTGCCAGTCCTGACCTCATCAATGACAGTGGGCTCAAGATCCACAAAGACAGCACGGGGGACATGCTTTCCAGCACCAGTTTCACTGAAAAAGGTGTTGAAGGCATCATCACCTCCACCGACAGTCTTGTCACTGGGCATTTGGCCATCAGGCTGTGCAATGAGACAGATACATCATTCCAGATATAAATGACAAAGATCGCAAAATACTTAACCAAATAGCGTTACGAAAGATACATAGAGGAACATTGAGGCAAATAAGTAGATCTGATTCTGTAGGCATAGATCTAACTAGAAATGTAGAATAACATAGAAATATGACTACATTTTAAAAGAACGCATCACAAACAAAAACAATAATCAGACACGATTGAATAGAAACACAGATCTGGTCAAACACATAATCAACAATCTAGCAACTAAAAGTGTAATATCTACAACGCCCTGTATCAGGTTCCATACCTTGGGAAAGGTACATATCTAATCAATTTCTCCTTGTAAAAAAGCACATGAATATGTAAGAAACGATGACATGTTAAATTCCAACAAAAAATGCCTGATCTAAGTCCAGATCTAGCAGAAAACAAAACTCCAACCAAATAATATGACAAAATATGACGGATCCAGTAGAGATCTGAATGATACCAAGCCGAGAGAGAGAGAGAGAGAGAGAAATGGATACCTGAATACCGTGCTCGAGGCAGTAAAGCTCCCAGCAAGCATTTCCGACCTGGATACCGGCCTGACCAATGTGGATCGAAATGCACTCTCTCATTTTCGCTTAATGAAAAAAAAGATCTGAGAAGGAAGTGATCGAAGAAGAAGGTTACAGAAGTAATGAGAAGGCGAGGGCGTTTATCAAGACGCCGTTGCCTTCTATGAGAAATTTGACACAGAGAAACAGAGTAACCCATGAGAATGAACGAAGAAGGAGATACTTATAGCGGGGAAGGAGAATGGAGATATCATTGGGTTGAGGGAAGGGGGTGAGGTGAGTTGTAAACCGTAAGAGATGGTTAAGATTAAGGAATCGGACGGCAGAGAATGATGAGGTGGTGATTGGGCCTTGGTCTCCAACCAGTGAAACGACAGATTAACCAAAAATTAGATTTTAATTATTATGTATATATATATTTGAGCAAACTCTTCCAAATACTTTAAAATTAAAGTAAGACCTCTACTTTTGATAATTATAATGCATCTTTTATTTAAAATAAAAACTAGAATAAAACCTTTGTCTTTTTCTTTAAAAAAAAATTATGATTATCCTCAAGATCATATAAATTATAAATAACTTTCTATATATTTTAAAATTATAATAAATATCTAAAAATTAAACTTTAATGATAAAAATCCAAAATTTATCTAATTTAATTTCTTTTGTGTCTAAATAATCGAATAGGCTTGGTTCATATTCTTCTCATGGAGAAGCTAAATTGACCCTATTGATTTCCCACGAAGAAACTTGATCAATTAGATTGATTTTTTTTCTATGAGAAATCTAATAAAATTGATCGGTATCTTAAGAAGATCGAATCAATTCAATCAATCTATTAGAAAGAAATTAGTCCAAATCCTTCGTGCATTAAAATAGTTTTATCATGCATTAAAACTCTATCATCTTCGTGTTTGACACATTTAACATGACTCAAATCCTTAGTTTTCCCATATTTAGCTTTCCCTATCTTGAAAATATCTCTTGCCTCCTCTTTTGTATCTAACATATTATATTAATCATCATATGTTATTTTCTCAGCATCCCCTATTATTTTACTACTTAGTTTCTTGACTTGTTTATAAAGCTCATATAACATTTAATTTCTATATTTTTGCTAATTCTTGAACCATGTTTTCTTTTCCTTAATGGCTTGTTGCACCTCATTGTCCCACCATCATGTTTCATTGTAATGTCTTCCCCTTCCTTTAGCCTCTCCGAGTACTTTCCTCGCCTCACTCTTAATATGGTTAGCTATATATTCAAAAAAACTCAGAGCTACTAATTTTATCCTTAAACCTAAAGTTCTCACAACCTTCTAAACTAACTGACCATCTAATACCTTATTTTTAAAAGTCTGGTATACATATCTTTTTAAAATCTAACACTTAATTTTCAGCCTAATTTGACATTTGTCTACTATATTTTTGCTTATCAAATATTCAAGATTAATAACATATGTTGCGTCGTTAAATACTCTCATAATATCACTTTGCAATTCTTACACATACCTAAATCTCATCTCCTAATAATAAAGTAATCAATTTGATTTATATTATGCCAATTCTTAAAGGTCATTAAATGATCCTTCCTCTTTTTATAAAATGTATTTATTATCCAAAAATTACTAACTACGGCAAAATCTAAAATAGAAACCCTTATATTGTTTAGAACTCCAAAACCTTGACCTGCATGAACCTTATCATACCTAACTCTTATATGACAATTTAAATCACCGCCTAACAAAATTTTGTCTAAAATAGGAATTCCATTAACTAACTATCCCAAAGTTTCCAAAAAATCTTTATTAGTCTCATCATTTAATCTCACTTAAGGTGCATACGCACTAATAGTATGCAATATATCCGGTTTTTAGGCTAAAGTAATGCTCATAATTATATCCCTAAACCTCATAACAACAACTACTACATTCCTATAGGATATATTCACAATTATTCCCACACCATTATTAGTTTTATATGTTCCTGAATAAAAAAGTTTAAACAATCTCTCAAATCCTTAGCCTTATTACTCTTCTACTTTGTCTCTTGAAGACAAGTTATATTTACCTTATTTCTACGCATGACATCCACTAATTCTATTGACTTATTTGTCAATATTTCTATGTTCCACGAGATTAATCTAATATTCATAATTCTAGTCTAAACTAGCTTTTTTTCTCGTCCCTATCCAATATGGTGTGACCTTTGCCTATATAACACTGCAACTGAGCGCCGCTGCAGTGCGTCTTACTCATTTGACACTACATTTGAGTGTAGGTGCAGCCCGTCACTTATATCGGGGGACGCCCTAACATTTCACATTAATCTTTTTTAACCAAATTCTATACAAGGGATGTGATTAGTTTTTTTACGATTGGTTTTCACATGCCTTAAGTGAAGCTTCAAGTTCGAACGACCCTAGATTTGGGTTCATTTGAGTCCAAGCATTTTCGAACTCGAAGCTTCGAGTTCGAATGAGTCTAGATCTGGGTTCGTTTGAACTTAGAGCTTCAAAGCTCAAGTTTGAATTGAACTCGTATCTGGGTTAAATTCGATCTCAAAGCTTTGGAGGTTGAGTTCTCAAACCTAGATCTTTGTTTGAATCAAATTCAAAGCTTCCTATTTGATTGTTCTAACTGGATTTGATAGAGAGGAGAGAAATTCCGGCCACGATGGGAGTGGCCGTAGGTTAGTGGTTGTGGTGGAGTGGAGGGGTGAAATTTTTTGGTTGTCATGTAGATAAAACTGTTAAAATAGATAAAAATAATAATGATATTAGATTTATTATAATTACTCTTTAGATCAAGGTGTTGATTAATAGCTAAACAAATTTTGAGAATTCATTATAACTGATATTAACTTTGAGAAGTCTATTGTAGTTTCCTTTTACAGTTTTCTTAATGAGTTTATACTTGGAGAAATTAACTTATATTTAAGCTTTATTAATAGCAAATATCTGATGTATGAGACACTTTCTCGGACCCCAGGCCAGAACTTGACCTTTAGAAACCTTTCATATCTAGTTAAGGATAATTAAGCACAAAAAGGAACTGCTACGCAAAAGGATCAGCAGGTTGATTCTGTCCAACGGCAATTGGCAAGTATCAAATGAGTTTAAAAACCAAATATCAAATAGAGCAATAACTCTACATATTGCAATTTCTCAACATTAAACAGGTTCCTGGTTTCATACTAAGGGGGCAAAAAGAAAAATAAAATAAAATTGGGACTGTAACATTATACATACAATAAGAAGCTTTCCCTTCGGTTTTAATCCGTAATGTTGTGTGAATATCACACAGGACTACACTGGTATCGGGGTCGGGATCTTTATATAAAAGGAGGAAAAAAAAAAAGAAGGCAGCATTTGATTGTAAATCTCATTTTTCTGCTTTGTTAGGGTGCTGTGTTTTTCTCATCAGCAGGATTATTCTAAATAACAAATTCCTATTTTTGAGATGATATATCAACTTGCAGGTTGAACGCCATTCCACATAAGGGGATCATAATCAAGTTCACTTACCCTTCTATGGCTTCGGTTTTCTTGTGCAAAGATGATCCCTGTCCATATCCCTCTAATAAGTAGGATGCTCACAAACACAACACTTCCAAGGGTGCATATCACCTACACACATTTTAAAGAACACCCAACAAATTAAAAATTACAAAAATAAAGAATGAGAAATTGTTAGAGAAGCTACAGTGTAGGACATGAAAAAAGCGAACTGCAAAAAGTTAAAAACACCATATCCCTCATAAAGAGTTTTGTATATGAAGCCTCCCTTTGAGACGGAGTTTGGTTTAGCAGTGGGAAACTGAAATTTGGGAAATGGGATTTTGGATGGTTTTGTGAGCTCAAGCAGTATTCAAACATAATTTGGAATTTAAGAAAACTCCTAAGGAGACAAATCAACCTTGAAGCATTGAGCCACCCAATAATCACATCTCACAGTCAAAACCATCTCACATCACAATTGCCCTTCACACCAATAACATATATATCATTATCCTCCCCAGAAAAAGTACAATATTATATTATTTTATTTTTAAATAGTTTTGTTCATATATATTAGTCAAGAAGCAAGTGAATTACGTTACCTCAAGAAATGCCTTCGAAATCCACAAAAACGCGAGCACTACTACTCCATCAACAGAGAAACGAACCTACAGATCCCAACATAAAATTCAGATTGAACCAACTCTGGAAAAGCAGTAAGCAATTCAGCTAATGAAAAATTCAGTGAAGGTTTTACCAATTTAGAGGGAATTGAGTGGGGAAGAACATATCGAACGGCCTTCCTAGCTCGCCTTGAGATCTTCTTGAACATGTTCTGAACAAACTTAACGAGCAGATCTAAGCTTCGATCTTCCTCCTCTTCTTCTTCCTCATCGTCCTCGTCATCGTCGCCTGCCATGTAGAACTCAGAGCTGATAGCTCGGCTCCAATGTCGTGGATCATTGATCAGAATACCACCTTCCTGAAAATCGATCAGAAGCTCAATCGTAGAACGAGAGGGAGAGAAAGAGCGATATGAAATTGAAGAAGAAACAGAGAGATAGAGATTACGCGCCTGAAATGAATTGTAGATTCGTCTAGAAGCGAGAAGGCGAGTAGGTGAACGTTTTAGAGAGGATCGTGAATGGCGATTGGATTTAGGGATTATGAGAAGATTGAGGAGAGGGTTAAATTGTAGGTGTTTGGTTCGAGGGAAAGTGGAGAGGGAAGGGGAAGAAGAAGAAGAGGAAGACTGAACGACAGAGAATGACATGACGCCTCTTTAGAAACAACACAAAGAGGTAAGAGGACTAAGGTGTTGCATCAGTCTAATAATATTATTAGATATAGTTGAAGTAAAATTATTTATTTGATTTTTAAATTAATAAGATTCCACTTACATTTCTTTTTAATTACAATGGCTAATGGGGTTCTTGGCTCAGCTGTTCCGGATGCTGGTCTCAAAGCAGTTCAGGCTGGCCTGCAGATGAGCCGAGGTTGCCACGACTAGGTCCGAGGCCTAGCGGCAGTTGGAGAGTGCTTATAAATACTTACAAATATTTATTTTATAAAATAAATAATTTTAATTATTTATTAAAAAAGTTATTTAATACTTATTTAAAAATTTATTTTTATAAATATTAAACTGATTTTTATTTATAAATATACATATATTTTTTTACTTTTTGTTATAAACACATTTTAATTCATTAAACTCTAAATTTATACACTAAAAGTAGTTCCAGGTACTTCTCATCGTTGCTATACAGAACAGACCCATCATCTTGCTATAAAAGAAGAGAACAACTCTGCATGAAACGTTTACACATAAAGGGAGATTTCAAACAACAACACTAGGCATCGACTCCTTTTGAAGTTTTTACCTAAGGGGCTGAAACCCCCTGGCTCGACCCCTGTAATTTCTCCAATACTGTCCGAACCGAGGTGGGACGCCCATACCCGGCAGGATATCATAATCTCCACCTATAATCCTTGGATGTGCCCCATAAGGAAAAGTATTTCTAATAGAAGGTCTCATACGGTAGAAAAATGGCATCTCCCCACGATTGTGATAACTTCTCCGGTAAGCAATGACATCCCGTTCTAGATCCTTCTTCTCCTCCCAAAACCGAGCAAACCTCTCCCTCCACCTAGCCTCCTCTCCTTCTACCCTTTCCATCCCAAACTCTTCGACACTCTTCATCTTCCACAAATCACTATTGTAACACAAATAACGCATTTCCGTGCAAACACATCCTACCTTCGCTACATCCACTCCAGGTAGTAATTCAAGAATCTTCATCTTTATATCGGCCGGAAGCAGCATGAAGCATGCCGGGGAAGGTAGACAGGCACTTTCACAAAGGTTGGTCAAGAGAGGCAGTGCAAGCCCATCTTTCACAGTTCTCCATAATGAAAATAGTTGTTTTTCGGACGATCCATTATCATCATCTACTACAGTTCTATTATCAGAACCAGAGCTAGCCCACACCACATCAAGGGTGGGTGCAAATTCATTTTTACTCAAACAAACCTTATGCAAAACTGACCTATTGTTACTATTATTATTGTTATTAGCAGGAGAGCCATAAACGTTGATGAAATGCCCTAAACTCTGGAACTTGACCAAAATTGTTTGGGTAGTAGAACTATTTGACAATATTTCAGGCAGAGTATAAGAAAGAGACATTGTAAACGATGAAGAGGGCCAAGTGTTTGGGATATGAAACCGATTGCGCTCTTTACCTGAAACTGGATCGATTGCGATGAATCCGGATTCGAGAAGAACGGCATGGACTGCAATTACTAGCAGTGTGTAAGAATTACGATCGTTTCCCAACTCCTCTCTTAGCACTCTCTTCATGAACAAAGGCACAGAAAGATCATTCTTCTCCATTACAGCAGCAGATTGATCATCAACATCCATCCTTTCGACTTCAGCGAATCGTTCAGTTCCTTGTCCTTCAGGATTGGACGCCAGATTAGCTTTATCCTTTTCAATAACTCTTTCCGAACCTTGAATTTGAGATTCTTCCAGAACCTCAGAATTCTCCAATATCGGATTCTCGAAATGGACATCGCTCGCGTGAAACAGGATTCTCAGACCTTCAGTTTCTTGAGCACGGGGTTGAGGAGAGGAGATGGCGGATGAATCAAAAGTGTAGAAGATTAGGTCACCAGAAGTAATACCAAGAGATCGAAGAGAATCCTCCGGCGACGGAGCATGCAGTTCATCCTTCCGGTTCAGAGAAAGACGCGGAGGAGAAGACGGAGAAGAAGTGGATGTGAGCGATTGAAGGAGAGCGTCTTTGAGAACATGGAGAGTACATGGATCAGGGACTACGATCCTTATGGTTTCTCTGGATTCGATAGATCGCAGTCGAAGTTTCAAGGTTGCCATTTTCTGAAAGTTTTTTCTTGGTTGTTAGCTTGAATGCGTAGTAATTAAGAATGATAGGCAGAGGGGGATAGATGAAGCGGAAAATTAAGGCCGTGTTCGGATTTTCTGCTCTTCCCTCTTTAATGACCCCGCGAAGTCGTTCTAACAACAAAGGTAGAGTTTTGAGTGTGACAAACGCGGCCTTTGGGAGCTTCGGCAGAAAGAAAGTTCCTTTTATTAAAGTGATTTGTTACTTTTAAGAGCCAAAAGAAACGACATCACTTCTTTTTGCACAACAGAGAAAAAAACAAAAAAAAATTAATAATGAAAATTACCCCTTTGGACAAAATTTTAAAAATAAGAATAATTTACGTATGCTAATTAGAAGCCGACAAAATTGTTATCGGGATGGGATCCGGCGATCCGCAAATAGGGTAATACCGATTCCGATCTCAATTCTGATCTCGACTTTTCTGATCTCAACTTTTTTAATACTAAGTATCAGGACTGAAATGATTAATCTCAGCTTGTACCACTATTGTTGGTACTGGAAATTCTGTACTAAGATAATATGGTAGAGATTAACAAGAATCGATTTTAAGATTCGCAATGTAAGAACAATCAATAATGTCTCATTTACCCATGAAACATACCTATGTTCTTACACTCTGCTTCCAGTTTTTATATTAACGGTAACAACTCCGGTATATTTACAGTTACACACCACCTCTAAAAAAGGGGTCACTAAGGAATGGGCTGGTGAAAGTCCCGCCTCCGTTCGGAAAAAGTGTAAGGAAGCATATAAGACTAAGGACAACGCCCCAAGCGTACCGATCATCACCCAATGGAGTGATCTCGTCCGTTGCAGGCATTTCTTCACCCCCTCTGAAAAAAGTAGCAAATAATCCCCAAGCTAGACAAAGCACACTTCCACTCAATCCGCCTAGTCCGAGTAGGAGTGACGTGGCAAATGATAGCAATGCAGCCGTGCTTCTCCCGAACATGGCTTGGGCTATGCGCCCTCCTTCGAGTCTTCCACATGGTAATAAGTTTAGTGAAGTCACAACCATCCCTGCAATAGGTGTAAGAGAATGTAATAGTTGGCCACAAGGCACTTGCTTATGTGGTATATAATGACCATGTGAGATACGTTGAATGAAAGAGTTCTTAATCGATTGAGGCTTATCATTATAGCATGTCATCCTGTTGAATAGTATAACAATTTGTATAAGATGGTTCTTTTTACCCTTAATTTTTATTAATGCTCTGTTTGAGAATACTTAAAATTCTCCAATTTATACCCACAAAGTATAGTTTAGGTAACGTACAATTAAAAGTTCCCTACTCTAAATGTCAGTTTATAACAAGTCTACCAATTTTAAGTTTCTCGAGGACTAACAAGCAAAAACAAAAGGTTTGATTACCTAAAAGTCCGGCAAAAGCAAGAGGATCAACTGGAACCCCGACACCTTCCACTGCATAGGGCAAGACATTTCCAAGGTCGTCCGTATAGGGTCCGATAACAAATTGAACAAAAGAAAGCAAGGGATTATTATAAAAGAATTGGGGCCTTATATACCTGCCCAGAAAAAAAAAAGAGAAAAAAAACCATTATTATAAACTTTTGGCACAAAATAAGATTTGACTTTTAGATTCTAAGGTGCCAAAGAATACTTACAATGCATTGTCACCCCCATTAAAGCTGCCATCAACCAAAAAGGCAGTAATAGCAAGAACAAAGGAAGTTAAATAAGCACTAGCAGTTCGAGCCACAGGTATATCGAAAAGAGCTTTCTTGTTTGGAAGAAGTGATTCGTAGTTGTTCATTACTCCCAAGCACCCAGTCCAATTTGAAGGCACGAGAAAAGAAGGGCTTAGCTTAATACCATAACGAGCAGCAACTACTCTTGTTGATATCTGTACAATTAAAGAGCTCCTTACCATTCAAGAAAAATCAAGATAGAATATAATAGTAGCATTCAAAGTAAAATCCATTAGCCAAAGATTCACATACCTCAGAAACTCCTAGTATAGAAATGAATCCACCAAAGAGAGGCACGACATCAGCTATATAGTCATCAAAGGTAGCATCCGGCTTAAGGAAGAAGCCGCTCATAAGGGCAATAGTCCCGAAAGTAGCAACACATAAGAGTATAGAACTAAGATATCCCAATGGGGTGCTTAGCTTAGTTGCCTCGAACTGAAGATCGATTTCTGATTTCGGTTGCACCATGCATACCTGAAAGAAGAGAATCAACATGAGTGAAAAAAGAGATTTAGGAGATGACCAAAAAATGGATGTAGAATGAGTTTCATAGGGTCTTATTTGCAGCTGATATACTACTGGTATAATAATAACCCGATCAACGAAAGTAGGTCCCACTTACCATCACCTTTTGAAACTCCCCCCCACCCCCCAAAAAAGACACTATTTGTCTCTAAAATGCTTATCGAAACAGAAAATCACAATTTTCACTCACAATTGACTGAAATACATTTTGCAAAAACTCCAGTTCTTGAGAGGCTTAAATTTTATTGGAATATTTTCTAGAACATAACACAACAGAAGACAGAAGTTTCATTTGTAGGGGGGTTGTGAAATCTTGTACCTAATCAAGTCTATTTGGATAGATTCACCAAGTTGACTTTTAGCGCCTAAACTAAAAAATTGTGGGTCCAAACTGGACTTGTGTCTTAACTAGACAAAAAAATAAGTGCTTCTAAATGGAGTGAGGAATATGAACTATTAGCATTCCTAAAATGGATGCAACAATAATTTGATAAAACACAATAACTCTGTTCAAACTAAACAAGTACCTGTTTTGTAATATCATTTGTCTTTTCTTCCATGAACCATAAAACCACCTCCCTTCCTGCTGCCTCAGATATCTTCTTCTCCAATTTGGGAACGACCTCTTCAATGGGTTTCCTCAAATTCCCAATAAAAATACCCCCATCTCCAAATCTTCGAACATCGCTCGCAAAAAATGTATCGAACCCGAAACAGCTCTTTAACTGTCAATATATATGTATATGTAATTAGTGCTTTAATAGAAAATTACAACAATTTCCTCTCCAACTCTTTGATTAAGCTACCAATTGACAACATTTTTCTAGGCATTTCAATTAGAAGTAAGAAATTCTAACAGTATTGGAAAATCAATGTGTATTTCTTGATTCAGTTTACCTTATTGAGATCAAGAGCCTTGAAATTCTGCTCAGCCTTTTCTAACCTTTCTTTCTCTTTAGCCAAACTATAACGAGCAAGCCTACTAAGAAAACCCAAAATTGGGTTCCCACTCTTACTTTCACTATCGAGCTGCTTAAGCTTCCTATCTGCTCTCTTCTTCTCGAGCTTTATAGCCGCCTCTATAGAAGGATTACCCATAAACTTCTTAAACTCCTCGTCTGTCTTCCAATCCATCTCTTGCTGCTGCTGCTGTTGTTGTTGTTTCTCATTCACTACAGCATCACCCCCCTTTACTTCTTCTTCTTCACTCTTCTGGATAACATTACCTGTATCTGATTTCTCAGAAACCACGGAAACTGAAGAAGAAGAGGGGTTGTTTTCTGGGTTTTCTTTAATGGAGAAAGTGAGGGGTTTTCTTGAAATGGGTCTAGAGAATGTGGAAAAGGAGAGGTGGTGGTGGGTCTGTTTTGGTTTTTTGATGTTGTTGTTTCGGAATAAACAGGAATGAGAAGCAATAGAGAGAGTAGCCATTGAAGGAGGAGGGTTTGAATGGCGAAGAGTGGCAGAGAGGGTGATGATGGTTGATGAAAGTTGTCATGGATTGCCGGTGAAAGAAAAGGAGGTTGAATTTGATGGAGAGGAGGGAGAGGACAGAAGAGGGAGCGTGTTCCAGAAAAATGGAGAAGATCGACAGGTGGAATGGTTTACATGAGACCCCACTTTGAATGAATTATTTGTGTAGGACGAAATTGGGTTTTTTTTTTCTTCTTTTTTCAATCATTTTTTTTAATCAATAAATGTGGAAAAAAGAAAAAAAAAAGGCTTTTAAATAATAAAAAATCCGTGAAGAAGAAATATTGTGCAATAATTGTTCTAAATATATATATAATAATTATTTTTACATTTTATTAATTTTATATCGTTTAATAATTATTTTAAAATTTTATATTTTAAAGTGTAAAAGTGCATTTAAAAAAGTGTGGCGAAAGATTGAATCAATTTTAAGAGGTTTTTTTTTTTTAAGTGGTTTAGAAGTAAGTACTACCAACAGTTAAAATTGAATGAATCTTGTGGGAAAATATTCTCGCTAAAATTTCTAAATGATTATGCAATTTAGACAGCTGGAAGTAACTATTTTTTAATTATTTTATAAAGGGAAAATTAAGATTAATTTTTAAATTTTTATATAAATTATAAAAAATTATCTAAAATAAATACTTAATTTTAAATTTAAATTATAATAAAATTTTAATTTTATTAAATATAAATAAAATAATTATATAAATATAAATAAAATAATTATATAAATATTAATAAATAATTATTAAAATTTTAAAAATTGATATATTTTAAATTAATTATTTATATTTGTATCCATGAACTTAAATTTAATATTTTAAGCCATTTTTTAAAATTTTCCATTATTTCCACCCACCAACCATCGCCACCCTTCCTCCAACCATCCTCTGCCACCTGTTGTCATTAACATCTATCGTCGACATTAAGATATTAATTTTTTAATTACTTTCTTTTTTATTCCTAATTTAGTACATGAGATTGACATTCCTAGTTAAAATTGTTTATTTTTTATAATTAATTATTAATTATTAGTTTATATAATAATCTAAATTTGAGATTATAACTCATACAATACTCATAATTTAATAAAATAATAAATTAACAGGAAAAATTTATAAAAAATTATAAGTAAAATTTATTCAATATTTATAATTATATTATTATAATTAAATATACTTTTATTAATTTTTTTCTTAAATATTATTTTAAAATGAGAATAAGACGGGACCAATAGTTTAATTTCTAATTAATGCCGGAAAGAGAATGGAATAAGATCAGGAAAAATAGTCACCCATAATTTGTTGGTGGTGGCATTGGGTCGAAAAATGAATAAGAAAAAAAAAAGTTAACAAAAAAAAAATATAAATTGAAGGAGATAGTAAAAGAATAGTTTTTTTTTATTGGTGTTGGAGTTGGAGGTAAAATGTGTTATAAATATTAAATTTAAATTAAATATAATAAAAATATAAATAATTAAATTAAGTTAAATTTAAAATTTTAATAATTACTTAATAATTATATAATATAAAACATTTTATTTATATAAAATGAAATTAATAATTATTATAATTTAAACTTTACTTATTATTATTTCTATAAGTTTTTTATATTCATTATAATTATGCAATGTTTTGAGGCTTATACTAGTTTCTCTTTTCAGAAATTCTCTGAACTCTAAAGGATCAAATTGGAAAAAATAAAGTATAGTGGCCACGTTGAGATTATGTATAAAGTATAAGGACCACATTCTTAGAAAAGGGACCAAATTAGTAATTTAGCCATAAACAACTTCTTGAAGTCTTCAAGTCTTTTGGCCAAAAAAAAAAAAGAAGTTCCAAGGTGGATAAACCGGACCACTCCCAGGACCGGTGCGGTTCACATTCTTCAGTTTCGAGCCACAAAGGCGTGGACCAGAAAAGCGCACGTTTCGACCTGTCGCCGAGCTCGTACCCTTTCTTCCGCGATACAGTAAGGCATTCCATCTCCTTCTTCAACGAATCCATGGTACTTCATAATTTCTTATTGAGCAGGATTTTTAGTCGTTCTCTCCTCATTCCGATATGTTTCGATTGTAGGTTTTTGAGCTGAGTTTTAATTAGGGTTTGGTTCTGTTTTATGGAGTTCTGTGACTTTTTGAATATTTTATGGGTTTAATTTGATAGAGATGATGAATGTTAGGTTTAAAGGAATTTTTTCCTGTGATATTTGTTGAAGTGGTGTTACATTTCTTCTCTGGTTTTCATATCTAAGTTCTATCATTGTCTTTCCAGGATGAAAGGTTAAGAACGGGTGAGGAACTTATGATGATTGTTGGTTTTTGAAGTTCAGTACAGGCTTGTGAGTTGTGACCCTGTCGATATGGCCAGTAATCCTCAGTATTCAGGTTTACAGGTACTATGTTCAGATTCCAGAAATCACATTGTTTTGGGTATTTGATAGTCGTACCACCTGGAGCTCGTATGAGATGGTTTAACTATTGTTTAATTCACCAGAACGATTTTCTTTAGTTTTTCTGTATGGTGTTTTTGATTCAGCATGATTTGCTAGTTTGTTCTTATTCTTTTTCCTGTATTTAATATATTTTGAAAAGTCGAAAAAAGGATTTATGCCATGAGAAGTAAACAACCAGTGAGAAAAAAACGCGAAAACTAGCTTACTGTTGGCTACTAGAAATACGTTTCAAAAGATGTTTCTAGTTTTCTGAAAACAATCTTTTGTTTAATTTCATGTTTAAAGAGTGGTCTAATACACGATATATTTGAAAATCCCAAATCAGTTCCAAACATGCTCCCATTTCCTTTCCATTTTACTGTTGATTATGTATTACTAATTTTTTGTTAATTTTTTTTTTTTTAATTTTTTTGGAAAAGCCTCTCCGGCCTCCCGTTGTTGGTTCCATGGATCCTACTCGACCCTTTGCTCCACCAATGCCTTCCCAAGTAAATATCAGAGCTGCAATTTTATTATTATAGCACCCTACCCAACTCATGCGCACAAAAAAGATTTAAAGAAAAAAAATAATCATCTTATTGTTTATCTATCTGTTCAGTTTATTTTGTAGTTTTCTATTGTAGCAGTTTCGGCCGGTGGTTCCAGCACCACACTCGCAGCAGTTCATTCCCATGGCTCCTCAACATTTTCAGCCTCTTGGCCCAGGTGTTCCTTTGATGAATGCTGTACTGCCTCCTCCTCCTCAGGCTCAGCAATCTCAGTTTTCTCAACCATTGGTACAGTTACCTTCAAGAACCACTGAGCCAGGTCATGGGACACTTCCGCCACAGGCAGTTCCATTGCCAGTTGCTCCACCAGGTCGGCCATTTGCATCTGAATCTCCACTACCTCAGTCAAATGCTCAGCCTCCAACTAGTTACATGTCTGGCCTTGGAGCTCCTTTATCTTCTTCATACAGTGTAAGTTCAGACTAGATTGACTGTTTAGTTTCCGCTTTCCATTAATATTCATGGATCTCAACCCTATTAGAATTACATATGCAGTTTGCATCTTCTTATGGTCATCCACAAAATTATAATATTCCCAATCCTCATCCTGCATCTCAAATCCAAGTACCTGTTCCTTCTTCTGGAGGCCAACCTATCTTACCATCTGAGATCCAGGGTACTGATCCCGTCATGCCTCTGCAGCAAATTGGAGAACAATCTTTTGTTACCACTGGTGTTGCTCCAGTAAGAAGGCTTTCTCGTTTCTCTGACTTTTGTTTTTTCACCCTCCTACATGGGTTCATTGGGGTTGTTCATAGTACATGCTCTGTCAAAAAAAATTTCAGGCTCCCAATGCTCAGCCTATCACTACTGGAGTAACCTCAGCAGATTGGAGAGAGCATACATCTGCTGATGGAAGAAGGTACTCTATTCTCATGATATAGGTTATTCTATGTCACCAGTTTCTCTTCTTGTTGCATTTTACAGTTTATTTAATTATGATTTCACATCACTTGGTTGTCTTCTTCCCTAAGCACTTGCTGCTCTGACAAGGTAGAAGTACCCAAGTTTTTATGAGTCCATGTTAGCAATTTATTTTTTGTGTGAATCAAAAGGTACTTGACTTTTATTTTCTCTTTCCCAAGAAGGAGGTATCACATTCTGCATCTTTTTCTACAGTGCTATATATATATATATAATTTGTTTTTTTAAACTGAAATTTAAATTGGACAATTTGTAATGTTTCTAATACTATACTTAAATCCTTCGATTTTTTTGAAGATATTATTACAACAAGAAGACGAAAATATCTAGTTGGGAGAAGCCCTTGGAATTGATGACACCAATTGAGGTGAGTTAATCAACTTTTTATTTCTATCCCTCAAGCATTCCTATTCTTTTCAGGTAAGGTGGAACGTGCAAGCATATTTGTATCTTTCCTTCATTATGTGGATTTGACAGCATTTTAATCCCTAGATGTTAACCTTTTCTTACTGCTATTCTACTTGCAAATTCTGCTGAAACATAAAAATATAAAACACTGCTTGGTTAGCTCACCCTAGGATGCTGGCTTTTCTGTCAAGGTGAAACTTTCTGAAAATATTGTCGTGTTTTATTGCTTGTATTTTATTTCTGAAAATGAATTATGACTTTTAATAAGCTTGGGTAAGTTGATACTGTTTTCTGAATCGTTTTTTTTTTTTTACATAAATGTGTTTCTCACTCAGTATGAGATTAATTGATCAGTATAGAATACTTGTGAAAAACTTATACCCATCTCATTTGATGTACTTTAAAGTGTTCTCTTTCAGTAGGGGCTTTCGAGGTACGCTGACATTTGTCGGCTTGTATTATCTTGCATCCATTCATTCGTTTTTCTTTACTTTACCTGTAAACAATTTGCATGACTTCTGTAGCTTTTAAGATTCTTACAGGTACTTGCTGGGCTACCTTTTTGAGAGGTAGGATAAGCTGTGGGTCTTTGCTGCTTGCTCTACCTATATTGCTTGAATGTTAGTAAAATTCTGTTATTTGTATTATTTCCTTGAATTTGTTGTGGTGTGGCACTTTATGTTGGAAAAACCAACTCCAACGTTGACATTAATTCTTGTGCATTATGAGTTGGCTTAATGATCGAAGTTTACTTTTTGTCCTGAAGGCTTCTAATGGCGTTGCAGCTTTTAACTTATTTTAATTTAGTGTTAATAATTGAGCTTCGAATTCTGGATGGGTTGAGAACATAATATTTTGTAAATGATATAAGTTCTAGCTTAATAATGATGGCTCTTTGGCAGGGAGCCACATTTGAGTATTGAAATTCAATTGCTATCTATCCATGTAAGGTTGTAGGGGTGTTTCCTAGTGATGTCTCTAATTTCTCCTGATTGGTGAAATGATGGGTCTACTTCACTACTAGTGCACTTTTTAGTCTATGCAATATACATAACTGGTTCTATCCACATTGCTTTTGGTTTTACTAAACTTTTCCAGTATCTTCATTCAGTTGTTGTTTCACTTGTTAATTTGAAGATTTTCTTTTTCTACTATTCTTTTGTGAGTGGATTTCTTTCCTTATATGGTGTTTCAACTTATTTAGCTTTCATCATTGTCACAGAGGGCGGATGCCTCAACTAACTGGAAGGAATTTAACAGTCCCGATGGACGAAAGTGAGCTCTCTAATAGTGGATCAACAGGAACTAATAAATCACAGGCCTTGAAATTTATTGAGTCACTGTTGACATATTCCGTCTATTTTATTTATGAGCAGGTATTACTACAACAAGGTCACCAAGGAATCTAAATGGAGGATCCCTGAGGAGTTGAAGGTTTCTTCTCTTCTTATCCTATTTACTCTCTCTTTTTTCTTTACCCCTCTCTACATTTCTAAATTCATTTCCCTTTTGTTTTTCTCCCCAAAAACCAAAGTTGGCCCGAGAACAAGTCGAGAAGGCATCAACAAATGGAACACGACTGGATGCAGTTCCTTGTGAACAAAAACCTTCTACCACTCCTTCCAAAGCACAGGCTGATTCAGATGTTACATCTTCCATAGCTGAACGAGTTGAATCTAGCCCTGTGGCAGCGGAACCTACTATTGCTGCTAGTGATCCTCAAATGGTTTCCTCATCATCCATCTCACCTGCTGTAGCTCTGGCTATTGAGACAAATGCTGACGAATATTGGCTGCCCATAAATTTAATTTCTCTTAATGGCTCTGCTTCTGGAAGTGCTGGGACCGCTGTTGCTATCGTGAATACCGGGGCAGAGCCAATGTATAGGCAATCTCTCCCTGGTTTTTTTTCATTTGGTCAAATAGTTAAGTTGAAATATAACTTTAATGTTCATGTATTGGAAAATTTTGCAGGGATATAAAAAGTTCAACAGGTCACTGTACTGATCAGTCTGCCGATGATGTTCCTGCAGAAGATGTAGTAGAAGTACTGCTTTTTTGTGATTCTAGTTCTTATTCTCTGGATTAATATTTGATTTTGATCTGTAATTATTCTATGTGGTTAACATACCCATTAGGAAATTGAAAAAGAGGTGGGAGGGGACAAAGTCAAAGATACTGTATCAGAAGAGAGGGCCATTGATCAAGAAACTTTAGTGTATGCTGACAAGCAGGTTGGTGAAGAATTTGCACTCTGTTGTTTGTTTTCCGGTAAATTTTTTGCTCAAAATTTTATTTTAGGAAGCTAAAAATGCATTTAAAGCTCTCTTGGAGTCGGCGAATGTTGGTTCTGACTGGACTTGGGATCGGGTAATTGAATTGTGCTTTCAGTTTTATTCCTTCTGTATTAGTAATAATGTCTAATGCAATCTATATATAAATATATGTTTACGTGTGTTATCAGGCCATGAGAGTTATAATTACTGACAAGAGGTATGGTGCTTTGAAAACACTAGGAGAGCGCAAGCAAGCTTTTAATGAGGTAAGTAACAAGATTAAATTTGCAATCAAGTCTGTGCTATCAACGTTGATAGTAAGCTTTTAATGTCATCTTGGTATATGATACTTGCTGAAATGATGGAAATAATATCCAGTTATGTTTGAAGTTTTGTATTGGTATATAATTGATCAGAAAAACATTATTTCTTGTCATTATTGAAGTACCCTTCATGTGTTTCAGTTTTTGGGTCAAAAGAAGAAACAAGAAGTGGAGGAAAGGCGCCTGAAACATAAAAGGGGACGGGAAGAGTTCAGAAAGATGTTAGAAGTAGGTTGCTTAGTATGCCAGAAATTTTATTTTGTTGTATTGCTGGTTTCAGGAATTCTTATCGTATATAATTCTGTACAGGAGTTCACAGAGTTAACTTCATCCACAAGATGGAGGTCCGATATCTCTCTATTTCCTTCCAAAAATGCAGTACTCTTTTTCTTCATGCCATAGCTTATTTTTTTTATTTGGCAGTTTTATTAACTGTGAATTGCTATTTTGAAAAATTTCAACTGTCATTCAGTAAAGCTGAGTCAATTTTTGAAAATGATGAACGCTTCAAAGCAATTGAACGAGATAGAGACCGTCGTGATCTTTTTGAAAACTACGTGGAGGAGCTCAAGAACAAGGTATGGGGCCAAAATCAACCCAAAATAAGCTTCCCACAATGTCTTCAAAGTAGAAAGGATTAGCTAAAAGCCTCTGCAAATAAGTTGGGTGCTGTTGATTGATATATAATATCAATGACAAATTAAGCTCCTCACATTGTAGAAACAAAATGGGTTTTGGTTTGTTGCATAACCATTAAGCCTTTCTCACTGGAAAAAAACAAAAAACAAAACAAAAAAAAAAAGGAAAAAAAGGAAAAAAAGGCACTATTAAGCCTTTCTTTTCTTGCAAATGAAATATGGATGTGCAAGATGATTTTAAATTAACTATACTATTTTAAATTAACTATAATCAGGATTGTAGATTTAAATTATATCCTTGCATTAATAAATGGGATCTTGGTTAGGAACGGGCCAAGGCACAGAAGGACCGCAAACAGAATACATTGGAATACAGAAATTTTTTGGAGTCTTGTGACTTTATTAAGGTACTCTATTGGCAATGTCCCAGTTTTCTTTGTCATTGCATTATTGCTGGATAAGCTCTTCTAATGTATGCAAGCACAATGTCACAAGGCTAGTAGCCAGTGGAGAAAAGTACAAGATCGCTTGGAGGCAGATGAAAGATGTTCACGACTTGAAAAAATTGATCGTTTGGAAATTTTTCAGGTGTTTATTTCTTCGTTTTTTTTTTTCGCCCCTTGATTTATGCATTGATTTTGAGCTGGATACTTAAATTTGTGGGAATATGTTGTACAGGAATATTTGCGTGATTTGGAAAAGGAAGAGGAGGAGCAGCGGAAGATACAGAAGGTGCTTTTATAAGTCTTTTTCTTTCCTGATTGTCTCATGTTCTACTTCCTCCTATTTCTTTTGAAGAACTTCATTCGTCTCTTACTTTGTTGAAAATAGGAGGAACTGAGAAAAGCCGAGCGAAAAAACCGTGATGAGTTCCGGAAGATGATAGAAGAACACATTTCTACAAGGGTTATTACGCCGAAAACACACTGGCGTGATTACCACGCAAAAGTCAGCAAGAATTTATTTCCTTCCAAGATTGTGTTTCTCAGTGGAAAAAAGCTGGTCGTACCAAGTCATGTTCTCATTTGATGGTAATATTTGTCTAATCCTTAAAATCATCTTTCTCTCACAGGTTAAAGATTTACCTGCATATTTAGCAGTTGCATCAAATTCATCTGGTTCAACGCCTAAAGACTTGTTTGAAGACGTTGCTGAAGAGCTCCAGAAACAAGTATGTCAACTCTCTCTTGATATCTGCAAAGGATATCATGCCCTCTGGGTTCTAAGCAATGATTACTAAGGGCTTCTAGTGCAGTGTGATCTTACTGATATTAAAAGCATCAAAATGATAAGAGGTGGCGGTGTCATTCTAGCCTCTTTTCTTAGCAGGAATTATTTTTGCCTTTTCTTGGCCATAATCCGGAAACAAAATGAAACTTCTGTTATTGTGTACCAATAAACATATCTTACATTGCTCAAGAAAGTTACCACCTAAAGCTGATTGATAATACATTGCTTTGAGTGCTCATTGAGTGCCTTCCTTTTTTAAACAGTATCGTGATGACAGAACACGAATAAAATATGCAGTGAAGATGGGAAAGGTATGATCTATACTATTTTTCTTTTCTTTTCCTCTTTTCCGTTTTCCTCTTCTTGTACACATTGAAAACTTTTTTTTTTGGATGTTCTAATGCTGTGGGGTTTTTAGGTCACGCTGTCATTAAATTGGACTCTTGAGGACTTCAGAGCTGCTATTTCCAAAGATATTGACTCGCCACCAGTATCAGATGTCAACTTAGGGGTAAGGATTTTCTCTTAAAAGTTTTTTATACTCATTTTTACATTTCGGTCTGCTTTTTACACAGCATTTTATACTGGTCAAGTCTCTTTAAATACATGTTTGTCTTTTTTTTTCAATACAATTTTTTATTTATTTTTATAGTGGACTTGGTTGCTCCAAAATTTTGTCTGGATCTTTGATCCTTCAACAAAGCTTGCTGAAATGGGGCTCCTATGTAGCTTATTGTGATTGAGGAAATATTCTTATTGAGTTCAATAACATTACGATCCCCCTTGGCATCTTAGACACTCTTAGCAGTAATTTGGAAACCATAGGTCCCTTATTCCTATCATTTTATTATTTTATAGAGATTTTGAAATAATTCAATGTGAGGCTCATTTAGTGCTACAAGTCCTTCCACAGTGGGAAAAGTTTTTTGTCTTCTGTTTAAAGGACATTTTGTTACTGGAATTAATAATATTCGGATAAAAAATGAGGTGTGTTTGTATGACATGATTTCCATCTTCCAATTAAGTAATCCTAGTAAAATATTTTTGACCAGTAAATTTTGTACTAGGCTGTTGTTTCTATGCACCCTTCACTGATATGATTCCCTGTGGCTTTACAGCTAGTATTTGACGAATTTCTGGAACGAATCAGGGAGAAAGATGAGAAAGAAGCTAGGAGGAATAAGCGTCTTGCAGATGACTTCTATCATCTTATATTCTCCATCAAGGTTTAATTAATCTCTTTTAGTTAATAATGTGAATTAATTAATCTCTTGTAGTTAATAATGTGAAGTATTATGTTTTTCTTAAGGAGCTGTCAAGGGTTTTTTCTCTATCAAATAAATCATCATTTTAGATCTCGTTTGACACATCAGGGTGTTTATTTAGTGTGCTTTCATTGAATTAAGTTTTGGAAAAAAAATAAAATAAAGAATGCTTTCTCAGCTGTTGAAATGGTGTCCGTCCTTGTGTCAATTGAAACCTCCTAAGCTTTTCTTGTTATTTTAATATTCTCTCAACAGTTGAAGATGGTTGTGAAAAACTTCCCTATTTTCTTTGTTGCAGGATATATCTGCATCTTCGAAATGGGAGGAATGCAAACTGCTTTTTGAGGGGAGCCAAGAATATAGGTATTTCTTGTTAATAATTGGTTTGTTGTCATTTTCCACATCAATTTGTTGTTTAATGCTTCAATAAAATAAGGCAGTTGCCCAATATGCAATTCATGTCCCTTCCTTAGTCCACACCAAACCCTAATTGAGGGCAGCATATGGAGGGATAAATCCAGATTTTAAATTCTCGGGTCTCTCTTTGAACAAAACAAAAGAGGAAGAGGGGGGGGGGGGGATTTTTTTAAAGCTCTTCACTTTGTATTTTGGTCTAGAAACTCTTTAATTCAGTCACTCCTAATGGGAGTGGTGATGGGTCAATCCGAGCTTTTGCCTCAATTTTATATGACTTACAGGCAATGGCTAGGACAAAGAATTGGGGCTACATTTGAATTGCCCTTTATGAGTTTCTCAAGTCCTATGTTCAAGCTGAGAAACAAACTAGTATCGAAGGGGAAAAAAAAAAGTGAACAAGTTTCATAAGTGGACACTTTTTATGGATACCTAATGCGGATTAATTATAAATTTGTTATTTTTCTACTTTTACTTAATAGATGTTGGTTGAGCTCTGGGAGTCGTCCATAAATGATCTTATGTATTTGAAGTATTGTGAACTAAAATATGCTTTTACTGAATGCTATGTTGTAGTTCCATTGTGGAGGAGAGGATCTGTAGGGAAATATTTGAGGAGTACATCACACAACTGAAAGAGCAGGAAAAAGAGAATGAGCGGATTCGTAAGGAGGAAAAGGTATTCAATTACTTTTTCTGTGCATTTTTTATTTAAATCCATTAGACTGCCATTTCAGTGTTTTAACCAAGTTTTATTTTGGCTTTCTACATGGTATTTTTTTATAAAATATTTTGGCAATCGTGTCTTTTGCTGAATGAATTCTAACTCATCAAACCCGAAAAGGAGTGACATGTTGCCTATGATATTAATTTCTTCTTCTACTTGCAGGCCAAAAAGGAAAAAGAAAGAGAGGAAAGAGAAAGGAGGAAGGAGAAGCAGAGGAGGGAAAAAGAGACTGGACGTGAAAGAGAAAAAGACGAGCACTTAAAGAGGGATAGAACAGACAGCGAAAACGATGATGTAATTGATTCCTCGAGAGACTACAGAAGATCCGAAAGGGAAGATAATAAGAAGCAAAGGAAGCACCATCATAGTCCTGAGGATCAAACATATGAAGAAGATAATGGATATGACCGGTCTAAGAAATCTCAAGAACACAGAGATCGGAAGAAATCAAGAAGGGTATGTCATGTTTTCCCCTCCTTTGGTTATTTTCAAAACTTTCTCTAGTAACCCATATATAATCTCTTTCTTCCAAATTCCCACCCCTGGGGGCATAAGAGTCGTATGTAACGGGTATATCATGTATGAATTGTATAGGAAAAAAAAAGAATCTTCGACTTTTTTTTTTTTTTCCAAAAAAAAGAACTCGATTTATTTGGAGTAATAAGACTTCCAATTACAATACTCGTGAAGAAGGATCCATAATAAATGCAAAGAAGAGGCGTCTTTCATCCAGTAGAGAAGGATTTGGACCAAAATTTTGGGATCGGGGGGTGGGGGGTTGGGGTGTAGGTTATTAGCAAGCGACCCACTTGAAATAGAGCTCTTATAGGCTTGTTACACCACATTGCAGTATACCTGTTAGATATGATTCTTTCTGCCTTTAAGTGGGACCCTTGTGGTTTTACAGCATGCAACTGGTCATGATTCTGACAGTGAAGGCAGACATAGAAGACATAGGAAGGAACGGCATAATGGATCTCATAGGAGTAGTGATCATGTGGAGCTCGAGGATGGAGAATTTGGAGCGGACAGGGACAGTAGGTAGTTAATTTAATCCTTTAAATATCCTTTCCTTTCTTTTTTAACATCTGTTTCTTCACTGCCACGTCATTTTAGATTCATCTTCAATGTTATGACTCCCTCTTTATTTAGTAGTTATGAACCAATCATGCCATCTTCAATGTTATTCATCTTAAATATCCTTTACGGTTTTCTATTTTTTCCACCCAAATTTGACCAAATGGTCTTGTCCTCTCATTTCATTCCAATGAAAAATGAAAATCGGTTTTGAGATGCATAACCAACCAAGATCGGTTCTCAAATTTAGAAAGGTGTTGGGTTGGGTGGTTGCCATTCTGATCTTTACCCTTGCCTATTCTTTTGGCTACAATGAGAAGCTGACGCAAGAATATTTCGGGGAAAAAGAGATATATGTATGTATGTATATACACATATTCTAGGACTAAGAATTGTATCAAAAGTATGGATAAACACAGCATCTAGAGGTAAGAAGGGACTAGAAAGTGTAGTTTGATGAAACTGAAGTACTTGATAAATACAATTTCTATTTTATGTTGTATGATGAGTTTATGATATTTTGAGTTCCAAGGGTTTTAGACAGGTGCGTGTGCATTTGAGTAAGTTGAGGTGTGGTTTTTTTTTTTTCACAATGCAAACTGAAGTTTCAAAAGTTAACCAGCGTCCTGACTGATATGTCGCACCACTAATCGCAATTAAGACTTGATTATTAGCTACCAAATCATAATTAGTTAATTAATTAGAAAAGAAAAAAGAAAGTAATTCACCAACGGAGTACCTTCAACTGTCGTACAATTTGACAAAGAGAACAGACTATCGTTTGGTGAGAAGGGAAACCCAGAAATCAGATTAACGACTTACCATTTTCTACTTATTTAATATTTTATGCTGTCGGGAAAATGGATCCAACATTTCTTCATTTCTAGGGTGAGAATTCAATGGTTATAATTCTCAAAGTATTTAACTTAATTTTAATTAATATAACATTTTAACTAATGATTTTCTGGGTAAGTTCACTAAAATAATGAAGATGAAATAGAAAAAGTTTTAAATAAAATATAAAGAAAAAAGTTAAAAGATTTAAAATAATAAAAAAAAATGAGAAAGTTTAAATAATAATAAAATAAGTTTAGTGAAGTTATTGGGAGAGAATCGCTATAACTTAGTAAAATGAAAAGTTAAATTTGAAGAATAAGATGTGAGATATATTTTTTTTATATAGTTTTTGCTTAAATTCTTTAAAATCATATTTAGCTAATTTGAGCTTTTATCTAGCATTATAGAGAATTATTTCGATTCCGTAAAAGGCTCAAATCAAGCATTCTTTGCTCGACCGGTGGTAATGTTGTGGAATGAATTCTAGAATTTTGTTGAAACTTGAAAGTGTAGTTGAGTATGTCAGGTTCAAGTCGCCGTGCAAAAAGTTTGACCAGAAAACCTTGTATTATACTAATTATATACCCAACTTAATGATATGTCTAGAGTTACTTGTAAGATTATGATTGTTTCTTTGGCTTGGAAGTTCTAGAACACCAACTTATCAATCAATCTAACCGACCACCTTAGTAAATGTCAAACTACCTAGTGGTATATGTTGTTAATTGAGATATGTTAATACCGATCCCGTATTAACTTATAACTAATCGTGCAAGAGAATATTTTTTGCATGGACTATGCATGTGCCCGTTAGCTACTTACTCTTAGACTGACTGGTTAGGGTTCTAAGAATCGTTTTTTCACTTTTTAGAATGTTGAAAAGAGAGGCCAAGGTGTTTTGGATGCTTTATTATCAAATCGATATGATGACATTTATTTTTCTTCTTAGTTTTCACGACCTATCTATCTAGAACTAAAGTAAATGATTGATGATAGGAGATGTTTGTTTGGTCTTGAGAATATGATTTACATTTGAAAGAGAAGTTTACGTGCTATTCTTATCTTTAATACATTTATTAAAACATCAAAATGTAGGGTCGAGCAAGATCGACTCTTAAGAAGAATGAAGGACATCCCGGAAAAAACAAAGAAAGCAGAAAACAAACGAAAAGAACTCCCGACCCACAAATAAACAACAAAACCAAAAGGGATTATAGTTAGAAATAGTAATTGCCATAGATAAAATGCAATTTTATTCATTTCCATAAATCCCGCTTCAAGTTTCCTCCTCATATTATATATATATATATATCTATAGATTTCCTTCATTCTTCAAGGTCCTCATTCCAAGAAAGCAGAGAAGTGAGAACGTACGATAAGAAAATAATGGCGTCTAAGGTGGTGAGTTCCCTCTTCATGTTGGCTCTTCTCCTCTTTTCCGCATTCATCTCTCCTTCCGAAGCTCGTCCCGAGCTTTCTCGAATCCTCGAAGATCAGGTATAGGCCTGTTAGCATTTCGTATTACACATCGATATATTGTACTGAGTTTATTTCTATGTATTTATTTATCTAGTCTTAATTTTTGTGTCGATGAAGGAGTTTCATGCAGTATCTCCGCAAGAGTTAAGAGACTGTGAGGGAGTTAAAGAAGCAGAGTGCCTGATTAGAAGAAATTTGGACGCTCATACTGATTATATCTATACAAATGACAACAAACCATGATTGATTATCTATATTCATTTACATGCCGGGAAAATTTGTCCAATAGAAGTTCAAAGATAATATATAAAAATTTATAAAACAATAATAGTATAATATTATATTTTATCTTTTATGAGTTTTGATGTATTGAAATTGTTAATAATGAAGTATGTTTGTTAACTTCAACTTCAAGCTTGAGCTTGACCATGAACATAGCAAATGATTTTAAGATTCTTTGTTATCGAGCTCGTTGGGTCAAATAATTTAATTTATGAGACCATCTAATTATTAATTCAAGCATATCTCACAATATGATTCGAACTCAAATCGAGCTCATTCTTTTTCATGATCACGGACCAAATTTTACAAGTTAGGTCGAGCTATTCACAAACCCTATAAATTTATTACAAACAAATCAAGAATCTCACTTAGGACTTCCCTCCCCCATTTGGTTGAAGATCGGGTTGTCACAATCATTATAGTTAGTCATAAAGTGATTACAAAAGCATATATATATATATATATGTAAATTGCACACAAATGAATGGAAGGGGTAGGGGTGCTCGATTCACCCGGTCGAAAATCAAACCGATCACCTGAAACTCAAGAACTTAATATATATTGAGTTAGGTATAGATTTAGTCTAAACCCAACCTAAAGAATTTGGCCAAAAAATAAATTTAAAAAAAAGATTCAAATCCGGCCGGATAAAATTAATATTATATATATATATATATATATATATATATAGAAAAAAATGAGTCAAACCTGGTCATATAAAATTAATAATATATATATATATATAAAAGTTAAATATTTTATTCTTTATATATACATTCTTCTATATTTTTCTAAAATTATTTGATTATTTTCAAAATAATATTTAACTTCAAACTTATCCTTATAATTGTAGGACTTCACTTCTAAATGCCGTTGCATCCTAAAAGATGCAATACCATCTATTAGAGCTTGATAAAAAGCATGCAAAAATATATCATACTACACAATAAAAGCTCAATGAAGAAATTCAATTGAATAAACTTCTAAATACAGTTTCATTATTTGGAATTTACTCAAATTCAATTAGATACTCGTTTAAGTGTACTCATACCAAATCAATTTCATTTACAACAAGGACATGAAAGAAAATATTAAGAAATAGAGGTTGTTCTTGATGCTCGATGACTCGAGGGATTTAAGGAATCGAACCATCGAGCGCCAATGTTTAATTAAACTTTTTTTAATCTTTGTAACCAGTAATACTTATTTCTTTTTTTTTTTTCTTCTATAGAAATGAAAATTTTTTTCGTAGTGATATACCTCGATGGTGAATGAAAGTAGAATGTGAACTCAAATTAGAAAGAGAATTCATTGTATTGGGATCAAAATAGCAGAGATGGATCAATTATAGTTTCGATCAAATATAATGTCACGAATACTCAACTGTTGGAAGTTGTCTATAGTTCTTTAGATGTAAATAATAATGAATTCATTTTGTAACTGTTATAAGAGCCATGGAGTAAAATGTCATCTTCCCTGTTATTTATAAGAACTAAAGAAATCATGAAGAGATTTTTGTGTCACTTGCGATCTAAAGATAAAAAATCTCATATTGTTCATGATGATCGTTATAGTGGCTCTCCCTCGCTTAATAGGTATTTATGTATGGCTCCAAAAGTGGTTTCACTTCAATATTTGTCCCTTCATATATACCCTTCTCCTCAATGGCCTATGTACGGAGACAATACGGTGCATATGGATGCTTCGTCTTCGTACCCCATCCACCCTCAATATTTCGGGGAAAAAGTGATATGTATGTATGTATGTATGTATATACACATATTCTAGGACTAAGAATTGTATCAAAAGTATGGATAAACACGGCATCTAGAGGTAAGAAGGGACTAGAAAGTGTAGTTTGATGAAACTGAAGTACTTGATAAATACAATTTCTATTTTATGTTGTATGATGAGTTTCTGATATTTTGAGTTCCAAGGGTTTTAGACAGGTGCGTGTGCATTTGAGTAAGTTGAGGTGTGGTTTTTTTTTTTTCACAATGCAAACTGAAGTTTCAAAAGTTAACCAGCGTCCTGACTGATATGTCGCACCACTAATCGCAATTAAGACTTGATTATTAGCTACCAAATCATAATTAGTTAATTAATTAGAAAAGAAAAAAGAAAGTAATTCACCAACGGAGTACCTTCAACTGTCGTACAATTTGACAAAGAGAACAGACTATCGTTTGGTGAGAAGGGAAACCCAGAAATCAGATTAACGACTTACCATTTTCTGCTTATTTAATATTTTATGCTGTCGGGAAAATGGATCCAACATTTCTTCATTTCTAGGGTGAGAATTCAATGGTTATAATTCTCAAAGTATTTAACTTAATTTTAATTAATATAACATTTTAACTAATGATTTTCTGGGTAAGTTCACTAAAATAATGAAGATGAAATAGAAAAAGTTTTAAATAAAATATAAAGAAAAAAGTTAAAAGATTTAAAATAATAAAAAAAAAATGAGAAAGTTTAAATAATAATAAAATAAGTTTAGTGAAGTTATTGGGAGAGAATCGCTATAACTTAGTAAAATGAAAAGTTAAATTTGAAGAATAAGATGTGAGATATATTTTTTTTATATAGTTTTTGCTTAAATTCTTTAAAATCATATTTAGCTAATTTGAGCTTTTATCTAGCATTATAGAGAATTATTTCGATTCCGTAAAAGGCTCAAATCAAGCATTCTTTGCTCGACCGGTGGTAATGTTGTGGAATGAATTCTAGAATTTTGTTGAAACTTGAAAGTGTAGTTGAGTATGTCAGGTTCAAGTCGCCGTGCAAAAAGTTTGACCAGAAAACCTTGTATTATACTAATTATATACCCAACTTAATGATATGTCTAGAGTTACTTGTAAGATTATGATTGTTTCTTTGGCTTGGAAGTTCTAGAACACCAACTTATCAATCAATCTAACCGACCACCTTAGTAAATGTCAAACTACCTAGTGGTATATGTTGTTAATTGAGATATGTTAATACCGATCCCGTATTAACTTATAACTAATCGTGCAAGAGAATATTTTTTGCATGGACTATGCATGTGCCCGTTAGCTACTTACTCTTAGACTGACTGGTTAGGGTTCTAAGAATCGTTTTTTCACTTTTTAGAATGTTGAAAAGAGAGGCCAAGGTGTTTTGGATGCTTTATTATCAAATCGATATGATGACATTTATTTTTCTTCTTAGTTTTCACGACCTATCTATCTAGAACTAAAGTAAATGATTGATGATAGGAGATGTTTGTTTGGTCTTGAGAATATGATTTACATTTGAAAGAGAAGTTTACGTGCTATTCTTATCTTTAATACATTTATTAAAACATCAAAATGTAGGGTCGAGCAAGATCGACTCTTAAGAAGAATGAAGGACATCCCGGAAAAAACAAAGAAAGCAGAAAACAAACGAAAAGAACTCCCGACCCACAAATAAACAACAAAACCAAAAGGGATTATAGTTAGAAATAGTAATTGCCATAGATAAAATGCAATTTTATTCATTTCCATAAATCCCGCTTCAAGTTTCCTCCTCATATTATATATATATATATATCTATAGATTTCCTTCATTCTTCAAGGTCCTCATTCCAAGAAAGCAGAGAAGTGAGAACGTACGATAAGAAAATAATGGCGTCTAAGGTGGTGAGTTCCCTCTTCATGTTGGCTCTTCTCCTCTTTTCCGCATTCATCTCTCCTTCCGAAGCTCGTCCCGAGCTTTCTCGAATCCTCGAAGATCAGGTATAGGCCTGTTAGCATTTCGTATTACACATCGATATATTGTACTGAGTTTATTTCTATGTATTTATTTATCTAGTCTTAATTTTTGTGTCGATGAAGGAGTTTCATGCAGTATCTCCGCAAGAGTTAAGAGACTGTGAGGGAGTTAAAGAAGCAGAGTGCCTGATTAGAAGAAATTTGGACGCTCATACTGATTATATCTATACAAATGACAACAAACCATGATTGATTATCTATATTCATTTACATGCCGGGAAAATTTGTCCAATAGAAGTTCAAAGATAATATATAAAAATTTATAAAACAATAATAGTATAATATTATATTTTATCTTTTATGAGTTTTGATGTATTGAAATTGTTAATAATGAAGTATGTTTGTTAACTTCAACTTCAAGCTTGAGCTTGACCATGAACATAGCAAATGATTTTAAGATTCTTTGTTATCGAGCTCGTTGGGTCAAATAATTTAATTTATGAGACCATCTAATTATTAATTCAAGCATATCTCACAATATGATTCGAACTCAAATCGAGCTCATTCTTTTTCATGATCACGGACCAAATTTTACCAAATTTTATAAATTTTAAAAATTTATTACAAACAAATCAAGAATCTCACTTAGGACTTCCCTCCCCCATTCGGTTGAAAAGGGGGTTGTCACAATCATTATAGTTAGTCATAAAGTGATTACAAAAGCATATATATATATATATACATATATATAAATTGCACACAAATGAATGGAAGGGGTAGGGGTGCTCGATTCACCCGGTCGAAAATCAAACTGATCACCTTAAACTCAAGAACTTAATATATATTGAGTTAGCTATAGATTTAGTCTAAACCCAACCCAAAGAATTTGGCCAAAAATAAATTTAAAAAAAAGAGTCAAATCCGGCAAGATAAAATTAATATTATATATATATATATATATATAAATGGGTCAAACCTGGTCATATAAAATTAATAATATATATATATAAGTTAAATATTTTATTCTTTATATATACATTCTTCTATATTTTTCTAAAATTATTTGATTATTTTCAAAATAATATTTAACTTCAAACTTATCCTTATAATTGTAGGACTTCACTTCTAAATGCAGCCGTTGCATCCTAAAATATGCAATACCATCTATTAGAGCTTGATAAAAAGCATGCAAAAATATATCATACTACACAATAAAAGCTCAATGAAGAAATTCAATTGAATAAACTTCTAAATACAATTTCATTATTTGGAATTTATTCAAATTCAATAAGATATTCGTTTAAGTGTACTCATCCTAAATCAATTTTATTTACAACAAGGACATGAAAGAAAATATTAAGAAATAGAGGTTGTTCTTGATGCTCGATGACTCGAGGGATTTAAGGAATCAAACCATCGAGCGTCAATGTTTAATTAATTTTTTTTAATCTTTGTAACCAATAATACTTTTTTTTTTTTTTTCCTTCTACAGAAATGAAAATTTTTTTCGTAGTGATATACCTCGATGGTGAATGAAAGTAGAATGTGAACTCAAATTAGAAAGAGAATTCATTGTATCGGGATAAAAATAGCACAGATGGATCAATTAGAGTTTCGATCAAATATAATGTCACGTATACTCAACTGTTGGAAGTTGTCTATAGTTCTTTAGATGTAAATAATAATGAATTCATTTTGTAACTGTTATAAGAGCCATGGAGTAAAATGTTATTTTCCCTGTTATTTATAAGAACTAAAGAAATCATGAAGAGATTTTTGTGTCACTTGCGATCTAAAGATAAAAAATCTCATATTGTTCATGATGATCGTTATAGTGGCTCTCCCTCGCTTAATATGTATTTATGTATGGCTCCAAAAGTGGTTTCACTTCAATATTTGTCCCTTCATATATACCCTTCTCCTCAATGGCCTATGTACGGAGACAATACGGTGCATATGGATGCTTCGTCTTCGTACCCCATCCACCCTTAATGTTTTTTCTATTCTTCATCAAATATTTCTATTACCGGGGGCTTACGTATGGCTCCACTACCTCGTTAGTAAATCAGGGAGGGCCTTCCTTCATCTATTGAACTCGGGGAACCCCAAACCACAACCTGCAATTTGGTATCGCATCTCAATGACTTACGGGCTTAGGAAAGACGAGGTTCAAGAGCGTGGTGAGTCACCGACCGTGGGGGATGGCCGTTCTTTAGGAGGTTGTGAGTCATGAGCTGTGGGGGAAGGCATTTCTTTAAAAGGTAGTGTGTCATGGGCCGTGGGGGATGGCCAAAGTTCAGGATGAAGTGGAGACAACTAACGGAATATACCAGGCTTACTAGGTGGTGGCAAGTAACTAAATGTAAAGATGATGTGCTTGGTGGGCCTGGTGAGACCCAATCAGATATCATATATTCTTCGTTTATCAGGACGTCTATATCTCTCAACATTTTCTCTATATTTCCCATCATATTATAGAGACATCGAAACATTTGCATAACCTTTTCCATCATCTTGTCCTTGAAACCCATCTTAGTCACTTCTATAACCTTCTTTATACTCTCGAGACTAGCAATCTTCTTTCACTTCCCACTATCTCGGTCCCGATGACTTCCTATTCTTTTTCTTCTTCTTCTTTCTCTTTTAGTTTAACATAAGGTTCATTAACTTTTTCCTCCAATTCCCTCATCAAAATGTCCACGACTTCGTCTTCCTCATATGTAAATTCTTCCAAGGTTTTCAAATAACGATGTGCTTCTTCTTCCTCGGAAGCTTTTAATATTCCATGATAATAAGCTGAATTAAAAGAAAGTTAAAGTCAAATTAATTAAATGATTTTGATGAACTTATAATAGATAAAATAATTTAGACATACAGTTACCCCTTCCATATTAAACCATAATTCGGCATTTTCGTGGATTACAACATGCGACTCTATGGACTTCCAATTCAAAATTCAGGGCATCGAATTCTCGAGCGCCTATTTCCCAAATTTTGATGCAAGAAAATGAATGGATTCATAAGCTCATACCTGCATTGTTAATGGATTAGCACAAACCAAACTTTAATCGGCAGTAAAAAGAAATACAATCATTAGAAATGTAAAGTATGTGAAACCCTACCAATGTGTATGTTTCCTCTTCGCCCTCTGTCCCTTTCTTATTTTTTGCAGCCTTTACCACTATATCCCTCCATGTTGAATCAATTTTTTCTTCAAAAGGCTCTATCCCAAGGTTACGTGTAGAGATGGCTATTTGGGCCGGGTAGGCCCGAATCCGTTCAGCCCGGCCTGTTAAAGCCCGACTCATACCCATACCCGCAATATGCGGGTACGGGCTTGGCCCGGCCCGTACACGGGTGCGGGCCAGACATGAATTATATACCCATTTTTAAAACGAGTCAAATTCAGCCCGCGGGTATACGGGCTATCCGCAGTGAACAATACCATCATGCTACCTAAAGCTGTTTTTATCCATAAATAAAAAAAACCCATTTTTATGCCCGTTTTTAACCGGGCTCAGGTTGGGCCTAGACTTTTGAGGCCCGCCCCGGCCTGAGCCCGCCCCAAATCAAAACAGGCCGAGCCCGGCCCGACCTAAACAGGCTCAGGTCTAATACGGGCCGGGCCGGCCCCGATTGCCATCTCTAGATACGTGTTGAACTTTTCCAGATTAGAAGCAACGGATAATGTAAATGACTTTATATTATTCTTCATCTCTTGAGCCACGAGGACTACATTTACGAAGTACACAAGAGCCATGTTGATGATGTCGTTATCTTTGTTACTCCAAGTTTTGAACCTCCTTCCTAGCTCTACAGCTGTGAGAAGATTCCCATCAAAATACTTAACTCAACAACTAGTTGTCTTTCCCAAACACTCGGTCACATTGTTCTCATAATACTCGTGATATTTTAATCTCGTCGCTAGAGAAAACTCTCAGACCGAACTGCATAAACTTGTCATCAACATTTGTCATAAACATTTGTTATATTTTAATTTTTCTTCTAACATTTGGGTCATCGGACAATGAAAGAGTTAATGAGTTTACCATAGTTGTTGAGTTTTTGATTTACATCGAGAAAGTGTCCCAAACATTAGTCATAAACACAGCCAACTGTTTCGCGATGAGCTTTTTCTTTATATTAATAATAACAACTTCTTGCTTCAAAATCATAGAGTTATGAGATTTATAAAAAAGATCTTCTATAAGGAATGGTGTAAAGACATAAGGCATTGCAACTTCCTCCATCTGAAATTAAATCTAAACGTACAACAACTAAGAATTAACAAGAAACAATTATAAGCTAAACAAAAGAATAAAATAAAATTTAAATTATAGAATTGATTCTCTATTGCTCGATGGGGTAGTCTTAAGGGGTATTGAGCAATAGAGATGAAAAGAAAGAGGCTTTGAGGTTTCTTTCTTACCATCTTTATTGCTCGATATCCCTTATTGTAGAGTCATCGAGCAATCAGGAAGTAAAGACAAAAGCTTGTTAATCTATGACTATACTTTCTGATTACTCAATGGCTCTACAATAAAGGTTAATGAGCAATTAGGATGGTAAGTAAAAAAATCTCAAAGCCTCTAACTTTTCATCTCAATTACTCGATACCTTTTATTGCAGGGCATTAAGCAATCTAAAAGTTAAGACAGAGACAAAATTCTCTATCTTAATTTTGAGATTACTTGAAAGCTTTAAACTAATGAGTATTAAGCCATCAAGTAGTTCAGAACAACTTCTCAGTGGTTCAATCCTTTCATTTCAGAGCCATCGGGTTAGCATTCCTCGGTTAAATGCCAATAATTTAGCTCCTATCCACAATTTAAAAAATTTCAAAAAAAAAATTCTTAAATTTCATAAATTATATTACATATCAGTGGTGACGAAGTGGATGGGCCTTCGGCCATTGATTTCAGCATTGCCTTCACTCTATTTCTATCGTTCACAGTTGCCTTCGATGACAACTCCTTTCACCATTTCTTCCTAGTGTTTTGCTCATGAGAGCTTGAGCTTGTACAAGCTATTTTCAAAATATGAAGGGGAAAAGAGGGATATGAAGATTAATGTATGAAGTGTATGAAGTAAATGAAGTGGTTGATTCTTGGTTATTATTATTTTTTAGTTTTAAGATCATGTGATCGTGTCGGAAAGAAGGGAATGAGAGAAATAAATTATTTTTCTTATATTTATTTTTAAAATCATTTAAGATTATTTTAGTTATCAATATATATTATTTTAAAATTAAATAAATAAGAAATTCATTTTGACAACAATTTTTAAAATGAGCACAATGTTTAATCCATACTTCAAAAATGGGCAAATTTTCCAAATTCTTTCTCAAAAAAAAAAAAAAAATCCCACCATAGATGTGAAACGACGAATCCGTGGGGTCGTTTTGAGATTGTATCGTACTCGTTCTTACGAAAAGCGAATTTGCCCAGTTCTTCCTTAGAAAAGGGGCCTGACAAAGTTTCCACTTCGCTGTGGCTTCTTAGTCGAAGGTGTTGTTGAAGAAGGAGAAACAGAGCGTGTTTTCTACCGAGTTGGAGGAAGAGATAGAGCCTCTTTCTATGCAAATGCAAACCCTAGGCGGAGCCATACGGCCTTTGTTTCTTGCAGAGCTCTTGAATCATCGACCCTCGCTCACAAACTTGAGCTTCAGAGCACTCTCATCTTCTTCTTCTTCTTCAGCTATTTCGAACCAGTCTCGTGGTGGCCTCCCTCGATTTTTCTCTGAAATTATCCCTCACCACAAGGTTCTCTATATCTGGTTTTTTACCTCATACAAATTGACGGAAATGGAATATCTATTTCTGTTGTTTTATTATTTTCTGGTTGTTGTCTTTTTCAATATACTTGGTTCTGATTTTTGTACGTGCTAACTTTCTCAATTTGAGGTAGATTAAGTTGTACCATTGCCAAATAGCTACTTAATCACTTGCTGTTCTGAACTTCAAATTTCAGATAGCCTCTCTCTTCTGGCATTTCAGTAGTCGCTTTCCTAAAAATTCATGTATTATAGCAGGTCTGAATATTGAAGTAGGCTCTGGAGCTGCATGTAATGCAATTGTGCTTATTAATTGTGTTTCAACTAAATGAAGACTGTTTTCTAATTGGATTCCATTACAATGTAGGGTCATGTTATTCGAATTGGAGGCGATGAGTTCTGGCATATGACCAAAGTTTTAAGGTTGAGCACTGATGATAGGTAATTCCATATTTTTATCCATCATGAATTTTTAGTCAGGTTTCATTTCGATCGATAGATGTGGGTTTTTGTTTTCTCTTTAATTCATATGTACTCTTATTTACTCTTAGTGGCTTTTATGGTAATCTATTCTGTGTCCACATTGATAGTAATTCGTAGCTTATATGGCTTGATTCCGTGCAAGGGTAGAGCTCTTCAATGGGAATGGTGGTCTAGTAGAAGGGTGCATAGTAAAGGTTGATCTCAATGGTCTTGATATTTTGGCATTGGAAGATCCACAAATAGTTCCACCTCAGAGCACAAATTGGCATGTATTTGCAGCTATTGGTGAGTTTCTTATGATGTTTAGTCAAAGTTAGTCTTTGCAATTTTTTTTTTCCCCCATGTCTAATGGCTTTCTTTTTATGACATTTTTGATCTATCTCTTTAGGAACTCTAAAGGGTGGTCGAGCTGACTGGCTTGTTGAGAAATGCACTGTATGTTTCAGATGTATTTTAATAATGCTATCTGGTTAGATTCGAATATTATGAATTATGCTGTAGCTGGTTATTCTATTTTAAACGTTTTTAGGAGCTCGGAGCTAGTAGCATTACTCCTTTGCTTACAGAACGTTCTCCCTCTGTCTCAGAGAACCGTGTAGACAGATTGCGACGAGTTGTACTTGCTGCAACTAAACAATGTAAATCTTGATTAGTTATATCCTCATTTGTAATTTCTTCTCTAGTTTGCCTTTCTTTTCCCATCTCCCTCAAGTTCTACCTCTCTGATCTAAGAGATGTTTACTACTACTTATTTTTCTCACTTTTCCCATTTTATTTCTTCTTCTTTTCTTTATTTCTCGTCACAGGTCAAAGGCTGCATGAAATGATGCTGAATCCTCCTATGATGATTAAAGGTCTTTTACCCCTTGTGAGTTCCAAATCTACTTTTTTTTCCGCCACTTAAAAGTTCGAGCTTTGGTTTCTCTAATCATGCCATTGCAATGAATGGATTGAAAGATTTTAGGACTTGTTTCAATTTGCACGAATTTCATTTTTGTGGCCATATTAGTTGTATCTGTTTCATGTTCTGATCTACTCAAGTTAGGGAAACCTCTGTAGGATCTTTGAGTCTTTTTCTTTCTCATATTGAGTTTTTAATATGCTCACTAGGATTTTCATATTGTATTTTCTATTCTGTAGATTGCCCAGTCTGAGCTATCTTTTGTAGCAGTAGCTGAAGCTACTCCTCTCATTAGTGTATTGAGTTCAGCACAACCAGAATCTGGCGGGCTTATTGTAATTGGTCCAGAAGGAGGTATAAAGTTATCTCTCATTCTCTCATTTCCATTCCCATATAAAATCAATACGATATTTGAGTAATGATATGGTTGATCGAATGGTATATTTAAAAGAAGTTTGTATTTTGAATTAGAATACTCAAATATCAGACCGTTACATGTGAAGCACCCCAATGTTGGATTTTCTATCAAAATTTGAAGTTCCCTTTTTCACTATCAGAAACTATCGTTGCTTTTAGATTTCACCGAAAAAGAGGTCAATATGATGAGAGAAGCTGGTGCGACTTCTGTGGGCCTTGGCCCGAATCGGTTGCGGGTCGAAACAGCAACAATTGCAATGTTATCAACTCTAATGTTATGGTGTGATGCTCAACACCTGTCATCATCTCAATGATCTCTCTTCCCAGGTAAGTTCTTATATTCATTTCCCTGGATATCAAAATTTTGTATGAACCTGTTTCTTAGCTCTCATTCCTTGTTCAACTATTGCTTCTCCTTAATCCTCTTTCAGTGATTAGGTTTTTCTGTTAGAGCAACTCGACCTTAATGATATTTACCCACCTTATAAATCGATCTGTAATGTCATTTATCTCCTTGATCTCTTTTGACCGCTTTGTTTGTTCGAGTTCTACAGTTCAAAATGTCAAAATGTCAAAATGCATAGCTTTGAAAAAGCCAGATTTTCCCATCAAACATTCAACTTACCTCTCTGATTTACTACAAGGGATTCCGTCTAGATTAATGAAAACTCATTGAGTTCTTAATTTGATTCGAGTAGACTTTATTATGTGAAGTCGGTATTCTGGTATGTATGGGAATGAATCTCAGCTTCTAAAAGTCAAAAGGGTAATTAATACGATACAAGAATTCAGTCCCACGTCACAGAATCGATTGATTTATCCATTTTGATATGAAAGAAATTTGCATATAAACAATTACTATTTAATTTTAAAAAAAAATAAAAACACTATATTGTAACCTTCTTACTTATCTAAATCACGTTCTTTTGACCGTAACGTGGTCGGTCAAGGGATGTCGTTATCTATTAGGAAAACTGAATGGTGGCATGATAGTGAATAAATGCAATGTAATGGGCTTTTGTGGAAAACCGGGTCAATAGGGAGAGAGATTTTTAACCCATTAAAGAGGCGGAAAAAGAAACCAAATGTACACACACAAAATCTACGCTTGAAGCAAAATCCTATCGCTGACACTTCCAACTTCCAACTTCATTGCATAGAAATGCAGAGTTTTTTTGTGTAGGGATCCCAGAACTTTATTATTATTCTTCTTCTTCTCTATATCTCTGAATCCTCTACAACTTCTTCAATAACTTAAAATGGTGAATCAGCTGGAAAACCTGGTGCAGTCCATAAAGTCAAAGGTTCGGTCTCTGAAGAAGTCGAAGAAACCGTACGTCAAGATGGACAAGAGCTCTAGTGTGCGAGTCGAGATCCGTAGCCGTAAGGCTCGTCAGATGATCGATAAGACATTGAAGGCGGCTGATCGGCCAGGAAAACACAGCATTTCTTAGTCTCCCCTTCCTCTCTCTCTCTCTCTCTCTCTTTTAAGAAGCTATCATGAACTGTGAATGTACTGATTCCGGATATGATTTGGAATTTGATAAGCTTAGAAAATGATACGATTTCATTTTTGTTTTCTATTTTCTATTTGATCCTCTGGTTGTGATGAATGGTGAAAATTATTGTGCAGTTTCTGTTTTCCTTGCTTTTTGTTGTAATCAATTGTTGATTTATTTCATTACAAAAAAAAAAAGTAGGTTAGGCTTAACTCTCATTTGCCATTGATCTGGTAGAGATTGATCTGGAAGAATATCTGCATTAAATATAACAACATCTGGTAGAGCTTTGAATTGTTCGTCTGAAATTGAATTTTTCTTCCCGAAATTATAGGAACTAAGTTACACAGAAAGTTTCTTCTGTACTAGCAGTAGTTGTAATATATATATATATATATGTTAAAACTATATTATATATAATTTATTTTTCGTATTAAGGTTTGAAATTTGGATGCATAAACATGGTTCATGCTGTGGGACGGCAACGTCGGCAAGTCACCTGGGGACCACCTTGATTTTGGTTGTCAACAAACCGATCAGGTTTTATCTGCTATTTTTTCAACCAAATTAATTATGTTTATTTATGGGAGCACCGACTTTTGCAGAACACATTCAAAATGGGTGGGAAAAGTCATGCGTTGACTCTTTTTTTTTTTTTTAATTAATTAATATTTTATGTTTGTGGTAAGTATAAAAGGAGAAGAGCGTGATAAGAAGTAAATAACTTTCATTTCAAATAAGGCTTAAAAGCTAGATGTTGTGTTTGATTATTTGACACAAGTGAAGTGATTATACACTTTTTATCTATTTTTACCCTTTAACTTACGGATATACATTAATATCTTAGTAATTTGTGTATGAAATCTAGATATCATCAAACTGTAATATGAATAATAATAATAATATTATTATTATTATTATTATGAAAATTATAGATTAAAGTATCTATGTCTCTATATTGTGGGCCCCACAGGGCTTCCCTGACTTTCGTGCGTGTAGTAGATATAATATGGATTCTTTCTTCTTTTTTTTTTTTTTTTTTTTTTTGGGCCAACTGGAGATGGGAAGATATCATTCACTGGACTGGGTTGGGCTTCTAATGGCTCTTTGTATTTCAAGCCTTCTGTAAGGTTAAATCGGCCCAATATGGGAAGATACCCCATGATGGCCCATTCTACAAAATAGGTGTTTTGTCTACATGCAACTTCTTTCCTGCGCCTACCAGACAAGAGATTGCTAGATGGATAAAATCGGCGGTCAAAGACAGAAGTGCCGCCATCTCCTCCACGCTACACGTCGAAGGAAACTCTACCATTCTCAGCTATCAGCACTAACCTTCCGGACGACGTCATACACAACAACATAAGGCTTCCAGGCCTATACACTAACCTTCCATGCATGTTTCAATCATGTCTAGAACTGTAGTACTATATAGTCACTCACCTTCATATTGCTTTTTTTTTTTTTTTTTTTGAAATTATTTTTGTGGTTGTAACTAAAGAAAAATTCAAAAATAGTTTAATCAAGTGACTAGAAATGAAATTCATGCGACATATTTTCGAATAATGTATTATCACATACCAAACAAAAAGAGAAAAAAAAAAATCCAATGGAAAAGGAAAGAAAATTTGAGCTTGGGCCCCACCAGTTTCTTCTTAACACCATGTGCGTGAAATAATGGGAAAAAATATATGTGGCATAGAGGGTTATAACCGTTGGTCTATGAGTTAGGACCAACGAGTACAGACATACAGAAAACGTGATACGAGGTCTTCCTCCATCTGGTGCCACCGGAAGTTCTACTAATCCCCTAACCAGACAGACCAGTCAGTCAATTCATTATTCACCATTTTCTTGGACCTCATAAGTTTGCTAATTCTATATTTTACGGCAAACATAATATTAATATATAATAATTTAGATATTCTAAATTTACGTGTTTAATTTATTTACTGTAGATAAATTTTATAATATAGTACAGAGAGGGAGAGGGCCGGTTTCCGCACCCGCCGTTAAATTGTGTATCGTGACATCCTGATTCCCCCAGACATAATCTATTATGAAATAGGTATATGTATGCATGCAATGTTTTCCACGTTGCTAAATATATAAACTAGTTAAGGATCATAAGGTTACGGGTTACCTATACTTCATGGTTTCATCTAGCTAACGTTCATACGTACCTTTCCTATCCTTGAAGCTTAACCCGCAATCACTCTCCTTAGTCCTAACCTTCTTCTCCTATACCTAAATAAATAAACGTCATATAGTTCTAAGACAAACAGAAAGATCTCTAGACACGATCGATCGGTGTATATACTATATACGCCCTCTAATACATTATGACCCTTAGTTACCCTAAAAGCTAAATATATATTCTTCTCCCCCTTTGCTCCTCATTGGGCACCTAACCAGTCTCTATTGGGGGGGGAAAAAAAACAAACAAATGGGTCGGAAAAAATCATCAGGCTACATAGCAATAAGCTCTTGCTTGGCTCTCTTTCTGCTACTACTACTTTCAGGCACTTCAGTAGCTGAACACTGGCCTGTGAAGGCCCTTCCTGGTTACCCATCTGATAAGTTGCCCTTCACTTTCGAAACCGGGTAAGTAGATTTATTTTACTGTAATTAATGGGGTTGTTTTAGTAATTAATGAGTATATATTATTGGAGTGGTCTTGGTTTTGGTTTTGGTTCAGATACATAACAGTAGGAAATGTCGAATTCTTCTACTACTTTGTGGAGTCTGAGAGAAACCCTGCGGCTGATCCTCTTTTTCTTTACTATAATGGTGGCCCTGGTTGTTCTGCCCTCAATGGCTTCTTTTACCAGATTGGTATGTTATGTTATATTCTGATTTTATTATTATTTTTTAATTATGTTTTAATTTCTTAATTTATCTTATCACTTTCTATGTAATAATCAAGATTGATATTGTAATTCTATTTTTTATGCACTTTGTAATAAGGATTCATACGTCACAAATGAAGCTTGTAAGTATCGAGAGCTAGTACTAGAACCAGAGTCTTACCTAATGAAAAAATGTTGATTGTTTGACTTTTAGCTGGACTGTTTCTACCATCTCATCATCCAAACAGCTTCACCACCAGCTTGCCAAGTTGGCTTGACCAGATATAGAAATTTGAAACGAGTTATGCTTTATAAATATTTTTTATGTGAATTGTTAATTAATATTCTAATTTGATTTCTTGTTATGTTATATGTGGTATTAATAAATGTGTAGGGCCACTTCAATTCAATCTGTCGGATTACACTGGCGGGATACCGCAGTTGATATACGAGCCCCACACATGGTCTAAGGTATATTTATCTTCATTAAAAAAAAAAAATAATAATAATAAATAATTGCAATTATAATCAATAAAGAAATGTGACATAAATTGTACTTTGGTTTTTATCTAGGAATTAATTTATTATAATGTATGTATGTAATGTTTGTTTCAGACAACGAACTTATTGTTCTTGGACGCACCGGTGGGCACTGGTTTCACATATGCAACCACTCAAGATGCTTGGAACTCTACTGACACTTACACCGCTGCCCAAACCTATGACTTCCTTAGAAATGTAAGTTTAAATTTTTTGGTGTGTTAGACTGTTAGATAAACTATCCGGGCCGTATAAAGTTGACTGGTAGGATGAGCCTCTTTGATGTTTGATAACTCGTATTAAGATTTTGGATATGAATTTGATTACTTTTTGTTGCGTAAGTGTTTGACTTATATTAATCACGGTAAAATATGATTTTATGAAAACTATAGTATAAGATAATGAAATCATTAAAGAGCCGTTGAGACTCAGATCTCGATCTCATTGATTTATAATGACTTAAATGAAATAATTAATTATGGTTAATTAGGATGATTTGAGTAATTAGTTCTGGTTTTTTTGTGATGGTGGCTGCATATGCAGTGGTTGATTGAGCATCCAGATTTCGTGACCAACCCAGTATATATCGGTAGCGATTCATATGCAGGAATGATCACACCTATACTTGCTCAAGACATAATCAACGGTAACTAATCTTAATTACTGCTTCTGTAATTAACTCTAGCTTCTAATAAATTACACTGGGGATTACTTAATTCCTCTCTCATGGTTTGACAGGCAATGAAGGTGGAAATACGCCAATCGTGAACCTCAAAGTAACTATGAAATTAATTATATATATATATATATATTTTTTATTTTTTTTTTTAATTTATGATTTTGTTAAACATGGTGTTATTAATTTTTAATCAAAGATAATTAATATGTAGGGATATTCGATTGGATGCCCACATACAGTGACAAACTGGGAAACAAATGCCAAAGTAACACTTGCTCATCGTTTGGCTCTAATTTCAGACACCATGTACGAGGTAAAAATATTGTCCCTTTAGGACTCGAGTCTAGTTAATTTGGTTTAGGGAGGGGAAGAGGGTATTATTGACCACCCTTAATATTTTGAAAATTAGTATTAGATAAATTTATAAGTTTAATAATTTTTTGGTTAAAAAATTAGTATAAAAAAATAAAAATTTTAAATTAATTAAAGATTTTTTTTTTAAATGATGTAAAATGAATTTTAAAATTTTTCTATATTAATTTAAATAATGTGATAAATTGATGAATTTAATAATTTATTTTAATATTATAAAGAAAAAAAAAACTTCTTATTCTACTTAAAATTATTAAAATTTTATTTATAAATTTAAAAAAATAAATAAATAAAACTTTAGTTTTACCCGTATAATTCTTATTTAATATATTTTACTTTTTTTTTTTAACTAACCTCTTTCTTCTTTTCTATATATATATATATTTAAAATAATTTAGACAGCCTACACTTCTTGCAATGGGGATTACGTCACTTCAACTAATGCAAACTGCACGGAGGCTTATGCTGCTATAACCCAGGTCAGCTAATCTAATGCCATGTCATCAAATCTCATTAATTAAATTATTAATTTATTTAATTAACTATTTAATTTAAAATTCATTTTTTTTTCTCAGTGTATTGAACTAGTCAGCCCAGTTAATGTTTTGGATCCCTACTGCTCTTTCTTATCACCCAAACAAAAAGAAGAGCACGTTCTAAAAAGTCGAAGATTACTCCAACAAAAGCCTACCGATCATCATCTCATGCTTCCCTTATCTAATCCAGATGACGATGATTATTTTTGCCACGTAAGACCCTTTTAAAATTAATATTTAATTCCTCATTTAAATAAATTTTTGAAGAGATTCTATTTACCCGTAAACCGATCAATCATAATTACCGCATAAAATACCGGCTAACTACCTAGTGTTGTGATTGATCATCAAATCTACGGAAAATCGAAGTCTAAAGTCCATCAAAAAATTTCTCACTTATGCATTTTTAGTTGATTTTCACTGCAAATTTTGATTACTTTTTAATATATACATTATTGTGGGCAGAATTTTAATTATTTGCTTATGGATATATGGGCAAATTTCGAAAGTGTCAGAGCGGCCCTTCATGTTCGACCGGTAAATATTTATGAGAAATTTACATTAACTTTTATTTTTTATTTTTTCAATTTTTTTTTTATTAAGTTGATAATTACGTTAATTTAATCCAGCAACGGATTGGGTAAAAAAAATAGAGGACAAAATTGAAGTTATTTTGAAATATTGGGGACAAAATTAGAGATATTTCAAAGGTTAACACAGCAAATAAGCAAATTTTCTTAAGAAGAAGTGAAAAATTGCAGGGAACGGTGAAAGAATTTTTTAGGTGTAATGTTACTTTGGAATACACGGTTGATACAAATGATGTTTTACCGTACCATGAGAACCTCACCAATGCCGGCTTACAAGTTATTGCATTCAGGTTCTCATCTTTCTTGTATTCTAAATTTCCTCCCCCAACTACAAATTTATTTATATATCGTATAGATAAAGACTGTATTTCTCACAATTCCTCTTGTCCTTCCGATGGCAGTGGTGACCATGATATGGTTATTCCACATGTTGGTATTGAGGAATGGATAACGTATCTTAACCTTACCCTCGATTTGGACTGGAGACCATGGTTCGTAGATGGTCAGGTTGCAGGGTAAGTTCGATCTATATAGTAATAAAGAGTCAAGTTAACTCTAGCTTTTAGTTTTCTCTGTACATGTTATTGTTTCACTTGATCTGTAATATTTATGTAGATATATACTTCTAAATCTTAGTTATGTTATCCATTTTATACATGTATAGGTACACAAGAAGGTACACAAATGATGGGTATCGCTTAACATATGCGACTATAAAAGTAAGAGGAAGAAGCATTCACTTCGCTTACTATTATTATTATTATTTTTATTATTATTTTTAATTATTGTTTATTAAGAATGAATATTTATTTAATTATTATTATTATTATTATTATTTTCTTAATATTTGTAGGGAGCTGGTCACTCACCACAAGAGTTCAAACGCAAAGAATGTTTTGAAATGTTTGAAAGGTGGATTCATTACTGGCCCATTTAGATTTTCGATTTTTTTCTAGAGATTTTTATTTCTTCGGAAGAATAATATTTGTAACATGTATTTGAGGATTAAATGTCTAGCCAGAGATAAATATTAATTCCCTTTTTTTTTTTTCCTTGGCCAAAAGTAAAGGCCTTGTTTGGCTTAGTCAGTCATTTTAAAATATATTTTGAAACTTATTTTGAAAAAAAATATATATTTTTGATATATGATTTAATATGTTATATAGTAAAATATTTTAATTTTTAATAATTATTAAAAAATTTTAAATTATATTTTTTTTTTATTTCTCAATTTTTTATCACCGTCAGAAACAAAAAACCTCCAATATACCGTTAAAATATATTTTAAAATACAAAACTCGTTTCAAAATATTTACTCTAACAAACGCAAACATTTTCATTCTAATGCAGACAAAATATGAGGATATGAGAGGATTAAGAACTTAAAATATTTAAATAAATTCTTAAAAAAAAAGGGAGTATCTATATTTATTTGTTTGGATTATATTTGAGATTTTTTTCCAAAAGAAAAGGGCCAAAGACTTCGTTTAGCTTTGCCAAAATAAGATCGCAATAAGATAACATGATTTATGATTGGAATGAATCTCTAAGAACAAAGTAGTATAGATATCGTATTATATATATATATTTCATTATAACTCATACTTCCCATAAAACCATGTTTCACATTAAGAACTACAAACATGTTCTTTTATTAAACATTTAGTGTTAAACTAAACATCAAATTCTGAAATGGGTCAAGCTCCCTCAAATTAGTTTATAAATATGAAACATTTAGTGTTAAACTAAACATCAAATTCTGAAATGGGTCAAGCTCCCTCAAATTAGTTTATAAATATGAAACATTTAGTGTAAACTAAACATCAAATTCTGAAATGGGTCAAGCTCCCTCAAATTAGTTTATAAATATGGAGTTATAAGTTAAGTGTTAAAATTCAAATCTTTTCTCCCTCTTTTTCTATCAAAAACTTCATATTTTGAAAGCCAATTCCTCCAAAATAGATTAACAATTTTTTATTATTATTTTTTTTATTAAAAGAAGAAAAAATAGAGAAAGAAAGTTAGTTATTAAATTTCGTTTCAGACTCTTCATCATAAAATATATAGGATTTTCATTTCAACCAAACTTCATGCATTCTTGTCCCAGAATCAAGATATGGTTCGCCATCACCATTTTCCTATCTATAGATTCTTCTGATGATTGAACAATGGGCCCAAACATGTTTAGTATGGTTATATAATCCTACAGATTCTTCTGAACAAATTACTTCATAACCTAGGTTTAAGTTATAAATTGACAATGAGAAGGCGAAGGTTCCTCGAGAATCTTCCAGGTTTTAGCGGTAAACTTCTATTCAAATTGGAAATTGGATGAGTAACTCTTTTCTCTCTTCTGGTCTCTAGATTATTAGGATTGATGTGCTACGACTAATGAATTTTTCATATTTATATTATTGATATATATGATTGTATGTTATTTTGTTAAATTCATATGGTTTTAGGATTTGATTCATATATATTTATGATTTATTTAATTTTCATTAATTTTGATTACATGATTCATTGAATTTTTCAACTCATAAATCCATGAGTTTTATTTTATTTTATTTATGTTCTTTGAGTTTCATTGTATTTATAACTATTCTATATATATAGTTATATATATATATATTTATTAAAGTTTTTGGTTACGGATTATTTTTGTTTAGTGTCTATATACAAATATTAAAGTTTTTCCTTTAGTTACAGATTGACTTTTGTTTAAGTATATATATTATATAATCAGTTTTGTTTAAGAATTTTTTTTTTTAACATAAGGTTTTGGGATTTTTTTTAAGGTATATATATTAATTTTGAGGTGTTGATCTTATTTATGAACATGGTTTAATTCTTGAATGTCATTTGAATTAGATCAATATTAAATACTTTGATTCATTATATATTTGTATATTTTGATTTAATTTTATTATAGAAAAATCAAAATTATATAGTTAAAAGATCAAATATTAATTTATATTCAATTTTGGGTTTGTTTGATTTAAGTTAAGGAAAATAAAAAAAAAAAAAAAAATCTCAATTTAAGGTTTTCTTTTGAGATTTTTTCACATAAGGAACAAATCTGAGTAAATCATGTTTTTACTGCAGTCAGCCTAACGCTACAACACTGAAAGACAGAACAATGGGTATCACGACGCCACCCATTGGCACCGTAGTGCCATTTGAGCATAATAAAAAAGTTAGATATATATATATTAAAATTTTAAAGATTTAAAATTTTAATTTTATTCTACATTTATATGTAAACCCTCACTCTCACTTTGAAATGCACTTCAGTTTTTTGTCCTTGATTACTTAAGCCATCGTTCTTTCCTCTCTCCTTCAAGACATTAGGGTTGTGTGCAACCTTCTTGCTTTCCCGCTTTCTCATTCTCTCTGTGTGATTCTTCATTGCATAATCTAGGATTCAGGTATATCATTCAAGTTATGATAATTTCTGGTTGATTTGAATGACCTTAGAAGTAGAAATCTTTTGGTATGTGCATTGTTCAAATCTTATTGAAATTATTAGGGTTCGATATTTTTAGATTAATTTTTCTGTGATTATATGTAAGAGTGTGAATCATTATTCGGAGAGTTATAATGATATTGATATATAAGCATAGAGATTTAACAATTTATTGAAGTTCAAATGAAGATAGCTTCCTTGATTTAATTTTGATCTTATGTAGTGAATTAGACACTGAATTTTTTAGGTCTAAATTCTAGATGCTGATGAAGGAGTTTTCTTTTCTCATGTTATTTCTAGGTAAGAGATGAATTGGAACATTTGTTAGATGATGATGAAGATATATTTGGCTGAGATGTATTTGACAGATAAGCTTATTCAACACCACCTTGAAAACTCCTGTGCTTCCTCAATTAATGAAAGTGAGGAGATGGATTCTGGAGTTCTTCAACCAGATGTGGATAGGCAAGAACTTAAAAGAACCAAAACAAGGGATCTACTTCATTTATGTATTATTATACACTGACTGTAATTTTATTTTTTTTTTCCTTTTATAATCATTAACTCCGAACAATTTCTCATGTAATGCATCAGAATGGTTATTGAATTCTCATTGGAAGGTGGAGGGGTTTCCACGAGTTACGACTGCGAACAAGATCAATTGCTTGGTGCACCCAATATGATCAGAAAGGACAGCCATGGGATCCACACAAGTGTTTCTCACAGTGCCATAAGCAAGAATCTTGATGTAGAAGAAGAGCTTGAAATGTTGCTTGAGGCATACTTTGTACAAATCGATGGAACGCTCAGCAAACTAACCACGGTATGCAACTTGGCTTTAAAACACTCAGTTATATTTGAATGTAGTTAGGGTACATTTGAATAACCAAAGAACTTATTTGAATAGCATTTAAGGTGAAGTGAAAATTTAAAGTGGATTTAAAGAGTGGGAGACAAAAGTAAAAAGTTTTACTTTTTATAGAAGTCATCCGGTGTACTTATTGGTGAAAATGTGTTTTGGGTGCTCAGAATGTGACCTTAGTTGATTTCTTGCTATCTGGTTGGGGATCCTTATAGCCAGAACAGATTGTTAAGTAAACATTTTAGCTGATTTTTGCCTGGTGTTGTTCAATGAAGCAGTAGTGTAAATAACAATTGATGGTTTGTCATTTTGGGTAAACTGGAGCTTGTTCAAGCCACATTTTTTTCGCTTAGATTGTGAGGTAAATTAAAATTTCTTTGGATCATTGTTTGAGGCACCAATAGTTTTGTGGGTCGAAACTGCATTTTTAACAAGAACTGGTCTGAATTGTTATTGCAGTAAGCCTTAATTTTGTTTTTTTATCTTTCATTTATTCTTGATGAAAAATAAATAGCTGCGGGAATATGTGGACGATACGGAAGATTACATCAACATAATGTTGGATGACAAGCAGAATCATCTTCTTCTCCAAATGGGAGTCATGTTAACAACAGCAACGCTCGTTGTCAGTGCCTTTGTAGTTGTGGCTGGGATTTTCGGAATGAATATCCATATCGAACTCTTCAATGAAGAAAAAGCCGGTATGCCACAATTTCTTTGGACAGTTGGTGGTGGGACTGCGGGGAGTCTCTTCTTGTATGTGGTTACCATTGCTTGGTGTAAGCACAGACGCTTGCTCGAATAGCCTTTTTTGGGTCCAAATTGCAGATAATATTGACTGATGTTTAGCAGAGACATGTATTGTGTTGTGTTGGTACGAAACCCAACTTGATACTGCATATTACCGAATTTCTTTAGAAGCTTAATTCTAAAGAATGCAATGAAATGAAAAGTTCTGTCGAAAAATTTCAAATGTTGATTAAAACGGAAAATAGAAATGTTCAATAGAAATAATCAAATCATCTTCATAATAATTTTTCTAAAAATAATAATAATAATAATGATTATAACAATGGTAATTTTAACCAGAAGAGGACGAAAATGAGTATAAACTGTTTTGTATCTAAATTTCTCAAATTAAGATAAGGTTTCATAATTTTTTTTTCTTATTATATATACATTGAAGAAAATCAAGCGGTGTACAATTTTTTGGGTTAATATGGACCAGTGAGGGGAAAAAGAAAAAAAAAACCTTATCATCAGCACCTAAAAAAAAAAAAGAAAGGGTGGGTTCGATAGCCTAGTACTGGTCGGAAACGGATGAGTTCAATAGGGCAAAGCATATTGATGGCGCTCACTGTTACAGTGAACAAGTATGCTTCCTCCAATGTTGTCCCTCCTCTTAATCAGAGAAGACCCGGGAAAACCCAACCGGCCACACCTGCCGCCACCTCGAACTATAGCGGAAGAAGAGGACTCTTAGTATCTGCTATGGTGGTTGCTTCCCAAGCCAATGACTCCAAGACTGACCTTCTTAACAGTTAACATACATAGTCATATATATATATATATATATGTATATACAATTTATGTTCCTATATTGTATATGTTGAGATTTTCCGTCTCATTTCTTTTGTTTTTATGAATGTTGATCAGAGTACCTGAAGAAATCGAAGGAAAACAAGGTCAAAAATGATAAGGAGGTACATATTTAGTTATTTTTCTTCAAGCATTAAAGATACTTCGGTTGATTCCTTACATGATTAGATTCGTTACAAGTATCCAATTCTTTCACTATTTAAGGTGTTGAAATTGTTGAGACACAGAGATATTTTTGTGCAAATATTTTAATGTGTTTATTTATTTATTTATTTATTTATTTTGTGTGTAGAGATTGGAGAGTTATTATAAGAGGAATTATAAAGATTACTTTGAATTTGTGGAGGGAGGTTTGAAAGGAAAGAATGACCAACAGCTTTCGGAATCGGAGAAAGGAATTCTTGATTGGCTTCAACGTAACAAGTGAATTTGGTTTTGCACAAATTAACATTAGATTTGTAATGTTCAAAGTTTTTCCATATCTAGTTGATTGGCATCCTCTTTTTTTCCTCTCTAAAAAGTAGAAATTCAAATTTTACAAACTAGGAAAAAACTATCACCAAAAGGTGGTAGAAATTCAGAACTAAGAAACTAATCAATTGATTTTCAAGCCTCTTATCACGAATGGGATGGGAAGAGTAGTGATGGAAGTAGAAGATGAGAAGGAAAAAGAAAATAATAATAGCACAAGTTTTGGGATAAAATCTTAGAAAAAAAAATTAAAAAAAATTAAAACTCTGGGCTATATATATATATATATATGACAAATTGAAGAAAAATATAGAACTTGAGATCTGGTGTATGTATAATTGCGCATGACATCAACTCCCAGACAGACACTTGGAGGCAGCAAAATCACAGAGCATAGATTAATGAATTGAGATGCTTCCAGATGGGGAATGGGACAAGCCATACATTAAGAGAATTGGGGGCATGTCCCCTCTGGTCAGCATTCAGGAAGATTTCCGGCATTATCTGCTTTGCCTACAAAACAGGCCATGCATGTATATATATATATATATATATATATGAGTTATGTGTATGTATAGAGACTCACACAATTGCTTGTAATTACTTTACTATTCAGTTTATCAATGTATTTATTTAGGTTATGAATTATGATAGTTTTTTTCCTTCTCTTTTAACTTCATATTATAAAGTACTGATACGACTTTGAGATCAACATAATGCAGCATGTTTACTAATATTTCTATCATTATCATAACATGTAGCCCATGTGATGTATTCGGCAGTAAGTTTTGCAATTTGACGATAGGAACAATGCCTATCCAATGTGAATTTGCAGCCCATGTATCTATTATATGAGCAGGTTCATTGGCTTCACGTATGATTGGCTTCACGTATGACATGATTTGCTCTCCAATCCAAACATTTTCCAAGTCCCCCACGTGAATTTGTTTCAATAATCTTGCTACTTCCCAACATCCCATATCATGTTGATTGTTAATTGCTTCAATTATTATTGAAGAATCCCCTTCTAGTAAAGATTCTATCAGGCTTTAATTAATTCTTTTGCATATTGAACTGCTAACCAAGCTCCTAGAGCTTTCCCTTCCAATACTACAACAACATAGGAGGATCTCATAACTTTGGCTCCTATGATAAACTCATAACTATTTGTTAATACAGCAGCAGCATAAAATGAATCATTGCCTCTAGCTGTATCAAAATTAGCTTTAATCCATCTTCGATCAAAAAGACAGTGTAAGATTGATATTCAAAATATGACTATCATTAATAAAAAGATCTTTAATTTTCAGATTAGGATAGAGTTGTAGGATCCTCGAATTACTTGGTGATAGAGTTTCGGCCCCCAACATAAATACAAATAGTGATAATGGGTCACCTTGCCGAATACCTCTGGTGGGTTTAATGTTTCCAACTGGAGATCCATTTAGTAGAATAGAGAAGTTTACCGTTTCCAACACATTGCTGGACTAGAGTAATTGCATGATCAGAGAATCCCAAACACTTGAATATGGAAAATTGAAATTTCCATTCAAGCTGATCATATGCTTTTTCAGCATCCAGCTTCACTCCCATTGATCCCCTGCCACTTCTTCTAGAGCCTATAACATGAAAATCTCATTAGATAATAGTATAGATTATCTTGAACTATTCGACCTGGTTAAAAGCCTAGGCTTGATAGATTTAATGTTGAAGAGTTGTAGAGTGAGGTTATCTCACAAGGACAAGCTTGTAGAGGAGAGAGACAAGGTATTTGATTGTATACCATGAAAAATATGACTCTATTATCAATAGTTATTAAGAGAGTGGTGTAAGATTTGTGTTAAATATACAGTTAGATAATCGGTTAATTAGTTTTCAGTTGTTATTACTTACTGACTATTGTACAGTTAGATTCAGTTAGTTAGCTTACTCTAGTTGAGTTAAATTTAGCTCAGATTATTTAATAATGTAATCATGAATAAAAAGTTTTACTTTTCATTTCTCTCTCTTACTAATTGACATGGTATCAGAGTGAATGGAGTAAAATTTTCTTTCTTATTTCTATCCTTTTCTTGCAAAACAAACACCTACCTAGAAAATCCAATCTTCATCATTTCAACTTGTTTTTCCTCAATTCTTTCACAAATCGGTTCGAAATCACTGTACAAATTTGTCTGTAGAATCAATTCAACCTAATTTTCTAAATCATGAATCATGTCATGTGTTCGGCTCATTGCTCTATCAGCCAAGAACAAAATGGGATTCATCGATAGATCATGTGTTCGTCCAGACATTGGGATTTTCTTGCAACAACAATGGGATCACTATAATGCTATTGTACTGAGTTGGATCATGAATTCAGTCTCAAAGGAACTTCTTGGGAGAGTAGTATATTCAACCAGTGCTAGACTTGTATGAAAAGATCTCAAAGAGAGATTCAACAAGATTAATGGCTCATGAATTTATTGTTTACATAGACAGATAATATCATTATATCACAAGGAGCCAATTCAGTATCAATGTACCATACTAAGTTGAAAAGCTTATGGGATGAATACGATTCTTTTGTTCCTCCACTAACCTGCAAATTGTGAATCTTCTAGAGCAAGTTTTGAACAAGTAGTCAGAAGCTTTTGCAATTTCTAGTTAGGCTTAATGATGGATATTGTCCTGCAACCAAGGAGTCAGATTTTATTAATGAATCCTCTGCCTACAGTGAATGATGCATACTCCATGTTGGTTCATGATGAAACACAAAAGGGCCTAGGATCCCTTTCTTTGCAAGAACCGACCTCTGCTGCCTTTTATTCCAACAATAAACCCAACACAGGTTCTTGGAATAACAGACCACAATTGGAGTTTGCATATTGCCACAAAAAGGGTCATACATGCTGAAGAACATACAAAGCCATACAAAGCCAATTCAGTTCACTGTGCACAGACAAATGTTGAAGAACAGAATCAAGTCTCTGATGTTCAAGAAATCAGAACAACACTCTTTGCTCAAAATCCTTCACAGATGCCAATTTTTTTCAGTCCAAATCAGTATCAACAAATCATCTAAATGATGAGGAAGGAAAATATTCCAATCAATCACAATATGGCAAATCTAGCAAGTACAAATGTTAGTTTGTTTAATACTAATTCTAAAGATACATGCTGGATCATAGACATAAGACCAAATAATCACAAGACATATTTTCTTGATAATATGATTAATTCAAAACTTTGTGAATCTCTCTCTTTATCATCTATTATACTGCCTAATGGATCCAAAATCAATGCCACACACATTGGCACAATTATAATTTCTAATACCATAACATTGAAGAATTTGCTTTCTATATCCCAACTAACTAGAGATAAAAAGTTATATGTTTTGCATTTTTTTCCTAATGTTTGCATTTTTTTAATGATCTTTTGACTAGAATGGTAAGCAAACTCAAGGGTTATACTCTCTTATTTCAAATCACCTTTCTGATTCATCTGCAAATATGTCAAATAGTAGTACATATTTATCTTCCAATATTGTTTTGAATTTTATGACTTCAAAATCTACTGATAGTTCATGTCAAATTGATAATCATTGTAATGATACAAAATTAAATAAAAGCTCGCTCTTGCATTCACAATCTGTAACTTTTGATATGGAATTATGACACAAAAGACTAGGTCATATTTTCTATTCCAATATCAAACACATTTCAATAATCCCTTATTCATCTAGCCATCTTGATTGCACAATTTGTCCCTTAGCAAAACAAACACATAAAATGTTCCCCATTAGCATCTCCAAGACAGACAAATGATTTGAATTACTACATACATATATATAGGGACTATTTAACACACCAACATATAATGGTTCTAGATACTTCCTCACAATAGTAGATGACTATAGTAGAGGAACCTGGACAATTTTGATGCAACAAAAGAGTTATGATTTCACTATTTTTTTCAGATTACATTAAAATGGTTCAAATTCAGTTTGTTGCATCAATCAAAACTGTAAGATCAGATAATGGACTAGAATTCTTTAGTTTAAATTTCAATAAATTATTATCTTCTCTAGGTGTAATACATGAATTATTTTTCCCTCACACTCCTCAATAAAATGGAATTGTTAGAGAGAAAATATAGAAATCTTCTCAATGTAGCTAGAGCACTTAAAGTCCAAGCTCATTTACTTGATATTTTTTGGGGAGATTGCATACTTATTGTATTTTATCTCATAAATAGAACACCTTCCTAGATACTAGAAAATAAGACATCTTTTGAGCCACTTCTAGAAAAACACCTACCTTAGATCATCTAAGACTATTTGGTTGCAATACCTAGTGTTTTCCTAGGATATTTTCAAACTTGGAAACGATACAGATTGATGAATTTGGATACAAATAACTTCTATGTTAATATAGATGTGGTTTTTCTAAAGGGTCAATTTCCTTTCTCTGTCACTCATTCATCATCATCTGAAATTTTTAATCACTCTGTATTTCCTACTATTATTGATCAATTGGTTACTTATTATAATGATTGTGACTCTTTGCCACGATTTCACACTAGTAATCCAGTGAATACTAATTTGACATTGAACATCATAAATAGACAAATAGAAACTAATGGTACCAATTTGTGAAACTATTTAATCCACTGCTCCTATTATGACTGTAGCAAATGAAACAACTAGAATGATAACCAGATATGGCAGAACAATACACCTCCAACTTGGAGAGATGAGTACTTGTGTTTAGTTGCTATCTATTCTATTCATCCTAGTTCTTCAAGTTCAATCCAACCTAGGTACCCTAATTTAGATCATCTTTCTTACTCTCATATCTCACCAATTCATTACTCTTTCATTGCAAACATTTCTGCTATAAAAGAACCAACCATATATCTGAATAATGTTTAGATGATAAGTGGAGAGAAGCCATGGATTTGGAATTAATTGCATTAGATAAAAATAAAATATAGGATATAGTTGATTTACCTAACAATAAAGCAGCAATTGGAAGCAAACGAGTGTACAAAGTGAAATTGAAGGTAAATGAAACAGTTGAAAGATACAAAGATAGATTAGTGGCAAAGGGATACAATCAGCAAGAAGGTGTTGATTACACTAAAACTTTTTCTCAGTGTGTAGATTAAAGGAGATTTGGAATCCGATCAATTCTATCCATAACATCTTAAAGGAGATTTGCATTTCTCTAAGGAGATCTGCAATTCTAGACATAGCCGTAGTGGGCCATTATTCTAGATGGATGTCTACAATGCATTTCTCTTCAAGAAGTATTCATGAAGATTTCTCAGGCCTTTCTATGAAGGGAAAAACAAATTGTGTAGATTAAAGAGATCACTTTATGGCCTCAAGTAGGCTTATTGTCAGTGGAATGAGAAGTTCAGTACTGCCATGTTAGATGCAAGGTTTCAACTGTCCAAATCAGATTACTCTTTATTCACCTTTCTTGAAAATGGACACTTTACAATTTTGATGTCTATGTAGGTGATATAGTCCTCACTGGAAGTAGGCAAGTCAAGATAGATGAAGTCAAGCAATTCTTAAATGATAGGTTTCAAATAAAAGCCTTGGTCACCTGAAATATTTTTTTAGAATTGAAGTAGTAAAATCCAAACTTGGAATATGCTTAAACAAAAGAAAATACACCTTAGAATTGATTATTAATGCTGGAATGAGTGCATGCAAACTATCAATTACACCTTTAGAACAGAATCTCAAAATCACATCATTTGTATATGATGAGTGTACAAGTCATAATGCAGATGATAAGCTTCTTACAGATCAAAGCCTTACCAGAGACTTGTTGGTTGGTTAATCTATTTGACTATGACAAGGGAAGATATCACATATACAGTCAACAAGCTAAGTCAGCATATGCACATGCCAAAACAATCTCATTTGGACATTGCTCCTAGAGTTTTCAAATATCTGAAAAATTCACCTGGCTTAGGGATGCTTTTATCATCCAAACCAGACTCCACCCTCACTGTCTTCACTTATTCCGACTGGGTATGCCAAATCAGTTGGAAATCACATACCAATTTATATATTATGTATGGCGATACCCTCATATCATGGAAGCATGCCACTATTTCCAGATCATCAGCCGAATCAAAATGTCAAGAATTATTTTTGGAATGAAAACCTTGTCCCTTTATTCACCAAAATACACGCTTATATACTGTACAAGCCTAAGAATCAAGAACTAATTATAGTAGACAATTAAGCAAAGAATATCCTATATAAGTAAAACAAATCACCACCTAATTAACTTTCTAAATTACAAAACAAACGTAATTATCTACTTCCTAAATAGGCTATGCTGATTTATTTACAGCAAATATTCTAATATCCCTTGGAGCATGCAAATTACAAATGCCCAACTTGCCAAGAAGAGACTCAAAGTGTTTACAAATGCCCAACTTGCCAAGAAGAGACTCAAAGTGTTTGCGACCTAATGCTTTCGTAAAGATATCAGCAAGTTCTGAACCAGATGAAACAAACATAGGCCGAATGGCACCAAGCTGCACTTCAGTACGAACAAAGTGATAGTCTATTTCAATATGCTTTGTTCGCTCATGAAATACCGGATTCGCAGCAATATGCAAGGCTGCCTGGTTGTCACAATACAATTTGATTGGATCAGAATGTGTCACACCAAGTGCTAAGAGCAATTCCTTTAATCACTTCAGTTCACATGTAGTCATAGCCATAGACCAATATTCCGCTTTAGCTGACGAATGGGACACAGTATGCTGCTTTTTAGTCTTCCAAGATATTGGTGAATTGCCAAGATGAATGTACCAACCAGTTAAAGAATGACGAGTGAGAGGACAACTTGCCCAATCCGAATCACACCAAGCATATAGTTGTAAGTCATTCTTCGATGGAAACATAATGCCTTGTCCTGGATGTCCTTTGAGATAACGAACAACATGCAGAGCAGCCTGCCAATGCTCTTTCCGTGGTTGTTGCATGAACTGAGCCAATACATGAACACAGTAGGATAACTTAGGATGAGTAACCGAAAGATAGATAAGTCGGCCTACCAATCATCGATATTTCTCTGGGTTAGACAAATGAGTTCCTTCAGCCAATGCCAAATTATGATTTTGTTCGAGTGGAAAAGTCGCAGGCTTAGCTCCAAGAAGACCAACTTCAGAAATAATATCCAAAGCATATTTACATTGACAAAGACTAATACTTTCAGAACTTCGAGCAACCTCAATGCCTAGAAAATACTTCAACAGTCCCAAGTCTTTCATATGAAAAAAAGTGCTAAAATATTCCTTGAAGATTTGAATTGCTACATGATCATTCCCTAAGACTATGAGATCATCAACATATACAAGGACATTAATTTTTATCTTCCCTTGAAGCAAAGTGAAAAGAGAGTAATCAGAGTATGATTGACTAAAATCATTACCTTTCAATGCATTCATCAAATTTGCAAACCAACAGGGAGATGCTTGTCGTAAACCATACAAAGATTTCTTCAAACGACACACCAAACTTGGTTTGTTGGAAAAAAAACCAGTAGGCATACGCATATACACTTCTTCCTCCAAGTCGCCATGTAAAAATGCATTACGCACATCCATCTGATGTAGTTCCCAATTTTTAGCCGCTGCTACTGCTAGAAAAGTATGAATTGTCATCATCTTTGCTACCGGTGCAAAGGTTTCAGTATAATCAATCCCTTTAATCTACTTATTCCCAAGGATCACTAAACGAGCCTTGTAGCGCTCAACCGTTCCGTCTGCATTATATTTGATTTTGTAAACTCACTTACAACATATTGCTCGTTTTCCTGAGGGTAATGGTTCAATAGTCCAAGTTTTATTTTCTTCTAATGCATATATCTCTCTCTTCATCGCATCTTTCTATCTTTCATCGTTCATGGCTTCAACGAAAGAGTTAGGCTCGACACCTGTAGTGATGGCTGCCAAGAAAGCGCGATCTTGCATAGAAAACTTATCACAGTTCACATAATGAGTTATAGGATAGGAACTACCTGAGGAATGCTTAAGGACGCGTGAGTTAGCAGAGAGGCTCAACTTTTGCACCGTGTGTAACACATAATCTCGCAATAGTACAGACTCTTGTCGCTTCTTATGACCTCGTCCCAACAAAACTTCACTCAGCTGGTCGTTCCCCCTTGTTGCATCACCGCTAAACTCCTCAATAGATTCCCATTATCCGGATTTATCACTCCTAATTCATCATCTTGCTCTTGATTAACAGCTCCTATCACATCTTCCTCTTCTGCCACCGAGTCATTAAGCGTATCATTTCCTATCTTCTTTTGTTTTATATTAACTTGGGCTTTGTAAGGAAATTCATCTCCACAAATACCACATCCCTTGAAACAAAAAAACTCACATGACTCTAAATCATACAAGCTCCATCCTTTCTTTCCGAAAGGATACCCTAAAAATACACACTTCTTACTTCTACTTGCAAATTTATCTCCTCCATGCTTTTGATTGTGAGCATAGGCTAGGCATCCAAAAATTCGGATATTTTTATATGATGGAGTGCAACCAAACAAAAATTCTGAAGGTGTTTTTCCCTTTAACAAGATAGAAGGTGTACGATTAATCAAATAAGCAGCTGTTAGAACACAATCCCTCTAAAATTCAATAGAAAAATTGGCTTGAAAGTGCAGAGCGCGAGCTACATTGAGTATGTGGCGATGTTTTCGTTCTACTCTCACATTCTGTTGCGGAGTACTAACACACGAGGTCTGATGTATTATGCCACTTTCTTCAAAATATTTGTCTAAACAAGCAAATTCAGTTCCATTATCACTCCATACTATTTTCAAAACTGCATTAAATTGTCTATGTGTTAAAGCTAAGAAATTTCTAAGAGTGTGACTAACTTCAGTTTTATCCTTCAACAAATAAACCCACAATCCTCTAGAATGATCATCAACAATAGTTAAAGCATAATGTGCACCACATAAGGATGGAGTTCTGTAGAGATCTACAAGTCGCAATGGATCATTTCAAAAACATGAGATGGTTTATTATCACTAGTCACAAATTCTTCTCGACTTTGTTTTCCTCGAAAGCAAACCTCACAGCTCTTAGTACACTTATTACTATTTTTGTCAATAACTGGTAACAACTTGACAACTTTATTAGAAGGATGTCCCAACCTTTGATGTCAGAGTTCAATTATATCCTTCCTTATTGTATTCATAGCTTTAGCAGAGATCTTGCCTCGAAAGTAGTAGACCCCCCCCCCCCCCCCCCCATGCAGCTCACCCGCTCCAATCAGCTTCCTCATATTGTGGTCCTGAATAACACAAAATTCATCAGTGACATGGATAAAGCAATTCGACTCTTTAGCCAATGGTGATGCTAAAATTAAGTTACACTTCAAATTAGGCACATATAAAACATGCTTTAATTTCAAGTGTTCATTTAACACCACAGTTCCTTCTCTCTCCGCTATTGTCTCCTTGCCATCAGGTACTTCAACTGTGCATGCAATGACTTCATTCACGTTGCTTATCAACCCAAGACTTCTAGTCACATGATCACTAGCTCCGGTGTCAATTAACCATTCATACGTACCATTTAGTCTTCCCTGGTTGCTTTCTTTTTGCGAGTTCAACATATGAATCCACAAACTCCATTGTTCACTACTTAATCCACTTATTCCAGTTCTGTCTAGCTCAACAATTTGTCCTTGAGTTATGCTTTCTTATGTTCCTACAATTGTTGCATTTGCTCGAACAGGTCTGCCACGTGCCCTTCCACCTGATCCTCCAGATTGTCTTATTCCTGCTTGTCCACGACCATCCCCTCGTCCATTTCCTTGAGTTCTATCTCCCCACCAATCTGGATACCCAACTAGTTGAAAACATGAGTCTGAATTATGTCCATACTTGTTGCAATGGGAGCACACTTCAGTTTTATCCTTGTTTTCAGATCATCCTCTTAAAGCTTGTCCTGTTTGAATAGCAAAATCCATCGCTTCTCCCTTCTCTTCTTTTCCACAAGTTATGATGCGAACACGCTCCTCTTTAACAATCATAGCATACGCTCGATTCAGATTTAGCAACGGTTCAGCACTCAGTATGTTAAAGCATACAATTCTATAAGTCGAGTCATCTAACCCCATCAAGAACTGGTGTAGTCGTTCTTCTTCACGCCTCTTATCCAATTCTGCACTAATATGGCATCTACATCCTCCACATTGACACATCGGATTCTGTTCATAGTTAGCCAATTCTTCCTAAATCATCTTCAACCTCATGTAGTAGTTTACTACAGGGAGGGCTCGGTGTTTACATTCTGCCAACTTAGTCCTAAGTTGATGAATGTGTGGTTCGTTTCCTACTGAAAACCTTTCTTTGATGTCGTCCCAAAGTTCCTTAGCAATCTCCATATATGTTATGGTTGATCGCAGATCGGGTTCAATTGTGTCTTGTATCTCCATGAAACCAACATGGAGTTGATTGTCCACCAATCTTCTTGTTCAGATGATTCATCAGAAGGTTGTTTCACTGAGCCATCAATAAATCCAAACTTCTTCTTGGCTCGTAGCGCCGTTCTTATCACTCGTGCCCATTCATCATAATTATCGCCTTTCAACTAAACTTGTGTGATGATATTTCCAGGATTATCGTTGGTTGAAAGAAAATATGGTGACATCATTGTTATCTTTGTCGAGGTTTTAATCCCTTTCTTCTTTTCATCAGTTGTGTTCCCTGCCATGTTAACCTTGCTCTGATACCATGTCAAGAATTATTTTTAGAATGAAAACCTTGTCCCTTTATTCACCAAAACACACACTTACATACTGTACAAGCCTAAGAATCAGGAACTAATTATAGCAGACAATTAAGCAAAGAATATCCTATATAAGTAAAACAAATCACCACCTAATCAACTTCCTAAATTACAAATTAAACGTAATTATCTACTTCCTAAATAGGCTATGCTGATTTATTTACAACAAATATTCTAATACAGAATACAAGGCAATTACATCCACCACATGTGAGCTCATCTGACTAGTCACCTTGTTCAAAGACACCATCCCATCTCCTATTACCCTTTATTATGATAATAAGGTTGCACTGCATATCTCTTCTAATCCTATATTCCAAGAGCGAACTAAACATATAGAGATAAACTGTCATCTTGTGAGAGACAGGGTTTAGGCAAGGTTCCTCAAAAATAGCTTACTTGAAGACACAAGACTAACTTGCCGATCTTTTCACAAAAGCACTCGAGAGTAAGCAACACTAATTTCTTATATCCAAGCTCAATATTTTAGACCTTTTTAAAATATGAGCTTGAGGGGATGTTAAATGTACAGTTAGGTAATCTCTTAGTTAGTTTTTGGTTGTTATTGAATGACTATTATACAATTAGATTCGGTTAGTTAGCTGACTCTAGTTGAGTTAATTTTAGCTCGGACTATTTAAGAATGTAATCAAAAAGTTAAATCATTAATAGAAAGTGTTACTTTTCATTTCTCTCTCTAAATAATGTTTAAATTTGTTAATATTTTCAATAATAAGAGAATAGATAACACAATTAAACTTGTTTTTTAATACCTTAAATTTTGAGGATAATCAGTATCTTAATATGTTATTAGAACATAACTTGAGTTCAAACATGCTAGCTCTCACATTTCTTATTACTACATGTTATACTATTTAAATTTGTTTGTCATCTATTTACATATGCAAGACTCATATCGTTATAGACTTTTATAATAGAGAATATAGTTAAATTTATTTCCTTAAGAGTTCGAATTTTTAAAATAATCATGAATTTAATCAAAATTAAAATCAACATATCTTGCATATGAGTAATTATATAGCATGTTATTGAGTTATCTTTTATAGGTTGATTTTTAATTTTATTAAGTTAATGATTATCTTATCTATTATTGGGAATCTTATAACTAAGTTTATAATAACATGGGTCTTACATATATAAGTAGATGGCAAAAAAAAAAAAAAAAAATCAAGCATAAGCATATAATATATAGAGGAATACATATAATTATTATAAAATTTAATGTATCATATAACCATCTATTATATACATATAAAAATACAACAATGCAAGCCGTAGAAGAGGAAGAATACACATGATATGCTTGGACTTATTACAACATCAAAAAGTTAGGAGTAATATGAGCATTTAAATGCAACATTTTTCACATCCCAATATTATCAACGTGGAGACCCCAACTTGAGAGACTACTAACCAAAATTTTATACTAGGAAGAGTGTAGTTTCAGATTCAGATTATGTTGCCTTCTTTTGTATTATTAATATTATCTTCTATAATTCAATAGAATTAAAAACAAAAATAAAAAGTTGATACAAAAAATTTAATAAAATTTATCTAGACCCATTTATTACAATCATAAAACATGAACATACACATGATTTTTTTTTTTTTTTTTTTTTTTTTTGGGAATATATATTTATGGTTGAAAAGTGAAGTAGATGACGTGGCAACGAGAGGTATAGAATTGGAGCAAGTGGCAGAATAACAGATGGGAAAGTAGAGCAGACTGTCATAAAATAGTATTCAAAGGCTTCTCAGGCCATCAATATGATCATGTGCTTTTTCCCTATTCCTTTCATAAAAGAAAATTCAAACAAAAAAAATTTAATTCATTTCCCATCCAAAAAAAAAAAGAAAAAGATCCAGCCTCTTTCTTCTACTCCATCTGAAGATGATCCATTTTTAAGCAGCTACCACGTCTTCTTAAATCACTTCAACTCATCCTTTCAGGCCACCTGTAAAGAAGTATGAAATATATATTAGTTCTAATAGCAAGACATAATAATAACCTTTTTTTAGTACATTATATATAGTTGTAGATTAAAATAAAGACAAAATTGAAATAAAAGACTTAACTGGTTTTGGTTTTTCTGCAGCTGATTCCCAGATAGAGATGATTGTAAGAAACCCAAGTGATCTTGTAATAATCCTGATTTACCCTCAAAATTATTTGCTGCTGAATAATTCTCCACCATGGAGCCTGAAGCTTCATTCTTTCTCACCAGACTGAAATTCTTCTGTTCATTTTTCAAAAAAATAAATAAAAATAAAAACCAAAATCAGTAAATTTAATTAGATAATATATATATATATATATATCAAGCAGACAGAATGTTGAAAAAAAATGGACTTACCATGGAAAAACCGAATGCCGGAGAGCTAGCAGTATCATCTAAGAAACCATTTTCTTTGATTATTTTCTGCCTTTTTGCATTGTTCCTAAACAATGTGGTAGGCCTAATGCTGCCATTAATGTCATACCCTGCAAAGCTGCAAGCTTCAAAATTATTATGATCTTCTTCTTCTTCTTCTTGTTCATGGAAATTATGAGGAGGCCCAGAAGATGCATCAGAAACCATAGAAAGATCTTCTTCTTCTTCATCCTCAAATACACCATTTTCTAATTCTTTATGTATTGAAGGATTTGAAGGAGGAAGAAGAAAATTAGAGTGCTCTAAGTATAAAGTCCAACCAGACTCACACCCACTACAACACTCTGATAAATTACCCAACTCCTCCATTTTCTTCTTTTTTTTTTTTTTTTTTTTTTGAACGAATGGATTCTCTAATATATAGAGTAGGGTTGTTTGGGAGGAAGGAAAGTTAAAGAGAGAGATGAAATATGCTAGAACAAAAATGAAATTATCTCAACTCCTGAGAAAACAAAATCCTATATCCTGTAATGAAAATGGGCTATGTGAGAGAGAGCTACAAGTAATATTTGTGGATGAATCAGTCAAAAGAGCCCACTAGTGGGGTTATAGTCTTATAGAGGATGCATGTAGGAGAGATGTAGGGAGAGGAGTGAGTGAGAGAGAGAGGCACTCCACAGCTCCTTCACATGGTGGACAGCAAGGCTTTATGTACCTCTTAACAAAAACGGAGTACACGTCCACTTCCCCTTCCACAGTTCATGGACACCTATCCCTTGAGCAGTAATAAATATCTCTCTCTCTCTCTCTCTCTTATCTCTCTCTTGTTTTCTCGTGGCCCGCATACACGACTGTATGTTAGTATATCGAGGATTAACAGTATGTTTGGTTTGAGGGAAGTGAGTTTTATCAGCTTTTTTTTTTTTTTTTTTTATATTATTTGAATTTACTTAAGAAAAGGAAAAAAAAAGAAAAAAGAAAGAATTTAATTTTGTAGATGGTTGTATAAAATAGAAGAAGTTAATATTTATATATTTTTTTATAATAAATTAGCTGTCTAATATGTATGACGTAGGGATGATTCTAAAGAGTATGAATATGATAATGAAAAATATTTTTAAAAAAAATTAAAGAATATATTAATCAAATAAATTAGTTAAATTAGATAATATACTTATATTCTTATTAAATATAATAATATTAAGATATATAAATTTATTATTTATTTTGAAGTTAAAAATATCAATAAATTTTAAAAAATTTATTTTTATGTAATAATTTTTATTTTAATAATGAAGATTACCCATATAAATAAAATTTGATTTTTTTACCATATTAGAAAGTAAATGTATTATAAGTATGAAGATAATATGAAGAGATATAAAATTGAAACGTGAGAAAGATGTGAAATTAAAATAGATATAAGACAGACGAATAATAAGAGTGAGATAAGAAAATGAATTATTTTGTATAGCTGACTTTTTCATATTAATTAAAAAAAAAAGGAAAATAAAAATTAGACACAATATCAATCAAGTAAACTCATATTATAAAGAATTGAAAAAATATATATAATATAATTCAATATTTATTATATATTATATTATATTTAATTAGATAATAAAATTATTAATTAATATCGTAAAAATTTATTGCGTGCACAAATCGTCATATTCTTCTACTTACCTACCTATGGTTACGTATCCTAAGAAGAAGTAAAACAAAGCAAGAATAAAAAATAAAAATCTTAGGGTTAGATTGACTTAGATCGTTGTCTTAAAATTAAGCTTGAGTAGTTAGGAAATTGATTAAACTCTAATTTGTTTTTTCTAAGTGAACCAAATAGCTCTTACCGTTAATTAATAATATGTCTTATACAAATGAAATGATGAAGTGACATGCCATGTTGGCATACAACAACATCTTAAAAAAAAATCTAAAGTTTTAATTATTAATTAATCATTTTTTTCTTTTTTCAATCCCTTAAAATATATATATATATATTTTTTTTTTTTTTTTTATCACCTTTTTCTCCTACAAGATTAAGATTTTCTCGGAAGAACTCTTTGGGTTTTTTTATTTTTTTGTAAACTTACAAAAAAATCTTTAAAAAATTGCATCGGGGATTAAAACTCCGATAAGAATTTGCCTTTGGGTTTCGACACCTATGCATCGGAGTCTTGAAACCCAGATGGGATTTGCAAATGGGTTTTTAGATCACAAATGCAAAATCGCATATGATAAATAGAATTAGAAGAGATAAAAATAATTTATAGTGGAGTAAAAAAAAAGAAAAAAAAATGACAATATAATTAAAAAGTTAGAGAGTCGAAGAAGAATCGTAGTAATGGGCGAAGTCAAACTCAAGAAACTAGCCTAGCACACTTGGGAGATAATCGTTGAGAGTCTTATTATACTATAATTATTCATCTTATGTCTATATGGTCACTAGTGCAACATGTGCTCGAAAATATAGTACTTGAGGGTGGAACTTCATATCAAAGAGAATATGCTAAGAGTGCAATGAGAGATATTTGAAATAATTGATAATAAAATTATTTTACAATTTTTTTAAAAAATAACCCAACGAAAAATATGATTATCATTTTTTAATATATATTTTATTTATAAATTTATAATATTCTTAAACTTCTTTTTTTATTATTTATATATATAAAATAATATATAATTTTTTATAAAAAATTACATTTAAAATTTGGCCCCACGGGAGCTTTATTCTTGGCTCCGCCACTCTTGAGCACATTTGAACAAATAGAGAGGAGCTTTTGGCAACCATGGGATACATCTTTTTCAATAATTTAAAACACTTTTAACCCCATTATATAATTACACTAAAAAATACATTAATTTTGTGTCTCAAAGTACTTAAGAAATTAGTATGCAAGAGGGAATAATGTAACAATTTGTTGGGGCAAAGTGCGGATTGACTAGGTTTTTTATGAATCCGACAACGACTCACATTCACACGACTCTTAAATTACTCTATCTTTCTCTATTACCCTTTTCAAGAAATCTTCAAACACCTATAATATATATATATATATATATATATGATCTAAATCTATACCTCTAGAAACTCACACACATGTGAGCACGTGTGCATATACATATCCGAGCTCCTCACATATATTCACACACATGTTTGCACGTGTACACGCATTTCAACCTAAATTGCTCCTATAAAGTAATTCCATTATTTTAATAGGTTATCCCATTTTAAATTGCCAATATGTGCTACTATTTCCAACGTGTGTGCTTTTTTTTTTTCTTTTTTTTTTTAAATAATCATACAACCCAATAAAAATTTCAGAAAAAAAAAATATAAAAAAAACCCATTTGAAGAAGAATTTCTATTTTCTAATCCTAATTATTTCGTATTAATTACAATAATACTCTTATAATACTTGAATTATATACATATAATACATAAAGGTACACCTTTTTTCCTTTTTTTTTTTTTTTTAATAAATAATAATGTGGAAGTTTCTCTTTTGCTCATGTTATTTAAGAACTTGTATACAAATTTAAGAGACAAGACTGTTCTCCACGAGTATAAACCGACAGGAACTGATTTCCACGAGTCTTATGAATATATAATATCAAGTTGTAACTAATGAAGGAAGTAGAGTTTAATTAAATAACATGAAAATGAATAAGCGTGTTTTAGCGTAAGCATGTGATGGTCAAAAAAGATGGAACAACAAAATCACCAAAATTGTCCTTATCTTAAATTAAGAACAAAGGTATGAATTGATCACTCAAGGAGTTCAAAATATTTTTTTATTTTTTTATTTAGTCTCAAGGAGCTTTAAAAAATTACGAATCTACACGACACTCGTAGACAGATCGGACATTTGAGTCATCATAGAGTAATAATATGAAAAGGATATTAAAGTTTATTTTGATAACGAGCGACATCAAGTTATGAGGACTATATACAAAAAGAAAAATGGATACATAGACTCAATTTATAGTAAAGTTCAATTTTTTTTTTTTTTTTTTGTGAAATAAATATTAGAAAATATTATATATATATTTTTTATTTTATTTTATTTATTTTATTATTTTTATTATCTCAAATTTTGAGACCAATTAACTTTCAAAATGTTTGGTCTCGACCTTTTTGGCCTTATATTCTTGTCTCGACCTCGACTCCATCTCGGGCACTTCGGCCTTGATCAGAGGTAGAATTAGGCCCTACCTAACTCAATTTATTGAGTTATATCACTTGGCCCCATCAAAAAATTGAACTGGCTTATCCAAAGGCAAAGAGATTTTTGGATTCAAATTCTTAAGGTTCTAAGAGTTGTGAAAATAATCGTGATTAAAATATAATGTTTTGTATAAAAAATCTAAATTACTTTGGCGAAACTTAAAAACACACGACGATGGCCATTCTCGATTACACTTCTATATTGTTTCTTTTTTTTTTGTTTTTTTTTAATCACACCATAATTTTGGGGACAAATACCACATGGGATCAAAAGAGTAACGACACTATGCTAAGAATATCTTGATAAATTGTCTGTAACCATCAAAACTATTTAACTAACTACTTATATGAACCTCCAGTTTTGAAATTTATGTTAGTTTTAACCGGGTTGAAAATTTGATCCTGATTCAATTAGGGAGGAGTTGGGAAAAATGTTTAGCGAACCAAAATTAAATTTTTTTATAAAAAAAAAAAAAGAATATATATATATATTTATTTATTTATATTTTATAATTTTGGACATATAAAAATTAATAGGTATTTAATCTTTTAATTTAAAAGAGTTTGAGAATAATAGCGTAATAAAAAGAGAAAATGAGCACAAATAAATTTTACTTTAAAATAATTATAAATAATATTAATTAAGCGGAGTAAAATTATATTATAAGATAGAATAGAATCTAAATAATATTTTAAAATAATGTATAAGATAATACATTCTAAGAATTTCAATAATATAAATTAGTAATTTTACGGCTTATAATTCAACTATTAGTCATTATTAAAATATGATTGAATTATTTATTATTTCTTTTTGAAATTGACAGCAACATAAATCTCATCTCTAACTTTTCTTAACATGGTAAGAAGTTTGATATGATTTTTTCCGTACTCCAATTAGAAACTCAAGAAGCATAATAATCCACATTAAATCTATAATCTTGTTTCCTTAAGAAAAATTTCGGATCTATTACTTGCAGCAAAATTTCATCCAAAATGATATTTTGGGATAAAGTACATAAAAATTTTAGTTTTCTCTCTAATCTTTCTATGATCATAAAAATCAATGTATTTGAATATTTTTAACAAAAGTTATGCTCGATTTACTAAGATATATTTTTGCTAATGAATATGAGAAATCAGATGATTGTAATAATTTGCTTGAATTTGAAATTTTTGTTGCTAGGAATAAGCTATAGTTGGTTCCTAAAAGTATATGCATGTCAATACAATTTGATATGATTCAATCTTATATTAAACTTTATTAACGCTATAAATATTTTGTATTTATCATTTGCGCAATTAATATTTATTAATTATTTATTATTTTGTTGGAGTAATAAAGTTGCATTAATATATATACTCGTACGTATGGTTAGTATGATAGATTCTTGATTCTTCGGTAATGGCTCTTGGGATCACGATGGTGATCGTGCTCTACGAGACCTAATGAGCTATATAAACTTAAGATCTAAATTGTTCATAGTCGTAGAATTATCATAAAAAAGATATTGAAAATCCGAAAAGATTATTGCATGAGCTATTATAAGAATAATATTCTCATAATCATCTGTACTAGTGAATAATACGATAAACATGCATATGATCAATATAAGATTAATTACTAAACGTGATCACTTGATAAGTCTCAATGGTAATGATAATAATTATTAATAAGACTTGTTCAATGAATATGGTAGTTGTAATTCTCAAACCTGAAATTACCATAACATTGATATATAAGATATTATGTTTTGATATTGCTTCATGTGGTCTTATTAATAAGCTACTAAAATGACGAACCATTAGGCATATGTTTGAGTATGTGTAATCTATAGGATGATAATATGAGATCCATCATCTCTTTATCAAGAGGATAAATTTTATGAGTGATGTACCTTTTGCAACCCAAAATCTTTGTAAAGTAGAATAATTGAAAGAGTTTTCAATAAATCTATTGTCTAAGCTGCATGAGGAACCACATGACTCATATGACCATGACTATTGAGATTTAACAGTTAAATCATGCCTTAAGAGTGACCGAGATTTAGCATAGATGGAAGGTTTAATCTGGTACAGTAATAGCCATTATAGGTTCTTTGTGACCTTCTGAGAACTTCTCATTGTATGTGTGGCCCATATGCCTTACTAGAAGCCAATGTAGATATGATGGTTTAAAAAAAATTAAATAATATATGACAATTTATTAATTATCTGACTTAAAAGTTATTTTAAGTTCCAGACGATTCATTCGTAAAGAATGAATAAAACTTACAAGTTGTGAAGGCTACCTATTGACGTAAAGTAGAACATATTTGGTCACATACATAAAGAAAAACTGGGTCGAAAGGTTATATATTTATTCTTGGAAATTTTACTGGTTCTTAGAGAACTGGATTTAAGAATTAATTAATTTAATTTGTTAAGTTTAAGATTACACATGCATTACTAGCATTTCCAATATGTGATTTAGATTTAATTAAAAATTAAATAATTAATTAAAAAAATATTAAATTGACTAAAACATTTATTAAATAGACATTTAATAAATAATAAGTCCAATCATATTTTTCAGATCAAAGAAGAAAAATCCAAATTAAACATTAAAATGTTAATAGGTCAAATTAAGCCCATGTGTGAGGCCCAAAATAAAAGTCCAAATTTTACTGAGTAATATTAGAATTTATTCTAAAATTATTATTATTTTTAATTTGAAAAAAAATTGAAAATTAAAACAAAAGTAGAAACCTAGAGCTCAATGAGTATTTGGGCCAAAATAGTTCAAATAAGCCTATGGCCAAGTCTTATGTCCCTACATAAGGAATATAAGAGAAACCCTAGCCACACATTAAAGAGAGGAGAGAGAAAATGTTTTCTCATATCTTCTTTTTCTCACGAGCATTTTCCATTTCCTCAAAGATTAAATATACATGTGATGATAATGAAATCTTGAAAATAGTTTTGAATTATTGTTTGTGTGGATATAGATAGAGTTCGGGTAATGACTTCATGTCTAAACAGGGGCAGTGGCAAGGGGCAGCAGCTGAAAGTGTCTTTGGGTTGAAAGTCATCTGATTTTCGAAAGATAATTCAGCTATGTATAATCCCTCCACTTTCTCCTTTTCTTTATTCCTATATGATTAGTTTTAGGATCTTGAACCTTGAACATTCTGATGTTGTAAAACATTGCACGCTTAAGATTTTTAGGTAATCGTTTTGTTCGGATATCTGCTTTTGGGAAAGCGAATAACGAGCGACTTACAGTTCCTTCTATACTCACAAAGTTGAAATTTTATATTTAACTTGTTTCTAAATAGAATTAATAAATTAAAAATACCTTAATAAATTAATAAGTTATTAATTTATTAAAACAATTTAGCTAAATAATCGATAAATTTATCAATAATTTAATATTTCATTAATTAATAATTTTTTTCTCTTGCAAGATTTTACTATATTTAAGTATTGTTAAGGTCGTTGTGTGGTATTGAGATTATGTTTATTTAAACCAATCAAATCTTGATTAACTCTTAGACATGGCAGGCTCAAACCGTAGGCATAGAATCCAAGCTCCCAAATTCTACCCAACAATTCTCTTCCTAAAGCTAGTCATTAAAGAATAGGGCAGATTTCATCCTTGTGTCCAATGGCTAAAACACATGCCTCTCTAAATCACTTATATTCAATTCGATCAATATGAAAGCTTATACAATTAATACGCAAACCGTATAAACTTTAATTAAAACTGGTCAACTTATAACTCAAATCGAGTTCTTTTTCTTTTCCCACAAGATTGTCCCACGAGAGAGTTCTTTTTCAGACCAAGTATTTTATTTCTCAAACCGAGTACTTTATTTCTTAGACCAAGTTCTTTTTCCTTTTGAGTTCTCAATTTGTCTTCTCCATTTTTGAACTCGGTCTTTCCTTCTCTTCTCCTTAACCTGGCGTCCAAGAATGTTTTCAAGTCGACGTCCGTGATCAAACTATCCCTCCGCCACGCAGTTCTCAAAGTCTCACGATTGGGATGCAAACCGAGATAAGGAATGTAACTTCAGTTATCTTTGGATTAAGTTGTTGGTGACCAAACATATAAATATAAGGTTGAATATTGAAGATATCAATTATGCTTATAAGGTGTTCGATGAAATTTCTAAGAGTCTCAAACTTGATTTATTCTTATGAATGAAATGAAATTGATAGGAATTAGTTAAGGAATAGTTGTGAATCTATTGATGAGTAGTTCGCAATTTGGGACCCAATTGATCACCATCTGACTTCTCGACGATCCTAGACCGAGAACTCGATTTGAGTTCCTAGTGTAGGATATCCTAGACCGAGTTTGCGATCTGGGGATCTTAGACCAATACCTCATCTATGGATCTTAAAACTCATCTTGAACAAAATAATTTATTATATAATTCATTATTATTTTGTGTTTATTTTTAGGAGCAGGAATTACCTTAACTAAAATTGATCTTAGGTCAATATATATCCTTCAAAATAGAAAACTCGATCTAAGTTCTCGATCCAAACCGACTTCTCGATCTAGAAATTAATACCAGGAACTCAAAACTCGATTTGAATTCCCAATCTACAAATCAAATATCAGTCGTTAGATTTCAAATTTATAATAGTAACTAGTAACAAATAAATAAAAATTTTTCTTCCTTTAATCAATCTTTTTTTTAACTTCTGGATTCCAACTTGTGGACCCAAATCAATCAAAAATGGCAGATATCAATGGCCAACATCAACATTCAAAAAGGTAAAAAAAAAAAAAAAAAAACATCAAAATTGCAAAGAATATAAAACCCAGAAAATAATCAAATACAACTTATAAATTAATCATATTTAAAATTAAATTAATTATTTTTAGATCTAATCAAATTTTTAATTTTTCTTATCATTAATACTTCCTTTTTCCGTTGAATTGTAATGAAATATACAGACACAGAGAGATGCTTTTGACAAAAGTGAAATCCTCCCCAATAGAATACACACCTATATCTTTTTGGCTTCTTTCTACATGTACAGGAACCTAGGTGATTGACGTGTCATCCTATCACCCCCCCTATCAAATCAAATCTTTTGCCTCGCTTCTCCCTAGTACCACCTTTTTATTTCTTCACCCCACCGTTCCAACTTTTACAGCTAGACGGTCCAGAATTAGTTCACCTCTGTCTCCCATAACCGGCCATCCGTCCAATCACGTCCTTTCCCTCCAAAACATCCCAAAATCCTCTTACGTGGCATGCTTACATCATGCCCACGTCACAAACCTTGCAGATCTCAGACGTCAATAGAAAACCAAAATTTCAACGTTGAATAAAATTCTTATCTAATTCCTCTTCCGTTTAATAAAATAAAATTTTACAGAGAGATAAAATAAAATATAAGATGGCTTATCTATCGCTGCTGTACATCCGATGCAGAGGATCGGAGCCACTTGGACCGCGGCTCGGCTCGATGCTAGATTCGGGAGTATGGGACCCGGTGTAACAGCTGACGCATGCAGAAGCGGCGTCAAGGACGCCGACTGGACTTGGAGGCGGCGCCGGCTGATCGGCTCTCCACTCACTTTGAAGAGTTGCTGGACACGTGTCCATCACATACCGCTCCATTAGTTGGTGACAGCTTCTCACCATTTCCTGACCCAAAAAAGTTGTCATTTTTCAACGACTTCGAATTTCCCGCCAAAAAAGATATTTCCATTTTATAGAATAGCCCCTGTAAAAGTTTAAAATTATAATTAGTACCACTAAGTACATACTCTGTTCAATTTCTCATGAAACGATACTGGAGCTTCTAGGTTCACCCGCGCCGCACAGAGGACAGCGGCCGCCGCCACCGTCGACGGCGAAAAAACCAGGAAATCGACAGCTGCGGTCAAGATTTCATAAATCATCAATTAATTTATTTAATATATGTTAATTAGCGAATTGATTATTAAAAAAAAAAAAGTAATCTGGGTTCGGATCATAAGGTTACCACGAGTGGTGCTGAGAATGAGATCGTAGGAAGCTTGGAAAATCGGAGAAAGATCGTTAATGGCGGAAGAAGACGAAAGCTTAGAGATGAAATCGTTGAGAAAATCGAACGGTGTAATAGATCGCAGTCTCCAGTCGAGCTTTGCCATAACCAAAACCTCCATTCTCTGCACCGTTTTGGATTCGAACACGAATTCCGGTTCGAAAATTTGGAGATCTAAGAGCAGTGGGATCCGATCCTCCTCCATTTTTGCCGCTAATGACAAGCACGCCACTGCTAGAAGTTGAAATGGCCATCCTTTTTGCTGATGGGAAACAGAAAAGAGATAAAAAAAAAAAAATCAGTTTCAGACATCGCCGCTGAAAATCCGACATTTTCTCTGGAAAATCGGGTTTTGAAAGTACCGGCAGGGGATCTGTGGAGAGAAAGCGGTCAAAGTAGTTGACTGAGAGAAGAGCAGTAACTGCTTTGAAACTATAATATGAGTGCACCTGCATTGACGATGATAGAAACCAACCAATCAGAAAAAAATAATAAAAAATAAATAAATAATGGAAAATGAGTGAGAATGGTGGAAGTACTTTCAAGATCCAGTTGATGGTGTCCTGGCGAGCAGTGATGTCGATCGAACGATCAAGGCAGCGTCGCAGATAATCTGGATGGGGCATGTGATCAGACTCGTAAACGACGAGTCTGGATATGGTGGAATCCTCATCGGACGGTGGAGATTGAAGCAAAGACTGTACGTAGATTGACGCGTCGTCATTGTTGGAGACGACGACGACGTCGTCGTCGAGTTCTTCGGCGCAGAGCAAGCTAGAGGGAGCGGTAGGGTTTGAAGAGAGAGACATTGAGAGAGGAGCGAGCTGTCAACGGAGAGATAGTGGCGGCATTGGCGACGGCGGGGTAACGGAATCGCCGGGTGAGGGTGGTAATGTTCTTCTTGGTCATGGCTGGATTTTATGGGTTTTGGAACCACATTTTATCATTCACTTCGCTTTTTATTTTCTCTTACCTTTATTTATTTATTTATTTTTTTTTTTTATGGTCTGTTTAAACTTTCTTTTTTTTGTGAGCTTGATGTTGATCCTATTCGATCGAGAGTGGTTCTGGAGAGATGGCGAAGTTACATTAAAGGTGGTCGACCTGAGGTTGGTCAAGCAATCGAACTTATTATACCTAAAGAAAGGCATGCGGAAGAATTTCTTGAATTTCTAAAAAATAAAAAAAAAATAAAAAATAAAAAATCTAATTTAATCGTATTTAGAAAGTAATTTTTTATTGTTTAAAAGCAGTTTTCATATTTACAGCTTTTACGAAACGACAAATTACCAACAAAGAAAAAAAAACTACCGAGTACCAATAATTGATGACAAAACATGGGCTCCTCCATATAACCGAATCTAGCAAATCGAATGATGATTTTTGTTTTATTAGTCCATAATCTTGTGATTTACTTGGAGTTTTGTAGGAAAGGTAGAGATAGCTTTTCAAGCCTCCACCCAATCGTCAATTCCATTTCCCGTGACAAGGATTTGGGAAGGTTCATCATCCTTCTCTACTCTGAACAAGTTACAATAATGTCAACAAATTTTTTTGCCTTAATTTGGTTTTTTTTTTTTGGGGGGAGGTAAAGGCTTGAAAGAGAGATTACTGTATAAGGCTAGTACTAATACCTAAAATCATTTTTCTCAAGACATTCAATTAATGGCATGCACTAATAATCAACTTAGATAATGCCCTTTGTGGGTGATACAGCTTGCGTGTGCAGGTTTAGTTTCTTATATGACCACAGATTTATACTTGTCACGTGTTCTTTTTTGTCTTTAGATGCTAATCCGACAGTACCATATGATACAGAGGGAAAACAGTTTCTTTTTTTTTTTTTTTTTTTTTGCATTTTATGAATATAAAATTTGAATTTTCAAAAATTTGGCCAAACAGGCCTATAGATTGATTCTGAACCAAAAAGTACGTAAACCTGATGTTCATTATTTCATATTCAGCAAAGCAGTTGAGCATTAAACTGTATGACAAGCGCATCATCTCATGATAATTTGATAATTTCATTTTAGTTGACGTGCAATATACGAAAGTGAGGAATTAAAACGACATATTCTACGGAGGATGTTTCCAAAATTGTGGGGATATGGTGTCCCGTTTCACCGTCTTCTTCTTCTTTTTTTTTTTTTTTTTTTTTTTTTTGGGGCCAAACAGTTCACCATCTTCAGGCTAACAACTGTTTTAGACAAATATATAAAGCCATAAAAGAACAGGCCAAAACAGTACATTCGATCAGTCAAATCGTAAGACAAACGTACAGCACATGCATGGGATCCAATTGTAATCCAAAAGGGTGAACTTTAATAAGTATTCTGGTTTTGAAGGGCGAAACTCCAGTTTGGATTTTCCATCTACATCACAAAACTGGTCTAAACTCCAGTTACACAATCATCAATCAACTGAAACTGAAAGTCAATAATCCTTAGCAAGCATATAAAAATGTGGTTCCAAACTTAGCAATATATATATATTCATGCAGTCTCTATTCAGGGTTTAATCCTCCATACACTATATATCTAGGCGGATTATATGTACCTTTTCTTTTTTCCCTCCTTTGTTCAAGCATTTCGTCAAATTGGCTGGCAAGAAATTTCAAGAGGTTAGAATGAAGGGAAGAAGTGACTAAGTTTCCAAGGGAGAGAGTATAACTCCTCACTTCTTTTATCACAGCCTGAACTTTTCCCACCAATGTAGACCGCCGCTAACTCAAAATTTTTTTTTTTTTGAAACAAATCAAATTGTGGGAAAAAAAAGAAAAAAATAAACTTTAGGAAAGAAAAGTTCTACTTTATTTTACTCGACGGGTCAATGAGATATTCGACCGGTTGAGTATCATAACTATTATTTTATAAGATGAATCAGGAGCGACAAAATATATAATTACTAACCATTGTTACACATTATTAAGGGGAAAGGGAAGGAAAAAACACAAAAAAATCTTTTAGTTTTCTTCTATTTAATGTAGATGTAGTAGGTTGAAATTGAGCAGTCAACTTATGGTGGCTCACAAAGTGACAGGGGCAACGGTAGCTCACCGCTCGGAAGGAGGAAGTAGAATAAAATACGTGTTGCGGTGTTAGGATTTGAATTTCTATTACCGTAAAAAATAAAGATTTCCGGAAAAGAAAATTTTATAATAGAAGGTTTGGTTTGTTTGAGATGCTCTTTCTTAGAATTACAGAAAAGGGGAAAGGAGAAATTTTATAGACAGAAAAGAAAATTGATTATTATTCATTGGAAAGATATGAGTCAGAAGACGGGGTTACACTTGTATTACCCAACCAATTCACAATACAATTCATTTAGTAAAGTTGTTATCCCATACTCAGATCTATCAGCGTGCAACGGTTAATTTCTACGCGACATGTCCGCCATGAACCTTTCTCGTTCCGACACGTAATTTACGAACTTAACTGGGCTATATAGCCTTCAATTGGTTGGGCCTACTTGCTAAGCCCAAGCTCTAGTTTATTTATTTTTATCCTAAACCCCAATAATGAATATAACTAGCATAGTAGCACTTATATATTTCACTGATTGTAGACGTTGCATGAGTTTAAACCTAGTTTACGTACGTTGGATTGAGACAAAGTGAGTAGAGTTTTTTTTGGGGAGGAATGAAAATAATTTTTTAATTTTAATAAAATCAAACTAAATATTAAAAAAAAAAAAACTATTTATTTTAATTTTATTATTTATTAAGAGAATCGAACTAAATAGCCATACTCTTAATATACTCACAACATATAAGTAAGTAGTCACTCATTTTGAATAAAAGCTTTCTCATTTATCATGAAAACTGTTAGTTATATATATATTGTGATGAATAGAACAAGATCCTCTATGAATTGATTATTGTGATGCTTTATGTTAAAAAAAGATATGCAAGTGAAGTTGAGAAAAGAAAAGGAAGGCGGCTGCAGCGAGGACGTCAATAAGACTATGATCATCCTGATCGCTAGTTCATTGGGAGTTCCCTTTTGGACTTGGGAGGCTTCTTCCTCCTCCAGACTCCATCTTCTTCCTTTACTACTTTCATTTCCAAAACCTAATTTTCTCTAATCTCAGGAAACATACACTAAAAGAAGAACCATGGTGTTCATCTCGACCCCAAATCGTAAGACCTTCGCCCTAAACCTAAACCCTTCCACTACCTCCCTCTACACTCTCAAGTTCGCAATCGAAGAAATCTCCCACATCCCCATCTCTCTTCAGCGCCTGTTTCTCTCCCAAAGCTTCCAGCTATCGCACGAGAATGGCTCTTCTCTTCTCTCCCAAGTCGGAGTCCGGCCTAACTCTCCAATTCCCTTTACACGGAGGTATGCAAGCTCCGACTGCCCGGAAACCGCGCTTGGAATTTCTGAATTCCAAACCTCCGCCAAATTACGTAGCTGGGTTAGGTCGTGGTGCGACAGGGTTCACTACTAGATCTGACATTGGACCTGCTCGAGCGGCCCCTGACCTCCCTGACCGGTCGGCTACTACTATCGGAGGTGGTGCTGCTGCTGCTCCCGCTGTTGGGAGAGGGCGTGGAAAGGGTGGGGAGGAAGAGGAAGAAGATGAAGGAGAGGATAAAGGTTACGATGAGAACCAGAAATTTGATGAGTTTGAAGGGAATGACGTTGGTTTGTTTGCTTCGGCGGAATATGATGAGGATGATAAATAGGCAGATGCAGTATGGGAAGCCATTGATCAGAGAATGGATTCAAGGAGAAAGGATAGAAGGGAAGCTAGGTTGAAGGAGGAAATTGAAAAATATCGAGCTTCTAACCCGAAAATCACTGAGCAGTTTGCAGATTTGAAGAGGAAATTGTACACAGTATCTGCAGAAGAATGGGAAAATATACCTGAAATCGGAGATTACTCGTTGAGGAACAAGAAGAAGAGGTTTGAAAGCTTTGTTCCTATACCTGATACTTTGCTCGAAAAGGCTAGGCAAGAGCAAGAGCAAGAGCATGTTACGGCTTTAGACCCAAAAAGCAGAGCAGCTGGTGGGACCGAGACTCCATGGGCACAAACTCCAGTTACAGACTTAACTGCAGTTGGCGAAGGTAGAGGTACTGTTTTATCTTTGAAGTTAGATAGGTTATCAGATTCTGTATCTGGGTTGACTGTTGTAGACCTGAAAGGTATCTTACTGATTTGAAGAGTATGAAAATTACTAGTGATGCTGAGATTTCGGATATTAAAAAGGCTAGGCTTTTACTTAAGAGCGTTACACAGACGAATCCAAAGCATCCACCTGGCTGGATTGCTGCTGCCAGGTTGGAGGAAGTGGCTGGAAAGATTCAGGCTGCAAGGCAATTGATTCAGAAAGGTTGTGAGGAGTGTCCGAAGAATAAGGATGTTTGGTTAGAGGCTTGTAGGCTTTCAAGCCCGGATGAAGCTAAGGCAATGATAGCTAAAGGAGTGAAATCCATACCCAATTCGGTGAAGTTATGGATGCAAGCTGCAAAATTGGAACAAGATGATGTGAGTAAGAGCAGAGTTTTGCGGAGAGGTTTAGAGCATATTCCGGATTCTGTAAGGTTGTGGAAGGCACTTGTGGAGCTTGCAAATGAGAGCGATGCTCGGCTTCTGCTTCAACGAGCGGTGGAATGTTGCCCATTGCATGTCGAATTGTGGCTTGCTCTTGCTAGGTTGGAGACTTATGAGAGTGCTCGGAAAGTTCTTAATAAGGCAAGAGAGAAGTTGCCAAAAGAGCCGGCTCTTTGGATTACTGCTGCAAAGTTGGAAGAAGCTAATGGAAACACTGCCATGGTTGGAAAAATTATTGAAAGGGGTATAAGAGCTTTGCAGAGAGAAGGGGTTGTGATAGATAGAGAGGCTTGGATGAAGGAAGCAGAGGCAGCAGAACGGGCAGGTTCAGTTGCAACTTGCCAAGCGATTATTCGTAACACAATCGGGATTGGAGTGGAAGAAGAAGATAGGAAGAGAACTTGGGTTGCTGAGGCAGAGGAGTGCAAAAAATGGGGCTCAATTGAGACAGCTAGAGCAATTTATGCCCATGCACTTACAGTCTTTTTAACAAAGAAGAGCATATGGCTTAAAGCGGCCCAGCTGGAGAAAAGTCATGGGACAAGGGAATCTCTTGATGCTTTACGTAGAAAGGCTGTTACTTACCGGCCACAAGCTGAAGTTCTTTGGCTTATGGGTGCTAAAGAAAAATGGCTTGCTGGAGATGTACCGGCTGCTGAGCAATCCTTCAAGAAGCTTATGCTGCTATTCCAAATTCCGAGGAGATTTGGCTTGCAGCATTTAAGCTTGAATTTGAGAACAATGAACCAGAAAGAGCTAGAATGCTTCTTGCTAAAGCCCGAGAAAGAGGAGGCACAGAAAGAGTATGGATGAAATCAGCTATTGTGGAGAGAGAATTGGGTAAAACTGATGAGGAAAGGAGGTTACTTGATGAAGGGCTAAAACAATTCCCATCATTCTTCAAACTGTGGTTGATGCTTGGACAGTTGGAAGAATGGCTTGGCCACTTGGACAGGGCTAAGGAAAGTTACGAGTCAGGTTTGAAGCACTGCCCTAGCTGCATACCTCTCTGGCTTTCTCTTTCTAATCTTGAAGAGAAGATGAATGGTTTGAGTAAAGCTCGAGCTGTTCTCACCATGGCTAGAAAGAAGAACCCTCAAAACCCCGAGCTCTGGTTAGCTGCAGTTAGAGCTGAAATGAGGCATGGAAATAAGAAGGAATCTGATATTTTGATGGCTAAGGCATTACAAGAGTGTCCGAATAGTGGCACGTTATGGGCAGCTTCAATTGAGATGGTTCCCCGTCCTCAAAGAAAAACCAAGAGCATGGATGCCCTCAAGAAATGTGATCATGATCCTCATGTCATTGCTGCTGTAGCTAAATTGTTCTGGCATGATCGGAAGGTTGAGAAGGCTCGGAGTTGGCTTAATCGTGCAGAGACTCTTGCCCCGGATATTGGTGATTTCTGGGCTTTGTATTATAAATTTGAGCTTCAATATGGAAGTGAGGAGAATCAGAAGGATGTATTAAAGAGATGTGTTGCCGCTGAACCAAAACATGGTGAGACATGGCAGGTCATTTCTAAGGCTGTTGAAAATTTTCACCAGCCGACTGAAGCAATATTGAAGAAAGTTGTGGTTGTGCTTGGGAAGGAGGAAAATGCTGCTGAGAATAGCAAACAATAGAGGATCATCCTTCTTGTAAGCTCCTTTTGCTCGCATACTGTATTTACTAGATATTATAATATGTGATCTGAATATGATGCATTTCTTTTCTTCTGATGTTTGTTCTTGTGCGTGGAAAGACCTGTTGACGGATGATAGCTTACATGATGGAAACATTCCCATTCTCATCTATACATCTATCGTATTATGAATTTTATGTTTGCTTTTCTCTTTGACTCCAATTTTATTGTTTTACATCTTCGAAAATGCTATATTTGTAAATATTATTCTTTGGCCCTTACTTCGGTAATAATTGTGAATATTATCTATTTAGTTTGGCTTTCATATTCAGACTTGTTTATGCAGCTGGCTGATACAGATACTAGAGCAAGCCCCAACAATGACTCGAGGTAAAAAAGAATTTAATGAATTGTAAAAGTGAAAGGATTCTGTATTAAGCTTGTGACAAAAGAGTATTACATCTTGTATGGGTATTGCTCTATGGCCATATGACAAATGAAATCTCATTACATCTACAAATGTCCATCTCAAGTGATGTGATGTATGAGTATGACGGTTGTATACGACAATTGTAGTTGTGATGAGGTTTGGGTTGCTAGGTGATCATAGATCTTACCCCTACAAGAATTCCTCATTACATTAAGACAGAAATATATGAGAATTTTAAGATTCAATAGAATCTCCAACAAAAGCGGTTACTTCTCAGTGTTTGTCTGTCTCAAGCTGACTATAATTCCCTTTCTCCTTAAAGAGTTGGATATGGTGGTGCTTTCAATAGAGCTTCCCTTCGCGTGCGATATAGTTTGATGGGCTAATTGTGTAACCTCCATGCTTGCATTTGAGGCGGCTCCTATGGTAAGCCATTCCATTAACCGATACCTAGGAAAAATATAAATCAACAGAATACGTAGAAACTCTTCTGTTTGACATTACTGCAATTTTAATTTATGCTATTTAATATCTCAGTTTGTCCAACTGTTTCAATCTTTGTTGTAATTTTATTATACGGAATGGTTGGTGGATTTCTTGATGATAACCCATTTGCGATAACTATTTGAATATTAGAAGCATGTTGAAATTCCTTTTTTTTTCTCTTTTTTTTTTTGAAACTGACATTTTACTGTCCTAGAAGAAATAATAGAACTAAATTATTTTTCAAATCGCAAACTGCAAAACAAAATGTAACTCAATATTTTTGTGTATTGTTCATAAGTTTTGTGCGAGAAGTATCTGAATGACCTTGAAGGAGCTGCTGCAATGGTGGCATTGAAAGCTGGCCCTGTAATAGGCACGTTTATCAGTTGCGACCTTCTTGACAAGGTAAACTGACTTCTCAGAGGCTGTGCAGTTTTGATTGTTACCTCCAAAGGTAGCCATTGTTACCTCCAAAGGTAGCCATTGTTACCTGTGTCGGGTAAGATAGAAACAGAAGCGAGAGAGAAACAGAGAGCTACCCTCTGTTATCACCCACTTCTTGGACAAACAACTGGAGGAGAAGATAAAAATCAGTGAGAAAATTACGGGTTTGTAGTTTCTTTTTGGCTTAAGATGGATAATATCATGTTTACAACTTAAGTAGATACAGAGTAAGCTTCGATGATACCTCTCTTAGTAGTTGTACATCTTATATTTTTCTATATTTCCTCAGGTGTTGGAACTAACATAACCTTCTCAAACTTGGTGTTTTAGTTTTATCAATGGAAGATACCGAGTAAATATATATTATGATGATTTACACCTTCATATGGGCATTTGGAAGTGGTATGATTCTTGCTTAGGGTGCGAACTGCCAAAGGTCCCCTTCTTTCCTCGCAACATTCATTTTGATTTAGTTTTTTAATTTTTCTTTCTTAAACAAAATTTATACACATGATTTCATGGCACACAACAATGAATGATATAATATATGAAATTTATGCTTATGATTTTGATAAAATTTGGTATATCATGCAGTTATAGGTCATGTGCATATAAAAATGTTTTTTATTTTATTTTTTTTGGAAAAAAAATAAAAGAAAGTGTGTTTAAGTTGAAACTTGAAAATTTCTGCCGAAATCAAACTTAATGTGCCAGGCGTTTTCCACCTAGGCAGTGACTCCTCTTAGTATTTTGATTAACTAGGCACCCAAATTTTGTTTATGATTTAAAGAAACAAGTCATAATACAAGACCTATTGAGTATACAAAAATTAAGTCTTTTGGTTTTTGGCCACTCAGTTGTGATCAAGGTTTTAGGTTTAAAGTGTTGTTTCACCTTCAGGTCATTTTGTAGAGTTGGAGTGCTTTACGAGCCAATCAATTACAGTGTCAATATTTGTTGAGTTCTTGCATGAAATCATGAAGGAACAAACTTCCCTATCGGTAAGTGACTTCAAATCCCTGCACCCACAACATAGCAAGAACTGCTTAGAAACTTCCATCATTCAGAAAAGAAAATATGATTTTTCAAGAGATTCAGAAACTTACATTTGTTCTGTAAGATCCTCTTTAGACAGAACTCCGGGTTTGTCAATCTTGTTACCAAGTACCAACAATGGAATACCATTCAGTGAAGGCTTACTCAATAGGTCATGAAGTTCACTTCTTGAGACAGGCAAGTTCTCAAAATCCGAGGCATCCACGACATAACTGCACCAAAAACAAAATAATAAATAAATAATAATCAGGGTCGGTCATGCAAAATCCAACACTCCACTAAACCCGATCGATATTGCAGAAAGGCATGTTTAAATCGGAAGATAGTGCAAGTCTTTTACCCTTCAAAATAACTTATTATCGGATTGGAAATTTATGATCGATTGTACTGCAGATCGTATCAGGATCCCAGAGAGATAACTATAGGATATGGTGATTATAAAATTGACAACTTCTTTCGTTTTTCTTAATAATAAATGTTCTTTACTAAACAAAAAGAAAAAAACAAAATTGCAGATCGTAGGAAAAGTATTGCAAAAGTGAAGAAGGTGATAAAATAGGAGCATCATTGTTAAATAAGAGTTAATGACATACACAATAGCAGACACTGCACGGCAGTATCGCTCCCACATACTACGAAACCTTGGTTGGCCTCCAAGATCCCACAGCTTTATCGTTACATTCCCTTTTGTCACCTTCTTCATGTTAAATCCTACCTGCAGATATATGAGACACCTTTCAATTGAAGTGTTTGAAGGAAGTAGAGAAACTTCCATGGAAAATGGAGGACATATAAAACAAAAATGAACAATACTCATGTCTTCTATTCTTGGAAAAATGAACAAACTTTAGTTTCCATTTGGAAAAATATACATACCGTTGGGATCATGTCTTCACTGTACCCACCCGTCTAGAAAAAAAAAAGGGAAGCAACCAGAAAACAATACTCAAATGATCAACAACAAACCAAATATAAGAAGAAGAAAAAAAAAACACAAAAGAAATTATAATGACTCTTCCTTAATAATAGCACTTCTCCTTACTGCAATCACATTTACAAGTGACGTTTTTCCTGCGTTTTGAAGGCCTATTAGAGAAAGCTCCATCTCTTGCTTGAAAAAGAGACTACAAACAAGTAGAAAAACAGTAAATTACGAAGCTGATAAACCATTGTAAAGGCTCCACTATAGCAAGGGGGAAAAGACTTCAAATCCTTCTAAATCTAAAGTCTTAGATACATCTTGTCTCTATATTTACCTAAATCACAATTCCGAACAGAAACAATCTAAAATCAAAAACTATATTTTCATTATGCCGGCTGTGATAATATTCCTGTAAATTTAGATATCTTAAAGGTCCAGTGAGAAAAAGTAGTCGTATTAGAAGAAAGCCAGGTTTTCCTACATTTTCTCAGAAAACAAACAGTGACACAGAAGTAACCTCAAAACACTCGAGCTACCAAACCGTAATTAATCGAACTGAAAACATAATAATTATGAATGAAAATCACTTCGTCGTTTCAGTTAGGATCCACCTAAGCTAAGTGAAAATTCTAAGGAAATAGAGTTTTGCGTTAATCTTTCGCTACACTTTCTCGGAATCCAAACAGGATGGGAGAAGACGGAAAAAGAATTTTACCTTCGCAGCCAGTTGAGAAAAGCTTCCCACAATCCCATTATGAACTACAATTAATCTCCAAAAGACGAAGAATTTCAAGGGCTTCGATTCGATTTGCTACCTTCCTCTGCTTTCAGATTTCTTAGGCTGTTCAAATCGAACTACAACTTTTGAATTTTTTCTGAAAAGGAAGAAAAAAAGGAAGAAAAAGGAAAAACGGGTATATATATTGTTATATAAACATGGTGAGTTAAGAGTTTAATACGGACAAAAATACAGAAACAGGGATTCGATTGGGTTATATTTCACGCGCTAGTTAGAGAGTGTTGTTGACGACCAATAATGTATGGTTTTCGGTGTGCATTGGTTGGCGTTGGATTTTGGTAAATTTTTCAATTTAAATATAACTCATTTTTTAAATTTTTATTTGTATATTTAATTTAAATATTTTAAAAATTCATTCAAATCGTTGGTTTATATTGACGGGTGATTAGTTTTTTTTATAAATTTTAAAAAAAATTAATTTTATATTTCACTTAATTCATGTAAGAAAATATTTTATCGAAAGAGCCCATCAAAATAATTTTTTTTTTGAGAGTTAGAGAAGGATTGTAAAATTTTAATTAAATCCTAATATATTTTTTTTCATATTATTGTTGTAAGTAAAATTGATTTAAAATGAGTATTCTTAAATAAATATTTAATTAAATTTGAATAAATTTTAAATAATAAAAATATATTTAGAAATTGATTCTATTAAGTTTTTTTTTATTGAACTTTTACATATAATATGATATATATTCTTACATATTTTATATTAACTGTATTTAAAATTGAAGCATTACAATTATAGAGATAAATATAAAGTTAAGAATTATTTTTAAAATAATCAAATAACAATAACTATTTTATTGAGGAAAATAATTATAAAATAAGAATTTTAAGAATTCAAAATCAAGAAAAGGGTTACTATGAACCTTCGGTCCCACACATCTAACCTGCTCGTGTGGTTCACCGGTTCAACCGACTAAACTTTTAAAGTAATTCAGTCGATATAGAGGTATGCTTGAAGTTTAATATGTTTATAGAAAAATACATGCACGAATCTAGTTGCAGAGAAATTCTTAGAACAATCTGATCTTCCCTTAGATGCCAAAAATTTCATAGGATTTAAAAAATATATATATATATATATATATTTTTTTAATCATTTTTCTTTAACTTGTTATTTTTTGATTAGATTGGTCTAAGAAATGATCCTAAATTTGGGTCATATAAAAATTTCTCAGGTTTATAAGTGAATTCTCATAAGGGTTAATTCCTTTTTTTAGATCATTTATTATTCAATTTTTATAAATTTATGTATGTGTAGTCACTATATAACCTTTTAGACCTTATGTAATTCAAACGAGCTCGATCCAAGCTCTAATTAATGGAGGTTTGAGGACATATATGTGTTTGGATGGAAAATAAGTAAGGATAGAAATAAGAATTATAAATATGTTTGGGATAAAATTATAAGAAAATAATTTATTGATAGAGTGCTTTACGGCATTATAAATATAATATTATTGAATTTTTTTGTTAGGTTATTTCAGAATGGATATTAGTTTTGAACACGTATTTCGTTCTCAAATGGTTGGTACTTAGATTAGATATAATTTATAGTGATTTATTTTCAAAAGTTAAAGTATTTAATATTATTATCTTAAATAAATTTCAAAATTTTAAGAATTTATTCATAATAGATGAGTTATACACTCCTCATGCCTAGCCCTAAGGTAAGATTACCAAATCTCATGCTTTGAACCTCCAAATTTGGAGGAACCCAATTTTTATTTATTTATTTATTAAATACGCTTTTTTAAATAAATAAAATAGAGAGAATTTATAGTAATTTATGTAATTTATAGACCTTAAATATTTTTTTAATAATGTTCTTAATGTAAGTTTAAAATTATATTAGTTCTCTTTCCCATAAATTTAGATACCATTTTCAATAAACTGTAAATTGAGAATTTTTTTTTTAAATCATAATATATCATAGCTTATAAATAAATAAAGGGAGGTAAAATATATTAAATAAAAATAAATTGAGAAAAAATAGATCAAGTGGCTAAGAATTTATATATAAAATTCTAATAATTTTAAATTAAAAATATTATTTTTTAAAAAATTGAGAATATACATACCATCCTATTATCCGATATTTCCCCTATTTATATATATAGATATATATATAAAAGCCATATTTTATGATCATTTATTCATTTAAATCAGTGGTACGACATTATTGATCGTATGCGATTAAAAAGAAAAAAAAAAAAAGAGTTAAGAAAGTAGAGTGAAGATCAAGCATGGATCTGAACAAGAACAGTCTCTAACGGGACATGTTTTGTTACATTAACAACAAAGGTTGTCATAGAAGAGTTTGTGATAGGGTGTAGAACATCCACACTGTAGTCTCCATGGAACAAGGAAACCTCAGCATATCCACTACTGTCGGATGCGGTTTCCGGACGATGATCAGTAGGCAGTAGTACCGTAGAAGAACTCCACTCTTCGAGTAGTTTATCAATGACATCTCCGGCTGGAGTATTTTTGAAGTTTGTATCCACGAGGGGCATTACAGTAAATCCAGCTACTTCAGGGCCTGCAAATGTTATTATCCCTTCAACTCCAGGATGAGAGTAACCCTCCCTTAATACCTCTTCATAATATTGAGCCTGTTCAAAATGTTTCAACATGCACGTGCATTATCTTCTTATAAAGTGTTAAGATTATCGTTCTGATCAGAAATGTAAATTTTTGAGAATTTAATATATATATAAAAGATTATATTACTATGTTTATTATCAATTATTTTAAAGTTAAAAAGTCTAAATTTTAAAATACTTTATTACTTTGAACGTTAATTATCATGCTTAATTATCCGTTTAATAAACTAATACAAAATGATACCTAACCTAAGTGTATAGGTTGAATGTTTTTTAATATAAATTTTGGATAAGAAAATAAGAAAAAAAAAAGACAACAAGAGAAACACAAACTCTAATTTATTTGTATATTATAAATTTCTCCGCTAAATTTAATTAGCTATCTATTTTTATCCAGCCTTATTATATTTTAATTTTTTAAACAATAATTTACCGGATCTACCACCTCTGCTAATGATTGTTAATCGAAGAGAAGAGCTAATTTCAAGGATTTGAGCTTGATTCTCACTAATTCCTCAAAGAACTTTTTCTATTGTGAAGAATTTAGCTAGACAGTAGCTCAATTCTCGTAAAATTAGACATTTCTGATTAAAAAACTTGTGTAGTACCACCAGATTAAGGATCTAGGGTTTAAATATACCTGATTGGGATCTTTGGCCACGTCCACTTCAGTAAGCCAAATGGGCAACCCCATAGCACCAAGAACATCCAAAGCTGCTCTCATGTAAGCAAGATCAGGCTGACCAGCCCCAAAATGTCCTTGCAATCCAATTCCAGCAGAAATCCCCCCGTTTCCTGGAAAAGCTAAGATACCCTCAAGTCTCCTCTTATAGTTACTAGGGTTTGATTCTTCATCTTTACTATATTCAATAGTATTATACTCATTCATAAATAAGGATAGATTTGGATCGATCTTATATGATGTCGAAAAGTATTCCGATGATGCATTTTCTCCAAGTTTTTCTTCAAAGAAGTCGAAATGAAGATTCTCATTCATCACATCCCATGCAATTAGTTCTCCTGCATACCTGAAACATTCCTATTAAAACTTTAGTCTAATGATTCGCTATTTATTGTAAGTTGGCTAAGTGATTTATTCAATATTTCCCGAAACTTTTATTTTATTAAATTTATATCCCTTAAATTTATAAAATTAGATCTACATTATCTTAATTTTTATAAATTAGACTGATATTTTTAGTTTCGATATTCCATTAAAAAGTTAACTAATTTCGTTATATGCTATATTTTAATAGTCTCACATGTTTTAAATTTATTTTACCAATCTATATAATAACTCATCTATCCTTAACTAGTAAGATGTTTTTTAATTCGTTATAAAATAATAAACTTTCTTTGCTCTTTTTGGGGTTAAGATGGACCTAGTAAAAATCAAATTGGTTAAGAGAATGTATTATTAAATAGATTGGTCGAGTCAATTTAAAATGGGTAGGATTGTTAAAACGCAGCAGATAATTAGAATTGTAAAATCTAGTGAAATTACTAAGGTTCAAGGAATAAAGTCTAGTCTAGTAGTCTTGATTGAATTAGTGTTTGGAGAACTGTATTATTATTATTTTGAGGTAGGCTCTGCGACTAACATTCTGAATATAACTTTCAAATGATTAGATTTAGATCTTAACTGCCATTTTCCAATGGCGAATCAATACATTGAAAGTTGCACGTACCTTGAAACTACAGAATTTATCCGTTTTTGAGCTGCTTCTTTGAGTTCTTGAGGGGGGAGAGATTTGACCCATTCGGGCTGGTATTTGGGATTGTCCCAGAAAATGTTGTGTCCTCTAATGGAAATGTCATTTTGTTTGGCAAATTTCACCATGGAATCTGCGAGTGTGTAGTTTTCTTGGCCTTTAATTTTCTCAGTACTATACCATTTCATTTCGTTGGTGAAAGTGGTGAACTTGAATCTCGATGTAAACCAATTTTGGTAGTCTTTGTTTCCGAGGATCTTGTAGTTCATTCCACATCCGAACGGGAAGCCTGCCTTCGTTTGCTTGATAGAAAGTTTAACACCTTCTAATGCACTTTTGTTTGGATGAGCGATTTGGAACCTCACCTTTCTCTTACGTACCTACATGCAAGCAAGGTTTAGGATGAATTCACTTACATATTTGCCCAAATGTCAGATAAATAACTAAGGATTTGGGCTCGGTTATGACCGTACGACAATTCAGACCCATAGTTGGGATTTATAAAAATTAATTTCAACTATTAGTATTTTGATATGTAATTAATTTACTTTATAAAAAGATATGAGTAAATAAATCACTTAAATTCATATAAAAGATAACGGTTATGATTTATTTTTATTCAATCTTATTGATGAGTCTGAATCGATCCGGACCTGTATAGTTTTGACCGGATCCAAATCCAATAACTTAGGCCTAAAGATATCATGAGTTTCAACCGCTTATCCAACTCGAGTCTTTCCCTAATTTAGATTAAACGTACAATTAGGTTTAACATTGAGAAAAAAAACTTGATCTAAATGCACTTTTAAGAGTTCAAATATATTTTATAGTCAATTTGGAGCAATATGTCTAGGTACCTTCTCAATGCTTTGGTATTGGTGGGATCTCCACTGCTCCTTGCTGAATGGTTGTAATGAGACATTGTCGACCCATATTTCCACCTTTGTGTTTCTGCTCTGCATACATATTTATGAAATACGTGAGTTATTAAGAATTTAATAAATAAAAAATAAAAAAGGAAAAGGAAAAAAATAGAGAGGGTAAATTTACTAGGAAAAGAAGCTGGACAGGGCTTGATGAATTTGCAGTGAAACCACCTTTAAGTAGAGTCCAGCATCCATTCACGGCTATGACTTTGCCCAAAGGAATCATGTCCTTGTCATGACTACTTTTAAAAACAGCAGAAACACTCCCACTTCCTTGACTTAATTGGATCCAAGCTACATAAACAAACAGATCAGTCGTTCTGATGTCACGTTGAGTTACCGATTATTCCGAAATCAGCTTAAGATTTGAAGATGAACTCAAAAAGTAAGTTTTGAAAATGAACTCAACAATTAAAATCGTATATCATGGATGTATACGAACAAATGTTTGTAATCTTAATAAAAGATTAGAAGTGTGAATAGAATTACCAGAGAAAGTATATAGCTTTCCTTCCTCCACATGAATCTGTTGAGAGAAACTGTCTGTTGACTGTGTCCGATTATGCACGACAATGAATCTGTTTCCTTCCTTCGATATTCCTTCTCTTACTCGTCCTTCTCCAAACACGGCCCACCCGTCTAAGCCATGATTAAATTGTGGATTAACTATTATTCCCCCTCCATATTGAACTCTTTGAGGCTCTTTCAAACACTGTTAATCACAAAATTAATTATGTAAGAGTTGATTTTCATTAATTAAAATGAATTATCCCAAATTCTATCTCGAGATTGGAGAAAAAAGTAATGAATAAATCACTAAGTGCTTGCCTTTGATGTTGCATAATAGTTGTATGACGAAGCATGGATGGAGTGTCCTACATCATTGAAAGAGTTTTGCTAAGATTTTTATGATCAAAACAAGGGTTTCAAATTGTTGCTATGATGAACTATATATGATCGAATACAATTAGCCTAGTTAGTTTTTTCGGTATTCAATTTCCTCGGTTCGATGATGGTTAGTAAGTTCATTAGTTGTATAATTCTTATTAAGCTATGGGTTTGTTATTGAATGAAGAATGTAAAAATCAACTTTCTTATGCAAACATGGGACGATCCTATCAAGACTATATAGAGAAGTAGAAAATATTAAGTTTATGGCGGTTCGAACAAAGAACCTCATGCTAACATAGACATGGACAGAGGAGAGGGAGAGAGAGACCTGAGAATAGCAAAATGCATGGAAGCAATAAGAAGCAAGACTCCTTGAAGATCTTCATCTCTTATGAAAAAAAGATCATAAACTTGCTTCTGCGTGAAAGTATTAAATGATCAAATCCAATTCGAGGAAGATAAGAAAAATTTTAAGTCTACTGCAAACTATATATGTTAGATCAGAAAACCCAAAAAAAAAAAAAAAAAAAAAAAAAACAAATTGTTAGAAACAAAACAAGAGACTGTATGTAGACCTCTGTACTATGCAAAAACCCATGTTGGCACGTGAACAATTTCTTGCTGTTCATATATAAAGAGGTAGTAGTGTCCATAAGTGGCTGTATCAACTGTCAACTAGAATTAACTTAATTAATATTAAACACCCGCTGCTACAAGTTAATGGATGCTGATTAGATATATGTTTAGTAAGTTAAAAAAGATTTCAAATGAGTGATATTATTTTCAAGTGTTTCGGTAGCATTATAAATATTTGTACATGGCGGATTATAATTTAATTTCAAAATAGAAATAAATAAATAAAATTTAAAGTAGGATTATAAATAATATGATAGAAATAAATATAATATTCGAAAGTAAATTTTATATTTAAAAACTTTATAAAAGCATAAGTCATACCAAATTTAGTTATTTTCTTAAAAATTTAAACTACATCCACCTTGACTAACTAAATATTTTGATATTCATTTTTAAATCATTAACTTTTATTTTTATATTTTCACCCGTACTTTAATTAATTATCATTTCTCCACCTCAACACAACCATCTCCACCCTCCTCTGCCACCTATGTTGCCACCCTCCACTACCGGTGGAGAAGGGTGCAATGATGAAGGACGGGGAAATGAAAATTTTTATTCCTGAGGTGGGGGGTGGTGGCAGAATGGTGGAGGAGATTGTATTTGAGTGGATAAATGAAAAAAAAAAAGTTTAAAGTATGGCTGAAAATATAGAAACAAAAGTTAATGGTTAAAAATATACGTTAAAATCTTAGTTTGTCAAATTTAAAATTTTAGATTTTTTCTAGTGGGGAAGTTGAATTTTAGGGTTAAATGTAAAAAATAAAAATATATTTAGGAAAAAATAATAATTTAAAAAGCATGTTTGGGACACATGACGCTAGAAATAGTCTTAGAACGGAGTAATTATGGCCGCCTGAGAGTAGTTTTTTTTTTTTTTTTTTTCCTTTTGGTGGGGGGGTCTTTTCAAAGTGTAATAATTCATGTAGGTTAAGTCTAATATTATGATAGTTTAAGGGATTAAATGGATCGGATTTTAAAACTTTTAGAAAGAAAATGATCATTTAGCCAATTTTATATTGCGTAAAACAAAAACTTTTAGTTTAAATATTATTTATGTAACTAGATTTGATTAGCCATTATGTTTTTTCTCTTTCTCTATATAATTTTGACAGTTTCTAACCTCTATTGAGGTGCGAGATACAATATATTGGCAGGGATGGTTCAGCTCAGTCCAAAGAAGTTCGTGAGGCTCAAATTATATTTCAGACATGATTGAGATGAGCTGACATAATTGAGGGGCACCTCGGCCTCGTCATCATTTTGAGGTTAGAAGGTCCTCGTTTGGCCATTGAAGAAAAAAGTTGGCTACAAAGTCGAGGCGCTTCCATCGTAAGAATATGTCTACCCATACACACTATAATGGGGGCACAAACTCAGGGGAGAGTGGAGCTTGATACTGACATACCAGAGATAGAGCAGTACGGGTGGAAGATGATCCTTGGCACTATGGGCAAAGTACGCTCCCTTGTGCCAAAGCTAACTGTAAAGTAAATCCGACGTTGTCCTCTGGTGAGCTTAGTATAAAAGGTCTTCTTTTTTACTTTAAAAGACTCAGTTCTTTTTCCTAGAATAGACCCTTTGCTCTCATATTCTCTAGGTATTGAAAGGGGTCCGATGGCCGTAACTCCGACAACTCTTGTTTCTTCCGACACGTGATTGGAGCTGATTGGAGAACATGCTAGTAACGGAACTGGATCCGTGGATTGAGCAGAATTTTATACCACCACTCCAAAATGTCTATTAGATTTAATTCGTCATTCAAATAGAAAATTAGTTTAGCTCAAAAAAAAAAATCAAATACAGTTTTCGAAACACCGAGTGTTCTTTCTAGCTCAAAACACTCAACCGATCGAATGCATCTTTCTCGGTTTTTTTTTTTTTTTTGGTTGCATTAAACCATTTTTCCAATATATACATATATATTGGCAATTACGTAAAGCATTGCACCAGAAACAACAGCATTATCTCAGTTGCTAGATCGACACAAAAGAAAAATACTAATCAAACGCTTTGATTCCGGTTTTTGACAAACCATCCTCCATGTTATATGATTCCTGTCCCCTCAAATTACAGTTTTACTATCACGTACCAAATGGAGACGTAAGCCATAATACAACTTCAAAATTACTCGCATGTAGCAAGTACCCACAAAGAAATAAACAAATCTATCCAAAACATTAGAGATCTTGTAGTGGCATTGTCACTATAAACATGCTCTCTCTACGTACGTTCCAGATTGTGAAAGACCATATATCTTCGCATAATGCAATCAAGCTAGATTATATGTGATCCGATCTATAAACAAAATGGTTCGTGACTTCCAGCTCATGATCACTTCCTCATTATGTAGTGGACTGATCGATCATTGCCTCAGTATATGACTTCCAACTCATATATTTTTGTGACAGATAAATATCATATATTTTTGTGTGTATATATAATATATAAAACGCACCCCAAAATATTTCGTATAAACTTAGAATTATTTTCTTATCAAATACAAAACTAGATGTTAGAGTACTACAGTGAGTTAAATAAGAGTATAGCGTTAGAGTAGTTTAGTTAGCTAATCAAGAGTATTATTGTTAAAACTGTTTATAATTTTTTGTTTAAATTTAAACAGGAAGGAATATTACTGCAAAAAAGAAAATATTACATCATAATATGAGGAATTTTACTTCTGTCATCCTGCAAACATATCCGAACTGAACGAGAAAGAAAACTCTCTAAGACAATTGTGATAGAAATGAGAGAAGTAATTTCTGTTATATTGATAGTAAGAAATATAGAATACAACGAAGGGTATCTATACATACATGCAGGCAATGCACACTTGCATGTGGAAGCTGGTGGCCGAGAAGAGGTCGAGAAGGCCTGCATGTTATTCCGAAGAAGTAGCATGGGATAAAATGTGAAGGCCTTGTTTGGTTCTTTCTTGATAGACTGGATTAGAGGCAATATGCAAGGCTGGATTTGATATAGTAATGCAATTGAACATGAGGGTATATGATGATCTGACTGTTGAAAAACTGAAGTAACCAAAGTACCTCACAAGTAACAGAAGCCATAGTATGTATTCAGCTTTAGCTGAGGATCCAGAAACAACATTTATTTATTTTTTATTTCCATGATATTAATGAGGAGCCAAGTTTGACACAGTAGCCTGTCGTGGAACGATGTGTCATTAGACAAGCAGCCCAATCACTGTCGCAATATGCCTCAAGGTGAAGACAAGAGTCCTTAGCAAGCAGAATTCCCAAACCTAGATAAATGTTTGAGGTAGCGTAGAATTCTAGTAGCAGGATGAAGATGTGAATGCTTGGGAGAGTGCATAAATTTACTTTGAACTAAATAACATATATCAGGATATGTCATAGTTAAGATTGATCCGGAGCAAATATTTTTATATAATATTATTTTTATATTTAGTAAGATAATAAATATTATTATGAATTATCATTATGAAAATAAGTTATTATTTATTATATTTATAAATTTTTATTAAAATTAATATTTTTGCAGCTTGACTCGAACAAACTGTATCAAATAACATGGCTATTTTGTTATCTTATACTTCTAACTAAACTTTATTTGGACCCTTCTTATGCTCGAATAAAAACTGATCAGTACTAGCGATCTCAAGGTGAAACATTAATCAAACCGCGATCTCAAGTAAAAGAGTTGTGTGTTGGGACAGAGATTCTGAAGGTTCCACACTGAAGTTCTTAGCAGTACTAGCGATCGGAGAGAAACTGTTCACGGATGGGTGAGTCATGATTTTGACCTCGTAATCTCCATGAAACAGAGATGTATCAAATGAGCCATTATCATCTGTAGTAGCTTCCATGGTAGAGTTGGTCATCATAGCCCATTCATGCAAGAGCTTGTCGACAACATCACCGGTCGGCAAGTTATGGAAATTGTTATCAGTCAAACACATTTGATAACACCCTGATGGTTGCCATGCTGCCCATATCACTATCCCGCTTACTTTTGGATGTGAAAATGCCTCTCTAAGAATCTGCTCCAAGTAGTCTGCCTGCAAATTAACCAAATTAATTAGTTAAAGTATTTCTGAAGTGATTTCTTAGAATCGATTTATGCATTTTGTACCTGATTGGGACCTTTTTGAACATCCAATTCCGTTATCCAAATGGGCACACCAGCTGAGCCAAGAGTATCAATAGAAGACCTCATATAAGCAATATTTGGAACACTAAAATGAGACTCCAACCCAATCGCAAAACTCCCTCCTTGGTTCCCTGGAAAAGACCTTATTCTTCTCAACTTTGCAAGATAATTACCTGGGCTACTCTGCGCATCTCCACTCTCCTCAATAGTATTATAGTCATTAAGAAACAATGTGGTCCCGCCACCAGCTTTGATGGCCCAATTATAAAACAATCCGGAAGTAGTTGGCCCCATCTTGCTCTCAAAAAAGTTGAAGTGCAAATTCTCATTCACCACATCCCATGCAATGACTTGCCCTCTATACCTTGACATGATTGAGTTCAATCTCCCATTAGCAGCTGATTGAAGCTGTTGAGGTGAGAGTGCCTGTATCCATCCCTGTTGATATCTCGGGTCGTCCCAAAAGATGTTGTGGGCCCGCACGGCGATGTTGTGTTGATGGGCCCACTGGAGCATGGCATCGGCTGCTGAGTAATCAAGGTAGCCTTGCCGAGGCTCGTTCGTGTACCATTTCATTTCGTTCTCGAAAGCCGTTACCGTGAAGGCTCTCGAGGTGAACCAATTCTCATAGGATGGATTGTTGAGGATGTTTTTGTTTATTGCACAACCGAATGGGAAACGTGGTCGTTTCAGTTGTATGATGATTGTTGTATTTGATAGAGGATTTCCTTGTTCATCTTTTGCTAAGAATCTTACCTTTCTCTTACGTACCTACAAAGAAAAAATGTATTTAATAGACTTATCGATCACATATAACACAATCAATCTGTAATCGAGAGGAGAATAATTTGACAAGTTGAATTGGATACCTTCTCAATGCTTTCATCTTGATGAACCTTCCATTCTTCTCGAGTGAATGGTTGTAATGAGATACTATCGGCCCAAATTTCGACCGATGTATTGTTGCTCTGTTACAAAAGAATATAAGAACAAATTATCCAATGCAATAAATAACTCACAAAATAATGTCATTCAATCAAATAATAAATCATTTAAATAATAACTCATGGGTTTTTGCAATAAATAATTTTATTATATTAATATATTATAGATTGACTAGCATCATGATAATCATATCGTAATCGGGTTGTCTCTGTCTTGAAGATTGAGGCGTCTTATTGAATAAGGTGAAATACAGTGGTTAATTACCTCAAAATAGAGCTCGGCTGGAGCAGAAGCATCAACAGATAGACCAGCCTTGAGCATTGACCAGCACTTTGACTGAGCAAGAATACGACCTACATGTTTGTACACACTCCCTATTTTGAAGATAGCCTTCACTACGACATCATCTCCTTCATTTACTTTTATCCAAGCTGCAAGTATATATCAGTTACATGTTTAAACCATAAAAGCAGGAGCGGATGGAAAGGAAGGAAAAATTAGAAATTTAGTACAAAAACAAGAAAATTTTAAAAACAAATCCTTAAAAAAAATTACTTTTACATCCTCTTATTTTTATATAATACCTTTTATCTCCTACAAAATTATTTTCCTGACCGACCCCTACCCAAAAATGACTATATTAATTAACCTAAAAAATCAACAACTACAATCAAATTTGCATTTACTTATTTCCTAAACGACCCATTGATCAATTTCCACTAATGTCGCCAATTACATTAATTGTAATTAAACCATATATGTTTTGCTGCTGTCAAAACTTATTCATACTAATTATATACATAATATATCATTTATTATTAGTGATAATCATAAGTCATTAATTTTGTTTCATATATTGTCGATTGTAGCCCTCTCAATTTATACACAATTTAAGAGGAGCTCCTTCCAAAACTAAATATATGAGAATTAGATTGCAAGTAAAATACCAGAGAAGGAGTAGAGGTGGTTAGATTGCAAGTAAAACTTTTGAGAAAAACTATCATAAGGATTTTTCCTGCTATGAGCAACAATGAAATGGTTTCCTTCTGATTCTCTTCCTTCAATTTTTGCATCTCCAAAAGTAGACCATCCTTTCAAACCTTCCCTTAATTCTGGATTTTCAATTATTCCTCCATCGTATTGAGGTTTCTCAGGTCTTCCCAAACACTGAAAAAAAAAAAAAAAAAATTTAATTAGTAAATATATACTTATTTTATTAAGAACTAATTCATCTCTGAATATCAATTGTTACCTCGACATTTGAGGTGTAATCATAGGACAATGAATTGGCCTCAATGAATCCTGCAGAATTTTCATTTTTTCTAATGAATATTACCCATGATTCATAGATAAATATATAAATAAAAAAAAGCCAATAATTTCCAAACTTCTATACATATTATATGATATATAATATGAACAAATACTCTATTTTACAACCTAGCTACTTGTCATGGTGACTTACGTACGTCTTTTTAACCGATACTTTTAACCTAATAAAGAGATATTTCTTATAAAATTCTCGAGTAGACGCTGTATGCTATACAAAACTTATAGAAAATAGTTTGTAAACTGAAGTTTGACTGAAACAAGTTTAGAAGAAACAAACCTCCAAAAGTTAGAGCACATAGCAGCAGTAGACACAGATTCTTATTCCTCTTAGCCTCCATTAGTGGCTATGCTCAATTGCTGATGGAAAAAAGATATGTCAGAACCTATATATAATGAGGAGGAGATCTCATTGGTCGTGGCAACTTTATAGCAAAAATTAATTAAGATATTGAATATATTCCCAAATTAATGGCGACGATTTACGTAAATGTTTCAGTAAAGACATTTATATTGATTGATTTTGTCGAAGTAATTATACGTCTACGTTCTATACTAATATGTCCTAAATGCATCCTTTATATTTATTTGGTTTAATTACTTTCTTAATCTCTATATATTTTTCCTTTATAAGTTCGTTTATATATAGTTTTTAGCCAACTTTTTAGAATTTATATTATTAAAATATGATTTTTAATCCTTTTAATTATTATCCTTAATAAATTTTTAACAGCACAAATGATATATTAATAAAAATTTAAAATATAAATTGATTCAGAGTAATTTCATAGCATTATATTTACAATAATATAAATGGAAGAATGTAATTGAATACACATAATTAGTTCCTGAATTTAAGGAAAGCTGCATGGTAATTACAAAATGATCATAGGAAAAGGAAATCCCAAGTAATCGGTTTGTAATTTCCCTAATATGGCCACGCAAACTAGTGGACCGTTGAGTGACACCAACTTTTGGTTTGGTGAAGGAGTTGAGGAAGAGGACTTAGTATTGAGAGTGGGAGGTGGTCGAGCGACGGAGCGATCACAAATTCAATTAAGATCTTGACATCCAAATACGGAAGGAGTTGTCTCTTCCAGACATGGGTGGAGATTATTGACATCCATTTAACGAAGTGACTAACCTTTAGAAATAGTAATGGAGAGAAGATGACTACTAATATTTGATTGTAGTCTAGACCTTACCGTTGGTGATTTTTTTTTTTTTTTAAAAATTTTATTTTAAGAAATATTACTATTCATTCCACTTCGGTATGGCCAGCAGAGATCAATGCAAAATATATTAATAATAATAATAAAACCTATAAAGAGGGAAAGTTCTAAAAAATTATTTTCGTACTTGGAACTTTTATTTTTATTTTTTTATTTTGGTCCTAGAATTTTTAAAATGGTTCATTTGCATCCTTAAAATTTTCAAAATGTTCATCCTTGGGATCAAATTTATAAATATAAAGTATAAAAATAACATTTAAAATTTTTATTGATACGAGAATATCCTTAAAATGGTTGTTCATCAAGTAGTTGTTATTGAGATTAAATGTGGTAAAGAATAAAAAATGAAGGATAGAAAATAAAATTCAATTGAAATTTGTGAATTAAAATACAAAAAAAATAAAAGTGTATTAACATTGCTAATGATATGACATGTTTTAATTTTAATATAAATAGATTATAGATATCATTTTTATTTTATGTTTATAAATTTGATGGTAAGGATATAGGAGATTTTAATGTCAGTCAAAAACTTCCACAACCACAGAAGTACCTGATTGGGACTGCTTTGAACATCTACTTCTGTGAGCCAAACGGGCATACCGGCTGAGCCAAGAGTATCAATAGAAGATCGCACTTCATGTGTAATCATAGGACACTGCATTAGCCCCATTAAATCCTGCAATACATATATAACACATACTCCGATACATAAAACTTTTTAATCTAATAAAGCAATGTTCGTCATAAAATTCTTGAGTGGGTACATTGTATGGTACAAAATACAAACTGTTAGACAATAGTTTGACTAAATCCGGAGTTTGAAAATAGATAAAATTTTAAAAGAAACATTCCATGACATTTTTAAACGAAGGTAAGAAATTAACAGATTAATCTGCGAAAGAAACAAATTAACCTTAAAAAATTAGAGCACATAGCAGCAATGACAACAGGTTCTTATTCATCTTAATCTCCATTAATAGTAGGTAAGCTTGGTTGCTGATGAAAAACCCTAAAAAATAAGAGCATTAAGAAAATGACACTACAAAAGGAAGAAAATGTTAGAAGAGATATGTGAAGATTAAAATCAGGAGAAAAATGATTTGAGTTATTAGAAAAGAGTAGAGATCGAAGGCTTTTTATATAACGGGAAAGTAAAAAATCCTCATTGCTCATGACAACTTTCTAACAAATTAATCATTTGATCTATTTCCGTAAAGACATCTATCAATGGATCGAGCTCTATGTTTGCCATTTGTTGTTGTTACTTATCATGTTTGAATATATCTTAGTTGACCGTATGTGTTGTATATCTACTCATGTGGCACTGTACCGTTTGAATATATTTTAGCTTTTATTTTTTTGTTTTTTTTTGCTATTTTTTGAGGTATTCAAATTAATCCGAAATATAATGACTATTAAAACTTAATTAATCCATCGTCTAACTCACAATTCATGCTGATATTTGAGGTTTAATATTCACCTCTTTCGTAGTTGATTGATGGATGACTCGAAAAATAATCTATGTAGATTTCAAATGTAAGATCTCAGGTAGATCTTACTCTCTCTCGGATCTATCCGCCGCTCTCTCTCTCTCAGATCTCACTATCATTCTATTTCTTAGATCTCGTTGTCGCTCTCTCTCTCTCTCTCTCTATCAGATCTCGCAATCAAGGGTTCCTTATCGCCTATCTAATCTTATCATTCTCTTCAGAATTAGGTTTGCTTGAGAGGTTCAATGTGCTAGGACTTTTATCGAACGATCAAGGGTTTCTTACTGTCAACTTTACCAGACTCTTGATCGTTCTCTTTGCGGCGTGTGTTTGCCTCACTGTCGTACTCACTTTAGTTTCTTAGATTTGCTGTCTTTTTTTTTTTAATTATGTTTTCATTGTTATGTAGCTTCTGTCTTCTAATCTTATGGATTGGCTTCCCTAATATGTTTTTATTTTTTTATAACTATTTTTTTATGTTTGTACTAATTGTTGTAATGTGGAGAATAATAATTCCACATTATTATGTGATTTTTAGACTCTTACTTAGTTAATTTAGGGGTGGTAGTAACTATAATTTGTTTAAAAAAAAAAAACCTCAGATACCCGGTACTAAAACAGGATTGAATGTTTCCGGTACCGATTTTGGAACATAACGGATCAAAATCGATACCACCCTCTATCGGTCCCTGCAGTTTTTTTGGTCACCCCCAGTTGTTGTGTATATTTTTAGTTTCTACAATTAATTACCTGTATTATTATCTATTCTTCTGTCCCAAATACGATGCTGGATAAGGTGCTGAGTTTGATGACAAGGTTTTTCTGGGGTTCTAATGGTGCTAACAGGAAGAGACACTAGGTAGCTTGGGATAAAATTTGTAGGCCCGCGGAAGAGGGGGCATTGGGGATTGCGTAGGTTAGAAGATATGAAGTCTGCTTTTATCCTTAAAAAAACCTGGAATCTGATTAACGGGAATACGTTATGGTGTGAGTTCATGATTAACTAAGTATGTTTCTTAAGGAATAAATTCATAAGAAAGTGTTATGTAATTTTATTTTTATTTATAAAATATTATTATATACACGTTTCAAAGCTTATATATATATACATAGGTTATACTTTTTTATAACATTTATAATATTTATTTTAAAATTTTCGTTTTTTCACAGGCTATGTCCATATGTACATAATAAGGCAAATCATCTTCATTCATCAAACTCGTGATGTTACAATTTTACTTTTAAATTTTTCCACAACACAATGGAAAACCATTACTAACTAGAAGCTTAGGATGCCTAATCCCATGGTGAGAACAATATCAATAAATGACTTAATGATTTGATACAATGCCACTACGTATTTGACATGCTTATCTTAATTAAGCTTAAATTCTCTTTAAATTTAAGAATTATTAAAAAAAAAAATTCTATTATTTTTATTATTAAATATAAATAGAAATTAAAAATTACTAAAAAAAACATATTTTTATTTCTCTTACTATTATTAAGTATAGTTGAAATTTTGGATGGTTTCCACTTCTTATACAAATTTTGTCCTCTAAATTTTAGAATAAGTTCATTGTGTCACTCTATTTTTGCCGTAGAATTTTAATTGAGGATTCATAATCTTATTTCTTAGTACCTTATTCCTTCTATCAATTTATTTACTTGTTAATCAATTCTTAATTATTCTAAAATCATTCAATCATGTATCTGTCTTCTTCAACTAATATTATAATGTTTCATATATCTTATTATAGAGGTACTTCAAAATTTTCATAACTTATTTTTTTGGAAAACTAAGAATATAACTTTTGTTGGAGTGTTTCTGGATTATCTGGAAAATTCTAAGAATCTGAATATACTTTTCTTAAAATTTTATAAACAAAACTCAAACTCAATCTTTTTTAAGGGACTAGTAAATATATTTATTTCATCCAAACAAAATTTAATCATAATCTTAAGTTAGCACATTTACAGTAAATGAGGAAATCAATGGCTTGTACATTTAGGGTTGTTTACAAAATCATAATTATTGTTCTGATACCAAACTGTAATATTGGATTTTGTGATAGGGTTTGAATATCCAATTTGGCAATAATTCGATGTTCTGATGTGTGTCATTAGACTGAAATCCATCAATGACAGGAGTTGTGGAGACATCTGAGACAGATGGTCAATGATTTCGACGAAGAAACTATTTTTTTTTTTTTTTTTTGTTCTTTTCAATATTTACTTCCAGTAAAAATGCTGCGGTAGGAGTAACATCGCTTTCTTTCTTCATTAGGAGCTTATATTATTCTAAAGTGTTAAATAATTCCGACAATGGCATCGTGCCTCACGTTGATTACAAGTATTTTTTATTTTATTGACGGAGACGAAGTCTGGTCAGAGAAGAAGAACAAGAAGTCTCAAGTCTCTAAGAGGCGGGATAAAATATATGAAATCAAAACTTTCAAGACACGAGACGAAATATAAAACAAATTAATGATGAACCCTCTTGAACGACTCTGTCAAAACGAGGATGCAAACGGGATACCGTGTATATTTCAACGACAGCGACACATGCGACTACCGTTCAAACGCGGGATACGATTCTGATTTCTACTGCCTCTTTTTGATTCATATATGCCGATAGGCCGGCCAGGGCATGCCTGATACTAGCTACTACTATACATCAAAGCACAAACAACTAGTTAGAGAGAGAGAGAGAGAGTAGCTAGACCTATATAATAATGGAAGTAGAGTCATCTGCTCTTGTAAACAAGGAAAGTGAGTCTCAGTCGGTGAAAGGCAGAAAAATATGGATAGCAGTAGGCGTGTTGTTGGGTCTCATCCTCCTCATAACTCTCGTAATAGTCATCTTAGCGTTCACTGTGTTCAAGGCCAAGGATCCAGTCACCACCGTCAACTCTGTCGCTCTGAAAGACTTCAACCTCTCCCTCGACACTGTCCGCTTCACCGTTAATCTCAACTTCTCTCTCGACGTCGATATCTCCCTCGAAAACCCCAATAAGGTCGGCTTCAAATACGACAGCAGCACTACCCTGCTCAATTATAGAGGGGAGCTCGTCGGGGTAGCTCCTGTTCCTGCCGGCCACATCTCTGCCGGAGAGACGAGTCGCATGAACGTTTCCGTCGTGCTCATGGCAGACCGATTGCTTTCCACGTCCCAGCTTTTCTCAGACGCCATGTCTGGGGAGATACCTATGAACACCTACACACGTATCAAAGGCAAAGTTTCCATTCTCAATATATTCAAGTTTCATGTTGTTTCCACCACCTCCTGTAATTTCACTCTCGATGTCTCCACTACAGCTGTTGGGGATCAGCAGTGCACCTATCACACTAAGCTCTAAGTCCTTTTTTTCTTTTTCTTTTTTCCTTAAATTTCTAGCATACTTTTAGCTGATTGGATCCCATACAGAGATTTCTTTCGATTATAACTAATTACTTTATAAGGATTGAATACTTGATATTGAGAATAAAGGCATTGTTTGTTGATCTTGTTTCTTGCTGATAATTTAAGATTTACTTTCCCGATATTGAATCACTATAACCAACGGCCCTTTGAAAAATGAAACAATGATATTAAGAAATGAACGGGAATTTGTTGGTAAGGGATAGAGTAAATATTAGGTGCAATTCTATCTCGTTACAATTCGGTGCATCAATTGCATCACTTCTACTTGTCCTCTTATACTTGGAAACAAATGCTGATCAGCTCATCTACAAAAAGATGGCTATTACATGAGAAATAAGATCACCCTCAAGTTGGAGAATTAATAAAACTGCAATCTCAAGTAAAAGAGGTGTTTGTTGGGACAAAGATTCTGAAGGTTACACAGTGAAGTTCTTAGAGGTACTTGCAATCGAAGATATATTGTTCACAGATAGGCAAGTCATAATTTGACCTCATAATGACCTCTATGAAAAAGAGAGGTCTCAAACGAGCCGTTATCGTCCGTGATTGCTTCTATGGTTGACTTGGTCATCATACCCATTCACGCAAGAGATTGTCGATTACATCACCAGTCGGCAAGTTACGGAAATTGTTATCAGTCAAACACATGTGATAACACCCTGATGGTTTCCATGCTGCCCATATCACAATCCCGCTTATTTTTGTGGCGTGAAAATGCCTCTCTTAGAATCTGCTCCAAGTGGTCTGCCTGCAAATAAACCAAATTGATTAGTTACGTGTTTCTGAAGTGATTTCTAATATTGATTCTTTAAATTTAAAGATTGAGTTCAATTGATTTACGCATTTTGTCATAAGAAAAACATGGGTAAGGCTGCAATCTAGATAGGGCTTTTGAGAGGGAGTAAACTTAGCATTTCAAGGCTTGTGTGGGAGGAAATAGCAAAATTTGCAAGGTACTCTCTCGTACTACTTGCAGGCATATTACTAGATTGTGTAATATTTATTTGTAAACTAAAGCCACAACTAGATATATTAGAAGACGCACTTGGATGGTCTTAGACTAATATATATTACCTGAGAGGGACCAGCTTCTTCATTAGCATCCTTTGTGTGAGCCAAAGGGGCACACCAGCTGAGCCAATAGTATCAATAGAAGAAGACCTCATATAAGCAATATTTGGAGAAGACATTATACTCCTCAATGAGATTTTAACCCAATCGCGAAACTCCCTCCTTGATTCCCTGGAAAGGGCCTTATACTGCTCAACTTTGATAGTTAATTGCCTGGGCTACTCTTCTCATCTCCACTCTCCTCAATAGTATTAAACTCATTAAGGAACAATGTGGCCCCATCACCAGCTTTGATGGCCCAATTATAAAACAACCCAGAAGCATCGGGTCCCATCTTGCTCTCATAAAAGTTATAGTGCAAATTCTCATTCCCCACATCCCATGCAATGACTTGCTCTCTATACCTTGACATGATTGAGTTCAATTTCCCGTTAGCAGCTGATTGAGTTCAATACCTTGAGATGATTTATTTCATATCCTTATATCATACAGTTTTGATGTGCCAGCTATCAAAACGGCATTGTGCGGTAGATTACTGAGTCGGAGTAAGCCTTCCGCCAAATAGAGTACCTAAACTTCATTAGATTATTGAAGACGATTGATTTATGTGTAGAGGTGCCATCACGGTTCACAATTGCATGTGAACTAATGAAGTTATTTATGACAATGTCGGTGAATTTACGAGAGTTTTTCAAAGAGTTTAATGGATATCATATGTGGGAGGAAATATCATATGTGTGTGCGACATCCCATTACATTGATAGTTGGGAAGTTCAGAAGAAGATGATTGCTTTCAAGGTCATGAACAATAACAAAAGCAATACTATTGGGAAGCTACTAACTTAGATTATTTGTGAATGGGGCATTCATCATATTGAGTGCATGATAGTAGGCACCGCCTTAGTTAATAACATAGCTATATTCAACTTGAAGAAAAAGTTTCGAAACGAGGAGATGTTGTTTGGCGGGAATCATATGTACTTCAGGTAAATGCTCGAATATATTTAAATCTTAGCATTCCATTTAATATATACTCATAAGTTAGTAACGATAATTATTTTTCTTCTCATAAGTGTACTTGCCATATAATTAATATTATTATGTATGAGGGATTTGTAAGTGTTGAATGATTTTATTAAGAAGATTTGTGCAGCAGTTAAGTGCATCCAGTCATCGCTGACATGTGAAAAGGCATTCAAAAAATATTATGAATAGGAAGGCCTAGACTTTGACTAGAAGATATGGCTTGACACCGCAATTAGGTAGAACTCAACTTATATTATGCTTCAGAAAGCATATCCATATCGTAATACAATTATGAAGTAAGTTTCCTGCCATTAATATTTTATCTTATATTTCCCATAATATATGAAATTTTTACTTATGAATCTATTTTATTGACTCATGATGCACATGGAAAAACAAGTATTTTCATAACTGAATGATGATGATTGGGAAATAGTTCATATATATCTGAAATTTTTATGATACTTTCTTGATGCAATCGATATGTTATCTGCCACCAAGCATGTAACCATCCATCAATATTGTATGTAAATGTTCACCCTTCAGAAGATGATTAAAGAAATGTTCCAAGACACAAACTCATATGCTTCATAGAGTGGTTGATCGTATGCAAAAAAAAGTTGATAGGTATTGGAACCATCCTGATTATATGAATCTCTTAATTTGTTTTCCCAGTCTATCGGATCCCTAAAATAAGTCTGCAATAATGTTAGAGATGCTCAAGTACCTTTATGAGAAAGGCTCAGATAGTCTAGAACAAGCTAATTGGTTAATCAAATAATCGTGAGGGTGTTTATGATTGCTACAAAGAGGGGAACCTTGCATCGTTGTTCACAAGCCTCACATTATTCGATGTCTCATCCACCTCACAACCAGATGTAGGGACATGATCTTTATGAGGACTTAGTAATTTAATAAAAGATTTCTACACGAGTCGTAATTTGAGGTTGCTCACTTGACAGACTATAGTAGTAGAGCAGTATCTAGATGTTAATAGTCTTGTTGATTACCATGACCATTTTTGATGTCCTATAATGATGGTGAAGGGTGAATGGGCACAAGTACCCGATACTGCAACGAATAGCTAGAGAATTTTTTCCATACCTATATCTATAATTCCTTCGGAGTCCACGTTTAACACAAGTGGATATATGATCACGGACTACCGTAGTAGGCTTGCTCACTCTATGATCGAGGCACTTATCTACGTGCAAAGTTGTCTTTTGGGCATGACGTTCACTTTAGCCGATGTTGTGAATGCAATAGAGATCTTTTATAAAGAAGATGATGATATTTATTTTGGTATACGTTTTCTTATGTCATATATTATTTATTTGTTTCTCATATAATATATATTCATTGAGATCTTAATATTTAATAATGTCAGGTGCAGAAAAGTTTGTGACCGTATAAAAATGAAGTTGATGTTGTTGATGTTTGTTGAACTTATTTATGTTTTTAAATTTGGTGAACTTGTTGATTTTTTTTTTCTTAATTTTGTGAACTTGATGTTTGTTGATGAACTATAAAATTTGTTGTGATTATGATGTTATGACTTTATAATAGTGATATATTTACACTTTGCATATAATTTATAAATGATAATTATACATAAATTAAATATTATACTATCTAAATTTCAATCACAATTAATTGCATACGTATATATTTTAGTTGACATAAAATTTTATATAAATAATAGATATATAATTACATACATCATAAATTTAATATATATAATTAATTAATTATATATATAAGAAATATGGATACCTGATTATCTGATCCGATTTTTTTACGGATCAGATTGTGTTGTAGGTATCACCTCCCATTTCGGTCGGATATATTCGATCCAAAATGGCTAGGTATCCACGAGTGACGGGTCAAATCCGACCCGATGGACATACTTATATATATAGCTTTGGTTTCTGTTAATGGGTTTGTTGGGCTTGGGTAGTGTCGATTTCAATGCGACGGTCGGGTGGTGGAGTGTGAAAGGGTTAGAAGGAAATAGATGAAATATAAATTTTGTAGGGGTAAAAATAAATTAATTGAAAGAGGTTAAATAAAAATAAATAAAAGTTTATAATCACTTTTTCCGTTGCGGCATACTTAATTACCATGCCAAATTAGTAAATTTTTTCTTTTGGGGTCAAAGTGAAATATTGGAGTGTAAGTTCCGATAAATTTTTGGGTGAATCCAAGTCCACCAAAGTAAATCAAATCAAATTAATCAATAAGAATCAATCGGTTTTTTATTTTTCTTTCAGTCTGGTCAACGGTCAACCCAAAAAAATTCATAAACGAAATAAACTTTTGTATATAAATTATTATTTTAAAACTTTTTAGGACTAAAACGTAATATTGATAAGCCTAATGGGTGCCAATCCCAGTTTGCACTATGCCAAATCTCTCAGTACTCTATAAATATGCGAGTTTGTCCTCCCCTTTGGAAAATAACTAACAGGCAAACAGCAGGTACGTATAAATAACTAAATAAGAGATCAGACACTGGTCCACAGTTAACATAAACTAGTGAAGAAAGAATCGCAGAACTTGAGATAGCATTAGGAAAGAGAAAGAGAAGCAGCAACACCCATTATCTGTTTTATGGAATACTTTTCTTGCTGGCCAAACAGAAATGTTCACTTGACCTGCATTTAACTTTTTAAGAGTGTAGGAACCCATTTGCCTCTAAGTAAAATATCACCTTTTCTGCCATTTCACTTGGGGACCCACCGGCCTCCCCGTTATGTTGTAATACTATCTGAAGAAGAAAAAATAAAATAGGTAATCATTTTCTTTCCGGTGTGAATCTGCAAACCTCTAGTAATGCTACTACCATTATATCTCGTTGTTCTGTTAATGTCGAGATATAATGTTTAGGAAATACCTCACAGTTAAGCGGTGGCTCGTACGGATCATCAATGCCAGTGAAACCTGCAAAAAGTAAATCTCGAACATTAGTGGAGAACATACAGTTCCAAGCATCAATGCTCTGGTCATTTTTTACGTCAAACCCATTTCCAGGAAAAGGGAAAATATGGGCTCAACATTTTAAATACATTATATTGTACATCCAAAGTTTTGTGTAAAAAGAATCTGACGTTTCTGCATCCACACCATCTTCTTACGGGTTAGTTAAGCTCAATCTTTTTTTTTTCGCCCCTCCTCTTATGCTGCTAGGACTCGGTCATAACATGATCTAATAGTAGTGTTTTGACAATTAAAATTGAAATAAACCCATTAATCAGATTTTAGATACCTTTGATCTTCCCAGCACGAGCAAGTTTATAAAGCCCCTTTGGATCTCTTGCCTCACAAACATGAAGTGGAACATCCATAAACACCTGCAATATTAAATCTTGGTCAAGAATAATCTAGTGCATTTTGTAAGCAAGAATTTTGAATTTTGGTCAATTGGAATCTAATCAATATCTGAAACCAAAGTTAGATCATGTTAACTCCAAACTGAAATTCATCGCCCACATGGACAAGACGATCATTAGTGATATACAATGTGACAGATTTTGTTCATTAGGGAAAATAAACCGTAAACTCAGATTTAAGATAATATGTTCAGAAGCTAGGAGGCACAAACCTCAATAAAAGCCCCCTTGGGTAATAGTGCCCGGCAAGAATCCCGGTCCTTCGTGTAAGGAGAAATCAAGCTAGCAATGCAAATAACTCCAGCATCTGCAAATAACTTTGCAACCTCACCTAAAAGATAAGCAAACAAAGGGGAAAAAAAAAAGGATATATCATGAGGGGTATAACCAAAAATAGAAAATAAAATCAAGAACTACGGAAGAGAATTGGTCAGTGAGAGAACAAGACTTACCCACTCTCCTTATGTTCTCTGTTCGGTCTTCTGCCTTAAAACCAAGGTCACGGTTCAAGCCATGCCTAAGATTATCACCATCGAGAATATAGGACATTTTTCCTCTACTGTGTAATATCTTACTCAAAGCACAAGCCATACAGCTCTTCCCTAAATTTAGTTTGTAAATTTACAAAGACAGAGAGGTCATCAAATGTTAGACTGTCCCTGGCAGACACAATAATGAAACACAAATTGTACAGCAAGAACAAACCTGAACCACTAAGACCAGTGACCCATATGACACATCCCTTTTGATTGAGCAAATTTTCTCTTTCATCTTTCCCGAGTGAACAATCATGCCACTTGATGTTCGTCGAATTTCCTACAGTTGACAACAGCCTACCATTTTTTCCTAAGTAAAAAACATCTTTTAGGAACTTGGGAAAGTGCTAACCAATATAATATTTTATATTCACAAAAGTTTGTAACAAAAAAATTAGAGCAGAAAAAACATTTCCTCTACTTGATCATTAATTCGGAGATAATCTGTGTATAAGCTTCTCTTAGACTACAAATTCATACAGTAGTTCCACGAAATCTAAAGGAATCTTGGAAAAGCAGAGCTTAACTTTACACTGCAGCCAATCAGAGCAATTATTTACAAGAGAAATTTTATTTTTATCTTCCGACGCAGCAAAGCAATTGTGAGATGGATCTAGTTTCTTAGATTTGCAGTGCAAGTTACACTTTTTAAGCATGCTTCACCCAAGAATCGTATAAAATCTATAATAAAAACAACGTCAAAGGATCCGAAACAGTAATATAACACAAATTTGTAGGCTTCTCCCACTTATTAAAACAGATTCCAAAGGATTTCTTGGATAAGCCAAGTTTAAAGATTGAACTTACATTGCATGTTAGTTTGATGATTTAAAAAGGGTAACTATGTCACGGTCTATTTTTACTGGTTACACCGTAAGTTCACTTTTTAAGTTTGGCTCAGCCAAGAATTCCTTTAGATGCAACTACTTTTGAAAATGTAAGATCTTGAGGTAGTAAATTAGCTCTTCCACTTACTAGATCATGGAGTTCACACTTCATAGGTAATCAAAGCAGAATGGAAAAATAACAATGGGTATAACATGTTAAAAAGTAGATCTTAGAAAAAAATGTAATTTAACCCCTAACTGATAAATCTCACTAGCTCATTGTCATTTCACAGAAAGATTTCCAAAATTATGTACTGTATTTCAGTCAAATCATCGTCGAAAAGTGATTAATTCAAGTTAACCAATTAGCAATAAAATTTCCCAGAAACCTATTCATGTTAAACAATACCTATTACTTTCCCTAAAAAGGAAAAATCAACGTAATAGAAAAAACAGAAGGGGGGGAAAATACCAGAATTACCGGCGTGACCATTATTGACCAACTTCTTGTCGAAATCAGCCCCATTAACTTTCCCATTCTCATTCGAATCGGCGATGACCGTTCTCGAACCCTCCTCCATGGTTTTAACAACCACAATCCCCCTCCTCGATCTCGACCTAATTGCATAACCGCGGCCACAGGGGAAGCTCACAGAATTAGATTTTCGCGCAGATTCGTTGGATAAGAAGGAAGATGCATTCTTCCCCGTCAATGCAATTCCGAACCTGGGTCTCGCTCTAATGGCATCCATCTCTCATTTCATCTCAAACATGTATCCCAAAATGGAATTTAAATCATATGAATTAATAACAAGAACAAGAAGAGGAATAATTATGGGGATTGGCGAAACAATTTTGGGGATAAATATTTAGGGCTGAGAGAATTAAGGAGAGAGGGAATTGAAATTCGATTATTTGTCTGGCTGTATATTCACTGTTATAATGACCGTTAGGCGTTAGCCCATGGAGAAGGGGTTTGAATAGCAAACCTCCCTCTCTCAACCTCTCTCAACCTCTCTCAACCTCTCATTTGTCCTTTTTCTCAAACAAGTCTTCCCATTTTATAGTCCTCTTTGTTTAAACGGATGCTTTTTTTTTTATTTATTTTTTTTATTTTCTTCTTTTTATAAGCACTTATTATTTAGGTAGATATAACATCGATTTTAAAATTAATTCTAATATTAAATACCCATTAATATTATAATATATTTTTAAATATCGATATTATTATCGAAAAAATTAATATTAAAATTAGTATTATGAAATTTTTATCTATCCTTAAATTTATAATATAAATATTTAAAAAATAATTTAATTATATTTTAATTATAATAAATTATTATGTGTATTAATAACGTATAGAACGTTCTGTGTATCGTGTCTTTTATAACTAAATCGTTCATTATATTAATTTTAAAATAATGAAGAAAAAATTAATTAATTATTAATCTCTAACACTAACTTTTTCTTCTTCTTCTTCTTCTTCTTCTTCTACTAACTTTGGCCAAAAAAAAAATTTCATTTTAGTTATATTTTTCCCCTCAGACGACTTCCTTAGATCGTGATGATAACATGTCCGTCATCATTCCCGCCATGGCCCCCTTTACAAAGACTCTTTATTAAGAAAATGGTTTCTCTTTCCGAAAATCGTATCTTAGGATGAACTCCACAAGAATCACGTGATGTTTTATCGTGTTCTTACAATCATGACATCAACTTCCTGTGAGTTTGCATTTTCAGAATTTCATGATTTTTTGTCTCCTACCAGCCGACAGCATTTGCTTTCAATCTGCTGGAATCCTTGAAACGTGGCTTTCAACTAAGCTGCATGATTTTCACCAATATTCTACTAATGGTGTTTTTTTGTTTTTTTTTTTTTGGCCAAAATAATAACATGTGCATGGTTGCCTAAATAAAAAGGAAGTAATAGGGTTGGGACCTCCTCGTCGATTCAACGTCAGGTATTTAATTGGGAAATGCCCAACGCTAGTCTCACATGAGGTCCCAATTAATTTTTCCGAAGAGGAGGGTCCATATTTAAGAGGGTTAGAATTCGTTCACGAGTAGGGTGGCTAAAAGGAACGTCGAGACCAGTATTGGATAGTATGAATTTGGTCCTGCAGTCTTAGTATTGATACCGGAACCGGAACCAAATCATTTAGTCCCGATTCGGTACCAGAATCGGATCTTTCTTTTCCTTTTTTTCCCCTCAGATTACTTAGCTTTTATACTTTCGAAATATGGCAACTACATCAAGATCGGATCTACCAACTACTTCTTCATCTACTCAACAAAATAAACATGAAAATATGAAACTAACAAAGGCTAAAAGCTGCAATCCTTAGCCAAAAAAATGAAAATAAACAATTACAATTAGCAATTTACAATTTTACTTTATCAAACAGAAGAAAGCATAAAAGAAACAAATAAAAAATACTTATTTTCCTATCTTTTTTCCCTCGGATTACTTAGTGTTGTATTTTGTAGGCCCAAAATCTTATAACGGATTTTTTGACTAAGGCCCAAAAATGCACCGACCCATTTCTTAATTAACCAATTACTTTTTGTTAAGACTTGATATGTCTCTCACTCTCCTTCATTCGCGACTGTAATCTTTAGAGTCTTTCATCTTTGGCGATTTCTTATTTTTTCGTTTGAAATCGATCTGTTATATTGATTTACTATTTTTCTAATCATTTTAGGATTTTATAATTGTATTTAGAGATTTTAATCTTACTCAAGATTGTCGTGTTTTTTTCTCTGTATTAGTATAAATCTATTCTATTTCTAAGGTTTACACATATTTATGGAATATTGTTCTATGTTTGATTGAGATATTATGGTTCGTGGTATCTATCACAATATTATGGTGATCGTCGACCTGAATCTGGTTAAACCTATATTTATGAATCTGTTAAGTTTTGTAATTTAGATTAGGTTTTTTATCTATTGAATGTATTTTATGTGATTCTTGATTCTTAAATATGTACTATTTAGGTTTCTTGAGAAACTAGATATTGTATTATTATTTTAATAGATTGATAATTTTATAGGTAATCCATTTTTTATATTGATGAACATGTTATATATAATTATAACACTTAGCTTTTTTACTTTAGTAATATGGAAACGACATCATGATCAGATCTACCAACTACTTCTTCATCTACTTAGCATAATCAACACGAAAATATGAAACTAACAAAGACTAAAAGCTGCAATCTTTTGCCAAAAAAACGAAAATAAACAATTACAATCAGCAATCTACAATCTTACATTATCAAACAAAAGAAAACATAAAAGAAACAAATCAAAAATTTGAATAAAAAGATGATTAAACCCTATCATCTTCTCCACACCTCCTTTTAACCATTTCTTTCTCTCTAAAATATAGAGAGAGAAAAAAAACCCTAACTAGCTAAAAATAACAGAGATCTAATCTTGGAAAAAAATAAAATTTAATAAAAGAACATAGAGATCTAGAAAGAGGAAAAGGTGGCAGTGAGAGAGAAGGGAGAGCGTGAGAGAGAAGGGGATGTGGGCTTATATTCACTTTACAGCAATCTTATGCTAAACTGTATGTTAAGAAGGGTTTATGTTTTCAGTTTTCACTGTCATTTTTTGCCTCAGGTACACTGGGTGACTGCAGCCATATTATCAAGCAGATTGGAATGTCTACTTTATTGAACTCACAGCAAGTTGCCATAATGAATGTCAAGATACATGACCTCTGATGGGTAACTCTCTTGACTCCACGTGCTGTTTAAAATATTTTTAAATTTATGGAAAGAAATTATTTGCATACGAAATGCAACCACCACAGGCCACTCTTCATAAAAAAATGAAGAATTCTCCATTCTCCACATATGTGAATTTTTCATTTCCTAAAGCATGCCACATATTAGATTTTACAATTAATTTTTTTAAAATACTCTCATTTCATAATTTATAATCAAATTTCTTAATATATGATTATTCCATAATAAATTAAATATAATATATAATAAAAATTAAATTTAGATATAAAATTACGTCGCATGAAAATTTTCACTTTCTTATAGCACATCACATATCGGATTTTATAATTAAGTTTTCTAAAATATACTTATTTTATAATTTATAACCAAACTTCCTAATATTCTTCTTTTCATAATAAATTAAATATTAAATCTAAATTAATAATTATCCTCATTTTTCCTTAAAAAAAAAAAAGAATAATAAAAAAAATTTGTTACTCTACCACATGCCCAATTAAAAATTCATACAATACGTGTCAAATTTTATAACTAAATTTTTTAAAATACTCTAATTTCATAATAAATATAATAATAAATATAAATAAATAATTTCACTCTAACTTAAAAAAAGTTTATAAAAAATATAGATTTATTTTTCGAATATAGAAAATCATAATTTCTTACACTCAAGAAGGAAACCGTAAAACATGAAATCATAAATTCAAAAAACGCGTCCGCAAAAGATAAAAAAAAAATGATGATAAAAGCATACTTTTTATATTTTATGTAAAATGGAAATTGATAATGTGACTTGATCTTTAATGGTATGTTTTATTTATGTTGGATTCATAGTGTACTATATAAAATATGTGAAATTAAAATTATCTAAACATATTCTAAATATATTATATCTATATAACCCAAGGGAATATAATCTAAGTAAGATCATAAAAGTATTTATTTTTTTCTAAATATATAATATGCTTTACACTTGCACAATTTTTGATTAAGATACAATAAATCAAGAAAGATATGGAGGGACTACTTTCCTAGCCAAGCCCTATTGAATAATAAACTTGTTTTGAAATTTTTGCAAATTACCTTTTTATAGTGTGATACAGACTCTGGCATTGGGATGAAAAGTTTTATGAATAACTGTCATATTACTTTAAAGTGAAAGAAATCATAAATAGAAAAATTTATAGAGAGAACGAATATAAAAGATGAAAAATATATTATAATTGAGAAAATTGATAAATAATAGATTAATAGAGTAAAATAATAATTTTACTATTAAAAAAATAATATTTTAATAAATTTTTTAAAATTTAAGCATTTAACAAGAAGAATATACTTTCTTGTTTAGGATACTTACAAATTTTGCCCGCCCAATAAATCAAGCCCATGAAAAATCTTAACAAAAGATAAATTACTCGAAATCAATCCAGTTCAAATTAAGTGGTCCAAAACCCTTCAAGTCCGGCCCATAATCCATGTCAAGTTTTGTATCAACCCATATTCCAGTCTCCTCTGGCCCAAAATCATGGTCCATTCTTTTCCCACTAAACAAAAAAAGGTCCAAGCTTTTACTTGCCACGTGTCTTTACCAGATCTTTGGATAACATAAACAACAGCATTCAGATATTAATCAGTGAACTTCAAGACCCATTTGAAATGCCTTCAAAACGAGGTAAGTACTAGTACAAGAACTAGTGCTACTCTACCCACCATGTCCGACATCTTAAAATCGTCAAGGACCCAGAATTTAGACCTTCAGCTTCAAACTGTTGGACCCTTTTTCATTATCACAGAGAGAACGTTGGAAAATCAGACAGAGCTTGGAAAAGCAGAGGGGCTGATTAGAATTTGGACAGGAGGGAGGAAGATTCTTCACTTGGATTCCATCAGATTGAACAGAGAGAGAGAGAGCTTGGGAATGCAGAAGTCAATATTTGGGATCGGATTGTTCATAGGGGCAGTAGCCATTCGTTATGGATGTGATTGCGGTTGCAAAACGACTGAGTTGCTTGCAATCAATGATTCTCATCTTCTCCATTCTATGGTTACAATTTTATCTTATCCAATTTTCCAACCACTAATGGACCGCAGCTCTATTTTGACATTGAATTTTTTTATTGCAGCTGGTTAGGTTCTACACGAGAATTGGGTTCAAGGCAGAGTATGAAGTGAGCGGTTCGAAGATTGGTGACTTTGCAGAGATGTTAGTTTGGGGAGGGATAGGAACTAGAATGAAAGCTGATGTTGAACACCCTCTAGTCAAATGGTGTTCAAGGTTCAAATCTCCTGATTCATGATTATTTGTAATCATTATTTGTATTAGTACTATTTATCATTAATTTCAAAGCCTTATTTCATCTATGAGTTAGAGTGTTGGACAGACTTCCTATCTTGTCATCTTGTCATCGCAAGTTCGCATTTTGAGATCGGACAGTTAGATACAAAAGTGACATGGATTTTGATCTTTTTTGCTCATCCACATCAGGAAAATGAAGGAATGATATTTTATTACAAATTCCTAAAATTCAATATTCCACCCATTTGGAGGACTGCCCCCATCATTTTGAGGAGACCCATAAAAATAAAATAATGTCTAAAGAAAAATGAAAAAAAAGAAAAGAAAAGGTACCCATCGTTCACAAGTAATTGAATTGAAGTTTTTTTATTATTATTATTTTTGTTACAGACATCTTCATCAACCGTAACGATAGACAAATTACCGTACTTTCCGATTGGATCCGGTGTCGTTCACCTTCCTGTTCTTCGCTGGTACGGAAGAAATAGACGATCCGAAAGCTTTAAAACTGGTGGTGTTAGAGTGAGACAACTGAGGCCCGGATCTTCGATCCAAGAATTCAGAAGTGGGTTGTTGGAATTCGGATCTGGATCTTCTGTGAGAAGATCCATCAAACACCATGTGGCCATGATCATGGTTGGACACATCATTGTTGAGTAGCAAATGGTAGCTTCTGCTAGTAGTAGATCCTTCCGAGTAGGAACTTGATCTGTACTTGTTATGCGGTTTTTGCTTCTTCATTACATGGAGAAGATACGGAATTAAGCCCTCCATTTCTCTTCTCTTCTTCTTCTTCTTCTTCTTCTTCCTCCCTTTTCTGGATCAAGGTTTTAGTTTAATGTGGGTACAATGTATAGAAGAAAGTAGCGAAGGAAGATGGTTTTATAGGTGACTTATTCCAAGGCAAGTTCTATGCAGGTTCATATTATTAAGTATTAAGAATTATTTTCCAAAAAGTGAAAGCGTCCTAATAAGAAGATGTCAAAAGGGTCACGTGAATTAAGAATTGTTTTCAAATTTATCTTGTTTTTTTGAAGTTAGATGATTTCTAAGATGCTTGGGTTTTGACGCTAAGCAAATTATTGAGTTAAATGGTTTTGGAATTGAATAGTCGGCACGGCAATATTGATTTATGGCGTCTAGCTAGTAGGTATGAGGAAGCTTCATCCATCGTGACTTTTTGATATGTGATGGAAGGAAATACAGTGTGGTCAAAGATGTACAGTTGACTTTGTAGTAACTAGTAACATTATGATTTTGAAGTAAGATTTTGTCATTAGGAGAAAATTAAATTATAAAGTTATAATAATCAGAAACTTTTAATATATTTTTCTAGTGTTCGGGATTTTTAAAATTTCTAATTTGCTCTTATTTTAAGATTTTTCACAAAGCTTAAAAATACTTAAAAATAGATTTAAATTGCAATTTAGATTAATATGATTTTCATCAAAGCCTAGAAGGCCATAGGCCTTAGAATTATAGGTAAAACTTATGGGGACCAAAAACCATTAGCCGAATGACAAGTTTCTATAGTCTCCACCACCAATCAATCATATGCCTATCCTTTGTTTTGAATTTTCAGTCCTCTCTAGTTGACGAAAATATGTTAAGTTAAGAAAGGAAAGACGACTCTCCTTTGTTTCATTTTCTATTATTATGTATAATTTAGAAATCTTTTGGAGATTTATAAAGTTGGTCGTTGAAAATAGTGGTGATGTGTTGAAAATTAAATATAAGACATTTAGAAGGGTATAATTTAGAAAAATAAAATGAGTGGGGTAGGAGTAAATAAAATTATAAAATAAATACTTTCGAAATTGTAACTAACAAAATTTTAATTAAATTTTTTTTTTTTTTTTTTTGGCTCACATGCTGTGTTAGTAAAACGTGTTAGTAGAAAACATGGTATATATGGTGGGAGGTTAGCAATACGTTTTATAAATTGTAGGAGGCTTTTTATCACCTGTTTGGTAAAATTTGAAACCCTTTTTATTTTAAATGTTTGTTATTTTAATAAAGGAAAATGGAGTTAAATTTATATATATATATATATATATATATTATTTTAATTTTTTATAATAAATATTTAATTAAATAATATAATTAATATACAAAAATATATATAATATTATATTAAAAATATTCTCTTTATTATTATTATTATTATTATTTATTTTTTTAAGTTTTGTTCCCTTCCACTGCTCTCCCAGCGAGCATGGACTCTAGAAATTGATCGTACAAAACAGAAACCCAGTCGAGAAAACTTCCCAACCATTTCAATAACCCTCTCAAAATTGCTGCCATGGAGGTTCAAAAATTAAGCTTGGGATTTTTAATAGGGTTTCTTCTACTATCAGTTTCACTGTCAAATGCGAGGTTCGTGGTGGAGAAGAACAGTTTGAGAGTGACCTCGCCAGATAAAATCAAAGGGATTCACGATAGTGCGATCGGAAACTTCGGAATTCCTCAGTATGGAGGTAGTATGGCTGGAATCGTCGTCTTTCCGAAGGAGAATCAAAAAGGTTGTACAGAGTTTAGTGATTTTGGGGTTTCGTTTCAGTCCAAACCTGGGTCTCTCCCCACTTTTGTTTTGGTTGATCGTGGAGGTAATTTTTATTTTATTTTAAATTATTTTTCTTCTTAATTTCCAGTAAATCCATTGTTATTTTATTGTTTGAGGTGAATTTTTGGGGAAGAATGAGGTGCCCATGTGGTGATTTGAATCGATTGTACCTTTTTTTTTTTTAATTCCCTTTAGTTTGTTAGTGTTCATCATCTTGATTGATTTGCTTCATAGAATGAAGGTCTGTGGTTTGATTTTACTTGGTTTTTTGGTTGATTTGGGAAGGATATACTTTATCATCAATTATAAAATTTGATTCTGTTAGGTTGTTGGGTCCATTTTGGGCTAACTGCATTTGTAGTATGACCCTTATCATTATTGTTGATCGAGTCAATTTTTGTTTCTTTGTAACTCATTGAGTCAGAATCAACTTGTCTAACCTTCTTTAATTTGCTTCTTTTTTATTTTCTTAATTCTATATCTTTAGGATGAGATTTTTTTTTTAGTTGGTTCTGATAGTGAGGCGATGTCCAGTTACTCATTTCATATATAATTTTCTCTTTTAAACTATTTTGAGATAGTTTCTGTTCATAATATTACTGAGCTTTTGTTTTGGTCTTAATGATACTTATCGTTAAACATTTGGGCATTTTAATTAAGTAGGATCAGATTGCATTTTAGTTATTTTGTTTTCTTCCTTTTATGGATGTTAACTAGCTTCATCCATCTCAAGTCCGTAATACATTTTTCTGTTTCGAGACTGATTTTTGTGTTGGAAAAGCAAAGAAGAGAAAAAAGAATGATAAATTACACCTTTTTCAACGTCAGTTTTGTGAAATACTTCATTCAAATAAACTACCATTTTGACCTTTTCAGATTGTTTCTTTGCGCTCAAAGTATGGAATGCCCAAAAAGCTGGTGCCTCTGCTGTTCTAGTAGCAGACAATGTCAATGAATCACTAATCACCATGGACACACCCGAAGAAGACAGAGCCTCAGCACAATACATCGAAAACATAACAATCCCCTCTGCCCTTATCGAAAAGAGCTTTTCCGAATCTCTAAAGAAAGAAGTCAATGCAGGCGAGCTTGTCAGTGTCAGTCTCGACTGGAGAGAGGCGGTCCCACACCCAGACGATCGTGTGGAGTATGAGCTTTGGACCAATAGCAATGATGAATGTGGGGTCAAGTGCGATATGTTGATGGAGTTTGTTAAAGATTTTAGAGGAGCTGCTCAAATACTTGAAAAGGGTAGTTATACTCAATTTACTCCGCATTATATAACTTGGTATTGTCCTCAAGCGTTTACTTTGAGCAAGCAATGCAAATCTCAATGCATAAATCACGGGAGGTATTGTGCGCCTGATCCTGAACAAGATTTTAGTTCGGGTTATGAAGGGAAAGATGTGGTTCTTGAGAATTTAAGGCAGCTATGTGTATTTAAGGTAGCAAATGAGACTAAGAAGCCTTGGGTTTGGTGGGACTATGTTACCGATTTTCAAATTAGGTGTCCTATGAAGGAGAAGAAGTACAACAAAGGGTGTGCTGACCTGGTTATCAAATCACTTGGTAAGTGGATTGGTGTTTATTTTTTATGTTATGTGATTTAGGAAACTGGTTGTTTTGTTCAAGTGTTTATTTAGGTTCATGTTTAAGCTGTAGTTTGGTGTAAAATCTAGTTTGGACCCCCTAAAAAGAGGAAAATTTTAGTTTCTTTCAGATGCTGATTGAAATCATATTTGCTTGGAATCTGAATAGGACTTGATGTTAAAAAGATAGAGAAGTGTATGGGAGACCCAATGGCCGATTCTGAAAATACTTTTCTTAAAGAAGAGCAAGATGCACAAGTATGAACCTCCTCCACCCCCCCCCCCCCCCCTCTCTCTCTCTCTCCCTCCCTCCTCCTCTCTCTTCTCCTTCTTAAATGAGTTCGAGTACTTTTTAATCAGTTTTGACTACTGTATATATATTTTTTCTTCTAGATTGGGAAAGGATCAAGAGGTGATGTAACCATATTGCCTACCCTGGTCGTGAATAGCCGACAGTATCGAGGTTTGGTTCTTGTGATATTACTTTTCATGTAATGTTTAGATGTTTCCCTTTCTGAACATATACATGCTTGCAGGAAAACTGGAAAAAGGAGCTGTTCTTAAGGCCATATGTTCTGGTTTTGAGGAAACAACTGAACCAGCTATCTGTTTGAGTGGTGGTTGGTTGCTTTTCTTATAAAGATCTTTTCATCACTTTTTGTGATCTTCTTTCTCTTTTTAAAAGAAAAAAAAGATATTTTTGAAGTGGGATAAACTGGTTAGCATGTCATAATTGCAGAGGTGGAGACAAATGAGTGCTTGGATAATAATGGTGGTTGCTGGCAAGATAAAGAATCCAACCTCACAGCCTGCAAGGTATGGAATTACAGCCAGCTGATGAATATCTTGTTGGGCTTGTGAAAATTTTGATCTTTAAAAGATACTAATATCTTTATGGTTGTTTAAGGTGCTCATAGAAATTATGATTTATTTATTTCTCATTTAGGATACTTTTCGTGGGAGGGTTTGTGAATGCCCCCTGGTTGATGGGGTACAGTTCAAAGGCGATGGCTACACAACTTGTGAAGGTAAAAGCGTAAATATTTAACTAATTCTGGTACTTGAGTTTTTGAAACTGTATTTTAGTTAGATTGTGAGTAAACTTGAGTTTTCATTTGGAAATCAGCATTTTAAGTTGTAAATTTAGTTTTATGGTGGGCTCAAACTGGATTTTAAATTGAGGATTAGTTCCAAATGCTAAACCAAAAATAAAACCGATGTCTCTAATTTTTTGTTTCTAACAGAACTGTTCTTTAGTACTCTGCTAATATCAATACTAAGAGTATCTCCTTTGTTGGCTATCAGCTAGTGGGCCTGGTCGGTGCAAGATAAATAATGGAGGTTGTTGGCATGAATCTCGGGATGGACATGCATTCTCTGCATGTAAGGTTAGTCATCTCAGAATTTACCCCCCCTTCAAACCTCCCTTCATCATTTTGATTAGTTCTTAAATTTTCCCTCTATTTCCACCTAAACAGGATGATGGGAAGGTTAGATGCCAATGCCCTCCTGGGTTTAAAGATGATGGTGCCAAAAGCTGCCAAGGTACGCCTTTTTTATTTTTTATTTTTAATAATAGGGAAAGTGAACCAATTTTTGGTTGCTGATGATAAAAATTAGGATGACAATTGGATTTTATTCGATTGACGTGATGAATTGAAGAAGCAATTTTATAGTTCACAATCCCACCACCCTCCCCCCCCCCCCCCCCCCCCCAAAAAAAAAAACCAAAATTCAGGATTTATTTCTTTTAATCTGCCTTGTTTATTTCTTCCTCTTTCTTCTTCTTCTTCTTCCCTTTTTTTTCCCTTTCCGGGACACAGATATTGATGAATGCAAGGAGAAGAAAGCTTGCCAGTGCTCGGATTGTAGTTGCAAGAATACTTGGGGCAGCTACGACTGTAGTTGTGGTGGGGATCTGTTATATATCAGAGACCATGATACCTGCATAAGTAAGTATTATTGGTCCATTCTAAACATTAAGTAATACGGATTTTTCTTTTTTATCATTTTTAGTATTTTCTTAGATTTTTCTTCAATGCCTCATGAATACATCATTACGATTGCTATATATTTTTTAGAAATTTAGGACAAATTATAATTACATAAATGTACGTGGTTTTAAGATTTTATTTATTTATTTATATTTTTTCACTTTCTTAAGTTTATTCAACCTATAGAGATATTCCTAAGAATGAGCAAAATGCAAAATCTCACTTAGAAGTCCAACAATATACTCCTATCTTCACAAAATATAGTTATTCCCCATTCCGCGCATATGATCCAATCCCGAACCAAGCACTCCTAAATTATTACATAAGCATTCAATGATAATCACATTCGCTCTATGAAAGTAAAGTTATTTTATTAATGAAAATACATAACTTCGGTTTGCTCTTACTTCATTGTCAGGTAAGAGAGGCAGTGAGCCAAAATCTGCATGGGCTGCTGTTTGGATCATCCTTGCAGGCTTGGGTGTAGCTGCTGGTGGGGCATATCTAGTATACAAATATAGATTACGGGTAAGCTTTCTAAGCTTTTATATTTTTCTGTTCATTATAGTATTTAAGGCTTGTGAGCTCTTTTTACACTTCTAGTTTCGAGCTATTGAGCTGACTAATTAAAAACTCTATACGCTTCAACCCACTTTACGAGATATTAAAACTACATCTTTTCTCTCTTTTTATTTAATTTAACTTTTTTTGGGTGGGGGAAAGGGGGAATAGCATTTGACATTCCTGTGAATAATGTAAAGTTAGCAAATTATGATTACACTAGTTGACTCTGGTTTATTATATGATAAATTATGTAGCATAATTGGGTAATAAACTACTATTTGACTCCTGAATTAGCATAATTAGGTATCACATTACTATGTGATGGGTCCTACTGAATTAAATACTGTCAAGCTCCTATAAACTCACCGTACTATATTATATTAGTGCGATGTGGTGCACTTGTTATATATGAATTAGAATATAAGATATTGAATTTTCCAAGCTCTTATTGACTCATTATACTTGTTTCTTTTTTCTTTGCAGTCATACATGGATTCAGAAATAAGAGCAATCATGGCACAGTATATGCCTTTGGACAGCCAAGCTGAGATTCCTAATCACGTCAACGAGTTAGAACGAGCATAAAGAAGGAATCGGAATGATAGAATCTTTCGATGATATTGATAATGAAAACCAGAAAAAGCATGGAGGCAGATTGCCAGGGTTTTTTCTTAACCTGTCACAAATTTTTGCGCATGAAAATTGTATTCTTGTATGATATGTTTAGAGGGTGATAATAAACAGCTGCAGAGTAGAAAATATTTTGGGCGTCAGTTTGTTTATACTGTAACATGCTCATGATTGTACCTTAATGTCGAAGTTAGACATGCCTGTAAATTGCTCATGACCTTTCTATTTTAAGGTTAAAGTTGAGCTGAGCTTAAAATGTTGCAGCTTCGTGATAGCTTCAGCTTGGGACCTCAAGGGGTTGGCATGGATTGGTTATTGGTTGGTGGACAACCAGACACGGGCCCAACATGTGATCGAACCCACCTACCCCGCTCCGAGAATAAGAGATATTACTTGTCATAGCATAAGAGAGAAAGTATCAAGTACAGTAGATACATGTACAACTTTTGTGGGAAGGAATGGCATGTGGTGGGCTCTACTTCAGATTTCGGATATGATACTTCATAACAAGCTAATGAGCTGAGAGGTCAAACGCACATTTTGAACAATTTCATTCCTACTTGATATGAAACTATAGGTTAAAAAAGAAGTATATTTCTAAACAAAATCATTTGCAATCCTCCATAAGTTGGGTAAACGAGTTGAGTCATCTAAACAGCCTAATTTTCATTTGTTATATGGTGTTAATTAATTTTGAATTATATATAGTTTGAGGACATATAGATCAATGCACTTAGGTTTCTTTTTTTTTCATTCAAATTAGGAAGTTGACTTGGGAATGTAAATAAATAGAAGCAAAAAGGAATTTGGTAGACAATATATAAATATGCGGATAAAACATTATTATAAACTTTTAGATACCAAGAGAAATAAGAATATTAGATGTATACATGAATATTTCAAAGCTTAAACAAAAAAAAAAGTATATATATATATATAATAATAATAATAATAATAATAATAATAATAATAATAATAATAATAATAATAATAATAATAATAATAATAATAATAATAATAATAATAATAAAATTAAAAGCTATAAAGTAAAATGAAAATGAGTGGACACTTGCTCTAGAATCGACCAATTAATTAGGGGAATCAAAAACTCAATAGATAATCACTGTGAATAACTATTCTTTGAATTGGAATTATATGGGTTTTGACTTTCTTTTTTTAAGTCAAACCCACATGTGGTTTGACATTTTTCCTAATTTGATGTGAAGATGACGATATGCAATTGGTCAAATACAATTTTATAAGTAGGTTTAGCATATAATTAAAAGTATATTAGTCAAAAGGCTATATTATATGAAGTATTTTTAGTCAATAAATAAATAAATAAATATATATATAAATAAATAAATAAATAAATAAATATATATATATATATATATATATATTGCTTTTTAATTTGGCGAGGAGTAGCTAGGAATTATCATATTTTTTAACAAGTAATTTATTCCATTCACCGACCTAATTTTGGGGTATTAAAATCAATTTTAGATTTCTAAAAGGAAAATTTTTTTCTTTTTTTTTTTCTTAAAAGTCAAAATCAGCCACGATGTCTCCGTTCTCAAATTAGGTTTAGGTCTATATAGGAGTTTTTATTTATTTTAAAGCATACAAGTAGAGTTCAAAGTGGTGATGTATGGTATATGGTATAGTACAAAATAATGCCCATTTCATTCAACTTAAACTTTTTCTCCAAATCATTCATTCTACTTAGTGTTACAAAGAGGGGAAAAATTGACTGCATAATTAAGGGTGAAAATAATGCAAAAAACAAAAAACTATAGTATTATTTTCCTAACTGCAATTATTTCATCCCAACTTTGACAATTTTGTTATTCTCTTGGTGCGATGAGCTTCATATCAAGTCCAATGTCCATCCCATTGTAAGCAAGTGGAGCATAGATCCAGAGATCATCTGAGCTTAGCAACTGCAAAATTTGATCTTATGAAATCAAACATCACATCGCTAAACAAAATCTTGTTTCGGCTTTTAATGTTGGTTGGAAACAAACGAGAAATCGAATCTCAAATATCGTTACCTTAATTTGAAGTTGTAAGAATTTCACATATTTAACGGCTTCCTCAAGCATAGTGCTGATATCAACCTGCAAACCATAAAAACTCAATTGTAAGATTTTGTCCGCTCGTTTAATAGAGAAATTCAAAAATGCATAAATCACATGGCAAATTTAACTCACCTTTGTTCCATTAGGGACAAGGTTTTGTAGAATCCTCAATCTCTCATTGATCCTCTCTCTTCTCTTCTACAAGATACAAAAGAAAAAAGAAGGGGGAAACCTTTAGTCAACTCTAGTTTTAAGCAATGATCCAATCTCATTCATAGAACCCACCAAGTTTTTTAACAACTACTTACTCTAGCATAGAGGCTTTGTGGATCCGTGGCCGACCCTCTATTAGCTCGTGTTTTTCCGTTCAAGTTGAGAGCCACAGGCCCCTTCGGACTCAAGCTTGAACTAACCCCTCCATTATTATTGTTCTCTTGAGACAAATTCAAGCCATCTTCCCAGCTACAACCGCTTGTGCTCTGCCCATTCGGGCTTCCAATAATACCCTCTTCTTCATCGTTACTAATTGAACCCGACTTCTCATTCTTCTTCAGTCTCACACTCTTCTTAACCTTTTGGATCTGCATTATCGAATGACAATGAAATTAAGCCTCAAGAGAAAAGAAAAAAAAAAAGAGGAGAGAACACAAATAGGTCCTTAATGAAGCACACATTTTCCGAATTCCAGAATCTTTTCTTCGAATTCACATTCGGGTTGTTTTTGTTGTCAATGGCAAGTAGTTCACATGGCCTCATCTCGGATTCCCTCAGTAGCTCCTTTTTCTTTAGAGAATAATCTTCTTCACTTGTCTCTTGGCTCAAGCAATAATTATTTTCTCCTTCAACATGAAGTGAGGTGATATTTCTCACATCTTCCATAACGAAATCCGTCAACCCTGACCCATTCATAGACAGTAAAAGTTGCGAAGAATCGTTGAAATGGTGGTTTCCATTAACATCACAAGGGAGAAACAGATCACCCTCATTATAGCCAATGCCATGAGGAATGTAATTCATGTTAATTAATGCGGACTCTTGATCGGGCCAATTATAAGTAAAAGGGATTGCTAAGCTTGAACTTTCGTTAAGTTCGTTCAGGACGGAGCAACTGTTGAGTAACTGAGCCATGAAATCAGCCTCCTCAGAAGAGCAAGTGCCACTAAGAGAGCTCCATTCTCCATCCGAAACGAACCCAATTGATTCCATTTTTCTTTTTTCCCTTGGAAGGTTATGAGAAAAGGGTCCTTTGGTTTAGAAAAGCTGAGTAATAAAAGAAGCTCAAATGTTTGATGGGAAGATAGACAAGAAATGTTTCATATTTATAGCGTGCTAGTTAGGACAACAAATTGTAATTATAGGGGTTGACTTCTTGCTGTTTCAGAAATCAGATACCGAATGATTGGGATAGTGCAAAAGTCCAAATTCTCTCTTAAAAGTTAATAATATATATGGGTTTTCTTTAGTATATTCATTTATTGAGTTAAAATCTTTTTGGTCAACTACGCTTAAGAAGAAACAACAACCAAGTATTAGTCTATTAGACATTGTCATGTGACATAGGTGGTGAAGTAATGGTGAATTGGAGAATGACACTTGGCAAAGGAAGGAGCTCTATTGGGTCTTATCTTGAATTCTGATCTTACACATAAGAATTTTGTTGATTGAAAATGATTTGATGTTAAGTGTAGGAGGGACTGATCAGATGCTGAAGATGATAGCTCTGAGATACCTTAACTTTAGTTAAGGAATCAAAAATAATGTTTGTGATTGATAGTTTTTTGTCTCCTGATCATTTTCTATTAGAAAAAACCCAGCTACTACCAGGTTGTTGCTTGAGATTGAAATGTTATTGATTTTTTTTTTTTGCCAAATAAAATACTTCACATAGTGCGGAGACCGGTTCCATCAAAATCTTAGATGAGAATTAAGGGCTTCAACCCCATTTGTTGAAGCATCTCCCTACCAATTTCAACAGTCATTGTCAAAACAAAATGAACAGGTCAGAGTAGAAGAATTTTTTAATTTTAAATTTTAAAATTAATTTAAGCTTAAAAGTCAAAAGTCAAACTAATATTCCAAAAATAATTTGGCATTAGATTTCTAAAAGTAATGAAAATCAAATGGGGATGAAGCCCTTAATTATCACGATTGAAGTTCTCTTGAAATGGAGATATGGAGATGCAAGAGAATAATTGTATAGCACCAAAGACTCACCTGATCACTTACAGCAATTGGTCCTCTAACGTACAAAATTATATAAAATTATATATGCAGATAGATTGGCTAGAGAATCTCTGCTATAAAAAAAAAAACTCAAAATGCATATTGTAATCGATTAATTAGTTTATATAATAGAAATAAATTTTTTGATAGGCTCGGGTTTATCGTAGATCAATTTATTACGACAGTAAACGTCAACTTCACATATCATATTAACTCTTATATGCATATGTGATTGAACGGTCAATCATAAAACGAATCTATTAAAAAATTTCTATTATATTAGAGTACATGTCTATTATTATTATTTTTCTAACGAAAAAATAAAAATAAAAAGGAACACAGGTTTTAGATTCGGATTGCATTTACTCTCCAGCTGCTTCTTTATGCATATTATATGTGTTTTGTCTTTGCTTGTACATGATATACTTGGCATAGTGTTTGATATGCATACATAAGATAATCCTTGAAAAAAAAAAAAGAGAATTTTGAGGAGTCCACTAAAAAAATGCCCAAAACTGGTTAGAATAGAATAAGATAATCCGGAGTGAGAATTTTGACTTTTGCTAAGGGATATTGACATAAATGAGGACAAAACAAAGAGAATATAGCAAATTGTATTTCCAAAAAAAAACCAAAGCAAACCAAACCAAGCATTTGAAACTTCTAAATCCTTCGGGGGCCACTTTGTTTAGATAAATTAAATCTTTGTGTTAAAATCTTGTACAGTATAACTAATTTCTCCATTTTTCTCTTTTGTTTATGGGTAATATCATGTCATGCTATGTTAGGCCTGGTTATGGCTCAAGTGGGTCTATTTTTTAGAGGTTTTAGATCTGAACTGGATATATTTTAGAATGTATCCGACCCATGATAAATGAGAATCGATTCCAGTGGGTGTCAATGGATCAAATCGGAATGGTCTGGTGACTCGATGGACCTTAGGAGGACTAAATAAGATTGAGGGGTTGGAAATCTTCATAGATCATAGTATCTTGACGATGGAGTTTCATAAGCTAATTGTTCTTAGACGCTCAGTATGTTGGTTGGTCTCTCACTTTCAGGTATGAAGATCGTAGGTTGAAGATGGAGGGCCACAGTCGGTGAGCGTATCTAAAAGTATAGTACTTATTAAGTCAATCGGGTTTGACCTAAAGACTTATTTACTTATGAAAGTCGATCTTAACATGTATAAGTTATCAACCAAAAGTAAATACATAATATTTGGAAGAGCATATTGTTGTTATATTGGAAATTACATTTGCATGCATAATTGATTGTATGGTATACTTAATAGATTATTGGATCTTAAATATACACTTCAAATTATCATTGTGATCATGCTCGATAAGATCCTAATAGCTTAATATTTAAGATCCAAAATTGTTTATAGTCAAAAGATTATCATAATAGGATAATGATACTTCCAAAAAGACTACTACATGTATTATTATCTTCGAAAAAAGAATGACGCTCTTATGATAATCGGTATTTGAGAATACCAAGATATGCATGTAGGTGATTAGAAGAGACTTAATCACTGAACATGATCACTCGAGAAATCTCATTGGTAATTATATTGATTGTTAATAAGATTTTTCCAGTGACTATAGTATTTGAGATCCTCAGACCTAAGATCACCATATTACTTACATATATGATCACCATTTGACCCTAGCGAATGGTTACTAAAGATGAATCATCGGGCATGTGTTTTTGTACAGAAAGTTTGTAGGGTGATAAGATGAGATTTATCGCCTCTATATTAGAGGAACAATTCTATGAATGATTCACCTTATGCAATAAAGAAAGTTTTATGCAAAATAATATGTTATGGAAAGAATTTATATAAATCCATTGTCTTATTGCATGATGCCTCACAAAATTCAAAAAATTATTCTAGTAGAGTTTAACAATTAAATCTAGCCCTAGGACTATCCGCAGGGGTGGAGTCAAGAGATTTTCCTAAGGCAAAATAATATGTTATGGAAAGAGTTTATATAAATCTATTGTCTTATTGCATGATGCCTCACATAATTCAAAAAGTTATTCTAGTAGAGTTTAACAATTAAATCTAGCCCTAGGACTATCCGCAGGGGTGGAGCCAAGAGATTTTCCTAAGGCAGGAAAAAAAATAAAAAATTGAAATGACAAGACTAGGACTTGAACTTAAGTCCACTTAGGTAAAATAAAGTCTTAATATAGCACTATTTACCAACAACTTAACATAACTTTTGATAACTATTTCACCAACCATCTATACTTAACCTATCAATCGGAGTTAAATTTAGGGAAACATTAGAGGCGAAGGTTCAAGCCGATAAGGTGAGGGCGGGCAGTGCCATCCCTTGCCGCCCCCTCCCTTTGCCCCTGACTATCCAAGTCTATAGTATAAATGGTAAGATTAATTTAAAACGGTAATAGTCATCACATATTTTTATTGAGATTCCACATATTTCATAGAACACAGGTGACCCATATGCCTTACTAGAGGTTAATATTGGTATGGTGGTTTAAATTAATTAATCACATAAGATGGTCGAATAAACTGTTTGACTTAAGAGTGATTTTAAGTTCCAAACAATCCATTGATTGGAATTGATAAAATTCACAAGTCGTTGTGGAGCTCACTTACCAGCGTAATATAAAACCTATCCGATTATACACATAAAAAGAGATAGGATCTCGGTTGAAATCTAAATTAGAAAATTTGACTTATTCTTGGAAAACTTGATTTAAAAGTTAAATTATTAATTAGTTTAATTTATTAAGTCTTTATCACATCGCATTACTAGCATAACTATAGTGTGATTTAGATTTAATTTGAAATTAAATAATTAATTAAAAAAATATTCAATTGACTATTTGAATATATTAAATGGAGATTTAATTTATCTAAATTAATGGATATTTTTCAGGTCAAAAGAAATATATAATTGCCCATTAAAATGTTAATGGTCCGAACTGAACTTAGTGGGCTAGGCCAAATTAAGTCACAATTTTATCATGAAAAAATGAACATTTAATTTGGATTAGCGGTCTTCAATTCTTTATTGTAAAAATTGGAAAGAAAAAAGGTTCCTAAATTAATCTCGAATGTTCATTTAATGAACTGAGTCTTGGAGATCCAGAAGGGATGGGCCCAAAGGGGAGTGCCTATAAATACAAGGCATTCATCCCTAGTAAAATGAATCTCCTCATTATCGCCCACTTAAGAGGGAAGTGTTCATTCAACTCTCAAATCAATTTCTTCCTCTCCAAGTCTCTTACTCATCTGGGAATTTGAGATTAGAAATCAATTCGGAATTATTATTCGTATGGACTAGAGCTAGAGGTCATGTAATGATTTGGAACCAAAATAAATGATTGGTGGGTGGCATAAGGCAACGATGACAGCGGCGGACGGTGGTAGGTGAAAACAGATCGGGTTTTGGAGAAGTAAGGGGTTAGGTATCCTTTCATTTCTTCCATACCTCATCTTATATATGTTATTTTAATTAGTTCTTGTGTTAGAATAATGAAAACCATATTTTCGGATGAACTGTATGTTCATTGGCATTAAACCGAATTTTGGTGTTGTCCGCCTAAATTGAGAACTTAGAAGTCAAATTAAAATGATATTTTTGCTCTGAGTTCAAGGATGTTCATCGACTTACAATATCACATTTAGATTGAAGATGATAAGAGTTTTTTCAAGAGAAAATGTTAGTATTGAATGTTAGTCCACCATTAGATTAAAAGTTTAGTCGACCATTAGATTAAAAGTTTTGTATGGTTAAGATTGAATCATAATTAACATTGAGTAAATATTAAAATATGTATTAGAGATAACTTAATTTCAACAATCAAATGAAAAATAATTGTATAATCTAAACCTAAGCAACTTAAATTTAATATAGTCGGTTGCGGATTGGTGGGTGGCCGAAGTCCTGACATATCTAGATCAACATGGGAGTTGATTTTAGGCATGGGCGAAGGGAGGGGCGGTGACTGGTGGCGTCCCCCACCCTTATCTTGCCACCCCCAACTTTTGCCTAAGTCTGTTAATTATATATAGTTCAAGTAATTATTAATAAGAATTATGATAGATTAGTGGTAAATGTAGGGATAGCTAAAAATATAGTGGGTATCGATATTCAAGGGTATCGGTACTATTCTGTGTAGCCAATACCGATATTGGAACTACAAACTTATATTCTGATTCGGTAACGATACTTTCGGTATCAGTACGGTACTGTGCTGATACCCGTACTCGGTACTGAATTTTTTAAATAAAAAAGATTATTACTTTTTTTTTTGAAATTATGTTGTTTATTGTATCAATTACATGTCAATTGAACCAAAAGAAAAAATATCATAATTTCAAATTTAGTTTATATATTTAATTTTTAGTTTTTATTTTTATTTTTTAATTTAGTTTTTAGTTTATATATGTTTATTTTTATTTATATATATATAACGTTACCAGTAGCGGTACCAGAATCAAAATCGATTTCGGTACCGATACCAGTACTAAATTCTAGTATTGATTTCAATATCGGAACCGGTATCATTTTTTAAGTTTATAGCCTAACCGGAACTGGTACTAGGATCGGTACCAGTACTCCCGTCAGTACCGGAAAAAAAGGAGGCCATCCTAGGTAAAAAGTGCCAAATTAACGCTTTAGTTCAAGTGAGATAACATATGTTCAAATATTACTTTTATCGTTTATTTCCCCCTTTATTTTATTTTTTTATCTTTTTCTTCTTTTCTTTTTCTTATCCAATACAATCACTTTAATTTACTCTCTTCCATAAAATGTTTCAAATAAACAAAAATCTCAATATCACATGCTATATATACATTATTATATGTATTAATAAATATAAATTAATATATGTAATGTTCATGGCGGTCTAGATTAAAGCAACCATTCTCTTCACCATCTTCACATTCCCCCTAATTAATAATAATAACCTCAATAATACTTAAATAGTTTGTGTAAAAATTTGTACTATACTTATCTTTTCTTAAAGTTTTTTAGTATGTCATAATATAATCGATCAAAATTTAATTTGTAATATGATTTTCAATACTATTTATAGTTATTAAAATTTGAAATTCTTTTATACTTATTTTCGCTCGTGATTCAGCCACTACTTCTAAACTCCTTCAAATAAATAGGTTAAAAACTTCTAAATTTCTAAAAATTTATTATTTACCCACTAAAAAATTATAAATGTGTTTTTTATCACTCTAAATAATATTTTTGCCTCCACCCTTAATTTTAGGCCAGGTAGAATTGGGTGGTGGATTTTCGAGTCCATTTGTTCACTCTATGTTATATGTTATAAAGATCATATTAAAGTACACTTAACTATTCATAATTAATGATGTAATCTAAAACTCTCCTTTCTTTCTCTCTCAACTACTCATAATTAATTATGTAATTTAGAACTCTCCTCTCTTTCTCTCTCTCAACTTCTATAAATAGCTATCGATTATACAAATGTAGAAATACAACAAATCAATACAAAGCTCACTTTTCTATCATGTTATTAGAATTTTAAAGATCATCGACCTCCAAAAACACATACTCACAAAACTCTCACTACAACATCCCACTGGCCGAAAATACTAGTTCATCACATAGCTATATCCTCTGATGTCTCGTGAATTGGCTCTTAAATACTAGTTCATGGATTTCAAATCAAAAGTATAAAATTATTCTCATATTCTATCAAGTTCTTCCATTGTGATGGTGCTCTAGAACTTACCAAAGGCAAGTTTCAAGCATATCTTAATGATCAATGGATCTTCTATCAAATTTCTTATATTTATACACTCGAGCAAAAATAGGTAGTTGAAAGGAAAAATAGGCACATTTTTGAAATAACATTGGCCTTTCTTCTTAAATCCTGATTTCCTAAATATCTTTAGTCTGATACTTATTTTACAGCCTCATTTCTCTGGCTCCCAAGCCCAAGTCACTATTTGAACTTTTATTTAAAAGTTCTTTGGATTACTCCTTCCTTTGGGTCTTTGGATGTAAGTGTTATCCCTTCCTTAAACCAAAAAGACCAAAAAAGCTAAGTTCGAAATCCACCATTTGAATTTCCATTTGGTATAGTTATAATTACAAAGATTACGAGTGTTTTGATCCACTCACCCAAAAGGTTTACATCTCCCGTCATGTACACTTTATTGAAACATCATTTCCTTTCCTCACACCAAAAGGTCCACATCCTATGACTACTCAAACCTCATTTACTTCCTACATATCTCTCCCTCTTCCACCACACATACCTCAAACTCAACCCTCTACCCAACCACTTCACATTGAACACCATCTGCCTCCTTCTCCCACCTCCCCCTCCAACCTCCCAACCAACCCTATATCATCACTAGAACCACTAGATACATCCACTTCAAACCGCAACAATTCTACACCTACCTCATCTTCACCACACCTCTATCTCATGGTCACTCACCTTCAAGATAACACCCGAAGACCTCGTAGCTTTCCTAACTACTACCTCTACCTTTCGTCTAATGGGTCATCTTCTCATCCACCTCCTCCCTCTCAAGAACCTTCTTTTGTTTCTAAAGCTCTTAAGTATCTGCGATGGCATGAAGCCATGCAAATGGAATTAAATGCTCTTACCTCTAATTATACTTGGTCCTTAATTCATCGACCTCCTAACACCAATGTTGTCGGGTGCAAGTGGATATTCTGCATCAAACACAATGTTGATGGAACCATAAGTAGATATAAAGTGAGTCTTATTGCAAAAAGAAATCATTTAACCAAAGGCATTTACTTTATCGAAACATTTAGTTTAGTTTTCAAACCAACATCAATCTAGGTCAAAATCTCCCTAACCATATCTCATGAAAGGATTCTTCAACAAGTTGACATCAATAATGTCTTCCTTCACTAGACTTTATGTGAAAATGTCAACATGAGCCAACCTTCTGATTTTATCAATGCTGCTTCTCCCCGTCATGTATGATATCTTCATAAGGCTATATATGGCCTCAAACGCTCACCTAGAGCTTGGTTCCAACGCCTTTCTAGTCATCTCTCCGAACTTCAATTCCATGCCTCACGTTCCGACTCATCTCTCTTCATTCATAAAAATGGCACCACTTTATGCTACATTCTCATCTATGTTAATGACATCATTGTGATCGGCAACAACCCTTCCTACATTTCCAATGTTATTCGTCTTCTTGACTCCTCATTTTCACTAGAGGACCTTGATACTTTTAGCAACTTTCTTAGGATTGAGACCATCAAAACTCTAAGCGGAATCCTTCTCAAACAAAAACAATACATCCATGATCTTCTCACTCGTACGGTCTTGAACAAGAAAAACCATACACCACTACTATAGTGGCAAATCAACCTCTCTCTTTACATGTGAGAGATCCAATACAAAATCCCACCCTATATTGTAGTATAGTAGGGGCACTACAATATCTCACAATTACACGACCAGACATCCAATTTGTTGTTAACAAAGTGGCTCAATTTCTACATACTCCTCCCCACTAATGACCATTAGACGACGGTAAAATGGATTCTCTGATATCTCAAACAAACCATCTCCCGTGCCCTAGTCTTTTATCTCTCATCGCCACTTCGACTAGAAGCCTTCTTCGATGCTGATTGGTCTAGGTGTCCGGATGACCGTAAATCGACTAGTGGATTTTTTTATCTTTCTTGCACAAAATCTCATTAGTTTGAGTTGTAAGAAACAACAAACCGTTGCTCGATCGAGTACAAAGGCCGAATACCGAGCCACTGCTCTCGCCTCCACTGAGTTGAGTTGGCTCTCATCTCTTCTCAAAGAAATTCATTTTCCTGTGTCTCCCCACCAATACTACAGTGTGATAATATCGGAGCCATGTATCGTATCGCCAATCCAGTCTTTCATGCTCGCATAAAGGATGTCTAGATTGATGTTCACTTTATTCATGGCCTCCAAAAACCTTCTCCACGTTTATTTTTTTCCTATTATTGATCAAGTTGTAGACATCTTCACGAAATGACTTTCAATGTCTCTATTTCTACTCCTACATTTCAACCTCAATGTTGAATCACTAGTTTCACTTGTGGGAGGGTATTAGAGTACACTCAACTACTCATAATTTATGATGTAATCTAGAACTCTCCTCTCTTTCTCTCTCCCAAATACTCATAATTAATAATATAATCTAGAACTCGTCTCTCTCAAAACTTCTATAAATAGCTATCTCTTATACCAATGTATATAACATTAAAAACTAATTGCACCAATAAATTCAGAATAACTATTCATTACAAGTTACAGTTATCAAACCTATATGGCTTTAAAAAATAACTCTAATCAAACACAACTTTGTTAAAAGTGGGATGAACTTTTCTCAAGTTCGAGATTGATTAAGTTGATACAAGTTTATTAAAAATGATAATAAATGATATATAGCATTTTTGTCATTTTATATTATCAAAAATTATTTGTACCATATTTAATAAACTTAAAAACTTGACCATTCTTTAATTTAAGGTTTGAGAAAAGCTCAACCCAAAACTAATCTCAACATTTAAGCTGAATATTTTATTATTAAAATACTAATCGAGAATTGCCCAATCAATATGTTGAGTCAACAATAAGAATAGAATCAACCGTTTCTAATTTATTTTACTTCCTACTTTTCTTTTTCTTTTTCTTTTTTTTTAATGCTTTTCTTCTTCAAAAAAATTTCCCCCGTCTCAGTCGTGTTGTAGCGGCCACTCTATCTCTTACCATCACACCGGTGTCTCTCAAAATATGAGTTCACCCAAGATTTTCTAACACTTTGAACTCAAAACCGGATCTAAATTTCAACTCAGGTTTTAAATGATATTAAATGAGTTCATCCAGATCTCTTCGAAGATATGGATTTCGAGATCAAGGAGATCTGGATATCAAACCAATATCTCTTTGAAAATTTGGGTTTGAAATCAAGATCAACGAATCCGGGAAATGTGGTGGCATTGGGTATGGATGGGTTGAGATAAAATTATTTTCTTTGTTGTGTGTTAAATAATAGTGAAGTTCACATGTGAAAGTTGAAAAAAAATAAGGTTGATTGAAATATATGTAGAGAAAGATGGTTTTTTTTTTTTTTTTTTTCATTTCTTGTTTTCCCCTTTTTGTCTATATACGATACGATCACAAAACGGAATGTAAAGATTCTTGTTACATTCCCTCTCATAAGATGTTCAAAAGTTAATAATATCTAAGAAAATAGGTACATATTCATAATATATATATAATATTTTCATTTGTTTGGTTGAGATTCTCACTTGTTTAATAAATTTTAATATCAATATTTAATAATAATAAATAATAATATAATTTGAATGGATTTAAGGAGTAGATTAAAATTATTATCATTTAATTTGGGGATTTTAATTATTGGTGTACTTTCTTTACATAACCCGTTGACTAAAGGGAATTAAAATCTATTCCTCTTTCTCTTTTATGTTTATTTATGTTTCATGTGACATTTTTTTTAATCATTTTAAGTTTATAATATAGAAGATATGGACATGTCAATTAAAAAATAATCAAATGATTATTTAATCATTTAAAATAGGTTTATCTAATCTTCAATCTCTCGTGTTGAAGATTAAAAAATATTTTTAAAAAAATTAAAAATTAAAATGTCAAATGACTAATTCAGTTCGCTCCTCAAATTGAGAGAGTACCTACAATCACAATGGATGATTGTAACTTATGCTGCCTATGATTATATATACAAGATAGGCACCATAATCGATATATGATATGAATTAGTTTTAATAGGATGATTCAGTAATCAAATACATAATGTTTGAAGTGAGATTTCTTTCGAGATTGAATGTTTAGAGATCATTTCTTAAGTGTGATTATAATTAAGTATAATAATGTGTATGATACGTAGTAATTTTGATACTTGAAAGTGTACGGTTGCGATAAAAAAATTTATCATTCACCTAACTTAGAGGATTGAGTTGTGATGTGAAGTCTACTATTCACCTAACTTCTTATTTTTCTAAGTCCAGCCATCTCTTTTCTCCTTCTATAAAAACATTCGTTACCTCTTAGCTAGCTCTAAGAGTTCACTATAAAACACTTGTTATGGAGACAAGATAACAAACTTATAAGTAACTAAAATAAGTAGAAGACAAGAACAACATGACTTTGAGTGTTGAGCATTAAGTGTTCGAACAGGGACCATAAACGTTATTGGCCAAAAGCTATTAAGTTTTTATTTATTGACTTGAGACATATTAAGAGGAATCATTATCTCTAGCTAATCACATTTTCCTGCGTCTATTAGATTATAAAATAACAAAAATCCCGGACTTAGTTTTCTTTTTCTGTTTGTTCTTTTTTTTTTTCATTAGCGAAACTTGTCTGGAAAATTCAATTAATACAAGCTTTCTTTTGTATATCATGTCATGTTAACGTTATTAAGAGTACAATTATGTCATGTTAATATTTTGCCTAGCTACCAAACATTTAAGAGTACAATTATGGTATAATTTTCCAAAATTAAGGCCAACCCATCATTCTTCATGGGTAGATTTAGAGCCTAGCTAGTAAAGTCCATCCCAACACTCTAATAAGCCCAAGAGTGGAAGGACTAGGTTTCTGAGTTGGGTCGACAATTGTCTAGAATAAAGTAGGACTTAAGGAATTGTATATCTATATGCAGCTAGATTCTTAGTAGGGATTATGGCCTTTCATGTTAAGGAAATTTGAAGGAAGAATATTGTTCATGTGATGTCCTTAGATCTTCAAAGGGATACTTTTAAAGCATGAAGATATTATTTCGAATCAACTATGACCGATTTGAAGAAAAACAAAAAATGTTCTATGTAAGAGAAGCTTTTGTTAAAAAGGTTGAATCAACGATGAAACCAGAAGCAAAAATAAATATATATATGAAATTTAATTGACGAAAAATATAAATATTATTTACTAAACGAAGAAAAATCTGTTATGAAACTAGGAAACATGTTGAAGGTATGAAAGAGATAACATAATATTGTTGGTGGAAGGTAAGAGAGAGAGAGTAAATGTGGGACTGAACTATGTAAAAATTCATATATGTGTATCAACATATATATATATATATACAACTTATATAAAATAATTGGCTAGTTATTATAATTCACATGCTAATAATAATTCCAACTAACTTTAATGGCATATTGAACTAACTTCAATACTCTCCCCTCAAGTTAAGGGATGAAAAATGTCCAACATCCCCAACTTGGAGAGAATATGATCATTTTTAAGTCGTCCTACTGCCTTAGTGAAGATATCCATAGGTTAAGCAAAAGTGTGAATTGCAATCAACTTGATACATCTCATGAACGATGTGACAATTGATTTTTCCTGAATTTTGTCCAGCTATGAAACATTGGGTTCGCTATGATCTAGAAAATTCATTTTTTGATTTTTACTTTTGGGATGGCTAAGTTTTTCTATAGCATTGGCCTTTGAGGTATCAATATTGGTTTTTTCCATTTTCTTATCTCTAGATTCTTTCTCAATATGTAGATATTTTTTAAAGAATAATCTTTGTTATTGTGAAAAATCTTATTTTTGTAACTTTTTCAAGTTTATTGACTATTACTTGTAAATCATGAATTTAATCTAGAAAAAGATTTTCTATCAAATATTTTAAAATTAAAATACTCAGATATTAAGAATTTATTGGTACATTCCTCTTCTGTCTTGTATGTATTCTCCAATGCATTCTAGATTTCCTTTGCAGATTTGTGTAGAAATCAAACAGGCGGTCATATAATGCATTCAGTATAAGTCTCGGACACATAATTGCATCATCGTCCCTTTTCAGTTTCGCTGCTTTAATCTATTCGATATCATCTGGAGAGAATTCTGGAAGTGGTTGAAGGTTAGGATCGAGAATGTAATAGATCTTCAGGGCAGGGAGCAAAACTTCAGTTTGTCTTGCCAGCATGTGAAGTTTGATCCATCAAACCGATCAAGCCTCATGAGATCTTGGTTTATCAGCTTTATGGTTGAAACAACAGTCTCAATTTCCATTGTAAAATATAATTTTTTGATTATTGGTAATTTTTGTGATTGATATTTGAAATTCGTAATGAACACATTTTTCAAAAAATGATATTTTCACTTTCCCGTTTTGTTTGTAGGTCACTGTGAAAATAGTTTTCGGGATATAACAAGTCTTTACAAAATCTCACAAGCAATAGTGAAACTTTGTTATGGAATATAAGTATGTGTTCGGTTTCTAATAGTGAGAAAATGGGTAAAATATATATATATATTTTCTTCTCTACAGATTTCTCATATTTATTGACGAAATTAGCACTTATTCGTGAAATAGTATACTGTTTCATGAACAGTCACACTCTTTGAAAAAAATAGTTAAAATATTTTAACAGTCACATATTTGAATTCCTAGAATTCAAATTCGATAACTAACCATGACAAGCCGCGTCGTCGCAAAAGCACTAAGGGCCAAGTGCACCTAATCAGCGCCAAAAGCGTCTCACGCCCACGCCACACGCGTGCATGTGCGAGTGCAAGTTCCAATAAGACTCCAACATTTATTTATTATTACAAATACTCATTATTTATAATCATTTATAAATATTTTAAAAATTCTCTTTATTTCCAATGTGATATGCATTTAATTGTATTTTTTGAGCATGAACTTTTAACTCATTTCACTTTAACCCCTGTTGAAAGGTCTAACATGATGTAATTAGGGTTAGCTGAAACTTATGTGGATGGATTAGGGATTAGCTGAAATTTGTTTTATGATATTAGGCATTTTTTACCATTGTGTTGAATATTTTAGGATTTTCTGATGTTTTCTGCCATTGTCGGTCGTACCCTTTGGGTTAACTGCAATCCATGTTTTATGTTAAGTTGTCATTATTAAAAATATTCATGTTTTATATAAGGAATTTTTCTACGATATTTTGCAATGATTTATATTACATATTATGAGTTTATGCTATTATAAATTGTTTTCAAGTGACTCAATTTTGTATTATTTTTTCCTTTGAAGCTGTCTAACAGAAGGTGAGGTTTTTTTCACTTCAATTTTTTTTAAAAGGTTGGTAAATAATGCAGTACCATCTACTTATCTTTCCTTTTGTGCTTCTATTTGAAAGTAGTTATTTCAATAAAATGTTGTAAACTTGGAATCAGAGACACAATTTTGTAAATTTTCATGCTCGGGTCTGTTGTAGAGTATTAGGAAGGGAAACAGCAGTAGACTATCTTACTCAGGTGGGCCAAATTATATATGTCAATTGTTTTCATCAACCCAAAGACCAAATTTTATTAATTATGTGGTTTAGAATTAATAAATGGGACTTGATGAATAGATAAACTTTGACAGGTAAGAAATTGAGGGTTACAAGTAAAACATGAACTTTATGTTTCAGAAAACGTTATGGCATGTTTCAGATGTTATGTTTTAGATAACCCTTGATTTGATATTGAAGCGCAGTATTGAAACTTCATTTGATTTTGTGAATGATGATAGAGGGATTTTTCACATGTTATCTATAGATTTGAAATATGCTTAACATGTTGTATGGACCGTTTGGTTTTGTATAGTCAGATTTGTGTTTTTAATATTAAAATTTTAAGCTTGAATATCCAAATATATTGGCTTAATGCAGGCCCTTTTGATATGCTTTATCGAATACTTAATTGTTCTTACAAATTTACTTACCATACTTGATATTGGAATTCATGTTGGATGGAGGAATAGATTATGTCAATACCAGTGAAGAAAAAGATGGAAAAGAAGATGGAAGAAGAAGAAGGTAGCAGAAGCATAATATGAATGGAGGAAGAAGAAGATGTCGTGAAATGTGAGAAGTGAAAAAGATCCAGATGCAAAAGGAGTATGAGGGGGTTCATATTTTTTAAGATAATTAAGGGTAAGAAAGTAAAATTAAGACAAATATTCGAGAGTATATATGTCATAAAAAATTATTCGTGTAGCGTAATGGGATCAGAAATTTGAGTCGTGATAGGATTTGCTTGGTCCAACCAGCAAATTAAAAAGAGTTGCTTGGGACGCAAGAAATCGTTTCACTTCGCTAATAACCCCCTCCCAATCTAAATTCAAACTAGTTAACCGACTTCACTCCCCTACTCTAGCCCTAAACCACTTCTTCTTCTCTCTCTCTCAAAGTCAGAATTTTGCTTTCACCGGCAAGGCGGCAAACCACTAATTAGTCAAACAGCCAAAGATCAAGAACTATGGAAGCTGTCAAATCAGCAACAAGAGCTCCTCCTCCCTACGCAAGGGAAGAACAACAAGGAAGTCTGGGAGGCTCAGAAGAATCCTTTATGGAGGAATGCGCCGAGAGGGTCCAGAGCCGCTCCAAACGACGATGTATCGAATCAATTCCACTACCGACGGCGCACGAATACTCAGCCCCCTGCTCTCTCCTCTCTCAGTCCCGTACCACCGCCGCAGCCGCCACCGAGGAAAGCGCTCCTCCTCGTACTTCTTTGAAACGTTCTTTCACTTGCTCTATCTGCTCCAAATCCTTTTCTTCCTTTCAAGCCCTAGGCGGCCACAAGTCAAGCCACACCAAGGCTCCCTTTTCCCCTGCCGCCAAATCTGCCGCCCCCAGTTGTGTGATCCGGTCACATGAATGTTCTATCTGCCACAAGATCTTTCCCACCGGCCAATCCCTAGGCGGCCACATGCGCTGCCACTATAACAGATGCGCCATCAGAAGTAATAGTAACGGCGTGCCGACGATTTGCCCCGGCGATTTTGGCTTCAACCACAGAACTATATGCGGCCAGCGTGAAATCATCGATCTTAACCTACCGGTTTCACCTGATGAACCCTGGCACGATTTAGAAGACGGTGGCGATGATAGTGAGACGTGGAGTCAGAGAGTGTGTGAAAATCGAATTTCCAACGAGGAAGAAGTGGACAGCTCTCATCCGTTGGAAAGCAAGAAGCCAAGTTTCATATTATTTTTTTGATGCCCAAAAAAAACCAAAAAAAAAAAGAAAGAAAAAAACTAAAATTTACTCTTTTTTTCTTTCAATTTTCATTCACATTGAGATTTGAGAATATACATAGCGGATTTTTAATTACTTATTTTTTGTGGGTCATAAAAAATTATTGATAAATTTCTATTTAGTTTTTAATATATTTTTTGAAATCACATATAATTATTGATTATCATTCATTCTTCCTAAAATTGAATATTATCTCATTTTAAATAATTATTCTAAATAATTAACTAATAGGAAAGAAATTATAATCTCATCATAATTAGTCCTAAAATTGAAATATTATCTTAGTTCATCACAAGTAACAATCCGATCTTATTGTTATTAGGTTTTGTATTGTCGTTAAACTCATTAGATTTGTTTTTTGAGTTTGTAGTAAATTTTAGTCCGATCATGCCAACAATCCGGTATTTTTTTATCATTTTTACGAGAAAATTTTGTATTCATTTGATAAATGACATCATCTCATCTCATGTTTTCAACTCCTGATTTGGTGGCTTCAAGATCCAAACTTGGAGAGTGCCTGGTCTCCAGATGGGTTCTCTCCCCCTCCCACGCTATTTGAGATCTTGAAAAAGGACTGTGATTCTTTTCCTGGTGTTGTTGTTAATGGTGACGCTAGGGCTTTGTTGTTGGAGAATGCGTTCGTGATAGAGGGTGTTGGATGAGGCTTATCTTCTTCTCCCTTTGGTGTTTAATTGATCTGAAGTGTGAATTGGCGCTGGATTTGGTAAGCAGATTGGTGGCCGCTTGAAGTTGGATGAGGGTTCCTTCGTGCGCGCTTGTCTTCTAATGGTTGTGAGACCTGAGGTCGTAGCGGATGTGTCGTTTGGGTGGTGCTCTTTGTTTCTGCTTGTGTTTAGGTTTGAAGACTTTGCTTGGTGGCTTAGGCGTCAGTTGGGCTTAGGTTTTTTTTTTAAGGTGGGCTTGGTTGGTTGTGATCCGGAGGTTCGTTTTGGGCTTTTGGCTTCTCATGGGTTGGGCTGGGTTTTTTTATATTTTATTTACGGAACCGCCCTCCTTAATTTAAATAAATAATAATAATAATAATAAACAGGTAAGATATGGTGGTCCAAGACACAAGAGATTCACTTGAGATTGATGGGAAGTGCAAATCAATACTAAACACCGAATGACCGAATCTTGATTGCATGAGATTCTCAAAAAGTTAATGTCGCGAACCAAAATAAATTTCAACACTAATCAATGAAGGTTGTCATTTGATTCATATGAATAAGAATTTCATTTATTCTACAAATTAACGATTTTGATTTCATATTATATAAAGAAAATTTAATATTCTAAATATTATTTTAATACACATAAAATGTGTCTCACACATAATTAATTATTTCTCATTTTAATTATAAAAAACTATAACAATTTTAAATAAATAAATAAATAATCAAATGTAAAAATTATCTAAAAAAGTGATTAATTAAAGTATAAAAATGTAAGTACATTAACTAAAATTTTAAATTACAAATTTCTATAAAGTATATGCTCATATATATTATACCTTGATTTTAATTTGACGGTTCTTTAATTGGGCCAAGGATCTAGAAGGGCAAAAAAGTACACTATTTTACAAACTTAAATTGTGCAATTTCAAGACATAAAATCTTGGGGAGTTAGAGGATCTTTCGACAAAATCTTCCAACTATGAACATCGTAACATTGTCCCATTAATTGTCCACCTCTCCTTATTGGTAGATATAGATACCGTATCTTATTATTATTAGTAGCTTATAAGATTTTTGGCCAAATATATATTTATATATATATATATATATATATATATATATATATATATATTATACCATCTAATTTCCTTATGATGTTCCGATAAATATAATATTTCTTTTCAATCCTTAATTTATTAAAAAATTCTTTATATTTAAAGAATTATATATATATATTTGTGACTTTTGTAAATTAGAAGTTCCTTTTTTTTTAATATCAATTTTTCTATATTGACCAGTAAATATCATCCAAAAGTTCGAAAATTAAAATTTTTTTATTTTTTATTTTTACTTATTTCAATTAAATATATATTATTTTCCTTAAATTTTTTTTTTTCTTTCCATGGCCGCCCATCATTGTTCCATTCTCTCTCTCTCTCTTCCTATATGTTTATCTTATTCTCTCTCCCCCCCTATATCCCTCTTCTTCTTCTCTCACAAATCTTCTATCCATTCTTAATTGTGGCTCTGATCTTCTATCCATCAAAGTAAGAGATTTGGCTCTACTAGATTACTTTATTTATCGACTATCATTTTACTTTAAAATCTTTATTTTTATTTCACAAATTGATTAGATTTTTTTTTGGCTTAGGATACTACTTGATTTTGGCGAAATTGCTTAATCATGGTGAGATTTGTGAGAGAAGAAGAAGAGGGATATAAGGGGAGAGAGAGAATACGATAAACAGATAGGAATAGAGAGAGAATCGAACAATGGTGGTTTCTAGTGATCGAAAAGAGGAAGAAGATGTATATCTTATTTACAGAAATTATTTATGGATAGTTCTTTAAATATAAAATATGTAAATCTAGTAGTTTAACAATTTAAGGGGTGAAAATCTACTTTACTCTTTCTTTTATCACCATGATCATCTATTATATAGTAGGATCTTAGTTCGAGATCATTTAAGTGGATCTTAGCTCAAGGTCATTTAAATTGCTGATTCTTTATAAAGAATATAAACAAAATATATCCCATATTTAGTTAAGAATTTCTCACTTTAATTAAAAATAATAAAATTAAAAATAATTTAGAGTTATATATATATATATATATATATAAAGTTATTAGTTAAAATATATTTAAAAAAAAAATCATATTAATAAAATTTATGCTAAATTTAAAAAATTTAATGACGAATCAAATAGGAATAGTAGATCTTATTAACTACTATTAAGCTGAGGAGAAAATCAAGGAAATATAGTATATATTTTAGTTGAATAAAGGGGTTAAGAAATATATGATATAACTTTCTAGTGAAAGCTTTAAAAGTTTCAAAAAGAAAATTATATGATAATAGTTTTTGATCTATAAGAATATAGCTCAAGTGATAATAACATGTAACTCGGTGACTTTCTAAGTGAAAGCAATGATGACTTCGTGTGGCTTACCGCTAATCTAATAAGGATTATAAGTTCGATACCTTTGTCATAAGCTATATGAATTTATTACATGTTTAATAGAACTCGTTTTAAAAATATGCTAATATTTTGATAAATTCATAATTTAAGGATTAAGAAAAATCTAATAATTTAACGAATTCAAGACTATTATTTAATTGATGCATTAATTTATTAAATATTAAATTATAAGATTTTACTTTATATGAAAATTAAAATATAATTAATTAAGTGACCCTTTTCGAATACTAATTTGTACAAATAAAGATGTATAAAAATAAAAGAAAATTTATAATAAATATTCTTAATTTTCTTAATTATAATAAATATTTTTAAATTTTATGGGATTTATCTTAATTTTGTTAAAATAGGGTAAGTGGGACCCTTCTGACATATTCAAGTTGGTGTTAAGCCGTTGACTATGTGTTCTTATGGGAAAACACAAGCCCCCTCCCCACATGAAAGCCCTCTAAATAATCTTTAATTTAATATGAAGCATTTTAATATCATGATCAACTTAGTCAGCAGCACATGGCATATGGTTTTAGTCTAGATCGACATGACCTATGGGCTTTTTAACTTTCACTGGAAGGACTGGAGGGGAATTTTATTTGTACGTATTTTATGTAATCAAAACGCAAATTTGATGTGAATAATTTATTTATCAGGACAGCTATAATCTGACATTTGGGATCTTGTTCATCATAAACAGGCTGAGAAAAAGCATTGTGGGTAGGTAGGTAGTGAGTAAATTTTTAGAATTATCCAGATGGTAGCTCGGCATTGACGGGTTTAAAGCTCGCTTAGTAGCGAAAGCATTTAACGACCTAGTTTGGATTATAAGAAATATTTAGTTTAATTGTTAAACTTGTTAATATTCATACTATTTTATTTATTTCTTATATGTAGGATTGATCGCTGCGTCAAATGGATGTTAATAATCATTTTCTACTCGGTAACCTTGTACTGAGTCAATTACCATCGGGATTCAAAGATGAGACCAAACCCGATCATATCTGTAAACTGTGCAAAACTATCTATGGCCTTAAACAAACTTCTCGAACATGAAATTCTGCTAAAGATGCTGCACAAGTACATCTGGGACTTGTTATTTTTAATTCACATGGATGCTGCTAAAGATGTTACCATCCCCACTCTCCACTTTTGTATTCTTGCATATCTTAATGATGGATCCTTACATCTGTTGATAGTAGTACCTCATCATTAACACCACTGATTATATGGATCTGACCTCAATTCTAGCTACAAATTCAGATTCAATTTATTGTAATGACAGTTTTGTAATCTCTCTGTAGATCAAAATAATAAGAAATTGAGCAAAAAGTTTTAACATTTATATTATTTACGATTTTGTGCTAGTATTATGAGTAATTGGATTTTACTCCTATCTAAATTAATTTCACATTTGTGATATTATGAAAAGTAATCGCATCCAACAAAAAAAAAAAAAAAATATATATATATATATATTATATATATAATAAGCTTACACATCTGCGACCAAAACCAGACTATGATGTATTATGAAAGTGATGAGACTGATGACATTTAGGATACCGCCAGACTAAACACTATATGCATGCAATTAATTTTTTCAGTAGTATCTTGCATTAAGCAAAACTGTTAGCTTATTATACAAGTAAATTTTTTATTTTTTTGGCTAAAAAGAAAAGGATGGGTTGGTACCAGCCCAGGCGGTGGTTTTTTTTTTTTTTTCAAGTGGGACCAACATAAAAAGGTCATTTATGGGGGTCAAAGTTCAAAGCCAGAATCAGAAAGCAAAGCTTCGTGTCAGTTTTCGCGTGGATAACTGAGCTCAGACGCTGAGGAGTGAATTCCTTAATCCCTTACTTCTTCTCCACATTGTCTAGAAAATTTTATAGAAGAAACAAAAAATTAAAAAAAGCTGTTCTTCTTGCTTCACTCCTTAGTGCTTACTGCTAGAAGCTTTCCTGTTCTTTGTTGGTGGGTTTTCGTTTGTTTATTGTTCTTATTGAAAGATTTTATGTTTGTGAGCATGGAGTTGGGAAGTATAATGTGAAAATTGGTATTAGGTAAATGATGCACACCAAGTGTTTGATAGAAGCCCCAGCTGAGAAAAAATTGAAAAAAATAATAAATAAAAGAAAAAGAAAAGGAAAACTGTTAGCTTTTGTATTTAAGAGATATGGTTCTTGGGTTTTGTTGGGTTCTACACGGAGAGTGGCTTATGGGAGTTTGTCTTTCTGTTTCCCACTTGATCATAGAGCATATTTCTTCATGTGGGTCTTTTTCTTTTAATTTTTTTGGTTAAAGAAAAAGCGATCTTGGGTTGAATATTAAACTACATTTTCTGTGATATATTCTGATAGATTCCTTAGATTTTTTTTTTGGGTGAGGAAGGGGGTGAGTTTTAATATTGTTGTTGTAAGCTGTTGTTTGACTGTTATAAATCCATACATTTCGTGTCATGATGTGATCTTTCTAATATATATTCTTATCCTCCTCCCTTCCTTTTTTTTTTTTCCTTTTTCCTTGCTAAAATAAAGGGTGGGAGATGCTTGTTGTCTACCGTTTTGTTGGTTTCTTCAACTGATACTAAGATGCTGTTTTCCGTTGCAGGTTTTCGATCTTTGAACAATAAAATGAATAAACAATATACTTTATTATTTGTTTAATGCTGTGTTTGGAACTTGAAGCTGCTTATACAGAGAGACAGAGTAGCCAGAAAGAAGAAACTACTACTAGTGGGGGTGAAGTGTGTTTCGTCATTAGTGAGGTGGAGTCAGATTTGTTCTTTGTTTTAATGGTTTAGTTTACTTCTCTCTCTCTGGTTTGAGAATTTTTTAGTGTTTTGAGTCTGTTTTCTATGTCCCCATGGCTGACTAAACGGTCCCGGGCTCATCGCTCTTTGCCGCCGACGAAGGAAACACCCTCTTCCTTCACTCTCTTTCTAATTCAAACCCAACCCTTTACCTAAAATATATTTCACAACCCCCCCCCCCCCCCCCCTTTCTCTCTCTCTCTCTCTCTCTCACTCAGCCTTTAAAAAAAAAAATTTTATTTTTATTTTCTGGCCTTGGTGGGTGTTCAAGATTCCATCATTTACACACCCCACAAGCATAAATCAATCTAATCTAAACTATCTTTCTTTGAGATCCCCCCCCTCCTTTCCTTTTTTTTTTCCTTTTCTGTATCTTGGAAAAAAGTGAGTAAGGAAGTTGGTAATTTCTGAAATTTGGTCCCCACAAACTTTAAACCGTTTGCTCTTTTCCATTATTGGAACTTCTTCCTCGGGTTTGTGTATTGGTTTTTGTTTGTTTTTGGGGATATATTGAAAGTGGGGAAAATCTAGCAAGCAGTTGTTGAGTAGTGGGGAAGGGAAGGTTTTGTTGTTTGTTCTTCTTAGGCATTAGAGGTGGATATAAGGAGATAGATTCACTTTTTGCTTGGAGAAGATGAAGTTTATGAAACTCGGATCAAAGCCAGATTCGTTACAGACCGATGGTAACATTGTTAGGTGAGATCTCCTACTTTGGACATTCTTTAATATAACTCTGTTTTTTCTATCATTTTTTTTTTTTTTGAAATTTTTCGTTGGCTGAAAATGTTCTGTAGCCTTTGAGAATACTTGTTTCCTGTAACTGTTTCTAGTGATCAGTCCATCTCCCATTTCACTTAGGTCTATTGTCTTTGTTTTTCTATAGCCTTTCTCTACTTCCCATGGTTAGCTATAAAGATGTTTATGATTCTACAAGAAAATGCCGCTTTGAAAACACACACACACACACACACACACACAAATGTTATTTTTTTAGGAAATGATCACCATGCTTAGTACTTGTTTTGTGTCGAATCGGGAACACAGAATTCATTGATAGGGGAGATCTTTCTTAAGCCCTGAGAATTGCATATATACATTTTAGAATAATTAGTTTGAAATGGCATATAGATTTCTTGGACTATTTAGTTTGAAATCTAAACTTCTTTGCTTTACAAACTTGGATACAATTACCGTACATCAAATTTCCCAACCGTGATACTTATTGTGCTTCTGGCAAGTAAAACAGAGTAGATAACTTGTGAAATTTAATAGTTGGATTAGGATCTCAAGAAAACTTTAATAGTACGTTTGTTTCTTCCTCTTTTTGTCTCCTTTGGAATGCTTTCATCTTTTAAATGAAGCATCAAAGGCTAGATCTAAGTTGGCTAAAAGAGATATGCATGTTTCATGAACTAAGCATGTGCTATTAGGACCTTCAACAAGACTAGAGATTTGGAGATCAGCTGTCACCAAAAGAAGTAAAAAGAAAAAACTAACACAATGGGGGTTGAAAAGTGAGAAAAATGCAAATTCTTTATGTCCACCGAAACAATGTTTCTCCTCCTTTATATATTATTTACTTGTTATTGATTATCTTTTTGCCAGCATGTCTTGAAAAGATTTATAATGTATCCATCTTCAGGTATGTGGCAAGTGAGCTGACTACAGACATAATCATTATCGTAGGTGATGTGAAATTTTATCTTCATAAGGTACATCAGCTTTTTTTTAATTTTCGAAGTTTATTGTTCTTGTTTATTCATCAATATTTGTTCTGCTACGTCAGATTTATTTATAAAAAGCTTATCTAGTGAAATCATCTTGGTTTATCATAATAACTTAATTCATTATCTTAAACCCAAAGACATCAAGAAAAAAGCATCATAGACACGATCTAGACAGGAGCGGATATTCATAGATATATATATGTGTCTGTGCCTGTGTGTATGTATATGCAACCTGTGATACTGACTCATGAATTTCTGGTTATGCAGTTTCCTCTTCTTTCAAAGAGTGCTCTCTTGCGGAAGCTGGTCACAAATGTAGAGGAGAACAGTAACGTGGTTCAAATTTCCGATATTCCCGGCGGGTCCGCTGCTTTTGAGATATGTGCTAAATTCTGTTATGGAATGACAGTTACTCTCAATGCCTATAATGTTGTGGCAGCCCGATGTGCAGCTGAATATCTAGAAATGAAAGAGATGATCGAGAAAGGAAACCTCATTTACAAGATTGATGTCTTCCTTAGTTCAAGCATATTCCGTAGCTGGAAAGACTCCATAATTGTTCTTCAGACCACAAAGTCACTACTCCCATTCTCCGAAGAATTGAAGTTAGTTGGAAACTGCATTGACTCTATTGCTACAAAAGCATGTGTTGATGTTTCCAAAGTCGACTGGTCTTATACATATAACCGTGAGAAGCTTCCAGAAGAAAATAATAACGATCCGCAATGGAATTGTGCTAGAAATCGTTCAGTCCCACGAGATTGGTGGGTAGAGGATTTATGTGAGCTCGAAATCGATTTATACAAGCGGGTTTTGGTTAATATAAGAAACCGGGAGATACTTTCAAATGAAGTGATAGGAGAAGCCTTGAAAGCTTATGCTTATAGACGACTTCTGGGTTTTAGCAAAGGTGTGATTCAACGTGAAGATGTAAAGCCCCAAGTAACAGCCGAATCGATTGTGGAGCTTTTGCCATTCGAGAAAGGAAGTGTTTCTTGTGGCTTTTTGTTCAAGTTATTGAAAGCAACTATTTATCTAAACTTGGGTGATACGGTTAAGCAAGAGCTGATAAGGAGGATTGGACAACAATTAGAGTCTGCTTCGGTCAATGATCTTTTAATTAGAGGACCGGAAGGGGAAGCAATGATGTATGATGTGAGCACGGTGCTGAAAATAGTACAAGAGTTTCTATTGCAAGATAAGATTGACGGTGGGGTTGAATCATTTGAAGAAGGTGTTGATGAGATTAAGGACATAACAAAGCTCGAGATTTTATCAGAAGCATCTAAGCTTATGGTGGGAAAATTGATAGATGGGTACTTGGCTGAAATTGCAAAGGATCATAACCTGCCTTTGTCAAAGTTTGTTGAACTTGCTGAAATGGTTTCTTCTATCCGTAGGCCTGTTCATGATGGGATTTATCGAGCCATCGACATGTATCTTAAGGTAAGATTTTTTGTGCAAGTTTATATCTCATTTGAAACTGGAGTGAGGATGCTTTGGAGTTTGTACAAACTAGATTTTTGTTGGAGACCTAAGTAAATTGTTTTAGACTGCTGGAATTTGTGTACCAAAACTGAATTTTAGACCCAAACCAGAGTTCCAAATTCTAGTTTCGGTCTAAGATTCCGTCTGGAAGTAAATGCGTTTTTAGGTTCACAGAATCTAACAATGGCTCACATAATTCAAGGAAACAAAAAAGAACTTAGTTAAGGTTAAGATAATACTATAGTTATTCCTAGTTACATGGACTTTTCTATTTCAGCTGTTCGCCCAAATGCAACATTGCGTGCATTTAGTTTAACGTTTCAAGCTGCAACTTGAATAAACTTGAGTATGTGTAAACTATACTTTAGTTACACTGAGATAAATTGAATTATGTAAAATTGAGGTTATGTGGGTCCCAAACTAAGTATTATTCCTTTTTGCATACCAGTTTTGGAACTGGATTTCTGAAACTAGTTTTTTAATATAATATTAGATCTTAATCGATGTACCATGTTTATTAAATTAAATCCAGAGTCTTTGATCCAAAATGCAGTTTGAATAGTTATTGCTGCTACTTCTGAACTTGATGATGTACTGTCATGACATTTTAGGAGCACCCGGGAATAAGCAAGAGCGAGAGAAAGAGGATATGCAAATTGATGGACTGCAAGAAACTCTCTGTAGATGCATGCATGCACGCTGTTCAAAACGAGAGACTCCCACTCCGTGTCGTAGTTCAAGTACTCTTTTTCGAGCAAGTCAGGGCATCCAACAAATCTGGGAGCAGCACTCCGGACCTACCGAAAGCCATCAAGGACCAACTACACAGTGGGTCCCATGGAAGCTCGAGATCGGCCACGACCAACACGGAGGAAGACTGGGATGCTTTTGCCACGGCTGAAGAGCTCAAAGCCCTCAAGGGAGAACTGGCCTCCTTAAGGTTGCAAAATGGTTCAGGAGGAGGGAGTGAGAGGAATGGTGAGGGTAAAAACGGAATTGACAAAGCTGCGATTACTAAGATGAAGGGTTTAGTTAAGTCGAAAAAGATCTTTATGAAGTTGTGGTCGAACAAAGGAGGAGCGCAAGGTGACAATAGTGGTTCGGATTCTTCAGATAGCTTTGGTTCAGGTAATAATCCAGAAGAAGCCAAATCGACGCCTTCAAGAAATAGAAGATATTCAGTGTCTTAAAGAACATAAGATGATGATAATGGTAGGGATATTCATTAGCAGGGGTTAATTTTTTCCTTTTGGATGATTTTGCCTTTGGGGCTTCGTTCCTTTTCTTCAAAATTGTGACTAGAAACTTGAGAACTAATGGGTTAATATAACCTATTTAAGTTATAAAAAATGAGCTGAAATGAAGTACATATAGGTTTCTGAATAATTTTTCTAGTTGAAAATTTGCTGAAGAATGTACATTTTTTGTTACAACGTTGTCACCAAACGCCGTTTGTCAATCTGGACAGACACTCATTTGATACTACTTAAACTGTCACAAAAGAAATTGATTCAAGGTCTACTCTTTGGATAGGAATCCTTTAAACCCTTTGCTTAGAACTAAGGACTCGTTTAGTTACTTATTCAGATTCTTGCACGTAGATGTAATAAAACAGCCTAAACACCAATCGGCCAAAGAAAAAACAAGAAAGAAAATACATGAACAAATTGCTAAGATATAATGAAGAATTTGGGTCAGGGAACTACTCAAATTAACAGTGATCAGAAGAGTGATTTATACATTACATATATTTTTCCTCTGTTCAGGGATAAGATGCATTCCAGTGCTAGTATAGGGGTCATATCCTCTAACCAAAGCTGAAGAACCATCAAAAAGCCGAGGTCGTGGTATGATATGTTAGCAGAATTAATGAGTAGTGGTTGTAGTAGTAGTAGTCAATCAAGATCAGTTCTACACATGGATTGTCAAGCCACTATTGGTCGGAAAACGACACAGTTGAATCACATGCGTTTTCAAGCTGCAGTCCTTCACCTAATTTTGGAAGAGTTTTATTTGTAAGGTTACTTTTGGTAAAATGGGCCCCTTTTTTTTCCTTCCGAACCTCTCAGAAATTACAGTCGGAGGGGGATCTTACCTGCATGGATGCTAAAATGGATAGAAAGTCTGTGCATTGTCCAAGCAAATGCCGTTCATTTGCCATCACCTTCACTAGTTCGGCCACAATGGAGTTCATTTCTTCCACCTATGAATATAGAGAGAGAATCTTATTTTATATTTATTTATACTGAAGAAAATGAAGAAAGAGGCTGGGGGAAGGTATTAGTATTTTACCTTTGACGAAAGAGAGTATATTGAGGATCCCATTGCCTGCATAACATCAACTGCTGATCCAACAGCATCCTTCAGATTTTGAATATCAGCCTGATTAACATAGAAAAAAAGGAATAGTTTTTCCGGTCAGCCTCAAAGAATGTCAAAAGTTTGAACCGAGTTTTTTGGGAAAATTGAAAAGAAACCTAAAAAGAGAAAGGAAATAAATAAATTAAATACCATTGCTTTTCCCACAACCGGAAGACGCAGAGTACTGGCCTTTAAGGCTTCAGTTGCTTCAAGCAAAGAGGTAGAGTGATTGTTGTCCAGAAGTGCCCATTCTTCCAAATACCTCATCTACATTTTCACACAAGAGCAACCAACTTCAACTTTTATGGATAAAACAAGGTAAACAAGAAATGTCCAATCAAATTTACAAAGTAACCCTAGATTCATAATCATCTGATAAAGAATATATCTTGATTCACAATTTCTAGCATCGTATTTTATCAAGGAAATTATGCTGGATCTGCCAAAAATTTTCAAGCCTACCACTGAATCCCATGTGGTTCGTGATGAATTTCAACAGTCAACAAGTGAACCATAAATTTATGCTTAAAATTACTCATTGACTCCTCGCTATATTCATCTCTTTCATCTCCTCTTGCCGCCTATTCTAACGAAGGCAAGATGGGAACTGGAAGAGAAAATTATAGGATTTCAACAAATGGGGAAGAACTTTAGACGCAGCAACCCAGTAGATATGATGTAGCATTGTTTTTCTCCCTGTTGGAGATATATTAGGGTCTCATTGGAATGCTCAATCATAGTTAGAAGTAGGCCTTGAGCACATAAAAGCAGAGATTCAGTATGTGCTGAAAATTTATTGGTTTATTCTAATTTCAATCATTGAAATTGCTTGTAGAAGCCATTTTCAGCATCAAAGAGATCAATACATAACTAGTGGCCATCAGATATCTGTGCTAAACTATCCAGTCTACCTATGTTCTAGCCTCAAAATGAAACATGGGCATGACTCAAGCATTCTGAAGTTCCTTCCACAATGTTTTTAAACAGTTTTTCAAGATCGAATCATACGCAATTTCAGCCAGTGTTTCAAGTCTCACGAGCATGATCATTGCTTATATAAACCAAAAGCAACAATTTTCAGAACCTTACTTGTTCTCTGAGGATAGATGCTAGCTTCAACTTTTGCCTCAGCAATAGAAACTTGATTCTTTTAAGCGTGACAGAATGCCGTAGTTCTGAGATTGCGACCCATGCATTCCACAGATTTTTCTGGAGCATAAAAGAATGGTTCAAGTGGCATATCAATGACCCCCCTCCCATAATACTATGCAAGCAAATAATTTGAGATAGGAAACTAGACACAAAGTTTCCAGACATTAATTATGCAGAAAATCATATAGGAATTTTTGTCATTATTTATATGAAAGAGAATATCCAACCTAAGCTTTTCATAACCTGCTGAATTCACTTTTCAGCCAAATTCAACTATGCATACTGGCTAAGGTTTAAGCAAAAGCGAATTCAAATGTTTAGTTGCAAATTAAAATAAATGCAATTCATGAACACTAGACGATCGATCATGGAATTAAGTGAGAACCAAACAATATAGTCAAAAAGCTCTCTTTCTTGAAAGTAATTTATTTTGGTATTTCGCCTCGTTAATGAGTAAGGATTAACACATGTGGATGTACTATACTTATAGACGACTTCTTCTTAATGGCATAATTGTCCGATTTATTAATCGATAATCCTACCTTTTCCACTTTGCAAATGGGCTATATTCAATTTGATCAATTCACCATTCTGAGCACTGGGCAGAGCCAGAACAAGAGCATGTTCCAGCTTCCAACACCACTTTTTGTTACCGATATATCATTTCCCCCTTTCTTTCCATGTGCAGTCATGCTTTTTATTATACCCTTTTAATTCATTTCACATGATGGCTCATTAACAGAGTAAATTTTTGATGTTATTTGATCTTATTAAGAAATTACATAGGTAATTGAGACAGTCCTTGACCATGATTTTGATCAATTCTTTGTTATAGGCTAGATATAGAAGCATAGCAATAACAGACGTCACAAAGTTCTAATACTAAGATTAAAATTGAAGTTTAGGTGCATTTTTATGAAAACATATCTAGTGGAAGACTGAAACTCCAAAATATATGCATCACTAAGACCACAACTCATTGGACCCATTAACAAAGGCAATTAGCTGTAGAGTGATATGCAAACAGAAAGTTAAGATCCATGCACCATCGACTTACATTTTATAAGCCAATATCTTCATTACAATTATTATTAATATTATTATTATCATGTTATTATATTTTTTTTCCCTCTTATTTTGCCTCTGAGATAGCATTCTAGGAAGATAAACTCTTTCTAACTTTTGTACATAGCCAAGATGATTGACCAAACCCAGAATTGTTTTCTATGAAACCAAATTGCATAGCAAACTTGAACTCCTTGGCTAAATTAGCCAAATTAATTCACAATCCCTATCATTAGTTTATGGTATGTCAACCATTTTCTAGCGTTACTTCATTTTGAGTTAGACTGAATTTACCTAGGCAACCATCTATCTCTACATTCTGACAAAATTGGGTGAAAACAGAATCACCTCAAACATTTAACTATCACTTAAAGCACCAATAAAACACACCTTGATTCCTCTAACAAACCATTTAATCGATCCACATAACATTAAACAAACTACAACCAATGCAACAAATCAATCCATAAAAATGACTAACAAAAAAAGTCAGTGAAATTACAAAACAGCCCTTACCTCAGCATTGAGTCTTTGCACCATGAAGGTAGCATCTGACCTGGCATTTACAAACCGCCACTGCAAATACCGGTTATGCAGAAGCCTCAACATGTGTGCATCAATAATTCGATCTTCCCCAACTTTTCCTCTTCTAATATCAACTGCAAAACTCAAAATAGAAGGCGTACTACTACTACTATTCGTACCATAATTACCGAGTAATGACCCATTACCCGAAACTCTCACACGAGAAGGGCTCGCCGCCCCTCTAGATGGAGATGAAGAACTCCAAAGCTTACTAGGTGAAGTGGGCCTAGTGGCGGCCCGATTAGGAGAAGCCATAGTTCTAGGAGATGATAATGGGCTATCAGTTGAAAGCCTTTTGGATTGAATGAACTTTGATTGTGCGGATACTCTTGACCCGGGGCTGGTCGATAAAGGGGATCCCGGATCTTGTAACCGCCTCATTCGGCTGTTGGTTTCTTGCCAAAACCTCGCCGAAACATTAATTCCTCGAGGTTGTTTGCTTCGATTATTTAGGGAAATGCCACCACAATCTTTTAGGCCGGAATTGCTTCCGGATGAAACACTGTCTGTATCAGAAGCAGTAAGATCAGAAGAATTGACATCTGGGTTGTTTCCTAAATCCGAGCTTGATCTCTCATCAATTACCATTCCAGATCCGATTATCCCACGTAGCTTGTTTCTATCAACAATACTACAATCTAAACTCCTTGATAATGTGTTCAAACTGGAATTTACTTGCCGGGTTCTTGCTGGCCAACGATGCTGATCAATCGGCTTGGAATTCTCCACCTGATCTCCACCACCACCGCCTCTCACCGGAGTGGACCTCCGGCGCTCCGGTGTGGCCTTTCTTCCATTGCTTAAACCTGGGGTAGAAGCTTCTTTAGTCTTACTAATCGGAAGGGAGAAAGATTCCCCTTGGAAAGAAACCGACAAACTTCTAGTTGAAGTGATTAAGAGCTTTGTAGCGGTTGAAATCTCTACGGCATTGCCTTGTTTAGATTCCGGGACCGGAGTTATAGGCCGGTGAGTAGTGCTTGTTCTCCGTCGGTCAACAGATTGTGACCGTTTGGGTCCAGTAGAAGGAAATGGGGTAGATGGGCATGTGGCATTCGTGGAGCGAGAGAGTAAGGGAGATGGGCATCGTCGTGAAGAGGAAGAAGACGACGTCGTTGTGGTGGTGGTGGTGGTAGTGGTTGTGGAAGTAGAAGTAGAAGTTGAAGTTGAAGGAGATGGAGACATGTACCTTGAAGAAACCTGTCGCCCTCTCCTGGTTTGTTGCTTCTTGAGGAGAAGGCCATTGTCCTTCTCTGAAGGTAGAAGAGGAGGTCTCGATGGGTTTTGAAGAAGAAGATGGGTCGCACCAGCCGGTTCTTCGTCGTCGGTGGTTTTGTTGAGGTTTGAGTTTTGCTGTTGATTGGTCGAAGCTGCTCCTGAAATAGCAGCCACCATTGTAGGGTGAGCTTCGGAAAAATTATCGTTTCCCCTCACATTGGGGTTCTGTAAGCAAGGAAAAGAGATTCGAGAAATTTCAGGGAGAAAGAAGACGATTCCGAAAATGGGTTTATGCACGATTCAACATATGTGAGAGAGAGAGAGAAAGAGAGAGTAAGAAAAACAGAGTGCTTCCGATCAATCTATTGTATAAACTATCTTCTTGGGTTAAAAATCGAGAGAGCAGAGAACTGGGTTTGGGCGAGAGGAACGAGATTTGAGAGTCGGGGGTCGTATTCTGATGAGAGAGAGTTGCAGGGTGCAGCAAGCTTTTTGGATTTTGGGTTTATGGGAGTTTCAATGGAAATTTAAGCGAGTTAAATTTAATTTAGTTCTTAAATACATCTTGAGATTTTATTTTTATTATTCTTCTTTAATAATCGGCAACTCCTACACCTATTTTTTTTTGGCTATATTTAGATATCGAGAAAATATTCAATCTAATTTATAATCATATCTTTAATCTTAATTGATTAATATTATCAAATATATTAATATAATATATATATATATATGATATATAATTAAATAAATATTAAATTTTATCATAATTATAAATTTTAATTTTATATAATAAAGTTTGATATATCATGAAATTATATATTATTTATATATAATAATACCTCTATATACATTATTAGGTCATGAATGTTCAACAATTTCAAAGTTTGTTCTGAGTTTTTGGTCACTAGTATTAAAAGGGTTTATAGAGAAAGGGTTTGATTAAGAAAGACAAAGATAGACTAATTAACCTGAATAGGAACAGTAGAATTATTAATTAATTAATTAATTTCCTGATTAATTATTAATAATTATTAATTAAAAGAGATGACACATCTCTTTCTATCTTAATCCCTTGATTTACAAGCATTTTTCAAACTCTTTTTAGCACAGACACACCCCCATTCCTTTCTTTTCTTCTTCCTCCCTGTCACATTCTCATCTATTTACAAATCAACAACCAAAATTGCCATAGAACTCTCTAGTTTCTTTTTTTTCTTTTTTTTTTTTCAATCAATAATTATCGAGGGGTTGGTTCTAGTGATAGTAAGAGGTGATTTCTGGAGTAAATATAGATTTAAATTTTAATAATATTATTGATTTATTCAGTGAAAAATTTATACCTTATCATTGACAGTATGTGGAGAGTTTCTCAATATTCCCAAAAAAAAAACCCTCAAATTGAAACAAATAACTTAGATCATGAATTTCGACCAATCGAAGAAGCCAATCCAATCCATCCTTTGGGTTGTTCACTTCAGTATTTTGTAAGTTCATTTTCATAGTCATAAAAATGCATGCCTTAATATGTTATGCGTGTGATGTATACTCAACATCTAAAGTAGAATAATTGGTTTTGAAGTAACTGAGACCACTTAATAATTTTTTTTTTTTTTTAAGTATACAAATCCTTTGATTTTGCTCGAAAACAACTGTGGCCAAAAAAAAAAAAAAATTGAAGGACTTAACGTAGCGTCTAGGTTGCCTATTGTTTTTCTAACTTTTCTTATTTATCTTTCTTGCAGTTTTTCTAGGGATCTTCTAACCAAGACTCGAAAATGAGAATCACATGTCTCCAGTTAGATTTTCATAAGGTTTATTACAAGATTTTGTATTACCGTTTAAGCTATCACTTATATCTCCCTAAAGCATAATAACCCCTAACACAATTGCGGAAATTCAATCTACAGCCAAAACCTTGATATGAATCACCGGACACAAAAACAACAATATGCCCAATAAGCAAATAGCGTAAAAGATGATTAAGATCAGCTCCCAAATGGGAAGTGTCATAATTGCTCTTTTTAGTTCAGTAACAAATTCAAAATCTCGACATAAACTTAAACTCATAAGAAAAATATAAAAATGCTTCTTCCAATTCCCAGAACTAGACTTGTTTGAATGAGAGAATCGAAATCTTCCTAATTCACTAAACAGCTAAAGTCTCTTCTTCTCATGAGAGAGATGGGGTTGATCCATTACCGGTACTGGAAGAATACAAAAGGCATTGTTTTAGAATCAGCTATGCCCAAGCACATTACAATAGTCAAGCATAATAATAATTTACGAAAGTAGGAGAAGTGGTGTAGTTATTCAAACATTTACCTTGATGAATCCGATTTCCTTGGCATTGCTGCGGAAGCATTGTCTGCAGCACATAAGACCATACTTCCTGATCAATCCATGGGGATTCCCGCACACCCGGCTGCAAAATTAAAATGAAGGATTAAAATTTCAATTAGCCTGAGAATTATGAATACTAATCATATTATGAATACTAATCATATTATGAATACTAATCATATTAATAGATAATTCATATTATGCCTGAGATTTTGATTAGAATCTCATCTTTTTCACGGATACAAAAAGCACAAATTCACAACACAAGGCTTCAAGTACGTAACTCATATATTAGCACTTTAGCAGATGCATAACAATATAAACATTTCCACAATTTCAAAAAATAAAAGAAATATATATATATATATATATTTCCAGAAAATAGAAAATCTTATACATTGCACATTCAAATAAATAAGATAAAATCAAGTCTATAGGCGAAAATTTCTACCATCATCAAAGATATTGAAGATAACTAAACTTTCAACAATCATCATTGATCTAAAAGAAATAACAGAGGCAGCAGAAAGTTCTACCTGCTAGTATGAATTTTACAGAAGATGAAATCGAAATTAGTTCAAACAACGAAAGAGTATTCCGATCACAGAATAATAAAACTATTTTAACCTCCTTTGAATTCTAGCTTTTTTCTCCAGGGAACCAAACGTAGAGAGAGACAGAGAGATAATATCATACCAGGTGCGAGAACCAGGGCCATAGTTCTTAGGGTGAGCGTTCCAGATGTTAGAATGTCCCATGATTTTGCAGCTTCAAAGCTTCAGAAAACTCAAGTATGCGCAGAGGTGATTTCGCAGATGAAAGGAGTAATAGGGACTTGTCGATAGTAGAAACAAGGCGTCGAAACCCTAGTTCTAATCCGAAACTAAAGTCGGTTCTAAATTGCGATTTGACAGAACTACCCTTTGGATCCAAATATTTTTCTCAAATATTCCGTTAGGAACATTAGATGACGGGAGGTTTTAAAACGGGTCTTTTACCCGTTTTAAACGGATTTATAGCCCCTCTTGCAAATATTTCTAAAACACAGAAAGAAGAAACCCTTCTTCCTCGATAGCGAAGTCCAAAATCCCTTCTTCTTGGAAACGAGGCAAAATAATTTTGAATGGCTAACGATGGCACTTCCTCTTCTAATCCACAAGTATTGTTGAAAACCCACCATCTCTACCTCCATCTCCTTTTTTGTCTACCCAGAAACCAACCGGATTATCGATTATTTTCTTCTTTCAGTCTGTTCCAATTCTTTATTCTTATATATGGGTATTGAATCTTCAGCTGAACTCTATCAAAGAGGAAGATGATGACGACTTTCTTTCCGGCGGCGAATCTGGTTGGGTTGAAGCTCGTACTTCCTGCGATCATTTGGCTTCTCTCTCTTCGGATCTCTCTCATATTCCTCCTCACAACACAACCTGTAACATGTAAGTTTCTTCTTCCTCCCCCCACTCCTCTGCTCTGTAAGCTGTTCTATTTGTTTATACCATGCTTGTTTTCTCTCCATTTTGTGCTCATAAATGAATGAAAAGATAATGATACTTTTAAAAGTATTCTGCCTGTGATAAAGCTTATTAGCTGTTTCTCATATCTTCTGTTTTGTCTGAAAGAGTATATATCTTTTGAGGATATAATGCTTTTTTTGAACTTCACATTCTAAAATAAATCAATGGATTGCCTTTTCTAAAATAGTTACAAGGGGATGGAAATTCTTTTGTTAATGAAGGATTAACAAATTGCAAGAAGAAATCAATGATAGACGTCCATGTGGAGTCCAATGAGGATCAGATGAACCGAAACCACCACATTGATACTTTTTTCTCTGGCCAACCCAGTCAAGATCCTAGTGGTTATGTATATCTGAATGTACTAGTAAGTAGTGCTAGATATCTCCTATGCCAAGAATTGGCTTTTGATTGTCACAATCCATGTGATGATTCAAAAAATAATGGAGTCCTTTTTGTGATGGTAAACTTAGTTGCCAGTATCAACGAGGGTGTCAGTAGGGCTTTATTGAAATATGTTCCGGCAAACATCTAGTTATTAGAACCCAAAATTGAAGAAGATATTGTGAAAGCTATAGCAACTGAGACAACAAAGGCTGTCATTAAAGATGTTGGAGATGAATTGTTTTCTCTTATTGTTGATGTAGCCAGTGATATGCACAGTGAAGAACTATTAATTGCTGTCTTACGCTATGTTGACAAAAAAGGATGTGCAGTGGAGCATTTTCCTGGTATCACACATCTCACTACTATAACAGCATTAGCATTTAAGGTGTCTATTGAGGTTCTTTTGGCCAAATGTGGGCTTAGCATATCAAGATTACGAGGTCAAGGTTATAATGACGCTAGCTACAGATTCCATGATAAGTTCAGTGAACTCAAAAGTTTGATTATGAAGGAGAATGAATGTGCATTCTATGTTCATTGTTTCACTTCTCCACTTCAGTTCGAGAGTTGCTTTTATTGCAAATGATGTCACTGGCACTTTTGTTTAACGTTTTACTCACTCAAGAATATGTCAAATATTCTTGAAGAATCGACCGAATCTCAAGATATTCTTTGAGAAAAGCAGTTTTAAAAACTCAGAGGGACTCAAAATCATGATTTTGCAATGTTGGAGGGAGAATGTAAATTGAAATGAGAAGTTGTCAATAGTTGGGATTTACATTGTAGTACACTTTCAAGTTTGATTCTCATGTTCTCTTCGATAATTGACGTGCTTGAGGCTATTGCAGATAACCATTCTAAGCGAAATTACAAAGCAGATTGATTACTAGATGAGATACTACATTTTGAGTTTGCATTCCCATTGCATTTAATGAAACAGATTTGGGAAATCACTGATGACTTGTCTAAGCATTACAGAAGAAAGGTCAAGAAAAATTAGAATCCCTGACTCTTGTTAGTCTAACTAGGCATCATTTACAGTCATTAAAAGATGATGGATGGAATTCGTTACTCAATGAAGTTTCATTGTTTTGTAAAAAGTATGAGATAGCCATCCCTAACATGGAAGATGTTTATGTGCCCAGAATTTGAGTGCGACTGAATGTAAATGTTCAAGGAATCACAAACTTGCTACACTACCATGAAGTTAATATGCTTAATGAGTATGAGTGTTTTGAGAAGGGGAATATAGAGTTGCTTTTGTGTTTAGCATGTCTTGACCCAAGCAATTCTTTCTCAGCATTTGATAAGGGGAAATTGATTAAGTTCGATCATCCGTCAGAGTTTTCCCATGATGAAATCATGGCCCTTGAAAATCAGCTTGACACCTTCATAAAAGACATGCGCTCTAGTGCTACATTTTCTGATGTGGTAGGAATTAGCGGACTTGCTCAAAAGTTGGTTGAGACAAAGAACTATGCTGTCTATCCATTAGTATATTTACTTGTGAAACTGGCGTTGATCTTACCAGTTGCAACTGCATAAGTTGAAAGAGTATCTTCTTCAATCAACACCTCAAGTCAACATTGCATCATAGGAAAGCAGATTACTGGTTAAAATATTGCATGATGATATATATTGAAAGAGATTTGTTTAATGCCATTGAAAATGAGACTATTATCAAACAGTTGATTGATATGAAATCCCAATCCTGTGGAGAAGTATCGTAAAGGAAGTTGTTTTTCATTTAGGAAACTGATGTTTAAGACATGTTTTATGTTTATCTACATTTTCTAGCTCTTTTGTCTTTTAGATGAACATGTTGGCTTTCTTTTTTGTATGAATTATCTGTTGCTAATCACAAAGATCTGTTCTTGTTTTTGTCATATTATTGTGTTTTAAAATGTGAGTCTGTCTGCTTAAACTGTTTGATTATTGGGCATGTTTTCTCCTCTTTTTTTCAGATGCGAAAATCCCAGTGAGAATTGGTAATGTTTGTGCGGTGAGAATGTGTTCTGTAGCCGTTTTGTGAACAAGCATATGCTCCAACATTATCGAACTACTAATCATTGTCTTGCACTCAGTTACAGGTAGATTATGCGTTGTTTTTGTTCATAAAGTGGTTTTCTTCAATTTCAGTTCCTCTTAAATTATCACCTCTCGCTCTGTCTGTTTTGAGAGCAGTGATTTGTCGGTATGGTGTTTCTCATGCGATGCTTAATTAGATGCTCAAGTGATTCCGCAACTACAGCCTTTCTATGAAACTGCCTATATTTTGAAATTTGGTGAGGCCCCACCTTTGCGCTCGGTTTGATCCGCAACTACAATAATATTGCACTCGTTATGGTTGTTTCTGTGTTTTTTTTCCCTAGATCTAAAACTTAAATTTGGCTTTTTAGTGAAAAAGAAAAAATAAAGAACAAAGTTTTTATCAAGATGAGGTATTCTAGATTGGTTTGTGTCTTTCACTTGCGCCATCACCTTGATCATACAATTTGCATAATCAGGCAATTGATTTGCGTACTCTAAAGTGTAAACTGTGTTTAAGTAGTTCCAAAGCACGTTAGTCTAAACTGCGTTTTCTAATCAAAACTGAGATTTTAAACAAAACATGAAAATTTACTTGTGATGACATCATCTTCATTGGCAAAGAAAATAAGTGAAGGAACTAAAAACGAACTAACGGGCCTTGGACAAAAATCTTTCGGAAGACTCGTGTGATGGCTTTTAACATGAAAATGTTCGAAAAGCCCACCAAAAAATTGAAGCCCTTTTTAATCGCTCGCGCCTCGGGTCTCTGTTTTGTTCTTCTCCCCTGTATATAAGTAACTCACTGACAAAATTTGGGCGCAAATCGAAAGTTAGCACTTAGCAGCAAAATCAAGCGCGATCGATTAATCTGTACAAAAATCCGAATGGGCAACAAATCCACCGTGCCCACTTCAAAAGCTCGAAGCAGAATTTATCTTCACCGTTCCAATTAGGTAAGTAATTTCGTTCTTGAATGTTGACCCCTTTTCTGGAAAATTTCTCGATCGCATTGGTGTTTGTCATAAGGGTTTCTAGCTGACTTCCATTTGGGATTCTCTTCTTCTTCTTATTTTGTTAAACTGCTATCTTCTGATTTTAAGTATTGAAATTCTTTTGTAATTGTTTGGTTGAATTCAGTTTTTCGCTGTTTTGTTATGCAGGTAGGGTTTTAGGGTTTCTGATTGGAGATCTTTATGCTATTTAGGTCTTCATGAAAATTTAGTTTTGGGAAATTTTCTGAGTAAATTGGGCACATAAGAGAAAATGCTACCTAATAAAAAAAGTACCCGGATAGACTCTATAGAGTTAAAAGCTCAAATTTTCCGAAAACTAGGGAATCAGAGAGCTATAAAATACTTCAATCAGCTCCAAAAATTATTTAGGTTGGACATAACCAAATCCGAATTTGATAAATCTTGCAGTCAGATTATAGGCCGAGAAAACATCCCTCTTCACAACCGCCTTATCCGATCACTTCTCAAGAATGTTTTCCTTGCTAAAGTCCCACCCCCTTTCAACAGCATAAGAAAAATGGGTGGTAGTCTTAGTGTTAAAGTCACAAATGGATATCAAAGAAATCCTCTTCAATACCTTTATGGCGATGCTTTCCCTCCTCCCCTCCGTAAATGTAGATCTCCCATCAATAGGGACCGTAAGTTCCTTGACCGGCATAGTCCTCTAGTCCCACTTGGAAAGCCCATGGGCCTGCAAGACGAACTGAATTGCATTCTCTTGGAAGTCAACCCCCGGTTGAAGTTTTATCAGTGGAAGAAGGAGAAGAGGTCGAACAAATGGCAGGAAGTCCTGGGGTTCAGAGTAGAAGCCCGGTTACAGCCCCAATTGGTGTATCATTGAATTTCGCTGGGGCCTGCAAAGGGCATGGTTGTTATGATCAGAAAGTGTGTCGGAAAGGTGGTGAGTTGCCCGATACAAGATCATTAAAGGCCCATTTGGAGAGAAAGCTGGAGATGGAGGGTGTCAATATGTCCATTGATTGTGCTGATTTGCTGAATAATGCTTTGGATGCTTATATGAAGAGGTTGATCGAGCCCTGTTTGAATTTCTCCGGGTCAAAAATGGCGAGAGCAGAATGGTTGAATTTTGTATCCATGTTCGATTTTTGGACTGGGGTTGAATTGAAACCGGATATACTTGGAAAGGATTCGACTACGCAGCGTGAGAAAATCAGTTTACTTGCATCCAAATAATGAGCAAGTTATCAGATAATTAGATTTTAGTCTGTTTGACAATTTAGCATTTTTGGACCGGAATGGTTGATTACTTGTTTTAATAGTCTTTTAGCTTTTAGTCTTTTTTCAAATTTTTTACATTGATCAATCATAGGGAATGGGTTTGGGGATTCAATGGATTCTCTAGATCAATTTGATTTTAGGTTTGGACTATTAATTAATACTAAATAGATCATTGTTCTATAAATTGTTATTGTTCGTAATACATTTCAGAATGAACTTCACTTATACTGTTGCTTACTGCTTATTAATAGGATACTTTCCTATTATGTATCATGCGATGGCAACCTTAATTCTAACATTTTATGTAGTATCTGATTGCATGGGATGATGAAAATAGAATTAGGCTGCGTATATACAAGGCAAACTGATGTCGCTCGCCTCATGTACTCTTCATTGGTCATTTGCTTCTTCTTCTAAACACAATCATTCCCTATAGAACAACAGGGGGCTAAATTGAACTATAATAATTTGTTAAAAGAGAGAAACATATATACAGCTTATTACAATACACCCGAATAGATTTAACATAGAAATGTTCCAAAATATATAATCTGTCTTCACTTTCAATATAATAAACTTTACAGGAACTGAAGACATTTGTGAAGCAACACAAAGCGTTCCTACAGAATGTCATACAATTATCACTAAAAAAAAAAGAGAAGGGGGGGGGGGGGGGGGGAAGGGGGCTCAAGAGTAAAAAAGAACCTATCAACTTTCTTTTTTAATCTAAATTCACAATCCATATTTCTAATAAATTCTACTTCCCCAATGGCTTTTCCGATCATATCCTTCTCGTTAAGTCAATCAGCTAGAGAAGCCGGTGCACCTGCTTTTTCTAGGCTTGCCATGTATGTCATATATATTGTCCACAGATATGAAAATGAATTGCTGACTAATGGCTGTCAAGCATTAAGAAGGAAAAAAAAAAGAAGAGAGAAATTGAGAGTTAAAACCTAAGTTGTCTCAACAATGAAGCATTTTTCTATGCAAAAGTTATATAGAACTGATGAGTCAGGTGTTGGTGGGGCCCACCGGAGGGTTCTCACGAAAGCCTCCCATTGATTGTATATAATATAAGTTCATATTCAAAACAGAATTGGGTAGCTAAATTTTCATGGAGACGAGAGAAAGAAAAATGGGCGGTGAAGTAAATGAAGGAAAAACTTGGACAAACCTGCAATTGAACAGGGATGAATCTGAATGTGACAAAATCACATACTGGCCAGTAAATTACTCCGCTCAACATTGTCGGGAGCAAGTCTCTTTTCAATCTGGCGAGGATTTCAGAACCATTTTCTCCTGAGCATAGAATTCATAGGAACGTTTCAACACATGGTGAATTTCAACAAATATGATATGGGAGCTAATATACAATCTGATGAAACTTATCTATTCTATTTCGGTATAGAACCTCCAAAATGTTACATATGTCAATCAAATTAGAAAAGAGGAATAAGAAGAGTGAGAAGAAAAAGATGATGAAAATCATGCAATCACTTGTTTGTTACTCGGTTTGTCGGGCAACTGTTGATGAATCAATTGTTTCAACACTTCTATTAAAATGAAATTTTGGGAGTTAATGGGGGTCTTTTGGTATTCAACATTATTTTGAAGGAAAATGCACAGTCGCTACATAGTTTAGGGATATTCAATGTAGTAAACCCTCGATTTTAAACATGATTATTTGGCCACAATTCAGCGTTTCTTTGTTCAAACCTACTTAATCAACTAGAAGAAGTGGAAATGGAATGATGAAATAACTAATAAACAACTCCAATCAAAGAATTAAAGTCTAGCACACGGAAACTTATACGGATATTGGTGAAATAAAAAATATGCATATACCTTGTAGGGAAGCATTCGTGGAAAAGAAAACAACTGTCATGAAAGGTCCGTAAAGGGTCTGGCCCAATACCATTTTCTTCAATGTAGAAAATAGATCCCTCTTTGGAAAGTGTTTTGACATCAAGTTGAACCAAAAATGAAGGGAAGGTCCTAGTATAAGCATCCCATACCCAGCCATCCTCAAGGTTCTCACAAAATCATAAGGCTCGGAAGATGGTCGTACCATTGTCTGGAGAGAATTTAATGCCTACATAAGGTCCGATAATCTTCAAGGCACTAACATAATATACTAGCGATTTCGGCATAGAAACAAAAAATGAAAACTTATATCCGAAATTATGGATGGAGAGATTAGCTTGCCTGTTAATACAACTCTTTACTAAGAAAAATGAGAACAAAGATTTTTCAAATAAAATCAAGCTGATAGATCCCACTCCTCAATGAAAGTACAGAGAAAACTTACAAGACTTATTAATATTTCTAATGGACAACGGACAAAAGGGTCTATTCATAACTAGATCTTGATTGATGTAAAGATGAAGAAGGGGAAATAAAAAAATTATCAAGTTCACAGGGCTAATGATATTAGAAAACTAAGATAAAATGAACAACTACTCCTAAATAGGATTGCAAAAAATGATCAAACGACAGGGTTTGGATTTAGGTAGTCCTTTAGGCTCAGTAATTTCCTTACTAGGAACAACTAGTCAGAAAAGAAATAGATAAAAACTTTAGTGATTCAAAATGTTATCTAGACCTTGAGTAATTGCAAATGCATCATATAATTCCCATTGTATCAGAATGTTTGAAAGAAAATGTAGCTAGTACCAACCTGGAAAACTGGGGGAAAGAGAAGGATTTTAAAATTGAACTATCAAAATCTCAAATTCATAACTGGCCTGTTGTTAACATTCTACTCTTTCTTACTCTTTTAGGAGAAAAAGATAACCACTTGAAAACTTCTTTAACCTTTAACTACTACTTAAACTGTCACCTGGAAAAGAATGCAGAAGCAAAGTCCCTCTAACTCCTATTTTCTGGGCAACCAAACAGTCTCACAAAAAAAGAAGAAAAATAAACAAATACCAAGAAAAATAAATCTTCAGTAAGTTGATATTTCTACCTGAGAAGATAAATCAGCGGCGGTGTAAACAGCGGCAGAAGTGATACTTTTCGTGAGAACAGGGCGGCATTTAACCATCCCCAAATACCATCCAACAAATCCAACCTTTAAAACCGGCGAAGCCGAAACCTCACACTCCTTATTTTTCGCGAGAAAATTCGAGCCGCGAAAGTAAGGTCTACTAGATTGCGCCCGGTTTCTTCTAACCAGAGCGTCGACTCTTCTGATCATCGTTGGATCCTTGAATTCTTCAGTGATCGAACCAAAATGTAGCAAACGGGAGACGCTGAAGTTTCTCCGAACCGAACCGTTCATGTCTGGATTTCTAGGTTTTCTGTGATTTCTTCACCCTTTAGACTGTAGATGCGAGCGTCAGGGTTTTTGGGAAGAAGAAGAAGAAGGAAGAAGGGTTTTGGTTTATGCAAGAAGAAAAGTAAAAGAAAATAGAAATAAAAATAATATTTTGTTCGGTTAAGACTTAAGAGGAGGAGTAGGCGTGGGAGAGGGCGAGTAGGAAAAGTTTGACTTTGAAAGAGAACGCGCGTCCCGTATAATTCGTCCACGTCACTAAAATGCTGAGCTGTCTAAAAAGTATTTGGACAGCTTTCCCGGAAGTTAGGTGAACCATAACTACCAAACACGTGTCCAGAAATCGATTAGGTTTTCGACACGTGTTTCATGACTATAAAGGTTGTTTTTTCACTGTTCTTTTCCTCTTGTGTTGTTTGTATGCATTTAAATAAATTTAAATATTTTGGTTTTGAAAATAAATGAAACTAGAAAATGTTGGCTGCATAACCAAATATGCCGACCTCGACTATTTGAGTTTACCTGGAAGCTTTCCTTGTGACAAGTTCAGTTCTAAGATTGCGGATAAAACCAACCCCCTAAGAAATATAACCTACACTCCATCGAACCAGTCTAATACATACCCATCTAAATGAAGTGAAGCAATTATTAGTCATTAAGATTTGGAGTGTTATAATCCTATAAGAATTGTTGTTCTACCTATGCATCGAGCGTTTGTAATCATACTGCCAGATCTTTCATGGAACCATCCATAGATTCGATGAGTGTGATTTACCTCTGAATTTGACGAGCCTGTTGATTCTTAGAGTGAATTGATTTTTAAGATCGCATCCTTCATTCGAGCTTGTCTAGTTTCATCCGCCATTAAAGTTCAGCGAGAGTACCACTGATACAGAGTGGATTTAGCCAATTCGAGAAGGCTTGTCTCCTGCAAGAAAGTGAAAAAACAGAGAGAAGAAAAACTAAGGAGAGAGAAGTGGTTAAAACTTTCTTTGGTTCATTTCAATGGCATTTACAAGTATTTATTTAACTCAGTGAGCTCGCCCAATCAGTTTGCATACAACTGAGTAGGTTACATCTTCTTTCGTTCGTTACTTCTTCTAACGGCTATATATCTAACGACATGGCGTCTCCCTCCTTTTAATGCAGACGACACGTAGTCCACAAGCCTAGCAGGGGCACTAGTAAGCCTTTCGGGCCTTGCTTCCATTTCATGATCTATAGTTGTATCATTCATTTCCCCCCTCTTCCACAACAACCTTGGCCTCAAGGTTGAAGATTGGATATAAAAGTTTGAATGAGCTTAAATTTTCCCATGATGTTTCCTCTTAAGGAAGGCCAGACCATTGTACCAAAATCTGCTTGGACCAAGTGCAATAGTCCTTGGCAGTTGACAGAACGACTGCTTATAACTGCCAGTGGAGTAATAAGGGAGTTGTTCTCCAATGAAGTAGGAGGTAATGTAAGAGCAGGTTCATTCTCTGGATTAGGACATGGCTTAAAGAGAGAGAGATGGAAAACTGGGTGGATCCGAGAAGTGTTAGAAAGAGCCAATTTATAAGCAACTGATCCAATCTTCTGAATGATTTGAAATGGCCATAAGACTTTCTACTGAGTTTGGAATGTTGAGATTCTGTCACAGAAATTTGCTTGTGGGGATGAAGCTTGACATAACACCAATCCTCCACCTTGAAATGACAATCCACACCATGTCTGTAAATTACGAAAGGCGTTATATGGTCTCAAGCAAGCTCCTAGAGCGTGGTACAATGAACTTCGCCAGTTTCTACTTGCATCTCACTTCTCGAACTCAGTTGCCGACACCTCTTTGTTCTTTCTCAATAACAAAGATATAACTTCATGTTACTTGTTTACGTTGACGACATCATCATCACAGGTAACAATGCAGCATCAGTCCAGGACTTCATCTCAGTTCTTGCTCATAGCTTCTCGCTCAAAGACCTAGGCACTCTTCAATACTTCCTAGGTGTTGAAGTTGTTCCTTGCCCTCAAGGCCTTCTCCTCTCACAGCAAAGATACATTGCCGACTTGTTGGCTCGAACAAAGATGACTGATGCTCGACCAGTTGCAACTCCGCTGGCCACCTCTCCCATCCTCACTCTTCACTCTGGGACGACACTTATTGACCCAACCGAATTTCGGGTTGTCGTTGGCAGTCTACAGTATCTCTTACTTACTCGTCCCGACATTGCATATGTAGTAAACAAACTATCTCAATACATGCATCGTCCAACTACCGAACACTGGAATGCTGCCAAACGACTTCTTCGATATTTGTCCGGCACTATTGATCATGGCATCATGTTACATCACCAGTCATCTCTTGCCCTACACGCTTACTCAGACGCCGACTGGGCTAGTAACAAAGACGACTTCACCTCCACTAGTGCCTATATTGTTTACCTAGGGCGAAACTCGATATCATGGAGTTCGAAGAAGCAACGAACAGTATCTCGCTCCTCAACTGAAGCCGAGTACCGATCTGTTGCTGCAACAGCTGCCGAGGTGAGATGGATAACCTCTCTTCTTAGTGAGGTTGGTTTCACATCCTCACAACAGCCGGTAATCTACTGTGATAATGTGGGCGCAACAACCTCTGCTCCAATCCGATCTTCCACTCTTGCATGAAACATGTGGCTCTCGACTTTCATTTCATTCGTGAACAAGTTCAAGACGGCATCTTACGAGTCACTCATGTCTCTTCGACGGATCAACTAGCCGATGCCCTCACCAAACCACTACCCCGCACGCATTTTCATGACTTGCTCAACAAGATTGGTCTCTCCTCAAGGAACTTTCACTTGCGGGGGCATAATAGAGAATTTAATTAATGTATTTAATTATAATTATCTCACTCTTCTAGAATAAGATATTCTAGTCAAATATTTCCTATGTTGACCGATTCTTACTATTTCCTTAATTATCAGCTTGTATTCATTCGGTTGTAATAAATTGATTCTCTCTTGTAAACCTATTTATATCTCCTGACATCAATGAAAAGTTTATGCCATTATTAATTAATTTCCATGATTCTATACTTATCTGCATTCTTCATCTTCATTCTGGTTTGAGCCTTCTGGATGTAGGTTTGTAAGTAGACAATAACGAGTCTCTAGAAGAGAGCCAAGAGTCAACAACTTCCACTGAGAAGAAACAGCAACATAAAATGGTATGGTAGGGGGTTTCTTGCCAAACACTGCTTCATAGGGAGACATCTTAATTGTGGAATGCAAGGATGGATTGTAACAAAGTTCAGCCCATAACAAGTACTTGAACCATTTCTCATTTGATAAAAAACAAATGACCTTATGTATTGTTCTAAGCATCTGTTTAAGACTTCAGTCTGGCCATCAATCTGTATGTGATAGACTGTTGACATAAGTAATGAAGTGCCACTCAATCTGAATAATTCCTTCCAAAATATACTAAGAAAAATGGGATCCCTATCAGTCACCACTCTCTTGGGAAATCCGTGATGTTTAACCACTATACCAGCAAACAAATTAGCCACTGCAGTAGCTGCGAATCCAGTCTTTAAAGCCCTAAAATGCCCATATTTTGACAAACGATCAACTACAACTAAGATGACGGTGTAACCATTTGAAGCAGGCAATCCATCTATGAAGTCAAGTGATATGTCTTCCCAGATGCTGGTAGGAATTGGCAAGGGTCGTAAAAGACCTGTAGGAGAAGCATTGCTATGCTTTGTTTTCTTATAGACGGTACAATTAGCAACAAAGTCCCTAACATCTTTATTCGCCAACTACTAAAATTAATGTTGGTGATCTCCCAGAGAGCCTGTTTGTATTAATTTTCTCAGTTTACCAAATTGATCCTCCTATTCTGAAGGTCCAACCCTTTGTTCGACAGCCTGCAAAAACTCAATCCAAACTGTTATCAGATTATTTTTATTCATCCAATCGAAACAATCTAATGCATCGCCATCTAAATGAAAGGAAGTGATTGTTAGTCGTTGAGGTTCTGGAGTGTTGTAGTAGTCAAAATAGCATTGGATCCTTGAAATCCAAGCCCCTGAATTATCTCCTAAGAATCGAGGCACGTCTAACCTCATTGTTTTGTGAATTAGTTGAGGTCCTTGTAAACCTGCAATATTCTCCTGGAATTGCCGATCTGGATTAGGAATGAAATACGCGCGACTCAATTGTTGTTCTACCTACTACCAAATCTTCCATGGAACCATCCATAGATTCGATGAGTGTGCTTTGCCTCTCAATTTGACGAGCACGTGATTCTTGGATTGAATTGATTTTTAAGATTACATCCTCCATTCGAGCTTGTCTAGTTCCGTCCGCCATTAAAGTTCAGCGAGAGCACCACTGATACAGATTGGATTCAGCCAATTTCAGAAGGATTGTCTCTCCTGCAAGAAAGTGAAAAAACAAAGAGAAGAAAAACTAGGGAGAGAGAAGAGATAAGAGAGAGGTGGTTAAAACTTTCATTGATTCATTTCAACGGCATTTACAAGTAATTATTTAGCTCAATGACCTCGCCCAATCAAGTAGCGTACAACTGAATCGGGTACAACTTCTTTCGTTCGTTACTTCTTCTAACAGCTATATATCTAACGACATGGCGTTCTCTCTCCTTTTTATGCAGACGACACATAGTCTACAAGCCTTGCAAGGGCACTAGTAAGCCTTTTGGGCCTTGCTTCCATTTCCCGATCCATCGTCGTATAAAAAATGAAGGTCCAATTTCAAGTGAAAAATAGAGAAAACTATCAAGTCAATATTCTATATTATGAAATTATCGACAAATGTAAATAGTAAGTGATATATTGGCCACACAAATATATATGTTATCAGAAAAAATAAAAATACTTTGATATCTCTTTATTTGCAATGTTATGTTATTTATTAATTGTTAAAAAATGAATTGGGATCAATAATATTATTTATTATTAGATTTTTAATACGGATAAGTCTATAATAATATGAATTTTGTATATGTAAATAAATAATAAATAAACAAAATAAATATATAATATATATATAAATAATAAAGAGGGTGCAACCGTAATTTAAAGTTGATATCTTAATTCTTTTATTATATTAAGTTATTAATTATCTTAAAAGTTTAAACTGTTAAGAAATATGCAAAACTATATTATCTATTATTAAAACTTTTAACGAGGATTTCCCTATCGGGCTAGGTCATTTCGGGTATTTTTAGTAACAAGCCAAGCCTATTTGATATGTTTGGTATTAAAAGGGGTTGAAAACGAAAAGAGGTTTTTGGTGTTTTTTGATTTTTTGATCAGTTTTTAACACTCTCTCATGTTTTTGTTCTTATCAGTTTCCAAAACTTTGCTCAAATATTTATCTCTCCTTCATTTACTTTGAGTCACTTCAATCGCCATCTATTACATCATTTCTCTCTCCTCCTATTTCTTTCACCTTCCTCATACACCATTGCAGGAACTAAGACTCTCGGAACTCTCTACATTTAGAGTTTTTATTAAGTTCATTAACATCCATATTTATGATGTATGTTGAAGAGGTAGTAGTATAATATGTCAACATTTTCTTGCTACTACATTATCTCCTAGTATATATTTTTTTCTGTCAAAAGTTTGATAAAGTTTTTAGCTATCGAATGACATTGCAAGGATGAACTTCTGCAATTTCCCTAATTTCTTTTGAACATCTATTCAAAATCTCTGATAATCTTCTTCTCTGTCTTCCTCCTTCTCCCTTCATCAAACTCAAATTCAAGCTCATGCTTAGAACCTTTCGCTCCATCAATCTGTTGATATTCTCTTCAATTACTAGATATGTTGATATGAGATGTTGAAATCTCCACATTTCCTCTATTTCTTCTCGTATTATTCTATTGAGAAATTGCAGGAAAAGAAAACCAGATGTTGAGTTCGTGTTATTTTCCTATGCTACCATATCCCACGAGTCCAGTCTAAGAACATGGATGCAAATACTGTCTTATTTAGTTAGGCTTTAAAACTTGCCCCTTCATGGGTCCTCTGGAGTGGGTTACCTTTCTCCAAGACTTTTTCTTGTGTTGTTGCCTTTTCCAACTTTCCTATGAAACTGCAATTACTTTTCATATTACAAAAAAAAAAAAAAAAGGTTCCGGTCCCCAATCACAACCTCTCAAAACCACTGATTTTTTAATGTAAAATCGAATTTCAATCACAATCAATCAAAATATCAAAATCTAACTTACCTATATTTTAGAACTGTCACCCAATTACTCCACACTGTATTTAAAATCTAACCAAGCAAAGCAGCTCCATGTTTTTTTTTTCCTTTCTGAAAGATCTCTGAATTTCTAAGATGCACATTCGATTTTATTTCAGTTTTCTTTCATTCTGATATCATATTTCCCTTTAGTTCCATACATAAAATGGCAATATATATATAAATATATAGCCAGATTGTAACAAACACAGTTTATAAATACGTATAGCTCACAAACCCTACAACTTCTTAAACATGGAAGTATTTCCGATCGACTATATAGATTCAGCATCCGAAGTCATATGACACTAGTCCTTTCAGCTCAGGGCCGTTAAGTCTGTTGTTTTCAAAGCTGCAACCAAAAAGTTCACATTTCCAATCTATCATTCAGAAAACTGGATTTCCATTCTTCTTTTTTTTTCTTTTTTTTTTCTCTTGGATATTATGATATCTTGTGAAAATAGAAAGGATGAGGTTGGATTTATAAGAGTTTTGATGGGCAAACAAAATGCTGATTGCAGATCAAATGGGATAGAAAAGAACAAAACTACACTGAATCGGGAAAAGAAAGAATGTCGTCACCTTTCCATTGGAAAAGTCGAGAAAGGTCCATCTACTGGTATAGTTCCACAAAGATCATTGTTTGATACGTCACTGCAACATAAAAAATTCATAAAGTTTCAAAAAGGATATAAGAACTGTTTCAGATTGAAACTCAACTTACAAAACTTTGAGGTTAGAGAGTGTGGTGAGCTCCCTTGGAATGGATCCGGTGAGCTTGTTGTTGTTTAGTCGACTACACCGATGCCCAATCGAAACGAGTTAGTACTTGCAATTATTTGGGATAATTTAAGATGCATAGGGTTCAATCAATCATTTCACTTACAGAAATTTTAGGGACTTCAATTTGGAAAAAGATTTAGGGATTTTTCCTCCAAGTTTGTTATTATACAAATCAATGCTAACAAGACTTCTCAGATTACCCATCTCTTCTGGCATTTCCCCTCTTATGTCATTCCAATACAGCTCCCTGATACCACATTCCAAAATCAGAACAGAACATAAATTTCCTATAAACCAGATTTATATAACATATACATTTTCACGGGTTAAAGTCATTCTCGAGATGATACTCTGGGGCCTACCCAGAAAAATGGAGAGAAAATTCAATGTTAATGAATCCATATCAGAGAAATTAAAGACAAAATGCAGCTGAGAGTTAATTACAGGTATTGAAGGTGCTTAAGCTTCCCAATCTCTGGCCCCAAACTTCCAGAAATGTTAACCTTTCCCAAATCTCTGCAAAAATTCAATATTAACCACAAATTAAAAGAAGTACGCATTAAATTAAAAATCAGGGGCTAAAATAAATTAAAATAAAATAAAAAGAGGAAGAAAGATCATACAAACGGATCACATGATTATCGGCATCACAAGTGACATGGAACCAAGTGCAGGGATTAACCAGAGTTGGGTCCCAGCTCTGCAGCACATTGTTGGGGTCCGAGACTCTCCTTCTCAAAGCATGCAACGCATTTCCTGGTGAAAATTTACATTGGAATAGAAGGAAAAAAAAATGATTAATTTCATGAAGGAAAGTAAACAGATCAGACTAAAGTTTTTTTTTGTTGTCTTTCACTGAAATTTTTTCTCGCGGTTTCTTGTCATCCAAACAGAACCCAGCAGGTGACTGGGAAAAAAACAAATCGAAAGGAGAAGAAATTGGATTGGAATTTTACCTTCAGAGTTGGTTGCGATGGAGGGGGAGAGAGAGAAACAAAAGAAGATGAGGAAAGAGAGGAGAGAGAAAGCAGCCATTTTTAGAGAGAGGGAGAGAGAAAGTACAATGGTAGGCCTGCAGACTTTTTATAAATAAGTGGCGGAGGAGGAAGGTCGGAGACTCAGAGTGAAGTCAAAAATTAATGTTGAAGTGAAAAAGAAGCATTCAGAACTTCCAAGTCAGTAGTACTGCTGCTTGTCAAGAAGATGTCGACTGATCGGACGGTAGAGATGAAACTCACGCGTTTTTAGTCATCAGGGGTGGCTGAATGATTCTACTCACCAACTCTGTTTAGTGGGCCCTACTTGGGTAGTCTGTTATTGGGCCTGGGCCCCTGCCGTGTTCCATGTTCTGTGGGGCCACAGTTTTTCCTTTTCGTCTTCTTTTGGGCCACTGTGTAAAACTTCAGATTTATCAGTTTTAAAACTGAAGTTTAATTTGGCAGTTTTAAAACTGAAATTTTGAAACCGGAATTTTTTTTTTCATTTGGAGCAAAAAGGCGAAAGTTGTAGAAGATGGATCATTTTCAAGTTTCAAACGGTACGTCCCTCTCTCACTGTTCTCTGTTTCGCTTTTCTTCATGGCCTTTAGATTCATCTGGGTTAAGTTCTTTTGTTTCTGATCTTCATGACCTAGAAATGTTTGGAATCCTCTCACGGTTTTCAAGAACATTTTCAAATTCGGAGTCGCCCTTCATCCTAGAAAGGAGTATGAATTAGGGTTTTAGGTTATTATTAGGTGCACAATATTAACGGATTACTGATTTTGCAACCCCCTTCCCCCTTTCATTACTGATTTTTGGGTAAGTCTTGCCCTAGATTTTGATATATCTGTGTTTGAGTGGTTTATGATGATGATCTTATGTCATATGCAGATTTGGGTGTTTATTAGTGATAAAGCAATCTTCTAACCGCGAACAAAAAACCAAATGGAATATAGTCTGATAATCTGAATATAAGTTATGGGCGAGAGACAAGCAATTGATTCACAGCTTGCTCAATCTCAAGCCTCTCCTCCAAGAGAAGATATGATTGCTTGTGTCATGGCATTAGAGGCCGCTCTGCTTCCGTGCCTGCCTGCAAGAGAGCTTCAAGCAATAGACCGTTCCTCGCACCCTTCTCATCAGAGTAAGCCACCCCGGCTTATCCTTTCTTGTATGATCATAACATCAGACAAGCAAGTAGCTTTTTCTTTTTTTTTTTTTCTCATTAGCTTGCATGTGGCCCAGCTGCGCCAAGGAAGAGAATAGAAGAAGCATCTGACTTTTTCATGCATGCCCAACTTGGCTCGGGGGGATATAGCTCAGTTGGTAGAGCTCCGCTCTTGCAATTGAGTCGTTGCGATTATGGGTTTGAAATACAGTTGGCAATATAGGATCCAGTTCACATGAAATCTATACAAGATTGATTGTTTCGCCTTGTATAGGCTCCTAGGCTCCATTTGGATTGAAATTTTGAGGTCTGGTTTGTGAAATATAGTTTGGACCCACTAAATCCAATTTAGGCTCACAGAACTTTACTAAATGAAGCCTAGTTTCTTTAATGTCAGTTTGAGACTGAAATCCAGTTTGAGCTCACAAAATTCAGTTTGGTTTACAAAACCTAACTTAGGGATCACAGATTCTCATAACTATAGTTACTTGTAGCCCACAAAAATCAAATCTGCTTTCAAGTTCAATCGAATTCCAGTTTCAACAGCACACTCAAATGAAGCAGATATAACCTGGTGTTTTCTTTTCCTTAATTAATTGCTTTAGAGCTGGGAAATGATCATTGTAGTATGGTGTGATTGTTGATGGGTGATATTTATAATTTTGATAGAAGCGGATATTATAGTGTTAATATAACTATATTTCAATTTTATTTTTAGATTCTCAAAAGCTTTCTAAGTTTGGATAATTCAGTTTCTTTCATTTTATGATTATTGATTCAGTTGATGTGGAGAAGCATGCTCGGGATTTTATGGAGGCAGCTAAAAAACTACAACTCTATTTTATCGGCCTACAAAGAGAAGATCAACCAACCAGAGCCGAAAAGCTTAAAAAGGTGAAATGAAATCTCTTCTTCGTCTGCTATGCTTCAAAGATTCACAGAAGATTCCATGGTCCTTAAAATTGTTTTGTCCGGTTTTTGAATTTTCTTAGGAGATAGCGATGATGGAGGAAGAATTGAAAACAAAGGAAGCGCTTATTAAGAAGCATGAAAAGCTGATTGAAGGGTGGAAGAAGGATTTAAAAGACCAACTAAGGAAACACAACACAGAATTAGAGAAGGTTTAATTAGAGCGCATGGTTTCGGTCCTTATCAATGTTATTCGGATTAATGTGCGGCAGATGATTACTAATGTGCGGCAGATCATTATAGCATGTCTCAGTTTTCTGCTTTATAACATGTCTCAGTTTTCTGCTTGAAACCAGCGAAAGGGAATTGCAAACACGATGCTCTGATAATTTGAGGCCGAAGTAAGGTCCTACATAAAGGTCCTACATATATCACCATAAACTAGAAGTTCAGGTGTAGGACTGAATTGACATAATTGACTGAATTGACATAATTACTGAATTGTCAACAAAATAGGACAACAATGATTCTGATTTTAACACATTTCCTTGAAAGCTTGCTGCCTCCTTTCCTCCTCTTCAGCTTTTATCCAAGCAGCCAAAAATCCACAAGAAATTAAAGAAAAACCGACCTGAAAAAATGACACGGTCAAACTTTAAACTAAATAAACAATGTATACGTTTTTCTTATTATTATCAAACGTTAAAAAGACATCATACCTTATCTCTTTCAAGTTTAGAGAGATGTGGTTTCATAGAGTTCCCTAAACTTAGTTCCCCCCATGCTTGTTGCGTCTCTCTATCCCTTGTTTCTCTCCTACTAACACAATGCTTCATCTCGTTTTTGGACTTTTCTCTCTCCAGCCTCGATCTATGTTTAACCAAACCACCTTCTTCTTCTTCATTTACCTCCTTTTCATTTCTCTTATTCTTCTTCACCTCAAACTTTTCATCTTTCAATCTGGCCTTCATTTTGTCTTTCTCTAGCCTCGAAACAGGCTTTACTAGAACCTTGTCCAAACTCTCCCAAGAAACCGAAACACCCTTTTTGCCCCCTTTGTTCGAGTCTATATTTTCTTTCTCTTCAGATTCTCTTCTGTTCTTAGCTTCTCGGACTTCTCTTTCAAGCCGTGATACATGTTTGACAAGAAACTTATCTAGCTTAGTCACATGCTTCACCAAGAACTTGTCTAAACTCCGAAGCTCAGACTCGCCTTGCTTCCTACTTATGGGACCAGCCCCACTGGCTAAGTGGGTCCCGTGATCATGTTGGAACTTACTATTTTCTACCTCGGCCAAGGCTGCATTCAAGCCGCAAGTAACAACTACACTGGCTAGAGAAGAAAGCTCTTTTTGGCTAGAGAAGAAAGCTCTTTTTCTTGCAAACCCTTAAGCCTTTCTGTCATCACATCAACCATCTTTGTCTTGCTCTCTTCTCTTTCATGCGATCTCTTCCTTTTCTGAGACAACGTAGTATCCATTTCTAATTGGGGTAATAATAGTTGCTTATCATCATCATCATTATTATTATTATTTTCATCCGCATTTTGACTCATTTTCCGGAGAAGCTGTTTGAATTCGTCCTTTTCAAAAGAAGCATTATCTGCAAGCCTGAGAAGTGCTATCTTAACAGCTGCAGCTACTTCCTTATCAACTTCAAATGCAGTTTCGAAAGAAGCAGTTGTTTCAAATGCATTTTCTAAATGATCATACATGATAATTCCGCTAGCCTTAGCTTCTTCAAAAGCCTCATCTGCAAATTTTTCTGCCCTCAAAAGTTGATCTTCTGCCTCTTTACTTTGAATCCTGAAAAACAAAAAGAACATTTAAAAGCTATAATAAAACAAGAAAAAAGTGTGGTTCTTTTCTCTGTAATCAAAATTAGTATAACCTGGATGCTCGGAGAATTCTACACCAAGAAGCTTCGACTAAGGCAGATTTTCGGGACTCTATGGCTTTCTGGGAAGCTTCTCGTGCTGCTATTTTTTCTCTAAGCACTTTTGAGTAATGGGGATTAGAACCACATAGAGTCTCATCTAGGGTTCGATTGAGACCATCTACTTGTTGTAGCATTTTGATTTTTCGGTTCAAGTAGGAGTCTACTTTTTTGCGGGGAAACCAGTTGATAGGAGAATTCTTGTGATGAGATGGCTTCTTGATCTGTGATGTGAACTTATTAAGCGTGCTACTACTAGTATCTTTCAAAGATTTTTTCTGCATATTAAGTGAGATAGAGATAAGAAATCAATGATCACAAAAAGAGAAGGAAAAAAAAGATCATGAAAAGAAAAACCTCAAGAAATGACACAAACTCGAGTTAAACTCTGACCAATTACGATTGATCGTAAGCATGTAGTAAGGGCAAAAATTTTCAATTGGGGATAACGGGTTCTAAATCCTAAATCAATGGACATCAATTCCTTTACAAATTAAAGAAAACCCAAAAACAAACAAAGAATAACTAATCGAGAGATCATTGAACAAAAAACTCCAGATAAAGCAATCAAAAAAATTCCCAATCCTAGATCTGCGCAAAGAACAAATGCATACCTTCCCAATCTTAGAGCTTGCGGTAATCGGATCATTTGAATCCTCATTCCTGTTCTCTGAATCAAGAGCCGTGGCCTCGTTACTTTGCTTATCTGAGACGGAGATGCAACCTAAATCCAAACAGCCCAGATCCATGACCAAACCCTTTTCAGAATTTTCAAGGAAAATCGAACAATTTTGATGAAGATAAAAAATTGAGTGAGTCTTGAGGGATGAAAGAAAATCCTGAGAATCTTGATTTGGTGGTGTTATGGGATTTCAGAGAAGAAATTTCTGAAATTTGAAATTCGACTAGTGTTTTTCCCTGTTTTAGTTAGAACAAGAGCCGTTACAAGCAAAACTCCAACGGCCACTTTGTCTCGAGTCGGATAGGATCCGGTGCGTCCGTTTACAGTGAGGTTTCTGCCACGTGTCGGAACCTTCCCACGACAGCAGTGAGGTGTAGAGGGACCATTTTTCTGCTTTTGGAATTGGACTAGGATAGGAGGTGGGCTGGGCTAGGTTGGTTTTCAGCTAATGAACTCATTTTACTGTATAAAGGACTGCCGTTAGTTTTTTTTTAATATAATAAATTTTTAATAAATTAGATAAAGATTAAGAAAAGTTATTAATTTAATAAAATATTAAATTATTGATAAATTATTTATTCATTTTATTTAAAAATAAATTAAAAATAAAAATTTAATTTTGTAAGTATTGAAACGATGAATCTTATAATTTGGATTTGAATAATAGATATTTATAAAAATATAATTATAAATTATTTTTTATTGAGTTTAAATAATTTTAAAAAAATTGTTAAATGGTGAAGATATTTAAGAATTACAAAATATAATTAAAGAGCTGAATTATCATACTAGAATAGATATCGATGACTTCTTAAATTATTCTAAAGAAAACAACATAAGTAATTTAGAAAAAGTTATCAATAAACAGATAATTAAGAGCGTCAGAAAATAATTAAGATGTTGAAGTTGAAGATGATAGTTCTACTATATATCATATTTCTTACAAATTAAGAAGCTCTCAAAGTGGTATGAAAAAATTACAACAGAACTTTTTACCATGTTATGAAAAGTTATGGATGAGATCCAAAATGATGTTCATTTCCAGAAGAATAATGAGTGATTGACTCATAGTTTAGGAATACATCATAATTAAATCATACATTATGTATTAAGAAATTATAAATTTATAATATTCCATTGGATCTATAAATATTTTTTCTAATATATTATCTTATAAGTTTAGAGAATTATTAATTTAACATGTTATCTTTAAATCGGTACTATCAAAAAATACTAATTAAGTGAGATTATTAATTTTTTGAAGTTTTGCTTTATATTTTTAAATTGGTTAAATTAATATTTTTGTCCTTGAACTTTCATTATTTATTTCTTTTCGGCCCTAAGTATTAATATTATTTAAATAATATGAGATATTTTAGTTTAAGTATTTTTTTTAGATATTAATTTTAAATCTACATCTATAATATGATCAAAAGGATCAAAATAAAATATTCTGAAAGTATTAGGACGAAATTAAATCGTTTAAAAATATAAGGACGAAAATAAATAAAAAATGAAAAATAAGGGACAAAAACAATAATTTAGCCATTTAAATATTATATCCGGTGAATCTAATTAGGCATTTTTAAATAAATTAATTAGGAGGCATTCACACATTTGAACTTTTAAAACTAAAATTTTACCCCATAAATATTTTTAAAAAGGAAAATTAGGCTCAAATAATCATTAATTTTAGAATTAAAACTTTATTTCACCCATAAATTAAATAAAACTAGTCTTTAAACTCTATACTTTCTATTCTATAGATTCGATCAGGAGCGAAGTCAAAGAAGAAATTTTAGGGCGAGTAAAAAATATTATATAAAATTTTTGGTAAATAAAATTATATTTTTATCGCAAATTTAATGATTGATTTATACATTTTTTTATTAATTTTAGAGAAAAAAAAATGAACTTTTACAACATTTAGGATAGACATTTAAAGATTAATTTATAAACTTTAATAATTTTAAAGTTAATAATTTTGACAAAGTTGAGGCGGTGGCGACCATCTCACCCACTCTTGGCTCCGCTATGCTTGAGGGCAATTAAGAAAATATGACATTATATAATGCTGCATGTGAAGATCTCGTGATTACCACTCTAATCAAATATACTTCCACCATTGCACCCAATACTTGTTAAGAGGCATTATTAGATACTTCCAACCAATCAGAATACTTCAAGAAGATATTAAAAATTCTCATACTTGTTACTAGCTTGTGGGCTTAAACGTATTAAATGGGAACTTTCGGGCTTATTTGTATGTTTAGTTTCTAAATTAGGGTGTTTTCTTGTAACTTTTAGAACACAAGGGTTAAAATATAATAACTAAAAACCTCAAGCAACTTATCTGTAATTTAACGAAACAAAACTACGAATCGAGATCTAATTAGTAATTATAAAAAAAATCCGCCGCCTATTATAAATATAAAATATCTAATCTTAAAGACCAAAAAGCGGTTTCTGCTTCTTCTTTCACTGTCGGGTTTGGCATCTATCTATCTATACAAACACTTTTCCAAACCAAACAAAAATATCGGATTCACCCTTTCTTCTTCCGATCCGTTTCCTCTTCTCCTCCTTCCACCCCTCTTCCTCTTCTCTTCCCTACATCTTCCTCCGTTTTCTTCTAGCTTTATAGATCTTTACATGAATTTCAGAGGTCAAGTGTCATATTCCTAAAAAAAGCCATAAGAGAGAGAAAAGGAGTTTGCGAGTTCATTCAAGCTGCTTTGCTGCTGCTTCCGCTGCATGACGAGTGCTTCGACATTGTTCTATAATCGGAGGTCCAGCCGACGTCAAACCACCCGAGATTTCGAGATCAGCAGTGTTTTCGATCCGGACCGGAGCTTGGATTTGAATATTCACCCCAATCGACGAGGTAATGGTTGTTGTAGTAATCAGCGGCGTGAATCTCCACACTTTCGGAATCTCTGTTCCAGAGGAGGTGGATCTTATCCGGTAAGCTCAAATTAAGAATTGTTGATTGTTCGATTTTTTTTTCTTGCTTTTGCCTGTGAGTTTTCAGTTTGGATGATGAGAAAATTGTAGAGGAAAAAGTCGGGAAGATTGAATTGAACTTCTGATAAATAGTTGGATTTTCAGGAATATTTCTCCTGATTTAGGGAAAATTTCACTATGTTACTTCTTGATAAAAGAATATTTTCCTCAATTTTCAGGTTATGAATCTGATTAGATGAACTATACAACATTTTGCTGAGTAAAGGCTTCCCTTGCTGCTAAAAATTTACTCTAATTAAGATAAATGGATTCAAAATTATGATAGTATCATCCGCATTCGTGTCAACCTCAACTATTTGGGTTTTCCTAGGGAGTCCATCTATCTTTGTTTGGCTTCCTACCAAGGTTTTGAAATCACTTTTTTATGGCTGCCTTCTAATCTAATAGAGTAAAATTTAAAAAGTGAAATTAAACAACTTTAGAGCAGTTTGTTGAATTTTGCTCATAGACTTACTATGTTTGCCTTATTTTTGTTACTTTTTAATATAGCTTGGTCAAGAATGTTCGATGCCACGACTCAGTGAAAGCACGGGCCAGTTTGTTCCAAGCACTAGTGCCAATAATAACAGCTTAGCCAGTGCAGATAGGACCGGATTGTCCGGGCATGATAGACTTCCTGGAGATGTCCTGCTTGCTAGGGCAAGGCTTTTTCAGAGACTCAGAGGAGAGCCTCTACTCATAAACAGGCCAGTTGCATAAAAATAACCATGCATTGCATTATGAATCTCTAAAGAAGATTTTTTCACCTTTTACCTGATATACATAAATGCAATTTTCATAGAATTTCATGATATATTAGTGAAGGATTTCCTTGTTTGATCTTCATTTTGTTTAGACATGTTGACTTAATACATATTGAAGCAAGAAGCAGAGGTACCGAAATCTCAACACATCGATCGCAAAGGCGATCCCCTGCTTTTGAGCGGACTTCTCTAAATGGCCGGTTACGACTCACGCCAGAGCTAAACAATAGACCTCCGGGTTTGACTCAAAATGAACTTGCAAGTTTGGAGATCGAGGCTTTCAGTTCCGGAGAAATATTGGGTATTGATGCATCGCTTTCGAGAGGTTCAAGGGATTGTAGTATATGTCTTGAGGGGTTTGAAGATGGAGACAAGCTCATACGGTTGAAATGCGAACATCGATTTCATAAGGGCTGCTTGTTTCCTTGGATTCAAACTTGCGGAGACTGCCCCAATTGCCGAAGAGGTATAGCAGTTGGACAGTAGAACTTAATGGAGTCATGTTGCGACTTAGATATATGTCATATGTGCTATATAGTTCTGTTCATCTCTTTATTTGTTTATATGGTTTTTCAAAAAAATTGTAGAAGAATAGGGACACGATTTTTGCAGTTAGATAGTTGTTTGCTATAATAAAGGTTGCTGGATGGATTGAACTCTCTTCTCACCTTCCTTGTTAGGGAAATTTTTTGTATATCTCCCTAACAACACCACATGAAGGAAGACCAGTGCGGGTCTCATGTATTCCCACAACGGATACACCAAAAAAGTGTACCGAGAACAAGCTTTCATTAGTTAACTTCTCTTTATGAGGAACCTACAACCTTCTCTTTTGTATTGACTATTTACTGTTCAGTTTTGGGTAATCCTTCGTATACCTCAGCGGGTTCACGCTCACACAAATTACCCATTTTCTAATAACTACTACATTTCTGCTGTGTGGGGAAGTAAATTATTAAGCTGACTCGGTCGTAGATTGATTAATAAGAGGGATTCTCAAGAAGTATATTCCCTGTGAATTGATCAATGCGCAAATGACTGTCATTAATCTATGGTACGGTAGATTATTGAGTCATCAAATAATGCTCTGTTGAGTCTGGCAAAAATTCCGATCTGGGCAGGAGTTCCGGTTCTAGACTGATACTGATATCGATTTTTGATATCTATACCGGTACCAGTCTCAGTACTTAGAGATTAGAATCGGGATCAACTTTATTCGGGTTTGAATTTTTTTTTCCTCCAATTAGAAAGATAATTACAGATTAGAGAGAATAGATAAATTATAAAAGGAGAAATGGAATGGAGAACTGATCATATCATTTCTTTTGAATGTTGAGATGAGATTTGCATGTTGTCTAATAAGTATAAGTCGATAAGAAAAAGATAATTTGGGGGAACTGATCATATCATATCATATCATTTCTTTTGTAGCGTGCCTTTTAAACGTAGCTAATACTTTGTCAAAGTTGCAACGTGTATTAGAGGGCTGAAAGAAGTCAAAGTCAATAATAATTTAAAAACTCATTGGAAACCCCAATTCTCGTTATAATATGAAATAAATTTTATAAGAATAATTTGATAAAATTTAATATATTATATAAATATTTAATAATAATATTCATATAAAAATCATTCATTTCATATAATATATGGTCGGAATTAAAATTATCGATCGCTAAGGTTAAGTAAGAAAATTAATTAAAATAAATTAAGATAATTTTTTAAAAAATTTAAAATAATTATAATAAATATCATAAATTTTTATTATTATATAAATATTTTATTTAAAATTTTAATTATAATAAATTTTATAATTATATATTAAATTATTTAAAATTTATCCTAAATTATAAATATATTTTTTAATCCCCAAAAATTTTATTTTTATAATTTAATATTTTATTTTTACAAACCGTTCGCCTAACCCACTAGAAATATTTTAAAATTAAAATTTTATATATTTATTTTTTAAAATTAATTTTAGGATGATATAAATTAAATATCAAAAAAGAGAAATATAAAAATTTGATAGTAAAAATTAAGGAATATATAAATTACGATAAATTTTACTATTTTAAATAATTTAATATTGAATCAAAGATTTTACTATAATTAAAACTTTAAATAAAATATTTATTATAATTATAAAAATTAATAGTATTTATTATAAGAATATTTATTATAATTATAAAAAGTAACCGTATTTATTATAGTATTCTTTCAAACGTTTGTGTTTTATTATTATAGTTTCTCCTGAATTGAATTAAGAAAAAATAATTAAAAAAAAGGGGAAAAAGTAATTATTATTCAGTCTTTCGTTCTTCCCTTCACGCGCACTCTTCCTTCCTCCATTCCCACTGGGCGGTTACCTCCGAAATCAGTTGTTTTTCCAATTCTCTCTCTCTTTCGCTGTCTATCTATATCTCTTCAAATTTTTCCAACCCACCCAACAAATTCTTACAAACCCAGAACCAGAGACGAACAGAATTTTCATCCAGAAATAAAATTTGAAAAAAAAAAAAGAAAAAGAGTGCTGTTACTTGTGAGTATAAAGAATTTCTGACCTAGATGGCGATGAAGTCGTGTTACAGACCATTAGAGAGGTTCTTAGGTCGAAGAGGTAGTAGCTCTAATGGCGATGGGCTTTTATGGCACACGGAATTGAAGCCTCATGCATCTGGAGATTACTCGATCGCTGTGGTTCAAGCCAATTCGAGCCTTGAAGATCAGAGTCAAGTTTTTACGTCCCCCTCTGTTTCCTATTTTGGTGTCTATGATGGCCATGGCGGCCCTGAAGCTTCTCGCTTTGTTAACAGGTTTCTCCTTAATTATTTGCACAGTAAGTCTTCTTCTCTCTCTCTCTCTCTCTCTGAGACCCTTTTCGTTTATGCTTAAATTTTTATCATCTGTCTTTTTTTTTTTTGGTTTTCCTCTGTATGTTTTTTTGAAACGGTAGCTTTTGATTTCGATCATGATTATATTGAAATGGTAAAAAGAGTTTTGTGGGTAGAAAATTCAAGTTAGGGAAGAAAGAAATTAAAGTTTTGAAATTTTAAATACTCTTGTATGGTTTCCAATTGAGTAGATTTCGGAATCCAATTCTATTGTTAAGAAATATACTATAATTCACTTGACCATAAGCATAATTACAAATCCAATACATATAATTGAAATTCCTGTCACTTTAGGTAGCATTTAGAATGTGAAATTTTGATGAGACTGTACTCTCATTTCTTTAGACCATATATAACATTAGTAGAGAAAAGAAGGAATCAGCGAGAACAAATTCTGTAGAAACTCTTGATTTGATTGGAGCCTCTCTTAGATACTAATTTTTCCTTTTTGTTCGGGTTTTTAATCACAGAATTTACTACAGAACAAGGGGGATTGTCAGCCGATGTAATAAAGAAAGCTTTTGATGCAACCGAGGAAGAATTCTCCAACTTGGCAAAACGGGCAATGACAGCCAGGCCACAAATCGCTTCAGTAGGGTCATGCTGTCTTGTGGGTGCAATCTCAAATGATAATAAGTTGTACGTCGCAAATCTGGGGGACTCAAGAGCGGTTCTTGGCCGGAGAGCCGGTTCTTCATCAGAGAGGAAGAAAGGGGTTGTTGTGGCAGAGCGGTTATCAACTGATCATAATGTGGCGGTTGAGGAAGTTAGGAAAGAAGTCGAAGCTCTTCATCCTGATGATTCTCACATCGTGGTCTATAATCGTGGGGTCTGGAGGATCAAGGGCATCATTCAGGTATTCATAGATTTGTTCTGGATATCTTTTGATATCTGCTGTGTGGTTTGCCTTCTCTGTTCATTGATTGCTTGAAATGAGTTGATAGTTAGGTGACTTTTAGTACTCTAACTGGAGGTTTTAAGATGCGGCGGTTTTAATGGTTTCAGTCAGAGAATACGGGATTTAGCATCTAGGTTGGTTTTAGATTATGGAATTTTTCTTCTTTATACCTTTTACTTTTCTGATGATAGACAAAGTTCATCTTTGAATGCAAAATGGTCTTTGTTTGACCGTGAAAATTTTTGTCGAATTTTGTTTGGACTGATTTGTATATTTTTTTCCAGAGGCAGTAGGTCCTTGTTTAATTTCTTAAAAAAGAAAGGGTACATAGTGTAATTATTGAAACAGCAGAGGTCCACATTTTTTCATCATTTTCATCAGTTGAACATTGAAAAGTGTTTTAGTTGTATACTTCCTACTTTTGTTTAGTTTAGTTTTTTTTTTTCCCCTACTTTTTGTTTTGTTTTGTTTTTTTTTTTTCTTTTTCGGTTCTTCCTGCCTTGTGAAAATGATATTTCCGTGCTTCATCCTTGGTTCTAAAGAGCACAGTATTTTCCATACACTTCCCTGGAATCTCATGCATGCACCTCCTGATCCGGCTTCTCCGTGAAGCTTAATCAGAAGTAGCTTGCCTGCCGTGAATGAGATCTCCAAAGGGTCCTCCTCCTCCCTTCACCCTATCTAATTTAACTACAGGGAGTTATTTATCGGTTTCCTTACATAACTTTTCTGGCCATGATCCTTTTCGATCCTTTGTCCTTCGTTTCATCTTAGCTTAGCTATTAGCTCTAATATAATACATTGGAAGATAATCTGAGTCCCAATTCACCTAATTTACAGGTATCCAGATCTATAGGGGATGTTTATCTGAAGGAACCCGAAGTTAGCCGGGATGCTATTTTCCAACAATTTGGATTCCCTATTCCTTTGAAACGGGCAGTGATAACATCAGAACCATCGATTCTATTCAGAAAACTTGTGCCACAAGACATGTTCCTAATATTCGCATCAGACGGCCTTTGGGAACAATTAACCGATCAAGCTGCTGTTAATATTGTTTCCAACAACCCAAGAGCGGTAGCTACTCATCTTTCTTTCAATTTGCACCCATGAAATCTCAATTATCTCACTGTCTTAATTAATGCACAATCTGTACAAACTCTTGTTCGATTAGGGGATTGCGAGGAGATTGGTGAGGGCTGCACTTGAAGAGGCAGCGAGGAAGAGAGAGATGAGATATGATGAGATGAAGAAAATCGAAAAGGGAAGGAGACGACATTTCCACGATGACATCACCGTTATTGTCGTCTATCTTGATCATCATCGCACTAGCTCTAGGTCCTCCTCCTCGCCCGGTAGAGTTGGCGGCAATCAAATTGGCAGCACTAGCTCGCCTTCTGACATTTTCTCCCTAAGTGCTGATGACAATGAGGACGATCTTCTTAATGATCTCTTAATACAGACATGAGAGTTCAAAACGGCTTAACACTCCACTGATCTAACGGGGCCATTATCTAATAGATCTAACCACCCGTTTCACTTTGTTCATTATTATTTGGTTTCTTTCTTGATTTGATTAACGTGATTGATTATTAGAATAATGGCGTCACCTTTCGGTGATTAATGATTGACTTCAGCCTTTTGATTTCTTGATGATTCTTTAGCTCCCAATACTAGTGTTTTCTCAGAATGTTATGTGAATGACTGTAGCAGAGAGAGAGAGAGAGAAAGAGAGTACGTTGCTCGCCATTAATACGAACAAGCAAGCAGATTCATTTCTAAGCTGTAAACAAAAACTCACAAAAATGAGCGCGAGTTCTTCCGTCGCTGAAGCTGTGTGGAAGGAGATAGAGTCCAATCGCTCAGGTCATAGACTCATATACTCTCTCTCTCTCCTTCATACTTTTCCGATTTTCTCTCACATGAACATCATTCTGATTCATGGTAATTGATATTGGGCGTGCAGTGAATGAAGATCAGCTGTCAATGTCAGTTAATCTGCATCTCTCCTGCTCCAATCCGACCTTATAATTTCGGCTTACTCACTTTTTAGGGTTTCCAATCATTCTTCCCCTTTTTTTGTTTCTTTTACTTCATTTCTTCTGAAAAACTTTAAAAACAAAAAATCGCAGTTTGCATTTCTTATTCGGCAAGAACATGGAGAGAGCAGCGAGGATAGTGGATCAGAGGGGCGTCAAATTGATCTCCGGTCAACCCAGCAGGCGGTCAATCTTTCAGGTTAAACACAATCTCTTCCTCCATTATTTCCTTTGTTCCTCGATTATGCAAAGTGTATAAAAATTAGGTTGTGGGAGAATCAAAGAGGAAGGAGGAGTATTTGTGTTTCCCAGAACACTACTGCGCTTGCTACTCTTTCTTCTATGACATTGTTAACAGAGGCGAGCAGCTCTGTGTAAGCACAACTGTTAAAAGTTTTGAGTCTAAACAACCTTCTTCTTTGTTCCACCCAATAAATTCAGTATTTAATGTTTTTTTTTTAAAATTTTTTTTAATTCCAGTGCAAGCATCAATTGGCAGCAAGACTTGCTGCATCTTTAGGAGCTTGTGTTGAAGTTGACATGTCGGATGAGGAGTTTGCTTTGTTGCTGTCCAATCTTTAAAACCCAACATATGAGGATTTTTTTTTTTTTTTTTTTTTTAAGGTTAAAAAAAAAACCTTTTGAGTTACGGTTATAAGTCTGGACTTGGTTTATATCGAATCGGAAATGATGAGAGGTGTGATATGTGAAGTTAGCACCTTTTTCATTCGGTTATCGGATTTTAGGTAAAAAATGAAGAGATCATTCTGCCATGTTCAATCAAATCACTCTCTTATGTTAATGTCGAGTAAGGGTTATGTTTGTATGAATTTTAATGATATTAGATGGAAATGAAATGTGATTAACATCAGGTAAGTACATATTAATGCTGTTCTGTTCTATCCTTCCCAGTAACTATTTCAAGCTTGCACAAAATCAAGCTCCCATGAGCTGTGATCGGTAACTGTAAGAAGCTTAGGACCCTCTTCATGTGACTGTATAGGAATGGGGGCCGATGAACTTGCAAAAGAACCTTAGTTAGGTAAAGGAGGAGACTTACTACGGTGAAACGAGGTTCTGCAGAACTCAAATGCTCCAGCACACGTGGCGTGGGAGTGGGACCACAAAAACGATCTTATGCCTCATCACTTAGATCAATCTCTCTCCCCCAATCAAGAGACGAAATTCTCACTCTCTCTCTCAGATCTGCTCTTGCTTATCTTTCCTTTTATTCCAGCACACAAACATTTATTTGTCGCGTCTCTTTCCTCTCTCCTTTCACTTTTATACTTTCCCTCTTACAGCAGTAGTAACCCTGTACAGTGCGCGGTTAGGTAAAGCGAGTGCGTAGGATACCAGAGAGAGAAAGATAACTCCGAACACTGCCACTATGGATCGCAATGCTGTTTTAGGTTTGAGTTTCCTGTGCATTATCGTCGCCGGCGTCGGAGGACAGGCTCCATCGAGCTCTCCCATCTCATCTCCCACTGCACCGACAGCTTCTCCACCGACTTCGTCAAAAAGTGCTTCTCCGACACCTTCGAAATCCACTCCGGCTCCAGTATCCACTCCCTCATCGGCTCCTCCACCGGCCTCTCATTCCCCAGTATCTGTCTCGCCCACGGCGGCGCCACCTACATCTTCACCTTCTCCTGCAGCTGCTCCACCTACAGTGAGCTCTACTCCACCACCAGCAACTCCTCCGGCGGCGAGTGCTCCTTCTCCAACCGCCTCTCCACCTACGGCAGTTCCACCACCAGCTCCTCTCGTATCTCCGCCTGCTGAGGTTCCAACAAGAGCAGCTCCGTCGCCAAGCGAGACGGCGATACCTCCGGCCAGTCCGTTACCGTCGTCACCGTCGAGTCCTCCAGCTCCACCAGCTGGTGCTCCAGGCCCCGCCGGTTCGGAAGCCGCTGCTGCACCTGGACCATCTCAAAACGACAACGTAAGTCTTCTTTTCCTTGCACAATGTAGCAATAAAACGCTCAATCTGGTCGGTTTTAGCTTCAGATCTGAGTTTTTCTCAGATGATAGTGATAGTAGTGCGAAGCATCAAAGACAATTACTGAGCGGCGTATTCTAGCCAACATTAGGGTAATGTTTCTAATGTGAGCCGGGTGCGCTCGTGTGCTGTATTTCTGGGTTCTGGAGCTCACGTGCTGGTAGGTTCTGGAAGCCTAGTAGATCTGATCTTGAATTGAATGTCCATTTTGGTACCTTATTTTCATCGGTCATTAAAAGCAGATCAAGTTTTCATTTCATATTGTAGTGGTTGAGTTAATCAAACATATGATGTTCTGTAATAGTCAAAACATAAATCTCAAAGATTGATGTTATGTTCTATCAGTTCTCATCTTATACTGAAATTATATTCTCCCTCTAAAACATATGTTTGCCCCAAAATGATGGTGAATGCAGAGCGGAGTGGAGAAGATATGGTCGGTGCAGAAATTGGTCTGGAGCTTGGTGTCTGGATTCCTGTTTTTGCTGCTATAGAGAAGAACACAGATTGATCCTTGTGTTTTTTTCCCCCCTTTAATCTGCTTTCTTTTTCTGTCGCCGCTGTTTTTACGGTTAGAGATTATTGTTATTATTATTGTTACTACTATTATGTGGCGGCCATTCATAAGCCCCCCTTGCCCCCCTTGTCTGGTATGAGATTTTTGGTGCTTGTAGTTTGGAACTGTACATGCCCATCTCTCTTGTTCTTGTACCAATATTCGCTCTACTGTTTTACGGTGAGATTTATTTCTAGTTACAGTACTCGTTTCTATGTACTCTTTTAGGGCTCGTTTGGAGCCTCTTCTTTCATCTAATCTCTCTCAACTCTTAACTTGAACCTAAAAATGAAACAACTCTAACCTCTAAATTATGGGGGGAAAAGAAAAGAGATCGTTAATTTCCCGAAATTTGGTTGGATAAGGAGAAGACAAATGAAATGAATGAGATGATACAGGCCCAAATGTTTCCACCCACCTGGGCTTCAATATTTGAATCCAAAACATGGATTGGGTTCCTCTACTTGTACCTTGGCCCACTAAAAGACCACTTTTTATTTATTTATTTATTTTTGTTAATGGGACTAATCCTTGTCGAAGTTAACCTTTATTTCCTCTTGGATTAATCCACTAAGGGCACATGGTCTGGGTTTTACCTCCCACCTTATAATTGTGGAAGTCTTGAAGCATAAGATATTTCTGGGTTTTAGATTTGGTCTCGTGCCGTTTTATTACAAGTGGTTCTACTTTGCTATGATTAAAGATAATTTAGACTCGTATAATTTAATATATCAAATTTTTTTATAGTATAATTTATGTCCAAATTTTTTTAAAAATATAAATAATATTCGAAATCAAATTTGCTTCTTAGTTATTTCAAAAAATTGACCCCATAATTAAAACTTATTTCTATTTTTAATTTACATTTTTAATCTATTTTATATTTTAAATCAAATTTTTTTATATCCATTTATTAACATTCACTAACTATTCTGTCACTGTCATTGATCACTCATGCTGACCATCACAGTCAACTACCGTCGCCCCGACCACCACCATTGAGTATTGTCACAATCGACGCCGCTGATCCCCACCATCACAGCCGATCCCGCCAACCACAGTCACCATCAACCACCACTGTCACTATTGGCAAGGTCAACAATGGCAATGGTTGGTCGGCAATGGCGTCGAAAGTGGTCCCAGCGGTGTGGATCGGTGTTGGCAGCAATGGTGGTAGTCGGCGGCGGTGGCAGAGTAGTTTGTGGAGATAATAGTAAATGGATATAGAGGAAAAAAAATCGATTTAAAATAATAAACATTTAAATCTTATTTTAGGATAAATAAAAGAAAATATGAACTATTTTAAAAGGGGGGAACGATGCAAAAAGTCAACAAGATTTTAATGTCAGGTCTTAGATGAAAAGTTTGGGTTGCATAGATTAGGTCGTAGCTTAGGAAATGCTATGTTGGATATTATATCCATCACTTGCTTTTATTCCATGTCACGTGATCTCTTATACACACTACTTATTGAAGTAAAGAGTTTATACTTACCTTCATTCTTCGTAAAGAAGATGAACCGGAATTTTTTATTAAAAAAAACACGAAGAACTTCAAAAATTCAAAAAGCTTGAACCTAGATCAATGTAGATTTGGGTTCAAGCGCTAGGAAAACCATATCTACAAAAAAAAAAAGAGGGAGGATTTAGGTTCGAAACTCTATTAGAGATCTAGGTTTGAAGCTCGAATTAATCTGGTTCGTCTCCTTCCATCATTTTTTTTTTCGGATCCTTAGTCATCTTAACGAAAAAGATGAATTGGATTGCATTTTTTGAGAGGATGAATGAATCGATCCGATCAGGTTTATAACGAAAATTTTGATTCTATTTAGATATTTTACGAAAAAATTTGGATTATTTCGATCGATTTTTCTCTTAAAAAAAGTTAAGATCTTTCAATTCTTTTTTTTTCTCCCATAAATTTTTCATTAAAAAAAAAAAAAGAAATTTTGGATTTAAAAAATGATTTTACCCTATAATATATGAGCACATCATAATTCAAATCTTATTACTGTTATAAATATTACTCTTATATAATAGATGATATAATTTATAAAAAATAATGCATGTAATTATGATAGTATTTAATGTGACATATATTCATCAGTTCATGCATTATGTACATTCATTAATACCTCCTTCACAAGTATCTCTCCCCCAAAATCTTAATAAATTTTCAATTGAATTATAACAATAATGTAAAACTCAATTATGTATAATATATGGGGGAAAAAAATCATATTATAAATTTTTTTAATAGGTTAAATTTATCATAAATCGATCGATCATAATATTATATAAAATATAATATGATAACTAATATTATTCATGATCCCAATACTTATAATTATGATTAATTAATCTATGATAATCAAAATTTACCAAAACAAAAAAAAACTCTTCAAAACATACCGTTGGAAACAAAATTTTGATTCACCGATTATTACATTTACTTGAATTTGAGAGGAAGAGAATAATAAATAACAAATCCCATCTTACATATTCAATATGTGTACTTTTCAAGTCATTTTCTTTAAAAATGGGGGGAAAATAAAATGTTGAAAGTTGCTGATATCCATATTCACTTATGAGACTCATTAGTCGTTACTATCACCCGACACAGATACCGGTAACTTTCTTAGTTACCAAACAGTCTAAGTAAGTGCTTCTATCCCATCAAAAAAGAAAACCCGAAAAAGGGTGAGCTCCGAAGCGATTCTGAATTAAGAATATAAATATTCATCGAGGCTGGGATTTAAACCTTGTGAATCATTATGCTCCTATTTACAGATTGATCAATCACCCAGGTACTAATACATCCAGAAAAACAACCTAGTCAGATCATATATTTATAACATCTAAAGAATGTTAGTCGATTTGAATCAGCTACTACAACACTAGTATATGAACAAAATTGACCTACACTTCTATTTTCCAAACCGGGTTATGGATGCCGTCATTTTCATCTTTCTCCAATGCAGCAACTTTAACCCGGCTTCCTGCCAGTAAAGTTATGCCTTTGCCCCTCTCATCTTGTTGAAGCTCGGAAGCTTCACTAACCGAACAAGACCTCAAATCGGCCGGAGGGATAAAGCAATCAACCGATAATCCGGGAACATTGAATGCAACCTCTTCAATGGCCCAATCCTCTTCCATCTTAGTTTTACTATGGCTCATGGCCATTTCCCCGAATTGGAAAAGGGTTACTATGGAATGGCCTGAGTGGGCTATCATGATACCTTCCACAGGACGATAGTCATCAAGGAATGAGTTGATTGTAGTTTCCCAGTAAACTGCATCTCCGCCATTGGATTGAATTCGAGTCAGATGAGAATCCTCGATTTGGATTAAAAGTCCAGTTTTCTGGCTGAAATAGCCGAACAAGACATGTCTTATAATCTCAGCGAGACCTTCACTACGGGCCTTTAAGGTTTCCGGGTCAGCACATAGCTTGAGGATGAAGCAATCCTCATTGTTGACTTTCTTCTCTCCTATGCACCTTGCACTAGCAAACATACTTGCTGTGGTTCTCGGGTCAAGACCCTGCCAGAGGAAGAAAAATGAGTGTGAAACCAAGTTCGGGTATAAAATTACAGTTAGGTCCACACAATTTCCAGTTCATTTTACACGCCCGAGTTTGCCTGAGCGTTTTCAAAATCCCATTTGGATTTAACTTAATAAATTCTCTGAACTTTTAAATAAATATTCTACCTCAATTTAATTTTAACCCTATACTAAAAATCCAGTTCTAAAACTGTTGAGGCAAATTGACATTTAAACATAATAAAATATGAAAAGAATAGCATTGGAATATTATAGTCCTTAGAAACCTCACCTGAAGTGCACGGCGCAAGGGCCTAACGGACCCTTTAGCTGTGTGGGCCCCGAGCCAAGGCGTGTGTCTCCAAACAAGCTTTCCATTGCAACCGGCATGGACCTTACTGCCCCCAACCGCAAGCTCGACATACCACATGTCAGGGTTCATCTGCCAGAGCACGAAACCACCTGACTCTGCACATTTAGAGACATTCCGATTCTTGAAAACTTTTGTTGCTGTCTCAAACTCTGAAGCTAACATCCTAACTTTTCCCATTGCATATGCATTTTGGATCGAATTTTGCAACTTTTGCCCACCACAGGCTGCAGTGTATTGTTGCAATATGTACTGAGCCGATGAAGATTCCTTAAAAAGACCAAAAAATAAAAATAAAAATTGATGGAAGTTAAAATTTTTTACAAACTTACATAGAAGTAGAATAGAACTTGAATATCCCCCCCGAAAAAGGTAACTTTCATTAAAACAAAAAAACTGAACCTTTTTTTTTCCCTCTTTAGTTTTCTTGCTAAGCAAAGAGGGACTAAATTTTAATCAGGCCTAAATGATTTCATCAAGTTCACAGCGGAGGTGTGAGAGACTAACCTAAAACCACAAGCCACAAGTTGCTTTCCAGAAGCAAGACTCACCAAATTATTTTATTAAATACAATTGTTGCAAAAGCTATCCGTGAAACTTCAAAATTTCCTAAACTCCAATTTTAAGGCCTAACCCAAATCCAGTTTACTTCACAACTAAACAAGACTGCATGAATGAGGACTAAAATTTTCTCACGAGAAAAGAGAGATTTAGAGAGAGAGAGAGAGATAGAAAGAGACTGACAATGGGAGTATTCTTGACGTTCAAATGAGGCAAAGGGTCGGTAAAGCTAACGTGCAATGGCGCCAGAGTTGCACCCATTACTCCTAACAAGAGCCTCAGATCAGACTTTTTATATGCCACTGAAGAGGAAGAAAAAGATGTTGAAGAAGGAGCTCGGGAAAGCTGCTCTTTCATCCAATGACCCAGACCCGACCCTACCCTCTTCGTTTCTCCTCCAATTTCACCTCCGTCCGGATCCAGACCCTCCATCAACGGCGTCAGAGTCTCCCCCACCGGCCTCAAACTTCCCGATCTAACAATCAACTGCTCTGGATTCTTCTTCCTTCTGAGCAGACCGGAGATGGGTGATCCGCTTCTAGCAGGACTTTTTTCCCGTGAGCGTGAGATGGGTGATCCGCTTCTAGCAGGACCTTTTTCCCGTGAGCGTGACGGAGAGAGTCCACGAACTACTTCTTCTTTAAGGGAAGAGAAGAAGTCCTGTTTCTTTTCCATTACTTACAGGGGAAAGAGAAACTCAGTTAGACCTAAAATGCTGGGTTTGAGAGCGCTTTAGGTGGAGACGCAGATGAAGTAAATAGTAGTAACGGATGAAGAGGAGAGGATGAGAAATTGATGGGTTTTTGCGATAGGCGAGTGTGAACTAGAGAGAGATGGATAGATAGAGAGAGAGTGAGTAAGACTGGGGCACTGAATAGGCGTTTTGAAGAGAGAAGACTGGGAATTGAATAGGAGACGGAGAGAGTCTGTGTGAGAACTTAGAGGAGTGGACTCAGGGGAGAGGAGTCTCAACTCTCAAGTGTGCTTTTAGTGAGAGAGAGAGAGAGAGGAGAAGGAGACCATTAGACCAACAGGGCAACATCTAACGTGGATTTTACCTTTTTGTTTATTTTTTTATTTTTCCCTTTTTTTAATCTAAGATTTATTTCCGTTAATAATTAAATAATTAAATTAGAATTTATATATATATATATATATATTTTTGGTTATATTTTGTAAGTTTGAAAAGACAGGATCTCATATGCGATAGTTTGAGTTTGAGACCTTAAAAAGGACAATGATGAAAGTTGAGGGGGAAAAGTAAAATGTTTTTCCTTCATTTCTTGTTCAATCATTTGCAATCGGTCCTTTTTGGAAGGGAATTGAGGATTTCAATTAATGAGCCGTGAGAGGAGGGAAAGTGAATATTTGTTCCCTATTTTTGTCACAAACCCAATCAACTAGATATGTAATGTTTTTCGGAACCTTAAGCCGGTAACTATGGTCGATTGCAATGCCCGGATCCGCAATGGTATTGGAGATAGCAAGAGATAGTAACGACGGCGGCCGTGGATAACTTCGATTGTCTCAACGGTAGCTATGATAACAATGCAAAGTGGTAGAGATGGACTTATTGATATTTAAGAATAGTTTATTGAGTGCTTGAACTTGTGTATATCGTTTGGAGATCTAACTGTTATTGTCACTTGAACTATATCCATTAAAAATGTGGATGAATCTTGATCGTTAATAATAATGGAATATATAATTATAATTCTTTATAATGGGTCACAAATTTAAGAATAATTTTCAAATTCTATAAAATTGAAACTTGAAATACGTCCAAACATCTGAATTTAAAGGATAATTGATAATATCAAAATGCATAATTTCCAAACAGTAGCATAGTTCACTTCAAACCAATTGATCGAGTTCTTAATGAAAAGTTGGTGACAACTCATTTGATGAGGGTAGATTTGGTAATTCAATTGAATTGATATAGTTTTAGTTCATCAGCTATGTGAAACTGTGGGTGGTGGGTCTGTCTGTATAGAGTAGAAAGAGGTGGGTGGTGGATGAGAATAGGGAGTCTGTGTGGTGGACTCCTCCTCTCTTTGCTTCACGGCGTTAAGCCACCCAGAAAAGGATAACGATGACAACAGCTAGATCCCAGATTAAGACTTTTTGTGCATTCAAATTTTGATCTTACCATAAATTATAATTTGATTATATATATATATATATATATATATATATATATTAATTTGATTTTTTTTTTTTTTTTTGCAGAACTCTAAAATTCGAAATGAATCTCACCTAAGTTTTGAAGTTTTGACCGTAATAGATTTTGGAGTGGGTCCATATTTTGGTAGACATTGAAAATGAGAAGTCAGTTTTGGTGTTGTCTTAAAATAATGTTGGATCATGACATAAAGTAATATTGTTGATTAAAATAATAATTTGGGTTAGTTGTTAAGTCAAGATCTAACTGATTTGATGATGTCAAAATGAGACCAAAAAGCATGCAATGCCAATTAATTAGGATTCTAATTTCTAATGCCTTTTTTACATGCCTTTTCTTTAAGGCCTAAGATGTCTGAGCTCATTCTAACTTCGCATTTCTGGGCCTGCCTAAATTAGATTTGGAGTCCAATCTATCTTCCTAAAAGTGTAAAATCGTACGGTACAAAGACCTATCTATCATCATCAGCCCACTACCAATGGGCCTCAAGTGATTTGATATTATATTATATGGCCTTGTAAGAACTGCCACATGAAAAGATATGTAGAGTTCTATGTAGTTTTTCTGTTGATTCTTAATTATATAATTTAACGCAACATTTGCTGATGCAAATATTGGAGAAGTTTAATTTACTATAAAACATAAAGTGATCTTTTGTATGGTCTAAGGCCATTTGACAGTGATAATCATTATGATAGATTTGATTTGCCACGGATACACTATATTCATACAAGAATTTTCATTAGCACATTATTTGGAATAGAGTCCAAATTAGTACTAGTAATTGTTTACGAGATTTTTAAGAGATTAAACAAACTATACCTTATGGACATTGTTGGGGGTAAGGATGACCTGCCTTAGGTTCAGCCAGTCTAGAGATTAGTCGAAGTAAGGCGAGTCACTCGAATGGAAGAACGATTGGTCCGAGCTGATAATGAGAAGGTTGAGGAGCTCGTTTGGCTGAGGATTATCAGTCTTATTTCGGCTCACAAACCCGCACTTGCTAGGGCCACCAGGCTAAGGTGAGGAGTTGAGCAAGCGCTGCTCATCCATGGAGGATGGGGATGGTGTCACTAGCTGAGTAGGAGAAAGTTGTTGCTGATTTGTCCTGTGATGTGGCATAATCATTAAAGGAGATTGATCCACCACGCTTTCAGAGATTGCCCACTCGTAATGTGACATGTGCTAGGGTTTATCCCCACTCCAAAGGTATATAAGCAAGGCAAGATCCATGCAAAAAGGTACTCATTCAAAATACATCACTCTCTCCTTTGAGAATTCTCTCTTGAAAATTCTAGTTGACTTAATCTCGTTGGAGGGGGTATGTCGGCCATTACTCCAAGGACTCTTTGCTTTCTTTGTGCAGGTACATCCCGTATTGGAACACATTGTGGGTGTTAGAATCCTTTAGCCAAATGGATATTTGCATTAATAGACATAAGAAGGAAAACAACCTTAAAAATCGAGAGAATACTTTATTAAGTGAAAATCCAAATTTCTTTTATTTTTTAGGGAGTTGAAAAAATAAAATAAGAGAAAGATTTCTTATGTTTTGGCCAAAAAAAAAAATCATGTGAAATGTAGGTACTCCATTTAAGTTATTGTAATAGTATTAGATATATCTTTGATAAGTTATGATAAGTACCAGATAAGTATTCAATTATGTTTTATTCGATTTGGTTTGGATTTGCTAGTAGTAGTATTTGAGATATTTAGGGTACCTTTTTATTACCGATTGGGCATTTTTATTTTTTTATTTATATTTGAGTTTTTTTAAAATAAAGACAAATTATAATAAATTTTCATAATTTATGAATAAAATTATTATTGTTTAAATTATGTTTATATCAATTTGAAAGAGACATAAGTATTTCTATTCCAATCCATAATATTAAGTTATAATAAATTACTTTATCATTAATTATATATTTTTTCTTTTTTTGCATTTATACGGATAACTGTAATCATAGACCGAACACAAGAATAGTTTAATATTAAAACGAAACAAAAGTTAGGTAAGTTACGTGGCATACAAAAAAAAAATGGTTCTCAAATGCTTGGCTTTGTCCATTTCAAAGCACCACCTACCACCAAACTTACATACCCACTCCTTGAAAAAAGAAGGGACAATCCATTTTAATTGATTAAGAGAATTAAAGAGCATAAATTCCATATCACTTTCCCTCTTCAAGAATTTCTTCCCCACTCAGAGAGAAGATAAACCCATTTCGTGGTTGATTCTTCTTGGGTCTTTTTCAGTTATGGCGCCCATTGATGTTCGTACCTTAGAACAAAGGTAAAGTTACAAAACTTTCCCTTCTATCTAATTCCTTATCTTTTATTTTTTTGGCCTTTTCTTTTTCCAGATGGATTTTGTATGGAAATGCTGTTGATGGGTTATTGTAGATTTCTTGTAATTGTTCTTCATTTTTTTTTCCCAATACCTTTGTTAAAGATGTGAATTTTAATGGGTTTTGTTTGGTGATGGAGATGAAACGATGAAGTGTTTATCTTTTGCTTTGGTTGCATCAAAATGGGGGTAATTTTGATTGCTCTATTTAGTAAGTTGGATTTAGTGTTTGCAAAACTGGAGTTTGGAGTTTGGGAAATTAGAGTTTAGATAGATAAAAGTAAGACAAACCACAAATTGGTGCATTCAAGTTATTAGAGTTTGAAATTGCAATTTTGGTAAATTAGAGTTTTGGCAAACTGTTTATTGTCATTCTTTGTGAGATAAAACTGAATCTATTTTTTGATGACCAATTGAAGTGAACTGTAGTTTAGATCCGATCTTACGTTTTAAACTGTGAGCCGAATCAAACCTTAAAGGTTTGTCTGGTTGGTTTGACTCTACTTGGAGTTTCAGATGGCCGAACTGAAGTTTCAAACCCAAACGGTAAACCAGCTGCCTATGTCAGCTTCCCTGCTATAAATTTGTAATGGACTGATAGCTGCAAAATAGCCAGAAATGTACTACATAGTTTATCGATATGAATGAAGGTAAAAGTCATTTGAAGAAATAGTTCATACCGAAATTCTGGGATTAGGAAGCCAATATGGATTCTTGAAGTGAATTTTGAAAATGATTACTTGGTTCTTTACACTCTTGTTTCTTAAGCTTGGTTACCACCAATAACGATTCCAATAGTAATGTTTAATTCTGAAAATGTACTTGCAATATATTAGGGAACAATTTCGGAGTAGCATTTTCCATAGACATGGTTAAGAAGCTAGAATCTCCTCATTGGCTTATGATTGAGTTAGTTAAAGCTTAAAGAAAGGATTTAGTTACAGCCAGTCTACAAGATATAATGGAGGTTGTGGAAAATCAATAACAAAGCAATCGACTTATTTTGGGGTTGAAACTCCTTTACATAGGAAATGCGTGGTAGGAATTTTTTGTCAAATGAAAATTTCACTATTTTACAGCTCTTCTTACTTAAGAGACGTAATTAATTCTCTTCTCGGATGATAGTTTCTTTTAGTGTGGCTTTTCTTTTCTTTCTTTTTTTTCATTATTTATTTATAGCTCAGCTTGTTCTCCAGGTATATTGATTTTTGTAAGGGGCATGGAGTCTCACCAAATACTGCAATTTTATCTGCTCTCTTCAAGGTTTGCATCGACTCCTGCATGCATACTAGTTTGATTATTACTAGTGGTTTGTTTGTATTCTAGATTTTTCAATTGAACTGAATCCTTAAATCTTAGTGAGAATATATTACAATTCAATAGACTCGAATGGAAATTTTCTTTGGAGGAAAAGCTTCAACTTGTCAATTTTTATTTTCCTTTGGTGGAAAATTTGATGCGGAGTAATCTTTGGTTTTTAATCATCATCGTATGACCTATTCAATATTGGCTGACTTTCCATAAAGAAATAAAAGTTGAGTTTTAGTTGTTTTATATGGACTCTTTTTCTATAAGTATTTTTTTTGGATCTAGTGAGCAACAAGGGATATGTGAATATTACGTAGTTAGTCTGTGATCTCAGTGATTCCTTTCTTGCTTGGATATATATGTAGACCAGTCTCTTCATCATTGTGTGCAGAAATAGCTAAATTTGATACATTTCTATATCTTAATTTGTCTATATATTGGTTTATTTATTTCCTATGGAAAGCAAAGTTGAATCTAATCATTCCATTTATTTTCTTAATGACTAAGGCTGAGGTTAAAAGATCTTCATATGAGATATGTAGCTTGGAGATTTTCTTGGACCAACTCAAGGACAGTGATTTTCGCCCACTTCTCAATTTATGCAAGGAACTCGATAAAAGTGAAATCCAAGCAGTTGACATACGAAATGAATCATCTTGTGTATTCAACGGAGAATATACTTTGTCATTGTTGCATGCTATCAACGGAAAACTCCGAGAAGTTGATCTCCAAGATTTATCCCTTGGAAAAGATTTCTTGCGGTATTAATTGATCTTTATTAATTATGCAGTCTTTAAGTTTGAATGTTCTGCTGTTTCAATCATGCAAGCCCCTTTATGGTCCATTTGAGTGGATGACTGAAATTGGTATTTGGCAATACTAGAATCTAGGCTAGACTCTGTGGGCACTAAATTAAATTGTATTTTAGTTGATTATGTGGGGAGGCCTAACTGGAATTTAGTCTCAAACTGAAGTTTCAAATGCTTATCCAAATTCACTCATTTCCTAATATATTTCTATGACTAGGAGGGGTTCTGACAAGATGTTCAGTGCATAATTATATAGCCTGCTTTCTTACGCAACTTATTCTCACTATTTTTGAAATCTCATTCTTAGGAATCTCTCTCAAAGGGGCTTGACATGCCAAATTTTGAAACTAAGGTCTTCTCATTTCCGAAAACTCAATATGATGGGAGAATACAAGCGTTTACAAACCCTCAACCTTGACTTCAGTACTTCACTCTCTAGTTTCCGAGAAGATTGCTTTAAATCCATGCCCAATCTGAAGTCCCTTTCAATGTGTCAGACTAGAATTACAAATCTTTGGACAACCATTGCAGCTCTTTCTAAACTACCTTCTTTGGTGAAAGTTAGGTTTCAACATTGGCTCTGTTGCAATGACAATGCCCCTTGTTCTTCAGACAATAAAATGGATTCTATCCATCCAGGCAGTATTGTTTCTAATGTTGGAGATTCTTTCTCTGTTGATATTATAGACCTGGAAGATCCCAATAGTAATATATTCTCTTCACCCAATAATGTCTCTATTAACCTTGATCTTCAAGGTGTGATTGAAGACTCTTCAGATGATAGTGAATTAGATTTTTTGAGTCCGCAGCAAGAATATGATTATTCTGAGTACTTATCTAACATGATTACTCAACAAGATGAGGTAATTCATATAATCTTTTCCTTGGAAATTAGGTAAGTATCCTGTATTTTTAAATATTTGGTTTATCATGTTTTTTCTGCAGGTTTCTTCCGACACATCATCAAATTCTAGTGAAGAAAGATCATGCAAACGATATGGACTTGATGTTCCATTGAAGCATATATCCTCTCATGCTTCACCAATTTGCTTTGAGAAACATTATAGAGAGTACATGATAGCTTCATTACCAAGTTTAAAAGTCTTAGATGACTTACCAATTAGAAAATTTGACAAGGAATGTGCTACAAACATATTTTCACAATACTTCGAGCATCTTCCATACAGAAGGAAGCATAAAGAGAGTTTAGTCAACATCTTAATGAACCGTGAAATCAGAGCAAGCCATTCTCATGTGTTGACTTCCAAGGGAAAGTCAACATATCCTTCCAGAAAGTCTCAACAGTTTTATGCTAGATCTCTTTCTGCAGCAAAAGTTGGTTCTTCTGCTTGGCCTTTTTTGCATACTCTTTCTATTTCAGGTGGGGATTTAGGAGATGAAAGGAGTAGGAGGTTTCGTCCTAGGCAGTTTGAATACCATCCTTCAGACCCGAGCCTAATGGTCTTTGGAACTTTGGATGGTGAAGTATTGGTGGTGAACCATGAGAATGAAAAAATTGTTAGTTATATCCCATCACTTGGATTAATGAATAGTGTTTTGGGACTATCTTGGCTCAAGAAGTATCCATCCAAGGTATGTAGATGTATATAGGATGTACATATGTGTAAATATATATCAACTGCTCATATTTGGATCATCTTTGTTTCTTTCTTCTTTTGATTTATTTGTTATTTATTTTTATTATCATTTTTAATTATATCCCTATTTAAATCTCTTCTCCTTAAATTTTCAGCTTATAGCTGGTTCAGACAATGGTTCACTAAAGTTATATGATATTCAAAACATGCCACCTACACTCAAAGGCACGTATGGGGCTAGTGCCGGTTCTGTTACCTTTGACGAGTTTGACCTATTAACATCTGTTCATGTTAATTCAACGGACGAACTATTTCTGGCAAGTGGGTACTCACGAAATGTCGCACTATATGACATCAGCACCAGAAAACGGTTAGAGGTGTTCACCGATATGCACCGAGAGCATATTAATGTAGTGAAGTTCTCAAATCACTCCCCTTCAATTTTTGCCACATCTTCGTTTGATCAAGATATCAAAATGTGGGATCTGAGACAAAAACCGATCCGGCCCTGTTATACAACTTCAAGCACTAGGGGAAATGTGATGGTTTGCTTCTCACCAGATGATCACTACCTTCTCTCATCAGCTGTAGACAATGAGGTATTCTGGGGATATATACATCATACTTCTCAATTGGAATTTCATAAAATATATGATGTGCATATTTTCTGGATTATGTTGCTATGGTGAATAAAACTATGAAGAAAGAGACCCGTATACTCCAAAAATATATTGATGGTTTGATGTTATTATATATATTTATGTTATTAGGTTAGACAACTTCTGGCAGTTGATGGTAGGGTCCACTTGAATTTTGAGATACCTTCAACGGGAAGCTCGCAAAATTACACCAGGTCTTATTACATGAATGGAAGAGACTATATTATTAGTGGGAGTTGTGATGAACATGTGGTTCGCATCTGTTGTGCTCAAACAGGAAGGCGTCTGAGGGACATATCTTTGGAGGTAATTATTCTTCTTTCGATTTTTACTTGATTTACGTTCCAAGTAAGATGGATACATACGACCGATACATTTTTTCGATCTCCTGCTCCGAAAAGAAAAAAAAAATTGATTATGTGATTGGTTTTTACTGTGTTGTAAAATGTAGGGAAGAGGTTCGAGGAGTACTATGTATGTGCAATCTTTGAGGGGTGATCCTTTTAGAGTGAGTTCTAATTTTTACTATATGATCTAAAATATACAGTTTACATGAACTTTGCATCAATTGTTTGAGAATAATTGGATGATTTTCTTTTCTATTTTTCTTACACACAAAAATTTCATGTTCTCAGGATTTTAACATGAGCATCTTGGCGGCTTATATTCGGCCAAGTTCAAGATCGGAAATTGTCAAGGTAATATAACACAAATGATCATTCTTACTTTTAGAGTGTCTCATAAAACTATCTCCTTCCCTAAATATTAGTTAACCATTTTGTGTGTATAATGATGGTTTTAGGTCAATTTGCTTGCATCTAGTGCTCATGACAAGGAGTACCCGTATGATCGGAATTCGTGTCCGGCTAATAGAATGGGAGGTTGATCTGATGTGTTATTTTACTTGGAGTACTTGATCTTGTTACTGTAACTGTAAGGTCTGTTCCTACGTAGATGTAGATAGAACATTTCAAACAGTTTAGGTATATATTATAAAAGCATTTATCAATTATTTGTGCTATTATCCATACAATAAAGTTGAAAAGGGTTATAGTTATTAAGGAACATCGTCAAAACAAAACAAAACAAAACAGTATACTCAATAACAGACATAATAAATTAAATTTCTAACGCATTATCAAAGCAAGAACTTCCGTGCATTTGCTGATCATGATTGCGGATGGCAACCTCCGATCATCTTCTCTCCTGGTTCAACCTCGTCTTTCAGGTGAAATCATCGTTCTCAAGTTACGATTTCCAGCTTCAAGAAGATCGCCCAATTCTACCTTGGAAGTTTTCTACATCGTCCATTTCGCTTGATCCGTCAATTCCCAGATTGATGCTCAGAATGATGTTCACTTCTCCAAAAACTGTTTTTCGTTCATACAAATCACATGCCAAACACTTTTTAAGTCAGGATAACGAGACTGATAAGATTCATCATGAGATTGATAACCTTATTGCCCAACGAGACAGCCAAAATAGGTATCTGAACCAATTTACAAGACGCAAGAATGATATATATTACTTCAAGGAAATGGGAGAGGATCATTCAGTTAGCTACCAAATATATATATATTGGTCAAGTGGGCGAATGACCCTAGACTTGTTCCCTTTGTGTGAGCTAGTCTGGTCAAGCTTACTGACTTAATCATATATGCATCAAAGAAGAGAAGGACACACAAAGTGGTCGATCCCCCCCATCTTGAAACTGCTAAACTTTTGAAAATTCATTCTCCCACTGGCCACTGCTCATCAGATATATGAGAACCCTGAGGTTGCATGAAAAGTGGCCAGTGGGTGAACGAATTTTCCGAAGGAGAGCAACATGGATTAGACGATCGATGAATGAATTCTGCAAGCAGCATCTTGAGGACAGACTGGGTACAATAATTTGGTCAGCTTGTTGGTGAAGTAGAAACATTTGGTTCTTGTTCTTGTTCTATGGTGATTGAGTAGACAAAAACAAAATACGGCTCAACAAAGATTTCCTAGCACTTCATAACGTCCAATGTTAAGACATACACTATGATACAATTAACAATTATCATCCGTCTTCCTTCCATAATGTAATTGTGTGTATCAATACATCACATAATAATAAATAATAAAAAAAACAAAATCAACAAATTTATTTTTTCAATATTCCGTGCACGAAAATGAGGGATAACCCAATATTTGCTAGTTATCATCACAAGAAAAGAATTTACAGCTAGATTGCATGCCTTTCGAACTGTGAACTCTCTCACCATCTGCAAATTGCAATGACTTCCATCTAAGATTAAACTCTCTTTCAAGTCTGATCATGGCCAATGTGAAATATAGTCGAGAGAAGTAGAGAACCCCATATCTTTAAGCAATCTGCTCCTCCCCAGATACATTATCATCTTCAGCATCGTTTGGAAGGGACAGAAGTTTCATCAGCTCCATTCGATACTCAAGACCTCTTAGATAGTGCCCCAATAGCATGCACCTTATCAATTAAGTACAAGGAGAGTCTTATTATTTTCGTGCACACAAAGTAAGCAATGAATTGACAAAAGAAAGTTTTTAATGATAGCCATGTAGAAAAGGAGGGGAAGCCTAACCAGAAGAGAAGACGAGCTAGATAATCCCGAGTTAAAGAGATAAGGGGTTGGAATTGAGGCGAACTGTTCTCAACCAGTTCAGAACTATCTTCACTCCCTCCGACATTATTAACAGCAACGCCAGTATTCTGGGGAAGAGGATGCCCTTTGGAATGCATCTTCGGGGAAAGAGTTGCAAGGAGTCCATGGACAACGGAGTGGATAGTTTCTTTAACATCGGGGGATGTCGGTTCAGATAGCTCAGCCACCTGTTTCATAGACCCATTAGTTTCCGGCACATTTACATAAAGGGCTAGAGAAGGGAAGGTGTAAATATCAGCAGAATTCAGCAAACCTTCTTTAATTACAGAAACTTCAGGATTATAAGAGGCTAATAAATATATAAAAATCACAGATTATACATGGTAATCATACAATGGCACTTCCTAATGCTGAATGTATTTCAAACCAAACTATCAATAGTAGGAGGATACAGCTCACTACTTTTAAAAACCGAAGAACAATGAAGTTTGATGCAAGGGATGCATCAATGTTAGCGGGAATGAATGAAGGTTCAGCAGAAGAAAACACAGATACATTCCATCAGTATAATATCTAACATAGTAAAGCAGCATAGGAAATTACAGGCAACCTTTTCAGGTTGTAGCGATCGCAAATAATCTAGCAGATCATTCTTCTCTTCCCCAACAAACTGTTGCATTTGAAGGGCAGCACTTTTCCTCTTGACATCATGGAGTTCCTTCAATATATATATATAGAGAAAGTAACATCAGAAAACAACACAACAGCAATGGAATTCAACATTTAACAAATGCCAAGTATAACAGTTCCAGTAACCAAAAACTTGTTGAAAACCTCTGGTACCTTTTTGACAAGAGATAGGTGACTCTGCAATTGCAGTATATATTCTTGAACTTCAAGGGACGTTTCACCAAGGGCTTGAATATCGATATTCTCGGCTGAATCTTTGGATGAGTCATCATACTTAGAAGAGAACTTATGCTTTGCAGAGAATTTGATAAAACTGGAACTGTCAAGCAACATCTCTTGTAAATCAACCTTAGAAATTTGAAATTTCTTCTTTTCAGAAATCTCTTCATTCAAATCAAGGTTTCTGTCACGGCAAAGCCTGTATTCAGCATTTCGCAATGTGTACCTGCAATACAAACAATACACCCTTCACGTGTTAGCTAGACGAAAAATGTCGCATAAAGACCACAGAATTGGGAAGGATAAGGCTACTTAGAACGTCCGGTTGAGAATGATAGTATTGATGTGAGAAAGGCACAAAAAAAAAAAGTACTATTAATTATACATCCTATCAAGGATTATTAAGCTGTAAGATGCGAAGTACAAGAACCTATAAATCCGTTCCAAATAGTTTCAATACCTCAACTCTAGTCTCTCATCTTGACTATTAGAAGAACCAATGCAAGTGTGGGTTACCCTTTCAACACTTAAAAAAAAAAAAAAAAGTGAATATGGTAAAGAGTATGAACGTACCCAGTCATCATTGACGAAACCAATAACTTAGAGAGGGGTTCCCATAAAGCCTCAATCAGAACTTGAAACTGCCCAGATGGAAGTAAGCCCAACATGCCTGAGATTGTCCTTTTCATAGCATCCACAGTGGTGTGCGGCACATCTTTTTGAACTACACTCAAATCAAATGGTTCTATCTCTTGTATCCAACTCGAAAGAACTGAATTCTGAAAGAAGAGGGGGGGAAAAAAGTTATCATGATAACCGTTTCTTCTAGCATCTGAGAGGATTTCATTTTTATCAATAATCTACATGATCAATCTAACATGAAATCACTAATCAGCTGAAGCTAAACTCACAATCGGGCGAACAAACAAACGGTACCTAAACGAAATTGAATTACAGAAAGTAAAGCAGGGCGCGAATTATAGAGAAAGTAACTGACCTTGGAGGAATTGGCAGAGCCAGAATGATATTTTGAGTCGAATTCGTCGGAAGAAGAACAAGATAGAGCTAGGGTTGGTAACATCCTCCGTTTACTCGAGCGTGAACGGACATGGAAGCAGAGCGAAAAATAAGAAGACGATGAGGGATGAGCATGAAGCAAGCGGAGCCGGTGATGAGAGAGAGAGGAGGTGAAGGTTGCCATTAACGATAACAACCACAATCACCACTCTCTCTCTCTCTCTCTCTCTCTCTCTCTCTCCCTCCCCCCGCGCTTTCTCTGAGTCTGTGCCCTAAATCCTCAAACCACGTGATTACAGCCACAATATACTAGTAATTAAATAAAATTAAGAAATAAAATTAGAATATATATATATATATATATATATATTTTTTTTTTTTTTTTTTTTTTTTTGGACTTCAGCAAATAGATCCATCAAGGCATTAAATACTTTAGCATGTCTTAAAAGCCCAAATGTCTCGGTAAATGGCCCATCTCAGAATATCAAATGCCTGGGGTTGATTTTAGTATGGTTTGGGTTGAGAGGATTGTATCCCTGCCACTGAGGTGATAGAGCCCGTATCCCTGCCATTGATTTTAGATGAGATATGAGCGTTTAGAGTTATCTTACGATTTGTTGTGTCCAGAATCTCAAACACGATTAAAAAATACGAGGATTTATCGAGTTCCGCAACTGTCTACATTTATGGGAGGAGAGGAAAATAATTTCACTAATTATAAATTTTACAGAAGAGTAGGAGAATACTAACTCACTTCAACTCTCTCAAAGTACACTCTCTACATTTCTCTGTGATTTCTGATGCTCTAAATGAGCAAAGAACATTGCCATTTTTTAGGTAAAAGGAAGGACGAAAATTGCAACGTACATTTAATGCCTTGCGTGCTTGCTTTGATAAATGCTCTTGCATGCATGTGATCATGTGTAGACAAAAAATGACTGGCATGTGAAGAACAAGGTGGCTGAGCATGCTTGGTTTGTAGGAAACCAAAAACTTTACATGCATAAACGGGGAGCATGCAAATGAATACTTGAGTGACAAATTTTGACCATACATGTGGGTATGAAGTATGAACTCTTTCCCAGCATGATTCTATATACATTGGAGAAGAAAATATATGTACTTCTCAGTCTCTGCCTCTCTTATTGATCCACTTTAAAATTCTATCAAGCATGGTAAAAGGAAAAAAAAAAAAAAATAGTAAAAAGGAAGTGTCTAGTGAGTCTAGGAAATGTTATCACTATAGTAAATCAAGACACTTAAAGAAAAACTGTTTTGCTTTATAAAATAAGAAATTTGTCCATAATCAAGTAGAGGATAATATAATAGGAACAAATAATATTGTATGTCATTCTGAAATGCTTAATATTTCTAATACTGATGTTGTTAGTGAATGCATATTAAATTTTGGTTGCACATTTCATATGAGTCTTATAAGGATTGGTTTTTTGATTTTAAATAATTGAATGAAGGTATTGTATATATGGGTAATAATCAGATGCGTAAAATTCTAGGAATATATAACATTACTTTGAAATTGCATAATGGAAAAATTATTATGTTAACAAAAGTAAAGTTTATTCCTAAACTTAAAAAAAACCTAATTTCTTAGGACACTTTGGATGTTGGTATAGAGCTAAAATGACTTTTTAACTGTTTACAAAAATTATGTTTGTGTTTTAATAGGTGTAAAGAAACATGACTTGTATGTACTTTCTGGTTATTATTTTTGTGGTAAAATAGATACTGCATTTGTTTCTTCTAAGAATGATACTACAGATACATGACATTTGAGACATGGTCATATGAGCCAAAAGGGCATGGATGTCTTATGTAAACAATGCATGTTTGGTAAGGATATAATTGCCCCTCTTTCTATGAAATATGCATTCTAAGAAAACAACATAGGTTAAGTTTATCTAAAGGAGTTCACTTAGCTAAGGGTTATCTAAATATTTGCAAGCTAACTTATGGGGGTTTGAAAAGGTCTCTACTCATGGTTGAAACAAATTTTCCTTTCTATTGGAGATGATTATAGTAGGAAAGTTTGGGTTTTTAGTTAAGTCTAAGAATGAGGCTTTCACTAGGTTTATAGATTGGAAAATCTTAGTGGAAAACCAGCTAGACAAAATGGTCAAAACACTTAGAATGGATAATGAATCAGAATTTTGCAATTCTAGGTTTGATAAATTTTGTAAAGTTAATGACATACAAAGACATAGAATAGTAGTTAAAAAATCTCAACAAAATGGAATAGATGAAATAATAAATAGAACACTTACAGAAAAAGTTAGATGTTTAAATACACTTCAGGGTTGGTAAACCATTTTGAGGAGAGGCTGTAAAAAGTGTTGCATACCTAATAAATAAGAGTCCTTCAACTGCTATAGATTTAAGTGTTCAGAAGAGAAATGGACAGATAGAAAACCGAGTTTAGGATACTTAAATTTTTTTTTGTTGTGTTGCATATTCTCATAAAAAAAATGAGAAATTAGATCCTAAGTCCCAAAAATGTGTATTCTTAGGTTATGAAAAGGGTACATAGGAATATAAGTTATGGGATATGAGTTTTATTGGAATAAATATTTTAGTCCGTAGAGATGTAGCTTTAATGAATAGATATTTCCTTACAAAACTAGTGAATCCAATTTCGATAAAACATATACTACTAAGGGAACTCACTTTGAGGTAAAGTTCATAACCCTTGATGATTCTAACGGATAGCAAGATGAGGATGGAAGCCTCAATGAACTTAAACCAAAAAAAGAGGTAAAGTCATTGCTGATGGTCAAGATGATGAATGAGATACTCATGAGATCTTAGATAGGTCAAGCCATTATGACCTAACTAATTATTAATTGGTCTGAGATAGGGATAAACGAACAATAAAACCTAATCCTAAAAACTCTTATATATATCTTAATTTTACAATTTTGGTTATAGAAATAGAAATTAAAGGGACTGAACTAAATGACTATAATGAGGCAATGAAATCATTGGATAGTAAGAAATGGGAAGGAGCCATGGATGAAGAAATGAACTCTCTTAGTCAATGCTACATGGAAACTTATCCCCCAACCGGACAAATAACGTCTAATCAAATGTAAGTGAATCTTCAAGATAAAAAGAGGTACACCCTTAAACCATCTCAGATTTAAGGCTCAATTAGTTGCTAAGTGATTCACACAAAGGGAAATGGTAGATTTTAATGAAATTTTCTCTCCTGTAGTTAAGTTTAAACCCATAAAAATCGAGTTAGCTACGGTTACATATTATAATCTTGAACTTAAGCAAATAAATGTTAAAACAATTTTTTTGCATGGTAAGTTATAGATGAGATTATATACATGAAATAGCCCCTTGGATATGTAAATAGAAAATATCCTAATCATGTGTGTTTATTAAATAAATCCTTGTATGGTTTGAAACAAGCACCAAGACAATGGTACTTGAGGTTGAATGCTTTTGTAATTAAAATAGATTTTACTAGAAGTCCATTTGACGTATGTTTTTTTTTTTTTTGTGAACTTTTTTTTTTTATGTTTATTTACTTATCTCTGTAGATGATATGTTTTTAATAAGTAAGTCTAAGACTAAAATAGATGAGTTAAAGAAAAAAAATTCAGTTTTGAATTTGAGATGAAAGACTTAGGTGAAGGAAACAGAATCTTAGGTATGCAAATAGAAAGAAATAGGAAAGCTAATACTTTGAAATTGCATAAAAAATCTTATCTTGAAAAAGTAGCTAAGAAATTTGATGTGTTTGGTTGTAAATAAGTTAGTTTACCTCTTTCTGCTCATTTTTTGCTATCTAAAGTATAATGTCCAAAATTTGAAAATGATATGCTTAGAATGGAAAACATTCCTTATTCAAATGCAATAGGACTAGTCATGTATTCCATGGTTAGTATAAAGCCAAATTTGTCCTTTGCTGTTTCTTTGTTAAGTCGTTATATGTCAGATCCAGGTTTTGAACATTGGAATGTTTTGAAATAGTTGTTAAAATATGTTAATAGTTCTACTAAGTTAGGATTATGTTTTAAATAGTGGTCTAAAGAACTTGATCTTGTAGGATTTGTAAACTCTAATTTTGCAGGTGATAGGGACTCAAGGAAGTCAACCACAGCCTATTAATTCCTACTTTGTGGGAATTGTATAAGCTGGAAATAACAGTTTCAATCGGTTATAGCATTGTCAACAACTGAAACAGAACATGTTGTTGTTTCAGATGCCTTCATTGGGCAATTTGGCTATAAGATTTGTTAAGGGAAGTTAGTTTGTTGAATGGTAACTATATTATTTTTATGATAGTCAATCTATCATTTATCTTAGCAAAAATCTTGTGCATCACGAAAGAACAAAGCATGTAGATGTAAAATATCATTATGTTTGTGATGAGATTGCTAAGGGTACAATTATGATTTCTAAAGTTCTAATTGAGGAAAATCCTTCTAACATGGGTATAAAAGTTTTTTTTTGTGAATACGTTTGAGCATTGCTTAGATTTAGTTCACATGGGATAACGCAACTTAATGGGCGATGATGTAAACCATGCTGCTTGAAGTCATATCACTGTGATAGAACTAGCCCAAGATTTGACCTCAAGGTGGAAATTGTTATGGAAATTAGGTTGAGGCCTGATCATGGATGACCTATGAGGCAGCCAGATTGTGGCCTAACAGAGTTGACTTATGCCTCTATCCAATTTCTTATTGGGTCATGGTATATCTTAATATAATCTGATTTGCTTAAGGTGAAGATTATTACTTCTCTTCCTTCGTTTTCCTGGTTGAGATATGTGCGATATCTATCTCTCGATCTTGCTCTCTCTTTCTTCTGAATATGTGCGATCTGTTGGTTTAGTGTTTTTAATCTCTTTCTCTTATTTAATTTATCTGATTGCATCTTTGATCTTGACTATTACTTGAAGGTAGTGTTCCTTCTGTGGTCTAAAGATCTGCATGATTTTTTAGGGTTTGATGCATTTAGAGATAAATCTGATTTGTAATTAGAGGTTTGATTTATCATATTTTTTAGGGTTTGAAATTAGAGGTTTGTGATTAGATTAGATTTATCACGGTGCTATAGGGCTCTTCGGCCTAAGCTTCGATATCGATTAAAAACCTAGATCATTCCGATAGGTGAGGTTTTCTTTAGATCTGATTCTGTTTTTCATGTGTTTACATTTATTTATGTGTTTTTTATAATTTTTTGATTAAACTAATTACTGGTAATATACATTTCAGTTTATTGATTCTTTAATCTATATTCATATTGAAGTGTAGATAGACAATGTTGTATAGATGATTGATATTCAGATTGGTCAAAATTTAACAACCTTTAATAGTGAAATGCAAATTCTTAACATCTTATGTGACTCAGAACTTTATTTAGCGTCTCTTAATTATATTTGATACATAGTGGATCGACCTATCAGATCACAAAATTTAAAAATTTATCATAATCATTAATTAAGCGATATATCTTACGATAGATCTTTATGTCCTTTTATAAATGGGACGGTACAAAAATTCTATATCGAATAAATGAAACCATTTTTTATAATTTTTGGTTTTTATTTCAAAATCAATTAGTAATTAATGGAGTGAGTGTTAGAAATATAGCATATCAATGTACTATGTTTAGGCTTAATTGTGAGTGTGACCCACTTCATGAAAGTAGAAAGTGAAAAGTTAAAGCAAATTTAAATTATCTTTCGTGAGAGTTTCGAAACGATATATGATATACTCAAAATAACGAATGAGTGAATGAAATATTAATGCTCAAAATGCGTCCATTGAAGTGAAAAAATTAAAGGGAAAATTTATATCCCTCGTAAGAAATAGAATATTAAAATTGAGTGTTTATATAATGTTACTCAATTATTAATAGACAATAATATAAATAAGAATACTATTTCTTATATTTGCGAGTAAGGAATGCAAATCTAGTCCAAAACAGTTTGAATAAAGTTTTTCACTTTCTGTTAACTCCCATATTAATTTTTTAATATTTTGTTTATGATTGCATAATATATATTGTATTTGCTGATTACATATTATGTTCGGTAAACCGTAGGTACATATAATATGTTTCTCCATTATATTATTCTACTATCTTTATATATTTATTATATATTTTATTTCTATATATTTATTAATTATAACTAATTTTTCTTATATATTAAATTCAATCTTATATTTCTATTATAGATATATATTCTCAACTAAATTAAGGTATCATTACGAAGAAAGAAAGATTAAACGTGTCGGGAAATTATTGCAAAAAAGTACTAAAAGAGTGCAAGCATCTCTCATTCATGTACTTAGACATATTAATAGTGCCAAAAGTTGATCTTTTAAGGTCTACAATTCAAAAAGGAATTGCTCCTCTCTATACCCAAAAACCAAAAAAAAAAGGTCTTTCTTTCGCTAGTGTTCCTCACTATGCACATCATGTGACATAAAGCTTGCATGTTCATGAAAAAATTGCTGAGTGCATGAAATTATATGAAGGCCCTATACGACCTATATTCTATGACAAGACACGTCCTTATCAGCTACTTTAAGGACACCATTTTGTTTTTTTCTTATCTTATCCAAAATGTTGGATTCCTTTCTATCCCCTTCTTACAAACACAAAGCGATTGATGATGCATGCATACAATTGGCGGTATGTATCATCAAATTTGGTTTCTGAGTCGGAGAGTAATGCATTCGATGGTTGTTTATTAAAGATGTCATGTTAGTCTTAACGTTATAGTTGGTGATATAATGAGTCATTGGATCATTGTTGTTGAGAATAATAATGTTTTACTTTCTGAAACAAAAGGGAAGACAAAGAAAAGGAACTTCAACTTTTACTTTAGATGTCGATGTACAGACGTAATCATATTACTCCAATTATATCTACACTCCAGTTCTAAACGTCAGTTTAGATTTGAAATCCAGTTTTAAGTGTAGAGATTTCCAGTTAACTTGATCAGTTTTGTATTCAATGAAAACTAGTTTATACTTTTATCAAAAATGGTTTAGCTTTTGGAAAAGTTTGTTTTAAATAGGCACGTGCATCTTTCCCCATATTGCCGGCCGGCCCGATATCTGACAGGTCGGCAAATATAAGTCGGATATTTTCTTACCAGTTTTTTGTCTGGGTCGGATATTTGCCCTGAACACGTTTTTTCAAAAAAATTGGTTTGATATTGTCCGATATTTGATCCGATTCAATGCCCGATTTGATAAGCATCCGATTTTTGTTAATTAAGAAATAATTTTATATATTTGAATGTAAAATTGCATCAGCCTAGTGATAAGACATGTGACTTGTAATTATGTAGTCTGTGTTTGATCATGTAGGCCCGAACAAATTACTTTTTAGCATATTTGATGGATACGGATATCCGACACCGTCCGACTAGATTATCCATATACGGATATCAACTTTAGATGCTTAGTTTTAACTACAAAATATTGATTTAAATTGTTGAACCAAAACAATATATAACGAGGAGGTTCAAGTGTTAAAAAGGTCGAATTTTACTTATTATAAATATTTAAGATCTTGTATTTGTCTCATATCTAAAATTGATTTGGTATTATAACATTTATATTTGGTTCCAGATTTCTCTTCATTTCGATTAGCTTTTAAAAGTGAATTATATTCAGATTCATGGTATCATGGTATCGGACAAACTAGAAGCCCATAAACAACCTTAAACTCTCAATTCGACAATTATATGTATCTTCTATGTTCACGAAACCGTAAATGCCGGTCACTTTTTAAATTTGATCGTTGAACTGAAGCCAATTACTCTATTCCAAGATCATATGTGTACTGAACTTTCATTGCTTCCACATCACAGGGCCACATTAATGAATTGAAACGTTATTATTTGTTAGTGGACTTTTCTTTCTTCTTCTTTTTTTCATGGATAATGTTGTTAGAACCTTTTGATCACACCCACTTGTTATGTTTCTTTTTCTGAATTTTTCCCTTGTCCTGTCACTAGACGCGGCTGCACGATGAATAGCTAGCTTTAGAAGAGCACTAGAATGCCTCTTTTTCGACATTTTCAATCACGTTTTTTTTTTCTCCCCCCTTTGCTCACCTTTGTACATGCATGTAGAGTGGTCGCTATGAGGAAATTCACCTCATTTGATATATATATATATATATATATATCACCTTAGTTGCGAGATTAGATTGTTTCTTTCAGAAAGTAATGTTAAGAAATGAAGAACAAGAATCAAGATAACGTTAATTACTTTCAATCAATCTACATTAATATTCTTGGATGAGTAAATTAGATTTAAACCCTTTAATTTTTATTTTATTAGATTTAAGTCACTTAAATTTATAAAATTACACTTATGTCTTTAATTTTCATATCATATCATAAAACTAAAAAAATTTGATATATGTTTCATTTTAAAAAGTAATCTATTTAAAAATTGTGTTGATACTAATTTTTTTTTTTGGCATAACCTACTTATGTAAATAACTTAAAATTTTAACATAATTTCAATTTTTCACTCGATTTTGAATCAATCTATAAAAGAATTAGACTTTTAATCTAATCATATCGTCTAGCTTCTATAAAACTTGTCACTAAAATTCGATAGGACTAAATAGTAAAGGAAGGGGAAGATGATAACGAACGACTTCAAACTTAAGATCAAATTCAGCAAAAATGTTGGCATAGAGAAAAAAAAAAAAGCTTTGTTTCAAATTCGAACTTGTAAATATTATTGAAAGAGTGAAACGTATAAAGCTTTTCAAGAGAGTCCTTTTATCCGGTTAGTGTGCGGGGTCCACTTTTAACTATAAGACATGTTTTTATTTGTTATATTACCAGTTAGCCGGATGCTAATGATACTTATGAAACAATTCTCAAAAGTAATTAAAAAAAAAGTAAAAGAAGAGCATAAAATTTGATTTTTTTTTTTTTATGAAATTTAAAAATTAGAGATATAAGTAACTCTAATTTATAAAATTTATAAAATATATATATATATAAATCTAATTTTTTTTATAAATTTGACATAACTAAATTTATTAAAATAAAACTTAAGAAATTTAAGTCTAATTTGATCTTTTTCAAATATTGATTTTTTTTATAGCTAAATATTAAATAAAAATTTGATCTTGTTTAAATATTGAATAACAAACTGCAAAAAGATTTTAAAATAATAAAATAAATATAATAAAATAAATAAGAGGAAAAGTAAAGTAGCAAAGCATACACGTTTTAAACAGGGTGTTGAAAAAGATACTTTAGAATCTGAGTGCTTACGAGAATCTAAATGTTGATTTATCTTTATGGCACCTAAAATAAGGCAAAAACAAGTTGACTGACTTCACTTTTGGGATTACAGTTTTACATTCCAACTGTTCTCCAAACAAGGATTTATAAACATGTGAGGTAGCACATCTTTTTTTTTTTTTTCTGAGTAAATATTGGATGTAATTTTGATTGTTGTATATTTAAGATTATATTTTATGAGTTAAATATTTAATTTTATAATTATAATTTATTTAAAATATTATAGATAAATAAAAATTTAGTAGAAAATTAATTATTTTAAATAGATTAGATAATTGGGGATGTTAAATTGCACCACCCCCACTTAATATTGCACCAAATAACGTGGTAGAGACCTGTCACATGTGCTTTAAGTGAAAATCATAAAATAAATAAGCAAGTAAAAAGAGAGATGAGAGAAAGAGGAAAAAAATAATATAAATTTAGAATATTTAATATATGATTTATATTAATTTAATATAGATGCGAGAATTATGAAGTTTAAAAAATCAAATTAATAAATTATGATTTTCCAAAAAATTAATTTAAATGGGTAGCCATTTCAAATTATATAATCTAAAACGATTAGGGGACAAAACTATGTAAATACTTTAAACTTTTCTAAATGATTGGGGTATAATTTTAATTTTTCAGAAACTAGGGGGGCAGCTGCCCCCACCAGGCCCACCAGCTAAGCAGACATATCCTTAATTTCCAGTTAATTTGAAACCCAAGTACATAATAACAACTTGAAATGTCCTAATCCAACCATACACTATTTAAGTTTTAACCAAAATAAATCAAATTACAAAAAAAAAAAAAGGGGGTTAATTAACAACGTACTTAACTTATGCCTATTAAATAAATAAATAAAAAGAAAAGAAAAGAAAAGAAAAATACAAAAGAGATGCTACTTTCTATACGACAAATCAACTATGTTAAGTTTGAACTCAACTCGTTGACTTTTTTCACCGTCTTCTTTCCGGCGTCCAATATGGCAGACTTGGACTAAAATGCGTGGAAACCACCCTGGAATCCAAAAGCTCAACTATGGGAGTGAAATTGACACACCTAGGAACCTTGTACTGATTGATGGATGCCCCTCTGGAGATCGCATAATCCATCAACTCCTCAAATGTCCCGTTTTTCACTACCCGGATCTCTAGCGGCCCGATCGAATGGTCCGCCACTCTTCCTTGCCGATAAACCGCGTTCATCTCTTCCTCCATAGCCAAACAACACTTGTTCATAACCTCTTCCCCCGGAGAATTCTCCGGATCCTTTGCCAAAAGCTCCCAGTAAATCACGTAATGGCCCGGGATCGTCTTTGTATCGGCAAAACTCGTGTATTCCACCACGCTCGCATTGAACGGCTTCAGAAGCTGGGATGCATTCTCGACTGCCTTTTGTAATTCGGACTCATCGGTTTTGTCGGAGTCGATGCTGAGCAACACATTTTTCCTCCTGACGAAATGGAACTGAGGGGCCGAGTTGTGGAACCCGGTCACTCGGAGGATGTCCCCAACTCGGTACCGGCACAACCCAGCATAGGTCGTGATCACGAGCTCATACTCCTTCCCGACCTCAACATCGACTAAGTCGACGAGTTTAGGGGGTGAGTCACGACTCAACCCGGGGGAGTTCGGGTCGTGAGGTAAGAACTCAAAGTAGGCCATGTTTGGCATTATTGTGTAAGAAACTTCTGATGGTTTACTCATAGGGTTGAGGTTGATCCCGAAATAACATTCCGAGGAAGCGTACATAGTGCAAGCGAGGGGTAAGCCGCCGCTATAGTAATCCAGTGTCGGGATATACTGAGCCATTGCTCCAGTGACGATTACGTCTACATATTTAGTGTTGGGCCAAATTCTGGTCAAAATCCCCTCCCAATTTTCCTTTGAGCATTCACTGGCGACAAATTCAGCCAGTTCCGGGTCAGATTTTAGGATTTTAGACATACGATCTTTTAACGACGGGTCGGTGATCTTTGGGCTTAAACTACCGGCCCGAATGTCATTAACAAGCTCCGGCCAGTTAAGTTGGAGGAACCGAATAGCACGGAGTAGGCCCGATGCAAAAACTGCTCCGAGACGGAGGACCTTCTCGCGTTCAAGAAGGCCGCAGATCATCTGAGTGTACATGCTTTGGAATGAGTCGGAACAGAGGATCGCCTCATTCGGGCTGGTGTACACATTGTAAGGGTCGTATGGCCGGGTTTTGAAATGCTCGCTTTTGTAGTAGCTGGTTAGAACCGGTCTCGCTGGCAACCCGCCGGGAGTCCTTGTTTCGGATTTCACAAATAGAAAGTATAGCCCTTTCCCTTTGTCCAAGCCCGGCACATAACTGTCACATAATCAAAGAAAAAAAAATAGTTTAATTAATTAATTAAGTATATTAATTTAGAGTTTAGTCATAAGTTACGGATTTAAATACAATACTTACAGATTCATAACTGGCATGAGAAGGCTGTACAGAAGTTGACGACGATCCAATTCTTCCTTAATCGTCGGCATTAATTTTCTCTCCCCAGCAGAGGTTCCGGAACTGCAAGTAAAAAAAATAAAAAAAATAAGTAAATTCCAATGAAAAGTATTTGATTTTTCTATTAACTTTTTCTTTTTTATTTCTTTTTTTTTTTTTTTTAAATCTTTACCTGGTGAGGAATTCAGAAATGGGGTGAGACGATAAGATGGCAGAGCGGTCACCATTAGCAATACGCTGGATTTCAGGCTGAAGGTCTTCGTAAGTAATGACCGGAATTTTGGATTTGAAGGAATCACGGTCAGCGGCGCCACCGAGTTTGTAGCGTTTGAGGTATTCCGTCTCGGCGTTTCGGGTCAATATTTCGGCCAGAACCCTCTCCTGGACGGAATCAGCGTTTCGGGTCATTTCCTCAATGAATCGGAGCGCCTTAGCGTCCTTATCGCACACTGGAGGTCCGAGTGGAGACGATAGAGCTGAATCAACCGCCATTATCTGTTCTCTTCTTTTCTTCTGAAAATTCTCAAAGTTGAAGGTTAAAGCTAGCTGTAGAGAGAGAGAGGGGAATGAGGATACAGAGGTTAGGGAGAGCGAAAGAGGAAGAGGGAAGTGGAGGTGATGAAGTGAGATTTTTGGGAGTGGGATATGATGCCTTTTATATTGGTGGGCATTGGGCAGGGGAAGTTGGACCCACAGGAAAAAGGGAACTGGAATTTGGAAGGAAGGTCACGGAAGTGTATACCGTATACGGACGGGATGGGAGAGGGGGAGAGGCAAAACAAAAATGAAAAACATGGGAAAGGAAGAGTGTAGGGGGAAGAGGCGGACAAGGTGGGGGCCCATAACACGTAGACATGGGCAGAAAAGAGGGAGGCATGTGGGGTAAGGGTGACGCCATGTCAGTGTATGAACAGTAAGTGTTAAGGGGATTAAGCGTCGACCGGCCACGCGGCTCTTTTTGTGTAAGTTTGTTGGGTTTGGATTGTGATGGTTAGCTGTCCTTCCCGGCAGTTTACTGTAATAACAACAACAATCTTTTTTTTTTTTTTTTTTTTTTTTTTTTATATATAAAAAAAGAGTGACTTTGCTACTACTCTCTAGCTACCCACCAAGATGACTTTCTTTCTGCCAGTAAACGGATTTTTTGAAAAGTCATTGCTTACTAAATTTATTTTATTTTCTTAAATTATGATCTTAGATAATCTTCTTTTTTAAGGAAGATAAATTTTTTTATTTTTTATATTTTTATGTGATTATAATCGACCGGTTTATAATAAATATTATTAAAATAATTTTTTTTATTTTATAATTATACATATTTTGGGATCAATTAAAAAATTATGAGTGCTTTTTCAATAATAATAATATTATTTAAATATTCTATATAATATTTCAATGATAAAGTTGCTTTCTAATTGGTGTAATAATTTTTATCCAGATATAGAACGACAACATGAAATTCTATCCAATGTATGTATATCGGAAAGACAATCGAGGTGACAAAATCATGTTCATTCTATAACATCTTTAAGGCCCTACTAAAAGAGGTTTTGTTCATTGTATTTAAACTATTATTAACTTTTAATTATGTTTATTTGTTCAATTTAAGTGTCTTGACCGGATGATATATCCTGTTTTTTTTCTTTTTCTTTTAAATAGTAAATTCTTAATACATTAATAGTATCAAGATCAATAAAAAATCATTTATTTAGTAAATATTAAATAACTAATATTATTTGAATATATTATCCTTGATAAAAAATTATGATTTATTTTATTTAATTATAATTTTTTTCGCATGATGCACACTTTGTCCTAAATACGAAATCAGAAATGGAAAAAAAAATTGTACATAGGACTTAAAAGAGGAGACAAGAAAAGTAAAAAAACCTTATTTACATGAAAGAAACGTAACCAAAATAACAATAATAATTATTATTATTATAATAAATCAATTAGTCATGATCAGTTGCCTAAGAAACATAATTAAAGTCAAAATTTTCTAAATGTGTACCCAATCCCTACTATGTTGAAGTCGTTGGTGTTAGGCTATATATATATATAATCTAATTATTTACGTCTCTTACTATTTCACTATTATTATTATTATTATTATTTATTTATTTATTTATTTATTAAATCATATTCTTTTTTGTCAAAATCATATATATAGTCTAAATCAGCAAAAACATTTAAGACACAACCTAATTGCTTGAATTCTGTATCCGAACAAAGCCCAAGAGCTTCTCATGTACCCTTATTTTTTGTGAATCTTTACCAATCATATAAAATCTAATTTCATAATTAATTGCTTTCCGGTCAAACATATATACTTGCAAATTAACACGTGTTAAATATATATATATATATATATATATATATATATATATGTTTCTCTTGCATGAAGTCCCAAATTGTTGGATTACTGTTTCTTACAAGGAAGAGACTCATGCATGCATGCATATGTAACCAATTTCCTAACATCCTGCCTAACATCTGTAATACTTATAATAAACACGTAAAACAACGGCAAAGAAGAATCGGAATCTGGAAATTTTGCAGAAGAATCTGAGACAATCACGTGTGCCCTCATTTCCTCTCAGGTTCCTTAAACTCCTTTGGATTTTTATTATATATATATATATTATAATAAAAAAAATGGTATCCATCCTAAACAAATTTTCAGCTTCGCTCTTTGGAATACTCCTAAAGGTTAGTTCTTAACACATTTTCAATACATAAACTTTTGTTCAAATTTTATGTTAAGCGGGCCAAATATCATGGGATATGTATACAAACCCAATGTTTATGAAATAAGATGTACTTAATCCTTATATATTATATGATATGATGATCAAAATTTATAATTAGTTTATTTCACTTTGTTAATATTTATATATATAAAAACATGCTAATAGAGATATTGGATCGTAAAATTACGTAATAATTATTTAATTGATTAATTAGTAAATAGTTAATATATATGATTTCAAATCACTCACTATATCTAAGTTTTAGTTAAATTTATAGTTTTTTTTTACCATTTTTCAAAGATTAATAAAGATAATAAATAAAAATTTGATCTATGGAGTAGATAGAGAATACTCTATTTCTATAGATTATTAACTATAATTGAACAAGAAGACATGGAGACTGTTATCAACCGTCCCCCCGACATTAGAATACTCTAATGATATTATAATAACTCAACTCAACCGACATTACATTATCCTTCATCTTAATCTTACATCTTACATCTTAATCAATTAATTAATTAACTCTCCGTAGCCACATGATACTAATAATAATAATTATCTATCTTCATATATACATGTCGACCTTATTATTTTCTTAATTAGTTCATGCATCAATTTCCAAATGGTTAGGTTTGCAAGAGACAGAGACTTCATTTTGTGACGACAAGTCGATAGCTCCCTTATGCACCAGAAAGCGTGGAGAGGAGACTGCTTCTTCAAAGGAATAGAAATATTAAATAATTTAAGTTTTTAATAATAATAATTAATTAATTAAAGATGATAATAATAATAAATACACGTACATGTATATTGCAGAGTTTATAATAATCTCTACTTGCTTATAATTTGGTCACTACAAGACGGCGGTGGCTTGTTCCCAAAGGCCACGGCACGGTTGCTTGCTGCTTGTGAATTAGACTTTTCTTACGTAGGTTAAGTTTATGATAATCAAATTGTACTGCTACAGATATTATAAATAATTGTATATTATTAGTGTTTGATTATGAATGCAAACTTTGAAAACATTTTTATACGTTATCGTGGAATTTTGTCAAATTTTTGAATTTGATAGATAAATTATATATTTACCAAGCTGTAGTTTGCAAATATGCAATATATATATATATATATATATATATATATATATAATAAATTAATAATGATTTCAAAGTAGTTTCTTACTGAAAGGTCAAAGTGGAGATGATACAAGCAATCAATAATATCCTCCCCAAAAATCGCTATCAAGGGTTAGGTTTTCATGGAAAATTATATAAGCTAGCTAGCTTGCGTTAGGAGGACATTGACCTCTCAGCTGCTATCCACAACATGGAAGAGTCATGTTACAAGCAAAATACGTCTTCCCTCTCTCATGTTATTGCTCTAGCAGACAGCATTTTAGGGACCACTGTTTATAATATATATCGTGATGTTGTTAACTAGGGATTTAGTTAAGGCTTTCATCCTCGATGAAAGATTCCATTTACCTCCCTCTTAGTTTATTTTGGACCTTAATGATTGATATCATATATTTCAGCTAGCTACCAAGGTTGGGCAAATGGCAGATATAGATATCTGTTATCCGTCACATCCGTCATTTGCATTAATGGACGGTTATATTATTATCTATTATCTCCGTCATTTACACAAACGGGTGGTTATCAGCCAATCTAAAAATTTCCTTCATTAATATCCGCCTGCCACGAAGCGGGCAGATATCCGCCACAGCCATGGTGGGCGGTTATCCACCCGCCCACCTTTTTTTTTTTAAATAAGTTTTTTTATTTTGTTTTTAATTTCTTATTTCATTTTAAAGAATAATAAATATTTTCAAGCAACCGTGAACATATAAACTAAGGATTTGATTTTTTTTGTCAAATTAATCGTCACTAATTAATGAAAAAAATATGAATACATTAATAATTATTATACATTAAATAAGTTAAGACTAACAGTTATGATTTATGAGTAAACTATAAGTTTTGACTTATATGCATAACTGCAAGTTTACTCGACGGGTCGAAGACTTTCGACCTTATCAACCCTTAAAATAAATTAGCAATTATGACTTATAAATATGAAGGCCTTTGAGTCATAATTGCTAGTTTACTTTACGATTCAATGAGGTCCAAAGTCTTCGACCCTATCGACCCGTAGAGTAAAGTAGCAATTATGCACTTATGCTAGTATACTCATAAGTCATAGCTATTAGTTTACGCTACGGGTCGATAAGGTCAAAGACTTTCGTCTCGTCACGTAAACTAGCAGTTATGCTAGTATATTCATAAGTCATAACTGCTAGTATACTCTTTGACCTCATCGACTCGTCGAATAAATTAGTAGTTATGCTAGTATACTTATAAGTTATAACTACTAATTTACTCTACGGGTCGATGAGGTCAAAGAGTATACTAGCAGTTATGAGTAAACTAGCATAAATGCATAACTGCTTGTATACACATAAATCATAACTGTGGTGGTCCGTCTAGTAGCAATGGTTGTTGCTAGTCGCAAATGGTGAATGGCAAGGAGAAGGCTATGTCGCTGTGGTCCGAAGGCGAAGAGGGATCGGATCTGCGACTACTCAAGTCTGAACGCGAACAAGATAAATACCTTTCATTTTTTTTTAAAATTAAAGCGGGCAGATATTCGCCTAAGTATTCGATAGATATTCATGGCGGGACGGATATCCGTCGACCTAAAAAGATGAAAAAGTATTCGTCATATTCGCTCTACTGACGGGCATATACAAATATTTTTACACAATCCTAACCATGAGAATCTCTACTTAGGGTAGAGTCAGAAAAGAAGAAATAATAATAATAATAATAATAAAAGATAACGGTGACACAATTTACTAAATAAAGATCAATCGGGTAAAAATAGATTTTTATTTATAATAAATTAGGATTTACTTTCTTTGATAATTTAAAATTAAAATAAAATTTTTATAATTTTGATAATAAGAGTGTATTCTCTAATTTTTAGAAAAACTAGATAAAACCCTCCCAATTTGTTTGAAAATTCATAATTAACCTCAAAATTTCGTATAAATTATAATTAACTCTCAAAATATTTTAAGATTATAATAAATACCAAAAAATTAAAAATTAAAAATATTTAACTATAATGAATATACAAAACTAAAAAAAAAAATATAATGAACCTCCAATTCGAACCTCCAGTTTTTTCAGCGGATCGATTTCAAATTATTGACCCGACCCAATATAACATGATTTGATCGATAATATTAAAAAACAATTTTTAGTGATTTTTTATTCCAGAACAACCCTTTAGCTTATTTAAATTAATTTTATTTATTTTTTCTCACAATTTTTTTTTTAATATTTTTCTAAATTTCTCTCAAAGAACCTCATAATTTCTAGCTGTCACCACCACGCACTACAAAAAAGAATGATTCCCTGAAGAAAAATAACAAAAATGATCTAATTTCTTTCAAAAAGTGGAAATCCGATCTAATTTCTCGTGAATTGACTTGTTGATCGGTTCACTCATCGTAAGAAACCGATTGAATCAATCAAGTTTCTCAAAAAATAAAAATTCTAATTGATTTGATTTCTTCATGCAAAACCAATCTAGTCAATCTAATTTCTTCGTGTGAAGAAATCAGAATGAATCTGATATTGTTTATTCACACAATGAATCAGAATGAGCCGATCAGATTATTTTGGAAACAAATGAAATTAATGGGTTATTTTGGAAATTAAAATTTATACATAATTAACAAGTTGAGTAGTGTTGGGTTGAATTAATAATTTCGAACCGATTATTGAAAAATTAGGAGTTTATTATAATTTTTATTTGAGTTTTGGATATTCATTATTATTATAAAAATTTTGAATGTTCATTATAATTTGATATTTATTATAATTTGAAAATATTTTGAGCTGATAATTATAATTTATTTGAAAATTTGAGATTAATCATAATTTCTCCAAACAAAGATGAAGGCCATAAATAGTATTTTTTTTTTTTTAGAAAAAAAATGAAGTGTGTATTCTAATTATCAAAATTATAAAAAATTTATCATAATTTTAAAATATTTAGGAAGATAAATCATAATTTATCTTTTTATTTAAAATTTTAAAGATTTATACACAAATTTTTAGGACATGTTTAGCCACTATTTCTTAAATACATTTGTTCATTTTAAAACATATTTCTATATTTTAAAATATAAAAATAATTAGCAAATAAATATAAAAAGTAACAAAACATGAAAATAATTGTTGAACGAGTATGCTTAAGTGATGATACATATTATTAGGGACAAAATAATGTCAAAATTATTCCCTAATTATTATTATTATTTTTTATTTTTTATTATAAAAAATTGAAATACATAGTGAAACGGACTCTTGATAATTATAAACTAAAATACTAATTTTCAAAAAGTTAAGGGCTAGTACCCTATTTCCATCCCTAGAGATCACCCAATTTGTCATCCGAGTTCAAAATCTTGGTATCGATCATTTCTAACTTCTAAGAAAGATCTTGTAGTACTAGAAGAATTTGATGAAAAAAATAATAAGAGAATGATTTAAATACGTAATTTCTTATTAAAATAAAAATATAAAAATAATACTTTTTATTATTAAATTATCATATATTTTTATACAAATTACTTAATTTTATATTTAATTAACCTAACAATTTATAATAAATTTACACAAAAATTGAAGGTAAGAGGTTGGAGGCTTGCCTGCCCCGCTCTCTACCGGAGACTCTACCGGAGACTCTCCATCCTGAGTAGTAGCTGTAGTTGTTTGAACCTTGAGGTGTTTTGAATAGATATTGCTTTGAAGCTAGTGTTAACCATGACCAGGGAAGGTTGCATTTGCGTTACATATGATTAATAATTACCAGCTAATATATACTTTTTTTTTGGTGGACGGTTAATATTTAAATATTTAACCTAGTGATACTCAATTAATTAGTATTGATGATGATACACATAATTATAATTAGCACCATCTAATTTTTTAAATTTTTTGGTGTCCAATTCCATTTCCATGGACGGTTATTAATTAATTATTTGACTATTTTATATTTAAATTACTAGATAATATATAGTTTTTATTTTTTATTTTCATAATTCATTATTAAAGAAATATAATAATACTATCTGCCATGCCATCAATTGTATTAAAATTAGGATTTTAATTTTAAAATATTAAAATTTATAATAATATCTCTCTCCTCCTTTATTTTATTTTTTATTTTTTTTAATTTTCTTTTTCTCTCTCCACCACCCCCACTTATATATATATATATATATATATTATACATTCAGAATAAGAAAAGGGGATTAATTCGAAGTTAGGGTTATAATTTAATTTATAAAGTATAGTTTTCATTCTAGTATTTGGTTTTTTGACTGTAACTAAATTACGTTTTCAAGTCAGAAATCGAACCCCATATTAATCAAACTAACTGTTATTTTCCTTGGGGAAAAAAAAAAAAAAAAAAGAGACAAAAGAGCACGTGATGAAGAAAGGGGATTCAATTTGAATGAAAAGTAGTCTTTGCATGCAGCGTCAAGGATGTTTCCTTCTTGTTGCCCTCAAATTTGAACTTCACGTGCCATTTATATTACTAAAGAGACTCTGTTGGCTGTTGCTCTGGTCTTCTTAATGCACACTGATTGGTTTTCCAGTCAACCAAACAGACCATTTTTCCTTTTCTATAAGGCAATGATTGTCGTCGTTGTCAAGTGGATGATGAGAAAGAAAGTAGTGGAGAGAGAAAGTTGGATCGTATAAGTATTTATAGGGGTGCTATACCATGCATGGGCCTGGGACTAAGTTGATAATGTCACATTCCTTTCTATTCCTAATATACTGTCAATCGAGTGGAATGAAATAAGCCTCACTTTGCTAATGAAAACTTATATTAAACTAGTCATAAAATTAATAAATAATGAGGTATTTTAAATTTTAAAATAAATAATAAATATATTTATTTTTATATAATTTTATTTTATGAAAATATAGTTTTACTATTTTACTTAATTATTAAATAAATTTATTTAATTAATATTCTCCCTAAACGTGGCTCCGCCTCTGGTGCCGGGCTATGTTTAGTGACAGGCCCAGTCGAAAGTCCGTGGTAGGTCAGCAACGGAGAAGTAAGCTTGTGATAGAAAAGTCCAACAGACTCGACAATGTCCAGCACATCTCCAGGCCCATCAAAGCCCAATAAATCCAAAATCCACTACTACACTGCGCGGCAGGCGCAATTTAGTACACCTAGACACCCCTAAAACCCACAACAGCTTTTAGGCAAAGCTCAACGGTGGTCCAGATTTAGAGGACTCGTTAGAGACTCGAAACGCTTCTTCCTTTTTCTGGTTTCTTTTGGCGCTGAAAACAATCTCTCTCTCGTACCGCCATTAGAGCAAGATCTAACCTTCTCTCTCTAACTTTTGGAAACAGAGAGTGGTGTATATTACTAGATTTTGGAACGAGACGAGGTAAGTCCTTGAAAATTTCAGTTAGCTCTAAAATCATTTGTTTCTCATCCTGCTTTCTCTTTCTACAATTTGTTTGGCTCGTGAGAAAAAGGAGATTAAGTTAGGTGTCTAATGTTACGCGTTGAGTTAAAATGCTTGATTGGCTTCTGAAAAATTATTGTTTGTGCTTTCAGAATGTTTGTTTGGAAAGGAAATGGTAAAGTGAGCTCGCTAGATAGCTGCAATTGCAGTTAGATGCATGTTGTTTGCTAATTCATCTCGTATAATTTTTTATTTTATTTTTTACTTTCTTTCTTCCTTACTTTTTCTCGGTAAGCAAGCAGAGTCTTGGTGCTTACATAAGATATCAAGTCGTAGAAGGATTTCCCTGTTTGAAACGCAAGGTGGGTGCTATGATATTAAATCCTAGGTGGAAGTTGAGTAAGAAAAAAGTTGAAATGCACGAATGCGATTTAATGTAGATTGAGTGCTTGCATATTGGTTTGCATTCTTGACCAATGAGTTAGCTCGAAGTAGCCATGATAGTTTGGACTAAGGCTAAAAAATCATGAGATAAGACTGTAGAGACAGGCCTGAAAAGAGTCTCGGGGCATCTTTTTCAACCAATCAAACCCTTTGTCCTTAAATCATACTTTTCTAATGAATGTTATTGAGTAGATTTGGTCATCTAACAAGAATGAAATGTGTATTGAATAAAATGAAACTATATACTATTGGAAATCTTGCACTTGTAATTGTGTCCCCAAAACCGACGATCACATTGGTAGAACTTGAATAATTGATGGTTATTTGCAATACAAAATTTATGTTGCTGTATATTATCTTGCTCGGTATTCTAGAGATCCTAAAACTTTGTAATAATCTGTTCCTTTCACATCTGCTGCAGGCTACTGGAGTGCGTATAAAGCAACAATTTTGACACCATTTACTTTATCATTTTTTTTCCCCCAGTTACTTTTGTAGTGGCAGCCAATATTTTGATGATGACTTTTCTGGAACAATTTTTTTGGTAAAGCTTATTAAAGCAAAGTTGGGTCCTTGGGCTTTATTTTCTGAATCCTATCGTCATGTACGGTCGATTATTTGAAGTACTGAGTCATTGCTACACAAGGCAAACAAGTAATTACCACACTCTCTAATTGGGCCAAGCAGGGACGGAAAAAATTCTGATAGGTGCGATTTATTATGAGGCTTACTACCTGAAGATGGCTGATGCTAATCGCAGTGATATTTCTACAGCACAAGTGTGTTGTCAGACAGAAAAATGCAAAACTCCTGCACAAAATCTGAAACCATCAATAAATGATCTTGGCTACAAAAATCTGACTACACTATCAGAGGGGAAATATAATCATGGTTGTGAAGGGGTGAACAACACCTGTGTTGATGAACATGTGCAATCATGGCCTGGGGATGAAACAAAGGATTCTCTTGCTACACAGTTCAGCCCATGCTCTGAAGTTAGAAATAATCAAAGCAGGGATAGTTCAGACCTTCATCACAATTTCTCAGAAGAGAAGCATAAATCTGGTTCTGATAATGTAAATGGAAACCTCTCACAACAAGCACAAAATGAGCCAGTAAAAAGTGGCACATTAGTGCCAAGCCGTCTTGATAAAAAACAGTTTCTATTATTTTCTGAAACTGGGGTTAACGAGTCTTTGGCTCAAGTACTGGAACAAACACATGATTCATTGGAACAAGAGCCTAACTACAGCTCTGAAATTGAACACAATCAGCAAACTGAAACCAGCAGTGTGGTGTCCAACTGCTGTATTGATAAACGATTGCAATCGGTTCCTGAAAACATGACTGCACAATTCAGTCGTGAAGAGTCAGGACTACCTTATGAAGATCCGAGCAAGATTAGCCAGCTTGGTTCTGATGATGCTAAACTTGCACCAAATTATCCAAATGAAGCAAAAAATTTAGTATCCGATGATATTGCTCTAAAAGTTGGGCCACCTTTTGAACTTGGGGCAGATTGTTCACGGACTATGCACTTGACGCGCTTGAGAGCAACGAAGAGGTCTAATAAACAATTGGAACCACCCTCTAAAGATGTGCCCCTGAATTCTAGTATTGAAAAGTCCGGAATACAGCCTAAAAAAGCAGTTAAGAAATCTCAAAGCTTTCCCAAAAAAGCAATCGAGAAATTAGCCAAGAGTTCTATGAAGAAAAAATATTTGTTGAGATCTGAAGTAGGGAACCACAGACATCTGCATTCAAGGACAGATGAGAAAGTCAAAGCTCCAGAACCCAGTAATATTGTTCAAAATGTTAGTAGGAAAGGAAAAAAAGGTAAGAAGAAGATAGATGAGAAGGGAAAAAACTCTGATGAATTTTCGAAAATCAGAAGACATTTGAGATATTTACTGAACCGAATGGGATATGAACAGAACTTTATTAATGCTTATTCTGCTGAAGGCTGGAAAGGACAAAGGTCTGTACATATCTTATATGCTACGAGTTTGTTCCAAGTCTTCTTTTTCCGAATCTTTTTTATATGAAAACTAATTTAATTTTTGAACATATCTTACCTGAGTGTTTTTCATACGAATATTCATGTTTCTCGTGTTACAAAGGGAAATAAGAATGAAAGACATCATGTTGTATCCATTTTGAATGTCTTATATTGAAAATCTATGATTTTGTGATGTAGATATAAGTAGTACAGGTTCTTTTCCCCTGTTTATTTCTGAGCAATCTGCTATGCTATTTACCCGATTATTGGCCGGTGTTTTTTCTGTAACTGATTGATATTAATTTGCCCCCCTAATCTGGTGGATGATTCATATCCATGCAATGTTATGACCAGTTTTTCTTATAGTGCAGTGCAGAGAAATTAAAGCCTGAAAAAGAGCTTCAACGGGCCACTAGTGAAATATTGCGACGGAAATTAAAAGTTAGAGAGCTATTTCAGTGCCTTGATTCAATATGCAGTGAAGGAAGGCTTCCTGAATCTGTCTTTGATTCTGAAGGAGAAATTGATAGTGAGGATGTAGGACAATATTCACTTGCAAGCCAAATTACACTCCTTTCACTGATTAATCAGAATCTCTTAGATTCTTACATCAACATTTTTTTTTCTTTAACTGATAGATATTTTGTGCAAAATGTGGTACCAAAGAATTGTCAACTGATAATGACATTATACTCTGTGATGGTGCTTGTGACCGTGCATTCCACCAGCTTTGTTTACAACCACCATTGCTAAATGAAGACGGTAACATCCCAATTTTCAACTTGCAAGCAGTTACACATATATTGTTCGTAATTCTTAAAATGTGTTTTTCATTGATTCAATTTCCTTGGGTCTTTGCGGCCTTGCAGTTCCACCTGATGATGAAGGATGGTTATGCCCGGCTTGTGATTGCAAAGTTGATTGCATGGATCTGCTTAATGACTATCAAGGAACAAATCTCTTAGTTACTGACAGTTGGGTGGTAATTGACAGAACCATCAGTCTTCAACCTATTTTATTTGCAATTTTTCCTCTCTTAACATCCTATCATCTGATTTGCAGAAGGTCTATTCTGAGGCAGCTTCTAGTCAAAATCAGAACGGCACATCAGGTCTTCCTTCAGATGATTCTGAAGATAGTGATTATGATCCTGATGGCCCCCAATTTGATAGTCCCGAAAAAGAAGCAAGTTCTGATGAATCTGACTATGCATCTGCAGCTGAGGAATTGGAGACACCCCAACCTAAGGCTGACCTGTCCTCATGTCTTCCTTCTGACGACTCTGAGGATGATAACTATGATCCTAGTGCTCCTGACCTTGATGATGGTGTTAAACAGGAAAGTTCAAGTTCTGATTTTACGTCCGACTCAGAGGATCTTGCTGGCGTGATTGATGATAATGGGTCTTCTAGAAACAATGATGGCTCCAATGGGCGAGGCCGTAAGAGTGGTAGAAAGATAGGTTTATTAGCTGATGAGTTGCTATCCATATTGGACTCAGGCCCTGGGCTAGATGGTTCTTTGCTGGTTTCTGGGAAAAGGCATGTGGAATGGTTTGACTATAAGAAGCTTCATGATGTGAGTGTCCTATTTTTAGTAGTTGATTTTGCTTAGATGTCATTTCAACCAGTCACTTTCCAATATCTATCCACGAGCCATGCTGGGTAATTCACTCCAGCGGGTCAAAGAGTACTCTATTCTTTAATAAATATCAGGAAAAGGTTTCTATGAATGAGATAATCCAACACAAACAACTTTTTTGCCTTACTGATTTTGGGCACAACTTATTTCTAATAGTGTGTTATCGAGGAATCTAAAATGGTATCATCAAGTCACTGTTCTTTTGTATTTTCCCTTTTTCTTTCTGCTGCTGCTGTGTTTGTAGTAGCATATTTGTGTCCACTATCTCATACAAAATACACATATCTGTGGTTTAAGGCTCCAAGGCATTCCTATTATTACTTGCTTTGTCTAAATTATATCTTTTCTTAACTAGTCTTAGACATCTTATTATTCATTGTTTCTCTCTCTGGAATGCACCAATAAAGAGAAGTTCCAGAAAAGTTGCTCGAGTGTCACAAAACAGAAATGGAGCCAACGTGCAGGGGACAAAGCATGACTTAAAGGAGATTGAACAGGGTCCTACTAGAAGAACTCGCCAAAAGCCTACCATTGAAGATACTAATGACTCTATGATTAAATCACCTGAAGACCCTTCTAAGTCTCGCTCTACTGGTAAAGGGACAAAATCAGCTGGTAGTAGAGGGCTTGGGGACACTGTAATACAGGTATTAGTTTGCACTATTTACTGGTGAAGACACTTCTAAATGTTCTTTTAGACTGAATTTGGAGATTATGCCTACTGTCTTCCCCTTCTATTTTATTTAGGCTCTATTTGGGAACACTTATTTTCACTAGTTTAGGCCCGAAGTGCAATATCCAATTTAAGCACACAAATGTTACAGTAAAGTATACTATCCTAATTGCCAGTTTTAACATGTATATCCAAAAAGGGAGCCTTAGAGTGACTTCTTTCTTTAGAAATCAAGCTTCCATGTTCTAGGATTCCAGAGTTTGAGATATTGTAGCTATCTATGTAGATTGTTAATGCTGAAGAGGGCATGTTTGGTTTGATTCTTTGGTAGGAAAGGAATGAAAATTCCATTCCCTTCAACTTCAACTGTTTGGTTCAAAAGAATGATTAAGTGGGAACGATTTTTTATTCCTACTGGAATGAAAAAGTGATTATTTCATTCCCACCTAAATAGATGTCTTTGGTAAGAATCAAAGTAAGCATTTATTTACACAAGGTTTATCTATTTATTTTTCCGTTTTTTTAAAATTTTACTGTGGTATTTTGGTAATTTTAGAACTTTTTCTTCAAATGGACACGAAAAAAATATCATTCTCATTCTTATTCATACTTATTTCCTTGTAACCAAATGAACACCAAAAAATCATCATTCCCATTCTCACAAAGAAATCGAGCCAAATGTGCCTTAAAGGATAAAAAAAAGAACAAGGATGTGACCTACCAAGTATAGGAGTGGTTTTTAGTGGGTTAAAAATATTCCATGGTATCTATAAATTTCGTCTGATTCGTATATTTTTACTGGGTCAGTTTTCTTTTTCTTTTTTCATTTTTCTGTCTCCCCATTCTTCCCAAGCAATTTAGGCTGCTTTGGAACTATGTTATATGGTTTAGTTCAATGTTTTTCTTGGTGATATTTATCCTAAAACTAGGTGTTTGCTTGGATAGGTAAAGAGCATGTAATATGAACATTCACACCATAATGTCTCTTTCTTTCTTCCTCTCTATGTGATTTATGTTCTAGAAACTCTATGCATCATTCAATGAAAATCGGTACCCTGACCGAGCTAAGAAAGAAAGCTTAGCACAAGATATAGGAATCACATTTAAGCAGGTGATGCCTTACCCTTTATCAAAAATCATATATATAACATGCATCTTTTCAAATTCCCAAGATACTACTTTGGTATTGCAGGTTCATAAATGGTTTCTAAACACTCGGTGGAGCACGCGGCACTCACCTGCTGCAAAAGCAAAGATAGGTGAAAGTGCTGCTACTGCAAAGGAGACTCCTACTCCTCAGAAATCCATTAGACATGAATCTTCTACTCCAACAAGATCCAGAAAGAGAAAGGGTGTCTCAGATTCTGATGCTCGAGTTGAAGAAACACCAAAATCTGAATTGAAAACAAGCTATAGAGTCCAGACAAGAAGAAGAAAATCGGCCTCTTGAATAAAATTTTGAATTCTCTACCATTTTTGCTTTCCAAGAGCAACCGAAAATTTTTTAAGGTATGAAGCTCATCCATTCAAGCAGTACCTTTTAGAGGCCCCTCCACCCTACGCTACATCATGTGAATGCTAATAATAGCGTTTCTTTATATTTAGGTTTACTGTCATAATTTTAAATTAAATTCTCTCTCAACCGACTTTTTCTTCAGTGCATGCTAAAATACTATTACATATAATTATCTTACCAAGCTATGGTCCACCATGTTGCATCGTAATCTATGTCAATCTTCTTCAGTATGTCATGATGATATTATGTTGATGAAACTGAGAGTAATCGGCTTACTCTCAACTTGTATGTCATTATTTACATGTTAAGAAGTATGCCTGAGTGATTGAAATTAGACTGTATTTCAGTTTAGTCTATTATTTTCAATTGTAGGCTTTCAAACTGTGATACTATTATTAGATTGCAGTTTAGCCTCAGAGTTCAGTTTGGCCCCAAATTCAGTTTAGGTTAACCTAAAGTGACTCGAGTTTCATCTGGGAGCCGTTATTATTTATCCATTTTGGACCAAAATATCAGTTTGGGCCTGTCAAATCCAGAATAAAATTTCGTATATGACTAAAATATAATATGCTATTCTAGATGGCAGTTTCGGTTATATACTGGTCATCAGTGCTGTGGTTTTGAACATATAAGAAAGTCTTGTATGCACCATGTGTATTGTCACATGAGTATGATTTTAACTACAAATATTATTTTTATATATTACATTGAAGTGACATTCGTGATTCTGATTATATTCGTTGTCATATTGTAATGCATATGGTGCATATAAAAATCTCTCATTTTTCTCTTCACAAGTCTCTCACATTGATGGTGCTTTGTGATTTGGGAAGTCAAACAGTAACTTCATTCTCACATTGATGGTGTTTTGTGATTTGGGAAGTCAAACAGTAACCTCGTTGCAGAAGGTTATGAAATTGAATGAAGCTCCTCTTATTTTCCTAGCGGTAAAGTCAAGTTGAAGTTTGATTCCTCTTCGGATATTTTTGTTAGATTTGGTTCGGGGATGGGTCGTTCGTTGCCTTCAGCGTAGGTGTTAAAGAAATGCCTAGAAGACTGCTTTAGCTTTGATAATGCAAATAGCGCTAAGACATGAAACGTGGTATATAAACTCATATTACGAAAACTGAAAAAATTGAGAAAAAATTGTTGAAAAATGAAAGGGCTAATGAGTTAAAAGGCATTTTCAGAACAAATTCTTATTCTTAAAACTATATCTATATAACTGCTTTCTTGTATAAATGGCCCTCTAATTTGTTATAATTTTTTTTAAAATTAATTAGAGCATGGAATACATTTATACCTTTTGTCAAATTAACTTGTAAAATTACATTTGTACCCCTATCTCCTTCCTTCCCTTATCCTTCTACCTTGTATTAGCATGCATGATTGAAAAAAATGGCTACCAAACCCTAAATCACTTCGTCTCCTCAAAATTTTCCATTTCTGTCACTTTTAACCTGCTCTCCAATATTCATTTTCCTTCTTAGTCAAGTATTCGCAAGCTTTTTCAGCCTATTGGAAGCCCGAAAGAAATTGTTATGTTTGAAGATTTTGTTGCATTTATTTTTCAATAATTGATGGTTAGTTACAAATGATATTGTAGTTTTATCTTTATATTGAACTTTCATTCCATTTTGCAAAGGAAAGTGGAAATTTTGAGCCCCGTAATGGTGTCTGAGAATCTGGCTTTGAGTTGTAGAGTTTGATGGTTTGATGGTGTCGAAATGGTTTGAGCATCGAGAATCAGTAAATTGCGTCGAGTATCGAGTAATAGCATGTAATTCTTCATTTTTTTTTCTTACATGACTTATTTGGGTTTTTTATTTTGTGCAGAAATGAACACTTTTTTCATGATGATATGTTTTAATGGTGAATGGATGAAGAATTTGAACCGAAATGAGAAACATAAGTCGTTCTATCGGCATGAAAATAGGACGGATGGATCAACTGGAGTTTCTGTCGGATCTAATGTCATATATAATTAGTTAGTGGAAGTTGTGTATAATTCTATCGAGGTAGACCATAATGAATTTAATTTGCAACTATCATACATGCTATGGAGTAAAATCTTGTCTTCCCCACTAAATATAAGAAATGACAAAATATGAGGATTTTTATGTCACTCGCAATCTAATGATGAAAAATCTCTCCTATACGTGAAGTTGATTCTTAAGACTCAGAGAGATACACGTAAGGAAGAGTGCCTTCAATTACCTAACCTTCCTAATGTTGACGATCTTCTTAGGAGAGACATACTCGATCCTATTGCTAATAATCATGAGGATTGTAGGAGTGACGTACCCATTTCATGTGATGCACCCGTTCTTGTTGCTAATAATCTTGATAATTATATGGATTTTTATAATTATGATCATAATAGTGATGAGTATATTGATGGGGATGGTAATGGTGGTGTTGGTGTTGATGATAAAGACAATGAGTCTGTGGATTATGTTGACGATGAAGGTGACAATGTTGAAAGAATGAAGGAAGAACTTGACACTAATAACAATAATGAATCTCATGTTGATAATATAAGTTACGAGGATGATTTGTTTATGTGAGTAAGACTTACAAAGAATTTAATCGACACTTTATCCGGTTAAGATAATTTAGATCTCATATCAATTGGTGAAGTGCCACAGTTATCCCATCCCTTCATATGCATTGAAAACATTTCAGTTCTTGTTGTTTCATCCCAATTGAGTGGAGGAGAGTTTTATATTAAATAATATTTTATCTAGAAGAGCGAACTAAAAACAAGTCTACATATTCATACTATATAATGGAATTTTGACTTCAAGATTAAGAAGTTGAACACGACTACATTTATTATCGTGTGTATAGATTCAAATTGCCAATAGCAGATCCGTGTAATGGGAAAGAAGAATTCTTCATTTTTTTAAATACAAATCTATAAAGATCAACACACATGTAATCACGAACACATGTAAGGCAACCACCGACAAGCATCGACATCTACGATTGGATGATACGTGAAGGACAAGTACCATGGATATAATGAGACTTCTAAAGCGCGACTTCTTGTTGATATTATCTAAAATGATCGCGGGGCAACAATTAGTTATTTAAAGGCATAGAAATCAAGATCTATCGCACATGACCTTATTCGGGGCATGTCCGATGTTAAATTTAGCACATAATTAGCCCATAATTTCTGTTTGTATAGTTGTACTAATTTAATTCCCATTAATTTTTTGTTCTCTCCTTTTGCTCCCTCTTTAATAGAGATTATAGATTAATGAAAATAATACATAAATTTTACCTATTCTAAATTTGATATGGTATTAGAGCCTAAACAATTCTAGGCCTAACCTTGAATCTCCTCCCCCCCTCCTAAAAATGTCTATCGAGCCTCCCAAACCTCATACCTCTCCATACTGCCTCCACTTTCTCTTCCTACGGACGCCACACCATGGCTATTCACAAGTCCTCATCACACATAAATAATTTCAAATGTAGCGAATAGGGGAAAGAGGAACATATCCGTGACCGGTGCTGGCGACTCATCGGATATTCCCCTGGTCGAGAACCACGCCAGTGCTTTTCCATCCTCGATAAGCCCCCAGCCCTTGTAGTCGCTGTCACTGTGCCTCACCCCTCCGCTTAGTTCTCACTAGCAGTCCTCCAACAACTCTCAGACCTGCTTCGGCACACCGCACACAATGTTGGCTCTACCTCTATTCAAAATCTGCTCAGCCATGAACCGCCCACTACTAATTCAAATCCCCACCATCAATTTCATGGGTAATGTCTCCTTCCTATGAATCACTTCCATTGGCCGCCTGGATTATCAATTCCGTTGCGTCACACCACGTTTGATGCTGCTGCGATTCTTTCTCCCACCTGCGGCACCTCCCTCACCCATCTCTCTCTCTCTCTTCCCATGGGCTCTGTCTTACCCATGGAAGAGATAGGGAATATTTCCCTTTCCCCTATTTTAATTCTTCAAAATATCTTTTTCGCCCCTTCATTTCATTTTTATTTATTATTTATACCCCTCTTAACCCAATAACTTACCTATTTCATTTTTTTCTCTGCCACACAATGTTTTTTTCATGACCTGATGTCGAAGAGGTTGATTGGAGCGGGTGAAATACGTAATGAGCTCTATGTTTTCGAACTTGGACCACCAAAATTCTTGACTGCTTTCTCGGTACGCTTATCTGAAAATTCAAACTTGTGGCACCCTCGTTTAGGTCACCCTTCTCATATTTCAATTCCTAATGTTCATGTCTCTAAACGGTTATTCGATTGTGTTATTTGTGCTCGTTCGAAGCAGATTCGTCTTCCTTTTTTAAATATTCATAATAAAAGCATGTTTCCTTTCTATATAATTTTTTATGATATATGGGGCAGATATAAGTCTGCTTCATTAAATGGTGAACATTATTTTTTACTATTATTGATGTCTTTTTTCGATGTACTTGGATTTACTTATTACGTTTTAAATCTGAAACAATACATTATCTGATGAATTTTTTCGTACTTACCCACACTTAATTTTTTACTTCCATCAAAACTATTCAAACTGATAATGAGCAAAAATTTCTCTCTCTTCAATTTCAATTTTTTTTCTCTGAGAATGGTATTTTACATGAGCGTATTTACGTTGAAACCCCCCAAAAAATTGTAGTTGCTGAACGAAAACATCCTCATCTCTTAAATGTTGCACGCTGCCTTCGTTTTCAAGCTAATCTCCCTATTCAATTTTGGGGCGACTACATTTTAATTGCTACTTATTGATTAATCACACTCCTAGTGTTTCACTTAATCATAAATCTATTTTTGAATTGCTTTTCAACAAAACTCCCTCTTACTCTCATCTTCATGTTTTCCCTCTTACTCTCATCTTCATTATTTCAGTTGCTTATGTTATGCTCAAACTCTTTGTGCTCACTCCGATAAGTTTTTTGGTCGCTCGTCCAAATATATTTTCATCGGATATCTAGTAATCGAATAGCTTACAAACTCTATAATCTTGACACTTTATTTACTTTCTTTTCTCGTGATGTCACCTTCTTCGAGAATCAATTTCCCTTTATCGCCCATACTATCACTTCATCTACACTCATCCTTCCCCTTCCCGCCCTTGATATTCCCTCCATTCCTTTACCTCTTGCAACACCTCCTCTGACTCCCCCTCGCTCTCCATCACCTCTAGCTCCCCCACCACTCATTCCGGCTCGCCCTCGTCGCATTACTCATGCTCCTCGCCATTTCTACGACTATATTTGCCCCACCTTACAAGACACTCCCATTGCGTCATTCGCCGCTCCAACAGTCTCAAGTACCAATAATCTTAAGTACGCTATATCCACTCTCAATTTTTCTCTCTTATGCCAGTTTCTCTCATTCTCAAAAATAATTTTTATATGCCTTAAATGCCACTATTGAGCCTTCTTCTTACTCTGATGCCACATGCCGTGCTTATTGGCGTGAGGCCATGAAGTCTGAATTACATGCCTTAGAAGATAACAATACATGGATACTGGAGCCTCTTCTTGTTGGAAAGAAGCCAATTAATTGTAAATGGGTTTTCAAAACCAAACTACGTGCTGATGGAACTCTTGAGCGATACAAGGCATTTCTTGTTGCTAAAGGTAATATTCAGGTTGAAGGGATAAACTACTTGGAAACATTTGCTCATGTTGCTAAGATGGTCACTGTCCGCGGTGTTCTTGCCATAACAACTGCCTAGAATTAGATCTTCCATCAATTGGATGTCTGTAATGCGTTCCTCCATGGGGACCTTGATGATGAGGTCTATATGCGGCCTCCTCTCGGTTATTGCTCCACTGGTGATACCCGAGTTTGTTGCTTTCACAAAATCCCTTTACGGCCTCAAACAAGGCTCCCACAACTAGTTTTTTAAACTAACGTATGTTCTTCTAAGTGCAGGTTTCTTTCAATCTTAGGTGGATCACTCTCTTTTCACTCACACCACTATCATTCACTATTGTCCTCGTTTATGTTGATGACATTTTGGTTACAGACACTCACCTTCCTGAGATCACCTTCTTTAAAGACCATTTAGCGCGTCACTTCAAGATAAAGGATTTAAGCCCTCTTAAATATTTCTTCGGCCTTGAAGTGGAACGTTCCCCTGATGATATTTCCCTTTCCTAGTGGAAATTCGCCCTTGACATTCTCTCCGATAGTGGTCATCTCGACTCTCGCCCAGTCTCTTTTCCTATGGAACATAATCTGAAGCTCAATCATACTGATGGTGATCTTCTCTTCGATCCAGGTCACTACCGTCGTCTTGTTGGTCGCTTCATCTACCTCACTATCACTCTTCCATACCTCATCTTCTACGTCAATATTCTTAGTCAATTCATGCATGCTCCTTGAACACCACATCTCGATGTTGCCATTTGTGTTCTTCGTTATCTCAAAGGAACTTCTGGTTAAGGGGTTGTTTTTCCCTTCTTCAAATAATCTACATATCACTGCCTACATCGACTCTGATTGGGCCAGTCGCCCCACTACCTGCCAATCGACTGCCGATTTTTTCATTCAGATAAGTTCTATTTACACCGACTATCGTGCCATGGCTATTACTACTTGTGAGCTCACCTAGCTCAAATAACTCCTCCTTGATCTCGGTTTTTCTAATCTGGCACCTATGACCCGAAAATCACTATGCCCTCTACATTGCTCAGAATCTTGTCTTTCATGAACGTACAAAATACATGGAAATCGGTTTGCAAAGAATTACGAGCAGGACTCCTCACCACCTCTCATGTTCCCTTTACTCATCAATTAGCTGACATCTTCATAGAGCTCTCGGCAACAACCTCTTCCACACTCTTTCCAGCAAGTTGGGCATTACCAACCGATATGCTCCAACTTGAGAGAGCGTGTTAAATTTAGCACATAATTACTCCATAATTTCTGCTTGTATAGTTGTGCTAATTTAATTCCCATTAATTTCTTGTTCTTTCCTTATAAGCTCCCCCTTTTATATTATAAAATAGAGATTACAGATTAATGAAAATAATGCATAGATTTTACCTATTCTAAATTTTACAACCGATGATAATTACAAAGATTTATCACTTTACACAAACACAAAAAAAAGGTTAATTTGAGTTCTGTAGCTTCACTTGTGACGGATGAAAACAACATATCTCTTTATTATTTCATGGCCTTTGGAGCAACAATCACGGGCTTAGATTTTTAAGAATGGTTTATTTCCATTGATGGAACCTTTTTGAAGTGCAAATACAAAGACACGCCTCTATCTACAACTGCTTAGAACTGTAACAATCACCTTTTTCCAATAGCATGAGTTATTATTGATTTAGAGAATGATGCATCATGAACTTGGTTCTTGAGTCAACTAAAGGGTGTGGTTCCCGAAGGTGGAGATTTGGTGTTTATATTTGATCAGGAAAGAAGTATTAATAATGTTATCCAAAGTGTTTACTCGAATGAGAAGAACGCACAATGCATGTATGTGGCACATCGGGCAAAACATCAAGGTTAGATTCAAGTGTGGTGGGCTTCTCGAACTATTCTACAAGACTGCTAATGCATACAAGGTTCAAGATTTCAAGACACACTCCAATGAGATTAGATTCTAACATCCCAATATGGCAACCTATCTTGAGACCGCTAGATTTGAATATTGGTCGATAACTCATTTCAATAGTGATCGATACGACATAATGACTAATAATATTACAGAGTCACTTAAAACTTCGTTGAAGAATGTGTGAGATTATCCAACTGTAGTTTTGCTTGATAGTATCAGGAAAATGATGACAACTTGGTTCTACATATGGAATTTCATAGAAAATCAAACAAGAACCCCACTGACTCCCGAGGTAGAGAAAAAGATAATTAAAAGACAAAGCGAAGCTCAAACATTTAGGATTGATAGAGTGAATGACAATACGTTTTAGATAATCAGTGATTCTACTACTATATCAATCAATTTAAGGGAGAAAACTTGCACATGCAGGGTGTTCTAGTTGGATAAGATACCGTGTGCTCATGCCTTTGTTGCAGCGAGTTATCAGAGTGTTGCACCATATATGTTATGTGCAGAATACTTCACGATCCATAACTCGAGACAAGCATAAGTAGATTTGATTGACCCTATACAATCGTCTAAAGATTGGGATTTTCTTGAAAATCTATGATCCATTATTATGCTGCCAATGCCATGAATAAACAAAGTGGGAGACCAAAAAAGAGTTGTATACCTTCGAGGGTCGAACAACCATGGAAGAGAACACAAGTGTAGCAAGTGTGGCATTCTTGGGCATATTAATGCGATATTTTGGAACCCAATTTCATGATTTATATAATCTTGATGATTTCATGTGATCTTTTTGTATTGGAAGATGTTGATGAAGTATCTTTTTGTAAGTGGTTCTAGGAATTGTATATGTCATTTACTTGGTAAATAGAGCAATTCCAGTCGTTATGCTTTCCGACTAAATTAATTAAATATCCATTCTTTTGGTTAATAAATGAATGTTTAAGGTGTAATCTCGATTGCTCGATGGAAATTCATAAGGTCTCATCAAGCATTGGTTGATGGGGACTTATATTATAAGTTTGTAAGTTGTAATCTCAATTTCTTGATCGAGACTCTGAACGACCCATTGAGCATCGAGCATCGTGGTCAAATAGACATAGAAGTATGTAAGCTGTAATCTCAACTGCTTGATGACGGCCCTAACGGGACCATCAAGTATCAAGTTTGAGTACAGAGACTTAAAAGTCTTTAAGGTGTAATCTCGACTGCTCGATGGAGGTTCTAATTGGACCATCAAGAATTTCTAAAATCTTAAACATGATGCCTTGGTTTTTCTTAATGTAGAGGAAGAAGAATTGTAACATCGTATATTGGATGCACAATGATGTGGCAGTTTTTTAGTGGGTGCCACTGACGAAGAGGCTACAGCAATTGTAGCAGGATGCGGTGGTGGCGACTGTCATCCATCACATGTAGGATATGGGGGAGATAGTTAGGGGCTCGGGATTATAGCGGGATGAGGCGGATGTGGAGGATGGCGGCAAATAAGCCATCAAGCCTATTATAGTACCTATCGCCATGAACTCTTTGTTTTTTTAGATTTTGATCACCAAACATTTTCATCATTGATCTCATCATCATTTCCTTGAAAGCATGAATGAGATCTTGAATGAACAAATTCATCTCACTGTGTCCAACTCGATATTTCTCTTTTCTTTTTTCTTCTTCCTTTTCTGCCTCAACCTCTTCCTCCTTTTCAGCCTCTTCTTCTTTTTCTTCTTCCCTTTGTAATAATAGTTTTTCTTCTTCTTCATCCTCCTCTAATTCCATTATTAGCTACTTCAAAACTTCATCTGCCTCCTCTAGTAAGGGTTCCACAGACTGCATATATTCTTGTTCTTCTTTGTCTTGGGTTAGTTTTAATATTCTATGGACGACAACCTGTAAACGATGATACGTTTAAATCACAGTTCCCAATATGATCAAATGAAATAAGTTAATGAATGAATGATACGTTTACCCCTTTGGTGCCTATCAACTCTTTGACTTTGTCATGTGATACTGGCTACTCATTGGATACTGGCTTTAATTCTCTCTTCAGCATGAAATCTGAGATATGTAATTGATTCATAAGCCCATACCTACACAATTAAGTCAAAAATCAAACTTAAATCACAAATAAAAACATATAATATATATAAACATATAAACAATCCAAGATATTTGAAATTTAAACCAAACCATTAATGCTCGATAGTTCAACAGTTCTAGTCTTTCAAACCCATGGAGCGTTGATAATATAGACTTCAAAGTCTTTGTTCATCTAATCTCAATGCTCGATGGCACTTGAATAGGTACTTTGGAGACCTATGGAGCATCAATCATTGAGGTCAGAGATTTCGAATTCTCTGATCTCTGATCTCGATGCCCAATGGGTACATTCAGAGCCCATCGAGCATTGAGATCAAAAATAGAAATCTCGAAATCCTTGAGATTCAGAGTTCGAGCCATTAAAAACTTTATGGAGAGTGCATTTTCTCATCATTTTCACCAACATCTCACTCTATACCTAAATTACTTAATCAATAACACATATTTCAGTAAAAAAAATACACGCAAAACACTAATTTTTATTTTTTAAACCTGAGATTCAAGTGTTTGAAATTGACCTTACGTGTTGAAGGTTGCCCATTTTTAGCCATTGATTCTAGCAAAAACTTAGGTCGTTTGTCGACGTCCATGACTTTCTCTGACGATCTTCCTTCCATTGCTTCTTTGACTCCTCAATATTGGGATTTTTTATTTGAACCATTTTGGATCTTTGTCTTGATTTTGTATTGAAAGAAGAAGAACTAAATGGATTTTAGGTTGGTAAGATTAAGAAGATTAAAAACAAGATGATCAAAGGTGAAGAAAATTTTGAAGAAGTTGATGATGAAGATGATGGTAAATGTGTTCGGTGAAAATAGAGGAAGGGAAGGTGAGGGAATTTTTTTTTTTTTTAAATATTAACAAAAGGGTATCCACGTAATTATATATTTCCTTTAATTTTTTTATTTAAAAAGTCAATAAAAATGAAAATATAAGGTCATTCCTTCAAACAAAACTTTTTAAAGATATAATATTCTTAAATAAAGTTTTTTTGGAGTTAATTTTACAAATATTTACAAAATGAAAAGATAAAAGAGAACTCCATGGCCTATCTATTTCAACCTCAAGAGTTTACCCAAGAATTTTTTAAAAGCATATGACAGAGTTAATTCCATAATTAATAAAGAGTTTATAAAGTCCTCTACGACATGATATTGTGAATCACTAAAAAGAATTGGGTCCTACGCTGTCCGAAAAAAAAAAAAAAAAGGACGCATTTGGTGAGGTCCAACATGTGGTGCTCCATTTTTCATAATTTGGATGGTCTGAACAATGGCTTCCATGATTTGACCTTTCAAATCAAACCAGATCTAAGTTTTTTACTTCTCTTACTAATTATAGTATAAAAGAAATCATGAGCTAGTGCCAAAAGTAGCATAAATCCATGGTAGATAAAGCAAAAATATTCAGAGACAAAAATAGACATATCACGACTATTACTGATTAAACACTGTACTAGATTTTTCTTCCTACCCTTTTATTTTCGGTTTTTCTTTTATTTTTTTGTTTTTATTTTTTGTTTTTCTACTATTCACATAAACTCCATAGGGTGGTTACAGAAAACATTTAATCATCAATCTTTCAAAGTTTGAGATTCAGATCCAGCTTGGGTGGGCCAGGCTCACAGTCTGACGAGGAATGGCCATGGACATGTTGATGATGCTGATCGACCCAGAAACTGCCGGGCCATCTCGAGCCGGTAGAATCTTCAGCCACCGTGAAAGGAACTCTCCATCCCATTACAGAACCTCTATTAGTAGTAGTAGTATTGAACTCATTAGCTACATGAAATGCACCTCTGCTTCCCGGCTTTTTTACTAGTGTGTGGGCCTGTACACCGAGCAATCGAACCAAAGTACTACTGCTAGCATGGAATGGAAAGGACCCACTATGGTCGTCATTCCTTGTGACCGGTATCTTTTATGGCCATTTTGGCGGCCCCCTAATGCTTGTGAGCTGTTGAATTTTCTCATACAAAAGTTGCACGAGAATACCTTGTGGTTATTAAAAGTACCATTGTTATTGGATGGTCTTGTCGTTGATGTCTTCTTTCCGCTAAGATTTAGCCACTCTGTTATTTGTTTCATTTCATGGCTGCTTAGTGGTTCATATTCTTTTTCCTGGAGTACCATCTGGCAAGGTTTGTCGAATAGAAGTTTCTAATGGATATGTTCTCTATTTTATTTTTATTTTTTTCTAGGTTTTTTTTGTGGGGGGGGGGGGGGGGGATATAAATAAATATGGGAGGGGAGAATGAGATGGGCACAATGATAAATTGGGAAGAAGATTTTGTTTTATGTGTCTTTTTTATTTTGTTTTGTTTTTTATTTTTTTGTTCTTTCTAAATTGATAAAAGAAATGGGGCATCTCGGGAGTGGATGTATGGCGTTCGGATTGCATGGCACCCATACAGCCCATGCAATCCTGGCCATTCGATGCAATCCAATGTCTTTGTGCAAACCACGTCGTCTAGTGATGAATTACGTTTTAAAACACGCGGGTCACCCTTATTATTATTTTCTTCCGCATCCTTAGGCAAGTCACGTCGTACCTGTGAAGGGCCTTTCTACTCTTAGAGTAACTTAGAGTTACATGTGAGATGATGAATCTAAGAGTCGAAAATCATCTCAAACCGACGTCTCATGACTCACATAATTCATGTCTCTTTGAAGGGTGGAAGAGTGGAAGGGTTCTTCACATGTCGATCTGTGTATCTCAGACCAACATCTCACATATCGGTAATTTCATATTTTCTATCAGTTTGAGCCATCATGAGTTTTCAAAATACAGTGAGTTTATTTTAGAGAGAAAAGAAGTTCGTGACTTTCAACAAGTTTGTAAGCTCCAATGAGTTCATTGATAGAGAGTAAAATGAAGTTTTGAATGTGCATTAATGGAGAGCCCTGTACGAAAGAAACGGGGGGAGGGGGGGGGGGAGAAAAAAAAATACGGGGGTCATCGGGTTAAAAGCAGCGATCTGTTTATTTTTTAAAATGTTATTCGTTCCTAGGTGATGTGGCTTGTTTAAAGACGTTGGATTGCAATGGATAGATCATATTGCATGGGCTATATGGGCACTATGCTATTCGGCGCCATACAATCCACTCTCGCCCATTCTCACCTAGTAAGGCTTAGTGCATGAGTGAACTAGACTTTAGTCATGTAATAATAATTTATTGTTTCCCTTGTCGAGATTAGGATTCTGACTTGAAAAAAATAAATTTTTATATGTATATAGTATGATGTGATATATTAAATATGTGTATCAATTTTTTTCCCTCTTTCTCCAATTGCAAAGATAGTTGCTTAAATTTTGGATAATGTTTGTAGTCGATTAATTTTCGAGACCAACTTAAAAAAAGCTATTACAGATGCTTCATTGCCTCTCTTGACTCTTATATTGAACCTTCCACCTACAAACAAGCTATTATAGATGAATGTTGGGTTCAAGCCATGAAAAGTGTAATTCAGGCTTTATAATTGAATGGAACATGGAAACTTGAACATTTACCGCCTGCAAAGACATGTATTGGCTGTAAATGGGTATATAGAGTGAAATTGCATACTGACGCTACTCTTGAAAGGTTCAAAGCCAGGCTAAATGCAAAAGGTTTTAGTCAACAAGATGGTATAGATTTCAATGAGATGTTCAGCCCTATGGCTAAGATGTCTACTATCCGTTCCATTATTGCTCTAGCTGCTAAGAAACATTGGCCTTTACATCAATTAGACATCTATAGTGCCTTTTTAAATACCAATCTTGAAGATGATGCGTATATGGCTCTCCCACAAGGCCTTGGTAGCAAGGGGGAGACTTGTGTTTGCCGATTGGTTAAATCTCTTTATGGGTTACGTCAAGCCTCTAAGCAATAGAACACCAAACTCAAACAAGCTTTATTAGCTGGGGGTTTCTCACAGTCTTCCTTTAATCATTCTCTTTTCATGAAAGATACTGACAATGCCTTTATCATTTTACTTGTTTACGTTGATGACATACTTGTTACTAGCTCCACTCATACTGCAATTGATGATGCCAAACCTTTTATGGGCTTTCTTAAACACTTTATGGGTTTGGAAGTAATGCAAAATGCTGATGGTATTTCTATTTCTCAATGGAAATATGCACTGGAATTAATTGTTGAAGCTAGTCTCACTGCCTCCAAGCCTTCTTCGATTCCCATGGATCAAAACACTCGTCTAACTTCTTTGGAATTAGATAAAATTACTGCTTCTTCTTGCTATGATCTTGCTCTCAATGATGTTGTACCTTATAAATGGTTAGTTGGTCGTCTTATATACTTAATTATGACTCGCCTTGATATTTTTTTTTTTGTGCAAACTCAGAAACAATTTATGCACCAGCTTAAATTGAGTCATTAGGAGGCTGCCCTCAAACTGCGACACTATGTTAAAGGTTGTCCAAGCCTGGGCCTATTTTGCCTACTGTTATCCCCTCTTCCATGTAGCCCACTGATGTGTTTACTAAAGCAAGAATCAATACTCTTTTTTACTCTCCAAGTTGGGTGTTCTCGACATTTTTCACCCGGAGTATTGGTGCTAGCTTACTTATGAGGATGTGTAAAGTTTGCTATTATAGGTTAATAATTATTAACTTGTTTACTTTAATATAAAGATAACTTGCATGTATTATTTTTGATATGAAAGTAAAAAAATCATTCTTTTACTTTACCTTCTCTCTCATTATTTCCCTCTCATTTTATTTCTCCAATCATGATAATAATAATAATAATAATAATTAATATTTGTTATATAAAAATAACATTTATATTTGTAATGAAATTTGCTTCCAGCGGTGATAGATCATGCAAAAACTTTTCTTTCTCAAAAGTTTAGCATTCTAAATTTGTTTTCCTAATGCGGTGAGAGTAAAATTGTGAGAAGCATGAGACGAGAAAAAGTTAGAGATGAAGCATCAAGCAGAGTCAATAAGCTACCTTTTAACAAAGGGTGCTTCAGTTTTTTGCCCTTTTAGGGATTTATTTTTTTTAAAGTAGCCTTGTTTTAATTTTTGTTGCAAAGTAGCCTCTCTTTTAAATAATAAATGAAAGTAAATACAGAAATGAATAAAATATTTGAAATTATAAAGTTATCCATATCCTTACCGTAGGTAGAAAAAGAATCATTGTTTTAATTTTTGAGATACTTCCGTAGTTAATAATTTAGACTTATTTAATGATGTTATAGTTTAACTGTTCTTTTTAGAGTTTGTAATTCATTATCGAAAGCGCAGGAGGAGTTCTCCTGATTTCCAAAAATAAAAAATAAAAACAAAAATTTATAAATCAATTGAAAAAAAGCAATTAAAAGAGTATATATGAAAAGAGATATAGTTTCCCATTGATTTATCGAATTTTCTTCCTAGTGTTGAATAAAAAAAGAAAATTGTGTTTATCACATCCATTCGAATGTAATCAAGCAAAAACTCATTCGTGTACTTATGAACAAGATTTATATATATATATATTTTTTTTTTATTTCCATTCCTCCCTGCATTAGGTAGTATTAGAACTATGGTTGACGATCAGATTGGAGAATAGATTTTGTGGAATAAAAACTTAGTGGATATGTAGCTTGTTGGTGGAGTAAATTACAACATCGAAGAATGATCAAGGAAAGCTTTGAAAAACTTCATGGAAAGAGCCCTTACAATCTTGTTGTCTTTTTTGATCAATATGATGTTATCTTTGATAATTGGGAATTAGTCATGAATTTCTTTTTCACACATTATGATAAATATTATCTTGATGATTTAGATTTAGATTTAGATTTAAATCTAGGAAAAATTTAAAAGAATTTTTAATAAAGATTCAAAAAGATATAGATATTTAAAATAAATCAGTTTCTATCAAAGATACGAATGTAAAAATTGTAGACAAGGTGATCCATAATTAAATAAGAGTTCATATGTAATTTGTTAATTTCTAATTAAATGAATGTAACACATAATTATGTTAGTAGAATTGCATGATATTATATTTAATAAATTAATAATAATAACTATTATTATTTTATAATCAAACTACAAGTTAAATTATTATTTTACTCTTAAAACAATGATATGTTTTTCTCCATTTTTTCCAATGAATCTTAACTGAGTTACTATCGAATCTTATGTATGTTACTAATTAAGTTTTACATCACACCGGTAAGAAGATTTTATAATACTTTATGATTTTATTTAAGTTATAATTAAATATAAAATATTTTAAAAATTAAACAATTAACTTAATCATATCATGAAAATAACTTAAACTTCAAAATCAAAATTGACTTTAGTAAAATATCAAGACTAATCGAGAGACGAGAAGTACTATCTTCTAAAAGAATCTCCAATGATTATAGTATACTTACAATACTCGATCATTTTATCTTGTCAATATCTCTATTTATCTTAAAACATAATTTAACTATTAAATCTTAATAAAAAAATCATATAAATTATTATATTTTTAATAAACAGAATTTATTAAAATTATGTTTATATTATACTACTTTACATAAATTTATTCTTCCATGAAATGTATAATTAGTAAGATTTAATTTCAAGCGTATAATAAAAGTTTATAAATCCTATGGGATATGATATTATGAATCACTTAAATGAATTGGGCCCCTACCCTACCCTGTCTGAAAAAAAAAAAAAAAAAAACCACCCACATTTGGTGAGCTCCAACATGTGGGACTCTGATTTTTCATAATTTGGATGGTCTGAACAATGGCTTCCATAATTTGACCTTTCAAACCAAACCAGATTTAAGTTTTTTACTTACTAATTATAGTATATAAAAATCATGAGATAGAGCCTAAAAGTAGCATAAATCCATGGTAGATAAAGCAAATATATTTCAGAGACAAAAATAGACAAATCACGACCATTGCTGGTTACACACTGTACTAGATTTTTCTTCTTCCCTTTTATTTATTATTATTTTTTTCTTCTATTCACATAAACTCGAAAGGGTGGTTACAGAAAACATTTAACCATCAATCTTTCAAAGTTTTGGCCAAAAAGAAAAAAATCCTTCAAAGTTTGAGATTCAGATCCAGCTTGGGTGGGCCAGGCTCACGGTCCGACGACGAATGGCCAGGGACATGTTGATGATGCTCATCAAACCGGAAACTGCCGGGCCATCTCGAGCCGGTTGAATCTTCAGCCACCATGAAAGGAACACCCCAACCCATTACAGGACCTCTATTAGTAGCAGTAGTAGTATTGAAATCATTAGCTACATGAAATGCATCTCTGCTTCCCGGCTTGTATACTAGGGTGTGGGCCTGTACACCGAGCGATTGAACCATAGTACTACTGCTAGCATGGAATGGGAAAGGACCCATTATGGTCATCATTCTTTGTAACTGGTATCTTTTAGCGGCACCTCTTTCTCTTTTATGGGCATTTTGGTGGCCGCCTAATGCTTGTGAGCTGTAGAATTTTCTCATACAGAAGTTGCACGAGAAAACCTTGTGGTTATTAAAAGTACCAGTGTTATTGACTGGTCTTGTTGTTGATGATGATGCTTGTTGTTCTCGTTGTTGTTCTTGTTCTTGTCGTGATTTGTCGTCATTCTCCTCCTCTTCTTCTTCTACTTCTATTTCTTCATGTGGAGAGTTGTCCAAATCTCTTCTTCCCAGGCTCAGATTTAGCCACTCTATTCTTTGTTGCATTTCATGGCTGCTTGGTGGTTCATATTCTTTTTCCTGGAACACCATCCGGCAAGGTTTGTTAAAGAGAAGTATCTAAAGGAGACTTTTTTTTTTTTTTCTGAAGGGGGGGGGGGGGGGGGGGCGGAGATGCGCATACTGAGAAATTGGGAAGAGGGGGTTGGTTTTATGTTTGCTTTTTTTCCCCCTAAATCTGATAAAAGGAAATGGGGTGTGTCCCCACGTAATGCTTAGTGGTCGAGTGGACTTGGACTTATGTCATGTAATAATAATTTACTGATGCCCTTGTTAAGGATTCCCATTTAAAAAGTTAAATTTTTATATTACGATCGCGTAATATATTAAATATAATCTAAATCGTAACTATGTTTATCAGTTTTTTTTTTTTTTTCTTTCTCCAATTATAAATTTTTGTCCATTAATTTTTGAGATTTGATTTTAAAAATTTTCTTCATATGACCATTTGTGAATAGAAGAAGTGTGAATAATACTTTTATATATTCATGATCTATAATTATATAATAAATTAAATTTTATTATAATTATAAATATCACATACTTATAATAAAATTTATTTCAAAAATCTTAGGACATAGCTATGCAAAAAAATTTCAAACTTTCTCGAAGCATTCTAAATTTGTTTTCATAATGCGGTCGGTGAGAGTAAAATTGTGAGAATCATGAGACGAGAGTTAGAGATGAAGTATCTAAGTCAATAAGCTACCTTTTAATAAATAGGCATCACGGTAAAGTGATCAAGTCTTGATCTCTATATTGTCTCTACGTTGCACAAACCACTCACACTAACTCTATTTTGTAGCAAATTTTTAAATGCTTATTTGGGATTAAATCTAGTTCGGATTTAGATTAAACTCATAAAACCTACTTTAACACATCAAGATCTAATTTACTTAGAGCAATCATGTCCTAAGATTTCAGTTTAATTGAGCTGAATTTACATGCTTAAATACTAATCTATCTTAAGCAATTCTAATTGATTCTAACTTGAGCTCATACTAATTGACTTGACTCCACTAAATAAAAATAACACAATAATAAAATGATAGTTCAGTAATAATATTCTCATTTAAAGTTTAGCAGGTATTATATTCAAATCATATGGGAAAAATAAAATAAAAAAAAACTTATAATGATCTTATTAAATAATATATATATATATATCACATATTAAACTATATAATTAAAATTGTGTTTAGATCCATTCTAAACACAGAATTTTGCCACTCGGCAACAAAATTTAAAGTCAATTTTCATATATATTCTTCTTAATTTGCTTCAATTATACAATTAATTAAATTATTAATCTTCACTTATGATTTTCCATTTCTAATCATTTACTAAAAAAAATTGAAAAAAAAAAAATAATACTAAAGAAAGAACTTTTCATCTCTATTCCAGAATATTGCTTCTTCAATTTCCATTTCATTAAATCTGATTTTTAATTAGATATTATTAAGTTATAATTAATTTCAATCTATTTATTTTAATTGAGTCATTTTAATGGATTTTAAAAGCAAAAATAAAATCTTCCCTCATCAAAAATAACTATTTGCAATGTTCTCTTATCAAATGACTCTTGTATTTCCTCTCATCAAATACCTTTTAAATATTGATTTGTGCCTATAAAATTTTCCTATATAAAAATTGATAAGAGAATCAAAATTACATCATGAAAGGAAGCTCTACGGGAGCAAGAGATAAGTTTTACAATTAATTTCTCAACTTCATACGTGTTCAACTTCCATAGTCAAAGCATACATCTTCGATCTATGAATCCCCTTTCGTCTTTTATAGAAAACTTTATTTGATAATCAAATTATATTTTTGCTTGATTGTTATTTTATTTCTCAACCTCTTTTTCATTCATTTTTTTTTTTTTTTGTTAATCTATAATATGAAGTTGTAATGATCTTTTTCATTCACTCGATCCAAGGTCTCTTTCATATGTACAATCTCACAAGATTGATCTTCTTCATTCACTCGATCTTGAGTCTACAGCTTTATATTTGTAATTTTTTACAACATAAGATACAACTTTTGTGAGCTAGAAGCTTAGTAAGTATAAGGCACTACTTAAATGTATTAATCTTTTAATGATTATTTTAAATTCATATCTTTATGACTTTTATATAACTTGCATACTTTCCTATCCTTTTATATATTTGGGGCTTTGAAAATGTTGCCGCTGATATTTTAACTTATTCTAATCAGTGATTCACTATTACTGTTGCAACGATACGCTATGACATTTTCTTTAGAATTATATGAGATCTTTTATGATCGATAATCGATCATTCTTATGATCCGGCAATAACTCACTTTAATGTTTATGCATATACATGCTTATAATCTTTATTTACTTTTAGTATAATGTTAACATTTTTTAGATCAAAAGTATGAATATTGATGTATTTAATCGTAACATGTCAAATCTTATATTATCCTTAAACTATCATACTATATTATGTTCATTCTAGTCATGATTTTATTTTTTTAGCATGTTAGTAAAATCGTTACATTCCCACTTAACATGTTATATAACAATTATAATTCTAATATTAACATTAACCTTAGCATAATAAATATTATCTTTAATTAATCATACTTATTAACGATTATATTATCCTCAAATCAATATAACAACAATTATTCAAACAATTTGAGCATCACAATAATAAACAAATAACTAATATTCTTATGTTGTCTTAAATAATCAAATTTTTTGTAAGACTAACTTAGTATAATTTTACTATAATTTGTATAAAAACAAAGATCTCTATCATTTTTCTTGATAGATTATTGTAATTATTAATTTTTCTTATTAACTACTTCATATTTTAATGTATTTTTAGAACTATTAAGTAATAACATTTATTTCCCTATCACATGATCAATCGATAAAGTTAAAAGATTCAAATAATAAGAGTTCTTGTTGTATTATAAAAAATGATTTTCAATTCATTCTATATAATTTATAATAGAAGATTGTGATAAAATATATTAAATCACAAGTTAGTAATATTTTTTAAAATTCATAGTTCATAATTTTTTTTTTGTTATGCATATATTTAATCAAAATTTTTTTTTATAAAAAATAACTAAATATAATTTGAACAAATATTTCTACTATCAATATATATATTTTGACTCTTATGCTAACATTTCCCAAATTTCGAGAGTGACTAGTAGCAAGTCTAGCAGTTCGAATTCTGAGGTGACAATAAAGTTGAACAATTCCAAACGCTGCTGCTAGAGCCTAGAAGTGGGACTAGTTGGAAATCAGTGGTGAACCGGTGGTTGGCTAATTTTGGCTATATATATAATTATTGCCTTTCTGATTTGATTTCTTCTTTTTTTTTTTTTTTTCAGGATTTTTCGAATCAGGGGAATAATGGGGTGTACAGAGATTGACAATACTGATGAAAAGTTGTAGCGGAAGGAGAATGAGGTTTCAGTTTTTAAAAGCTTGGATTTTTTTTTTTTGTCGATAAAAAGCTTGGTTTGATAGTAGAAGGAATACATATTTATATCGTTTAAGTATTCAAACTTCGGGCAAGAACTCTTCTCGAACCTATTTGCCTCTTAAGCGTATATGTTTCAGATATGATTAATTGGTTTAGGTACACATGTTTGTGAGATCTAGTTGAGATTTTCTTCAAATATACTTGAAAAAAAATGTACTTACAGAATTTGGATCTTCAAATTCAGTTTGTACTAATCCAACAAATCACATGTTGTTGGTGGCGGATGTATGAAATAGACTGGGGGAGCTCTCCGGTAGTTGGGGTTGCAGGGGGCTACACTAGAGGCGGTGGGGGTAATTGCCCCATAAGTTTTTTTAAATTGAAGTTCTTATCTATATTAAATTAAAATTTTGTAGAAATGTTATATAGGGATAATTTGCTAAATGATTTTAAAAAGAATAAAAAATTTGAAAATTGATTCAACTATAAAAACTTTTGCTAAAAAAGACATTATAAAATCATTAAAAAACTATATTGTAAAAATAGACCATTATAGGTTTCCAAATAATTTAGGAACATTTCAATTAGAGTTAATTAAGTCGAGATAAAAAAATTTCATTCTGGGATTTTGGTCAAGAATAATAATTTTGGACCATGACTTTCGGTCCAACAACAACATTTTAAAGTTATAGAAAATATATATCATAAAACTAGACTTTTAGAATTTTCTATAAAATTTAGAAACATTTAAATCAAAGTTATATAAGTTGAGATAAAAAATCTTGAATTTAAGGTTAAGGTTTAAGGTGTATTATGTTTAGGGCTTACGTTAAGTTTAACTTATTAGATTTTGGATTTTGGGTTTAGGGTTTATAGTGTATAGTTTAAGTTTAGGATTTAAAGTGTAGGGTTTTGGGGGAAGGCTCTAACCTTAAACCCTAATGGTTTCACCATAAACCCCAAACTCCAATCTCTAAACTCTAAACTCAAACTCTAAAAACTAAACCATATACAATAAGCCATAAACATTAAACCTAAGACCATAGAACCTACACCCTAAACTATACACCTTAAATCCTAGAACTTAAACACTAAACCTAAATCGTTAGGATTTAGGGTTCGAGATTTAAAGTTTAGTGTTTAAGGTTTAGGGTTTAGGGTTCGGGATTTAGGATTTACAGACTCGAGAAATCTAATATCTAAATCATACACCTTAAACCCTAAATCTAACAATAACCCTAACCTTAACCCTAATCGTAAACCCTAAATCTCAAATCATAAACTTAAACTTTAAACCATAAACTTTAAATCCAAAACCCAATACATTAAACTTAAGCTAAACCCTAAACATACACCTTAAATCTTAATCTTAATTTTAAGAATTTTTATCTTGACTTATATAACTCTAATTGAAGTGTTCCTGAATTTTATGGAAAATTCTAAGAGTCTATTTTCATTATATATGTTTTTCTATAATTTTAAAATGTTGTTGTTTGACCAAAAGTCATGGTCCAAAATTATTGTTCTGGACCGAAATCCGAGACCGAAATTATTCAGTCAAATTCAATAATTTTTATCTCAACTTATATAAGTCCGATTAAAATGTTCATAGATTCTATGAAAATCTCTGAGGGTATATTTTTATGATATATATATTTTTAATGATTTTATAATGTTGTTGTTGGATCAAAATTTTAAATGATTATGTTGGACCAAAATCTCTAAACCGAAATAATTCAGTTAATTTCAAAAACTTTTATCTCAGGTTATATAACTCTAATTGAGGTGTTTTGGAACTCTATGGAAAGCTATTAGAGTCTGTATTTATTAAATATTTTTTTTATGATTTTATAATATTTAAAACCAGTATGAAATTATTGGACGAAAATTTTGGACTGTAATCAGTTCAAAATCACGATTGCGAATTAGAGCAAGTCAACTTCAAGACTTTTTATCTCAACTTATATTACTTCAACTGAGGTGTTTTTCAAATCTATGAAAAAAATCTAAGAGCCTAATTTTATAATATACTTTTTCTGATTTTAAAATATCATTGTTGGATGGACAGTTATGGTCCAAAATTATTGCCTAGACCAAAATCACTAACCAAAATTATTCATTTGACTTGAAGAAATTTTATCTCTACTTATAAAACTCCAATTAAGATGTTCGTAGATTCTATGAAAACTTATAAGGGTCTATTTTTTATTATGTATATTTTAAATAATTTTATAACCTATAGAATCAATACGAAATTGTTAGATAAATTTTGAACTGACACCAATTTGAAATCATGATTGCAAATTAGAGTTAGTCAATTTCAAAAAATTTTATCTCAACTTATATAACTCCGATCAATGTGTTTTTGAACTCTACGCAAATCTCTAAGAGTATAATTTTATGATATATTTTTTCTATGCTTTTATAATATATAAAACTAGTCTGAAATTATTAGACAAAGATATTAAATTGAAACCAATGTGAAATCATGATCACGGACTGGAACCAGCCTGAAATCATGATCATGAATTGGAGCTATTCAACTTCAATTTTTTTTTTATCTCAACTTATATAATTTCGATTGAGGTGTTCTTAAACTCTATGAAAATATTTTAGAGACTAATTTTATAATATATTTTTTATTGTTTTAAAATGTCATTGTGGGACCGAAAGTCATGGTCTGAAATTATTGACTGGACCAAAATTCCAGACTAAAATTATTAATTCAACTTTAAGAATTTTTAGCTCAGCTTATATAATTATATTTGAAGTGTTCTTAAATTCTATGGAAATCTCTAAGGATCAATTTTTATTATATATTTTTTGTATGAATTTATAATGTCTTTGTTAGATTGAAATTCTAAGTAATTGTCTTGAACCAAAATTCCTATACTGAAATTATTTAGTCAATTTTAAGAATTATTATCTCGGATTATATAACTTCGATTGAAGTGTTTCTGAATTATATGGAAAGTTATAAGAGTATATTTTTATTATATATTTTTTAATGATTTTATAACATATGAAACCAGTCTGGAATTGTTAGATAAAGATTTTTGGCTGAAACCAGTCCTAAATCATGATTGTAAATTGGAGTCAGTCAACTTTAAAAAAAAACCTCAATTTATATATCTTCGATAGAGGTATTCCTAATATTTATAGAAAGCTTTAAGAATTTAATTTTATGATTATATATGTATATTTAATGATTTTATAACATTTGAAATCAATTCAAAATTCATAGACAAAGTTAACGGCCTGAAACGAGTCCGAAATTTTGATTATGGACTAGAACCAATCCGGATTCATAGATTGGGAAACCACTCTACATGATTGTACACTGATCTTCGTCTCAAATCTTGGATTGATTGGAGGTTTATCTTCTCTTTCGTTGGATGATTAAGAAGACGACCTTGAAGTTGAGATGGTCTAATTCGTGAATGTGAGAAAGAGGTAAGAAGAAGATTAGTTTGTGAGCGTGAGAAAGAGTGAAGAAGAAGAATGTTGGTGAGGGTAAAGTCTAAATTTAGGGTTTGTTTGTTCAAAGGTTAAGATAGTATTTTCAAGTTTTATATCTTTTAATTTATTTTAATTATAAATTTAAAAGTCATGTACCAAAAAAGATGAAAAGAAGGTTATTTGCAAACCCATCATTCAAATAAAGTTATTTCTTCAAATGATGTCTTTTATATAATCTTGCACCTCAATTTTTCTTGATATGTAATTTAAAATTAATGAGTCATGAATTATTTTTATATATGAAATTATTTATATATATGAAATTATTTATCAATTAATTTTTTTTTTAAATATGAGGATTCATAACTTTTTTAAGGAATGAAGTCTAATCTAAATATATAAACATCATAGTGTTATATGACATATTTAATTTCCTAATTCTATTTTCTTAACCAAACACAAACTGAATATATATATATATATATATATTATTTATTATATATTATATTTATTTATTATGAAATTTGTTTTGTAGGATACCTATATATATGTAGGGGTTCTGCCTCAGTAGCTCCAATCATTTCTCCAATTTTACCATACCATAGGGGTTACCCTCACTGCATAGAAATTCTAGAATTCCACTATTAGGAAAAAGTTTCATTGAGACAAGGTGATTCCAGTCTCAACTTTTCCAATAATGAGACTTAAGACCACTGGTATCATTTTAGTATTGGTACTTTCGATTCAAGAACCTAACCTTAGGCCAAGAAGATCAAGCTTTAGATCCGTCCATGAAGGTCGAACTCCATAGATTTCCATGACCATGGAGGTCGAGCTCCATGGATTTCCATGAATTTTTGGTGATTTTATTTAATTAGACAACATGTATGCCATACTTTGTTGTAGATTTTTTTAGAGTTTTATATTTTCTTCTACTATTATTGTGAACACTAAGTAGTTCCTCTAGCATGTTTATTAAAAACTCTAATTGCATTTTTTCAATTTGTAAAACCCTTTTTTATAAACACTTTCTCACCAGCTTGAAACCTTTTACACGACTTAAAAAAAAATAGCACCATAAATAATAAGCATCATCCTTATCTTTATTGTACTCTAACCATTCAAAATTCTTGAATCAATAATCCTTGAAATTCCTTTTATCTTTCCCAAAATTTCTTTTAGCAAAAGTATATTCCTAGGTTGATAAGACCCTTTAAGCAATTACTCTATACAAACTTGATTTCTTATATTAAATATTATAAGATTTATTGAGTTTTATTTTTCGAAATCACTAATAATATCATTTATATTAAACTCAACACGGGCTTTTTTTTCACATTGTCACTTACTTGGATAGAATCAAGGGTCATACTACAAATACTAGAGGACTCCACCATAGATGTTCTCTTAAGAAAAAATGTTTCCATAATCTAAGAGAGGGGGGAGGGGGGAGGGGGGAAGGATCAACTATGTAATTATGAATTATCTAAACAAATATAATTTTATATAAATTTATGGGGTGCAATTCAAAAAGAAAGTTAATTATAATAGGTTATAAATTTATAAACTGTACGGACTAAAGTATAAAGTATTATTATATTATGATTTATATAACTTGACAAAGAATTCAAATAATAGAAAACAATCCAGTGAGAACTTTTATACTATGAGAGATAATAAATTTATAAAGTATAAAGACTAAAGTACAAAGTATTATTATATTATAGTTTATAGAATTTGACAAATAAGTCAAACAAGAGACAAAACAATACAAAGAATTCAAACAAGAGACAAAGCAATAGAGTCTGTACTTTTTCTTTGGCCAAAGAGTCCGTCTGCTAGGTATTTGTGCGTTCAATTTCTTCGGTCAATCTTTTTAGGGTTGTGTAAAAATATTTATATTTGTCGTAATTATTTAGTTTGCTCACTTGTGGAGTGGATATATTGGATATTTTTAAAATTTTTTAGATGGGTGGGGTATCCACCCGTTATATTATCTGGCGAAAAATTTAGCGGATATATAGTGGATAGTAAATATATGCCCATCTATAATTAATTAAAAAAAATAATAATAAAACACTATGTTAGCATTAAAAAAATAGGCATGTGGGGATAACCATTATATTCACCCGCTCTAGGTAGTGGTAGATAACTTCCCGCTCTATGACAGAGTAGAGCGGACATATATCATTTAGTTTAAAAATTAAGCGGGTGAATATTCGTCCATTAATCAAATAGCAAATATAGTAAAATAGCGAATACATGTATCTGCTATTTATACAACCCTACCCGATCCGACTAGTTTTCGTGGGTACCTGACATATCGATACCCTTATATGTACTTAAAAGAAAAAATAAAATCAAAAATCAAAAATCGATCAACCCTCATTGCAAAAGCCACCACCAACAGACGCTTCATCCTTCGCTCTCCACCCGACGCTGCCACCATGCAGACTTTTCCTCTCCCTCGCAAGAACTGATCAGACTGATCAAACTTACATCATGTGAAGTAGAGCCGCCGCCGCCATTGCTCGACGCCTTCAGCCCGATGCTGCCACTCAACAACCTTTCCTCTCCTTCACCGCCACTCGACCCTCGATTCTTTAGTATCTAGATAGTTGATCATCAATGAAACTTATATCAACAATCATCAAAATTGTCATGTTTCTATAGTATTTAAGACCCAAAAAAAGAAAACACAGATATCCAATCATCCTTTCTGATCCATACCAGATCGGGGCGGATCAAATGGATTACCGCCGAGGATGCTCGCATGCAACGGGTCCAATCGGGTTAGATCTGACCTGTTGCACATCCCTACCTCGAGGTATACGTGCAGTACACTAAAACTAAATAGACTTATATAGCATGTATTGGCGGTGGGTATATTTATTTGGGTTAAAACAACTGAATTCCATTATATTTAAAAAAAAAAGAAATGAAAAATCTATGGTTAGGCCACGCGGTCCGTTGATCTTAGATCTATTAATTTTTTTACAAAATTTGAAAATTATGAGCTTAAGTCTAATTAACTAATGTTGAAAAGATGCAAATCCAATTTTATAAATTTAAAACAACTAAATCTAATACAATAAAAATTTAAAAGGATAAATCTAATTTACTCTACTCACTAAAAAAATGTTAAGAAATAAATTCTTTTAGACAAAAAGAAATATGTACTTAAATTGAAAATTCATGTTATTAAAAAAAAATTGATAGAAACCAATGAAATTATAACATTTGTCAACTATTATTAATTTAAAAAAAATTAACAACATCCAATCAAGTTATGACATGTAATAAATTCTACACAATCTTGACAGTCTTATACATATGATGATTGAAACATTCTATAATTATCTAAACTTCAATTGAGTCTATAAGTTTCACTTTATATTCATATATTAATTTGAATATCAATTTTGCTAAACATGTTTAATAAATTGAATCATGATATAAAGGCAAACACGGACAAACCATCGGTGGGTGAATTGGTGGTCATGTTTCATGTTCCTTTAAATGGTAGTGCATGAACAACCTATTCATCAAGAGCCACCATTCTTATCTTTTTTTGTTTTTTGTTTTTTGGCAATCAAGAGCCATTCTTATTCACTCCGGTCATTTTGTTCTTCAATTGCAACAAGACAAGAACTGCTCACCTGCCTTCCTGCCATTGTTTAAGTCTCTCTACCTCTCTCTCTCTCTCTCTCTCTCTCTCTCTCTTTTTCTCTAACAGCTAGCATGCGAGACCACTATGAGTGTAAGTATTTTGGGGTTGTTTCCCATTTTTTCAATTTTTTTGTCAACTTCTACATGGATGGGCAGTGCCACCGTTCTTAATCATATGATCAAATGTTATCTTCAAAATGTTGAATTACCATCTTTATTGCTTTATAGAATAAACTTCCAAACTTAAAACCAATTGAATTGAGTTTCTAACTCAAAATTAATTTGGACCAAAAAAAAAAAAAAAAAAAAACTCGAAACCAGTAAACAATAACTGAAATGGCTCTTTTAAAATAACACTAAATTTTTTAAACTTACATTTTCAAATATAGGATAATATTCTCAACAAAATTTTTCATAAACTTATTGAACTTATGTTTAACGAAACTAGTAGCATTTAGGGTTAAATTGTGGAATAACATATTTGGATGAATTTATTCAAACTCAATTTTATTGAGAAAAGTGAATATGTGAGGTCAAAATTCATGATCTAATTGATTGTTGTAAAATTATGAGAAAAAAGTATTTAAACTTAATATTCTTACATAAAAATTAATCAGTGACTTTTAAGTCTTGGACAATACAAGAAATTCTTAGATGTTGAGAGAGATTCTTTCATGGATCTAATCTAAAAATTTTCTTAGACCAAGCCAATAGGCAATATTGACCAATAGAAAGAGAGGAAATGGGGTTTGATGGATAGAAGTAGTAAGAATACATCCATTATCAGGTATTATAAGTATTTTTCCTTAGATATTGTATTTAAACAAATAATATGAAAAAGTGTGATATGACACGAAAAATAGAACAACTTTCTTAAAAGTCTCAATTGTGAGTAGTCGACTCTCCTTATTTGACTCTTCACTCTTCTTCTCCGTAGGGTTTCTTTTCCTAAATAAAGACAGCTTATATGACTCTATCCTGTTCTACTAGAGCCATGCGGTTTCTTTTATTTTCCTTTCTCCACAAAAAAAAAAAAAAATAATAATAATAATAATAAAATAAAATAAAGAAAATCAAAGGTATTTTTTAAAACCAAGATATACTAGTTTTTTTGCACGAAACTATGATAAATATAGCATATAATTTTTATTTTTCTAAAATATAACTTCTTAAACTTATTTTTTGTCATAAAAGTATATAAATTATATTTTTCCCACTCATGGCGGCCATCACGACACATATTGTTTATTATTATTTTAGTATATAAAATAAAACTTAGAATATAATTTATGAAATATTGATTGAGTGAGTTGATTTAAGGTGAACTTTATTAAGGCAATCCTAGTTATAAAAAAAAATAGAGAAAACATCATATTTTAAAAAAAATAAATTTATGTGAATTTATGTTAAGTATGGATCATATAGAAAATATATATATATATATATATATATATATTATTTTTCAATAAATTAATATGATTAATATTTAAGTACTTCAAATATAACTTCAATTTATTATTAAAAAAAACCTTCAAGTTAAATAATAATTATAATAATTATAATAATTACACGAACCTAAATTGTAAGCGATCAAAAAATGAAAGGTCATGAAGATTGTAAGGAAAGAATTTCGTAACCAAAGAAATGAAAGGTTTTTTTGGATTTTCTTGATTCATAAATGAAATGTAAAATACCTTTTTTTTTTTATAAAAATATTCCAACGTATATGAAGAATATGAGAAGATTTATAGGGTAAATTATATTATGAATTAAATAATAATTTATTATGCTTTAATAAGATTGAATAGTAGATTTCAATTAAAAAGCAAATGAATAATAAGGAAAGTAAAGAGATAAAAGGTAGGCTCTGATCCATGTTAATAAAAATAAAAATTAAAAAAAAAAAAAAAAAAAAAAAAAAAAAGAGACACAACAGAACAGAATTATACGAGGTCTAACATATTCCTTATTCTATATTGACATATAAATTGATTCCATTGATTTTCATGTTCAGTAAGGAATGAATATCCCTTCTACTCCTTTTTTAGAATGTTTTTTTTTTCCATTGTTCTATCCATTCTCATAAACTCTCATCCACACATCCCAATAGATCAATAATAATGTCAGAAATGATGCAGGAAAGAAAGAGAAAAAAAAAATACTTGAAATTTAGTTTACTTCTATATCATAGGATTGGCATTTTTCTCGTTGATTTACTTTTAGGTCGTTTCCTAACGTAGACAATATCTTGTAAATACTACTCCTTGGGTATTATTAATAGATAGGTATTAATCTCATATGATAATGGGGTCAGCTCGACTATGAACTGCACAACGCAGCATCGGCCTAGCAACATCAATCAACAAGAATCATGGCATCTTACTCTTTTAAACATTACTTTAATAATGCATCTAGACCTTGGCCCATGTTCTCGTTTTATTCCTATAAGTTAGCAGATGATGTCTCTTTCTTATTCCTATAAGTTAGCAGATGATGTCTCTTTCGACTTGCGTGGATCAGAGTTGAAATGAATGAACTAAACGAAAGCTGGCCGACCTCCAAGCTTGGGTGGTAGGACCCACTTCGTAAAAAAAATTCTGAAATCTCATTTTTTTTCATCCACAAAAGCAATAAAAGGAGAAAAAAAAAAGGAAGGAAACAGGTGGGGAAGTCCTAAAGAAAGAGGAACTCCTCTTACCTTTGAAGGACCAACTGCTTTTGAGTCATGATGGTAATATGAAATACAGAGCTCTTATTGTTGTCCTTTCTACCGTGGGGGGCCAAACCCAGTGAGGACTTGCATCAAAAGTTTACTAAAACACATCAATCAGACAAATTCCATCAAGTAGCAGTAACAGACAAACCGGGTGCGCTTACTATGCACAAATTCTACCCCAACAGTAAATCATTCCTAGTGAGAAAGAGATAAATTCTAGGGAAATAAAAGGATGGAAGGTAAGATCATTGAATGCTTCAGTGTGAGACTAAAATCCAGTTTAGGGCCCACAAATCCAACTAGCAGTCTACAGAATCTAACTAAGATACACTTTTTAATGAATGTTCTAGAGATAAGAAAAAATTGAACTGACATTTGCTATAACTGGTTAAAGTCACTGGTTCAACTTGCATCTCTTTAAAAGAATCATTCTGCGGTCAAAATGAGAATCAAGTATAGTTAGTGAAAAGCTATACATGAACTTTCGTTTGTACCTTTCGTTTGGAACATAAATAATGGAGGGAACCTTTGATGAAAATTGCCTGAGACGGAGACAAGAGTTAGTGGACAGCATAAGAATAGGGGGGGAAAAAAAAGAAAAAGAAGACTTAGTCACAGCCCACTGAAAGGCAGTCTTGCAACAAAAATCTCATGAATGTATGAGGGCACCTGTGTAGCCTCATTTAGTATGTTCAGCAAATTGGATAAATCTCCAGTTTTGGAAATTTGTACAAAAATACTTAATATTTCTTCCTACACAAAAGTAGAAATTCTAATAGATAATCCAACTCCCCATGACTTTCCCTAGCAAACTGCTTTGTCTATGGTGATGATCCTAGTGGCCATTCAAGTACCTGCAATGACACCAAAAACCACAACTGTAGTTTTGTATGTGTTCTAATTCAATAATGCGTAGGCAACTGAATTGTTTAAGTTTATTTCAAGTTGCAATACAGTCCAATAGAGTCCAATAATGCGTAAATACAAAAAGGTCATTGCGCACAATTAGCAAGACTACATAATACAACTGACATGAGAACATCAACACTCAAAAAATGAGGAAACAACCAAGATTCACACAACCATGCAAAACCAGGTAGAAATTTAAAGGAAAACATCAGCAGATGAATGATTGTCACTCACATCAGAAACTTTAGATGCCAAATTTACAATGAAAAAACTGTGAACCAAAAATGGCTAAATAGCTATGTTTAAGAAACTATATTTTTCGATATAAATTCTATATGATAGAATAGGATAGAATGGACAAAGACAATAAAAAAAAATCTGATTTCTTTATTAAACATGACCAAAGGTACTATGAGCGCCACAAACAGTACTGTGTGATCATAGTTATGTACTTGCAAGCACCATGGATTTAAGGAAATGGGGGGAAAATGTTAAGCGTCAGAATAGCACCAATCAATAGACTCAAGATTGCATAAGTAGCGAGAGATAACACATTACATCAGAGAGCTTCTTGTATTAAATTTCCTTCACAAAAATGCATCTAGCAAAAGGAAAGGAAAAGGTCAAAGTTGAGCAATTTTTATCAGAGAAAAATCGGAATTCATCCTTACTATAAGAGGAATGTATTGAAACTACAGTGATTGAGCCCAATACTTCATTATGTATTCCCACAGGAAGAGAGAATATGATGTTTCTATAAGGAAGAAGATTTCCATTATGACTTCTTCCATATATGATTTCAACCATAGAGCTAGTCCTGTTGGAAAATAGAAATCTAAACAGTAAAAAAGCCTGATATTAAAGGTCGTAAATTAACGAAATTAGCAGATTAGTGTAGATTAGTCAAATGCACAGGAAAGGAAAATTAGTTAGGAGCAGAGTTTTTTTCCTAATATTGTTTTTCCTTCTATAACCTACCCTATAAGGGTCCTATGTATCATTACAGAAAAATATAGCCGAGAATTTCACTTTACCTGTTTCTACATGGTATCAAGGCAGGGTTTATAGTTTCTCTCAATAAACCTAGCCGTCCCTTTTTTGCACAAAGCTCACCATGTCCGAAATATTATCCGAGTCTGGCTCCCCCTTTACTAACCAGCCTAAAACAGCCACTACCCAGCCACAAATTAGCGACTCCCACTCTGTTCAGATTACCACCATTTGTCTTAATGGTGCAAGTTTTTTTTACGATGGTCTCAGTCAGTTAGAATGTATATTCGCGGTCGTGGAAAGATTGGGTACCTTACTGGAGAAAAGACACGGTAAATCCAGCACCTGAAGATCCAACCTATGTTATTTGGGATGCAAAGAACTCGATGATCATGGGGTGGCTGATCAACTCCATGGATGAGGATATTGGTTCTAACTACATGTGCTACTCCACGACCAAGGAGTTATGGGACAATGTTAATCAGATGTATTATGATTTGGGAAGACACGGTTACTAAGTATTTTAACTTTTTGAAAAGGCTGTGGCAAGATCTAGACCTGTTCAATGGTTATGAATGGAAATCTACTGAGGATGCGAGTCACTTCAAGAGGACCACGGAGGCTCACTGAATCTACAAGTTCCTTGCTGGGTTAAATGTGGAGTTCGATGAAGTAAGGGGAAGGATTATTGGTAGATCACCACTTGCTCCAATCAATAAAGTATTTTCAGAGGTCCATAGAGAAGAAAGTCGGACGAATGTCACGTTGGGAAAAAAGGCTACCTACGGGACTATAGAAACTTCTGCCCTAATTTCCACTGAACCAGAGGCTAATAAAGCAGGGATCTACCTCAAGAATCCTAAAGGAAAGAAAACGGGGTTTGGTGTGATTATTGCAACCATCCCTGCCATACCCATGAGACCTGCTGGAAAATCCATGGCAAGCCTGCAAATTGGAAAAACAGCAAGGCTAGTGACAGGAACCACCATGCAATTCCGACTGCCAATGAAGCCGAAGCAAACCCCTTTAGCAAGGAGCAGATGGATCATCTTCTAAAACTGCTAAAATCTAGTTCTTCATCCGGTACTCCAAGTGTTTCTGTTGCACAAACAGGTAGTAAGAAAATTGCTCTCTCATGTCTTTCCAATTCTACTCCATGGATCATTGATTCTGGAGCTTCTGATCATATGACCTGTTTCTCTAATATGTTCAATACCTTCTTCTGGCCTAGAAAACATTAGGATTGTAGATGGTAGCTTTTGACCCATTGCAGGAAAAGGTCTGATAAAACTCTCTGGAAATATTGATCTTAAATTTGTACTCCATGTCCCAAATTAGCCTGTAACCTTTTATCTGTGAGTAAACTTTCAAAAGAATCTAACTGTTGTGTTATCTCTTATGGCTCACTGTAGTTTCAGGACAAAAGACTCTGGGAAGAAGATTGGCAGTGCTAAGATGATAGATGGACTCGTACTACTTTGATGAGAATTCCTCAAGTATTAAAAAAGCTCAAGGCTTGAGTAGTGTTAGTTCTCTTCCTAGTTATGAATAGATTATGCTTTGGCACTTTCGGCTAGGACACCCTAGTTTTCAATATCTTAGATACTTAGTTCCTACTCTATTTAAAGGATTGAATTGTTCTGTTTTGCAATGTGATACCTGTCATTAATCTAAGAATCATCGTACTACTTATGTTCAAAATCCCTGCGTTTCTTCAAAACCTTTCTATTTAATTCACAGTGATGGGTGGGGGCCTTCTAACATTACTATTATCTCAAGAAAAAGGTGGTTTGCTACATTCATAGATGATCACACAAGATTATGCTGGATATATTTGATGAATGAAAAATCTGAAAGGAAAAATTGTTCAAGGATTTTTACAAAATGGTTGAAACTCAGTTTCAAACTCAAATCAGTATTCTTCATAACGATAATGGAACTGAATATTTTAATGAGAACTTGGGCAGTTTCTTAGAGGAAAAATGAATTGTTCATCAATCTACATGTGCTAATACTCCTCAACAAAACGGTACTGCTAAAAGAAAAAATAGACACTTGCTTGAAATAGCTCGTGCTATAATGTTTTCAATGAATGTTCTAAAGTATCTTTGGGGTGAAGCTATCATCTTTAACAGCTACATACTTAATAAACAGAATGCCTACAAGAGTTTTGAAATATAGTACACCTTTAGAGATTTTCAAAAAACATTATCCAATGTCACAAATTCACTCGGATTTACCACAAAAAATATTTGGATGCACTGCCTTTGTTCACATCCCTAGTCAATCTAGATCTAAACTTGATCGAGCTGAAAAATGCAATTTCATTGGGTATGCTCCACATAAACAAAGGTATAAATGTTACAATCCACAATCCACAAACCAAAATTTTTTTGTTAGTTTGGATGTTTTTTTCCTAGAATCTGAACCCTAGACCAACAAATCTCTTCAGGGGGAGAAAGAAGTAGAAGATAATTGTTGGGATGAAATTTTTGTCCCACTACCAAATATTAATTCAAATAGTGAGCCTATTACCTTTTTTGAAGAAAACAGTATAGACCCTAGTATGAATAATCTGCCAAGCATTGTTGTACCTTCAACAGGGGCAGAAACACTACACAGAAACAGTGAGTTTCAGGTTATACTCGGAGGAAAACTCATCACAAGAGTCAAGAGCCACATATGGTCATAGCACCCAGCCAACCCTCGACTCCGGTACTTAATATCCAGGAACCTGCAGTATTTATAAACCTAACTCAGATCTTGATATACCTGTAGCTCTTAGGAAAGGAACCCAAACATGTACCAAATTACCCAATTGCTAAATATCTATGATAGAATTTCTCATGGCCATAAGGCATTTTCTTCTAAAATTTCACAACTGTTTGTCCCTAGAAATATTCAGGAAGCTTTGAATGATCCGAACTGGAAATTAGCAGTATGTAAGAGATGAATGCTTTAAGAGGAAGTAGTACTTGGGAGATAGTAGATTTACCTAAAGGGAAGAAAACAGTGGGCTGCAAGTGGGTCTTCACCTTGAAATGCAAAGCTGATGGTAGCCTTGAGAGGTACAAGGCAAGATTGGTGGCTAAGCACAAACCTATGGGATTGACTACCAAGAGACCTTTGCTCCTATTGCCAAGATAAATTCAATACATATCCAACTGTCTTTAGCCGTGAACTTCAACTAGCCTCTATACCAGTTGGACGTAAAAAATGTGTTTCTAAGTGGAGACCTAGAAGAAGAAATTTTCATGAACCTACCCCCTGGATTCGAGGAAAAACTAGGACCTAATAAAATCTGCAAATTGAGAAAAGCCTTATATGGATTGAAACAATCACCTAGAGCATGGTTTGAGCTTTTTGGGAGAGTTGTAAAAAGAATCAAAGTCAGGCAGACCATACAATGTTCTGCAAACATAGCAATGAAGGAAAGGTAACTATCCTGATTGTTTATGTTGATGATATAGTTCTAACAGGAGATCACATTGAAGAACTAGAGAAATTAAAGAAGACCCTTGCTACTGTCTTTGAGATTGAGATCAAGGATTCAGGCACATTAAAGTACTTCCTTGGGAGGAGTTTCCTAGGTCAAAAGAACGTATCTTTGTCAACCAATGAAAGTATGTCCTTGACTTACTCAATGAAACAGGTTTACTTGGGTCCAAGCCAGCAGAAACTCCAATTGAACCCAACTTGAAGCTAGAAACTGCCAAACTCGAGGAAGTGCACAGCACTGAACAGTATCAGAGATTAGTGGGGAGATTAATTTACCTATCTCATACACATCCTGACATAGCTTTTGCTGTTAGTATGGTTAGCCAGTTTATCCATTCACCAAGACCAGCACATTTTGTTGCAACCTACCGAATTCTAAGATGCCTAAAAAGGAACTCCTGGAAAGGGCCTGATATTTTCAAAACAAGGCCATCTACAAGTTGAGGCCTACACTGATGCGGATTGGGCAGGAAGTGTCCTTGAAAGATAGTCAACTTCAGGCTATTGTAAATTTTTCTGGAGGCAACCCGGTCACTTGGCAAAGCAAGAAACAAAGTGTTGTTGCTACAGTGCCGAAGTAGAATTCAGAGCTGTTGTCCATGGGATTTGTTAAGTTCTATAGATAAGGAGATTGTTAGAAGACCTAAGGGTTTCTAGTCCGCTGCCTATGAAGGTCTATTGTGATAACAAGGCTGCAATTTCCATTGCCCACAGCCCTGTTCTTCACGATAGAACCAAACATGTGGAGGTAGATAAGCACTTCATCAAGGAAAAAATTGAAAGAGGGATAATTTGCATGCCATACATCCCTACAACTGAACAGGTTGCAGATGTGCTTGCCAAAGGGTTACCAAAAAAACAGTTTGATGAATCAATTGGCAAGCTGGCTATGGAAGACATCTACAAACCAGCTTGAGAGGGAGTGTTGGAAAATAGAAATCTAAACTGTAAAACAGCCTGATATTAAGGGTCCTAAATTACCGAAATTAGCAGATTAGTGTAGATTAGTCAAATGTACATGAAAGGAAAATTAGTTAGTGGTAAAGTCTTTTTCCTAATATTGTTTTTCCTTCTATAACCTACCCTATAAGGGTCCTATGTATCATTACAGAAAAATATAGCAGAGAATTACACTTTACCTGTTTCTACAGATTTCAACCACAGAGCTATTCCTGTCCGAGGGATATTTGTGAGAGGGAATTATTTGACCAAGAAGGTGATGGGAACGATTCGACTACAATCTCTAGAGAAACGATGGAGTTATTCGACAAAAAAGTTGAATCCCAGTACTGTGTTCCACATCCAGGCCAGGTTCAGAGGGAAGTTCTGGGGCCATTTCAAAAGAATGCATGGTTATACTCCAGCCACCCTTCATGGATTTCCTGTTTACCAAATGATCCTCTAACAGGTCTTTGTAATAATAGAAACTCAAACACAGCCTTTGAAGTTCAGTTGTTTCACCCCAATCACCATTTTTCGAAATCTTCATTCATCTGTAGAATGAACTGAAATGTGCAACAGGCATGTGTACATTGGACTTGGTGAAATATGTTGACAAATAATATACATGCCAACGTAGCAGTAGGGAATTGGTAATAAAATCTGCAATCTTGAAAACAATCATTTAAATAAAGAAGAGAAGAAGTCTGAACATGGAGCTGAATATTTCTACATTAAGGAGCAATAACATAACTCTTAGTTAGTAGTTGGGTCCAACAAATACAACTGTGAATGTATTATATGTAAATCATAAGAAAACAAAAGAAGATGTGCACTACAAATATGTCAGGGATTGGTAGACAATATTGCAAGATTGCTGGGTCTCAACTAGAAACACCAAATTCACAACATGAAAATCACGTTGTCTGTTTCAAAATTGGACATTTTATAGTCTCAAATCCAAGAAATATAGACTTTCTATTCATGGTGTCTCCAGATTGCTCGAGCAGTTATTGACAGACATCACAACAGCTTGAAGTAGTATCTAAAGTTGGCTAAGCACGTAAATTCCTACTAACAAATTCCATCTATATTGATCATATTCATTTTAAAGGGTTTTAATATTTATTTGATCAGAAAAAGTATAAACTTCATCACATTTATGTTCAACAAAAGAACAAAAAGGCAGCCGTAAAAAAGGACGTACAATGCTGCATCAGTCTCCTGCAGTTTGATGATTGAATGTCCTTGTGTATCACCCGTCTTTTCCATTCATCCCTATCAATCCCAATCCCAATTCTTCCTTATCAAGCAAACTTCATATGCTAGAAAAATAACTACCTAGCTTATGCCTAATTTTTGACAAACAAACACATAACAGTTAAGACACTATGAAGCCACAATTGTGCAGCCAGCATAAGCGAGGGTTTAACAGAATTAGCCACAAAAATTAAAAGAATATCTTTGCACGTTATCATGTTTGCCAAAACAGCAAGACTCACAAATAGAATACTAGCGATCTTGACAAGTACGGCAGAAGGTACCATGAGACAGCTCGCAGAAAGCTCGCACGTTCAGAGAAAGATGGGATGTCAGACAAGTAGCAGATATGCTGTATATTGGCAAAAGCGACTGTATGCAACCCAGCTCTCCCAAATTCCTAGAAGAAAAAATAAGGGGAAAAAAAAGAAACATTAAGAATAACATAATGATCTAAGAAAAGTTTAGATACAGCTTTTCATTTCTACTTTAAGGGGGCAATCCAAATCAATGCATATGAAAATCATTAACAGCAAGATGAAAAGGAATTATCGGCAAGCAAACAATTCATGCTCAGCGACCTAGTACCAAGTACAATTTAGTGAAAAAGTAGATCTAAATAACCAAAGAAAATCCGAGATTTCCAAGAAACTTGAAACAAAATGCTAAATTGTACTACAAGTTTACACCTTTGAATCTGAAAAATAAATAAAATCCTCATGACTAAATCACTCAGGCTACCAATTATGTGGAAACAATGAGAGATCAAATTTGATACAAAGTACAATTAATTCTAATTCTCTTTCTACTTTCGTGGCAATAGTGAGAAACACATTAGAACATGCTAATATCCGTTTCATTATCTTCCATTTTAAATTGGAGCAAAAATAAAGCAAGAGAAGAACCTTGAGAGACGGCGAGGGGGAGCAGTGAGACGCGGCGGTCGAAGGCGAGGAAGAGAGGTAGTTGAGCGGCGAGAAGAAAGCCGAGCTGTGGAAATCAGCGAGCGTGATAGCGATCTGGATGCCATTTTCTTCTCCTCCGAGAGGTTGAGAGGGAGAGTAACAGACGAGCAGGGGTTTGTGGGAGTTTTGTAAAAAGAGCGTGATTGATGGTTCGGAGCAGTATGATGACTGATGGAGCTTAGGTAATCTTTGACATCGGTTAACTGAAATTATGGGGGAACTTTTAAAAAATTAGAATCGACACCACGAACTTTTGAAAAACCAGTTTAAACCACCTAAATCTTAGATAGAACTAGAATTAACTTTTTTTTTTTACTTTATTGTCATAACTAGAATTAACAATTTAAGCCCCCCAACATTCTTAAACAAGGCATACTGGTAGATAAGAAAAAATAAATTAGAATTAACAATTAACAATCAAAATATGATTTATCTCATTGGAATATATATATGGACATGACCTATGAATAAGGAGAAGATTTTATTTAAATAAATAAAAAGATATTATATATAACATGTTATGAGATTTTAGTCTTTATGATATGAATTTTAATTATATTATAGTTATTTATAAAAAATTAAATTATTATGGATTTTTATTAATAAATTTTAAAATTAGGTAACAAATAACATATTCATATTTATTTTCTTAAAATATTTTTGATAAACTAAATATTTAATAGGGGGGACATTACATTTACAATAGTTAATGAATCATAAATTTCTTGAAAATATTGGAATTTTTTTTTCAATATAATAAAAATTCAAAATTTTGGCTGTTTTTTCTTTTTGTTATTATTATCTTTTATCATCGGTTGATTGAAAAAACTCGCAACTAATTTTTTTTTAATGATTATTAATTATTTAATTTATATAATAATTTAAATTTAAGTTTAAAATATTATATAAAAATAACAAACATCAAGAAATAATAAATTTATACTAAAAATTTATACAAAAATTATAATTATAATTAATTCAATATTTATAATTATATTATTATAACTAAAAAATAAATTTATCCATTTTTTAAAATATTATTTGGAAAGGGGAACAAGCCAAAATTAGTCTTGCCCCTGTTCTCGTTCTTGATCCTCAACACCAGGAATGAGAATGAGACGAGACTCATACTTTGATTTCCGATCAATACTTGGAATAGGAACAAAGAGTTATTCTTGGGTGCTTCTGGAGTAAAAATAATATTTATACTCCAACAACTAATAATATCAAGCCATATAATTATTTTTAATACCATATGATTATATTAATATTAGGTAATAATTATATTGTATTAAAGTTGATTATATGGTAGCTACAGTAAAAATGCCACCCTAAATAAAAGGATATAAAGATGAAAATTTTGATTTAAAAATAAAAAAAAAATAAAATTTTGGAATAAAAAATTAAAAAATATATATTAATTTGAAACAAATATTAAACTATTTATTATAAGTATGAACATTTAGATATTTATTATAATTATCTCTAAATTTAGAGACTTTATCCTTCTTTAAAAAAAAGTAATAATAATTACAAATAAGGTCATAAGAACGATCATTTATTGACTTTTAATAAAGTTCTCCACACAGTATACCTCAACCACCCAAAAAAAAAAAAACAAACAAACAAACAAACAAAGTACAGAATCGAAACATACAGTATTACATCATTTATTACCATACAAATTCTAGTTTTTATTCTTTTATTGTTGGTCAAAAATTATATCTCAAGTTTTAGAAAGAGAAAGCCCACTTGATCTCAAGTACTCTCTCTAACTAACAAGAAGCTGCTTCATTGAGAGAGTATGTCTTCACACATTTCAATAGCTTATTGTAAGTATAAACTCTTCCAGATGATATTTTAGCAGTAACTGCAGTTCCTCTATAATGTAATCTTTTAACTGAATCTCGGTCTTTGGACCAAATACCTAATTCATGAAGATCCCCTTCCTTCCAGCAAATATTAACAGTGACCCCACCACGCGCTTTCAATCCTTTAACACAACCATTGGCCCATATATCCCGGGGAAGAGCCGGGAGCAAGTACAGGTCCTTTATGGTGCTTTGGATGAGCATTTCTGCCACTGCTGCTGAAAAACTGAGCCGCCAGCACCCAAAGAAAGTTAAAGTGAGGGCTGGCTTGAATTTATACAAAAGAATTTGAAAAGAAAAAAAAAATCACTTCCGGATATGAGTAAATATCTGGTGCAATTGTGTCGGTGCAATTTGCAATCAAGATTTCATCGCAAGAGAAAATAACTGATTTTATCCATCTAGTTTCATTAAACATGCTGGAGTGAGATCAATTTATTTAAAATGTCATATCAATATGTTTAATGAAACTAAACGGTCAAGATCAATTATCCTCACTTGAGGTAAGATTCCGACTGCAACTTACACAGAATATTTTCTCGTCAGATTTTCTCCATGTCATTATTTTTGGTACTCAAGTGGCAGTGTCCGTCAGTAATATCATATCATTAATCAAAAGATCGAAAACATGGAGTGGTAACTTTTACTTAGTTAAGTGGGATTATTGATGCTTTTTATACTTTATTGGGTTAATTTATATATGTAAGATAGTTTAGGGACGAATCTATAGTTTATCATATCTTTGAACTATGAAGAATGATCAAAAGAGAGCAAGGGCAGGAGAGAAGATAATATGGAAGAAAATCAATGTGCATCTAAAACAAAAGCTATATGCTATGAAAAGTGATATAACAAACTAGTAAAATTCATATCATAGACTGCACGGGTTAATTGAAAAAGGGTATATATAGAAAGAAGTGGCCTTACCCGAAATTGGCATCAATCTGGAAAGGGGGGTGAGCAGTGAATAAATTGCTGTATAGACCTCCTTCGAAATCACCTTCATGATCTGGATCTACCAGATTGAACAAATGCTTGACCATTCGATAAGCATGCTCACTATTGCGAAGGTGGGCCCACAGTGCAGTTTTCCATACAGTTGACCACCCTGGACCCTCCTCCCCTATTTCAATCACGAAACACATGAACACGGTCAATAAGATTAACAGTTGGATCAGATCCACTTTGGAAGCTCTAGACAATTCATTAGGTTTTGCGGGGCCGAGAACAAAAATTAGTCCTAAACCGGCTTTTGAATGAGAATGTGAGTTTTTTCCTTTCATGCTTGAGCTGGAAGATCGCTATTAAAAGTGAGTTTTCACATACAAACCTCTTTTGTAAAGAGTGTTATCAGCAGCTTTAGCAAGGTCCGGAGTTTTCTCGACAGTTATTGTGTGTCCGGGATACAGACCAAACAGGTGTGATACATGTCTGTGATGCGGGTCTGGGTCCTGAAAGTCCACTGCCTGTCCAAAAACATAGAAAAGTCAGAAACTACAATAAGTTTAGAAAAATTACTATGTAGAAATTAGGGACAAAAAAGAAAGCTTTCGAACATACCCATTCCATAATGGAACCATCTCTAGCTATTTTGGTTGGTAAGAGTCTATCTTGAGCATTTTGGACCTTTTTAATAAGATCATCCTCTGTTTTCCCCAAAACCTGATTAAGAATGACTTGAAGTAAATAAACATATTTGATTAAAAACTGAACTAGATTTGTCTATGGTAGCAGAAAAGAAGAACTTTACCTCAGCAGCAGATACAATACAAGAGAAGATCTCTTTTATGACTGATATGTCCATGGTGGATGAGTAACTGACACTGGCTTGCTTACCATCCGGCGCGATAAACATATGCTCGGGTGAAGTTGAGGGATTTGTTTCAAGAAATCCTCCAGGACCTTCAATAAGCCAATCCAATAGAAACAATGCACACCCTTCCAATAAAGGATAGGCTGTATTTCTAAGAAAAACCTAATCACATAGAAAATATTAGCAGTTACTAGTGGCTAGACTTTCTACCCAATTAAGGAACATAGAAATCCATATCTGTCTGTATCCCTCAAATAAGTAATGAACTTACTTTGTCTAGTGTGTAAGTATAATGCTCCCAAAGATGGGTAGAAATCCATGCTCCACCCATGGGCCATAAAGCCCAAACAGCCTCTCCTTTATCCGGAGATGTCTTCGCCCATATGTCCGAAACTTGATGTACAACCCAACCATTTGCCTCATAGTTCACCTGTACAACTTAATGGCTAGATCAGAATGATTATTAAGACAATGGGTAACAAAAACAGAAGTAAACATAAGAAAAATAATCACTTTAAAATGCACTTTTGAAGATAAACTAAGAAGGTGGTAAGACTTACTTTTGCAGTTTTACTCCCATTTATAGACAGAGATGATATATAGTCAAACAAGGGAAACTGGCACTCTTTAAGGTTGCAAGGAAGAGAAGGCCAATAGTTCATCTGAAGATTAATGTTCAAGTGAGGAGCACAGCTGGACAGATGAAAAAGAAAGACGATCAAATAAGTAACTTCCACTTTTTATTTTGGGGGGGAGGGGGTAATACAGAAATTATAAGAAACTTACTCCCATGCGGGTTCGACTTTTTCGTTCCATATACCCTGAAGATTTGCAACCTGAGTTCCGGGCCTTGAACAAGAAATAAGCAAATACCGACCATATTGAAATAGAAGCTCTACCAATGAGGGATCTTCATCAGATTGAAAAGATTTTACCCTTTCAGCAGTAGAAACCAAACTATCCCTCAACTTGCTTTTGGAGCTTTTTGAAAGCTGCAAAGAAACTCGATTGAATAGACTCTGATAATCATCCAAATGATGTTTATAAAGATCAGAGTAAGACAAGTTCTTTAGTGATTCCATTGCTTTAAGAGATGCCAAAGTAGGATCCGTTTTAGAATCTGAAGGCCTAGTAAATGGCCCATCAAATGAAGATGAAGCAACCAAAAGCAAAACGGCCCAATCTGAGCCTTCGACCTTTAGCTTGTTGCCATCCAAGACATTAATTACACCATTGCCATCACTAATCTGTATATTAAGAACAGAGGAAAATTGAATCCCCTTGGGATTGTCATTGGTAGTTATTCTTTGAGGGGCCCTGTTGCCAGGACAAGTACCTTCCATTATTATCTGGGTTCGACCGTTGACTCTCGAACTGTGATGTACTTTGCTGTCCATAGAGACGGTAAATGATAGTGAACCAGATTTGCTTGATGAGATCTTGGTTACAATTACTTGATGAGGATTAGAAGCAAAGTGTTCCCTAGTAAATTCTATGTCATCTATGGAGTATTTGACTCTTGTTGTTGCAGTATCCAAGTCTAGCTCTCTGTGATAAGAATTTTCGGAAAATGCTTTATGAGAATTGTCAAACTCTAGCTTGATATCGCCAAGAAGTTGATAAACCTTCATGATCAAATCATAGAAATGTCAAATCCTGAAATTAATGATAAACAGATTGCTAATGAAACCAAATAATGAACCACCTACGCACACTCTTCAAAGCATGCATTTGGAAAAACATGTTTGAATAAGGGAAGTGTAGGTAAATTGGGTTTGATCTGTATTTTGAGTTTGGTACATTTTGGTACTAACTCCTTTTTGGTAAATTGTTAAAACCGGAATTGGAGGTAACTGGAATCTAGATAAGAGTTTGTGGACTTAAAACGAGATTTTAAGTCAAATTGAATTTTAGGTGTCATTTAATAATCCTACCCAAATCAGAGTAATATTTTGAAATTGGATTCGGTCCTACAGGTTCGAACTCATCCGAACATACGGTGGTGTGGATTAATCCAAAATTCGATCCAACCATGCACATCTTTTAATGAAGAGTATTTAATAAAGAATTCGGATTCAGTGCCTACCCCATTCAGTGTTACCATGCCTTCCAATGAATCTCATCTGCCCACTGTCCATCTGATGGCTAAGAGAGCGCTGCCTCACCATTGGCTCAAAATTAGCCGATCGCGTGGAAAAGGACTAATTTTGAGCCGATCGTGAGGTGGCGCTCTCTTAGCCATTGGATAGAAAATGGGCTGATGAGATTCATTGGAAGACATTGTAGGCACTGAATGCAGACTATTTAGTAAGGGCTACAGCCCTTTTATTAAATATCATAAATACGGTGACATTTTATAAATGGTTGAATCGAGTTTGGATTGATCCACACCGTACATTCGGATAAGTTTGGACTTGTACGGTTCTGACCAAATCCAAACTCGCCGCATTTGGATAATGTCGTCCCAAAACTAAAATTTGGGACCTAAACTGGAATCTAGTTCTAAAGTCTAAACTACCATTTGGGAAGGTATTAAATGAACCTTAACTGCATTTGGAATCTAGTTCTAAACTACCATATACCCTTGGTTATCTTCATGCTATCTAATGATAAACTAATCAGATCATGCTCATAAAAAATCCTTAAAAAGAGAAAGAGATATAATTAAAGGTAAACTTACATCGGATGGATTATCAGAAAGCTTAACCGCCGCCGTAGTGGCTTCAGCATATTCTCCATTATCAACAAGTTTTCTAACCTCCATTAACGCCTCTGGCGCGCTCGGATTTGTATAATTTCCAGGATTTCCAGTCCAGAGCGTGTCCTCTACTTAAGAAAAACAGATAATAATCAGGATGCATTGATTAAGTTCCGTTTAACCCATAATGCAATCGATCGAGAATTTCCGTTTTGTTACCGTTGAGCTGGATGAGTTCCGTCTGGACACCGCCCCAGACCATCGCTCCAAGACGCCCGTTTCCGATAGGAACCGCATCGGTCCAGTGCTTGGCGGGCCCAGTGAAGGTTATCTTCAACGGCTCCGGTTCGTCCTCCATTGCGGCGGCCATGCTGCTTGGGTTCCACAGATCCGTCTCTGTAATGCGCGGCACCAGAACCCACCCTCTATCCTCCTCCATTAACATTAATAGAGAGAGTGAGAGAGTGAGAGAGAGAGAGAGTAATGTGGGTAGTTGGATTTGCTTTGAATTAACACTCACTCAAATCAGTGAGTGTGTGTAGTGTGAAGCAAAGGTAGGACCCACAAAACATTTTGGTCTGTAATAAAACAAAGCTTGGGAAAAGAAACAGCTAATCTATTACGATGTGATTACGATGGTGTTTGGAATGTTGCAGAGAATCGATTACGCTAATTCCGTGATATTAAATTATTAATGGGTATATATTAAATCAAGGAAACAAAACAAAAGTTATTATACAAAAGGAGTAGATAATGGTTTGTGTTTTGTTTCGATAAGGCTCGGTAATAGAGGTGATCCTGTTTGACAACATAACATAATTATCTTATACGTTATAATATATTCACACAACTAGATTAAGATTAACTGATAAAAATTAAGAAGCAATTGATTACACGTGAACTCCTAATCCTACACGCGAGTTAAAAATCAATCATCCTTACCCATTTTCTTATTCTTATGTAGAATGACCACGATGAGTAAATTAAAACCCCTACATTCGCCTCTCAAGCTGATAATTTTGTTGCTAGAGACTACTTATCTTTTAAGTTAAGAATCTCTTTTAAAATATAAGTTATCATTCTATAGATGTTGATTTTTCTTTGGAGAACAAGACACCCTTTACTATGAGAGTGAAAGATATTGATTTAGAGGTTGTCCAAGCCGTTAGTTAGACGATTTTATGAGCTTGGCTCGAATTTAAGTTTAGTTTAAAATTATATTCTATATTTATATAGTGATATTGTGAGTTCAATTGTTTCTCAAAAGTTTGTAATCCATCGTCTAAAATGCGTGAAGAGGTTTCTCAAATTTAGATTAAAAAAAAAAAAGTGAAAGATATTACTTCAAATATTACATTATCTCGACCTCATATTTGAAGCTAATCAATCTATTTATGAGGTACATGTCTAAAATAATAAATATACATTAAAATACATTAATATATAAATATATATATATTAAATAACTTAGCTTCTTAATTGTTAATTTGTTTTCTAATTTTAACTTATCCTACATAAGTTTGCATTGAAGGATTTAACTAGCTATATTACAGGCCAATCAAGAGAAAGCCCAAATGATGCAAATGGATAGATATGTTTTCAAAAATTGTTTCATCAAAGGAACCGGGTTGGCATACTCGGGAAGGGCATGAAGAGGTTATTCCAGAGTGAATTTTCACGGTACATAGTTTTCTAGTGTTATGTATGCATCCCAAAGGATGGGATGGATGAGGCTATTTTAACCAAACGTAAGATATACATAATTAAATAGTACATTAATCTCATATTTAATCATTTAAAATGACTTTATATATATTTACTTGTGTATGTCGATGTGGTTAATTGATCATTTACCAATTAACCTATGCGGAGCACGACTCATATGCAGTGGGAGCTGATACTTCAGAGCGAGTAAGTCGGGGCAAACAAATTAGATCCAAAGACGATATAACAATTTGCCAACTTGAAGTATAGCGATCGATGGAGAAGGATGGTTGCAAAATCAACCTCGGATGTAATAGAGATATCAGTCCATAATAGGTAGAGTTACTAGTTACTAGTTACTAGTTACTACGTTAATGTGTTTATTAGAATAGGAAATAATAACTAATCTCTTTTAGTTTAAACTAAATAAAGCGAGTTCAAACAAAACTTAGACATTAGTTCAATGAAAAAAAAATGAAAATAATATATTCGGTCTAGTAAATGGAGGAGTATCTCTGTGGCTGAATGAAAGAGATAGATACCAACCTAAGCAATGGATCAGTTAGATCTCGCCCCGACTAAATTAAACGATCTTAGATCTAGTATACAAGATCCATTGATTGAAATAAACTTAGGGTCGACCAAAAATTTTCGGCCTATCTTTATTAGTAGTGTTATGTCTGTATAAATGCAATTTGAAATGATAAAGTTGTTATCGGTTTATTTTGATTGTTTTTCTTGGGATTGCCATGAAATGCCCAGACTTGATTGGTCACTGGCTGAGCATCACTTGTCGATCAAGATTGGGTGCAAACCTTTTTGATAACCACTTCGGCTAATGTTCATAAAGGTGACCAAGAAAGTAAAGGAAAAAGTGGAACGACTGCATAAGGCCAGCTTTATCTAAACTTCTAGCTTCTAGGTATTTTCAATAGATGTCCAATATTGTTCTCGTTGTCAAAAAGAATGGTAAATTGAGAATATTTATAGACTTCTTGAATTTAAATCTGTCTACTCGTAAGAATGAATATCATATGCTGGAAATTGATTTATTAGTTGATGAAGTAGCCAGATATGAACTTTTATCATTTATGGACACACTCGGGGTACAACCAAATTTTCAGAACCAAAGAGGATGTCCATAAGACTGCATTCTGATGTCCTAGCGTGATTGGAGTATTGGAATGGGTAGTGATGCCCTACGAACTAAAGAATGTCAGGGTGACCTATCAAAGGGCTACAAATGCTATCTTCCACAACATGATGGATACCATTATGGAAGTCTACATCGACAACGTGGTGGTGAAGTCTGTTTAGGCCACCGATCACTTGGCCAACTTGAAAAAGACATTTGATCGAATGTGTTTTCACAAGTAAAAGATGAATTTGCTAAACTACATTTTTGATGATTCAACCAAAATTTTTATCGAGTTTCTAATCCATCAGAGGATCGGATATTAAGCCGATGCAACAGCAAAAGTGGCAAAAATCATGAAGGATCGGGCCCCTCTACCTATCCAAGAAAGTCAACAAGTCATACAAAATTTACTGAAGCAATAAAAGTGGAGAAAAGGCATTATAATCCTTATGGCTGTACAGTTGCGTGAAGTAAATTCAACCATGATTGTTAAGGTTGGCTGAATAAAGAAGAAAAGGACTGAATATATAGAGGCATTGTGTTCTTTATCTTTCATATTTTCAAATTGTTCAATAAAAGGGATAAAATAGGGCATTTGTTAATGTCAAAATTATCATTTTAGTAAGTGTCGAATGACATGAAAAAAACTCTAAAATATTTAATGGAATTAGTAAAGAAAAAGACAAAAATAAATGACAAAAATAATGCCTTAGCAAGTCTCCCCCCTCTCTTACCAGATCAGTCGGCCGACTGGTCACATGGCCATGCTACCATAGTTGGTCATACAACCATATTATTTTTTTATTTTGGGACATTTTTTATATTTTAGGGTCAATCTGTAATATATTAGAGCTTTCCAACAAAATATGAGGATGTTTTGCTGGCTCACGAGAGTTTCGAATAGTGGTCAGCTAGGAAATCAACTAGTGCTTGACCTTTGACCGATTTCTGTGGTACGTATTGCTAGCTGAACTTGGCCAACACAAGGGCCCATTTACCCAAGCATGTTTTGAGAATTGGCCGGAGTATGAGATATTTTACAAGATCGGTTCATGTTATAGCCAAAACTTGTGTATTTAGCAGATAATGCTTGAGTTTTGTGACAACGAAATACAAATATAAGCACAGCTTCTCGATCAAGGTATATTGCATCTGGACGTGTTTATACTCGATCGAGATAATAGATGGACTACTAGTATTTAGCATCATTTTCTTGAGCTAACAAACAACTGACCAATTTGGCGGTTGCCAAAACATACAATACCATTGGTTGGCCTTTCACTGTTGAGGCAAGTATGGGTGGACAAGCTAAATATTACTTTATGCTGTCAAATGTGTCTCAATGGCTTAGTAGCTAGAGGAACTCGTCTTCCTCCTTCAATTTGATGAGCAAAATGAAAACCCTAGTTTTTGCTGCCTGGTTTGATATTAATCTCCTTAGGAAGTTGATTTGGCCGAGAAAACGCTTGAGTTCTCTCTTATCCTTTGGCAAATAGGCTTCTACGATGGCTTTGGTGACCGACTTTGATGCCTCTTTAATGGATTAGAAACCTGAGTAAATTCTCAGTAGAAACCCTGAAAGCACACTTTAGTGGATTCATCTTTAGCTTGTGAAGATGCTTCTAATCCAAAGTCTTTTTTAGATCAGCTAGGTGATTAGTAATTTTGATGGAATTTACCACTATGTCATCAATGTAAGACTCCATGGTTGTGCCGATCAAATCATGAAATATTGTATTCATAGCCCTTTGATAGGTTGCCCGAGCATTCTTAAGTTCAAAGGGCATTACTACCCACTCGAATACTCTTATCGTGCCAGGGCATCAGAATGTCGTCTTATAGATGTCTTCCTTAGCTATGAATATCTGGTTGTACCTTGAGGGCTTATCCATGAATGACATCATCTCATGCCTTAATGCTCCATCAACCAGTAAGTCGGCTCCCGACATAGGGTGATCATCCTTAGGGGTTGCCAAATTTAAGTTTCGAAGGTCTATGCATATCCTGAGCTTATTGTTCTTTTTTATGACAAGGACTATGTTAGACATCCACTCATAATATCTTGTAGTTCGAATAAAGCCTGATTTATATAGTTGCTCTATTTTTTCTTTAACCTTCAAGGTTACCTCAGTAGACATTTACTAAGGCGGTTGTTGGAAAGGTCTGTACTTAGTCTTGATTGGCAGTCGATGTTTGACCAACGATTGATCGAGTCTGGACATCTTATTGTAATTCCAATCAAACAATCAGAATAAGCTGATAATAACTTTATAATTTCACCTTGTATTTCTATGGACTTATGCTACTAATATAAATTGGCCGGGGTTACTCGACCGATCCTAGATTTATTTCTACTAGTGGATCTTATACATCGGCTTTCAAATCATCATTTATTTCTACTAGTGGATCCTAGATTTATCCCAAAATAAGTTGATCCATTGTTCAAAACTTCTCTAGTTTTTCTATTCGACCATTGAGGTACACTCCTCTATCTTTCATGTTGAATACTTCCCCTTGACAATTGCTATAGCTATTATTGGGTCTGCCCATTGGGGACGACTTGTCATGGAACTTCTTTGATTTTAGGTTTGGCCAGGTCTTGTAAAAATGGGCGCAGTGTGAGTGTATTAGTGGCCAATTTATCTTCTTTAGTCGGTTTTGAGGCAGGTTCTAATACCGAGATTACCCTCATTGCCTTGCCATAAAGAATACGACTAAAGACAACTTTCTTCTTATCGTCATCTCCAAAGGCAAGCCGCTTTGTATTTTTGATACATCATTGATGAAATCACTGACATTCAATTCGGTTGGGAGTAAGCCTCTGGTCGACGTATCCAGAACTTTCAACATCAAGGACGGCAGGATGTTAACTGCCGCTCTGTTATCGAACATGATTCGACTGATCGATACCCCTTTAAGGTAAACCTTGATGTAGAGAGGCTTGATACGACATCAGATGGCTTCTCAAAGATTACCTTCTCGGATTCGTTAGCCTCTACCGCGCCTTCGACTTAGCTAACAATCTTAAACTGTTATGGTAGTGTTGGTAGCTCGAGGACAACTGATTCATCTTGGTTGAACTCGGCCTCTTCCAAAATTCGTAAACCAGATTGGAACACTATTGCATGGCGATCATGTTGCAATCCAACTAAATGTGTATGGTCCTAATTAGCACCTTGTTCTTCATGGCCGGCTTAGGCGCTTATGAAGTCAACTCTTCCGGATTCTCTCTTAGACTCGGCTCAAGGTCCGACTCAATAGGTCATGGTGAATCTTTACCGTACTCCTCATCCATATATGAAGATTCAAAGTCGTGCAAAAGTGCTTGCAGTACATCGAGGTGAAAATCGATCGGGTTTTTCAGATATGAAGGTGTCATTAAGTCGGCTATTTGATCAGCCAGTTCAATAGTGTTGATCTTGATAAGTTCAAACTTGGCATGATCTGTCTTAATAGGGTCATCATTGATTAGATTAGTCTCTTTTTTATTGTTGGTCAGTTGGGTCGACACGATCTTTGACTATACCCTAGGTTGGTCATCAAGGATGATGTCTAGGGTCTCGAGTGAGGAAGTAAACCTACTTCTTGACATTTTCGTCTCCTGGCTTCTTTGTATGGTTTATTCCTTTTGGGCAACCTCTGCTCATTGTTCCCGGTGTTTCAGAGTGTGATGATTTCCCCTTGGAAACTTGGGGTGCTCGAGCCATCTCTAGATCATCTAGGTTGCCCTTGGCAGAATGATCATCTCTTGTCATTTTTAAATGACAGTCTGATCTTTGGTCGATGGGCTTATTGTTTGGTCAAATTGATATCCCGAGTGATGATTTCTCATTTGACAGAATGCTTCCCTATTTTCTCGCCTACTTGGGCTATAAGGGTCGGCCTAGGAAACGTGTGAATGACAGCGAGTATATAAAGGTGACCAATTCTCTAAATGATTCGCTCTATAAGCGCTGCTTAGGCGGGCTTCCTGGCTTGAAGACCTAATTATGTCCTATATATCAACTTGACTAGGTCTTGGGTAGTCCTCTAAAGGTTGGTTACGATCTTCCTATCTCCACCTTCGACCCATGAGTGTCCTTAGATCATCTAAGGTCGAGTTAGCTGAAGCAGGAAAATGATTTGAATCAACTCTTATTATGGGCAGCTCTCCGAAGCTCAAAAGTCCTTTATTAATTCTTTCATAGTTTGTTACCAGAATACCAGGCAACCATTCGTTCGATGGTAATAAAAATTATGGTACTTATAATGATCCTTACCTCAGACTTTTTCGACTGACGACAACTTATTATTTTTTAACAGGATGTCGAAGATTTCACGTGCCGTATTGAGATCAAATAAGTAGATAGTGTCTTTCTCATTAGGATTCATTTAACTATTTCCCGACTTGTGAATTTGATGGGAGCTGAAATTGTGACAAGCTTATCGCCGATTATCTCAACGACATCTATGTTGAAGTTTGGCTTGTGGTAGGACATCCCGGTGGAAGGCTCTCTCTGGGAGACTTTCTCCTTTAGCAATCCCTCATACTTAGTTAACTTTATGGATAACTCGAAGAAATCTCGGAATTTCATTTCTTTGAACTTCTTCTTGAGCATGATATCCATGCCATTAATTGATAGTCTGACAAACTCTTGCTTGGGCAATGCTGTGTGACAACAACTTTGTAATTGCTTGAATCGAGACAAGAATGCTTGGCCGACTACCCAATCAATTGAGACAATCAAGACAGGTCGGCAATTGTAACCTCGGGCTGGCAGCCTAGTGTACCAGGTGAAAGCTTGCCCAGTTAAGGAATTGCAAATAACCAAATTCTTAACTTGTTATTCTCACCGACCTCACCGCATTGGGCGGTAAAGCATCTGATGTGTTATACGATCGATTGGTCTAAATTGTCCTATGAAAAAAGAGTAAAATTCGAAACTTTGTACCCACGAGGGAACGGTTCCTAGTCAACCTCTTCGGGGTATGTTTTGTGATACATTATTGGCCATGGTGGCTACCGCCTAACAGGAACATAGATGTCTTATGTAATATTATACAACTGATCTCGATCGACCATCAGCTACACAGAAGCAGCCTATCTTGGTGGCTGAAAGTCGATCAGTGGTTGGTGAAAATAGGCATTCATTCGGGGCTCGCTTTGTCTCGGCCTCTCATTTGACCAATATGGAAAATATAGATTAGACAGTCCTCGGGCATCTCAATTGAGTTAGAAATCCGAAGGTGGCCTATCGGCTAATCGGGCCCGATTAGTGGCCAATTGGCTGATCAGGATCGATTAGTGGCTTATCAGCTGATCGGGGCCGATTAGTGGCCTACTATAGCACTTCAGCGGCTATTGGTGGGTCGGTGGTACGTGGCGGTAATATAATTGATAGCTTATTGGCCATTGGCTGATTCTTAGTCATGCTGCTATTATCCATGTTAGCATGAGGGTTTCCCACCTGCCCCCACGACGCTCTTATTGTTGAGATAACTCATGGCATTCGATGAACTTTTGTCCCAACATATCAAGACACTCTTATGGAGTTGGAGGATTAAAACGTCAGACGATCTCTGATAGAGCTGCCATAATGGACTACTTAAGTTAGCTGAGTACTACATGATGAACCTAGGATGACATCAACCTTTAGGGTCGAAGAACCTGCTTTTAGGTTTATATTCTTTAGATGAAGCTCCGCTTTGGCTACATCCAGATCCTCAGAAGTACAGGGCTAGGCGGCCGGGGATCTGGAGGGTCCAGTAGATCACTGTTAACTCGGCGTTTACTGAGGCTATGCTATGCAATTGATGTGTCGACGTCTTATTGGGTCACATTGGGCGTGCCAATTTTTTGATAGACAAATTCTACAGACGCGCAACATTTGGGAAAATAACATTAGAATTTGCCATCGTTCTATATTCGATAAAAATGTAGTGCGCAGGCGTACCAAAAGTAATGATACTTCGAAAGTACAAAAATTTAAATTGCGGAAATATTAAAGATGAAATAAAATATATAAGTATGCAGTGCAAATATATTAAAGGCAAAATAAGTAAGATGTGCATCAAAACAAATACCAAAGGCTGTTAAAGTGTATTCAAATTAAAGAGCATTAAAATAAATTAAGCATTTAAATTAAATGGAATTAAAATAAATTACGTAAATTAAAAGAGACATTGCAATAAAATAATAACGATATTGTACTGTAATAGAAAGATTTGATTGAGTTATAGGACGAAACATGAAAAAATGTTCAATATCTTACACTAATTTGGATGCTAAGATCTAGTGAGCGATAAATTAATGTGATTGCAAAGCTAAACTAAACTTTGGGTAGTGAGAATGAGTATTGTCACTCGAGTTCAACATACATAATGCCCGCAGTTCTAACAATAATCTTGAGAGGGATTTCTTTAGGGCTACAGCCTCAAAAGAGTCATCAGGGCGAGGAGTCTCGGAAGAGAGAAAATACCTTTGGGGTAGATGGTGATGGATTGTTTGTTTTTGTCTTGTCGGTTGGTTTTGTTGTTATTGTGTTGTATTTTTTTCACTTGGCAGGATGTGCTATTTATAAGCAGTGGGTGACTTGGGCTGCAAGGTGGTGGAATGATTCGAAATTTGTCGGAAAAGCCTCTCTAGTTTAAATTTTTTGGTTTAGTTCTAAAAAAGTTGCTCTCTTGGTGGTCAGTTCCTTGAATTAGTCGACCTAGAATTTCTATTTTGTAGGTTAGTCTCTTGACTTTTGCAGATTAATCCTAGACTTTACATTGTCTCCTCTACCTTTGTTGAAATACTCTAGGAAAAGCCTAAAAAAGACCAAAGTAAAGAATATTCTTGTTATATACTATAGATAGGTTAAAGTCTGACCACCCAGCATCCTAGAGGTGCTGCGGTTAGAGCGGTTGCCCGCACTTCTTAGCTGCTTGGCAGCCGAGTGGCCGCCCATGTAGGTTGGTTATCGGTGGCCGGCTGGCTCTCCATGTGGGGTTGCTAGCGATCAGTTTTCGATCATTCGGTAAGTCATTTGGTTCTTCCGTATCCAGGTGCCAAAATACGAGTTTTTTGACTTTTAAACTTATTCCACGATTAACCGTTAAGATTTCTTATCAACAAATCCTCTCATGAAAAAAATCCATATTTTAGCATAATAATAATAAATTATCATAATTATCTTTCCACCTATTTTAAGGAATTTATCTATGTATCTTCTAATGAAAAAAAACATTGTAATGGCAAGAAAGGTGGTCACTTAATCAGACAATCTTAAATAATATGAAGAACTATATACAGATATATTATACATAAATCATATTTTCTTATCATTCAGCATCGGACTATCCCCAATCGTACAGGCAAAAGGTACGCAATCTCCCCAGCCGACCTCGTGTTGTCCCAATTTGCTTTAAAATTAAGTCAGTTTGGCGACTTTTTATATTTTAAAATATGATACGGAGGAAAGAAGAACATTTGATAAACAGTTTTGTATAGGTTGCCTCTTAAAATTCGTGCAAAAACTATACAAATTTCGAAAATCTGAGCATTTTTTCGAATTTAAAACGAGTTTTTGACTATTAACATTTCCTGTCGACACTGTTGTATCTAATCTAAAACAATAATCATATCAGGAACTATCCCTAAAGATTACCAATTTTGGTTTGGATGAAAATAACTTTTGCTGGGTCAAGCATATAAAATTGGAACACAAAAATGGTGGTGTTTTTAGTCAAACATTTATATTCATGGCTGGAAAAAAAAGAAACACACATTCTAATCTTTGTTATCGAGACACAATCGTAAGAACAAAGAAGAAGTCTATGCGTTCACACATCCAGATATTTCTAAAAAATTCGGAACAAGAAATCCCTATTATTCTTTAGGTAATATGTAAATCTATTAGTAAACACTTCCTAGTCAACTCACCTAATGGCGGAAACCACTTCTCCAATACCCAAAAATTTTCGTCGATCCTTGAGAATGAAATTCATAAATTCAAGAGCTCGCCCTTCACAATTTGCTCGCTCGCTTGCTAAGATCAGCAATCGATTCGAAATCCTCAACATGAGCCACTCCATCAATTCTCCTATAAACCCTAAACCAAACACACCAAATCAATATGTATAAAAATACAATCATAAAAAGTTATATATCTTTTTTAAATTCACCTTATCATCTTAGCAGCTCCAAAATCGAGAGTATCATGAAACAAATCAAGAATGTATCTCTCTTGTACAAGCTTCTGAAGCTCGGCATTGTTATAGAATGCAGGGAGATATGCTTTGCCCGGACCATCTTTATTCTTGTCCCAAAGAGCAATGAACTTCTTACGGAAAAGGTTCTATGTCTCTTCAATTGTCCTCAAAATCCATCTTGGGCATACTTTATTCATTGCTCTTGTCCCAAAGAGCAATGAACCCCTTCAAGAAGTTGTACATACTTTTCAATCATTCCCTTCAACAGCATGTCCATCTTGGGCAAAGAACGCCAAGATCAAGTTTCAAATGAATGCTCCAATATCAAAACCCATAGGCCCATAAAATGCAAATTCCGTGGATGACCCAAGTTGACTCATTGGTAACCATTATAGAACCTGTGTGGAGAGATCTCCATGGATAAGAGCTTGAGCTTTCTCAATGAATCTACAAGATAGAAAAAATGCAATTTATCAAAAACTGCACTTAAGGCCTAAAATCCAATTTAGGTCCACAAAATTCCATTCTACTCGAATTTTGATCCAAATGCAAGACCCAATTCATGATATAACCAAAATACAATGTTCACAATTTCACGATTCAAGTTTTTTTACCCAAACTACAGTTTCAAATGCTCCACTAGTCAAGCAAAATACTAAAAGAAAAAAAGATTCAAGAGAATGGTACAGTACTTGGATTTCAACTCAGCAATCTCAAGCTTTAATGCATTATCCTCTCTAACCGCCTCAGCATCACGGTCTAGATATGGAGAAGTCCAACGGTTATATTCCGAGATTTTGTAAGGGTCAGAAAAGATAACCTGCTCAGTCAGCCTACATAGCTGTACATTTCCACAAAATTCTGCAACCGCCCGGACAGGAGAAAAAAAAACCATGTGCGTTAGATAGAGAAATCTTCCATCATCTTAATGATCCCAAAAGAGCACCTGCACTCTTGTGTTCTGTAGTGGAATGAGAAAGCATAGAAGTGAAGAAAAGGGTCTTTGCCATATACTCCGACATGTGTTCTGCTAGAAATGGGTGCTAAATTCCAGCAATTAGCCCTTTCCTCAGAATAATATGGGGAGGTTCTAAGTAACGCATTCCAATCAAAGATAAGGTTCGATCAAAGTGGTAAACTTCAGGGACATGATTAGGTTAAGATGACCGTGCTTTCTCAATGCCAATGCCTCGAAATAAGCTCGCTCTTTTTTCATTGGCCAGGATTCACCTATATAGCGGACGTAGGGAATAGCCTACAATTACAGAACCATAATCCCATTAGTAATGGAATGGCACCCAAAATTAGTCCTTTTTTACACAAATTTCAACACTAGATATAGTAGAAGTACTTGAGTTAGATTGTGAGGTTAATTGGATTTTGTATTTGGATAAGCATCTGGAGATAAACTGCAGTTCTGAGAGCTCAAATTGGATTTATGGACTCAAATTAGAATCTAAATTTTAAGTCAGTTTTCTGAAAAAATAAGCTTATACTTCATAAGTTTAACAAAAGCTTAAACCCTTCTATCCCAGCTAAAATTTTCACCCTTTTCCCCCCTAAATCTCTCAAGATTTCTTCTATCCAGATTTTGTTTTAAAAAATTTTACTTCCCTAAAAACAGTAAGGATCAGCTGAAATTTCAAAATCTTAAATGAAAAAGTAAAAAAAAAAAAGGAATTGTAAGCTACCTGCTTGATGACGAAGGAACCACCGTTGGATCCCAGGATGATGTAAACGAAATTAAGGTTTCCATCTCCGACTTCCTTAATCTGAACATCATCGAACTTATCCCCAAGTTTGGAGGACAAAGCAGGAACAGTCCTTACGTATTCGATCAGCGACTTCTGAGTGGCCGGAACTCCGAGAAACCCATTATTTACGGCGGCTTTTTCAGTGGTGGAGGTCCAGTATTGAAATGGGTTAGAGAATTATGGCTCGTTTCTAATTTACCATGGAATGAGAATGATGAATGAAAATACGGATAGAATGAAATAAGAATTAAATTTATATTTTTTTTTAAAATTTTCGATATTATTATCTTTTTAATTAGGAAGAACTAATTTTTAATCGATTAAAAAATTATAATTAAATGAGGCATTAAATATTCTTCATTGAACCTGATCCCTTTCGGACACATGAAATCACGAAGGAAAAAAAAAAAATTTTTTAAAGAAAATTAATCGGGTTCTGTTCATAAAACGGGTGTGTAGGTACCACGTCAGAAATAGTCTTCGAAAATTGGTGGACGATAGAGAGAGGCTTATCCAAGAAAAACTGAGAGAGATGGAATCAGAGAGAAGAGATGAGGGAGACTTTAAACTGAGCTTGAGAGAGAATAAAAATGGCGGTCATATCCTCTTCGCTGCAACTCTCGACCTCTTTCCCATTAACCTCGCCGTCGGTTAAAGCTCCCTCACCAAAACCTTCCCTCTCCTTCACCCTCCGAGCAGCAGACTCACAATCCCCACCGCCAGAGCCCGAACCGTCCGAATCAGGATCAGATACTTCCGGCACGGATTCCTTCGAGAACCGGCTCAGCCAGGTCCGAGTTCGATACCGAAGTGGAACCGGTAAGAAAGCAGAGGTGCGAAAGGGGAAGAAACCGAAGCAGGGTTCTACATCCGGGTCCGGATCCGGTTCATCTCTGTACCTACCACCCGTACCGCTGAAGGAACCGGTTTCAGAGGGGTTGAAAGTGGACTTCGGGTTCAGTCCTTACAGCGAGAGAGTTAACGGGCGGGTGGCGATTCTCGGACTATCCGCTCTGCTGTTGGTGGAATTAGCTACGGGAAAGAGCGTCGTAAATTACCATACGCCGTCGATTGTGTTTATTCAGATATATTTTGTAGCGGCGGTTACGGCTTTGTACATCAAGTTTGAGAAGGAGAGGGTTAGTGTTTGGCCACGCTAAATTTAACAATCAATTGATAAACACTATATTAATTATTATTAACTAGGGCTTATGTGGTTTGATTCCCAAATGGGATAGTCACGACACTAAATAGAAATCAGTTAGATCGATTTATATTAACCGACAATTATAGAAGTCAGTTTTTCACTCTCGTAACATACAATATGTGATTTTATATGTGTGCGAAATTAATCGGTGCTCCATAAACATCATCAAAATATTCTTTTTATGTAAGTGTATGCATGTACGTACCACTATTACATTACATGTCATATTAGCTTTCACTTCAAAACACATGTTTTTTATTAAGAATCAAAAGCAGTTAGTATAGGGGTGGAGGAGAAAAGCACTCGGGAAGTTAATGCTTCTCTCTATAGTCATATTTTTTCACATTTTCTTCTGTGTCATCTTAAAAATAATGTTGATACCGATAATCAGTCACAAATAGTCTCATGAGATTCAAAATTTATCTCAAGAACAATCTTTAAAACAATCATTGTAGATTATTTGATCTTCAGTTGTTTTTGCTCCTAATTCTTACTCACTGTTTATGTCATTTTACCAATTTACTTATTCAAGTAGTAAACTCACACCTAGCAATTCTCTTAACCTCCTCAACAAAACCTTGAATATTCACATCGGAGGAGCTGCCCTCAGCCACGGCCTCCTCTGCCGCCTTCTGCCACTTCAATGCATTCCACTTAAACTCCACTGCATTCGCCCCCTTCATCACTTCAAATAAAGCCCTCTCAAGCTCATCTCTCATCACCAATCTCTTCTCCGAAACCCCACGAGAAAGCCTAACTCCCACTTGGAACACATCCACTAGAAACTTAGCATTAGTCACTTGATCACCCCATTGTGGGAATGTCAATACGGGCACACCCAAACTCAATTCCTCACCACAATGAGTTAGAAAACAAGCCACAGATGGGTGAGAAAGCACTTGTTCTTGTGGGCTCCGTTGGACCAATTTTCCTTTATTCCCAAATCTCTCTAACACCACATCGGGAAGAACATGAGGCTCGAAACCAATTCCTTACTAGGAGGTATAAGAACATGCTAAGTCCGATCTCAGGACAGCCTCAACCAAACAGCCTTAGAAACTGAGGCTGGGCAGGGTCAGCAGAGCTTATGGAAATAGAGTGGCAAAGGGAGATGATAACTAAAGTTGAGATTCAAGAAGACTGAGATGGCATCAGTCAGCTTAATAATAGTTGAACGGATGAGAAGACTCAAGACGACACTAAGGCTGAATCAGGTATTTCCTCCCTCAGCTTAGACACTCAAGACAACGTTGAGGCTAAACCAGGTATTTACTCGCTCAGCTTAAGCAGTGGCATATGGACGCCGAACGAGTAGACATGTGAAAAATAATCGACACTTGAGTGGAGACTATGACATGTCAGACAGGGGTGGCACTGCTATACATTGAGGGGCCTCAAAAGATGTCAGATTGGTGTAGCGCCTTAGTACACAAAGAGACATGTGAGTAGGGAGCATATCCATGTTGTGTCAGACTACGGGGGTGTTGACACCCATCATGGAGCAGGGAACAATCAAAAGGTTGAGCAATGGGAGTGCGACACGTGTAAAGCTATTTGGTGTCTCCCAACCTAAACCTAGTATAAAAACCAAATGACTAAACAATAAAAGGTAATGCATAATTTCTCAAGAGAATAAAAAATACACACTATACCCTCCACTTATCCCTCTAGAAAATTGACTAGAGCATCGAAGTGGGGTTGGCTGACAACCACCCCGACCGTAGTTTGTTATTGAGTGTAGATAGCGATCTTGGGGACATGCCGTGGACAGTAGAAACCTTTGTTGTGGACGAAAATCTACGTTAACAGTTTGGCGCTGACCGTGGGGACGATTGTCTTCATTTTTAAAGTTCCAACATATCAATACCCTAACCTTGAAGAGTGCATAAAATGGAAAACTATGAAAGAGAGCAGATGAGAGAAAGTGAAGGAGGAGAGAGAGGCAGAGGAAGAGGAGTTCTCCCTCTCTTACCTGAAGGAAGAGTAACACATTCTGCGAGCGCTGCTAGAAGATGACCAACACTTTCACAAACCGCTCCATCGGTGAGTAGTGGAATAGACATATTGTAGGCCATAGAGACGATGGAAAGAGGCATGACAGAAATAGTTGGCCAAGTGTTGGAGTGCTCAATAGATGCGAGGATCACATAGATAAGAGCCGAAATAAGGTAGGAGGAGAGAGAAGGACATCGGAGTAGAGCCATGGCCCTTCCGGTGGGAGAGCGCTGAGGTTTGTCTGTAGATAGGGGATCCCACCTTGAAGAGGATGACGCGACATCTCATTTGAGGACATTAGCGGTGTTAGGGGAACCTGGGGATCCAATGGAACATTATGAAATTCGAACCTTCCCACAAGCATTGAGGGACACCCGACTCCCCACCAAAGGGGCTGAGGTGTCTATCGAACAGCATGAAATCTGGTTTTGAATTGAGCGACTCAATGCAATCATCCTCTGGTTTCAAACAATTCCCACTAAGGGTACTACTTTTTTTCTAGTGCATTTTGAGAAGGATAATCACTATTCACTTTCTTATACTCTGTACTTTTTTAAGAAAATAGCTCACCATAAAAGTTAATTTAGTCATTGGAAGAGATATGATGGATACAACTCTTCCAATCTTTATATAAGAGTAGATTATTAGTAATCAACCTTTTTAATAAAAAAATAAAATAAAAGAAAAAGTAAATGCTTAATATATCTCCACTAAAATTTAACAAGTCACTTTTATTAATAAAAATAAGACACTAATTACCCCAATTCACAACGATCAACAAACATTTTCTTCACGCCAAATTATTAGTGTCATGAGGGCTGGTGGCTTTCGTATTTATGGAGTGTTTTTCTGTCTCTCTCCCTCACCACGTCTGTGCTTCTAATTCAGCTTAGCCACTACTTGAGCTAGGAGAGAGAATGGGATCCGAATCTCCGATCCATATCTTCATGGTTTCATTCCCTGCCCAAGGACATGTCAACCCACTTCTCCGCCTCGGCAAACGCCTCGCTTCAAAGGGCTTTCTAGTTACTTTCTCCGCACCTGAATCCATCGGAAAACAGCTGAAAACCGCAGCTAATAACAACATCTCCGGCGAACCTTTCCAAATCGGCGACGGTTTTATCCGGTTCGAGTTCTTCAGCGACGGATTGCCCGAAGATGACCCAAACCGTAGAGACTTGTCGCGATACATGGCCCAACTCGAACTCGCCGGAAAGGAAATCCTCCCGCAAATAATCCAAACCCACTCAGATCTAAACAGACCCGTTTCGTGCCTAATCAACAATCCATTCATCCCATGGGTCAGTGACGTGGCAGAAAGCCTAAACCTCCCTTCTGCCGTGCTTTGGGTTCAATCTTGTGCTTCTTTCTTAACGTACTATCATTACTATCATAATTCGGCCCCTTTTCCATCTGAATCCGACCCTTTTATTGATGTCCAACTGCCATCTATGCCCGTCTTGAAATTTGATGAAATCCCAAGCTTTCTGAATCCATCAACTCAATTCCCAGTTTTGAAGAAAGCTATTCTGGGTCAGTTCAGAAACTTGGAGAAGCCCTTCTGCATTTTAATGGACACTTTCCAGGAACTCGAGAATGGAGAGATAGAGTACATGTCGAAGCTCTGCCCAACAAAGCCCGTCGGACCATTGTTCAAGAGCAAAGGCGGAGACGACGACGTCGTACGTGGTGACTTACTGAAGGCTTCCGACGACGTCATGGAGTGGCTTGACACGAAGCCTGACTCATCTGTAGTGTATATCTCTTTTGGAAGTGTGGTTTACTTGCAGGAGAACCAAATGGATGAGATTGCTAATGCGATTTTGAAGTCTGGCGTTTGTTTCTTGTGGGTTATGAAGCCACCGAACAGAGCCCTTGGCCTTGAAGAATGCGCTTTGCCAGATGGGTTCTTGGACAAAGCCGGAGATAAAGGTACGTATAGAGATATGCTCATGCACTTTGCTTATAGTCATGCGCGGAGACAGGTGGGGGAATTTGGGGAGAGGGGGAGCGGGAGGAGGAGGAGGCTCCCTAAAAAAAATTAATATAGGTTTAGAATTGAAATTTTTTGGGTGAAATTATAATTTCCTTAAAATATTTGGGGTTAAATTAAAATTAAAGATTATTATTAAATAAATTTACACTTTTTATTTATCTTTTAATTTTTTTTTTTTTTTTCCTTCTTCACTATCTTTCGTTACTCACTTTCATTTTCAATTTTTTTGTATACTTAAATAAGTAAAAAATAATTCTCACTCTCTCTTAATATTTTTCTCATATTAGAATTTAGGTTTTCACGAGAACTAAACAATTTTTGTGTGGAAATAACCAATTATAAAAAATAAATAAAAAAACAATAAGAATAGCTTGTAAATAAATACTGGTAATTTTAGATTTTCCGATTCGAATTTTGAGCCAAACTCTAGTTGCTCCAACTCTCTACCTCTATGAGCAACTATCTTTCCATATATTTTATATTAGATATTCTAAATTTACATATTTTATATAGTTGATAGGAAAATATATGCTATATGCATTAATATACCGCAAGGACGCAGTTCCGTACAACCTATAATTTGTCTCCATTTACTATAATTGGGAAATTCAACTTAACCACGCTGTATTGAAATCCGGCCTCCACCCCTAAGTATGTGATTATTTCTTAACAATTTAGTTAAATTTTATCGAGTGAATTATAATTACTAGGTAAGATGGTCCACTGGAGCCCACAAGAGCAAGTCTTAGCTCACCCCTCTGTCTCGTGCTTTGTGACTCATTGTGGTTGGAACTCATCAATGGAGGCAATAAGCTTAGGTGTTCCGGTGATCACTTTTCCGCAATGGGGTGACCAAGTCACCGATGCGAAGTATCTTGTGGACGTGTTCGGAATCGGGGTGAGAATGAGTCGTGGTCAAGCCGAGAACAAGTTGATTGGAAGGGAGGAGGTGGAGAAATGCTTCCTGGAGGCAATGGTGGGGCCGAAGGCGGCGGAGATGAGGAGGAATACTTTGAAGTGGAAGAAGGCGGCAGAGGCGGCCGTGGCTGAAGGCGGGTCCTCTGAGAAGAATTTTCAAAGTTTCGTGGATGAATTAGTGAAAAAGTCAAAGGTCAAGAAAAATAAGTCGATCATGAGCTAGTCAACAAGTAAAAAGGCGACTCAATAAGTGAAGGTGAAGTAGATGGAAGTGGAACCACTTGAAATCATCAGAACTTAATTTCGTATTTCATTGTTTTATATATGTAATACTTTAAAGCATTATGATGGAGATGCATGACATAAATGACATAATCTGTTAGAGAATCAGAACATATAGCTTATTCTTTTTTAGAATTATAAGTATATTTTCAAATTTAAATCATATATATATAAATAGGCTCTTTAAAAAAAAATGATGTAATCCATTAATGTTTCATAAATATTAGGATACAAAATGTTTGTGAGATGTGTTTCAATGCAGAGAATTATCAAATAGATATATAAAATTAATATAATATATGATATAATAATATAATACTTTAAAGAATTATATGCATGACATAAATGACATAATCTGTTAGAGAATGAGAACATAGCTTAGTAGTTGCTCTCTTGTTTGAGAATTATAAGCATATTCTTAAATTTAAATCATATATATACAAATAGGAAAACTTATAACGATTCTCTTAAAAATATATAAGATTAGTATGATATATGATATAATAATATGAAAATAAAATTAGTATATATAATTAAAATGTATCAATTAAATATAATTTATTAAAAAATTTAAAATGAGTGTAGAATTGAGATTTTTTTTTTTTCCTAATTGAAAATGAACTCAAATGCAATTTACAATGTTCGTTTAAGCTTTAAGAGTCATATTTTTTTTAATAAATATAATCGTTTAAAAAAGCTATATAATTGTTAAGATATGTATACTTAGAATCATGATGTAGATCATAGTTGATGAGATCCAAGTTGGTTCAAATTTAAGATCAAAATTGTTCATAATAATAAGATTGTCATGATGGGATATTACATACATTATCATTTTCACAATAAGATTGGTGTTCTCATATTTATCGGTATTAATAGATACTGGGATATATATGTACGTTACCTGAATATATATATGTAGGTGATTAGTATAGATTTAATCACTTGACAAAATCTCATTGGTAATTTTATTGATTGTTAATGAGTTTTGTCAGTAATTATGATACATATGATTATCAGACCTGTAATCACCACAATACTAGGGTACTAGATATCATGTTTTGATATCGCCTTACGTGGTCTTATCTAAAGGCCACTAAAATGGTGAACTGTTGAACATGTGTTCAAATATATGCAATTTGTAAGTAATAAGATATGATCCATCACCTCTATGTTAGAGGATATTGTTTTATAAGTCATGTAACTTTTGTAATTAAAATCTTTGTGCAAAGTAGAATGATATAAAAATAGTTTTCTATAAATCTATTATCCGGTTGCATAAGAGTATGATATTCATAAAGAAAATCTGATAAGATTTAATAATTAAACCATGCCCTGAGATTTTCTGGAACAATGAGAAGATGGAATCAGTCTTGTATAGTGATATTCATCTATGATTCTTATTGTGATTTCTCATACTTCTCATTGCACGGGTGGCTCATACGCCTTACTATAGGCTAATGTGGATAGAGATGAGCAAATTTTTGGTTTTCGGTAAAATCGAACATAAACCGACCAAAACTGAAAATGCAACTGAACCGAAGTTTCACCGACTTGGCCATAAAAACTGACCATAGCCGAACCAGTATTACACCGGTCAGTCTCGATCTAAATCAATTCAATTTTTCGTCATTTTTTCCTTTTCTATAATTTCACTTAATTATAATATTGTATCATGATGTATATAATTAATGAGCGTATACATTATCTAATAATTTATTTTGGAGTTACTTTTAATTAATATCATATTTGATGAAAATTCAGCATTATAACAATTGAAAAATATTATTTTCCTTTAATATCATAATCAAAACAATTTTGAAATATATCATAAATTCATAGATATTAATCTATATCTAAATATATAGACTATGGACTGTAATTGTATCTTCAAGGCTTCATTGTAAAAGTAATCAATATCAATATTAGATGCTAGTTTACTCTACGGGTTGAAGGGTCGAAAGCCTCATCGACCCTTCGAGTAAACGAAAAGTTAATATACTCTACGGGTCAAAAGCTTCATCGACCATTCGAGTAAATTAGTTATAACTGTTGGTTTACTTTACGGGTCGAAGGTCAATGTCGAAGACTTTATCGACCCTTCAAGTAAACTAGAAATTATGATATTTTATAAGTCGATGGCCTCATCGACTCGCAGAGTATCATAAGTTATAAGCTTATAATCATAATTTCTAATTCACTCGAAAGATCAATAGGGTCTTCGACCTGTAGAATAAATAAGTAAATAAATCAGTTTGCCCGAATATGTTTCTATTAGTAAACTGACAGAAACTAGATTTTTGCCTCATGAAAACAACCGAAAAATATTAATTTCAATCGATAAGAAATTTTTTTTTTTTGGCTCACTCCTTCATTGATCCACCTACCCGCATAATCTAGAACTTATCTTGTCGAGCATATAAAGGTTGATTGAATCTCTATTGGATTCTAACTTGAAAAAATTTTAACTTATTTAATAATGAACCTGATTTAAAAGTTAAATCACTAATTAATTTAATTTATTAAATTTAAATCATACTTGCATTACTAGCGACTTAGATTTAATTTTACGGTAAAAAAATATTTTTCCATATCTATATCAGAATAAGCATAGAACAGAACACAAACCCACTATATTCATTCAACCAATCCGTTGTATGATATTCCTACATTGATCCACACTACCAGAGGCCCACAAAGATATCTATTATCTCTGTCTTTTCTGACATACAGAAATAAACCCTTTCACATGTTAGGGAGAGAAAAAAATTGCAGTTATCAATGCCTAGTCATATAATCATATTCGAGAATTTTCCGAAGGGTTATTAGAACGTGCCCTTTGCCGAAAAGAGTTAGCCCCAAGAGGAATCATAACCGTTGACTAAAGTACATGTTCATAATATATCGCGACGGATTGAAGCCAGTCAAAATCACTGCAATGTAATTTTAGGTGAAGTGATCTTTCAGTCCGATAGATTTTCAGAGCAGAAAAACAGATCCAAGGTTTTGTGGTGTTACTTACATATTGGAGAAAGGACAATGACGACACCAATAGGATATAGAAAGAACGTTGTCCTCTCCAGAAATGGCAGTACTGTAGCAAGACAAATTATTAGTACATTCATGGAGGTAATCTAGTGGCCCACTTTTGAGAATAAATATGAACCAATAAATAGAACTTTTGGAACTGACGCGAAAGCAAAATGGTCCGTCTAGGATTCAGACATAAGTAAACGTCAATTTCTTTTCCAAACCTTTCAAAAAAAATAGTATTTTTTCTCCCTTTTTTTTCGTTTTTTTTTTTTTTTTTGGAGGGGAAAAGAGAGAGAGAGAGATAAGGGAAGCTGAATACTAAAGTGGGCAATTGAGCTTACCATCATAACCTAAAAAATTCAGATAATGGTAGTATGAAGCAGCCACCATAAAAAGCAAATTTGATAGCAACTCTGGAATGAAGCCGTGAGCAACCAAGAGAGGAGATAGAAAGTAATGTAATACTGCCATATAAACAAGATGCTAGTGAGGGACATAATATTGAGGGTGAAACTAAACAAGGAAACATAAATAACAGTTGTTACCATAAAGTAGCACGAACATTGGGAAAAAAGAGTTGCAATGCACATCAAATGCATAGAGCCTTCACCCAAGAAAACAGAAGAGAAAAATATAGTCAGTAGTAGTAGATCAATTAACTTGTAAGACAAGAAACCAGAAACTTTAAAAAAATTATAATATGCATACTCATTCCATAAACTCTAAGAGTGATGTTCAACAGAATATAGTTGAAAACTTGAAATGTGTAACAAATAATACAAGGGTGGCTATCAGACTTGCCATTCAACCCGTTGCTCGACTACATGGCTGTTTGGAACCTCTTCTCGAAGGTAAGAATTAGTCAAGAACCTGCACAAACATTTGGGAATGGGAAGAAACATTATATCTGAATATGCTTATAAAAATTAGGCAATACAATTGAACTGAAAAGACAATAAAACTCGAACCAAAGATCAGTTTATAGAACATCTGAAAAGGATGATTTATATAATTTTTCCATAATTTGAAAGGCAAAAATAAACCAAACAACGATTTATACAAAATCTGTAGAGAAAAATAAATATTAAGATCCAAAACGGCAATAAAAATGAAACAAAAATACTTTAAAGAGCACCTGAAAGATGAAAATTTCAGTCCATAGGCTAAATAAGAGTAATAGAACAATCAACAAAAAGCAAAAGGAAAACGAAGTGTATCTTAGTAATGAAAGTCACATCCAAATACAATCACTGTGTATTAAGACAGATTCTCAGAAGAATAACAATTGAAATGAACTATAAGCCTCAAGACTTGAAAGCTTTGGGATCTACCAGTTGTACAAAGGGTGAAATCAAAAACTTGCAGAATTTTGAGGAACTGAAGAGGACAAATATAAAACATAACTTGGAGGAAGTGACTCTTACCAACAACACGTGGCCAGGAATGCACCTGTTATTAGAAAATGAAAGAGCAACACTGAAATAGTCACAAAAATGGTATGTGCTATACTATGGTCATATCTGCAATAATACAATAAAAACATATGTATAAGAATCAGCAAACGCAGAAAGAACATCGACTGAACAGAATAATAATAGTTTGGAAACCAATCAACACAGATTAAATCCTTTTTGCTAGATCAATTAGCTGCAGATAACCCAACATTAACTACTCAAGCCTGAAAATGTCTTGAGTCACCTTGTAACTTTAACAGTCCTCTCTTAAAATTTTTTGAATGATATAAACTTATTTTAAGTGAGTGGAAATTCAGTTTCTTTCATGCGGCTCTGATATTGGCAGTGTAACCATCTTCTGTATGATAGCAAAATCGAGGAACAATATGAAAACATAAGAGAATCTTACGCAACACAGTAAGCCAAGGTGGAAACCACCAAAAGAAGGCTGCATATCACAACAAAAGCAGGATCGTCACGCGCCCATTGATTCTTAGTTTCTGAACATAAGAGAAGTAAACAAACCTTCCATTAACATATCACACATATACCAGCAGCTCCTATACTTTTCAGATCAAACTACTTAGCTTCAGAATCTTCGTAGAAAAAATAGAAATTAAAAGGGAAAAAATAAAAAAAAATAAAAACCTAAATTTACCAATCTTGTTTTCTTGCCTGAACAATATTTGGTTATGAGTTGGGGGCTACTGGAGGATGAAACTTTATGGAAATTTTTCTCTTTCCCCTAACAGGGATGAAACTCCGTAAAACTACATTTAGGTCAAAAGCTGAAATGAGATCTAAAGTTTACCTTACAGACAATATGGTCAAACTCCTCAATTCATATAATTCCTATGCCAAAAATAATAACCATAGGGATCCAGAATTAAGTTGTACAACAGATCCCAATAGTTTGAAGAAAGATGATGTTCGGATGCATTCAAGGACCTACACCAGCTCCTAACTCCCAAGCTCGATTCTTTTTATTAATTGAAATTATGTTATGTGTTAACCCATCCCTTCTTTGATCTCCAAAACTCTAAAAGGCTAGATTTTTAGCTACCACTTTTACTTTAAACATCCTCAAATGCATAAGTTTAGGATTTTGTATGTCAGTAACAAAATGAAAAAAATTCAGCAATCAGAAATCATCATCGCCTCAATCAATCAATTGTGACCTAGCTAATTTCTCCAAACAATAATTCTGATTGTCCAAATGACAATCATATCAACATATTAAATGAACAGTTATACAGCACCAAAAGATCCATCAAGAGCAACCACATAAAACAGTTCTTGGATGGGAGAATGACTTACGCTTGTGATACTTAGTGTGCTGATAGCTGTACGCATTGCATGGTGCCCACACGAAAATTTCAGGATGTAATTATTAGTAAGTTGCAAAAAAAGAAAATACAAAACATAAACTTCTCCGGTAGATGAAAATATTTAAGGAAGATCTATCTCTCCCCTATTAAAACTATCGAGATTGACAGAGATGGCAAGCCAAAAGGGTCAAAACTTACACAACTTTTGGTGAAGTGCATAGGTGAAGCATTTGCCAGAAAGTATATTCAATGTCCATTTGTTGCCACTACAATTAACCAAAAACAAGAACCAAGTTGATGACAAACAATGAATATCAGATAACAAATAGTAATAGTACTTGGAACAAATAATCACTGGACCCTTAATATTTGAAATTGAATATGATCATTCTCAGACGCTGAAAAGAGAAAATTTGGAAGTGGATTTTAATAGCTAGATGTCCAGAAAAATTCACACCGTCCTGTGCTAAGGTCGATTCAGTAGTTCAACTAAGCTAATTGAAATATGCCACACGGCTCTACTGCCATTAGGAGGCATTAGAAGAAGCAAACATGGCAGACACCGACTAACATAAATCTGGTAAATCAATTTGTGATACGCCTAAGAATATGCAAACACAAACATTTTAATAACGAATCAAAATTTACCTAATCAAACCACAAATGAATCGGAATTTAGAAGCAAGCAGCTAGTTGAGCACTAAGACCGTTTGGAGAGAAAGATAATGAACATAACTAACATCTTCGAGGAGTCACAAAAATCGATAACTTCCATTAGTATCATTCGTTAAGCACGGAGATGAAATTGAGGTAGAAAAATGAGAGTTCGATCGGAAAGGAGAAAACATCCATCCGAGAAGAAGAATGTCAGAGAGAGAGAGGGAGAGAGAAAGAACCTTCACGATTCGACGGAGGTATTGGATGAACATGGGGTTAGCTCGAGATGTAGAGGACGAAGAACGCCCTCTCGAAGCCGTCGGCAACATCTCTTTCCCTTCTGGTAACGCTTTTCTTCTTCAACTACTAGGGATTTGTAAGCAACTCTGGGCCGCGAGATCTGCGACCTCACATGGATTTCTCGGTCGCAAAATGGCAAGAATACTCTATCCCTCTCCCTCTCCCTCTCCCTCTCCCTCTCTATCTGTTCCAGAATTCGGTATTCCTTACAACCATAGCAGTGAACTAATTAGTTGGGCCTGAACTTTTGTTATTCCGGTTTGGGCTAATGGATCTTTCCTTTTCCTTTCGAATTCATCTAAATGTAAGAAAACATAAAGATTTGGGAGTACGTAAATTACATGCCTTCGGATTAACGAGTAGATGTTGTAGAGAAAATAATGTTGTTGAATTATTGTTTCATTCATCATTAGTCCGAGAATGGAGAAATATTAGTTATAAGTGGTCGAGAATTTCCTATATAAAAACTATATAGGTATTTAAAAAAGTAAATGTTGGAAAAATAAGTGTTTTAAAATACTTATATTTATACTTAATTTTGAGTGAGACTAATTTAATAAATAAGTAAATAGAAAATTGATTCTCAAAGTACACGCATTAAAAGTAGTTTGAAGCAAAAAATAAAATGAGAAAAATATCTCGCATTGGAAAATAGAATAAGTGGATTAAGTGTTTGTTTATATATAATTATATATTTGTTAATAGATAATAATATAAGGTAGAACACTCTCTATTGTGTGTGCACAAGAGGGGTATAAAATGATTCGAGCCTCGTGTACATCTATGTACATCGAATATTGGCTTGAAAATGATCTGATTTGTCTTGGTTAGGTATTGAAATTTTTATTTGGATCGTTTTTTTTTTCTTTCACATTAGAAGCTTAAGCGAACAATTTTGGTTTCATGATCAGAATTTAATTTAAAAAAATTAATATGTATTAATCTGCATTAATCATTGCTAAATAAATTTGTAATAATCATGCTTTAATTTTATGAAATAATACGGATTAGTGTATAGTAATCTGTTTGATCGGTTTCTTCCATATGAACCCTATAAATTAGCTTCTTTCCACTTGGAAATTATCATCCATTAATTCATAGATTAGTAGTTGAAAGTATATATCCGTTAAACCAAACAGATTTTGACCTGATGGGGCAAACTTTATGTGATATTATTTTTATGCGAATATTAACAAGATAATCAATGTTATTATTTATTTTCATTTGTAAAAATCAATTATTACTTATTATGTTTATTAATTTTGTTATAATTAATATTATATGTTCTATAAATGCATATGATGATAAAGTTTAGTATCTTGAGTTATGCACTTTAAAGACATGATAGAAATCATGCTAATTGAAACTCAAGTCGGTTAAATTTCTTAAGACCCAAAATGTTCATTATCGTAGGATCTCGAGAATGGACATCGATGATCCGGATAGACAATCATGTAATTCATCACTTAAATTATTTAAGGTGGTCGATCTCATAGCCATTGGTGTTAGTAGAATATCATGATGAATGTGTAAGTGCTTAATAGAGAGTAAGGATAATGAATGTGATACTTAGATAATTCTTAATAGTAATTAATACCGACTTTTAATGCGAAGTTATCTAGTGATTATATTACATGTGATCCTCAAACCTGAGATCGTCATAATTCCTTGTGTATAGGGTTTTTCGTATTTTTAACATCATTCTAATTAACCTTACTCATGGATGAACACAAGGTGAACCATCGGATATGTAATATTGTACATAGTGGTTGTGACTAGTCAAGAGGAAATCCATCTCTTCTATATTTTAAAAATAGGTCTTATATATTATATATTTTATTAAACAATGAATCTTTGTAAAGTAGTGTGGTATGAAAATAGTTTTTTGTAAATTCATTTTCAATGTTCATTAAAGATATCATATTACATATGAATTATCCATTGGGATTTAATAGTTATATCATGCTTTATGAGAAATCAGAATATTAACAAGATAGAAAGATCGTTATTGTAAGCTTACTATAGTCACAATAGGTTCTTTCGGAAAATGGTACTTTTTATCTCCTGAGTAGTCTTGACACTTTTCTATAAGTTAATCTTGACTTTTAGGTATAAAGTTAATTAATCATGAGATTATTAAGTTAATTATTTAATTTAAAATATATTTTAAATTAAAAGAATGTAATTTAGAATTAAATAAAATCATAAAGTATTTATAAAATCCTCTCACCAGCGAGATATAAAACCTAATTTGTCGCACACATAAGATTTGAAGTTACTTAGTTAAGATTCATCGGAGAAAAATAGAATAATAGACCAATTCCATATTAGGTGTAAAATGATAATTTGACTTTAGTTTGACTGTAAAGGTAAAATTGTAATTATTAATTTGTTAAATCTAATGACATACAACATTGCTAGCAAAATTAAGTGTGATATTAATTTAATTATAAATTAATAAGTTATAGGAGCTTTTATTTAATTATAAAAGTTTTCTTAAGGCTCATATTAATAATCGGATATTAAGGAAGTAATGAGTCGAATTATTAATTGAATTTTCATGCGCCAAAATTAATCAAATGGTTTATTAATATCCATATATCCATGGTAATGGCCGAACACATCATATGGGTTTGACCAATTTGTTTTTTAAATTAAAATAAGGAAACCTAAGCCATAAGAAAACCTAATGTGATTAAGAAACTGTATGCCTAGTGGTGCTTACAAATAGGAACATAGGGTGGCAGAAAATCATAAGTCACACAAGCCTCCCTTGGCCGAAATTAATGAGAGAGAGAAAGAGAGAGTTTTATCTCATCATGTTTCCCTGAACATTTCATATGGATTACGATTAGAGGGTGGACACGTGGACACCTTCACTAACTCATCAATTGAATCAAAGAAGTGTTATGTAATATTTTGAGGTATGCTTTTAACCTAGATTTGAATTTTAAATTGATGAGATTTGTTGTGATTTATGTAAGAAGATTATATATGCAATATATAATTATTGTATTATCGATCTTACTTGAAACTATGTATGCATAGGATTAAATCCTCAAAAATTTTAAATATTACTTTCGCTGCATTATATGCATGTACGTTTCCTAATACTAGTAAGCACTTGAAGAAGTAATTTGAAGCAATGGCTTCTTTGGTATTTATTCAATAACGAGTAAGAAACTTCATAATCTAACCCCAATTCAAAGTTCGAACAACTCTACATTCTCTCCCTCTTCACTGTGGAAGAATATAGTAGAGAAGAACGCTATGAATAAAAATGAGGGGCGGCAAAGAGGAAACATACACGGTGGCAGGGTTTTTTTTTTTTGCTTTATAGGTTAGTATTTCAGTGTTCGTTTAATTATCTTTATGATTAATTTCACAACCTTGTTTTTGCCGCATGCAATTAAGGTTTGTGGTGCTAATCTATTAGGGTCCTTGCAGGTATGGACTTATGAATCCATATTGTTCCTTGCATCAAAAGCTGCTCAATGAAAACCTTGGAATTTGATGCTTCGAATTTTGAATTGGAAGTCCATGGAGTCACATGTTATATAACTCACGAAAACGTTAAATCATAGTTACAAAAGGAAGGGTTAAGTGTCTTACATTATTTTATTTGTGTTAAGTTCATCAAAATTATTTAATTACATTTGATATTGATTTCTTCGTCTTTTAGCTCATTATTTTTGGAATAATACAACCTTCCAAGGAGTAAGAAGTCAACATTATTTGAAGACCTCGGAAAAATTTATGGATGAAGAAGATGGAGTGATTGATGTTTTAATGATGGAATTGCATGAAGAAGTCCATGAACCATATATCAAAGAAGAAGAGGATGTCAAAGAAAAAGAGAAGAGGATATCGAAACAAAAAAAGGAAAAGAAGAGGAAGAGGAAACCATCGGGGACTGAGATAGGGGGAAGAGAAAGAAAATTGCTAATTTCGAAGGTGTAAAAGTGACTATGATCGGTTTCGAGAAAACGATGATGGGAAATGTTAAGCAATGTTTTAAGACATCCATAATATGATGTGAAATATAGAGAAAATATTTAGAGATATTGGCATCATGATAAATGAAGAGTATGTGACATCTGATTGGAAAGTACCAAGCCCAATAAGTACCGCATCCCTTGCATTTAGTGCCTTGCCACCACCTAATGACCCTCGTACATCCCATTAGTCACCCTCACCTTTTCATGAATCTCAAACATCCCCATGGCCTGTGACACACCACTTTCTAATGATCTGTCATCCCCCACGGTCCGTGACATACCGCATCCTAATGAACTGCCACTTCACACGGCCTGTAAGTCATCGCATCCTAATGATCATGTTAGGAAATGCATGCACTCATATAATAGAATAAAAATAGCATAAAAAATATTTCAAATTTTATTCGGGTCATATCCTACCATGCACAGTTTCTATCATAACCGATCATACAACATTTATATCACATATAATATATTTTACATAAAGTACAATAAATCTCATTAATATGAAATCAAGATTTAGGGAAGGGGAATACCTCTTTTAACTTACAGAACTCACTAAAGACCATGATAAAGATCGTGCTAGTAGAGACTTGAGTCGTTGAAAGCTCTTAAGATACAAACAGTTTATTATAGGATCTCGAGAATGGATATCGATTGATCCGGATAGATAATCATGTATTTCATTACCTAATTGTTATGGTGGCCGATCTAACAGCCAGTGGTATTAGTGCAACGCCATGATGATTGCATGGGCGCTTAGTAGAGACTAAGGGTGTTGAACGTGACACTCAGATAATTTTCAATGGTAATTAATACTGAATGTTAATGAGAATTATCTAGTGACTTTTACATGTGATCCTCCAACCTAAGACATCATAGATTCCTTGAGTACCGGATGTCATACTTTGACATCATTTCTTTTAGCCATAGGCATGAGTGAACACGAGGTGAACCGTTGGGTCTGAAGTGTTGTGCAAGAAGAATTATGAGTGGTCAAGAGGAAATTCATCGCTTTCGTATTATGAATAAAGTCCTATAGATTATTATACTTTATTGAGCAAATAATATTTGCATAGTAACATGGCCTGAAAAGAGTTTATGTAAATCATTGCCAATATTCAATAAAGGTATGGTGGTCCATTTGATTTATCTATTATGGTTTAATAATTGTACCATGCCCTAGGATGAATCTAGATATTGGTGAGATTGAATGATTGTTATTATAAGTATACGATGGTCACAAACAGGTTCTTTCGGAAGATGGTAATTCTCATCTCCCAGGTAGTTTCGACATTTTGCTAAAAGTTAATCTTAACTCGAAGATTTAAAGTTGATTAACCAAGATATGATTAAGTTAACTGTTTAATTTAAAAGGTTGTTTTAAATTAAATGAATTTAATTTATAATTAAGTAAAATCATAAAAGGTATTTATGAAATTATCATGTCATTGTGATATAAAACCTAATCGGTCACACATATAAGGTTTGGAGTAATACAGTTAAGTTTTCATCCAAAAAAAAGAAAAAATGAACCAAAACTATTATAGGGGTCAAATATTAATTTGACCTATATTTGACTATAAAGGGAAAATTGTAATTATTAATTTGTTAATTTAAATATCTTGCAATTATGTTAGCACAACTAAGTGTGGTATTGAATGAATTAAAAATTAATAAGTTATATATGAACTTTTATTTAATTATAAAAGGGTCCTAAATAGTCATTAATAATAATCAGATATTAAAAGGTTAATGGGTTGAATTATTAATTGGATTTTTATAGGTCAAAATTAATCAAATGGTTGATTGGGCTTCAGAAAATCTCACTTTTGTATTTTAAGGTAACTAAGATTCCAAATGAAATTAGAAAAGTATGTCGAGCCTTTGCCTATAAATATAAGGCATATCATTGCTGAAATCAAGAAGTGCTCGCACAAGCCTCCTTGACCAAGAGTCCCTAGAGACAAAAGAGTCTTTTCTATTCCCTTTTTCCGAACTCATTGTTTCATGAGTTGAAACCTTAAGTAGAAATTTAACCATACGAAACGAATTATGTGGATAACTGCTAGAGGGCGAACACATAGGCTCCTCCCTATCTTATTGAAGAAGAGTTCTGTAAATCAAAAGAGGTATTTCTATCTCTTAACTTTGATTTAATATTGATTGGATTTATTGTGCTTTCTATACAATAGATTATATATAATATAATAGTTGTATGATCGATCTGGATAGAAATTGTATATGCTAGGATATGCTCTGAATAAAATTTTAAATATTTTTTCACTGCATTTATTCTATTATATGTGTTTCCTAACATCACATACATGCACCGTGATTTGCATTGGGCTATACATTTCGTATAGTTTTATCAATACTCTTTAGGTTACTAAATATAAAAACTAAATATACGACATCAGGAATCAAACCCTTTAGGTTACTTAAGAATAATTTCCATGAGCATTATTCTCTAAATCAACTACAACCCATGCTATTGGATAAAAGTTGTAATTACTATCCTGAGTAGCTACATACAAAAGTGTATCTTTGTACTTTGACTTCAAAAATATATCATCAATGCAAATAATCTTTCTAAAAAAGCGAACCCTTGATTGCAGCTCCGAATGCCATGAAAAAAAAAATTAAAGAAACCTGTTATTTAGATCCGTCAAAAGTGTCGTTACAAACCTTTGATTTATCATTTTCATGATGCTTGCGTATAATGGAAAGTCTTTATAACTATCCTATATTATACCTCAAATAAGGCCATGTGCAATAGATCTCGACCATTCCTTCCAATAACTAATTTGTATATATATATCATTACATATAATATCAATTAGAAGTCATACCTTTAGAGTCTCATCCTAGGTATTTTCTCTTCATATATAGACCAATCATAGATGTCGTTGTTTATCAATGATTGCCTTGCATGTATGTAAGATTATAAGTGTTTTGATCTTTATAGGTTTGAACTTGAAAAAATAAATAATTATTTTTTCTAGTTGCACGGATTCACCACTTGCAATTTAGATCTATACATATGACAATAAATGTAGTCCTATTTCAAAATTTCTTAAACTCAAAATTTCTCACCATCAAATGCACAAGTAGACTTACCTCCAGTTCTTCCTTCGAGGTAAAGTATGGTTTAATATAAATCTCTTCTCCACTTATTGGGAAAAAATAATTAGAATTGAAATGCTTTCACCGCATGTGGAAGGTTGGATAGCAATGAGGATAACAATCTCTTCACCTTCAATTTCTTCTCCCGGTTGTGATAATGCACTATATATAAAGATTATGACGATAGTTCATCAGTCGGTATATGATATAAGTTATTATAATCTTCGATTATTCTTACTCCCTTGATGTGGTCATCCTCATATACTTGATTCTTACTCCTTTATTGAACCCTGATGAAGGCATGTTTTAGGATATGGATGCGCAGATTATTGTTTGAAAGATGTGGTAGGGAGATGGTATAATTGTCGATCTAACTTTTTTTTTTCATAATTTTTTTTTTAATATTGAGAATAATTTAGTATTTTTATATTTTTATCTCATTTTAAAAATAATAAGCTAAAAGGCATACCATTTTTTCTCTTATACACCCAATGTATGAAAATACTTTGTATTAAAATTAAAGGATGAAAATAGTATAATCGTGATGAAATTATATATATATATATATATATATATATATAAATAGAGATACAAAAATTATAATTTAACCTAATTTATAACAATAATATAAGAGGAGACAAAAATTATTTTGTAACATCTATCTTGTTAACCAAAAAAAAAATCTAATCACTAAAAATTGGAAGAAAATTGTCTGACTATAATCTTTTTAAACATGAGTAAATATTTCATGAAGTCATTTATTTTCGTTTAGAGCTACGCTCTCTAAGGTCTAAGGCTCCAACCACATTCATTGGCCTTATAATTTAGAATAAATAATAAAATAATAAAAATCTTGCAATCTATATTGACTAGAGAATATTTTTATAAATTTTCACATTGATTATAGAATTTTATAACCTAATAAATAAAACTGATATCAAATACGATATTAAATATTACTTTTGTATATTATATCAAAAATAATATTTATTATTAATATTATATTTGTGATATCATATGCATCCATACTAAAACTTTTCATAAATTTATGCTATTTTAACAGAATAAGAAATGCAGAGTAAGGAATTGAAATTCCATGTTCGAATTCAATATGACAGACAACATAGCATATCTTTTGTTAGGGGACCAAACGATTTTATAGATAATGTTTGGTAAATAGTGAATGGGTTGTTATGCTAGGCATTTCAGAATGTGTTTCGTGTTTTAAAAGGTATTTTGATGATGTGTCGCGATTTAAAAGGGGAACAAACATGTCAAATTATGTCAGATTTTTATCTTTTGATTAACTTTTAATAAATATAAAAATCACCCCAAAAAATTTTAAAATTATATGTTTAGTTTCTTCTACAATTTATTACCGTCACTATCTCGCCGGTGAAAAAAAACCAGCACCAAGCTCCATCCATAAAGGTCCAGCCTTCAGATCCTCGAAGCTCCTAGAGCTCCATCAATGGAGATCCAGACTCCAGATCTAGAGCTTGGACCTCTATGGAAGGAGATCGATGCTATTTTCTTTCCGGCAACAAGAAAAAAGGTAGCAAAAAATTGTAGAAGAAATTGAAAATATAATTTTTGAATTTTTAATGATATTTTTATGATTATTGAAAGTTGAAACATTTTATTGTGAAATATTAAATCATGTCTACCAAAAATGTATTTTGAAATCTCTATCCAAACAGGACCAACTCTTCTTCGTTTCAAAATATATGTTCAATGTGTCTTAGAACTACTTAAATTCTTGAAATGTTGGAACACAATATTACAAAATTGATACTATGTGTGAAATAAAAATAAAACCAGATGTATTTGCGTACGTAGCTTGAGATTAATTCTCAATAACTCGAGGAATGTAAGGCCTTGAGCAATCAAGCATTGGTGAAACCATCGAGTATTAGTGTTTAATTCATTTATTTCATCTCTTCTATAGAAATGAAAACACTTTTCGTAATGATATACTTTAATAATGAAAGGAATGAGAATGTAAACCTAAATAAGAAGGAGAATTTGTGGTATTGGCATTGACATAGAGGGATCAATTGAGTTTTGGTCGAATCTAATGTCATGTATACTCACGTGTTGGAAGTTGTCTATGGTTCTATCGATGTAGATCATAATGAATTCACATTCAACCATAGTACAACTCATAGAGTAAATTGTTGTCTTCTCTGCTATATATAAGAAATGACCCAATTCATCTACCACCTATAGCCTCTTGAGAACCCAATCATAGTGATCTGATTTAATGTAATCTTTTTATATTTTATGATTTTGATTTCGCTTTTGAATGTAATGTAATCAAACTTTCATCTGAATATTTATTCATTGAGTTACCCATTTTTATGATGAATTTTCCTTATAATTTTTATTATTATTGGGATTGTTTAAAGTGTTCTTTCAACGAGATGAGAGCTCAATAGGTTTAGGAAGTTCTCATTCAGGCCTCGAGATTAAAAAAATAAAGAGTTTGAATTTGCTGATCTCCAATCTCGAGGGATCAATGGGTCTGAAAACTTCTGATCGTGCCCTCGAGATTAAAAAGCAGAGAGTTTGAAGTCACTGACCTCAAATCTTGAGGGTTCGATGAGTTTGAAAAGAGCCATCGTGCTCTTGAGATTTGTAAAGTGTTTGAAGTATATGAAAGGTTTAAGATAAAAATATTTAAACTTTAGAGTTGAAGATAAAAGATCTAAGACATAGGTTTAAGATGAAAAGTTTAAGATTTATGGTTTGAGATGAAAGATCTAAAGTTTAGGATTTAAGATAAAAGATCTAAGACTAGGGTTTAAGATGAAAGGTTTAAGCTTTATGATTTGAGATAAAGATCTAAGGTTTAGAGTTTAATATGAAAGATTTTAGTTTTAGGGTTTAAGATGAAAGCTTAAGCTTTAGGGTTTGAGATGAAAAATTTAAGGTTTAGGGTTTAATATGAAGTGTTTAAACTTTATAGTTTGAGATGAAAAATCTAAGATTTATGGTTCAATATGAAAGGTTTAAGTTTTAGGATTTAAGATGAAAGAATTAATACTTATGGTTCAATATGAAAGGTTTAATGTTTAGGGTTTTAGATGAAAGATCTAACACTTAGGGTTTAATATGAAAAAGGTTATGATTTATTTCGTGATTAAGATGAAAGGTTTAATATTTAAGGTTTAATATGAAATGTCTAGCAAGTATGTTTTAATATGAAGTGTTTAGGTTTTAGGGATTAAGATGAAAGGTTTAACGTTTAATATGAAATGTCAAACACTTAGGATTTAATATGAAATGTTTAGGTTTTAGGATTAAGATGATAGATTTATTATTTAGGATCTAGCATTTAAGGTCTAGGACTAAAGAATATTTATAAAATGTATAATCTTTAGGACTCGAGGGGATTTTGAGGGGACCTCTCGAGCCATCGAAAGTCTCTGTCTTCTAAATTCAATTGCTTGAGTGGTGCTTTTAGAGGGCACTCGAGCCATCAAATTTTGGAGATATAGTTTTTTAAGTCTTTGTCCTATAAACTCGATTGCTTGAGGGATGTTTCTAGAAGACCCCTCAAGCCATCAAGCTTCGTTGATAGAGACTAAAAGAGGTTCATTTTTTTTTTCTCGAGGCCAAAAATGTTATTTTGTTTTCTCCAAAAAATGTTAAGTTTAATATGTAAGTATCATAGCTTTAAAATCTAACTTAGATACACAAATAATAATTATAATAATGGATAATATAAACTTTGTACTAACTCCAACCATCAAATGGATAATAGTTACAACGCCAAAGTTATATATATATCATTGATAAATATCACAAACTAACTAATGCCAAAACAAGGATACATGTTTATCACAAGTATACCTCCTAAATATGTTCAACTGTCGTGGGGTGAGCTTTCCTTGATATCAACAACCGCCACTTCTTTCTTTGCAATCATAGAAATGTAGGTTTTGTATACATCTTCTTCACTAAGAAGGGTTCTAAGTTCATGACAACTTGCAAGTACTTTCTCCTTAAATGAAAAAAAAACAAGTTGAAAATAAAGATTAATCTAAATAATTATAAGCTAAACAATAAAAATGATTTGAAATTTAAACCAACCATTAACGCTCGAGGGTTGGAGGGTATAGTATTAAGAACCACAAGCCATCGAGTATTGAAGTTTCTGGCCTTAATGCTCGATGACTCGAGGGTATAGTCTTAAGAACCCATCGAGCCATCGAGCATTAAGGTCAGATACTTCCAAGCCATTTAGCATTAAGGTTAGTGAAAGAGTAGAGGCTATAGAGAATATTCAAATATGTAATTGTATAAATATAGTTCAATAAAATACAACAAGTACATCTATATCTATAGGGATCACTAGGGTTACAATAAGGTAACTATAACAATAACGTAACTCTAATAATAAAGTAACTTTAACAATAAGGTAACTAATATTAGTAAAAGATCATAGTATCCTTTCATTCACCCTCAAACGAAATACAAGTACCCACAGTGAGCTTAAATCGTAGATACTGAAACCATGTAAGAGAAAAGACTCCAAGTAAGAGCATCCACAATTTGGTTCGCAGTTGATAGGTGGCGAACAACGAGAAGGCTAGTAGAAGTGGAGAGAGCTTCAATTCCAAGAAAATAGCTCAGGGTGTCGAGATCTTTCAGTTAGAAGGAGCTGTAATTTGAGTAATGAGCGTTTATTGTGCGACGTTTGAAGATAGTGTGATATTGATTACGGAGCATACAAAGCGGTCAGTTTTTCTCCAAGTTAGGTATTCAAGAGTATGTTATTAGAGATTTGTGATATATGGTGCCTGTAGAAAACTTTCCACATATTGTATTAGATCGGTGGTAATGAGGATGAACTTTATCTAAAATTTTCAAGTAAAGTAATTTGTTCCATCAAAACGAGTGGATATAAAACTAGTTATGTGTTGGATTGGGAATTGTATTAACGGTGTGGCTACGATTATGTTGGCAGGAGTTGAAGTAGTTACAACGGAGGTTATGGTGAGTGATGTTATGCTTAGGGAAATTGTAGTTATTGAGAAGTCATGATTCAAGGAAGAGTGAGTTGAATTTTTAAAAAAATGGTGTTAGCTTGTGGTGTTCTGATACCATTAAAGAATAGAGGTTGTAATTATATTTAAATATGTAATTATATTAATATGTTTCAATAAAGTATAATAAGTACATTTATATATATAATGATCATTAGGGTTACAATAAAGTAATTATAACAATAAAGTAACTCTAATAATAAAATAATTTTAACAATAAGGTAATTAATATTAGTGAAAGACCATAGTATCCTTTCAGTTAGAAACTTGGAAGTCTCTAACCACAATGCTCGATGGGTATTTTCAAGACTCATCAAACTCTTAAGATGAGTAAATTAGAGATCTTGAAGTAAAAGGTATTTAGAGCTCGAGCCATGGGCCAGTTCATGAACAACAAAATTAAGGCGCTATTGTCTTCAATTACTCATCATATTCACCAAAATTTCAGTCCAAACATACATAATTTATTCCGAAAACACACACAAAATAGTGAGTATTGCGAAAAATTCCCTAATTTTGATGTGATCGTAATTTTACTTTGGGTGAAGCTTCATCATTTTCACCCATTGATTCCGACACCAACTTAACTCGCTTATTGTCATTCATGGCTTCTTCTCGCGAATTATGCCTCTTCTTTAACTCCTCAGAACTCGAATTTGTAGTTCGAATCATAATTTTGAAGAAGATGAACCTTTTGATTTTGGGTCAAAGAAGATGAAAAAGATAAAAATAAAGATAAAGTTATTAGGTTGGAGAAGATGATTGTGCATGAAATAGAGGGAAGCTAAGAGATTTTTTTCATTTTTAAAAATCAAAAAATTTAACTGAAAATAAATTTTTCAGTAATTTTACTTACTTTTTATTTTTAATTTAAAAACTCAACAAAAGTAAAAGGGGAAGATCATCTTCTCAACTAATTTTATATTGAGTCTACTTTTTAGATGAAAGTGATACGAAACGGAAAAAAAAAATCACTTTTCTTAAAATATACGTAAAAAATTCAAACCAGAAAAAACAAGAAATAAAAATTCAAGATTCGGCCCCCCAAAAAAATATATATATCAAGAAAATTTACTGTAGTTTGAAGCAAATCCTAACAAGTAACATCATCTTGGAATCTTGGATTGATTCCCACGTCCTCTCTACGTTCTGTACAGTCTCATCACCAAAATGATTTTTCCCAACCGAAAAGCGAAAGACAAAACAAAATAATATTAACTTTTTCTCTCCTAATTTTGTTCTCTTCAACTATTTTCTCTATTTTTATTATTATTATTTATATATTTTTTTCTATTTTTTAATATTTTCCTTTTCTATAGAATCAACCTTGTTGATTCCAATGCGCTTGATCCCAGTGTTTATGACGCCATCACTATTGCAGATATTCAAACAAAGCTCCTCCAACCCGGTCCGACCGGCCATGTAATTTGCCACTTCTTTACGTATCATTTCCTGCATCACAGACAACAACTCCGATCCAAAAGAAAGCTGTTTGCTCTCCGGCTCCGCAGGCGTTGATCCCCTTTCCTCCCTATGCGGCTGTGAAGGCTGCGGCGGAGCCGAGTCATTATTCAGTCGCCCAGCTGAGTCGAATCCTGGCAAACACAGAGTTAGTTCAGTCGACGGATTATCCACGCTATTCTGATTCGATATCGAATCGACCTGCTGTACAGGAGTTGAGATCTCGCCACTTTTCACGATGGATTGAAAATCATTGAAAGAAGAAACCGTAGGCGGTAGACCTAACTCGCTAACAACGGATCCAGATGGACTTCCTGGAGTTAATGAAATGCGAGAAGCAGATATCGGCGCCAGACCACGATTACTAGCAGTAGCTAATTTTTTCTCAGCCGGTTCATCGACCGTCGCTCCATCTTCAGCCACTGAGGAATACTTCCTCTTCAAGGTAGAGTTCCAGTGGTTTTTGATCGAGTTATCCGTGCGGCCATTAAGAAGCCTTGCGATAGTGGCCCACTTATTACCGTACTTAGCGTGAGCCTGAAAGATTAGATCGTCTTCCTCCGCCGTAAAAGGACGGTGTTCAACTTCAGGGGAGAGCTGATTGCACCACCGCAGGCGACAAGATTTCCCCGACCTTCCGGAAATCGACTTGCTTATAATAGACCAGTTCCTAGCCCCGTACCGTTTCACAAGTCTCCTCAAGGAATCATCTTCATCGGGACTCCATGGACCTTTGATCCGATCCACGCTCCTCTTCGACGACTCCATAAACCAAAACCCTAGCTTTCAAGATTTTACGAATATAAATTCTAATAATTCTTAAAGAAAAAAAAGGAAAGAAAGAGAGTTTCAAGATTCTCAGAGAGAGAGGGAGGGGAAGAGGAAGGCGAAGCCTCTACTTGAGAGAGGCAAGGGGCGGAGAGAGGTTTATAAAAGAGAAGGGTTAGGGTAACTGATAGAGCCGGTAAACGAATTCTGGTAAGAAAACGTTAAGGCAACGGGCACTACACGGTTACCGGTTAACATAAGTATACAACTGTATAACTACCACGCGTAGGAACGTGAATTTCCGAGGATCCCATATTCTTCCCCCACTCAACTGAAAATCTCGGGCGTTATGGAATTTCTCGAGGGGGAGTTGTTAGTTAGTTTCCTAGTTTGACTCGTAACTGCAATTTGGAGGACGGTTTTTACTGGAAACCGGAACCGATTGGGGGGGTCGCGCGATAAATTGATACTAGGCGGTTCTGAGGATAAGTTTGACTGAGCCAGGCTGGAGAGCATTTACGTGATGCAGTTCAGTTTTGTTTATATTGTTTTTTATATGTATTTTGTTTAATAGATTTGAATAAATAGTGTTTTTCCTTTTTGGGGAAGCGTGGGGTCCAGGGAGGGGGAGGGGGTGGGGGAAAAGAGGGGTTGATGAGATGGAGAAAACGACGAGAGCGGTCGCGGAATTGGAGAACGGGATCAGTACTACAAAGCTGTCAGTCCAGCTGGATCAGACAGAGACGCCTTAACGGTTCAAATTCAAATAAAAGATCGTAAAATTACGTATATATATTAGTTTGAATTTTGAAGCATAATATATTTTTTGGTTTTGATTTTTATAGATTTATTTATGTATAATTTTTAACTAGTTTTTTAGGTTTTTTTTTTAAATTTAAATAAGCTTTTTTTAATATAATTTTTAGATCACGTTATTAAAGATATTTATTTATATAATTATGTCTCAATATTTTAATTATCTTTAATTTTTCATATTAATTTTTTTAAATTCTAATTTTTATTTTTATTTTTAAAATAAAAAATTAGGTAGAAAAAAAATGTATTCTAATTTCCCGTGAAAATAGGTCGAAAATAATTTAATTTTTTTATGATAAAAATTCTCGCAAAGACTCGATTATTTCATAAGTTATTTAAATTGAATTGAATTGATTCTTTACGAAAAATTCGATTCAATCATTCATGATGAATGAGATTCAATCGATCTGTTACTTCCTTGTAAACCCAATTGCAAATCATCTTCTTCAAGATGAACATTATTATTAAAAAAAAAATCAAAGCACACTTGAGTTTCAGAAGGAGGTCTAGCTTCAAAACGGGACCTCTACTAAATGTCTGCTTTGATATATATATATATATATATATATATATATATATATATATATATATGTATTAATGATAATGTTCATCTTGAAGACGATGAATTGGATCGGGTTTGCAAGGAAGCATTGAATTTCGTTCATCGCGAATGATTGAATTGATCGAATCGGATTCTTTGCGAATAATCGAATCGATTCAATTTAGAATCTTGATCTATATTTTTGGTAAGAATCTTTACCCCGATTTAATATAGAAATGATTCCTCATCTTCTAATTCTATTTGGGATCTATTTCGATATTAGGGTGTCTAAATGGAGGTTTGAAATTGGGCTGAGAAATCTGGACTTGTACTAATAACATAGGGTGTTAACACCTCAATTCAAGTTTTTATAAAAATGGGAATTTTTTTTAAGCAGTTGGCCAAAAAAAAAGAGTTGTTAACACCTCAGAAGCTGTTTTTTGCTACTATTTTGAGATGATTAAGAATATTTTGCTTGTGAAATGAAAATTCTCAATATTACCAATGACTTTGACTGTTCAATATAATCATCGTTATTTATAATGGAATTCTCAATAATCACGTGTCAATAATCATATGATTATTTATAATGCACAATCGTGCTTCAATTGTAAAGAAATAATTTGCAATATACATGTTTGCCAAGTATATATGTCAATAACTATTAACCTTCTTTATTAAATGATGTGGTGATCATCGTTTACAAATGACTTTGATAATTAAATATAATCATATGATTATTTACCTCGTATTGTATTTAATATGTCCATTCTTAAATTATCATAGATGTCAACTACGTAATCCGTCAAGACAGCTAAGGAAAGGTTATGAACTGTATTGTTAGAGAGTATTTTTATAGACATATTAACAAATGAGATGACAAAGGGGAACATAGTTAATGGAGTGTTTCCCTTTCCTATTTGGACTCAAATACGTGACATCCTCAACTTGCAGTTAACTTAGAAGTTACCTATTAAACAACTGAAGCAAAAGGTGCAGCGCTTAAAATAAAGGTTAAATGCATACACGACTCTCAACTGAAATCAAGATCAGTTGGGACAACAAAGCTCGCAATGTCCTTATCACGAAAGGACAACATATATATATATGTTCGGCATGATATATTATCGTTTCTTAGACAAGAGCCTTTGGGATAATGATGGTGATCATGCTCTATGAGATCCAAAGAGCTATAAAACTAAGAAATAAATGGTTCATGGTTGTAAGATTATAGTAATGAGATACTGACAATCCGAAAATAGTATTACATGAGCTATCTTCTTATTGTAAGAATAATGTTCTCTTAATCATCAATATTTGTTGAATACGGCATAGGCATGCATGTGATTAATAGAAAAGCACTAAAGTGATCACTCGACAAGTCTCAATGGTAATGTTAATGACTCTTAATGAGACTTTTCAAGTGAATATGGTACTTGTGATCCTCAAAACTGAGATCACCACAGTCCTAGCATGAGAGATATCATAATTTGATATCGCACCACGTGTTTTAAACATAAGCCGGTAAAAGGGCGAACTGTTGGGTATGTGTTCAAGTATGTGCATAACTGTATGGTGATAAGAAGAGATCTATCGCCTCATTATCAAGAGGATATGTCCAATGAGTGATGTATCTTATTCAATAATGAATCTTTACAAAATAGAATGGTTAGAAATAGTTTTTCATATATTTATTGTCTAAATTACATAAGAAATCACATGATTCATTTAGTCTTGTCTATTGAGGTTTAATAGTTAAACTATATCCACGAATAGGATTGGAACTTGGCACGGATGGAAGGATTAGCCTAGTACGGTAATAGTCATTATAGGTTTTTTTGTGAGGTTTTGAGAACTTATCATTATACGAGTGGCTCATACGTTTTACTAAAGGCTAATGTAGTTATGGTGATTTAAAGTTAATTAAATTATAAAATATAATTTATTAACTATTTAACTTAAACATTATTTTAAGATTCAGATGGTTCATTTGTTAAGAATGAATAAAACTCACAAACAGTTGTGGGGCTCACCTGTCGGCGTAATGTAGAATCTAGTAGGTCACACAATAAAAGCGACCGAATTGAAAAGGTTATAATTCGAATCTTGAAAATTTGACTTATTTTTAGAGAACTTGATTTAAAAATTAAATCATTAATTAAAAAGGTCAAAATATATTTTTTGGGTTAAAGGAAATAACCATTTTAATATTAAAATATTAATAGATCAAACTGAGCTATGGGTATGACTAAAAATTAAAATTAAAATTTTACCGAGTAAACTTGGAATTTATGTTGGAAATTATGATTAATTTTAATTTCTAAAATACAGGGAATTAAAATGGAGGTTAAAACCTGAACATAAGTTAAAATGGATAATGAGCTAGAGTAGTCCAATTAGGCTTAGGGCCTAAGCATTATATCCTTGTAGAAGAAACATGATGCTAACCCTAACCCTGACCTAGTCTTGCCGCCCATTTAGAGAGAGACAAAAAAAAAATTCATTCAGTCTTTTTCCACTCACCCAAATCCCTTCTAAGTGAATCAATGAACATGTGATGATGATTGATTCAAGAAAACCTTTTTAAATTGTTGTTTGTGTGGATACTAATAGAGGTTGGGTAACAACTTCGTATCTTCAACATAAATGTGTGGCGGTGGTGACTAGGCAGCGGCCGAACATAAAGGGTGGAAAACCACCGACATGGTAGCTTAATATATCTCTCTTCTTCCTGTCTCTTTTCTTTCAAATTTAGATGGATATGTCTAAGTTTAAAGAACTCAAAATTTTGAATGTTTGAAATATTGTATCCAACTCTTGATTTTTGGATATTCGCTTCATTTCGATATCCAAAACCCGCCTTTCGAAGGTGGATTTTTGCTTCCAGGTAAGTGAAAAATGAGCGACTTACATCACTCGCTTGCTCCTATTGCTACGATACGTGGATGTATAGTCAGTGACAAATGGCTGAACAGATGGCTAAGTATTAGTCTGTCCATTCACGACTTCTTCGAGTATCATAGTTAAGTATTACATCCCATCTTTAAATTCGTGCATCATCAAGTCAAAATTAGCTTGTAGCATTGAAAAGTTATTAAGTAAACACTATTGTTTTTTCTTTAACCGGTTCAAACCTTGTTGAATCTTTTTCATCATACATCAACAGATAGTTTTAGTAATTATATGTTGAGAAAGATTCTACTGCTTTAATAATATGGATTCGGCTAGTGCACTAGGTAGAATGAAATACTAAGGATGAGCTAGGGCGAGAAGGGTGAGAGAAAGTCAAGAAATCTTTTTAGGAAAAGCAAAGATGAAATTTGGTGTAAGGCTTATAGTTTAGAGAGAATTAGAGAAAATGACCCTAATTAAAAGTCTTATTTAAAAAAAATAAATCTCTCGTAAAGTCTGGTAATGAAATGGCCTAATTTTTATTTTATAACTTAAATAAAAAATATAAATATATATTTACTAAAATACCCTTATATATTACTTACCGTTTCTTCTCACAATTTAGCAAAAATAAAATAAAATAAAAACATTGCTTCATCTTCCCTCATCGCACGTTTGAAACCTCAACTCCCTCTCTTCACTCACTCTCATCAATTCACCACCATTGAAGAAGGAATCTCTCACCAGCAAGCCTATCTGCCTTTGTATAGAATTTCCATTCGAAGCCCATATCAGAAAAAACTCGTAAATCTTGAGCCTCTGTTTTGCAACTATCAATCTACTCGATGGCTCATACTCGTGTGAATGTGAAAGAAGCTAATAAAAAAAAAAGAAGAAAGAAGATAATCCAACAAGTTCACCTGAAAGTGAGGTGAAAAGGCTGAAAGCATTGCCAGAAAATCCTACTTCGAGCTATTAATAGTGTATGAGACTTAAAAAATTAGAATTTTTGTGTGTTTTTCTATTCATAGAATTTGATTGAATTAGGATTAACTTGTGAGATTTTTAATGTCCTCAAGCCATAGAACATTTTATTATGAACTACTTTACGGCTCGATAGCCCCTTTAGAAGCCCATCAAGTCATAGAGCATGAGGGTTTTTTTTGTTAATTTTCAAGTATTTTTTTTATTGTTTAGCCAATATTTGTGTATACTAATATTATATTATATTTATTTATTTATAGGGTGATCAACTTTCAATCCATCTCATGCTTGAACCCATAATTGACAATAGTCTCCATTTTAAGGATAACAAATCAAGAAGTTGTTATTGTTAACATTAATGAAAAAGCTCATCACACGACAATTAGAGATCTTTAGAGATACTTCACTATAAAAAATTATGTCAATTGTGACACTAATAAACCTCACAAAGGCCATTTTTCGACGCATTTGAAGTAAAAGTGACGAATATCAATATCATCTTAGTTGCGTTACTAAAAGTTATTTGCATGGCGCCAATATGGAATCAAATTTTCAGTTGGTACAAGGACTACATGTCCGCCTCTCATTAGGCTACATGTTCTAGTGTTGTTGGACCACATGCCATTCTCTTATTCGGCCATATTTCAATCTCTTTTTAGTCATGTGTCAATTACTATTGTGCCACATGTTGTATTTTCATTGAGATGCTTATTAATCTCCCATTATCTTATTAATTAATTTGTGATGTTTATTTTCGGCATATTTGAGATATATATATATATATATATAAATGTCACTTTGTGCTTTTTTTTCCCTATCAGTACTTAACTAATGCTTTTTAGATAATATTTAAATGCAAACTTTAAAATTTCAATGAACTTAAAATGCCAAAATCAATCAAATTCTAATAAAAATAATATTTTATTTCGTTTAGACTTATTTTCACATGTATACATTAATTTTTTTTAATAAATTTACAATACAATATTTTTTCAAATGCTAGTTTCCATCAAAAGTAAAATTAAATAAATAAATAAAAGAAGTAGATCATCATATACAACAAAGTCCCACGAAATACAATGAACAAAATTATAATTTTACAACTAATTACTAGAATAATTTGGGGTTATTCCTTTATGAATTATTATATTAAAGCAGCACCTCAACACTTTATTGACGTCTAAATTTTTATTTTTTCCATATACTATTTAGCTTTTTTTTTTTTTTTTGGGAAATTCGGTGAACTTCTCTATATATATTCAGCGATCAGTTGCAAACTTCAAGGAGCTGTTGGATCGACAACATCATCAAATAAATTTAGAATATAATCTCAAACGTTACGTAGAAAGCTTGAACCCGAAACTAACTTAATAAATCACCCATATTCAACTGTTGGGCAACCCCTAAGAGTCCACTTTTAAGCTAACGTAAGAACCTATAAAATAATGGTAAAGGGAAAAAATGGGAACATCAGCTATATAATTAACTTTTTGTTGCAGATCATGATGATCATTACAATGAATAAAGCTTAATTCTTATTGATTACACTCTGTTCATTAACTGCTACAGAATCGGTAAACTACATAATAATAGTTTAACATTGGTAAAGAGACCTAACTTGAAACTTAGAAGTCCCTGAAAGGTGGGACATTGATTCATAACCAGAAGGAGATTTACATGAATGATCAAAGCGGTATAATGCACATAGACCTATACTATCTCACACATAGATATATGTAAAGAAACTGCATTGACTGAAACCGTCTATTTCGGTTGGGGTTTGGTTGAGACCGGTTGGGGCCCCGACCGATAAGTTGACGGGTTACTTCTGAAGAAGAATTTTCGGTTGGGTTCGGGACCCAACCCTTTTTTTAACAATTATTTTCTTTTTTTTACCCCCCCCTCTCTTCTCTTAAACGAGAAAAATAATTGCTTTATTATATAAATAAAATTAGAGATAATAATTAAAAAATTTAATCCTACAAATATTTAGAAATAATACTTGAAATTCTTTAATCTATAAATATCTTACTAAAAGAATTCAAAAAAAACAAAAATAAAAAAAGGAGTCCACTGCCCCCCCTTCTTACCATTGGTCGGGGATTTTTATACCGAAATATTGACTGGAGCATTGACTTCTGACTATTTGCACGTGCCTACTCACACAAGTGGAAGTAATGAACAAAAAAGGCTTTAATCATATAATAATTTTCTTATCATATTAATTATTAACGAAGGCATGAACTTTGAAATGAATATTTTTATTATGCAACTTTCTCTAGTAGTGAGCTATATCAATGAAAGGGAAGAAAAAATGAACATGGAGGAGAGAAGAAGGAAAACTAAAAAAGGTTAAACTTTGAGTTAAAATTAAAAATTATACATATGAAATGTGTTGCCGTGTCATACATTTGATACATAACATGCCGATTGCACAATCAGATGTCAAAATCTGAATTATTAGAGTGCACTTTGGCAAGTTCTTCAAAAGTTTAAGGTGGTAGAGTTTAGCTTTGGTAGGAGCGCTTGAGGTAGAGTAGAGTAGAACAATAGACCACGAAAGAGTGAGAGAATTCATAAGGAGAATACAAGGTTAGTGAGGTATATTCCGTAACATTCATGTGTAGAACAATAGACCATGAAAGAGTGAGAGAATTCATAAGGAGAATACAAGGTTAGTGGGGTCTGTTCCGTAACATTCATGCAACAGTCCACTCATGCACACGTGATTTGATTTACTTAGTATTATTATTTATTATTTATTTAGTTTCCTTATTATGTTAGTTGTTATTTCTTTAGTAGATTTCTAAATTATGTTAGGGTTTATTTGTTATAAAAAATACTAGACATTGTTATTTTTTATGAAGAATTATTTATAAAAGTAATAGCATCTCTTAACATTGGGAGTCAATAAATAATATCTCATAATACCGTGAGTTAAGAATAATCATTCTCCAAATCATCATCTATTAATACTTTATATAGTTTTTCAACCATTGAGGGTAGTTGATGCAAGTTTATCAAATTCAAGTTTCAAAAAAAATACATGAATGAGCTTAAGTTGATTTAGATAAATGCTCGTTTGATCCCAAGCCGAGCTCATACGGATGAATATCAGTCGTGCCAAGCTTGAGCACAACAATATTTAGCGCAAATCGAATGTACCTCTTATCAACAAACTGCGCTAGCTACAACCCCGGTGGTGCATTATCCTTAACCCACTCTTCCAAATTAGTAATGTCCATCTATGGAAGGAGGCCCCCAAACAGGCCGAAATCTGAAGCCCAGTCCACTTGGTAGGCCTTGTATTGTACGTAAAGGCCTATGTCAGGCTGTCAGCGCCAATTCCTGTTGGTTAGTATCTTTCCACCTAATTCTCAAATCGGTATATTTTTGTATCTGCATCTCCTCCCTCCTTTACCTCCGTCAGTCTCTGCCTTTTCCTTTCCCCTTCTCTCCTATTCTGCATTTGTTGATCTGAAACCCTAAATCGCCATGAGTGAATCTGATCCTTGTCGCATTTCCGTCTATCAAGCTCTCGGCGGTGGCTCAGGTACTCGGTATATTCCTTCCTTATCACTTCCTGCTATGCATGCGTCCGTATATACATTTAAAACTTACCTATAGAATGGTGCTTCTTGTGTTCATTGAATAATTATGGTCATGATTCACTGTGGTTCTGCTATAGAATATAGATCGGATTCGGATTCATTGGATTACCTTAAGAAACTGTGATTGGCAGTCGATTGAATTTAACCGATATGTTTGTGTTGATATGAATCTTATTTGCTCTGGTATTTGCATTGTTTACGTGATTCTGAACCTTATCTGTCTTTCTCTTTCATTTTTGGTAGTGGCTGATGTGCTGCTGTGGAAGAAACCGTATAGAGGGGCTATGGTGTTAATCTCATCGACGGTCTTTTGGTTTCTCTTTGAACGAGTTGGTTATAACTTTCTATCATTTCTGGCCAATGTTCTTTTGCTTCTTGTTGTCATCCTCTTCTTCTGGGGGAAATCTGCTTCCCTTCTGAATCGGTACTTTCATCTCCACATGTCTTTCTCTCTGTGTGTGGTAATGTTTACTACTTGTTCTGGTCAAATTTTAACTATTGTTTTCTTGATGTATACTGTCTAAAAAGATGGGGATACCTTTGATAGAATGAGGATTTTTATATATGGAAGCAATTTATATTTGGCTTTTTAGGAAAAAATTTCCCAAGAAGAGGAAACCTTTCATAATTATAATTTGGGTTACAGTTTTCCTTTCCTTTGATAACTGTAATTCTTATCTCTGTTTATGGCTATACTTTTCCTGAATTTTTAAATTCGGAACCAGAGAAGTTTGAAGTTATAACTTGAACTTTGCTTGGTGTTAATCAAATGATATATATGATGTGATTCAGACCACTGCCTCCCCTTCCTGATCTAGAAATTTCTGAGCGCTCTGTTCAGAAGGCTACTGATGCACTATGTGTGTGGATCAATTACATATTGTCGATTGCACGCGACATTGCTGTTGATAGAAACTTGAAACTCCTTCTTAAGGTTAGGTGTTCAGCTCTCTTACTTGTCATATCCTACAAGGAATGGGATACATTATTCTAATTGTAGATTTGAGTTTTCAGGTTTCTATTGGCCTGTGGGTGGCATCCTGTGTTGGTGGTTTCTTCAGTTTCTTCACTCTGGTCTATATCGGTTAGTCCTTAGCTGGCTCTCATTCTTTATAATTTAATAATCAGTTTGCCTAACTTTATCCTGTGATATTAAATCTGGTCCTTATTATTTTCTGTAGTGGTCCTTCTCAGTCTGTCGATTCCTCTTGTATATGATAAGTTCCAGGACCACATTGATGACAAGTTGCTTGTATCACAAAGAATAATACTGACACAGTACAGGAAAGTTGACGAGAACATTCTAAAGAAGATTCCATTGCCTTCAAATAAGGAGAAGAAGATGCAATAGCCAAGTATTCTCTCTGTCTCTATCTCTCTCTCTCTCTCAATGATCTGTGCATTCAGCATTCAGATTACATCTATGATCTGTGCATTCAGCATACTAGTTGCTATCCGTTTAGGTATATAACTTCCAACAGCCTTTTCTCTCAATGAAAAATTGATTGAGGGCTGTATTTCACTGTAATTTGGTAAAATTAACAGGAGGTGGTGTATTTCGTGTATATGAATCTGTTCAATAAGGGTCTATTCATCAAATGTAGTGCTGCCATATTGGTCATGATATGATACAAGATTTTAGTTTTAGAAACTTGAAGCAAATTGTTTGCCCGTGTGTGTATCACTAAGTTGGATATATTATTGTCTGTCTAGATCTTTCTCGGATCATAATTGTAATGTCTGTCTGTCTAGATCTTTCTCGGATCATAATTAAGGCAATGAAATGAACCTGCTATATTCATTCTATTGGAATATTAACTATGCTCACTATGATGTATTTGTTGTTGGTTACTTGATTTGTTCCGCGGAGACCATGTATGATTTTTGATACGGGCGGGTAGTTTATAGCTGTAGTAAATTTTGAGAAAAGTTTCAGAAGAGAGCTAGTCTTCATAGCGTAGTACCAACTTTTTTTAAGCTAACTCCGCTCATGAATAGTGAATTCTCATTCTGAATGATAGACCAAGTGGTGGGTTATGATTGATCTTGTATTCTTCTGAATAAGGATGTCTAATTGGTAGATGATACTTATTTAAATTGGGACAGCTTTTGGTTCAGATGGGAGGCCAAGATGTGACTATCTTTGCCTTTTTGTTACAAAATATTGACTTTTTTCAACCGAGTGTTGTTTCTGTTGCTTCATGCCAAGAACACAAGCCTCCTAGGAAGTCAGAATTTGGTGGTTGATTAAGAACAATAATAAATGGAGAATCATATCCAAGGAAATCTTGTTCTGTAGTGATGAAGTGTGTGGATTTTAACTGATATCTACTGTTGCCATATCATAGGGAAACTTGCATTTTGTTTATCCATTCAAATGCCGCACTCTCAACTTTTGTTACTCGTTGAATATCTGTATCAAATAGTAAATATACTGATATTTCATTTCCTTGTTTTTGTTGTTTATTATTTTTGCTTATTTTTATATTCTGTACAGGGTAACGAGCAGCATATCGAAAAGGGGAGTCAATGTTGCATATAACACTTTCAAATTACTTGGCTGTTTTGGGTTCTATTTTGCCGGAATGCTGTCAGCATACATATTAGCAACCATGTTGAGGACGAGAACTTTCTGGTAATCTTTTTTCCAGGGAAATTTAACTTTTCCATATTCATTTCCTTGTACAGTACAAGGGCCAATTTGTTTAGTCGGCGGCTTTATCCGACCCTTTATGTCATGCATTGTGATGTGTTCACAAACCCAGCGTGGAAAGACTGCCCTTAGGTGAGGAAAAACTTTTCTTTTTTAGTTTTTGGTTTTTGGTTTTTCAACCTAGAGTCTGTACAATTTCTGGCGTGTGCCCTTTAGCATGTCTAACAGTCTTGAGAGCTACTCAGCTCAGTGGGTTTATACTTCATGGACTATGGAATAGTTAGATTCATGCCAGAGTTTTTCGGTATATGTAGTTAGATGTCAGTTTAACAAATGAAATGATTCAATTTTTTGATTTGATAACTTGAGGAGTCTTAGATATTCAGATTAGGAGTTAAATGCGAACTTGAGCTTTACATATTATATCAGTTAGAAAAGAGTTGAATATTGAATTTTTTATTCATGTAGGCAATTGAAATTAATAAGAAAAGATTGTAGATCCAGATGAATTTTTTTAAAACATTAATCGAATTATTTTATATTGTGTTTGAAATGTAGGCCAGATCTAAGAATCAACTATCCAAATCTAAGAATAATCTTTTTCTCTCTCATCTACTCTTTCTCCTAATATTAAAATTCTCACATCAATAAATATAAATATTTAATCTCATATTCTAATTTTAAAGATTGATAATTTTTTTTAATTAATTATGGCAAATAAAAAAAAAAAACCTTTCTTTTGGGCCTGTTCATATATGTAAGTTGTATTTTAATTATCTCTTCATATATGTTAAAACACATAACACATAATAAGAAAAAAATAATACAAAAACATAAGCTAACTGAAATATGACTAATTAATAAGTTGTATTTTTTCATTTTTCTATAATATTTTCTTAACAATTGCAATTTTCTTTTCTTTTTCTTTGAATGTTGACGACAATGGCCATTGAGTTGATGAGCATCTCACATAAATTATAGTCGATCGATGAGCATCTCAAACCGATGTCTCACATAATTCGAGTCCTTTTGAAAGGTCAAATGATATAAGAGCATCTTAGAGTTACATGTGAGATGCATAAATCGATATCTCACATGTCAGTCTAAGACGCAGAGTAATACAGAATGAGATCTCATGTTGGTTTGTAGTCGAAGGGTTGACGGGTCGAATATCTGATTTCAGTCTAGACAGACATGTGATCTCGGTTTGAGATCACAGATCGAAAACTCGATCGTTTTTCAGTTTTTTCTAAAGAACTCGGTTTGAGAAGTATGTTATATTAGATCTCGGTCTAATAAAGAAGAAAAAATTCTCTACGAAGAAAAAATTCTCTGGAAAGGTAGTTCGGTCTTAGAAGAGAGAAATTAAATTCGGTAAAAGATCTCAGTCTAGAAAAGAGTTCGGTCTGTGAAGGAAAAAATTGAACTCGATTTAAGAAAAGTAAAAGAAGTTCGTCTATCTATTACATAAAAGAAAAAATTCTAGACTTATATATATTAATTAAATAAATTTTTATATTAATATAAATAATTTTAACATAATACATATTTTAATCATTAAATATATAATAATGACCAAAATTTATACCTAAAAACAGACAATAACACTTAAACAAATACCGAATCCGTTCTCTCTACATTGCCAAATACTAATCGATTACACTTCAGCTCACCTACCCAAACACCGACAGGTTCCCACTTCAGCTCAATTACTCCACTCTCGCCACCCAATGCCTATTTGTCACGCGCACTGATTCCCATTTCTGGTCATCAGTCTCTGTCCATCAATTCCTCTACCTACCAACCAAAACCCTTCACGTTATATATATAAAAACCCTAGATTTCCTCCACGATCACAGTCGCCGGTTCCATCTTCATCGCTTCCATTTCAAAAATCGAAACTCCATTTTTACTCCATTAAAAAATGGCGGCTACACCATCTTCAACTCTCCGAGCTTCATCGCTCAGAAATTCATCGCTTTCTCTCTCCTCTAAGCTCCCTCTGCCTCCGGCATTTTCTGTTACTCTACGATCTCGCCGCCGATCGTCTCAACAGCTTGTATTTGTCGTCTCGGCGAGTGCTGACTCCAAGCCGACGGTTCTAGTAGCTGAGAAGTTAGGTGAAGCTGGACTTGATCTTCTTAAGGAGTTCGCTAATGTCGATTGCGCGTATAACTTGAGTCCTGAGGAGCTAAAGACTAAGATCTCGCTCTGTGACGCTCTTATTGTGCGTAGTGGAACCAAGGTTAATCGTGAGGTGTTCGAGTCTTCTGGAGGAAGGTTGAAGGTGGTTGGCAGAGCTGGTGTTGGTATTGACAATGTGGATCTGGGAGCAGCGACTGAGCATGGTTGCTTGGTGGTCAATGCGCCGACTGCTAACACTGTTGCTGCTGCTGAGCATGGGATCGCTCTCTTGACTGCTATGGCTAGGAACGTAGCACAAGCTGATGCATCTGTTAAGGCTGGTGAGTATATTTATTTGAGTTTATCGTATGCAATTATTCTAGTAACACGTTTTGCTACCTGTAGTTGCCTTTTAGATCTCTAACGATATAGATCTTTCCTGATTTTGAAGACGAAAGCACTGCAGAAAATTCAAAATCTGATAGATTAGGAATAACCATCTTTCTAGTCCCGGTTTGGTGGATGCATGACAATTTTGTAGACTTTTGATGGAAAAGCTTGAAAAACAAACTATATATATATAATAGATATTGATAAACTTTCAGTTTAATCAAGTGAGGAAATACATAATTAATAATTTTTTCGCTATTTTTTAATATTTTCTCTTGATTCAGTTCTGTTATCTTCCGCTAATTAGATCTGGGAAGCATAGCTTTTCTTGGTGATGGCCATCATGGTTCACGATTATAGACGAATCTATTAGATGCTAGTGAAATATAGACGTCTAGTAAAAACAATACCTCTTAATTTATTACCTGAATTCTCAATGCAGGAAAATGGCTGCGCAACAAATATGTGGGTGTATCTCTTGTTGGGAAAACACTGGCTGTAATGGGCTTTGGGAAAGTCGGGTCAGAAGTTGCTCGCCGCGCTAAGGGTCTTGGTATGCATGTGATTGCACATGATCCATATGCCCCAGCAGACCGTGCTCGTGCAGCTGGTGTTGAGCTTGTCAGCTTTGATGAAGCCATAGCTACTGCAGACTTCATCTCTTTGCATATGCCTCTTACCCCTGCTACAAACAAGATTCTTAACGATGAATCCTTTGCAAAGATGAAGAAAGGAGTTCGAATAGTTAATGTTGCTCGTGGTGGGGTGATTGATGAAGAAGCTTTAGTGAGGGCATTGGATGCTGGGATCGTTGCTCAGGTTTTTACTTTCTCATAGTTTAAAGGCAATCCAGTTTAAGCTGTGACCTAGAATTAACTCCATTGTCTCTTACAGGCGGCACTTGATGTGTTCACTGTTGAACCGCCATCTACGGAAAGCAAGTTGGTTCAGCATGAGAATGTGACTGTGACTCCTCACCTTGGTGCCAGTACCAAGGAAGCTCAGGTGTGTGACTGTGAAGGCTGAACTGAATGCTTCTGGTTTTCCCCCTTATTAAATTGTCCAATCATTTATCGGTTTGATGCACAGGAAGGAGTAGCTATTGAAATTGCTGAAGCCGTTGTTGGAGCCCTAAAAGGGGAGCTTGCTTCTACTGCAGTCAATGCACCCATGGTTCCTGCTGAGGTATATTAACTGTCAGAATGCTAGTAGTTTTATTTTCAGTTTGGTATAGTACTTAACATGTTCCCCTTGCTCCATCTTTAACACTTCCACATGCATTTTCGTCTCTACTCTTGTCACTTTATTACTAGAATGTTCTTACCAAGCATGAACTTCACTGAGATCCAAGGCTTTCGACAATTTCTAAGTTTCTTCCATTTATTAAGTATGGAAAGATATTAATTTGTTTTTCACTGGGAAGTTCATTTTCTAGCTGAAAATACCAATTTTGCAGAAATATAGGTTCGCTAGAATTATTTTTGTGAAAAATTTGTTCTGGCCATTTGAAATAAGACAGCGGACTGGCTACTGATTATTCCATCACAACTGCAGGTTTTAAGTGAGCTGAAACCTTATGTAGAACTAGCCGAGAAGCTAGGAAGACTAGCTGTCCAACTAGTAGCTGGAGGAAGCGGTGTCAAAAACGTGAAAGTATCGTACTCTTCTTCAAGAGCCCCAGATGATCTCGACACTAGGCTTCTCCGTGCCATGATCACCAAGGGTCTAATTGAACCCATCTCTAGCGTCTTTGTCAACTTGGTCAATGCTGATTTCACCGCCAAACAAAGAGGACTCAGAATAATCGAGGAAAGAATCCTTCAAGATGGTTCACCTGAGTCTCCCTTAGAATCCATCCAGGTCAAAATCTCCAATGTGGAGTCCAAATTTGCTAGTGCCATATCAGAAGTTGGGGAGATTAAGGTAGAAGGGCAGGTCAAGGATGGAGTTCCTCATTTGACGAAGGTAGGATCTTTTGAAGTGGATGTGAGCTTGGAAGGTAATATCATACTGTGCAGACAGGTTGATCAGCCTGGTATGATCGGAAGAGTTGGTAGCATTCTAGGAGAGGAGAATGTAAACGTGAGTTTTATGAGTGTCGGAAGGATTGCTCCTAGGAAGCAAGCTGTTATGGCGATTGGAGTTGATGATCTGCCGAGCAAAGAGTCCTTGAAGAGGATTGGAGAAGTTCCTGCTATTGAAGAGTTTGTTTTCCTCAAGCTGTAGGTTTGCGGATAATTTCCCTTTTTCTATTTTCTCTGCCCATCTTTTCGCATTCTTTTGCCCAATTTTTGACGGTTTTTTGTTTTTTTTTTGTTTGCAATGATAAGTTTGGTAGTAGCTTTTTAGAAATAAGAAAAAAAAAAAAAAAAAAAAAAGGAAGAAAAAGAATGATCAATTGAGCTTTTGTTTAGAAATTAGATGGAGAGATGTGCTTCGAATAAGAGAGGCGGGCTTAATTAATATCAGCTAAGCCTTTTCTTTTTTATCTATTTTGTTTCTGAATCTTATAAATGTTGCTGTGTGCTAATTTTTCATGGAGACATGAATATCTTAATAGGACAAACCATCCCGCGATTTGCTTCCGAATAAAACAGTTAGAATCATCATCGGATACAGTCAACTGAAATGTGTATTATCAATATAGGGGATGAAGAAGATCCGTCGTCGAAGAAATGCCCAAAACACAATCAGTGGTTTTATACAATATAAATAAACAAAAGAACAAGCCATACAGGCACAACATGGACTATGTAAAACATTATTACTTTATGTTCGAATATTTGGAAGCTCCCAGGAGGCAACAATCTATATATGAGCCAAAAGTAAACATTTGGCCCTTCTTTTTTGCCAGACTCATCTCAAATAATAATGTTCGCGTCTGTACTGCCCAGGAATCTTTGCCACCTTTAACTTTATGTGGATTTAACACATTTTCAAAGTGAAGTCGTTGACACATCCAAAACTTATGAGCCGGAAATGAAGGACATCTCGGCTAGAGTGGCTGATATATGGAGGTTATGAACTGCCAAGTAAGCTGCTATACCTGCCGCATAACCCGCGAAAGCAAAACCACTCACCTAAACATAAAACACAAAGGTAAAAACGTCTTTTTCAGAAAATCGAAGCTTTTTAATGCCTAGTTACTATCTAAGCAATAATTTCAAATGTTGAACCCAAGGGACACCCAGAAACTATAAAATATTTGATTCAAATCTCGAAAAGAAGAAACAAAATAGGGTTTCCATACCTTACGCAAGTACCAAAAGAAGTCAACCTTCTCCATTCCCATGAATGCAACTCCGGCTGCAGATCCGATAATGAGCATGGACCCACCGGTTCCAGCACAATATGCAACTAATTGCCAAAACTCAGAATCTTGAGGGAATGAGGTGAGATCATACATCCCCATTGTTGCTGCAACTAATGGAACATTGTCTATAATTGCCGATACGACCCCAATCGCACTTGCTATGAGTTCGATATTAGGAATATGAGCATCCAAGTAATTTGCCAATTCCCGTAGAATCCCTGCTGCTTCAAGGCTACAAAACCACATGCCTCAATTATTAGATTTTGTAAGGTAAACTGGAGCTTGTGCAAACTGCATTTTAGTTAGTAAGTTTTGGATCACCAATTGAGACTAGCATGAGTTTCATAGAGTCAAGCCCCAACCTTACCCGATACTAGAATTTTACCCCCTTTTGTTCCATTTTTGCAGATATACGCCTAAAGTTTGTTAATTTCCAATTTTGCAGGCCATTCTTGTCCAGTATTTCTAGTTTGTTAAAATTACCCTTATACTATAAAGCTTTTAAAAAAAATCCCCTAATTTTTTTTATTTTTTTAAATTTTTGTAACATATACCCTCATTTTTAGTTTCTGTAAAAAAAAGAAGAAAAAATCCAAATTTTGTTGACAGAGGATCATCTATCAAATCTTCAAATTTTTACCCACCCTAAACCAAATTTCTGGCTCTGAAGCCCCTCTGATGCCTAACCTAGATTTTAGACTCAAACTGGAGTTCCAAAAACTAAATCAAAGGAATAGCAACATGAAGAGAGAATAACAAATTGTGTGCTCACCTGCTGACAGATAGAAGGATTCCAAGGAAGAAAAGAGCTCCTTGGGTATCAATGCGAGACAAAGCTTGTGGTACTTTTAACTTCTGTCTTTCAGATTCACCATAGTGAATAGCATCGGTCAAAATCCAAAGAACTCCAAGGCCAAGAAGCATACCCATATAAGGAGGCAACCCTGTTAGGGCCTTGAACACTGGAACAAAGATCAAAGCTCCAATACCTACAGAAAACACAAGCTTTCCTCGAGGGGCCATCTGTTCAGATGCCAACACATCATCCGATTCCTGTCCCTTCCCATTAACTTCACTGAATGGGGAAAAAAATAAATTATACAGAGACAAAAGCTTAGGGCTTGATTGGCAACAGTTTTTAAAACTGTTTTTCATGTTTATAAGAACTTTTTTAAAATTCGGTTTTTTTTTAACGGCAAAAAATCAACATTCGAGAAGCACAAAAATTGATTTTCGTTTTTCTCAACTATATAAAAATGATATTTTGTAATCATTATGAAAACCGTTTTTAAAAAACTAAAAAATAAAAATTACTGCCAATCAGAACCTTACTTTGATTAGAACTATGATGAGTACCTGGTGAAAGACAGAAGAGCCAATGGAATAGCAAGAGAAACCACTGAAGGTACAAACAAGCCCTGCAGGAAAGAAGTAGTAATTGTAATGCCAGTTTAGAACTAAACTCCAGTTAGAGCCCATAAAATATAGCTAGAAATAAAATTAGTTACAATCCACACAAACTTATCTAGATTCTAATTTACCTAAATTTCAATTTTAACCACTTATCCAAAATGAAGTCTGAAACACATAAGTTTGTTACGACGAGAAAATAACCTTCATTGTTGGCAAGGTGGAGATCTGACCATGTATCCACAGCATGGTAGTCGTCACATCTCCAATAGGAGTCCATGCCCCACCAGCATTTGCTGCAATCACAATAACAGCTCCTAAAAGCCTGTTAAAAAAATCCCATTGCTGTAAATAGTAAGATTTTTCTTTTTCTCCGTAACTTCTTTTTTCCTACTTAAGGCCCCAAAAGTCTAGTTGGGGCCCACTATCAGATTTAGAACCAGAGACCATAGCTAAATAATACTCTAAACATCAGTTTAATAAGCTATCTAAATTGAGCCTTACGGCATATAAAGAAAGAGGCAATCTCTTTAGAGTACATACTTGCGATACTCTGATGGTGGTACAAGCTTACGCAATAGAGAAACCATGACAATGGTGGACGTAAGGTTGTCCAAGATTGAACTAAGGAAAAATGTTACAAACCCGACCTGCAATATTTACAAACCCTCAACATTGAAAATTGAAATTGATGCAGAAATCAAACAACAGAAAGTTATAATCAAATGGATTTCATACTATCCCATACAACGGACTAGTTTTTCATGGAACTTAAAAATAAGAACTAACCACCCAAAGAAGAGTCCTAGGCTTTCGAGTCGTAATATTGTCAGTAACCAACTTAAAACCTTGATGAGCATCAACAATTTCTACTATGGTCATTGCACCGAGCAAGAAAAATACAATCTCACTAACTTCAGCAGATGCATGTGAAAGCTCTGAAACTGCTATCTCAGTTGAAGGAGCCTGTTTAGGAAATTAACCACATAATAAAAGAAAAATAAGAAAGTCAAATTTCCAAAGTACTAAAATTTGTAGCCAACTCTGTGAGAAAATTCAATATTACCCCTATACTTCTAACAACCCATAAGCTGACAGCCATGAGTAGACCAACTCCACTCTTGTTGAAGGCTAGAGACTCCTCGAAAATTATGCCCGTGTATCCTAATCCAAATAGAAATGCCATAGCAAGATCCTGTGTCATAAGTTTGATCGAACAAACAAAGGTTACAACATAGCATTCTACAGTGCATTCAGCTGCGCGTCTAAAACTCCAATTTTGGCATAAATTTCAGTTTAGGACCACAAAAATCAAATTTTGTCTCAAACGAATGATCCAAGTGCAAACCCCAACACACATAACAATCTAACTAAAATACAGGCTTGCACAAATCCAATTTAGCTCAGAATTTAACTAAAATACAGTTTATGCATACTCTAGTATAACCAAACTAGAGTTTCAAAAGCTCAGACTAAAAAGGAATAGTTTGGACCTGATTGGCTGCAACCCAGGACTGATTAATGGCCACTGCACCGGTTAGAGCTGCTGCAAATATCGCTAGAGCTTTTAGCAAATCGGTCTTTGTCTGATAAGAGGATTCAAACTCCTGAGAGCTTGTTTCATCGACCGAGCATAGAGGATCACATGAATCTGAATCTGACGAGAAATCCTGACCATAAATCAGGGTCATGTAAGCCGTCAATAATTAATACAATACTGATATAACTTGACAATACTATTATCTACAAGGTAACGATAGACTGAAAAGTTGCAAGTTTTGAAGTAATCGAAATTACAGACTTTCTAGCTCAATCTGTGATGCTGACGATCTTTTGATCACTATAAGGGAACTTAACTTAGCTAAGGGTTTGTCCACTTTATTGTACTTTAAGAGACCACAAATTTCATTTTCATTCATCATTCACGATTATTAATGCTAAAGCTAATTAATAGAAATTATCAATCAAGCTCTTCGATTTTCACAAATTACCCTGACCCCCTATTGAAACAAGCCTCTCATACTCATACTCAAATTAACCAAAAAAACAGCATATGAATTTCTCATAGAAATGTTGATAGAGAGAACCTTTAGCTGTTTACTCGAATTGGGTTGAGCTCGTTGTTGCTCAATTGAAGAAGAAGAAGAAGAAGAAGGCGAAGACGAGGAATCCCTTGCCTTTTCTTCTGCTCTGACCAGGAAGCCATTACGTAGCAATTGTGGGCCTCTGATTCTACACAGATGTGAGCCGTGAAAGGCATTAGAAGCTTGAGATGGAAGTGAAATAGCGCAGGTGGAGGAGTGAAGTGAAGGTTTCTTGAAATGGCATGAAGGAGATAAGTGGGACCCAATTGAGATAGAAGCCATTAGAACCTCAGATTGAGAGAAAGAAGATTAAGCGAGCATGCATGGAAGTGAGTAAAGGAAATGGATTATGAGCTGAAGAAGAGATGAAATGGCGTCGCTTGTGAGTATGTTCTATGGCCCTGTAATCTTTTCGTGCAGAGTGCCCCCTAGCTAGAGTCCCGCCGTCCCAAACGCAGAAATTGAGTTAGAGAGAGAGAGGAATAGTCGTTAACAACATTGCCGATCTGGCCAAAGAAAAAAAACATATACAAGCAAACAAACAACATTGCCGTACCCAATTCCCCCTTCTTAATTTTTTTTTTCCCTTAATTCTTTCTTTGTGATGAAAATCAAATAATCAAAATGGGCCGAGTCGGGTCACTTTTGGGCTGAAGTGAGTATTCTGTCAGTCAAGACTCAAGAGTGAGTAATCAATCCTCAAGCTCTCTTTCGCCCCAAAAATGAAGAAGGGCCACAAGCTTTCCACTAGCTTTGGTAATAATGGGCCGTTTGAGGCCCATGGTTTCCTTTTGTCTCCACCACCACCACCACCTTGTGCGCCACTATTCCTGCTAATGCGATTTCCATCCCTCCGATCATCGTCACTACTGTAATATGATCCGATTATCATTTACTGCAACTACTATCCTTTCCATCAAAATCTTTACCGTCATATAACTGCAATCATTCCAACCACCGTCATCTCTACCATCCTTCACTATTATTTATTATTGAAACTCTTTAATTATATATTTAAATTTTATATAATTTAATTTTTTTAATTTATTAATTCATAATTTATAATTAATATTTTAATCTATATATTCTTTAAATTAAATTTTTAGTCTATCTAATTATTTTTTTGATAAATTGAGTAACAAAGCATACCACATCATTAAATTATTTATTATTATTTTATCTATATTCTTTCTTTTATTTTTATTTTTCTCTCTTATTAATTTTTTTATTTTATTTTAAACACCAAAATATATTTTTTTTTTGGAAAAAAAAAATGAAATCCTATCCTATTTCTTGTATTAGAAAAAAAAAAGAATTGCAACAATGCAATTTTTTTTTGCAAGAAGTTAATCAAAATGATTCAATTTATTCACGAAGTATTCAAATTAAATTAATCTGATTTTTTATTAGAAACCAGATTAGATCAATTCAATCCTTGTAAATAATGAAATCCCATTTTTTCTTGTTAAGAAACTAATCATTTCATTAGACCTCCTTAAAACTAGACCTCCATTAGAATTGTGGAATCCGTGAAGCTGGCTGGAAAGCATTTTCATTTAATATCAAACACTTCTTTCTAAAGCCAACTAGTACTATTTATTTTTCCCTACGGAAAGCCAACGACAACCTAACTTGTATCCTTTGCAAAGTGCGATAAGTTCAACTTTTTCCTTTGTTTTTAGAAAACTATGATTATTTCTTAAATTGTGTATAAATTAAAATAAAATTTTAAAATATTTTATAATTATAATAAATATTTGAAAACAAAATTTATATTATAATAAATATGAAAAAAAATTTAGAAAATTTTATAATTACAATAGATCAAGTAATTATAATTATATATAAAACTGATGTGATTAGTGATGTGATATATAAAGCTGATAATTATAATTATGATTGCTCGGTTTACGTTAGATCGAGTCTCCTAAAAGATTTCTCAAACTTTCATAACAATAATAAACATCCAACACTCAAACCAAAATTATAATATATTTGATCGATCTTTTCGTGAGAATTGAGATCGGGTTTTCTATTTTTTAAGAGAGATTAGATCAATTTTTTCTTTAGAAATAATTTTTTTTTCTGCGGCGGTAGTTGGTAGGTATGTGCATTGGGTTAGATCTAATGCTCATGGGTACCCGACAATTTCGGTCAGATCGGATAATTGGGTATCCAAGTTTTTTTTTTTTTAGTATGTGTAATTGATTAATTGTATATATTAAAATTAAGATGTATGCAGTTATGTATCTATTATTTATGTAAGATTTTATATAAATTAAGAAATATATATATATGTAACTAATTATGATTGAAATTTAGAAAGCATAACATTTAATTTATGTGTAATTACCACTTACAAATTACCTGCAAAGTGCAAATGCATCACTATCATAAAGTCATAACATCACAATCACAACAAGTTGTAAAGTTTATTAACAAACATTAACAAGTTCACCAAATTTAAAAAATATTAATAAGTTTACCAAATTAAAAAATATCAATAAGTTCAACAAATATCAACAACATCCACTTCATTTTTATACAGCTTTAGACTCCTCTGCACCTGATATTAAAAATTAAGAATTCAATGAATATATATTATATGGGGAAAAAATAAATAATATATAACACAAGAAAATGTATAACAAAATAAGTATGTATCATCATCTTCTTTATCAAAGACCTCTATTGCATCCACATTACCAATTAAGGTGAACGTCACACACGAAAACTAGCTTTGCATGCAGATAAGTGCCTCAATCATAGAGGGAGCAAGCCTACTACGGAAGTCCGTGATCGTACGTTCACTCGTGCTAAATGTAGACTCTGAAACAACCGTACATACAAACATTGCAAGAATATCTTTGGTTATTTATTGTAGTATCGAGTACTTATGCTCATTCATTCTCCACTATCGTAGGACTTCAAAGTGGTCATGGTAATCAATAAGACCATCTAGATACTACTCCACTTCTGTAGTCTATCGAGTTAGCAACCTCGAACTACGACTCGCATAGAAACCTTTCACTAACTTACTAAGTTCTCGAGAACATCGTGTCCCTGCATTTTGCTCTGAGGTGGATGATGATGCATGATCCCCCTTTTTATAGCAATCGATACAAAGACTTCAAATACCCTCTTTAAAGCAGGAGTGACAATTTTGAGTGGGGAGATCATATGTGTGCGAAAAGAAAGAGAGAGGGGAAGAGGCATGAATGAAGTATTTGACAGAGAGAAAAGAAGCGACATAAAGAAGGAAAGTAAGGGTTCAAGAAAATATTCTAATTGCATTTTATTTCTCCCTAATTCTTATTATTTTCCACTAGTCAATGAATTTGGGCTTAGTCTATTGTAGTCTATTGTTGGGGTTATGTCTGTTTATATTATGAATTAAGTTTATTTTCTAAAGTTAAGATGTAACATAATTGATAACTATATTTTGATTAATTTTGCTACACTTTGTTAAGTATATTTTTATTAAGAATTATTATTGCTATTGTTAATGCTTTCAATTTATTTGGTATCAAAAGTTGAATGATATAATAGACTCGGTTGATATCGAGAGATGAAATATTATTAGAGTTAAATAATAATTATATAAGTTGAATGAATAGTAAAGATACTAAATATAATCTACGAGACGTGACTAAATTTTAGGATTGGTACCTAAATTCAATATATAAATATAATGAATTGGTAAGTAAGGATTAATCCAATAGTTATTATTCGAGAGAAAATATTGTAATATTAGAGAATTTAGTCTTTAGCAAAAGATTAATAATGATGGTTAGAATTGTCAAACCATAAGAGTTAATTTGAGTGAAATATATGATTTAGGTTTAATTAAATTGATTACAATCCATATCCTTCCTAATCTCTAATCTTATATTTCTTTGATTTAAATTTTAATTATTGAATTTAATTTTCTCATCATCATCGGTTAATCAAATAATAATATGAATAGTTTAACCGCTATCTCTTGAGTTTGATATCTATATTTATATATACTTTATTACTTAAACGATATGAATTTCTACATTAAATTTTATCTCTTGATCTCAACCTAATTTATTATATCATTCAACTCTCGTATCTAAAAAATTAAAAGTATTAATAGCAATAATAAATTTTAGTAAAAATATACTTAAACAAAATCTAACAAAAATTAATCAAAACATATAATTATCAATTTTATTACATCTTAATAAAATACATTTAGTTCATAATAAAACAAATGTGACTCCAACAAGAGAGATTAAGCCCAAATTCATGAACTAAAGAAAAATAATAAAATTAAAAATAAATAAAATAAAATAAAATAAAATAAAATAAAAACCCTTACTTTCATTATAAGGGTATGATATCCGTATTTATATACATTTTATTACATTAGCAATTTTATATACTTGTAAATTTATATATTAACAATCGATCTAATAAAGTATAATTTAGTTTTAAAAGTTTATTATAATTTATGTGAAGTATTGAGAATTGATCATAATTTTTTTTTTGTATAAATAAATATTCAAATTAGTAATTCAAATTTTCAATCTCCACTTTAAAAATAATATTGAAGGGGAATGCAAAAGTAATAAGTCCAACTATTCAGATTATTTCAACCAAAAAAATAAATAAATAAATAAATAAATAAAAAAAAAAGATTGTTTCAAAATCACTCGAGGTATATAATCATATATATGCTTCATTATTTCTCGAAAATGGTTCTCCTAATGTTTCTTCAAGATCACTTTAACCCATAAAGTCCAAAGTTAAACCATAACAAAAACTCACATTAGCGTAGAGATGGAGGAAACGTTTCTGTTAGAAAACCTCACTTTCTTAACCTAAATATATATGATTAGAAAGACCTAAACCACAACAATTCGTATCTCCTCACCTTAGATTAGGATTTAGGATGACATGTTAAAGGAATCAATTGCAACTAAACCATGCAATCCTTGTAGGGAAGAGAGTATATAACTTTGTATTTTTTATTTTTTATTTTCCTTTCCTTTCTTTTAATTCTCTTAATTTAGCGGCCAATTGTTTATTTATTTATTTATTTATTATTATTATTTTAATTCTTGAAGTTAGGCCTCTCAACCCTTTAAAAATGTTCATATATTTTTGAGAACTTTTTCCTTAATTTTAGGTACTTTTTCCTTCCTTTATGATTTTTTCTTTTGGAGAGAACATCAATTAAGCAAACTCATTAATAGTTAAATTAAATAATATAATCACATTCTCATCAAATATAATTATATTAATACTAATAAATTTATTATTTATTTTGAGATTAAACATATTCAAAAATTTTGTATTTCTCACTTTTATATATCAATAATCTTTATTATGATTATGAAGATTCTCGACATAATTATAACTTTAACTTTCTATTATATTAGAAAGTAATAGTATTGGAAGTATAAAAATTATATAAAAATATGCAAAATCGAAATATGAGAGGGATACGAAATCAGAATATATATGGAAGATCCGAATGTTAAAAGTGAGATGAAAAATGATGTTTCTTATTTATAGATTGATTTTTTTTTTCTTTTTTTACTAAACATAAATAATTATTTCATAATTATTTTTTTAACGTAATATTTTATATCTATCATGAATTTTTAAATTCAAATTTAAATTTATTGACATAAGATTATAATTTTATAAAAAAATATATATAATAAAATGATAGTGATTATAAAGATTATGATAATGTTTAATTAAGATATTAAATTAATTATGTAACGAGTTTATTTCACAAAAATATTATAAAATATGGAATAAGAATATTTAGGAAAGTTTGGGGACAAAATTATCACGTAATATATTATAAGAAATAAAAAATACACGTATAATATAATTATATATCTAATCTCAATTTTTAGTATATATTATATAATATATAAGTCGCAACATAAAAATACCAAGTTAGGTACAGAAAAAACATAAATAAATAAATAAAACAAGTAGAAAAAAAAATAAAAAATTTAGCATTAACAATCCGAACTTTATAAATTAGTTTTAGCGGCCCAAATAGAATCAACAGAATAAACAATATAAACGGTTAAACGGTAGCAATTAACCGTTACACAGACTTATCATGTTATCAATTTGACCCCACCCAATTGCCACATCAGCCACAAAAATAAATTAAAAATTCGTTCCTAACACAAAGACAGTCCCTTGGATATCTGTCAGAAATGCTTTTCTTTTTTGTGGGCCCCTTTGTGCATGTTCGTGAATAACTCTTACCAGCACAATAATTAGATTTTCGGGGGCAAAAAAAACAAAAAAACAAAAAAACAAAAAAACAAAAAAACAAAAATTAGATTCGACATCCTTAATATTCGTATAGTTTGAAAATTAAGAATTTATTCCGTACCAACTTCAACAACCTTAATACTTTTAAATTTGTAATTTTGTACAGTCTGGAAATCACAAATTCTTAATTACAATTATTTATTATTATTTATTTATTTAATTAATTAATGGTTAACTAACTCCGACGTTGTCGATAAGCCCGTTTGCAAATTGAAATTGGTTTCTGTTTAGGCGTGCACAGCTGCGACCGTACTGGACATCCCCGAAGGCAATTATTCCCCAAACTCCCGGAAACCGTATTTCCGCCGGAGAAAAACGTCGGTGGCGGTTTTCCAATCAGATAGTTCCCATCCAAGTATAACCTTACCAACGATTTTTTCTGGCTGTAGTCCAATGGAATAGCGCCACGTAGACGGTTGTATCGGAGCGAGAGAGACGACAACAGAGGATAAGCCGTGAAATTAACTGGCACGTATCCTTCGATATTATTAAACCCCAAATCGACGGCTACGAGATCGCTGCTGATACCGGCGGCTGGCTTGGATATTTCGACACGTGTCAGGCTGTTATTGGCCAGGTCGACTTGTTGAATTGAAGAAAGGAGGAAGAACCAGGATGGTAAAACTCCAGTGAGCGAGTTTTCACTGAGTTCGATCACTTCCAACTCGGTTAACCCGTTAAAAGACGACATTAACAGGGGGCCGGAGAGCGAGTTGTGCTTCAGAGCGAGTTCGAGTAGACTCATTGGGAGTTCCGGGATTGACCCGGTGAGTCTGTTGAAACTCAGGTCGAGTCGTCTCAAATTGGGAAGTGATTTCAACGAATTTGGAAGAGGCCCAGAGAGAGAATTGTAAGAGATGTCCAAAGATTGTAACGATTTGAGGTTCGTTAGTGAGTCAGGGACTGAGCCGGTGAACGAGTTGGATCGGAGAGTTAAGGTTTGGAGATTAACGAGGGAGGAGAGTGAAGGTGGGATGTAGCCAAGGAAGTAGTTATCGGAGAGGTCGAGTACGGTGAGTTGAGTGAGTTGGGAAACGAGTGAAGTGAGTTCACCCGAGTAACCAGCTGAATCGAGGGTGAGTTGGGTAACTCGGGTTGAGTCCGAGTTGCAGAGGATGCCGCAGAGGAAGGAGGTGCGGCGAGGGAGGGAACATGGGTCCACGTCGGCGGCGGCGGCGGAGGAGAAGTTCCAGGTGGCGAGGCAGGACCAAGGCGGAATTGAAGAGGGTTTGATTGAGGATTTGAAGGCTTTGAGAGCTGAAATATCTGAAGGTGAAGTGAGCGACCGGATTTGTGGAAGATTGAGAAAGAAAATCAGACAAGAAAGAATGAGAACAATGAGATGGAGAAAATGAGTGAAGTAAAGCATTTTTGTTGAGAGATAGAGAGAGAGAGAGAATGAAGTTAATGGGTTTGAAGTAATGTCGATTTCAATGATTTCTCTTCTGTTATATTCCTATTTGAGTTGGTGCAAGTGATATGATTTATTTTATTTTATGCAAATAAAATTGCATTTAGCCATGTTGGGTTGGTGGAAGAAATGATTTTGTTCTAGAAGATTAGGTTAGTGATTTGATTCTCATTTCATTGGTTTCATTTTCAGAGGGTTTTGAGAATCGTTTTCATTATTGAATATATTGAAATCCTTATACCTTTTAATTTTCATTCTCATTTCTCAGTATAATCAAAGAAAGAAAAAACTATCAAAGATCCAAGTACAAGATTGGAAGCCCAAAAGATGACATTTTTAACAACGATCATAAGCTTCAAAAAGATGATATCCTTACCTCAGTTTATCTCTTTCTCGCATCTAAAGTTTCTTCAAACCAGAGAGAGCGAAAGAGGAGAGGGGTCGTGAAGATGAGATACATGAGGTTAAGCGTGCAGACCGATTGAATTAGCCAAAGTTATGCAAAAGTTTGTAAGACCTATTAGTCTAAGTTTGTTTGATGGCAATGGACTTCATCTTTGTTCTAAAATACTTGCTGTAGCAAGAGAGGAATATATACGCTATATATTGGTGTAAATTCATTCCTTCCGAATCAAGCATTATGTATTGGACCGTTGTCGTTTTAGTAAGAAAGCCAACACTCTTGTTTTTGAGCCAATGGTTAACTCAACTGGTGAAACTAATTTTGTTTTGCTAATTCAGCACCGAAAATCAGTCATGGTGATCTCAATTGCCATGGCTCATTCATTAAGACTTCTTCACTAGCTGGCTGTTGATCCCAACATTAATCTCACTCAATCCCATTGTGTTTGTTGATCTCGAATGTCGGAATGCATTAAAATCAATTCCGTTGCATTGATCTTGCATGTCATGTCTCTAGCATTGTCGGTTAGATCATGCCATAAACGAACTTGCATTTATTTGATCCTCTACCCTTAAATTAATTGAAAGCTAATCAAGTGGTTAGAATCTTGCCTCTATCTTTAAGGTCCTTGGGTTAGAGTTTGAAACTTTGCATAGTAAAGCTAATTAAACAGAATTTACTGATTTCGATTGAAGCTAATTGAAAAAAAAAAAAAAACAAACAAACAAACAATGAAATATAGCCACAAGAGATTGCGGTTTGACGTTTGTTTTCAATCTAGTAAGGCGAATGCAGTCTTTAAGCAGAATGTTTCTTCCACATTACAAAATAATGAATCCACAGAATCTTTGGAGAAAAAACACAAACATGAAAAATATGCACAAGAAACACAAGCTAATAATCTCAAGCAAATCCATAAAAGTTGAAACAATAATAAACAAAACGTCACCAGCTTGTATCGAGATCTCAGTACGGTGGTCGAGGATAGGTTCCCGGATAAGCACCACCTAATTCAGGGGGAAAAAAAGGGGGTAAAGCTTGTTTCAGTTCAAAAATGAAAAATTCAAATATGAAAGAAAAGGCTACCTGAAGGATAGAAAGGTGAAGTGCGTGGTGGTGGAGGATAAGCAGGATTGGGAGGATAGGGAGCGGGAGGATAGTCAGTATGATAAGGGGTGGTAGGATATGGAGATTGTGGATATGAGGCATGATTAAAGGGAGGATATCCAGAAGGATTAGGTGGGTAGGAAGGATAGGGGGATGAAGCTGGGTAAGGCGGCGTGCCATAGGAAGCATAAGGAGAGGCAGGTGGTGGTGCTGGTGGGTAAGAAGAGTATGGTGGGACGTGGGGTGGTCCAGTTGGTGCTCCGTAATGTGGTGCTGAATGAGCATGACTTGAAGCCGGTTTCTGCAGTAATTATAATAATGATACTTAATCTCATGATTCAGAGGATTATTTTTTAATAATCTCCCGAGATTTTCTTAAAGAGTATAGCTTACATTGGCATTTGAATAATGCAGTATTAGGCGTACTTCTCCAGCAGCTCTGCAAAAAGGAAGTGAAAACTTTAAATCATATAAGATAAGACATCCTTAATTGTGAACAAAATGAACTCGCAGACGTAATTTTAAAAAGGATTTGTATAATAATCTAAATGGTCATCCCATGGTTCTACAACCCAGTTTCTAAACACACAGAATTTATAGACAAACAAACTCAAGGTTATAATGGCATCATGAGCTCACAACAAGAGAAAATAACTAAAATCACGTTAATGCGACACATGATAAGGACCTCATTTGGTGTTGAAATACTTGGAAGCATTAGAAAAAACCGATTTTGCTCATATCAAGGAAGAAGCAATTGATTCCATTCATTATATGTCAAGAAGAAATATTCAAATATGCACGATGATTGATGCATACAGATGAGTTTCTGAAATATTTATATATGAGCTTTTGTAATCATACTTCTATGAGGACCAAGTAAAATCAAAGTTGCCAATAGTAAACAAACCTACTTGTATGAACAGAGAGCATCAAGTTCCCCAGATAAATTTAATTTTCAAAATCGTTAAGACCAATCGCAGCTTCAACCAAACTAGGATATCATCAATGGCAGAAAAATACTAACAGAATGAATCACACAACTAACATTAAAATCTACAGATACACTCAAAGGGCTCCATGTTTTCTCCTTACCTTCCAGTTTGAGACTGAAGTTGCCAAGCATTGTCGTCGTAACCTTGCGAGAGAACTTTTTGCAATTGAACCCTGCAAACAAACAGAATCAGAATCCGAAATACGCAAGACAAAAAGAATTTCAAGACTAACAAAGAATTCAAGACTAATTTACTTTCCACTGCCGATGAAGTCATCAGTCATAATTATATTGCTATTCCAGACTTGTAAGTTTATCTCTCTTAGTCCTTCGATTAATGGGAATACAAATTTCTCCTGGAATTTAGGGTTTTTACCACCATCTACACCAGAATTAAAAAAAAAAAAACAACGAAGATCAAACTCAACTCGAGTATGACCTTATCTCAGATTAAAACATCTCCACAGAAAAAAAGAAAAAAAAAGAAAAAAAAGAAACCGTAACCTGTACAAGTTGATGTGCGATGCTTGTTGCTTCCATATTCAAGGCAAACGTATGGGTCCTGCCGTGAAAACCACTCCGTGTCCTTTAATCTATTGCATCCAACGACTGTTCCGATCCAGAAAACAATTCAATGACCCCGTAAAAGCAGTAGAGAAGAATAGGAGGAGCAGTAAAAGTATACCTGTAACTTCAAGAAGCTGTCCATGGATTCCAGAAACCGACATGGAAGAATATACAAGTGGAGTTATAAAAAAAAAAGAGAAATCAGAGAAAGATGAAAAGACAGTGATTTCTAAATTTAACTGAATTGGAACTAGAACTAAAAGTCCTCTGCCTTTATAGAAACTACACAAATTCCGAAAAGAAAAAGAAAAAAAAAAAAAAAAACACGTTACTCGTTTAGTATGGACTCGGTAACGAGTTTGACGCGGGAAAGTAATCGTGCTGAGAGTTCTCTTTACGCGGCAATTTTATCATTTTTGTATGGTCTAATTTTTGCGTTTTTTAAAATTAGATATATATATTTTTTTATTTTTTTTAAATTAAATATAAAATTTATTAAATAATAAGTCATATTTGATTAATTATTTTTTCTTCAAATAAAAAAAAAAGAATATTAATGAAGAATATTAAAATAATTTCAACGAAAAAGAAAATTAAAATTCTTAGTATAGAGAAAATTGTGGTTATAAATCTTAGTTGATCCCTTGATGTTTTTAATCTAGAAAATAAGTTGACTTTTATTTTGACAAACAAGAAGCTAACCAAAATGTACTTTAATGAAGTTGCGTAGAAATACTTAAAAATTAATATTTAATTATGTAACGAGTTCTTAGGACAAATCTGTCTTTTGGCCAAATACGAAGAAAGTACTTGAATTTGACGTTTTCATAACGTTTCAAAATGGATTACACAAATCAAACCATACATACAATGTTTGAGTGGATCAACTCAATAGTAATAGTGGACTTCTTCTGCTTTGTGGCTAATGATAATGATTTTACCCAAATTTTTTTTTGTCACGTTATGAATTTAGATGGTGATGTCATATTAATTCGTTACATTTGGTACGTCAGACTGTGACTAGTTTTGAGAGAGGATTCAGTGCCGTTTCAATGTTTTACCAGTCTATCCTGTCCTTTTAATTTGGACCATTCATTCTTAATCCAAAGGTTATGAATTGAGCCACATAAAAATTGAAGCATGAGACCGACCAAACGAAGGAGCTGTATACGAGATCTAAGTATGGCTAAAAACGAGCCAATCCACATCACCTTGACTTCACCAATTCTTCCCCCTCCTTCAGCATTTCATGATTTTCATGTGGGCTTCTTCCTTCTCTTCACTACTTCCTTCGCATTTCCTCCATTTTCTTCACGATTTGCTTCGAGCTTGAAAAGTTTTATGCCCTAGAAATTTATTCCCCTAAATCAGATTCAGGAAGAGGGATAGGATAAACCCTATCTCAAAATTAAAGGCACAAAATGAAATCAACAATGTAAATTGATTTTGAAGAGATATATTTCATGACAAAGTAAATTTAAGAGGACCAAAATATCCTCTCGAATTGGGCTCGGGTCCGTACTAGAATTAAGGGGGCTACAATCCAAGAATAAGGCGAGACATATCACCTACAAGGCCTAGTGCCCATCAATTTAAGAACACTACTAAATATATTTCCATAAAGGTTTTAAGAGTGTTAGGTCTAAGATTGCCTCATACGAGGATGAAGGTTGAACATATCCGCAATCTCATAAGATAAACACCATAATCATGTTCAATCTTAACAAACTCTATCCATTCAAGAATTTTGACTTTAGAAGACTTGTGACCAAAAAGGTACATGTTCATAAGCACACAACTCTAGTTATTTAATTGATTTATCACTTTAATCATATTACAAACTCAAGCATCAGAGGGAGTTCATAGGTAGTGACCCTTACCTTCCCTTCATATTTTCTCTATTTTGTAGGTATGATTATGTGGACATACTATTAAATGAAATTTGACACCAACATTTTACTGCTGACTGTGGGGATTGCCAATTTTCCTTCAACATCAAAAGTTTACGTAAGCGAACTGTATCATGAATCAAATCACAGAGAGCGACTCAGTGGCCCCTTCAGGGGGGATCTCATGATTCCGCTCCTAGAGACCTAACTACGACACTTTAAGTTGGTCCTCAAAATGTACTGACAACGAGGTCTAGAAGACCAATCAACCAGCGACAAGCAATGACACATACATATGCCCCAGAGCTCACATGGAAGGATATCGCCGAAATTGTACGAAATGTCATCACTGAGCAAACAACATTAGCAAAAATGCATATAAGGGAGGAGATTATAACACCTTCATGGCCATATGACTACATAATAGCAACAACCTAATCGTAGGATTATCATAAGAGACATTCACAATTTAGGAAGATTATTGTATGAGCTACATTCCTCTTGTAAGAATAATATTCTCATAATCATCAGTATTAGTGAATACCAGGACAGACATGCAAGTGATTCATTCAATGATTAAATCATTGAATGTGATCATTTGATAAGCCTCAATGGTAATGATAATGACTGATAATGAGACTTATCCAATGACTGTAGTATTTGTGATCCTCAGACATAAGATCACCACAATTCTTGCATATAAGATATCATGCTTTGATATCGCTCCACGTGATCTTAGCCAAAGGCTACTAAATGAGCGAATCATTGTGCATGTGTTCGAGTATATGTAGTCTGTAGGGTGGTAAGACGAGATCCATCATCTCATTATCAAGAGGATAAATCCTATGAGTGATGTACCTTGAGCAATAAGAAATCTTTGTAAAGTAATATGATTAGAAAATGAGTTTTTCATAAATCCATTGTCTCAATTGCACTAAGGTATCACATGATTCATATGATATGTCTATTGGAGATTAACAGTTAAACTATACCCTAAGATAGATCGGGATTTGGCAATGATAGAAAGATTAGTTTGGTATGATAATAGTCATTATAGGTTTTTTTTAAGGTTATAAGATCTTTTTAAGATTTCAAGTACTTCTCATTACATGAGTGGCTCATACACTTTGTTAGAGGCTAATGTGGTTTTGGTGGTTTAAGTTAATCTGATCATGGATGATAATCATATTAACTGTTTGTTTTGAAAATGAAGTTTTCAAAGTTAAGCGATCCGTTCGTAAAGAATGGATAAAACTCAATAAGTAGTTATGGGGTGCACCTGCCATGGGAATATAGAACGTAGTTGATCACACACATTATGGATGATTAGATCATTAGTTAGAGATCTAATCTTAGAGGAATTTAGCTCGTTCTTAGAGAACTTTATTTAAAGACTTAAATCATTAATTAGTTTAATTTGTTAAGTCTAAGTCACACCTGCACTGATAGCATAACTGAAGTGTGATTTAGAAATGATTAAGATGACCACAATAATTATTTAATAGAGATTTAATTATTATTAAGTCAAAAAATAATTTTTCAGTCAAAGGGAAGAACCGTTGCATATTAAAGTTAAATGGGGCTAACCGGGCCCATATAGTTAGCCCAAAATAAAAATACAACTTTATATAGTAAAGTTTAAATTTATTTTAAAATAATATTTTATTATTTTAATTTATTGAAATAATAAAGTTAAAAGGGAAAATAAAACCCGAGCACCTAATAAAATGGGTTTGGGCTTATAAAGTTCACTTGGGCTTTGGGCCCAAGTCACTTGCGTATATAAAGGACAAGATAAAACCTTAGGGCTCTGTTCTTTCCACATTGTCTCCCACTAGAGAGAGAAAAATGAGAGAGTCCCCATCTTTTCTCTCAAACCTCATCCTTCCTCTTAGATGATTAATTACACAAGTTGATAAATCAACCGAGAAATAACAAAGTGAGTTGTCATCTACATAGATATCGATAGAAGCCGGGTGGTAGCTTTGTAATCCGACAAAGAGGTGACGGTCGACGGTAGTAGTGGTTGAAAGCTAGTTAAGTGGAAATTTGTCCAGATTTCAGAGGAGAAAGGAGGCTAGATAGATATAATACTCATCTATACTTTTTTTGGTTTCATAAAACTTGATAGTTGATTAGGTTTTTGAAATTGGTTCCTTCAAGATACCTAAGAAGTATTGCACATGGCTTATGTTCTTGATGGTGGTGGTCTTTGGTCCGAATGTCATAGGTCTATTTTTCCAAAATGGGTTTCGCCTAATGACATGTGAAGGATCTTTATTGACTAACTAGATAGTCGAGAGATGACCTAGGCATAAGGTGAGGAATCTCTTCCGAAAAGTGATCCAAAGACTTTTGATTCACACTCCATCAGGCGCTCACCTCATCTTCTTCAAAGCAAAAGAGATTCTCTTTTGAGATAATGCATCCAAGGAAACACAACCAAATATTTTACAAATGGGGACATCCCGCTAAGTGGAGTGATGGAGAAGGGTCAGGTTGAGCAGAAGTGGAAGCAGAAGAGGATGGAATCTTTTTCAATGAAGGGGTTGACCCATCCATGCCTATGGCCCCCAAAGTAATCGCAGGAGGAGGGGGAGAGTGACTTAGCCAACCCAAGTCTTTCAGAATCGTCTCTTTTCCTTATTGAACCATTATCAGCCGTATTTTTCCTCTTCCTACTGAGCTTAGCAACAACTACCTCGACCCTCAATTGATTCCCTGCACAAAAAAGTGATAAGAGTGTGAATGGAATATGCGGTATGAGAAAGGATTCCATAAGGTTGTCAAAACCTCGCTAAGGAGTAGTGGGAGAAGGAAGGACCTCTCGAGAGATGAGACTAACCTCCAACAAGTTCTCTTCGATCAACAAAGTGGAGAAATATTGAGGGTGATGTCATATCTCTATATTTTCTCAATGATATCAAGCTCAAAATCGGAAAACTCACTCTTTTTAGGAAGTGCATCCGTAAAAAGAGAAAGGGAAGACAATAAGGTAATAAGGTGACATAAAGTACCAATAAAAATAAAGTTGTGCAAAGAAGAAAGAGGTTGTGTAGGCACTTAAGCTTGAAATTTCATTATTGAAAAGTCCACCTGAATCTTGAGCAACATTGCTCGGTCAGATCATCACCCGAAGAGAGCAACCACTTATCTCCCACAGCAAACCATCTCTTCCTCTAAAAGTGGTTAGATGAAGAAAGCTCCCGACCCTCATTGAAAAAAAGGAAGTAAAAGCCATAACATCCAAGATTGGTCCGAAACATCTTAGAGATTAAAAGAAGATTAAGCTCTATTTTGGCAAGCCTCTTCCACAAGATATAAGTCCTGAGTATGAATCTCCAACCATTATGTGACATTTGGCTAGGAGGTATCTTAAAAGAATCTAAGACTCCCACAATAACGGAATGAAGAGGAACGTGCATGTCTACTTGATACATTTCATGTTAAAGGAGATTTCTTTCGTGTTCTTAGAATTAGGAGGGAGGTGAAGGTAGGCATTAGTTTAAACTCGATATTGGGTTCTCCAACATTTGTTATATTCTCAGAAGTAGGGGGAGGCAAAGGTAGGTAGCAATAGGAACCCAATATTGGATAAAGCACCCCTCTGTGTCGGCAACGCAAACTATAGAGTTCACCTCCATTGGATCTTCGTTAAACAAATGGGGCTTAGTCCCGGGTTCCTTCAAGGGCGCATCATATTCCAAAAGCCCATTATCCACACAAAAAAAAAAAGATCACCCTCTAACTGTCCTAGAACGAAAGAAAGTAATTTTTGAAAACCCACACTAGCCTTAAAGCTAAAATTCAAAATCCTAACTAAAGTTCATGCCTAAAAGATTAAGTATGTTGAATGCCAGTTGACCCAACCGACCTAAAGCTAGAAAAGAAAGAAATAATGTACTTGAGGGAGTGCCCGAAACAGGCAGGAGTGATGGAAGAATGAAGGATCAAGGCCGAGAAAGAAGACCCACTAACATGTTAGTGGGGGATCCCTTACAGGTGACGAACAAAGTTGACAAATCACCTAACAAGTGAAAAACATGGTCAAATTATGGACTTTGCATACATTGCCAAACACTTAAGCCGACGACCACTAAACCGGCCGAGCACTTGGGCCAAGCAACACTAAGAAGGCCAACAGAAAAAAAAAAAAAAAAAAAAAAAAAAAAAAGGGCCCAACCCTTTTGTCCTCAATATCATAGTTAATGGCCACTCAGGGGAAAAAAAAGGGAGGGTGGGGGGAGGACGCAAGGATCTGACTAAGGAAGAAGAGGATACCTCATGTCGAGCTAAGCACGCTTCACGCTTAGCCAACCACGCCTCACTCTGTTACCAAAAGTCCAAGCTGAGATTGACCCCTTCACGCCGCGTAGCCACAATCGAGCTGAGGGAGGAGGAGGCCGAATGGAAGAGGGAGAAAGAGACCCACATTGAAGATAGACCTATAGCTTGGAATGACGAACCTTCAATAGAAGAAAAAGTGCATTCAAGGAGAATGTTCAAACTTCATCGCTAAGAAGGGAGGAGGAAGGTGGCTAGATTTAGGAGAGACCTAGAAGGAAAAAATAAAGAAGAAGAGGGAAAAGAGAAAAGAAGGAAAAAAGAAATGGTGAAAAGTAAAGAGGGAAATATGAGATATTTATACTTTCTATTCTTCCATCAACCAATGAGAAAACTCTTATCCTGATGAATTCTAGCTGATCAAACTTGCGAAAGCACGTATAAATTTTTTTGTCACAACCTGACGCGCAACATTGACTTATGCCAAGGGGGTAGCTGATGATGACAAAAATACTCCTTCGACTTATGCTCGAGTCCATGCTAGAATTAAAGAGGCTACAACTCATGAACAAGGTAAGGTATATTGCCTATAAGGCCCTGTGCCCATCAGCCTAAAAAAGCCACAAAGTATATCGCCTGAAAGGTCCAAGCATGTTAGGTCCAAGACAGCCTCATAAAAGGATAAAAGTCGGACATACCCACAATCTCATCAGACTATAACAAAATAAGGTGAAATCTTAACACATTATCAGCTTAAGAGTTTTTGACTCTAAAAAACTTTATCAAGTAAAACCTGTAAATATCCCTTCGACTTTATAAATATGCGACCAAAAAGATACATGCTCACAAGCAGCATACAACTCTAGTTGTTTAATTGATTTATCAATTCAATCATATTACTAACTTAAACATTATATGAGGTTCGTAAGGGTAAACCCTATCTTTCATTTGTGTTTATTCTATTTTACCAGTGTGACTCCGTAGATATATTGTTAGACGAAATTTGACACAAAAATCTTTTTTTTTTTTGTTTTTTTCCAAGACAAAGGAAATCAATTGAATAAACAACAATGAACACTAAAAAATGATCTCATCTATTGTTGACATCTATGAAATGGATATAGTTATTTATTTAATATAATAAAAAGTATTTTATTTATCATATTTATTAGATTGTTGGACTTAATAGAGAAAAAAAAATGATATTGATCATCCTAATTAAAATTCAAGTAGCATAAAATTTAAAATTTAAAATATTGATAATCATATAATTATAAGAATAACATAAATAATCTAATAAGATGATTATATCGACTGTTCCCTCATGAAGAATCGTACAATCATTAGTATTTATGGCACGTAAGGATGACTGTATAGATGGTTAGCAAAGACTGAATTAAGAATTAGTAATTATACTAAACTGTTAAAGATGATGATATTATGCATGATCACGTACAATTAATATTAACAAGAAATTTCATGTTTACTAATATATAAAACAAAGCTCGACATTTAGAACCTTCAGAAACATATATTTATCTTGCACATGATACCAATAAACTGTAAAAGACAACTTAGAATAATTTACAAACAAATATTCCATACAAGACAAGACCCATTTGCGGACAGTCCACTTACATCATGAAATTTTTTATTTTATTTTTCTTCTTTAATGTACAAAGATTCTAAAATGACAGTTCACAGAACCCAACCTAAATGCACTTTTACTCACTCTCATAATCTTCCTCGTCTCCAAATGTGAAAACAGACGCATCGGCAGCCATAACCTTAAACTCACTAGTCGAGTTCGAAACCTCAGAAACAGCTCCCCTTACCTCGCTTTTCGGCTCACTATTGTTAGTCTGAACTTGTGTTGACACACTAGTCCCAAGAGACACTTGTTTTGTCGCTTGTGTTATGCTTGAAACTCGGTCCGAACTTGCACTAGTTTTAGAATTGGAGGGGGGATTGGTTGTAGGAGCTTTTACCGGAATGGATGTAGCTTCTATCTTGCTCTGTGAAGAGGCATTTTCATCTCCTTCATTGTCTGAAAAGACATCATCTTTGTCATTTGAGTCGGGATTTTCATTCTGGTTCAGAGGAATTGAGTTGTCGTTATTGGTTAAAGTGGGTATTGAAACTGAGCTTTCATCTTTCTTGGTTGTAATATTCAGCATAGGTGGTATTGCTGGAATGTTGGCATTATGATCAACTAGAACTACCTCAACTTGGAATCCTGGAGATGGTAGTTTCCTCTGTAGAGCATGAACAGAAACCAAAAAAGGCCAGAAATGTTCAATAAGATATGCCAAGTCAAAATTAGAATTGTTAGATGAAAATAATTGAGCTATACTCACCTTCTCAAACCCATCAAGCTCGCTGGTGGTGAGAATTTTTCGATTTTCTGTCATGGTTGTGTTTAGCCAACTGAAAATTGTATTCAAAGAAAAAATAAAAAAGGTATTTCAGTTGAAAATTGAGAAATCACAAGAAGAAGATTTAAGACGAAGGTTTAGAATGAGAACCAGTAGAAATCTCCTTGCCGGTCATGGAAATGGATCTTGAAGTCCCCCTTCAATTCAGCTATACCGGGTTCACCAGGTAGAGCAAACACCATTACTCCCTTCTTTGGTGCACTAAACCAAAAATCTTCAGGCTGGAGAGAGAAAATACATGATTAAGAGCTCAAAACTGGCAAAATAGTAATGCACCTGAGAAAGGAATAGTGGAAAAGTTCTTGCTTTAAGTTATCATAACATAATATAAAAGTACATACCGATAGATCCTTGGTTCTTGGATGTTTCTTAGATGAGAAAAGAACCCCTGGTTAATAGGTAAGGAAGTAGCAAATCATAATTAACAATTGTTTAAATTATCATAATGTGGATTATAAAGCTACATTTTATTCTTTTTGACAGGTACATTCTTGCTCTTTATAAGAGGAGTAACTTGTAAAATATTAGATTTCAAACCACTGGCCTAAAATGAGAAATAAAATGGAGAAAATGTAACAGACCGCTATGATCGGAGACAGTAACAGAGGGCCTGATCCAATAGGGACACCTGTGGAGGCGGAATCCTCTAAGCATGCACCTGCAAAAAGTTACATGCACGTTTAATCAAATAAAAAGGTAAAACAGAAAGTTGGAAAATTAAAAATAGGAAAGGATCAAGACTGTTATTGAAGAATCATAAAGAAAGAACGATACCTCCGTCCAGGTGGATTCTCACCATTGAAGTACGTTAAAATACGCTCGAAATATTTAACATATCGCTATTAAGATAGAAAGAAGAGCATGTAAGATGGCTGTGAAAAACTTGCGAAGTGATAAGAATCCAGAATATGTGGAATTCTTAAAGAAAATTACCCCACTTTGTAAGGTTTTAATAATTCTACTTACTATCTGACTTGGCAGAACAAGGCCTTTACCATCAAAACACCTTTTCTGGTTGTAGTAGTCGATGCACTCCTCTGCAGTTGGAAAGAACTGCAAGATATTGCAAACAATACAAATGCTAATGATAATTAAAAGGAAATAAATATAATTATAACAGCAGCAACAACAATAGCAATATCCTTCTTCTCTTTATTGTCTACAACTCACAACTCAGATTACTACAAGAAAGGATAATGAAACTTATTAAGAAGTCATGATTCTTCCTCACATTTTTCAGTACTGTGTTACAAATCCATACCTTCAGGAATAGAAGAAGACTACATATCATCAATCCTGTCCTTGCCATTCCCGCCTTGCAATGCACTACCACAACATTTTCAATATCTTCCTTCAACCACGAATAAGCACTTTGACAGAATGATATTATCAGTTGAGTTGGAGGGCAATTGTGGTCATCAAAAGGAAAACAAGCAACCTGACAAGATATCAAGATATTATAAGGAGGCATGAATAAGCAGCTTCAGTATACAAATTGCAAAAAGATATCCACTCCTCCGCTCTCTCTAAAGAAAACTAGGGCTGATAGAAACTTATGACACACCTTTCCTTCAAGTAATGATGCATCATACAGTCTCTCGGAACAAAGATTGTAAACTTTGTACTTTCCCTGCAGACAGAAAGTGGATCATAAATTTAGAGGCTCCAATACAAAAATTTAAGACACAGGAGAAATTTTGTGAAGCTGTTGGCAATATTCATATCCAAAACATGACACAAACTACAGCTAAATCAAACAAGACTATAGGGAAAAATATCTGTGAAATGTGGAAAATATTGACATGACCAATGATAGAGTAGTATTACAAGTAAAGTAGATTTATCTTACAACTCATTTGTAATATTGTTCCAGCCAAAGTAGACTCACAAATATCTAAACTGGTGCTCCCTTGTCTTTATGATTGCAACTTCTTAAAGAAAGATGGGTGCTAAGAAGAAACAAAGATCTAACCGTTTTCCATACATCCTTTATGAACTGTGCAACCAAATACAGTTGCGGCAGGAGGGGTGGGGTGCAAAAGGAATCAAGTGACATAACTCTAACTAGGAAACTATAATATTATGAACAATTTTTTGGTGCCAGAAATATTATGAGCCAATTGAATACCCATTTAATAGTGCAACTCTCCCAGATAAGCATGCACAGAAAACGTATGCAGATAACAGAATTTTCTTTCCAAGTCACACCAACAAAGGAGGTAGAGAATGCAGAGAATGACTATATATCTGATCGGGAGAAATAATTTAAATGGTGAAAGGTGCATATATAATCCACAAGAGAGAGAGAGAGAGAGAAAAAATATTTTATTCATAGTAATTTAAAAGATAGAAAAACCCCCCACAAAAGAAAATAAAATGGGTAATACCTTATGGTGAGTTTCAAAGAACTTGATAACTTCTTCCATGTGGTTCCGGTAGAAACCCTGCACCCGATATTTAGATTAAATACTTATCATATCACGAAAGGACAACGAAGCCATGTAAATAGCCCAAAAAATTTACTTACCTCAACATATCCAAGAAACCCTGAGCTCATATCCCCAGCGGGGAACCCCATAGCAATTATATTCTCTGTGATATATGACATATCCAAATCAAATCCGCCTTCCTGAAAGGTGCATGGTTAGATCATGATTACTCAGAATTACCAACATCCAGACCAAGTAATTCAAACACGTTTATAAAATTATATTTGTATGACATTCTAAAAATTATTTTATAGGCGAGAAAGCATATATCAGGTGTGCGAATACCCTTGATGCTGTAGGTCATAATACTAAACGAAATCATGCCATAGAATTCAGGTAGAACAGCGACAGTCAAACCTAAAGAAACTATAGAAACCGAACTCTGGCTCATGAACCCATACACTAGCATTTGAACAAAATTAGGGTTCACGATAGGGGAAATCAAAGGTCCAGAAAATAACAAACATGTAAATCTAGAATAATGGCCTCTAACTAGAACTATACTATAATAGGTAAAATATAAAAGGCAGTCCAGGTACATACCACCACTATCTTTTTTATAATAGTAAACAAAATGACCCTGTGAAAATAATTTTAAGAAATGAAAGTCAATTTCTACTAGACCCCCATGTGTTTGAAACGATAAGCGAATCGAGAGATGCAGAAAATCCTTCAAGTTAATCTGAATAACATCCAAAAAACCACATAAGAGAACGAGCATTCAACCTGATATCTCCTTTTATTTTGTGACACAGCATGCCGAGCTTTCACCTGCACGGCCTTTACAGCACTCTTAGAAGAATCCACCAATCCCTTTGTAATTGTTCCAAAAAAGCCAGGCTGTGCAGTAGTTGAAGTAGCATCAGGGCTATCATCCTGTACAGGAGATTTAGGAGACAAGCGCAGGCCTAAGCTAGTAGTAAAACGTGAAAACGTTGACTTTGCAGAATTTCCAGTAGGGGATTCATCTTGAGTGGGTGACAATGGCTGTGGAATTGTCAAATTTTTGGCCCATGATGTTATTCCTGAAGCAGATAACTTTGATGAAATACTAGGAGCAGAGCTCTTCGATCTTGAATCATCTGCTGCTTGGGGTTGTGACTCAGAAGGTTTGGCATTAGTAGATTTGGGAGGAATTACTGCTGAGGAATCAGGGGATTCTGAATCCATTCTTCTAAATCGGAGAATTCAACTAAAGGTTAGGATGAGGAACAAAACAGAATTCGAGAATCCACCATAAATTAATGTCCTTGAGACATTGAAAACTGGAACTGCAATTTTAGATTCAACAAGTTCATTAAAAATATTTAAAAAAAATAGTAAATAAAATTTCATATGTAGCTATCTCTATCAATTGTAACTATGACCCAGATGCATAAATGGCATTATGTACCAACCTAGTTAACCAACAACTATTCTCTCCATTGAGCTAAGTTTATCATATGAAATACAAAAAAAAATATACATTCCCTTTCAAAACGCAGCTCCTTTTCAAATTGCCCAATTCCAACATGCTTCAAGCAAGCTCACTCCCTAATAGCGACCAGAATCTCATTTTCAAGAGCTTCAGATTCCGTTATTTGCATGTTTAATCAAATGAAACCCACGATTCCAGTTCAAAATCACTCGTACATAAACGTCGCAGCAAATTCTAACACAAATTTTTCTAAACCACAACGACATAGATTACCAAAACAGTGCAGATTATCTCAATATCATCCTAACGTGCAATTAAATCAATGACACAAGCCTGAAATGCTAATTAAAGTGAAGAATTCATATCTAACGAGGAAGATCCAGACCTTAGCGCTATAGAAATTGCTGCTCCTCAGCAATATAAGATGAGGAGACGCTTCAGTGAAGCTTGTTGTAGGGTTTCAGACGGGGAGACAGATTGAAGGAGGGGAAATGAGAAATTGTATCTCGAGAGGGGTTTGTGAAGGGGGATGATGATAGGCGTTAACTTTAGTTCCTTATTTTGGTCAACACATCTAACGGTAGAGATAAGTTTCTTGTGAAGGAGTTGATTATCACGTGGAATAACAGCGCGTCGGTTACCGTGAGTTTGGCTTACTGTGGGCCATCGATAAGTATGACCCTCGTCTACGGAAAAAAAAAAACAAAGAAAAAGAAAAAAGATATTTTATTCGTTTAATTTGGTTCTTCAATCGTTTTCAGAAGTTTTATACAAAAGACCAAATGAGCGCAGGGGCATTATTGGATTAATGGGCACAAGATTCACAAAGACTTATCCATTCTTTTTATCTAGACTGTCTCTGTTTTGCGAGATTTTTTTTTTAATTTTATGATTAAATTTAATTATATATTAATTTAATATTATTTTTTATATCATATATTATATTAATTAAAATAAATTATTTAAAAAATTCTTATTTTTCGTACCTTATATATTATATATAACACGAATAAAAACTTAGCGAATTTGATTTTGTATAACACTTGGAACTTATATAATAATAGGCAACATTTATCATATTACTAATTCTTAACTCCATCTGATGCTCAGAGAAACTAGAAGTAAATGTTACCACAAAAATTATTGCAAGTGTGTTTTTCTTTTTTCCTCATTTATTTTTTTAGGAAAGAGGAAGATAATGATTAATTTGTATTTAATATTAATTTTTTTTTAAACAAGTGTATTTTAAGAAATATGATTGTAAAATCAAATGCATAACATATTATTAAAAAATTTAATATTGGCACGTGGTGGTAAAGTTGTGCACTCGGATCTGATTCTCGGATATCTTACTGGGTCTTTAGATTCAGATATCTTGAATTGGATTCATAACACATTCAATATTTTTTATTCCGGTTTGGATAGATCCGAAAAATTAAATCGGATGTCTGATTTATCAGAAAAATTTGAAATTATTATTAAAAGAGAAAAAGGAAAAAATGATTTGTCTCAGTCTTTCGGATCCAGCCGCTCTCCTCTCTCTCTCACGCCTTCTCTCTCTCGTCATTACCCTCTAATACTGATTTCCCCTCTGTGTTTTGATTTGTCTCATTACAAAACCCTAAAAACGCATCTTCACACGGCTTCTTATAATCTCTACAATCAAAACCCTAATTAAAAAGAGATTGAAGTAGAAAAAAGGCGTCATTTAGACTACCTTAGGTAAAAGATCAAAGCCAAGATCAATTTCATGGACCGGTAGCCCTCCTTGCCTTCCATGAAGCCCGATAAGGTCTATAACAATGCATTCATTAATTGATCTTTTTTTTTCTCTATCTAGGCTTTTTCGTTTCTTTTGTGTTTAAAGGGTTTGTTTTATTACTTGGAAGGTGATGGAGAGCCGAAGAACTCATTGGGTTTTTTCTTTGCAATTGGGTTTTAGGTGCTTCACTTTACTTCTTTATTACTTAGTTTTTCATTTTTCATTTGGGTTCGTATATAACAATTGAATATTAAAAGTTTAATGAGCCATTATTAATTTGATTTTCCTAAGCCAATTTAATTAAAGGGTATTAAAATCCATGGGCCAATAACTCATGTAGTGGCTAGCCATGCTAAGTGGGTTTTAACTTATTATTTCTTTAATTGGTTTATGTAAACCCTTAACCAGGTTAGCATGTAATTAGGTCAAAATAGTAGGTTGACTTTTGGAAACCTAAGACCTAACGAAGAATTATAAGTTCCCCATTATGGTTAGAGGAAAATCAGTTATTATTGAAAGTGTATGTCTGTCAAGTCAATCGGATTTTGACCCAAAAGAGAAAATATTTTTATCTGATATTATCTTTATACGGATATTAGTAAAATAATAAATATTAATATTAATTATTATTATGAAAGTCAATTATTATTTATCAAGTTTATTAATTTTGTTGAAATTAATATCTTATATTCTATAAATGTATATCATAATAAAATTTAGTATCATAAATTATGCATTTAAAGACATGATAAAGATCATGTTGATCTGATAGAGATCATACTAATCGACACTTAAGTAGCTTAAAGCTTAAAATATGAATTGTTCATCGTCATAGGATCGTCAAGAATAGATATTAATTATCTGGGTAAGCAATCACATAGTTCATTACCTAAAGTGTTTATGGTGGCCATTCTTATGATCAACATCATGATTATGTGGATGCTTAGTATAGACTAAGAGAACAAAATATAACACTCAGATAATTTTCAATAGTAAAAATATTAACTGTTAATTATAATTATTTAGTGATTATATTACATGAACTTCTTAGATATGATGTTACTATGGTATATTATGTGTCGAGTTTCATACTTTGACATCATTTCAATAAACCATAACCAATGGTGAAAATTGGGTGAATCGATGGCTATGAAATATTATACATGAAGATTGTGAGTGATCCAGATAGACTTTATCGTTTCCATGTTTGGACATAGATCCTATCAATTATATTATTTATTAAATAATGAATCTTTACAAAGTAGTATGAAAATAGTTTTAGTATATTCATTACAGATATAATGGTTTATATGATTTATCTACTAGGATTTAACAGTCAAATCATGCCCTAGGACGAATCATAATATTGGTAAGATAAAATGATCGTTTAGTGTAAATATACTATAGTCACATGAGGTTCTTTTAGAAGATGATAACTTCTCATTTCTCAGATAGTCTTAACACTTTGCTAGAAACAATATTAACTTGGAAGTCTAGGTTATTTAATCATAAGATGATTATTAACTATTTAATTTGAAAGGTAAATGAACTTAATTATGAATTAAATAAAATCATAAAATATTATGAAATCCTCCTACTGACGTGATGTACAACCAATTTAGTCACACATAAAATTCAATAGTAACTCAATTTAGATTCATTGGAAAAAAAAGAAAAATAGACTATTTTCTTTTTAAGGGTAAAATGATAATTTGATTAATAGTCTGACTATAACGGTAATTATTAATTTGTTAAATCTAATATTAATTTATAGTCTGACTATTGGCACAACTAAGTATGATATTAATTTAATTAGAAATTAATAAATTACATAAGAGCTTTTATTTAATAAATTATCCTACAAGTTTATATTAAATAATTGGACATTGAAAGATTAATGGATCAAATTGTTATTTGAATTTTCTCAGGCCAATTTAATTAAAGGATTGATTAAAATTCATTAGCCAGTAACCCATGTAGTACATGACCATGCAAAGTGAGTTTTAACCTATTGTTTCCTTAATCAGGTTAAGGAAGCCTTTGATTGACCAAGTTAGCAAGTAATTAAGTCAAAATAACAAGTTGAATTTTAAGAAATCTAGAACCTAATAGAGTATTATAAATACCTCACTAGGGTTGACTAAAAATAAAAAGTCCTCTCCAACTCCCTTGGCAAAAACCTAGTGTGAGAAAGCTAGAGTTTTCCCATCCCGTTTTCTTAAGTTTTTTGATTCATGAGTTAAATCTTTATATTAAATATAAACGGAGTGAATCGGATCGTATCGATAACGATTAGAGGATGAATATATAGGTGTCTTTTTTTCTTTTCAATTCGGATTGCAAAAGGAAACTAAAGTTATTCGTTATGATCATTTTTTGCTCGTCAAGATTGATAACCATTTTCCTAATTTTGAATTTTAATTATACGAGATTTACTGTACATTATGTAAAATTATTATATATGTGATATGTGATAGTTGTATGATTGTTCTTGTTATATGGATTTATGTTGTAATTATGATTAAATCCAAAAAAATTTAAATTATTATTTCCGCTGCTTGTATGTATAAATCCTAAAAAATTATCAATTTGCATTTATTGTTGAATTTGTTATTGAATGAGAGTATTTTAAAAAGTTTAATTATAAAATCTAACATGTGACATGCTATTATAAACTTAAAATCCCATGTGGGTGAAGTTATGTGCCCAAGTTCAGTTACAATAATAATAAGAAGAAGAATAATAGTAATAGTAATAATAGTAATAGTGATAATAATAATAAGTAACGACTTGCACTGCTCGAGCTGTTATTTGCTTATTTTGACTCAAAAATCTACAACTAACTATTTATTTATATAATTATTTAAATTATTGAAATATAGACTTTGATCTTATAAATTTATTGTTTTCAAAGAAGCTGTATAAACCTTTATCTTACAATAGGTTCCATATTTATTTTCAAAGTAAAATATATATAGGGAAAATAGTTACTTAATCTGTTATTAGGTATAACCCGAGTCCCTATGATGTATCAAAACATATAGACTTATGTATATGTATAATAGATAGTGAAAGTCTGATAACATAACTTGAGTTCTGATATCACAACCACCTTTACAACATCGCATTATCTCTGTAAGATCGTTAGGTATGCTAAATGGGTTATATACCCATGGTGCCTACAACATGGAGTGTAAAACATAATTTTTCAGCTAATAAGTACAAACATGAATCACAAAACAGTTATAGACATGAATGCATAGGATGTATAAAATATATAACATTTAACAATATTAAGAACCCACATTGGATCTTATATACGTACTAGATGCACGCTCGACAAATAAGAAGATGGGGGAGCAACCTAATCAGGAGCACATAGCAAGACAATTGGTATGAGCATATAACAAGACAATTGGATAACCCTCTAACGACTCCTTAGTTGATCATGAACACATTTCTATAAATCTAGAAGTAAGATAAGCAATTAGATATGACCCAAAATCTATCAAAACTAGATTTAACGTTGGTAAGGGTACCATGTAGAAGTCCCGAGGTCGAAGGACTCGATGGTGGTGACACATGTAATCAAATTCCCGGAGTGATAACTTAATATTATAAGGGTCTTTATCTTTTCCATAGACTAATAGTGCTAGAAATAGTTTTTCAATATAAGATATAAATATCAAGACTATGAAGAAGATAATAAGTGGTCGCAAACTATTTACAACAAATATTGTTTAATTGTCAATCTTGACTAAATTTCGAAAACGGATTTATTTATAAGAAGGGGAGAATGTAAACCCCCTTAAATTTTTAACTACATATAGTTTATAGATAAATAGATTATACTTAGCTAACTATGAAGTCCTGTGAATAAATAAAAAGTATTGATCATAACATTTTTAACAATAAGGATTTATTTAGAAAATTATTTTAGGATAATTTTTTTTTTAAGCTCAGAGAGAGAGAGAGAGGCATATGAGCAACTAATGAGGCTAAAATGCTCAAATCTACCGCACTATAAATGGTATAAAGATATGTTTATGACTAAAGTACTTCAACGACTTAATAGTAAAGTAGAATACTGGAATTCAATTTCTAATGGGATTACCCCTACTTTTTGCTAGAAGAGTGTTAGAAAAGCTGAATGTTGATGGAATTATTCCATGAGAAAATTATACATATGGAGAAATCTCTCAAACAGTTAAAGATGAAGTAAGCATACTAGGTAATGACATAAAGCTTCGATCTAAACTAGCTAAGCAATTCCTTGATGAAAAAAAGGTGTTAGGAGAATTCTGTGAGAAAATGAGATTAAACCCTTTACATAAGGACTATAAAAGAAAATCCTTTAAGAAGAAGAAATACTCTCAAAAGTATTTGAAGGATGTGATTATAGGCATTCCTATAAATGGTATAGGAAATCGAAGAAAAGGAATTTTTATCCTAAGAAAGGAGAAGCTCAATCTTCAAAGGGAAATAAAATTCCTAATGAAGAAAAAGATCAATAAGTTTTCTATCGTTGAAGAAGAAGAAGATCAATAAGTTTTCTATTGTTGAAGGATTAAAAAAGTCTCTTTGTCACATTCTTTTTGAATGATTCGAAAAAAGAAGAAGACATCATGATTCTTCAAATTAAAAGAGAGTCATCTTATGTATCCACCTCTAACGATGAAGAAGAATGCCCTTGTGGAGGGGTTTGTCAAAACTATTCCATTAATTCGATAATTGAAATGAGTGGATTGAATATTAACATTCTTAGTTAAGAAGAAGGAGATATGTTCTAAATTTTCAATAGTCTAGAAGATCGAGAAATGAAAATAAGGCTAATAAAAGCTTTGTTGAAGAATGAATCTGATCATTCTAAGCAAAAGAGACTACTGGAACTTCTCAACCTAATCCTATCACTACTACAAGAATTATTCTAGACGCCCAATAAGCTAAAATTGAAGTATTAAGTTTTCAGACACAGTCAAAATTAAAATGAGTGAATCAAGTAGAGAAAGTAATATTCCATAAATGGTACTCTCCCTAGTTCTCAACAAGGATTACACCTTGAAAACTGAATATCTAATTAATTATGGAGCTAATATGGATTGTATCAATGAAGGAATGATACCTTCAAGATACTTTTCAAAAGACAACAAAGGTTCGTAACACAACAAATGGAGCAAAGTTGCTAATTGAATACAAACATCCTGATGTTGCAATGTGTAACAACGAAGTTTGTTTTCAAATGCTATTCACTATAGTAAAGAACCTGGCTCAAGGGGTTATTTTGAGAAACCCTTTCCTTTATATGTTATATATATCAAATAGATGATCATGAAATTGTAGAAGTGGTACAAGGTTACATAGTGAATTTCAAATTTTCATAGAGATCTGAGTATCATGAAGTAAATCTAGTGAAAGAATAATTGGAGAAAAAGAAGAGATTTTTACTCTCACTCCAAGAAGAGATTGTCTCTAAGAAAATTAAATATAATCTAAAGACTCCTCAGATAAAATAGAGGATTTATGATCTTGAGAAGACATTGCATATTGTAATATGTGTTGAAGTCCGAAATGCATTATGGGATCATAAATAACATGTGGTGGGAATACCTTATGAGCCATCTTTTTTTTTTAAAAGCATTCCCACAAAAGCTCATCTGACAGTTATGAATCCTAAGTTGTTTGAATTCTGTAAAAAAGAAACTGATATCTCTTTAAAAATGGACTAATTAGAAAAAGCTATAGTTCTTGAAGTTGTACAACCTTTAATGTACATAATGTAGCTGAGTTAGAAAGAAAAACATCAAGAATTGTGATTAATTACAAACCATTTAACCGGACATTTAGATGGATCATATACCTAATTCATAATAAAGGGATTTATTAAATAGATTATTTGCCGCCATAATATTTTTAAAGTTTGATTTGAAATCTAGATACTAGCAATACAAATTAAGGAGGAAGACCGATACAAAATGACCTTTCCTAATTCTTTTTGGTCATTACGAATGGAATGTAATGCAATTCGGTTTAAAGAATACACTATTCCAAATATCAAAATATCATGAAAGAGACATTCAACACCTACGCCGACTTTTATAATTGTTTATATCAATGATGTGTTGTTGGTATTCTCCAACTCCATCAATCAACGCTTCAAGCATTTATGAATATTCATAAGTGTTATAAAGAAAGCGAGTTATGAAACTTTGCAAGAAATATAAAGTCTTTTCAAACAAAAATTAGATAATGGGGTCATACGATCAAGCATAATACTATAGTCCCAAGTCATAAAATTTGCAGATAAGTTTCCTAATGAGATCAATGACAAGACTAAGCTTCAAAGATTTTTAGGAAGCGTTATATTATATTATAGACTTATACAAAGACTTATCAATAGATAGTAAACCCTTGTATGCTAGACAAAAAAAAAAAAAAATCTTTCGGATTGAACTGAGAAATATATTCAAATAGTCAAAAAATTAAAATTATAAGTTAAAAATTTGTCCTATCTTAATTTGACCCATTTTGAGAGTTTTAAGATAGTCGAAATGGATATTTTTAAATTGGGTTTTAGAGGAGTACTCAAACAGAAACTGAATAATAAAAAGCAACTAATGCAGTTTTCTTTTGGCACATGAAAAGGTGCATAGAAGAACTACCCTATAGTAAACAAAAAAAATATCCATAATACTATGTAAAAAAGTTTGAACTTGATCTTATCTACAAGAAATTTGTTATAAGAATAGATAGCAAGTTAGCATGAAAATTCTATTATTTTGACTATGGTATATATATTACTGATGTGGTGTTGACATGTAAAATGGATTAACAAAATATAATATGCTAATAAAGCATCTACATGGAATCAACGAGGTTCATCAATGAGAATCAGATGGACATGTGTATGAATCTCACAGGACCACATGCCAGTCTTCGGTTGATCCACATATCAATTATGATTAGTCCATATTTCAATTTTAATTAGTCCGCATGTCAATTTTTAATTGACCCACATAATATGATTGATCCTTATATCACAATTTGATTGGTCCATGTGTTCACCGATAGTTGTCGTTTGAGTTTTTGTGACTCACGTAGATGTCTTATTTAGGTTAAATGAAGCACTGTTACTTTTGATGCAATTGTTGTAGTTTCAACCTGTTTACACATATTAAAAGTGACACTATTAGCCGTCATATTCAAAGATTATGTGACGTGCATGTGCATCCTACTTGCATTGAAAAACTACAAGCTAAGTTGGGTTGACAGAGAAACATCGACCTGTTTACAAGGAACATTTCTTGTAAAATAATACCAATTCAGAAACCAACACAAAATATGCAGCGAACCAATAACCAATATAACCACAAGGTCTCATGTAAATTTTAAATCCAATATACCAAAAGCAATTCAATAACACAAGATTGCAGCTGCAGACATACTTCCTCATCAGGAATGACCGAAAGAACAGTGGAGCATTTAATTACAGTCTTACTACCAGGATCCTCAGGCGTCCCATGTGAAATCAATCACAACATACTTGGAAGGATGAAATTCGATTATACAAAGTACATGGAAACAATTTGTAATGAGGTAAAAGAAGGTTTTCAGATGATTCTTCGTCACTAATGGTTGGATCCCCATGCTAGCAGGCTTCACATTAACAATGTTGAAAATTTGATTGCTAATTTCCAACTTTCAAAGATTCATTCACAGATCATCAGCTGATATAGAAGTATCTCCATCACTGAAAACAAGTTCAGCTATGATCAATAAAACTCCCTATAACAAAATATTAAAAAGTTGAATGAAAACATCCAAAGAGCAGATATGTTTCCTTATATAAGAAATTGATAACTCACTGATAATGAACCCCATTCCTGTTCTGATTTCATAACACATCGTAAATTTAGTATTTTTGATAAATTGAATATGTATATAATACTCTAACAACCGAGAGGATGAAATCATAAATATCAGAAGCAGAAAGACAAGAAAAAGAAATGGTATAAGAATTAGTTCCTAAACAAGAAGCCAAAACCTTAACCATTAATGAATACCAAATAACACAATATAATTACATGCCGGACGGTTCTCCACCCAAGCTGCCGCCTTGACATGCCATACCACCACTGTTTGCCGCTTGTTTTGGTTTCCAGCCATCACTCGACCTCTACCCTTAATCTACACGGTTGACAACTCAATGAGGGATTACAATACCACAAGTTCAACTCTTGAATTTTGGTTCGGAGAAGAAGAAAGATAGAGAGAAAAATAAAGAACAAACTCACTTTCTCTCTCTATGTACAGCAAGGCTGCTCTCTTTGCCCAGGGGCTGCTACATGGTCCTTATAAGGGACATAAGCTCCTGGTCAAGCTTAAATGGATTTCTAAAACTTGATTAACTTTTTAACTTTATTCGAGTATCTAAAAATTTATTTTAATTTTTATTTTCAGAAAATTAAAATAAAATTTTATTATTTTAAATTAATATCCAATTTTATAAAGTAAAATAATAAACTTTAATTTAGGTTTTATATATGGATTCGATTAGGTTCGATTAATTTTTTAATGACCAATTAGATTTTAATTTAGCAAAATATTAAATTATTAATAAGTTAATAATTTATTAATTTATCAATATATTTTTAATTTCTATTTTTAAAAATTAAATATGAAATTTAGCTTGTAAGTATAGAATGAAAATCTACTATATCTTAGTCCTAAGAATACAAATCTCAAACTCAAGCAAATCATTATAATCATCTTAACATGCTGAATTTTTTATATTCAATACTAAAAATATAACATGATAAATCAAACATTATTTTTGCTAGAAATGCCAAAATACTTAGATTTTAGTTATTATAAAAAGATAATAGGAAAATTTATGATTTTTACGTTGATAATTTTACTCCAAAATATCACTTTAATGAAAAAAATTGAGCCACAAATAATATGTCGTAAAAGCTTCTTTAATAGACAAGATTTAATAGTGGACCATATTTAAAAAAAAAAAAAATTCCCAAAAGAGTAATAACATTAAATAAATTTTTATTACGATATGAAAAAATTAATTAACACTTTTAAAAAAATAATTATTGATTGAATAATATTATTAAAAAAATCATATAATTAAATTATAAATATTATATTTTAGGATATTATTAATATATATATTGATTTGATTTATATAAAATTTTTAAAATATATTATCTTATAAATTTAATATATAATTTTTAAATAAAAACTGATAAATAATATCATTAAAATAAAATTATTAATTTATGAAATATTAATATATCAAAATTTTACTGTACAACTCTATCGCTACAGCCTTCGATGCAGACAAGTCTCTGTATGAATGCTCCGATATAAACTGTCACGATCTTACGGTTGGTATGTTAAGTCTACATGCTATCCGCATACAGTCCGACCTCAACATAGTTGTATAGTGCAGGCAATATGCACCTTTTCTTTATGGAGTCTGGATAATAATCAACTAATCGTAAAAAAAATCCCTTTGTCATCTATATGGTATTGCTTCACTTGAATTAGCAATTCAAGATAGTAAATTTTGTCACCAAATCAAAAGATTTGTCCAGTATACAAATTTATTCTGAAATTATGAAACAACCAATTGATTGAAAATTCTTTTCTTCTCGGTACGTTATCTACACAATCAAGTTCAGGACATGAAAAATCAGTAGAATCATTCCACCCACAACTTTTAGAACTTAGAATCCAATGGGTAGATCCCAAAGTTATGATCCTAATTCCTAAGCCTCATCAAGCACCAACAACCATTCTCCCTAGATTCCATGAGTTCCAAGTTCTCCGGGCTGGGCCCCGCTTCAACAACGCAACTCCCATCGGATTGTTCTTACTCTGTTTCAATATATTAAAAAAGAAATAAGAAAACAATAAATTAGTCATTAGTCATTTATAACACAATAAGAGGACTATAGGATGATGTTACCAATTGGCATGTTCCGGCTTCAAGGTTGCAGATGGGATAATCATGAGGGCAGCAACTGTAATTATCCTCACAACAAGTGGCAGATTCGAGAGGGCAACAACCCCAACCAAAACAGTAACTACCATACTGATAAATGCAACAGCAAGTGGTTGATTGAGGACAAGAGTAGTAGTCATCACAGACAGTTGGAGGCGGTACGGGGGAAGGAGGGGAAGGGCTTGGTTTTGGAGGGTTTTGTCCAGTTTTGATAGGGTATGAAGGCTCGATTGCAATCCCGCATTTGCCGGTTGTGGTATTGACCAAGTTCCGCGCCAACTTGATGTAACCGTTTTCACCCCATGAGGGGCCCCATGAGTTCCGAACAATCCAGTAATCTTTACCATCTTGGATTCCGTATCCAACAGCTACGACACCATGGTCTAGCTCAGTCCCACATATTCCAGTGAATACACCCTGAGTAATTGGCAAATTTGCGAGAACAATAATCAGGTAACATTTATAAGCATCTGTTTTCAATTCTATTTGAATTAAAAGTTTCATTTGGATGACCATTTGAAACTTCAGTTGGTCTAAGGGCCAGTTTTCCTTATTAGTTTTAGAACCAGATTTCTAAACTAGACTTTTGGTATAAGATTAACTTTACATCGATGTGAATCATTTATTTAAGTATTTAGAAATTTATTAAAGAAAATATAAAGGGGATTTCATAAACTCTTAGGCAAATTAGACCTAAAATTCGTTTTGAGTCATGAAAACGCCAAGTTGTCTAAAACACTAGTCCAAATACAAACTCTTACTTCAAAATCTAATTAAACCCAATTTGCACAAAACACTATTTTATTTCAAAAATGCCAGGAACCAAATGTCACTACCATCTTTGCTAATTTTAACAATCTCAGTTGGGTTTGCTAGTATTTTGATCAAATTATCCAGATTTTAAATAGAATTAAGATTTGAAAAGTACAGTAACATTACCGATTGGTAGAGTTGGAAAGCCCTGCCACCAGCTTCAATGGCCACACTAACAGGTTGATTGGCAACAGCCTTCTTCAAAGAGTTTTCATCATTCTCTGGAACATCTTCATATCCGTCAATGGTAACAACCTTAGCATTTTTCTGCAATAAATAAACAGACTAAAATAAGGGATCAGGGTAGACTAAGATCAATCTGCATATTTTTTCACAGAACATTGATTTGAAAGAAACCCGGATCGGATCGCAAGTCCCATCACGTGCTCGGTAAGGGTAGTCCTCTTCAGTATCTATTCCACCATTGTTGAGGATGAACTGGAAGGCATTGTCCATAAGCCCTCCATTGCACCCTTGGTTGTATGTTCTGTCGCAGTCTACAAGTTCTTGCTCTGATAAAGAAATTAGCTCGCCAGTTACGATCCGATTTAATCCTTCAACTGCAGCAATTGTTGAGAATGCCCAACAACTCCCTTCATTTGAAAAACCCAGTATATGAGGTCAATTTGGCACAAATGTTGATAAATATATATAAACACAAGCATTTGTCATATAGAGGTAAAATTTTTGGCTTCCCACTAGGCGGCTTTATTTTAGCTCTAGACTGAAGTAAAACAATGAAAATTCCATTCGGTTTGTCTAGAAACTCGAAAAATCATATTGAATTAAATTCACATTTCTGAAATCTATATAGTTTTACAAAACAATATTCAATTAATTTTAGAATCTAAGAGCAACAGCTTTGTTAAATGTGATGGGGTTAGCAAATCCTAAAAAATAATGAAATGAACGGAGAGTATCATGATTCTCAAAATATTAAATCTATAATCCACCTTATTGTTTGATGAGAAAAGAATTAACTTTTCTTTTCTTTATTTTTGTAATTGGTTTTGATTTTTTAAGGCATCCGCAAAAATTTTGTTCCAAACGATAGAACTTCGATTTAGATATCTCTTCAATTTACCTTGCTTTTTATAGTTTCAGGTTCAAATAGTGATTATTTGCTTAAATCTAAACTCTTAAGCATTCAAAATCAAATATCAAAATATATCATGACTACTATGTGATCAACTTCCTTCCAAACAGAGCAAAAAATGAATAGTATAGTTTCCACCAAAAAAGGATTAACATATTTTCAGGGAAACCAGTGTACGTGAAAACAAACATCTATTAGGGCATAGATGTTCTGCAGTTTTCGAGTGTCAAAATTCTTCAAATGCAAAATTAGACGAAGAATTGAATCAAAATAAATAAAGGAGAACAAGAAGAAGACCGAAGACTAACCACACTGGCCTTGATCTTTAACATCTGCAACAGCTCCCTTCTCTCTCCAATCAACATGCAAAGGCAGCTCCTCACCTACGAGAAACTTATACCTATCACTCTTCTTCTTCTCAGTGATCCTATCCTTCTTCCCCGATTTCCCTAAGAACATCGATCGGTACTCGTCGTTTGTGAGATCTGCGAACCGGTTCGGTCCAAGACGGTAAGTCCGGTTCTCTCTGTTATTTTCATCGATGAAACGGAGATTATCTTTGAAGATCTCGAACCGCTTCTCCTTCTCGCCAAGAGCGTTGTACGCTTTTCCATGTTTGACTAACCACGACTCGTATAAGGCTCTGAGATCTCCCTCAGTCCGCTCAGGCACGTCCATGTTGTGCTCCGCGTTGTATTCGATGATGGACATGTCCGTGGCGGAAGAGAAGGAGACGGCGAAGGAGAAGATGACGAGGAGAGATAGAAGAGCGAGAAAGGAGAGAGAAGATTTCGGAAACGAAGACATGTTTGTGGGTCTAGTTGGGGATTGGTGGGGTAGGAAAAGGCTTAAATGGAAGTCGAGAGGGGAGAGAGAGAGAGAGAGAGAGAGAGAGAGAGAGGGGGGGTGGGAAGAGTAGCTGTCACGGAACTGAATATTTCAATTTATTGGTTTGTTTTCTTGCGTGGAAAAGTGGACCCTTGGAACGGAGAGATATTTTATTTGGTAGTAGAAAGATAAAAATAGTAAACGTGGGAAATATTTTAGGGGAAATTAAGTATATGTACCTGATTTTTAATATAAAATATAATGAGTATTTAATTTTGATTTTAGATTATAATAAATTTTTAATTTTATTAAATACGGATGGTACCTAAATTTAGATATTGTGTAATTATTAAAATTAAGAATTCATTCAATTTTAAATTTTTTATTCAATTTTTTATATAATTTTTTATTATTTTAAATTTAAATATAATATTTTTTAATAAATGTTATTTACTTTTATTTATTTTTTATTTTCATAGCACATGCCATTACCATTGTCAACAATTCTTCCCGCTAATCTCTTCTGCTAATATATAAATATTTAATATTTAATATTTTTCTCTTTTGTGTTTAATTTGTTACTTTTTTTTTTTCATTTTTTCATCCTAATCACTCAAAATCATTATCAGCTCCTCTATCACCACTAATCATTACCGTTAATCTCTCTTTAAACAACTGAGATTATATAACTCAGGTGATGATTGGATTAATAAAAATTTAAAGATTAGAAAATCTAGAGCTTACGATCTCAGCTGTCTAAAGAGAGAAATTTCTGGTGGAGGTCAGTAGCGGCAGAGAAAGTGGTAGCAGTTTAACAGTGACGGTGATTTAGTCAAAAAAAAAAAGGAAAAATATTAAATTTTTTATTTACTATTTACTTATTTTTTATATTGGAGGTGGAGATCGATGGTAGCGGAAATAGAAAAGGATGGTTGAGGCTGGCGACAGTAATAGTAAAGGAAGGTGAGAGTAATCGATGGGTAGAAATGGAAAAGAAATAAAAAGAAATAAAGTTGATTAAAAATATTAAATTTAAATTAGAAGAGATAAAATAAATTAAATTTAAAATTTTAATAATTACTTAATGCTATAAACGTGTATATAATCATTCTAGTTATATTTAAGTACCATAAATGATATTTTTATATATCACATAAAAAATGACACTTATAATCAAAATCGTACTTATCATATCATCCGACAATTCATATATTTCTCATAATTTTAAAATAAAATTAGATGTTTATTATAATTTCTACTTTAGATATTTATTATAATTTTTTCAATATTTTGCTCTCCCTAAACTAGATAATTAGGATTTTCACCTCTTAAGTTTCAAATTAAACAATTTATATCCAAAATTTTCGCTCCTTATTTTACTCTACCAAACATTTTCTATTTAACTTCTTAACACATAATAATTAGGTGGAATAGATAATTTGTTTCTTTTTGTTGTCGCATCAATAAATAAGTTTGAAATTATGATCAATTATGTAAAACTCTTAAATATTTCTAATTAGATATAATAATGGAAAAAAAATATAAAGTGAAGTTTTTAGTAATTTTTAAGATTTAATATAAAATTTATTTTAATTAATAATAATATTATTAATAATATTATAATAATATAAAATAAATAAAAATGTGCCATGTTATTACTATTTGGCAACAACAGGCATTTGAATTGCTTAGTCATCTTAATAGGTGTCAACAACTTCAAATCTCACCTTTTACTATATAAACCCCTTTCTCCCTAATGTATTTACGTCGAAGTGAAGAGAAGAGAAAGTGAGAGGAGAGAAAGTGAGAGAGAAGGAGAGGGAGGAAAGAAAGAGAACGGAGGGAAATAGAGAGAGGGAAGAAGAAGGGAGAAAGGAGAATAAGAAGTTTAGGATATTCAATATTTTGTAAAAATCTGTAAGTATAGTCTTTATAATATAAGAATGTTGTTTATTTGTTGTTATAATTGCATGAATTTAGTCTACTAAAGTGAGATTAGTATAACTATTAGAAAGCTAATGACTTGAGGATAATAATTATCATGTTAAGTTATAGAGTTATTAACGTAGTATGTTAAGTAGAAAAATGTTATTGCCATGAGGTGATGGCTAGTATGAATATAATATAATATGAGAATTTAGGATAATACAACTTTGCCATGCTATGGTTAGATGCAAATGTTTATACTATAAGTTAATGTTATGCTAAATAAAGAACATAAGCATGCATGTGCATAACATTAAAGTGGGATGTTGTCGGGTCAAAAAAAAGATCACTTGTCGATCATAAAGGACTCCAAATAATATTAAAGAAAAGGTCATAAGTGGATTGTTGTAACGGTCATAAGCAGACTGCTGATTAGATATCTGTTGACATGTCGGGGGTAGCATTCTCAGGACCTAAGTATATAAAATAATAAGAATTTATGCATGTTAGATATAAATCATAAAAGTATTAATTTAAAATAGTCATTAAAAGATTAATATATGTGAATAGGATCATGTACTTACTAAGCTTCTAGCTCATAGTTGTTACCTTGTACTGTAGGAAATTACGAAGGTAAAACAGTAATCTAAAGACCGAGCGAATGAAGGAAGTCAACTCTATGAGATTGTACATATGGATCCGACCGTGGAAATAGTCTAATGAAAAGATATTCTTGAGAAACTAATTTTGTATATATATATGTTTGGAAAAGAAACAAAAAGGAAAAATAATAAATTTCGGTTAAAGATTTTGGGATTAATTCCCTATGATAACGACTTCCGTAATATTTTATAAGAAACTCAAATTAGTACATTATTTCTACAAAAATGACTTAAAAAAAAGTTCGAAAGTAACGTACCTAATAGCTGTACATATTTCCCTTTAAAAGTATTTGATAAGTTAAACAGTTAGTAAGGCTGGAATTACAAACTAGAGGTGTCAAAATGGGCTACCTGGCCCGACCCCATGAAAGTTTTTCACTATTTAGGACCAGGCAGGGGGCTGAGCCCGAACAAAAAATGGGTCGAGTTGGGCTGGGCCTGTTTTTAAAATATATGTTCGGACCCGATCTAAAAAGTCCATTGGGTTTATCTCGGGTTCATCTAGTCCTAAAATAGACCCGATCCTTTTTAAATCAAATATTAATAATAAAACATTATTAAAGTAAACTACTAAACTAGTAAAGTAACTAATGTTTATGTTTACTGTTTAAACATTAGCTAATGTTTAAACTTTTGTAAAGTAACTAATTTTATTCAATCCTGAAGCTCAAGGCCTCAAACCTTTCTAATTTATATCATAATGCATAACGCATAAGCAATAAGGCATAAGCTAACCTGCTAATGTTTAAATATTAGACTTATAGCCATAAACTCAAGTCCCGATGAATAAATATTAGACTTAGAACCAGGTTGAAGTGTTGAACCTTTCATCATTGGGCCAGGCCTAATAGAGCCCAACCGGGCTCACTCAGCCCAGGCCCAACAAAGCTCAACCGGGCTTATGTATCGGGCCGGGCTGGACCAACCCGACAGACTTAAAAATTTCTCTAAGTCCAACCCAAATAAAAAAGGGCTATGCCAAACTTAAGGCCAAATTATTTTTCCTAAGCTATGGGCCGGACCGAAAAATTAGGCCCGTTTCGCCATCTTAATGGTCAACAATAGTTGTTTTAAATACAATGAGGTAGCAAGAGATTTATTTTCCAAACTTCATTATTTTTTTCATTCCCCATTTCTCAACATCCCATGTTTTAGAAGTCAAATATTCCATATTAAAGATTAGTGTTTACTTATTTATTTAATATTTTAAATATATATATATATATTGGAGATTATGATCCGTTGGACTTGGAATGTAAAACCAGAAAGTGTTAGAAACTTTGGAGACATATTTTGGTGGGGAAATTAGGAGTAAATTCTAAAATATTATAATAATTATAATACAATTATAATTATTTAAGAATTTTATGAATTATAATAATATTTAATTTTAAATCTTAATTATAATAAATCTTAATTAAAATTAATTTCGATAGATTATTGATGTGGTCTTTAGGTGACATCGTCACATCAATAAAAAAAGTTTCAAAATGAGAACTTGACTCGTTATAAAATATTTCTTTTTATACCTCTTAATTAAATTTTGCATTTTTTTAACCCAAACCCCCACCGCCCTCTTCCGAACCGCCATCCTCTATTACAGTTACTACTATCATATAATGCCACTGCTTACTACAAACCTTCACCACCCTCCTCTATTACCGTCATCACTAGCATCCACATTTATTATAAAAATTTTAATTATTTTCTCTCTTATTCTACTTAATTTTTTTATTTTTCATTTTTCACCTTTATCGTCAGCCTCGATCAGAAAATTATTTCTTACCTTTGGACAATGCATATCGAGATCTTGATTGTCGAATCATAAAATCCGAATCAAGATCTAGGTTTCCGATAGGAAAACCCAAATCAATGCATGTGTTATCTGATTCAAAAATTAGATGGAAGCCTAGGTTTCTCGTTTGGTAAACTCGATCTTCATTCCATATTTTCTAATCTAAAAACCTAGATCTTAATTTGAGTTTTCAGATAGGACAACTAAGATCTCGATTTTCGTTGTTGAAAGGTAGAGAGAGACTTTTCCCAGTCTAGGTCGGCGATGGAGGGGTTAGCAACTGATCGGTGGTTATGGTTGTTGGGGTAAAAAAATGAAAAGGATAAAAAAAGTGGTGTGAGAGAGAAATAATTTTAAAATTCATAATTTTATGCCGGTAGTAGATGGTAGCAAAAGAGATAACAAAGAAAGTCGATGGAGGTTTACGATAAGTGGCAGCGGTAGATCCCAGCGGAAGCAGTAATAAAGGAGTGTGGTAATCGAAGAGGGTAGTTGAGGTTTGGGTTAAACGAATGCAAAATTAAATTAAAGTTAGTATAAAGAAAAATAACATTTTCATATAGGGTTAAATTCTCAAATTTGAAACTTTTCGGCTGATAGGATGATGTCATTTAATGGCCATATCAGTAATTTACTAAAACTACAAGTCTTCATTATAGTTTATAAGAATTTTGAGTGTTTATTATAATTATAGTAATATTATAAGGATTAATCCTAATTTCTCCCGTTTTGGTACTCAACTTGATTCACCTAAGTCTCTCAAAACTTAGAGGGTTTTAGTTTTAATTTTTTGAATAAATTCATTTTTTTGTCTTGTAGTTTAAGTAAGATTTTTTTTTGTATTTCTGATTATTTTATTATTATTTTTTAATCCTTAATCTATCATTATTTTTATTTTTCTCTCATATTAATTTACTATTATATTTGCCAAATTTATATTCTTTTTATTTCTAGAAAAAATAAATTAATATTAAAAAAACAAAAACCCAATTAAATTTCTGGTAAGAAAAACCGATCGAAATGATTTGTCTTTTTACGAGAAATCAATCGAAATAATTTGATTCTTTATGAGATATTCAAATTAAATTGACTCAATTCTTTGTAGGGAACCTAATCGAATCAATTTAATCCTTCATAGAGAACAAAGTCTGATTGATCTAGTTTTCCCCCATGAAAAACCAGATCTAATTAACAGAAAAAAAAAAATTGAAGGTTTGGATTTGGATCTGGAAAATAGACCTTTAGTTTTCAGATCCACTCTAGTTTTTTTTTTCTTTTTTATTAAATTAGATCTAGCTTTTCATATTGAACGTCTAGTTTATAGATCTAGATCTCCAATGTTTTTTTTTATTCAATTAGATCCTATTTTTTGCAATGAAAAATAGAAAATAGAAAAAAATAAAAGATTAATGATGAAAATAATAATAAAAAATAATCAATGGACTAAAAAGTTGCATTTATACTATACAAAACAAAAAAAATTGCAATTAAATTACATTAGAACAAATTTATACAAATCATAATACATGAACTAAAAACTAAATTTACCTAAATTTTTATACATGGATACTTATGAGATTGGAGCGCATTAATCTTGTCAAGTCTTGGGGTATGGGATCAATTGTATGAGAAAATAGTTTCTTTTATAGTAGGTGTATATTTCAGAAGCAGAAGAGGAGGAACTGTTGATAATGAGATGGAATGTAAATTGAAATGATGGATTTCATTTATTTATATGCTAGGGATGTGCAACAATTTAATTTTGGCCTGATCCGACTCATTGCATGTGAATATCTGCTGGTTTTGATCCGATTTATTTTTAAGATGCTCTTCGATCCTATGACTGTAAGACCCTTTGTTCCGAGATGTCTTTCAACCTTTCCACTCTAAGACTCTTCAGTATGAGATGCCCTTCAACCTTTTGAAGGGACTCGAATTATATGAGATGTTAGTTTGAAATGTCTTTCGACCTTTCGACCCTTCGACCCTTCGACCTTTCGACCCTTCGACCCTTCGACCCTTTGATAAGAGATCGAGATGTGAGACGTCAGACTTGTTGGAAAAACGATTCGAAACCTCGCAGCAGAAGCAATTGAATTGGTCCCAGTATATAACAAAAATTTTCTAAAATATTTTTCACCGATCCTTTATATACATATAAATTCATATACATTTATACGAATAGGTCATACCTCAGCCTGCGTGAATCGATTATCGAGACTCACACCACGATCTTCCTGGTCAATCCTCAACATAATAGGATGTGTGTGGGCACATAGAAATGACAAGTTTTTCTTTTTCTTTTTCTCTTAGAAAAATCTCTACTCAGAAAAAAAAAAAAAAACTTATGAAAAACCTCTTCTAAACAATTAGAATGAGATGTATTTATATAATTTCATTAGATATTTTAATTAATTTAAACTCTTTTAATTAATTGAATTGATAATTCAATCATGATAAAATATTATCATTAGATGATATCTCTGTTATGATCAAATCTTTTTAAATATAATTTAAAATAAAATCTTATTTATTTTAAATCATATCATTCTTTTGATGATATATTTGATTTAGTCAAACCAATTTAAAATAGAATCTCATCCCTTTTAAATAAAAAACATATCTTTTTTGAATTAGTTTATCAAACTAATCTAAATTTAACTTACCTAATCTTAATATTAAATTAATATCTCATATCAATTTAATATTATATATAACATCTTCAATTCAAAATCAAATATATTATTAATTAATTGATTAATTCCGAATTTCAATATTTAAATATATTTTTTAATTAATTAATTAACATTAATTATCTCATAATTACAATTTTGCCTTAGATTTTCTTGCAAATAAATCATTTTCAACCTTTGTTACTCTGACTCTATACAATATTTTATAAAGGTGACCTGGGGACCGTGGATCTACTATTCCAAACTTTAATAAATTAGATTACTAATTAGACTCTTAAATTTAATAAATTCAATTTATTAATCTCATTATTATTTCACTAAAAATATGATATTGCACTCTTGCACTTATAAAAGATTTTTACTGAGCAATCTTTAGTAGTCCATTGATATAATCACTACATGCATTCAATCCTCCAAAATTGATTCATAATTAGAATTGGTCAAAACTACCGTTTTACCCTTCTAATTATTTATTTTTCCTTAAGTACCATCAATTTACTGGTGAACAATTAATTTATAACTTGATTATAAATTTGAGCTCAAAATCATTTAGTTACAGAATTAACTCTTAAAGAAACCAATATATAATCTTCTATGAAGAATGTTTGGATTCCATATCTATATATTATGTTTTGAACCACTTATCCCAATGAATTTTCAAAACAAAAGTATTTAGCATGTTTTACAAACAAATTGTGGCGAGTGAATCAAAAGATCTAGTTAACATAAACATGAGGTCATGATCACTCAGGATTCAAATTGATCTGCATATGATCATCTATTGATATGAGTTTAATTTTTAATGGCAAACGGTATTTTAATAAAGAATTATTTCATATCGAGTCATGTCCTATATAATCCAATTATATAAAGCACTTCCACTAAGATATTTATCTACATCAGTGATACGAATCTAGATTACTTATATTCACAATGCTAGTGGACTGTACCAGCAACCACTAAATTAAATATTTTATACTTTAATATGTTGTGGATAATTTAATTTATTATCTATAATCTTAATCCTCTTATACCAATACAAGACCATAGTCACATTAATGAATTTGGAATTTTCTAATATTTATTCATATTATTCGATAATAATACATTCAAAACAATTATATAGAAAAATATCACTTTTATTTATTTCATTAAAACAATATTCATCACATGCTTTCAAGGCACCATGCCCAATAAACTCACACTTGATCTTAAAGCAAGTGAAGCATCTTTCTCATCCCTAAATGGCGTACATGATCCTCAAAAGACTTTGATGGAAGTTTCTTGCTAAATGGATCGACAAGGTTCTATTCTGACACTATCTTCGTAACTGTCACATCATCTCGATACATTATCTCTCTGATAATATAATATTTTCTCTCTATCTGCTTGCCCCTCTTATGACTCCTTTGTTCTTTTAAATTAGCCACTGCTCTATTGTTGTCATAGTATAGGACTAGTGACTTATCCATATCTGGAATAACTTCCTGATCAGTATAAAACTTCTTGAGCCAAACTCTTTTTTTCGTAGCTTTATAAGCCGCTATATATTCGGCTTCCATGGTAGAATCTGTAATACTGGATTGTTTGATACTTCTCCTGACTACAACTCCTCTACCATATGTGAACACTGATCCAAAAGTCGACTTTCAACTATCTCTATGTAATTGAAAATCAGAATCAGTGTATCCAGTGGAGTTCAAGTCTCCACATGAATAAACAAGCATATAGTCTCTTGTTCTTCGAAGATACTTGAGAATATGCGTTACCGTTATCCAGTGTTCTAAAACCCGAATTAACTATCCCTACTGCATAACAAATGTTAGGTCTTGTACACATCATGATATACATAAGACTGCCTACAACTGAGGTATAGGGAATCCATCTATTTTATAGTGAATCTTTTAGCAATTAATCTAGCTTTATACCTCGGAGGATCAACTTTAGATAAACCTCATTAAGCTTGAAGATCCACTTGTAGCCAATGAACCTCCTTTTCTCTAGGCTTGGAATAATTGACCAAGTTTTGTTCACCCCAAGGAGTACATCTCCTCATCCATGGAAACCTTTCATTGCTTGTTGTCTTTTGAAGATATAATCGCATAAAATTCAATAGGTTCTATACTTAATTTAAACCTCATGTCCTGCCACAAAAGTTGAAAAAATCAAATCAACATAAGAAAATATGGGATTAGGTCTAGGTTCTCTTCTATCTCTGTCTCTAGCCTATTAATGATCATCAAGATCATCTTAGTTGTGGAGTTCTAACACTGGTCCTATGTCTAAGGATTTCATTTTACTTACAATATTCATTAAATAAAGTGTTACAAAATTATAACCCTTTGTATATTATTCAGGTTTTACCATTTCTGTCTATTTATTTTTCTATTAAAGTTCTCCTAGTTTTATATTTACTTGAAGTTTCATCTTTAGTTTTAAGTAGAAAATCCCATACCTACCTATTATAATTGAAGAAATATCTACTCCCCCATAAGACTATATATTTTTCTAGACCCCACAAATTAGTATGAACATACTCTAGACAATTCTTAGTTAAGTGAATTCTCTTACTGAAACTTAACATATGTTATTTCCCTAAAATACAAGTTTCCCAAAATAAAGAGTAGTAACTGAATCTATATCTAACAGGCCTTGCTTACCTAAAGCCATCATACCCTTCTTGCTCATGTGATCAAGTCTAATTTAACTAATACAAGTGTCATATGTATAAGCAGCAAAGTAATATCTACACAGTACATACAAACCATGTTTCTTTATTCTTTTAAAGCAGGTTTTAATTTCTTATAAGCAGTTAAACAACCATTCACAGTAGTATATGTACAATCAGATTCATCTAAAATACCTAAAAGATCATATTTCTTTTTAGGTCAAGGATTTATCTTACTTTAGTTAGCATAATAACATTTCTATCATGTAATTTCAAAATAATATTACTTATACCATGAATCTTACACATATTAATGTTTTCAATAAAAATAATGATATCGTTCAAATCATTATAATCAGAAAAGCAGTCCTTAGTAGGACTCATATGAAATGAATAACTAAAATCAATAATCCATTTATTTTTGGCTATGCACTTAGACACGATCAAAACATCATAAAACCAAGCAGTATTACAACTATTCAATGCACCATTATTATTAGAACTAGTTTGACTTTAACCTATATTCTTTAAAGTATAGCAGTTTTTCCTTATATGTCATGTTTTATTATAGAATAAGCATTTCGTATCATCCTTATTTTTCTTCTTAAGAGTAGGTTTCTTCATAACAAATTTCTTTCTATTGTTTGATCGCCTTTCTCCGAGTAAGCGCTAAACATAACAAACTTGAATTCAAGACAGCTATTCAAAATCTTATTGAATGACTAGATTTGTTATCTCATGTTTTCTTTTTATAAAAGAAATACCCATTGAAGGGGAGAGCTTCTTCAAATAACCGGAAGCAAATGAATAAAATATCTTCCGCTTTGTATGATTATCAATCAAATAAATAAAAAAATTAGTTTATATATCAATTCTTACCTCTCCTAATTGTTATTACCAATATTATTTATACATTCATTTTTGTCAACTTTACCCTTAACAAATAGATTATTGCTAGTTCTTTTACTTATATTTAGTTCAAATTCTCTAGTCGTTAAACCTACAAAAACCAAGTGAGGAACAATACCAATATAGTTCAAAGACTTTTTTCACAACAACTAATCATCAAATAAAGATTGAAGCAATATCATAACATAACTAATGTCATTAATGTTCCTTTTAGATATGTTAATTTAGGAGCACACTAAGTAACATACAAGGATTTGAATTTAACTTATAGCTTAAAAGTTGTGTTTGAGCCATCTACCATTCTCGATACCATTAGTAATTGAGATCCAACAGATCATATGCATCCTGCATGATTAGCTCTCATTTCTCCACATCTGATGTGGGCTACTTTTTCACATTAGACTCTAATGCAAAGATGAGTCTTTCATGTAAAAGAAGTGCTCGCTTCTTTTTCTTTCAGGTACCAAAATAGGACTTCCCGTCATAACTTGGAATTTCCATTCTCAACGAACTCATTTTGGGTTACTATTTCACTCGGGGTTTTGCAGAACACAATATAAAATGAACAAATCACATAGAAAGATTCAATAGAACAACAGATTTCAATTAAAGAAATTTTTTAAAAGAAAAACGTTATTCACAAAATTTTTCAAGAGTGGATTTTTCAACAAATAATAGAAATCATATTTCAATTAGGCAGTAATACTATAAGAATCCTGATTTCACCACAATCAAATATGCATAGACAGATTTATACAGAATGGGAATCCAATTATAGATATTGTATTCTAGAAACTGGAATGAATCAAGAAACCCTAGATTTCCCAGATCTAATCACAAGAAATACAAAGAAGGTTCTATAATTTATACTTAGTGACTGATTTATTAAAGGTAAACAAAATATATTAAGCATTCAAACAAGAAAATAGAGAACATCGAAGATGTTCTCGTGGTTCCTCTTTCTAAAAAAATTTAAGAGAGTACATCCAAGTTGAATTTCAACGAATCATGAGATCTTGTGGACACTAGATAGTATTCAGATTACACCTCTGAAGCATGCAAAAAATTTGAAACTATTAATCATAAGAAAAAGAAAAAGTATAGGACCCACAATTGGCACACTTCATCAAATGAAGATAATTGAAGGTGAAAAGGGGTGTTTACTTTTGTAGCTAGGCCAAACTGTTATTGCTCACATACAGTACATAGACGATGTGTACTGTGTAGCTACGTACTCTCAGATTACGAAAAAGAAAGTCGTATTGTTTTTAGTGGGCCGTGGCTTAATCTGTTCTCAGATTAATTCTGTAACCTAGCTATCATTTTCCACCATTTTTTTCCTTCAGTTTACAAGACTAAATCAGTGTATCTAAGAGTACCTAAATATGCACATTCGACCAGTTAAGTCTTGAAATAACTCCAAGTCCTTAATCCCAATGAGCACACCTCCTCCGACGAGGGAACTTCCCAGATTGTCGTCCGCCCCTTCATGACGTTAAAATCGGCAACACACTGTTCGAACGTCAAGTTCCGGACTTGTTTCCTCTCAAGAGCCAACTTTTCGCCAGCAGCTTCGTCAAACAACTTCTCCCACCCTTTTTCCCAATCATCGTGAGCATCACATAGATCCAGAGACCCATTCTCCCAGTTTGTCCAACCCCACCCTATATCCACCTGTGACATTGCATCTGCCACACAACGACCTTCACAAACGGGCCTGCAGGGCCTGCACTTGGCCCCACTGAGTGGGCCTCCGCTTGACACTGCAGCCACAGGCACATGAATCGGCGGAAACGCATATTTATAGTTCGTCACGATGCAGAATGGGATACGTTTTGAGAGGTAGGGAATCCCTTGTGTGGTCAGTTGGGCCTTGAAAGCGGTTTCTGAGTTCAGTTGGCGAAAACCCGCGGAGTCTAATTTTGGGATAAGGGAGAGGCGGGAAAGAGCGATGGTGGAGGTGCTTAGATCTCCGATGCCTAGTCGGTCGTTGAGTCCGTCATAAGCGGATCCAGATGGGACTACATATTTACCCGGAACAAAGTTTTCCGGGTGGAGCGGGCCATTCCAGTACCCATCAACTCGTGTTCGGACGATCCAGTCGTAAGTGAAGTTGTTCTTTTGTTGGTAGGCTTTGATCAGGCTTAGACATCCCTCCACAAGGTAGAAATATTGCACAAGCCCCTGGCAAACGCAATTAAATTCCCAAGTAAATTAGATTAGAGCCACAGCCTCATAATAAGAGTAATAATGATTCAATTCCTGATTTCTGATTTCTGAAATTAATTAACCTGGATGCCCTTAGTTGAGCCTCTCGCTGTGAGGACTTGGAGTTGCGACTCAGTTTCCAGCAGGGGTTCGGGATCGAAGATTTTAACGGCTGCGAGTCGAGGTGCCCTCTTCAGAAGCGAGAGCTTGTAGGCGTTCTCATCCAGTGGGCTGTGAAGGAAGAGGTCCGAATTCGGATACTCGACAAGAATCCTGTCCACTATTGACGGTCCAGTAAGCTCAAACCTCCTGGCCCCACCCACCAAACAGACCGCCATTTTTGACCGATCCAACTCATCCTTCACAGTCCTGCTAGTGCTAGTATTGTGAACAGGTTGTTGAAGGACAAAGGAATGAAGAAAGGCTAAAGTGAAAAAGGGGTTAGCGGGGATGATGGAGGGAGTAAACAAGGCAGAAAGAGCGAGAGGAGGTATTATCAAATATAGCAGACGCAACCTGCTTCCAAAAAACTGGGCGATCTTTTTCCGGTTCATATTTCGCATCACTTTCTTTACTTGCTCCGATCCTCCACATGCCTCAACTTGTTGAATGATGATAGGAAGCGCAAGAAGATCAGGGAAGGTGTTTGAAGTTATTATTATTATTGTTATTGTTTTGGCTAAAAAGGTGTTTAAAGTTAATTGGGGTGTATAAAGAAGTAATTGAATTATTGTTCCTTTCCTACTACAGATCCCATGAGTGAGTTAAAACAACATTTCCGATCATGTGATAATTGTGATTCATGCACCTTAAAAACAAGGAATTAAAAGTCCATGGCGTACACATGTCTAGAAATCAGCATACATAATCTTATCACAAATATTGTCTGAAATTGCAAACCATGATACGGAAGTCAAAAGTGTTTTGTGGGACAAAGTAACGACGGTTTTGATGATAATCGTGGATAAAAAGGATGGAAGACATGTTTTTCTATTAAACAAAGAGGTTTAATTTCTATTCTGTTTTGTCTGTTTGTTTTTTCCCCCTTCATTTATGATTAATTTTCTAGAATAAAAGGTTCATTTGTTTTCATAAACAACCTTTAAATTGTAATTTTAAGGATTTTTTTTGTCTCAGAAAATCAATAGAAAATATTGAGATGGAAATTAAAAATGATTGTCAAAATTATTAAATTTTTTTTTATCTAATTTGAATTTTACCATCAAATTTCTTTAAAAATAGCTTGGAACTGTGTTTTACCATCAAATTTCTTACACTCTAAATCAATTTATCCAAGTTTTTCAACGGCATATTTCTCAATCCACACTCTTCACTTACCTACCAATCTAAACTTTATTGAATTGGAACCGTGTTTGATTTCTTTTGTACATGACCAAATCATGTTAGACGTCTCTCCCTAATATTATTATCTATAGGGACAACACCTAATATAACTCTTAATCTTTTCATTCCTAATTCTATCATTGCTTATTTTACAATATATCTATCTTAACAAACGCAACTCTGTTATCGCCATTTTATGCATATGTTGTCTCGTAGTGACTTAACACTCCGAACCAAAATATATAATTAGTCAGACAATCATCTTGTAACACTTTCATTTCAATCTCACATGTATCCTTCTATTGTATAAGACTCTTGATGTCATCATCTATTTCATCTAATCTGCTTTAATCATATGGTTTATATCCTTTTGAATACCCTTAATCTTTTGGATAATAGATCATAAATATCAAAAAACTTCACACTCTTCAACCTCCATACCGTAAATCTCAATTGAGTTACCCATTCTTTTAGATTCGAGACCAAAATTACAAGCTAGACATTCCAATTTTTAGTGACTAATTTTAAAACTCCTACTATTTAGAGCCTCACGCTATTTATCTAATTTTCAATTTATGCCTATTTTTATTTCATTTATTAGGACGATATCATTTGCTAACAATATACACTAAGGTACCTCATCATGAATATGTTTTGCAAGCTCATCCATAACTAAAGCAAATAGGTATGAACTTAAAGCCGACCCTTGATGAAGTCCTACTACAATATGAAATTCACTAGATATCTCATACTGATTTAACACTAGTTACAACATCTTCATACATATCCTTAATAATCTCGATATAACATTGAGACACATTTTTTCTTCTAAGTACCTACCAAATTAATTCCCCAGGCAATCTATCATAGACTTTCTCTAAGTTGATAAAACCATATATATGCTCTTTTGCTTTTCTCTATACTTTTCACGCAACTAGGAGTTCTTACTTGAGTATGAAAATGAGTTAGGCTAATGGAGCAAGCTAGCGGAAATGTGCAGGTAGATCATCCTGTATCCCCTCGGGTCAATTTTTATGGAAGAAGGACAAGGAGTTCTGCTAGGGGAGTGATGGAAAGAAGTGTATGAGGAACCGCTACCCTTGAAACATGTATGGATGAAAGTGAGGGAGTTTTGTCTAGATCGGTTCAAGCAATGGAGGCAATGCAAGGAATTATGATAAATAAGTTGGGCAAAATGAGTCAAACAATGGATGAGAGGATTGAGGGAGCTGTGTAGCGCATTTGTAATGAACTGGGGGCTCAACCAATACCTCCCCATCCTCCTCAACCCCCCTAACCTTTAGCTAAAGATAATCGTTTAAATAGGGTGGAAAGTGTTGTTCAAATTATGAGAGTGAAGTTTAGAAAAAGTTTAAGATGTTCGAAGCAATATTGAAGAAGGATGGATTCAAACAAGATAAGGATGAGGATGAGAGTCCTTTTACTCCGAGAATCCTAGGCCTCCTAATCCTTAAAAAGTTCAAACCTCCTATGTTCAAATCCTATAGGGGGAATTCTGACCCTAGGGACCATATTGAAGACTAAATTCCTGGCCAACTTCTTAAAAGCCAAAATGCTAAAGAAACCAATGGTCAGCCTCCACATAATTAAGCAACAACTAGGAGAACTTGTGGGCGACTACACAGATTGGTTTCAAAAGGAAGCTAAGAGGGTGGATAGGCCAGCTAACCCGAGAGTGTTGCATGCATTCTTGGAGGGGACCACTAATGAGAAGTTAATGTCTAAATCTAGCAAGAGGCACCTTGATTCGCTTGCTAAAACCTTCGAAGAGTTAAGGAAGATTTCTTGTAATAGTAACATCCACGCCACAAGTGAAGGAGAACTAAGACCACACTTAATCCACTAAGGGGATCTCGGATTCGAAGAAGAGAAAGGAAGATCCAATAAGAGGAACTGAATAGAGAGACGATGAGAAAAATAAGGAAAGTAGAAGAGGGAGTCCTTATAGAAGAAAGCTAGTTGCCAATCCAGGAAACCTTCACTCCCCTAAATGAAAGTTTTGAAGTTATCTTTACAAAGATAGAGGGGCAAAATTTTTTCAAAATGCCATCTCTAATGCAAACTACTCCTAGTCAGTGTGATAGAAATTTTGTAATTGCCACTACCATGAGGATCATGGACATGAGACTTTGGATTACACTCATTTGAAAATAAAAATTGAATGATTGGTGCACGAGGGTTGCATGAATAATTATGTCTAGAGAAGGGGACAAGGAAGAGATGACAGAGGGGAAAAAGAGTTTAGAAGAGAGAAAAGGGTGGAGGAGCAAAGGTCGAGGTTAATTCAGAGCACCAAAGGATTCAAGGAGAAATCCACATTATGATTGGTGGGCTAGAAGGAGGTGATAGTGGATATCAAAGGAATGAGTGGTACCATGATCTGACACAGGCCTAGGTGTTTTCAATCAAACCTTCATCAATACTTGAAGATAACCTTGACATCATATTTTATCGAAGTGATGAAGAAGGGATAATCTATCCTCACAATGAAGCATTGGTTATTTCAACAAATATCTCCACTCTCCTTATCCATTGAGTCCTGGTGGATACGGAAAGTGCAGTAGGTGTTATCTCACTGTACACCTTTCAAAAAATGGGAATCAACAATGCAAGACTAGAGCCTATCAACACCCACTCACCGGTTCTTTGGAAAATCTCTAAGGGAAGAAGGCATAATCACCTTACCTATGACTTCGGGAGAAGAAGCATGTCGGGCAAAAATCAAGGTGAAATTTATGATTGTGAACTTCATCTCTAGGTGCAATGCTATCATTGGATGCCCTTTCACAAAATGTCGTTGGTGTAATGGTCTTCACAAAACACTTAGTCATGAAGTTCCCTAATAGGGTTGGAGTGGTTAGAGGAAGCCAAATGAAGTCTAGGGATTGCTAAATCTCCTCTGTTAAATCTAAGGAAGTGGACGGGGCTGAAGAGATAAATGTGATTAGGAGGATGACGAGAAGAGCAGGAGAGATGAGGAGAGAAGAAAGACTAAGGCCTCCCCAATCGAACCACTTCGGCCAATCGTAATGGGAGATGGTAAAAACTTGAAAGTCAGACCTGAACTGGCTCATCGAGCTGAATAAAATTAACATATGCTTGAAGAAGAAACTGGATCTTTTCACATGAGACTCTTCCGAACTGATTGGAATTTTTGATGAATTGATCGTTAAGTATAAGCAACTTGGGCTAAAATTACTTCAAATACACAGCTTACCACAACATAATAAGAAGATTGAAAAGAATGGAAATTAACTTGCACCCCAATATGCCCTTTATTTTGCTAGTTAAAATTATTCAATCTTAATCAATAATTTTAGCCATGAATCAACATAGCTAAAACGTAGAATTGAGTGTTGTGAGGGTAACTTTGAAATAAGACTAGTTTAAGAGCTCTTTAGTAAGTTGATCGAAATAATCGCATAATGTAACTAAGAGACTCAAATTTGAAGATCAAGAGATTATTAGAATTGAAGATATAGTTAATAAATATCAGGATCTATTCTTCTTTCCATTAGAATACAAATTTTCCTTCATTACTGTAGTTACCAGGTAAAAACTCATGCAAAAATCATTTTAGTACTTAAATGAACCATTTCTAAATGAGCTAACTTACTTTCCATACAACAAAAATAGAAAATAAGCCTAATTACTATCAAATTGTTGTTCCATGGCATACCATAATGATTGATGTCAAATCGTGTGTTGTTTATGGTTTATAAGGATCTTGGGCAAGAGTTTTAAGTTCAAATAATTTCCAAACTAAGAATTAGAATATTCACAAAGTAGAGACTTAAGTAAGAACACTAGGACCGTTTAGAGTTGTTTAGTTTCTGACAAAATCAATCAAGTTGAATACCTCTACTTTGCAATATTGATCAAAGTAAATAAGAAGAATAGAAGGCTATGCTTCCTTCTTATAATTGAAAGAGTAATACGTACAAGTAACAACGAAAATTTAAATAGACAAAGTATAAAAATAATAAGTAAATTATCCTTACTACTACAAAGATAATTAGAGAAAATAATATTCTAACATATTTTTCTACCGAATAAAGGACAACTATAAAGTGTAAAATATAACCACAATCACTCATTATTTTTTATCATAAAGATCGATTTCTTTACAAAATTATTCTTATTCCACCATATCGCTCAAATCCCCAATCGCAACTCTTCAATTAAAGCATTCAAATCCAAGTATGATGATCCACCTTCTTCCACAGCTCTCCTAGCCAAATCTCCAAACCCTTTTGCTCTTCTTCTCATCTCTTCTCCTTCTTCGCTAACCATAACACACTTTACAGTCTTTTCAATACCTTCTCTCTTAATACAATCACTTCCACTCAATGATCCACCCCACTTATTAGCACCTACTCCGACTCCAATCCTCAACACATGACTCACCAACTTCTCATTATAAAATTGTTCAGCAGAGATAGGCCACGTCACCATGGGGACCCCACTTGCCACTCCTTCCAACGTTGAGTTCCACCCACAATGGGTCATGAACCCCCCAATTGATTCATGCTCAAGAATCAATACTTGTGGGGCCCACCCTCTGATGATCAACCCCCTCTCTCCTACCCTCTTCTCAAATCCTTGAGGTAACCACTCTGCATCCTCAATTTGATCCTGAGCATTCTTCTGTTTCTTCACAACCCAGATGAAATTCACCCCACAAGCTTCAAGTGCCATGGCAATCTCCTTCAGCTGTGAAGTACCAAAACTGCCCTTGCTTCCAAAACTTATATAAAGAACAGAATCGGGTTTCTTCAAATCAAGCCATTTCAAGCATTCATGTTCATCAATGGAAGATCCCAACCCTCTTTCTACTTTATCTTCAATCTCCTTATTACACAACGAGACCGGTCCGATATGCCATGATTTTCTTCCCAAAACATTCCTATAATGATCTACATAATCATGTTCAAGCTCATAGAAACTATTAACAACAATTCCATAACTTGTTACCTCAGCTTCTTTACTTGCTTTATACACCTTGGTAAACTCTGTTTCCACCTCTTGTTTTAAATAACCCGGCAATTGGCCTCGAGTCATCTTGATTTCATCCGGCAAACTCGGGATTATGAAAGGTTCTGAATCCGACAAAACACGTTTATGGATATTATTTGATATCACACTTGATGCAGCACATAGAGCAAAAAAGCAAGTTCCATGAAAAACAAGCCTAGGAATTTCATACTTTGCACAAACGTTAGTAGTCCAAGGGAAAAAAGTGTCGGCAAAAAGGCAATTTGGGCGATGTTGGTTTAAAATATGATCAACTTGGGATTCAAGCATGGCGGTAGCTTTGAAGAAGTTTTGCATCAAACCATGGGCTTGAGCCAAATCAAAACTTTCGCAATCTTCGGGCAATCCAGCTTCTTTAGACGGGAAATTGATGACAAGGAGTTGGATTTCATTGCCTAATTTTTTGGTTGTTTTGATTGGTTTGGAGAAGAGGGGAGCATTGAGAGGGGTGGTGATTATGGTTGTTTGGATTCCTCTTGAAGAGAAGAGCTTTGCTATGTCTATGACCGGGATTGTATGGCCTGGAGACATAAAGGGTAAGAAGAAGATTTTGGATCGGTTGTAGCCATTTTTAGAGCTCATCTTTTAGGCAAAGTATAGAAAGGAGTTTTCAAAGAAGGTGAGATGGGTTTGGATATCTATGGTTTGAAGGTCGAAGGTATTAAATGAGAGAGAGTACATATTATGAGAGAATTTAGGTAAGTAGTTGGAAGACTTGAGGGTCAAAACATTATTGACTCTATTTGTGGAAAATTTACTTCTTATTATTTGACGATTGAAATCAATCGTGGCCAATTTTCTCTCTTCATTCTAGAAGACCTTATCTTTTATTTATTGCATGTTTCTAGAAGACTGATATTTGGAAGTTCCAAGAGCCATTGGTTTGAGCAAAAAGCATCATTTTTTTTTTCTTTTTTTTTTTTTTTGGTGGAAATATGTTGTGTCTTGCATACTTTGGAAAATGGGCATATTTCATATTTTCTCTTCATTATTGCCTTTCTTATTTTTCTTTCTTTTCCTTATCATATTGACAAAATCACTTGCACCGAAATTCAAGGAAAGAGTAGACGTCAATTCTATCGCAAACGAATATGAAGAAAATGTAATCAATTCTACCGTTCTACGAAATTTCTAAATTTCTTTTTATGCAATCGATTGTACAGTCCTAAATGGGACACGAAACGTCTCAACTAATCTATTGAGCATTTCTAGACTATCAATTAAGAAAATATGGTTGACTTTTTTCTTTTTTTTGGGGAGGGGGGGGGGTACCAAAGCTCTTTGCTTATAGATTTTGTGATTAAAATTAATTTTCGACGGGAGTTAACGAGTTAGACGTTTTACCTATATCATTAGCGGTGGTCTTGTATTAAGCGGTAGATTAGTCAGGTGTTGACGATACATAAGGTGGAGATAGGATTGATAAGGGGAGTATTATATATCCTCAATTTAAATTTAGATTATTATATAAATTAAATAATTAATAAATATAATATAATATAATTTTGATTGGGAATCCCGATCTCATACTAGTCTCATTCCGATCCCGTAATGTCGATACCAAATCAAGAATGAAGGTTTCTTTTCCATTCCCAATACTAATACTAGGATAAAGGGAACGAGAATGATACCACCTTATAACATTCCTAATGAAAAAAAGGCCTATGCCAACTAAATTTATTAATTTTTTTTTTAAACGAATGTTAACATTAAAGATACATTTTTGTCCATCCTAATGTTTATATAATATATTTTGCCTCCGTACAATTTTTTGTCTAGCTTTACGCTTACCTCAACTAGTTTGGATACTATAAAGAAAAAAGGAAGGAAGAAACTTAGGTCAAATCAAATATCTCCTAGCGGCTATAGCTACCTATTAGTCTTGTATTGAGGACAACTTGACAATTAAAAAAATATATATTTACACCTAGAAAATTCTTCTAGGTTCTTTTAAATTTATATAGTAGTTAAATCATAATATTGCATCTTTATCCTCTAAATGTGTTGACGCCGTTCTCCACGGCATCAGTCAAAATTGCCCATCAAGGCGGTGGTAGGGTGGGAGGAGAGAATTGAGTTGTTCTGACTCTTAAAATAATGCATTGACATATTGAAATATATAATAGAGTGTGGACTTATTAGGAGTATAAAAATATTTTGAGTGACCTAATTTAATTAAAATTTTTAAATTACATAATGTAAAATATAAAATTGTTTATAAATGATTCTAAGATAAAGTGATAATTGAAATGAAATCTCATAAATAATAAGAAATTTGACTATTAATAAAATTATTGAAGTGAGATAAAAAGTTAAAATGATTCTAATATTTTTTTATATGGAAACTACTGAACAAAAAAAATTAATAAATGTACATAAAAACTTTGAAAATGATAGAAATAGTTTGAACATTGGACGAACATTCAGACATATCATATAAGCCAGCGTTTACAGACCAAAACATAATGACTGCTAATAATAAATATTTCATTATATATATGACTTACAATGAAGAAACTAAAATAAAAAGCAAATGAATCTATTGAAGAATCGGAAGACCAAGTATGGAGTCGGCAGAGTGTTGTGTTGGACAAAAAATTCTTCAAGACCTAAGCCTCGAAAGATTCTTCAAGGTGTGGAACCTCAGAAGAGAGAAAGTACCTTTGGGGGGAAAGTGTTTTGTGTTGTTGTATTCTATTTGTTGCGTTCTTTTTTTACTTGGCAGGGGATGATATTTATAAGCGGCGGTAGACTTGGCAGCCAAGTATCCGATAACTGCTAGAAAATACTGTCATTTTGGATTTTGCATTTCAACCCTTGGAAAATATCTTTTCTAGTGTTGGATCCATTGAATTAGTCAAACCAAAATTTTCTTTCAGTAGCCAAACTCCTTTTCATTTACAGAGAGACTCTTGGATTTGCTTAAAAACTATTGGAATTAGCCAAAGGTCTTCTTTGACATACAAGCTCATCCTTGAATTTTGCTATTTAATCCATGAACTTGATGAAAGTTTATTGAAATGAAGGTCGCTCGGCCAAGAATCGACTGACTTTCCCTTTTCAGGATCTCGAGCAGCCAACATGGGTCAACTAACGTTGGCCGCCCGCTGTCCAATCAAACTCATTCTGCCGATCGGCTGTCACGATCGACCAGATACGGCTGACCGCCCAGTCACACTTAGTTGGCAGATTTAGTCGATCAGTCAATCTATTAGATGACTCGATCATATTTTTTGCCTACTTCATCTCTCTTTTGATCGATTTTATTATTTTCATGTTGAAAAATTCTTCTTTAATTACCACACGCAAAAAATGATAATTTTGACATGATTAAAATAACACACGCACGCAGAATTTAACAGTACATATACATCACCTTAACCATTGCCAATTGTTGGGCCAATTTAGCCCTACATGTAAAGGTTCATTCATAGGCTACTATTATCATTTATCATACATGCAACGGGCCAGGGCCATCAAACTTCTTTTCCATCAGGCCCAGCCCAAGCGGCACTTATTTATTTATTTATTGATTTATAGTGATTAATTTTCCGCCCTAAAGTACGATTTTATAGAATCTGAGAACGAGAACACTGACAGCACTTTGAAACAAACTTCTAGCAAAGAATAAAAACGCACTCCATGTTTGGGAAAAGCATAACTTATATAGTCTTATACTATACTATTTAAAAAGAACATTAATTGAGAGCAAACGCCCAACTTTTTCTTATTATATAGTCTTTTATATATATATATATACATATAATATTGATGGGAATGCAATAAACTTTGGGATAATCTTTTTCAACTTATTTTTTTATTATTATTAATTTTTTAACCAACATAGAGTTTATGTTACATCATATATACCTAACTTATAAATTTATACGTATCTATTTTTACTATTCATTTTAATTTGACAATTAATATTAAAAGTTTTAATACCTTATATAAATTTACATATTTTTCTATATATATATATATATATATATACCTTATACTATTACAATGAGCCATTCTAAACTCATTTTAATAATAGTTTTTTTAATGTGATCTAAGATTATCGATCAGGAACTACTTAACTAAGTATTCTTATAATAATGGGAATCATTAAAATAAAAATAAAAAATAAAGAGAAAATTTAAATATATATTAAAAATATATATAATTATTTTCTCTATATCCATGGACATGAATATGGTGTGATTTTAGTACCGCACCGAATTTTCGGGCCTTACCCTGATTGAATCAATTTGTGACAAATAGAGAGAGATAAAAGAAACGGCTAATGCGGAGGCAGCGGCAGACACAGAGAGGGGAGTGGATTCTCCTCTCATTTGAGTTAGATTGCAAGATAAAACATGTTGGGACCCGCTCACCGATCCGAATATTTGGACACAGATTCGTACCGTTAAAGTTAGTACGGAACTCCAACTGTAATATTATTTCACCATAAAATCTTATTTAACCGCACGGAACTATAAGGTTCGGAATCATCCCTAATTATCTGCATGGGCCAAATTAGAATTGAATTTCTGATTCCTCTTTCTTTTTCTTGTTTCCCTTTTTTTTTTTTTTGGGTATTTATTTATTTCCTAATTTAGTTGGGGCAGAATCATGAACCTACAATTTCCGGTAAATGCGGAGCCAATAACTGTCATTTCACAACTAACTTGTCCACGTCCACAATACCCTTCGATCAATTTTTTTTTTCCTCTTTTCCCGCCATGAATCGTTGAAAACTTTAAAGAAAAAAAATATTATGACAAAGTGAAAAAACGCTGTGTTAATGTTCCAATCACTGAAAAGAAGTTTTACAGTTTTCTTATGGCTTTCTTTTAACATTATTAACATGAGTGTTATAATGGGGTTTATTTTTTTTTTTTTTCTTTTTTTTTTAATGCTTTTCGATTTTGGTAATGCATCTTATTTTAATTTTTGAAAAAAAATATTTACTTATATTAAAAAATAGTGTCCGGCATCAGGAGATGGCAATAGTCATTGGAGTGGCTGAGGTAGTTATAGTTTGATTACTATTATGATTACATAAGTCTAAAACTTAAGTCTATCTAGTTTATGATTACATAAGTTTATATAATCACTCAAAACTACCATACCTTCTACCACCCAAAATAACCACTTTTCTTTCATTTCATTTTCTTAATTCACGGCCACTCTCTTATCCACTACCACGCTATTCCACCATCACCAAAATTACTAGAACCTAATAATATTTTGTTTTATTTTTTAAAAATATTCTAATTTCTTGATTTTTTTTTTCTTGACCTTGAGTATCAAGCAACTCCACCATCTCCACCATTATTATCTTCCTCCCTTTTTCTTCTTAGAAATTTGAAAAAAAAAAAAAAAGAAAGGAAATAAAGAAACCAGCATCAAATCCTTCTTCATCCCCTCCTCTTCCCATTCTCCATATCCCCTCTACTTATCCGCTCTAATGGGACCTCAACGAGATTGCTCTCTTCCTCCACTCTAGATCCAAGACCTTCACCGATTTCAAATGGGGAATAGGTAAACCTTGAAAATGTATATATGTCAATTTAATCAGATTTTGATTCGATAAGATAAATACTTTATGTGATTTTATCTTTATACATATATTAGTAATATATTATTTATTATTATTAACAAAATACAATTATTATTTATCATTATTAATTTTGTTAAAATTAAAATTATATATTCTATAAATACATATCATTATAAAATTTAGTATCTTAGGATACAAATGATTCATTGTCATAGGCTCTTGAGAGTTGACATCGATTGATCCAGATATATAATCATGTAATTCATTACCTAATTATTAGGGCGGTCGATCTCACAGCCATTGATGTTAGTGGAATACCGTGATTAGTGTGGAAGCTTAGTAGAGACTAAGGGTGTCGAACGTGATACTAAGATAATTCTCAATAGTAATTAATACTAGCTGTTAATGAGGATTATCTAGTGACTATTTTATATGTGATCCTCCGACTTGATACTCCGAGCTGAGATACCATGGTTTTCTTGAGTATTGGACTTCATATTTTGACATAATTCCAATTACCCCTAGTGATGGGTGAACATAGAGTGAACCATTGTGTATGAAGTGTTGTGCGAGTAGGATTATAAGTAGTCATGAGGGAATCTATCGCTTCCGTATTTGGAATAAGGTCTTACGGATTATATACTTTATTGAACAATGAATATTGCAAAGTAGTATATTTTGAAAGGTATTTTTGTAAATTCATTACCGATATTTAATAAAGGTATAATTGTATATATGATTTGTCTATTATGATATAACAGTTAAATCAAGCCTTATGACGGATCAGGATATTGGCGAGATGAAAAAATTGTTAACGAATCAAGATATTGGCGAGATGAAAAGATTGTTATTATAAATATACGATAGTCACAAATGGAATTTTTCGGAGAATGGTACTTCGCATGTCCTCGAGTAGTCTTTTGTTAGGAAACGGATCCACGCATATAATAGAATAAATGCAGCGAAAGAAAATACAGTAAATCTTATCAATATTAAATTAAGATTTAGGAAAAATGAATAACTTTGTTCTTGATTACAAAACTCTTCTTATTAAGATGTGAAGGTACGTACATATTAGCCTTCTAACCTTAGTCCACACGATTCATTTCACACGGTTAACTTTCTACTTAAAATCTCAACTCATGAGATAATAAGTTAGGAAAAAGACTTACTTTTCTTTCTTTGATTTTCAGCTAAGAGGGTTGTGTAATCATTCTTAATTTCGACCACTATGCCTTGTATTTACAAGTAAATGCTAGGTTATAGTTTTCTTATTTTATTAGAAATCCTAGTTGCCTTAAAATATAAAAGTGAGATGGGCTTAGCCCATAGCATGGCCGGCCACCCATGGGTCATACTCATGAGTTATTTGATCAACCATTTGATTAATTTTGACCAATAGAAATCCAAATAATAATCTGGCCCATTAACTATTTAATGTCTAATTATTAACTAAGAATCTTTCATACCCATTTATAATTAAATAAAAGTTCTTATATAACTGATTAATTTCCAATTATTTCAATGTACCACTTAGTAGTGCTTGTAGAGCTGCATTAAATTAACAAATTAACAAATTAATCATTATAATTTTGCCGTTATAGTCAAATTACCATTTCGCACCTACAATAATTTTGATTCTTTTTTCCTTTTTCTCAAACAAAATTTTAACTGTATTACTCTGAATTTTATGTGTGTCACTGATTAGGTTCTACATAACGTTAGCATGAGGATTTCATAAACAACTTTATGATTTTATTTAATTCCAAATTAAATTTATTTAATTTGAAATAACTTTTTAAATTAAATAGTTAACTTAATCATTAAATAACTTTAAGCCTCAAAGTCAAGATTGACTTTAGCGAAATGTCAAAACTACCCGGCAGATGAGAAGTACCACCTTCCGAAAGAACCTGTTTGTGACCATTGTATACTTACAAAATAATCTTTCCATCTCGCCAATATCCCGATTTGTTCTAGTGTCTAGTTTAGCTGTTAAACCCTAATAGATAAATCATATATATCGTTATACATTTATTGAACATTGATAATGGATTTACAGAAATTCATCTTAAACCATACTACTTTGCAAAGATTTATTATTCAATAAAGTCTATAATCCATTCGACCACATTCCAAATATGAAAGTGATGGATTCCCTCTTAACTACTCGTAATCCTTCTTACACAACACTTCGTACCCAAAGGCTCACCCCGTGTTCACCCATGTCTAGAGCTAATTGGAACGATGTCAAAGTATGAAGTCCGGTACTCAAGGAAATCATGGTGTCATAGGTCAGAAAATCACATGTAAAATAGTTCATAGATAATTCTCATTAACAGTAAGTATTAATTACTACTAAGAATTATCTAAGTATCTCATTCAACACCTTTAGTCTCTACTAAGCACCCACACAATCATCATGGTGTTTCACTAACACTACTAGCCGTGAGATCGACCACAATAACAATTAGGTGATGAACTACATGATTATCTATCTGGATTAATTGATGTTCATTCTCGAGATCCTATGACAATGATCGTTTGCATCTTAAGAGCTTTTAGCTACTCATGTCTCGACTAGCATGATCTCTATAATGGTCTCTAGAGTGCATAACTCAAGATACTAACTGTATTATGATATGCATTTATAGAACATATAATATTAATTCCAACAAAACTAATAAACATGATAAATAATAACTGACTTTCAATAATGATAATAAATAATATTTTGCTAATATCCGTACAAAAATAGTATCACATAAAATATGCCCATCAGGTTAAAATCTGATTGACATGACGGACATATACTTTTAATATTCACAGTTTGCTAGAAGTCAATCTTGACTTGGAGGTCTAAAGTTAATTAAGTATGAGATAATTAAGTTAACTATTAATTTAAAAAGTTGTTTTAAATTAAACGAATTTAATTGGAATCAAATAAAATCATAAAAGAGTTTATGAAATCTCTTGTCGGTGTGATGTAAAATCTAATCAGTCATATACATATGGTTTGGAGTAACATAGTTAAGGTTTCATCAATGATAAAAGAAAAACTGACAACAATATCATTTTTGGGGGTAAAATGATAATTTAACTATGAGGAAAAAATGATGATTATTAATTTGTTAATTTAATATCATTCAGCTCTCCTAGCATAATTAAGTGTGATATTAAATTAATATTAAATAGGAACTCTTATACAATTATAAAATTATCATAAAAGTTTATAATTAATAATCGGATATTAAATTATTAATAGGCCGGATTATTAATCAAATTTTCATCACCAAAATTGATCAAATGGTTCATTAAATAACCTGCAAGTGGTCATTCATTGAATGGGCTATATAAGCTCATCTCACTTTTTTATTTTAAGAAAATTATGAGATCTAATGAGATAAATAAACTAGGACCTACTCTTTGCCTATAAATACTACTAGTAGTGGTCGGAATTCAAAAAATGCTCCATATATAAGCCTCTTGGCCAAATATTGATGAAAGAAAAGTGAGTTTTTTCCTTCATTTTCCTAAGCTTATTTTTTCATGCATTGAGATTTTAAATAGAAAGTTAATCGTGCGAAATGAATTATGTGAATAATATTTAAATGATAAACACATGGGCGCCTCCTCATCTTATTCAAAAAGAGTTTTGTAAATCAAAAGAAGTATTCATTTTTCATAAACATTGATTTAATATTAATGAGATTTACCGTTTTTTCTGTAAAATAGATTATATGCGATATAATTGTCGTATAATCTGTCTGAATAGAAACTATGCATGATATAATATGATATGAATAAAATTTTAAATAGTTTTTCCGCAGCATATATTATATTATATGCATGCCTACGTTTCCTAACAAATCTGACCCATCTTCTTCCACCTAGATCTTTTCGACTCGAATCATTATTGGAAAAATTGATGGGTGAATTCAAGTTGATTTTGTAACTTCCAATTGAATTCGGATAACTTTCGATTTATTGAGAAATTTAATTTTCCAAAATGTCTCGCTTAATGACAATTAAATTCGGTCGTAACTTTCCTTCATCGATGTACTATAAATTGATGTTCCTACGGTAATTTAGAAACACACCAAAACTATTCCTCTCTTCCAAAAATGAATTTCTCTCTAGAGTTCATAAGATGCAGTATGGTAGAGTTCTGACACTTACGAATACGCTGGAATTGTGCCGACTTTTAATTCCTAATGGCGCTAGAAGTTATTTCAAAAAATGGTTTTCAAATTAGTTTAAGATAACTTCAATGAAAAAGTTGTAACGGGTTACATTCAATTGTATGTGGTATATAAATTAAATTCGTATAGCGGTATTTAAATTAAATTTGTAATGGTTTTCGCAATTAATTCATAATGATTTTTTGAACTAATTAGTAACAGTTACGGTTAATTAAATACAAATTCAGTTAAGACTTTGAAAGTAATTCATAAAGATTTTAGATATTAATTCGTAAGGAGTTTGGAGTTAATTGTAATGAAGTTGGAATTTAACAATTTCAAATTAATTATGTAATGGTTTAATTATTAAAAATTCATTTTCCATTGTGTTAATCTAAATTGGAATCCGAAAGCAGTCGAGAATAGTTACGAGGGTTTGTGATCCAACCAAACGACCCTTATTTTGTGATTCTTCAATCTTCCCATTAGTCATGGAGAAAAATAAGAGGAAATTTAAAGTATTGAATTTTCTAAAGGTGGCAACTAAAATTATTGTTCTATTTGACCGTTTTAAATCTTATGAGATTTTTGATAGAAAAAATTAGCGGGCTCAAAAATGATTAACACAATGTCAAAGTAATTAGTATTACTAATACTTGGTGACCGATTTGACTAATTCTTTGTATAAAGAAAATGGTCAATGAGGTATAAGAGTCCTTAGACTATAAATCTAAGGCTAAGGATGTAGATTCCCGAAAATCCTTTAAATAAATAGTGATAGTAAGATCTTCTATGAAATTTGAGTTTATTGTCTTGAATAAATATGCAGAAGAGACTAAATGATTAATAAATTTCTTAAAGAATATTCAAAAGCGGTCGAAACCAATGCCAACAATTTGCATGCATTGGGATAGTCAATTTGAAATTAAAAGAGTACATATTAATATGCATAATAGTAAATCTAGAAATATAAGTTAGAGACATAATACTATTTAACAACTACTCAAACTAGAGCTATCTCTATTGATTATGTAAAATCAAAGGATAAGGTTGTGAATTCGCAGACCAATAGGTTGACTAGAGAGTTAGTTGAAAAGTCTTAAAGAGACAACCTAGTTAAGTTATATAAGACTTTATTAGATTATTGTGGGGGTTATCCTTTTATCTATTCATATAATGAAACAATGATACTTGGAAGAGAAATAATAAGTTATACTTTTAATAATTCTTAGACATTGGGAAATCCAAGTGAAGTAATACAATTTACACTTAATTAAGAAATCACTTATGTGAGGGAGAAATGAGGCCGCTTTTAAAGGAATTGAATTAGATTAAAGTCTTGTCAAACTCTTATAGAACTAGGAAAAATGTTAAGGGCCAAAATGAACAATGAAAACGCAATTGCATCAGGATAAATTCATGTCTGAGGTATGTTATCATTTACATAAATGACAGAATAATTCAAAAATATAGCATTTATTGATAAGCAGTAAAGTCAATATATTTCACAAGGGAAAGTTCAAAAGTTGATGCCTACATATCCTATACAGATTGCAATTCGTTCAACGCTATCACCAATAAAAAAGCATTTTGAGGTAAAAAAAAAAAACAATGTTTTATTTCTTCCGTCAATTTTCATTCATGCGGAGATTGTTGAAAATTTTGATATGTGAATTCAGATTGATTATGTAACTCTCGATTTAATTCTGAAAACTCCAAATTTAATGAGAAATATTTTTCAAAATATTTGGATTAATGATAATTAAGTCTGGTCATAACTCCCCTCATCAAAATACTATAATTGACTTTCCTTTGGTCATTTGAAAACAGACAAAAATTGCTAATCTCATCCAAAATTGAATTTCTCTATCAAGTTCGTAAGATTCAATGTGGTAGCGTTCCAATACTTATGAGTTTGCCAAAATTAGTGTAGCACAACCACATAATTTGTAATATGTAGTATCTTGAGAGGCAGATGTTGAAATATTCTAGCACCGAGTAGAGAAAACAAATCTGTTTTAAAGAATTTATGGTTTCATAGGCCTCGAAATTCTTTGTTCACAATCTGATTTACGAATATAATTTTTTTCTATGGATTTTTGTTTTGCTTTGTTTTGTTTTTAATTTTACCCTTACTATCTTATAATATGTTTTCTCACGTAGCTCTTAGTTGCCAAACACCACGAATGGATTATGTTTATGGCCACTTTGTGAACTGACTTTGTTTGATTTTACCAGTTTTATAGTTATTATGAATCAACATTAATTTATTTAGTGGATTTTTTTGTCTTTTTTTTAAATATTATTTCTCGTGTTCTTTTATGTTTTACTTTATTGGTTTTGATTTATAGAAATTTTGGAAAAGGAGAGGAAGATGGTGGGAATGACAGTGTGATTGACAGATATATTAAAATTATTTTTAAAAAATATGTAATTTTTCAGTATTTTTGGATTAAATATAATAGTGAAAAAATAAATTTAAAATTAATTCATTAATAAATTATAATTTTTATTTATATTTAATTAAAAAATAATATTAAATCTATTAATAATTTTTAAAACTCAATTTAAGTTTAATTAATGAAAAAAAAAAAATTAAGCTGCAGCCACGTTTTACTGTATTGTCGTGCTTAATGTTCCATTAGTCACCAAGGTATGCTACTTGTCATCTTAATTATAATAATCATAAAAAGCTTACATTACTCATCATTACACACGTCAACCAATGATGATCATTTGTTTTATGCCATATAACCCCTCTTCCTCACCCATTCTAACGCACGGAAAAAACCAACAAAGGAAAGGGATAGATGAGAGAAAGACAGAGGGAAAGAAAGGAAAGGGAGAGAGAAGAAAAGGAAAGGGAGAGAGAAGAAAAGGAAAAGACAGAAGAATAGAGAGAGGGAAGAGGAAAGAAAGGAAAGGGAGAGAGAAGAAAAGGAAAAGACAGAGAAGAATAGAGAGAGGGAAGAAGAAAGGGAGAAAGAAGGAAAAAAAGATTATGATCTTTAATATTTAGTAAAAATTTATAAATATAGATTCACTGTAATATAGAGATAAGATGTTGTTGGTTTGTTGTTATAGTTATTTAAAAACTCTGTAAGTATAGTTTTATTACAATACAAAAATATTACTTGTTTGTTTATTATTGTAATGTTAAACTTATTTGAATAATTATTATATTAATTGAAGATATGATTAATTATTAAGCATGATGGCTTGTAGAAAATATTTATCTTGCCAAATTATGTTTATGTTAGGATTATGAATACAACATGTAGAAATGAAATAATGTTACTACCATGCTATAAGTGAGATTATGACTAGTATGATGAAATGAACTAGTATAATATGATGGTTTAATGATAGTACAAACTTTAGCATGCTACAATTAGTTGCATATGTTCATACTAGGAGTTAATGTAATCATAAATGAAGTAAAGAGCATGAGCATGCATATGCATAATATTAAAATAAGATGCTGCCGAGTTAAAGGAAAAATCGCTTGTTTATCATAAGGGACCCTATATATAATTCTAAAAGAAAAAGGTCATAAACGGATCGTTGCAATGGTTATAAGCGGACCGCTGATTAGATATCAGTTGAATTGCCGACAGCAACATCCTCAGGGCCCAAGCATGTAGAAGGATATGAATTTATACATGATATATATAAGTATGAAAGCATTAATTTAAATTAATCATTAAAAGATTAGTAATGTGAATAAGACTCTATCCTTACTGAGCTTCCAGCTTATAGGTGTTCATCCTGTGTTATAGAGAATTATAAAGGTAAAGTTGTAGTCTACAGATCAGACGAACGAAAAAGATCAACACCGTGAGATTGTACATATGGGACACGGCTTATGAAACGGGTATAACCAAAGAATCTTCTAGAAAACTTATCCTTATATGTATATATATATATTGTGAAAAGAATGAAGTTTAGTTAAAACGTTTTTTAGATTAATTTTATATGATAAGGATTATGGTTATCTCTTACAAGTTATGTTCAAATTATTATACTATTTCTGCGAGAATGCTTTTGAAAGTAAAGTTAATTTTAAAGAACAAAATTTCAAGTAAAGAAAAAGAAAGTAATACACCTACTAGCTATTCATGATTTTCCTCCGATAAGTAGCTATTAGGGCGGACTTTACAAAATGTGTGTATGTGACAAAGGTGATGATGTTGAGGTGATGGCTATGGGTGTGCATAAAATCAGTCACTCGATTTACCTGGCTGAAAACTCAAAATCGTCAGCTTTAATGTTTATTATGTTAGCTACGAGTTTAATTTAAATTCAGCTTAGAGAATTTGGCCGGAAAGTAAATTTGAAAAAGTTGGCCTAAGCAGCCTAAATAAAGTAATAAATAAGTTAAATAGTTTATTATATATATATTCTTATAAATTTTTACAAAATTACTTAATTATTTTCAAAATAATACTTTACAAAATTCTTAAGGGTTCACTCTTAAATGCAGTTGTTGCATCATTAAAGATGTAATATCATCATTTAGAGCATGATATAAAGTATGAAAGAACATATCATATTATGTAATAAGAGTTTCATGAAGAAATTTAATTGAATGAACTTCTAGAACCATCATTTGAAATTTAATCAAACTTAATAAGATACTCATTTAAGTATGCTCATCCTAAGTCAATTTTACTTACAACAAAGGCATGAAAGAAAATATTAGAATGCTAACAAATATTCGTCAATCTTTCTTTCGCTTTGAAAACAATATCTTAGTTGTCACATTCGACTATATTCTTGCATGAAATTGAGTGAGATATTAATTTATTTTATTTTATTTTTGTATTTACAAAAAATATGATCACATGTTGGTTTATGCCCAACCTAACCCAAATATTTGGCTAGGTTTCTAAGGTATTTAGGTTAGTTATAAGTGAAGATTTCAAAAATTGGTCATATTTGGGTTGGTCATGAAATTATCGAAACCCGAACCACCTGACCAATGCTATAGTGATGGCGATGATGGCACTATTGCCAGGTGGTGCTGGAGGGGTGGTGGAGGTGTATTTGCGAAATGAAAATGAGAGATTTATTTTAGGTAGAAAATATAAATAATAAAATTTAAAGGGTGAAAAATAGTTTAAAAAAAGTTGAGTTTGAGTTTACTTTATAATATTGTATGTGCTTTAGTTGATGTGGGGAGTGAGTTAGGTTTTATACTAGTAAAGTCAAACTTTGTAATCTTAAATTAGATTAGAGTTGAGTTTTGGTGCTTTAAAGTTTTTGGCTCTAATATTTAATGGGTGAAAAAGTAATAAAATATTGAATTTTTATTTATTTTATACCCTAACTTTTTGAGTTACGTGGTTTGGATTAGGCTCAAATTTAATAAAATATGGATTAATATTAGTATGTTAAAATGTTTGATAATTTTAAATACTTATATAAAGTGTGACAATCCTAGATTTGACATATTATTTTGAAGTTCTCGAACCATTCTTATGATAAGAGTGGTAACAATGAGAGTATTTTCACTTTAGTACTTAATTTCTTTTAAGGGTTAAACGAGCACAAACAAGTCACATTAGCATTGTGCTATGAGGAGAAGGTAATTACTAATTAGTGATCAAACTTAAGATGGCTAACATTGAGTCCACGAGACACCGGAATAAGAGAGTAATAATAATGTGATATCTTAGTTAAGCATTTGAGATACCTTTTTGGAGGATTAAAAAGAAAATTACCGACTTCCATGTTAACAGACATTCCCTCATTTAACAGACAAATTCATCCATCATTTATTTTATTTTATGTACAACATCATATTAGCATATTTCTAGCAATAGTTGTTGTTTTCCTTTTTAGTTTTCCTTTGTATTATAATAAACTGTACCCATTCTAGTAAAATACATGAAAATATTTTCTGATTAATCATCATTTTAACATAGTATCAGAGCCAAATTTCCTTCATAAAATCTAAGCTTCAATTTATTGTTCCCTCCCTATAGATGAAAAAGAAACTCTTTACCTCTACTCCAATCATTGCCCTACTTCCTTCACCCATTCGATTCTCCAAGCCTAATGCCTATCACCAAGCAACTCACTAAAGATAATTTCTCCCAATGATTGCGGGCTATCACTCAAGCTCCCAATGGCAATAACAAACTTTGTTTTGTTAATGGTACCCTCCAAACTCTAGCCAATATCGATCCCACTTTCCCTTAATGGGATCAAACAAAGGACATGATCTTCATATGTCTACTCAACGCAATTGAACCTACTCTTGCCGATTCGCTCGACTTCCATCACACCCCTTAAGCCCTATAGAATGACGTTATCTCTCATTTTTCTCATGGAAACAAAGCTCGTATTTTTCAGATTAAACGTGACTTGGCCTCCCTCAACCAACCACACCTCTTATTCTTGAACGATTATGGATGACTTAAACAACTTTGGCAAGAAGTTGCCTCCCTTCAACCCGTGACCAATCTAACCACTTATCAATAATGGGAATCCGACGACTAGTACTCAGCACTTCGTACCTAAATCCTAGCTACTGAACCTCTACCATCTATAAAAAAAAAAATTAGCCTCTTTAAAGAAGAAAAATAAAGGATCCTCCATATTCCTATGATCACCAAATCTGCAGCCATAGTCATTCCCAAATGCATAAAGTGTGGTAAGGATGGGCATACCTGTGAACAATCCTGGACGCTCATCGGATATCCTCCTCGAAGAGAACCTCGCCAGCAAACACAAGCCTTCATTCTTAGAAAACCCCCAAATTGTGCCATGTCTGCCTCTATCTCTTCACCGATGACTCCTCTCCATAGCCTTTAGCCGAACAATCTTCAAAAGCTGCTAGATCTCCTCCGCTAGCCTACTATTCCACCAATGACTCCCTATGTGGCCGCACATCTCACGGGCGCATCTTCAAATCCACCAACCTTCTCCTATATCAACTTAGTGGACAACGCTTCTCAACCCCTCCCCCCCTCTCTTTCTTCCTCCTCCACCACTTGGATCGTGGATTCCAGTGCCTCTCACCATATATGTTTCACCGATCAGCGTTTTCCTCCCTTCGCAAGCTTCCATCGCTGATTTCGATCGTTTTTCCTACAAGTGCCCACATTTGGGTTACGACAGTGGAAGATATTTCCCTTAATATTTATTTGGGAGATATTCACCTTAATATTTATTTGGGAGATATTCCCTCGTCTCTCACCATATTTTTTTTTGCCTAATGTCTATTTGGTCGCTGACGTTTCATTTAATCTTCTTTTTGTCCCCCTTTTACCTAAACAATTAAATTGTGTCCTTTTTTTTCCACTCATTATTTATTGCATGACCTGACATCAAAGAGGCTGATTGGAGTGGCCGATTTGTGTAACATGCTATATGTCTTTCAAATTGGGCAAATCCATACTTTATCTACAAAAGTCGATTCCTTCTTATACAACTAACGTTTAGGTCATCTGTCTCGTGTCTTAATTCTGAATATTATTAATATTTCTAAACACTAAGAGATTGTGGTGTTTGTCTTCGTTCGAACCATACTAAACTCCCTTTTATGAGGTCTTCAAATAAAAGTATGATGCCATTTGATCAGGTTTTTTTTTTGCTGATATTTAAGGTGGTTATAAAACTGCTTCTCTGACTGGTGAGCATTATTTTCTTACTATCGTTGATTTTTTTCAGTGCATTTAGATATATTTAATGCGTTCTAAATCTGAAGCCATTGGTTTTTTAATTAGTTTCTTTGCACTTGTTAATAATCAATTCAATTCCTCCATAAAATGCATTAAAACTTATAATGGCTTAAATCAGTTCAATTCCTTTCCCATCAACTCCAATTTTTTTCTCTGAAAATGGAATTTTACGTGAATATACTTATGTTGAGACTCCCCAACAAAATGGGATAGCCGAACACAAATATCGACGTCTTTTAATGTTGCTTGGTATCTTCATTTTCAAGCCAATTTGCTGCTCACTTTTTGAAGCGAATGTATTTTGATTGCTACGTATCTTATTGATCATACTTCTTCTTTTACTCTCAATAATAAATCTCTATTTCATCTTCTCATCAACAAAACTCCCTCCTACTGCCATTATCGTATTTTTGGTTTTCTCTATTATGCTCAAACTCTATGCGTTCATCGCAACAAAGTTTCGGTTTGGTTTTCTCAATGTGTTTTCCTTGGATATCTAAGCAATCAAAAAGCTTACAAACTTTACAACTTCTAATCCAACTTGATTTCTTACTCTCGTGATGTTATTATTATTTTTTCTATTCACAATTCCCTTTCTCAAATATTTCTACTTCTCTTACACCCGTCCTTCTACTTCCCATCCCTAAACGTATTTATGCTCCTATACACCCTAAACCTTCACTCGATAATTCTAAGCCTACCACTCCATTACCTCCTCCACCATTAAATCCACCTCATCCTCCTTACCTTTTCGCGTATGATTGCCTTACTAGACAACAACTATGTTACCTCCTTTGGCACTCAATTTATCTTAGGTATTGCCTTATCCTTTTTCTTCTTTTCTCACTTATTCTCATTTTTCTTCCACTCACTCATCCTTCTTGCATGCTCTTTTAATGCTACTTTTGAGCCCTCTTGCTACACAGAAGCCGCTCGTCATTCCCATTGGTGAGATGTTATGAAAGCCAAACTCATTACTTTAGAGGACAATTCTACTTAGATGCTAGAATGCCTTCCCCCCAAAAAAAAAAAAAAACTCATTGGCTGCAAATGGGTCTTCAAAACAGAACTTTGAGTTGATGGTTCCTTGAAAACGTTATAAGGCTCACTTAGTTGCAAAATGATATAATAAGGTTAAATGTTTGGACTATCAAGAAGCCGTTGCTCTGTTGCTAAGATGGTGACGGTCTGTTGTGTTCTAGCTCTTGCGAAGCCCGTAATTAGATCATCCATCAATTGGATGTCCATATATTTTTCTTTATGGTGATCTACATAAGGAAATTTATATGCTAACACCCCCTGGCTGTTCAACCAAAAGAGATACTCGTGTTTACTATCTCCATAAATTCCTCAATGGCCTCAAATAAGCCTCCAAAAATTGGTTATTTAAACTAACATTTGTTTTTCTTATTGTAGGTTTTATTTAGTCTCATGTGAATCATCACTCTTCATTCTCACCACAAAATCATCCTTCACTATTGTGCTTGTTTATGTTGACGACATCTTAGTTGCAGATACTTCTCTTTCTAATGTTGAACACTTCAAGACTCACTTAGCTCGCCACTTCAAAAGTAAAGACTTGGGTCCTCTCAAGTATTTTTTTGGCCTTGAAGTCACTTACTTTGCCTCAAGCATCTTTCTTTCACAACAAAAGTATACTCTCGACATCCTTACCAACCGTGGTCATCTAGGTACTCGCTCGGTGTCTTTTCCTCTAGAACAAAACTTGAAACTCAACCACACTGATGGTGATTTACTCCCAGATCCCAGTCTCTATCGACATCTCTTTGGTTGCCTCATTTATCTCACCATCACCCGTCTAGACATCGTTTTCTTCCTCAACATCCTCAGCCAATTTATGCATACACCTCGCACTCTTCACCTCTTTCCCACTATCCGTGTTCTCCGCTACATCAAAGACCCACCTGAACAAAGCATTTGCTTTCGTTCCTCTTCTGATCTCCACATCACTACCTACACTGATTCTGATTAGGCTAGTTTTCCGACTACTAATTGCTTGACTTCTTGTTTCTTCATCATGCTTGGTTCCAATCTCATCTTTTGGCGCACCAAGAAACATACTACTATCGCATGTACTTTTGCTGCAGCTGAATATCATGCAATGGTTGTTACTATATATGAACACGTGTAACTTAAACAACTTCTTCCCAATCTTAGACTTCCTCATCCCGCATGACTCTACTTTGCGACAAAAAAAAAATGCTCTACATTACTCACAATCCGATCTTTCACGAACACACTAAACATATAAAAATCGATTGTCATCTTGTTTGTGAAAAACTTCGATGTAGCCTTATCACCCCATCTCATGTCCCCTCCTCTCGTCAACTTACCAACATCTTCACCAAAGCTCTTAGTCATGATCCCTTTATCAACTATCCGTCAAGTCGGGCATTACCAACTTTCATGCTCCAATTTGAAGAGATTGTTAATAGAAGTTCTCTCATCATTCCATAAAATCATCTATCATTTATTTTCATTTATTTTCTTATTATGTAGAATATCCGATTATCATATTTATAGCAATAATTTTTATTTTTTTCTTAGCTTTCCTATATATTATTTTAATCGTACCTATTTTAATAAAATATATATAAATAATTTCAGATTAATCCTCTTTTTTAATGACAAAATAAAATACTTCAATCTAAAACACGAATAGACTAATAACCTAATAAACATTGAATGCTTATATCATACCGAACCTCTTTAAATAATCTCCATATTCTTCTACTCCTTCGTCCATTTTCAAAGTCATACCCTCTCTCAACTTTGGTCAGATATTAAAAAAGTACATTAAATTGACTACGGTAAGCACCATTTTCGCCGTTAAGGATTTATTCCTCTTTTGAACATTTTACACGTCTCAAAATTAAATACATTTCCAATTCTAATAAAAGCTCAATTTTCTTTACGACATCTAAACGACGGTGTATCACTGTAAACCACAACCAGTCGGTGGTTCCTCCCCCCTCCCCTCAAAACCCAAATCGATCAAATCAAATTGAAGGGTGGATCCCACTTTTCTCTCCTTCTACACCATTTCCTCAAAACGCCCATTAGTCTCACTCTAAGCACCCATCTTGACTCTCTGCCCCTCTATAATCTCTTCTCTTAGATAAAAATGAAAACCAACTGCAACCCAAAGATCATACTCTTCCACCCTTCAATATACAAACAAGTCGGTACCACCGCAGCAAACGGCAGAACATTTCCATTTTCCTCTCCCCGCCTCTTATTCTTCTCCTTCATTACCTTCTTCACCCTCACCTTCACTCTCACCCTAATCAATACCACAATCTCCACCGGCAAAACAACCACCACTCCCTCCTCCGCCGCCGCCGCCGTCCAACTACCTAACCCTATCGTCAAAGCTCTTCTCCACTACTCTTCCAAATCCAACTCCACCAAACCCCACATGACCTTCGCCGAAATCTCCGCCATCTCCGCCTCCATCAACCACTGCTACGGAGCCTGCAACCTCCTCATCTTCGGCCTCACCCCCGAATCCCTCCTCTGGCACGCCCTCAATCACCGCGGCCGCACTGTCTTCCTCGACGAAAACGAGTTCCTCATCTCCAAATTCGAACAATCCAATCCCGGGATCGAAGCCTACGACCTCCAATTCACAACAAAGGTCAGCCAATTCAAAGACCTCCTTCCGTTGACCAAATCTCAGGCTCATAACGAATGCCGGCCGGTCCAGAACCTCTTGTTCTCCGAATGCAAATTCGGGATCAACGATTTGCCCAACCACATATACCAAGTGCCTTGGGACGTTATTTTGATCGACGGGCCACGTGGGTATTTTCCGGCGGCGCCGGGGAGAATGTCGCCGATATTCACTGCCGGAGTTTTGGCGAGAAGTAAGAGAATCGACGGAGCTCCGGCGAAGATGAAGACTCATGTTTTTGTACATGAGTTTGAGAGAGAGGTGGAGTGGGTTTGTAGTAATGAATTTCTCTGCCAAGAAAATTTAGTGGAGAGTTTTGATTCGTTGGGTCATTTCGCGATTCAATCAATGGCGGCGGAAAACAGTCATGAGTTCTGTAGAGATTCGAGTTCATTGTCCTTATCATGGCCATCTTCTTCTTCGTCATAAATTTTTAATAATCAAGAGGAAATAATTACGTATTATATAATCTCTATAATTATAATGATTACATTACTCCTTTTTCGTTCTGTATTTTGTTCTTGATACTGAAGTGTAAAATATATGCGGTTTCAAAGTTTGTTTAGCTCGCCAGAAACAACGGGAAAATGGAAAGAAAATAACGGGTAGGTAGTGACTAATAATAAGACAACATTACATACTCAATTAACAACATAAAAAGATACCAAATTATTTTTTCTTATTATATATTTATTTTTCTTTCTCTAGTGCTGCTTCCGGTGAGTTTTATTTCATTTTCTCAGCAACCAAACGAGATGGGGAAAAGATAGTGTCGGTGGCAAATGTGGGATATTACTATTCGGAAGTACATAGTACCTAAGATACTATCATGGGAGCTTTAGCATTTCTCAGGTGGGATAAAACACACCTTAACGCTAACAGAATAGAATTAAGAACGCGCCCAAGAGTGCGCGTGATATTTTCGGATTAGATTGAGGGCTTTGACTTCTTTGGTGCATTTTTTGCCGATATTTTGAATATCAATCCTGTATTTTTAATCCAATGGTTCTAATTTTATCTAACTCAAAATTCGACTAGAATCAAGCCGCGAATCTTTAGGCAGTTTCAAATCTTCCGCGATTTCAGATCCGGAACCACCAAATTTATTGTGTTTCTCATTTTATATTGGTACCGATTTTAGATCTTCCGCGGGACGGTTGCACGCACCACTACGTTCACGTAGGATAAGCCCATGTGCACTGTTCATCATTGTCTTCATTCCGCATGCCCAACCCGGACCCGGATTATGACCCGATAAACCCGAAAATGAACCGTTTTCTGTGAAATATTGGGATTTTAATTGGAATTATGATTTGGCGATCAATTCCTTCGACAATGCCTGGATTTCGATCCTAATATCCATTATGTATCGATTTAAATCGCCAATCTCATTAAATTCCTTTGAAATTAACCTTAATCAAAGTTTTTGTTTCCCGATTAAAAATGAAGAATCTTAGAATTTGAAATCGAAAATTCTCCTAATACAGATTGTTTCCTTTCAAATTGAAAACACCATTATATTCGTAATCATAAAGCGAATCAAAATCCAAACAAAATTTAACGAATTATAACTGAAAATTTGATTTCGAATCTGATATGGAGTTCAGGTATGTCGAGGGAGAAAAATAAAATAAAAAAAAGAAGACAAATGGCTCACAGATGAGCTGTGTAAAAAACGGCCAAAATTGAGTCGAAGGATTCGCGGTCGGCTTGTTCCTAACCTAATTTAAGGTGGCGAAATTGAAACCATTAAACAAAAATTAGAGGATTACTATTCAAAGTATAAACAAGAGTCAGGCACCCAATCCCTAATTTTTTGGGGTATTTTGTTAACTGTTGGTGTAAAAGTAAGGTTGCGAGATGACACGTGACTAAAGATCGTACGGCAGCGGTGCGGAGACTGTCACAAGAGGTGTTGGGGGGAGTAATAATGCCTTTCTTGATAGACTCGTGTTTATCCGTGCAAACTGCCGTTTTCGTTAACAGAAAAAAGAAAAGAGATCAGATAACAGGCTTGGGTGGGAAATGTCCAAGCCCAGTCACTAAAACCCTGTTGCATCTCTGAGATCTCTTAACCCATGTTTGGGCCGAAAAAGCTTATATTTTTTTGGGTCTTTTTGCATTGAGGCCCAGAGTTATATATACCCATGTTTGCCAATTATTTGGGTTTCGGCCCAAGTTATTAGGAAACTTGAAATATGCGGAAATGTTTTTTTTTTATATTATATTTTATTTTATTAGCATGATAGTATAAGTGGTTGATGGAATAAGGCTTTAAGATGCTTCATAAATTATATCAAATATTTGAACGTGAGTTCGAATTATAATTATTGCGTTAATGTATAATTTAATTATATAATATATAATATGATTTAATATATTGTATTTCTTTTATGTCTATCTTAAGGGCCAATATGAATATAATTTAAATATATAAAATATTTAAATCAATACTCCATTATTCCATAATCTATAGATTATTATATTCTTATAAAAAAATAAAAAATAAAAACCAAACCGGTTTCAACTTGCAATTGCTTCATAAAGTAGACCAGCTTCAAACTTAAAAGATATAAAAATAAACTTTCTTACGTCAAAAACGTTTAACATATATCACAGTTAAGAACAACACATGAAGATCAAGAAGCTGGCAAGCCGGATCAATGTGGTTTAAGAGCAGCATAAGTTCTAATTGCAGAAAGCTCCACAACTTTTTGTTCAAAATAAAGAGGACTCTCATTCAAACTACTCAAACGTCTAATATTATTCTTCACACAAGGAATATGAGTAAGCTCATCCGCACATTGCTTCGGCTTAGAGAAAAAGTGAGCGCATTGTTCCTTGGATTTTTGGTTAGGAAGGTCCGAGATACAGTTTCCGGAAACATCGAGAGACTTCTTCTGTATCAACTTCCGACATTCTGGCCCGACTTGATAAAAATAATTGTTGCGCAATGTAAAACTTGCAAGTTTTGGCAACGTACAAACCATCTCGGGAACGGTCCCGTAGAATTGATTATCACCTAAGTTTAGAACCTGAATGGAATCTAAACAGCCGAAAGAATGTGGGATGGGACCAGTTAGCTGGTTTTTGCTAACATCAAACAAGGTTGCTTTCTCTAGAAACCCTATTTCATAGGGGAGACAACCTTCAAATTGGTTGTTTAAGAAGAGGACTTCAATTAGGGTATTTTTGGCTTGTCCTATGCTTTTTGGGATTTGACCTTGGAATTTGTTGTTTGCAAAAGTTAGATAAGCAGCTGGGGTTGATCCGAAATTATCGGGTAGTTTTCCGGTGAATTGGTTGTTGTTGATGAAGATCACATTAACGTCTAGTCTGAAAAGTCCTGACGGAATTGGTCCGGTAAAGGAATTGAATCGGAGATCTAAGAAAGTTAGATTTGTTGCACAAAGAACTTCATTTGGAAACCCACCTGCAAACATTTGTACTTAGTTGGCGTTGGGATATTACTATAATATAAAGTATACAACATAAAAGACGGCATAATTTAAGAATTTCTCACATCCTTAAAAACTCAATTAGATGAAACAACATAGTGAATATGTTGGAATTCAAAATTAAAAAAAAAAATCAATAAAAATAATTCTTTTGAAAACATCGCAATCATTAACCCAAAAATGTGATACCACTATATATCCACAATAAAGTAATTTTTTAATGCATCATATCACATTATGTAACCTCAATTATATAACTTATAAGCTTTTTTTTTAAATTTTTATAAAAAGTGTCGGGATATTCTAAGACTAGTTTAGATATTTCTGCCAAATAGAAAACAAAGTTTAGGACAGAAAATAATTGACGCGACGCAAAAATTTAATCGTTTGACCTGAATGTATAGATACAATGTGTGTAATTTTCATGAGTCCGGCCACAACTACTAACCTGATAATCTGTTGCTGCTGAGATCTAGCTCGAATAAGTATCGTAGCAGGGCAGTGTTTATCTTGGGCACGGTTCCAGTAAAGTTGTTGGAATTTGCATGGAAGAGAGTAATGTCATAGAGCTGATTGATCAATTTATCAAGCGAAAGGCCTTTTTGGGGATATCCGCTAAAACGGAAGTCGTTGAAGTTCAATCCGTTGACAGACAATTCTCCTTTAGCATCCGGAGGGTAGTTGCATACTAACCCAGTGTAATTGCATACCTTCGGGCCGACCCATGTTTTCGTCACGTTCAATGGGTCATCTTTGATTGTCTTACGGAAAGCTTGGATCACATTGTAGGCGTTTCTAATTCGACCATTTTCAAATTGTAATGGTACCGGTTGTTGAACCGGTTTTCCAACATTGTGATTATGAGCAGGTTTTCGAACATCGTGAATATGAGCTTCAGCAGTGAGGGAGGAAAAGAGGAGGAGATTAGAGAGAAAACACAGAGTGAATAGAAGGAGATTATTGGTAGCCATCGTTAGACTAGGTTGAATTCATGGTAGATATTAAACGAGTTTAAATAGAAGGTGACGAGAATAAAAAGTAAAATAGAAAAAAAAAAAAAATGTATTGTTTTGGACATTTTTTTATTACCGTACATATATCTCTAAGGCTAACACGGTAATGAAACTATTTTAGGAAAGAAGGATCTAATTTCTGCTAAATTATTCCATTATTAAAGCAACGGCTCTCCAAGATTTGAGGATGAAGTTGATGTGTTTGATTGAGTTGTATTAAGGATATCTCTACGAGGAAAGATTCAACTCATCAATATACCCATCAAGACCAATTAACAAATAAGGCAAAAGAACTATCAACGGTGCCCAAACCATGTAATCTCTCCCTCTGATTAACATAATTCATGTACAAAACGGTAACATTTCCTACTGTATATCATTTATGAAGAACACAAATAATGTATCAGCATTTTATTAGATCTGATTAGTTGAAAGGGAATGAGAAGAAATAAGAGCACGAGTTCCGTGAAGTGGGGAATCTATTAACGAGCTCAAGAACATATAAGAAAACATCTATACAAAATTTTAAAGGAAGATCGGTATTAAAAGTTAATGTGATTAACGATGTGCCGAAACTTCTATTCAGTAATGTGATTTTGTTCAAAAGTATAATTAGGACAAGAAATTTGTTATGCAATGTATTAATAGTGGTTCAAATGATGTAAATTCTCCTCCACAATAATTATTGATTGTATATGGAGTGAATGTTATATAGTTTTGAAATATATATTATCTTTCCTAACATATACATTCCATATATATAATTTACATTTAAATCATTAGTATATATAACATGAATAGATTATCCTTATTCCATATATAACTTACATATATATAACATTTAAATCAGTACTCCATTATTCCATAATCTATAGATTATCCTTAAATAAAAAAATAAAAAAAAAGAGCAATTTCAACTTACAATTGCTTCATAAATTACACATCTTCCAACATTATTAAAATATATATAACATCAAGAACAATACACTAGAATTAAGAAGCTAGCTAGCTGGATCAATGTTGATTAAGAGCGGCATAAGATCTCATTGCAGAAGCCTCCACAACTTTTTCTTCAAAGCCATTAGTACTCTCATTCAAACTACTCAAACGCCTATTATACTTCTTACAAGGAATATAATTAAGTGATCTCTCATCCGGACAGTGCTTCCGCTTAGAGAAAAACTCAGCGCATTGTTTCTTAGATTTCTGGTTAGGAAGGTCCAGGATACAATTTCCGCGAACATCAAGAATATTCTTCCCTATCAATTTCCGACATTCCGGCCCGACTTGGGTAAAATAATTGTTGCGCAATGAAAAATTTATTAGTTTTGGCAATTTACAAACCAGCTCTGGAACGGCCCCGTAGAAATGATTATCAGATAAGTTCAGAAGCCGGATCGAATTTAAACAGGCGAAAGAATGTGGGATGGGACCAGTTAGCTGGTTTTTGCTAACATCAAACAAGGTTGCTTTCTCTAGAAACCCTATTTCATAGGGGAGACAACCTTCAAATTGGTTGTTTAAGAAGAGGACTTCAATTAGGGTCTTTTTGGCTTGTCCTATGCTTTTTGGGATTTGACCTTGGAATTTGTTGTTCGCAAAAGTTAGATAGGCAGCTGGGGTTGATCCGAAATTATCGGGTAGTTTGCCGGTGAATTGGTTGTTGTTGATGAAGATCACATTAACGTCTAGTTTGAAAAGTCCTGACGGAATTGGTCCGCTAAAGTGATTGAATCGGAGATCTAAGAAAGTTAGATTTGTTGCCTCAAGAACTTCCTTTGGAAACGGACCTGCAAACATTTTTACTTAGTCTGTGTTGATGAGATATATTACAATTGAAGTATACAATATAAATGACAGCATAATTTAATAATTTCTTACGTCATTACAAACTTAATTAGAGGAAACAACATAGTCAATATGTTGCAATTCAAAAAATAAATAATTTAACCGTTTGTGTAATTTTCATGAGTCCGGCCTTAACTACTGACCTGATAATCCGTTGTTGCTGACATCTAGCTCGTATAAGTATCGTAGCAGGCGAGTGTTTATCTTGGGCACAGTTTGATTAAAAAAGTTGGAATTTGCATGGAAGAGAGTAATGTCACTGAGCTGATTAATGAAATTATCTAGCAAAAGGCCCTTTCCGGGATATCCGCCAAATCCGAAGTGGTTAAAGTCCGCTCCGGCGACAGACCGCTGATGATTAGCATCCGGAGGGACGGCGCATACAAACCCTGTGTACTTACACACATCCTTGCCGACCCATGTTCTCTTCACCTTTGAAGGATCGTCTTTGATTGTCGTCTTGAACTTTTTGATCACATAGAAAGCTTTTCTAATTCGATCATTTTCAAAACCTGATGGTTTTGAACGCGGCGGCGACGGCGGACGATGTGTTATAGGCGGCGACGGCGGACGATGTGTTATAGGCGGCGGCGGCGGACGATGTGTTATCGGCGGCGGCGGACGATGTGTTATCGGCGGCGGCGGCGGAGGATGTGTTATCGGCGGCGGAGGCGGTGGGGGGCATGGAGGAGGCGGGGGAGGGGGACATTCGACAGGAGATTGTTCGGGAGAAGGAGCGCCGCCACCGCCGCCACCGCCGCCGCCTATTATGATTTCTAATGCTTCTCTATCATTGGGATTATTAGCTTGAGCAGTGAGGGAGGAAAAGAGGAGGAGATTAGATAGAAAACAGAAAGTGAATAATAAAGGCAGATTATTGGTGGCCATCATTAAACAAGGTTTAGTTCATGTAGGTGTGAGAGCACCCGAATTTTGTAGTGACCAGGTTGTAGTAAAAGCAGAATATGTATATAGACTGAGAGAGTAGACTCAGAGTTGACAAGTCAACAGGACTCTATTGGTCAAGGGGCCCAAAGACAATAAAAAATAAAAATAAAATAAAATGATGTAGTATAGATAATACGTGTGTGATAGGATAGCAATTTCCCCTCCTTTCGGCAAGAGCAGTGCTGGTAAAATGGGCTGTTTGGCCTTTATCAGATTTTTTATTATTTAGTATCGAGTTAGATTGAGTTTGAAAAATATAGGTCGGATTAAGTTTGATTTATTTATTAAATATATTTTTGATATTAAACCGGGCTGGGCCGTGCTTCAGACCGGCCTTTTTTGATAACTCTAAACGAAAGAAAAAAAAAATACATTTCTAATTAAATTTATTATACTTTTCCGGTAGAATTTGAGTTTACATTGAATATAGATCAATCATAATTTATATAGGATGATATGATGAGAAAAAAAATAAAATTTTCTCTTAAAAAATTTCTAATATTTTTCTATATATAATTAAATAAATTGAGATTAATGATATAGTTCTTTACTTACATCCTATGTGCACCAGAGAAAAATTGGATATGATCAACTTCCGATCCAAAAATAATAGAAAAGCATATGGTCCAATTAGCTCGACATGTGGAGTAAAGGTACGGAAGAAGAGTCCATATATGACATAGTACATGAAGGAGGCAAGTTGCAAGAATAGACAAAGTTATTCACATGTTAATGCCAATCATGTATTGACAGTACTGTCTTACACTGACCAACTTGACATCCCAAAAGAATATGTTTCACCACGATTAATTTAACACTCATATAACTTATCATTTATACGTTACGACACAAAAAAGTGTTTAGATTTTTCCAAACTCATATAAACAAAGATTTTCATACTCCATTAGGCTCGGCTTAAGCAGCGTCTTAGAACTTGAATCTAATTTAATGTATATTTCACTCCATAGTCAGTACTCTTAAATAAATACATTATCTCGATTTTTATTTTTTTGTTAATTGTTTTTGGAGATATCTCAACTAGTTTGAAATATTCCTAATTACTAAAATTTGGTCGGCACTCTGTTTAGCTCTCGAGCTACCAATGTCATTGAAAATTTGATATCCAACTCTTTTGAGAATAGTGGATAACTGACCTTACAAAATTATCTTTGTAAATTTTGATGCAAGATCTCAAGACGCATCCAAGACTAATACATTATCTTAGTTCAGTAGTAAATTTTGTATTTTGTAGACACGAGGGACAGCTAACTAAGCTATACATCATTAGAGACAAAAACTATATGGTCACATCAAACCACAATTATTTTATTTACTTATCATATTTTAATTATTGAGGAGCTTGGCATTATCAATGTTTCATCTCCTGTTTTTTCAGTGTGCTTTTATTTTAGTCCACATCTTCACTATTTCTATCATTTTTGTTAATTTTTTTTTTTAAAGATAAAAGAGATTTTAATTTATAGAGAAAATATATAATTGGATAAACCATTATAATTAAATATTCTTTAAATAAATAGAAAATGGATGGAAAGTGAAAACACTTACTTGTTATACCTATCATTAACATAGATATCCGTCCGTTACAAAATGCTATACAGTCGACAGTCTGCTCTAAGATTTGCACCTATACTCATGAACAAAGAGTGGTCGGGGTTAAGGTTGGTTAACTCTACTCTGACGCGCTCTTATAAGTTTTCAGGTGAGTATGAGAAAGAAATAGATAATAGGGAGTTTAGATCTCAAAAATTGCATCCTCTTATACTGTGATATCAGATGGCTTTTATACTTAGGCAAGGTTGAGAGATCCAAGACAATTTTACATATGTCCCACTCATATTGTTCAGTGACTTATTGTTCCCTACTCAGTGGCATAGACATGTTCCCCACTCAACTACCTTAGCGTAAAACAACGTCCTCCCAGTCTGACATGTCGGGGGGTGTCTCCCACTCAAAGCCGCCACAATATACGACACCCCCTTAGTTTGATATGGTAGAGTCGTGTTCCCCACTCAGGTGTCAATAACTTTCCACTTATCCATCTCTTATGTGTGTGTCCTTGCTTAGGTTCAACATGAGCAAGACAATACCTAGCTTAGCCTCGGCGTCGCCTAACATCTCCTCATTCTGCTAAGCTATTACCCTGATATCTGATGTTCTCCATTCAGATCGACCTCAACCATTAAATTCACACCCTATTAGGTTAACCCCCCCCCCCTCTGCCGATTATGCCTCAGCCTCGATCTTCCCGAAGTAGGATGAGATTGTTTGAATGAGGTTATCCTGATATCGGGCTCAACAGTTAACCACTTGTCACATAACTTCATCTGTAATGAGATACATGGTACCCCAACATTCTTCCATGATGACACATGCTCGTAGGGTCTAGTGACCCCCATTCGTACTAATGGGTACAAAAAGATGCATGATGGTGTAGTAAATGTTTCTCGATCCTTTCCCATTGTTTAGCGTGATCCGTCTCTAGAGTGTCGACACATGTCATTTGACCATTGCCTCATGCAACGGTCGCGTTCGTTCCCCTTCCTTCTCCCCTTCTCTCCCTTTATACTTATCCCCTGCCATATCCATAACCTCAAATTTTCTTGCTCTCAGAAAAACTTTGCCTTTCTTCTTCTCTACTCTTGCTGTTTTCTTTCAGTTGTGCACTTCTTACCCATCCTTTCCACCACTGCGCACCACCGTGAACTTCCGCTGCTCATCCCACCATGTCTGATAGAGCTAGTAAATCTTCTTACCTCTTCATTTTTTGGTTTTCTTAGGGTGTTCTTCGCATAAGTTTTCCCCCCCTTAATTTTCCCTTAAAAAGCATGTTTCGATCGAAAATAGACCTAAAGACTGAACCCATGGACGTTTGTCCTCTTTTTGACATAAGGCGCCTCAATCATCTCCTTAGAACTCTCCATACTTAGCCAATTTTAATGTTGCTTACTGACCTTAGGATAATACTTTCCATAATTACCTGATGTTAATGTCGTCATCTAACCCTAAGATAATCCTTAGTCGTATCTTTCCTTAGGATCCTTCAACACTTGATCAAATTTTGAGTCATCGACTGACATTAGGATCACCCTCAGATTCTCGGATTAGATTTTCAGCAACTGATTATACCCAGCTTGAGGCTGACCCACTCGCCTTTTGATCCAGAGGTACATCCGAGGCAGATGGACCAAAGAATGTCCAACCTGAACTGAAGAAAAAGAATAAGTGGCGGCTCGGCCTCGGTAAGACCATTACAAAGAGGTTGCTTCAACCTTCATCGAGGATGACTGCATTCACATCCTAACGGAGTACAACATCTCTTAGTTTATCAACATTTGAGTGTCGGAGGAGTATGAGCGGAGACCGTAGTCTACATGAACATGTTCACCTAGGGCTGTAGGGTACTCCTTCTTCCCTTCCTCCAATCCCTATTATACTTGTGGAGATTACCCCCCGGTCAGCTAGTAGACAATGCATGGAGAACTATAATGGGGTTGTTCGTGTTATACTACGAGGAGATTGGACACCCGCCAGGAGCCAACTTTTTACACTCCCTAATCAGTCTGAACTGGAGCAATCAGAGGTGGTATTATGCTGCTTTAGATAAGAGCAAGCTCATTACTGGTCTTCCTCAGGCTAATAAGTTTTGGAAAGAGAAGTGATTCATACTAATTAAAAACTAGGTGTGCCTTTCCTGCCATTACTCCATCTCTACTGAGTACCAAGAGAAGTGTACATCAAAGATCGAGATGTTACTCTCTAAGATGGATGAGACCATATGGGAAACCATCTTGAGTAAGCCAAAAGAGGAGAGGAATTTCAGAGTGGTTCTGACCGTTGACTATCTAACCCACTATGGTCTTATATGCGTAAACTTGCCTAGGGCACTTCCCCAGGGTAGTATTTCTATTAATATTTTCATATTTAAGTGTTTTCTTTTATACCCTTGAATGTTTTGTAGAGAAAATTTCAAGAGCAAAGGTCGCTGCCTTGACCAACTAGAAGTACCTTGAGCATAAAAGGAGGTAAGAAGCAAAGGCTGCGGCCAATCAGGCCAAGAAAAGATAAAGCTCTCCTCTGAGCACACCTGACGGGGCCATGAAGTCTAAGGCTGGGGAGCAGCCATCTTCAGAGCTTATGAGGATAAATATCTCCAGCTTACTCATCTGCCTCCCTTCAATCAATCAATGAAATGTTTCTCTTTTATGAATTTCTTGATTTCTCCATACTTTCCTTAACCTTCTCAATACTTAGTCTCATTACTATCCTCCTCTTTCTCGAAAAAATTGAAGCCCTCAGTGTTGGCCTTGTCAAATAAAGTTTAATTCAACCTTACCATAAAGTATTGAGCTATTAAAATACTTGACGAATACTAATAGAGTTTAGATGCTGAGAGTTGGGACGAGTACCCATCTTCATATTCTTGGGTCCCAAATAAATGCTCTAAGTTTTTGAATGTTGAGCCACTATCGGGTGCTCAATTCTTCAGATTCCTGAGTGCCACATAAGCGCTCCAAGGTTTTGGATGCTGAGTCCATATTGGGTGCTCAGTTTTTCAGATTACTGGGTGTCAAATAAGTGCTCCAAGTTTTTGGATGCTGAGCCCCTATCGGCTGCTCGGTTCTTTAGATTCTTGGGAGCCAAATAAGTGTTCCAAGTTTTTGGATGTTGACCCTCTATCGGGTGCTCAAGTCTTCAGATTCTTGAGCACCAAATAAGCACTCCAAGCTAAAATAGATTCTTATTTATTTATTATTTTCATTTCATAAGGTAGGAAACTCGGGCACCTTTCAATTTGATAGTGAAAATCCTAAAACAAGTGTTACACTAGCCATCCCTTTTTCCTTCATTTTTCTTCTGGTAGACCTTCAAGTTTTCTAAGTTCTAAGGAAGTGCTAGCTCTTTTCCAGCCCTTTGAAGTTTATATGTTCATGGTTTGAGCTCATCTATTACCTTATAGGGTCCCTCCCAACTGACTTTTAAAGGACCTTTATGTTGAGAGTTAACAATATTTCTGAGCACTAAATCGCTCACATGAATAGGTCTATGGTTTACTCCCTTGTTATAGTGATGCTCACCCTTTCTCTTCAATGTTTGCTTCTTGGTCCGAGCCTCTTCTCTTGTTTCTTGGAGTAAGTCGAGAGACTCTGCGAGACCAATATTATTTTTCTCATCGGCGAACGATATTATTTTATATTAAGGCAAAGTGATCTTTAAAGATACCATGACTTCAGATCCATTGGTTAGGATGAAATGAGTTTCTCTAGTTGCGCTCAAAAGAGTGGTGCGAATAGGCCATAACACCGAGGGTAATTCATCCGCCCAACTTCTTCTTTCCTCCTCTAATCTTTTCTTTAGTATATTCTTTATTACCTTATTAGTTGGCTATACTTTCCCATTCGCCTCAGGATAATAGGGAGAAGGAGTGAAGTGCATAATCTTCAGGTCGGCACAAAATTTTTGAAATTTTGAATTGTCGAATTACCTCCCATTATCTATAATGATACTCTTTGGCAATCCAAACCTTCAGACAATATTCTTCCATACAAACCTTGTTGTCACCGCCTTAGTAATCACCGCCAGGGGTTCAACTTCAATTCACTTTGTAAAATAGTTTATGGTTATTACTGTGTACTTTCTTTGCCTAGTAGCTTGCGTTATGGGGCGAATGAGGTCCATTCCCCACCTTGCGAATAACAAGGGATACTAATCGATGCTAGTTCCACTAAGAGCTTTCTGGGAATGCTGGCATGAACATGACACTCCTACAATGCTTGCTATGCAGTTTGGCATCCCTTCTCATTATAGGTAAGAGATATCCTTGTCTCATCAATTTCTATACGATCGTCTGCCCAGCCAAGTGGCTCCCACATACTCCCTCATGAATTTCCATTAACAATAGCTTTTCTCATCCTCTACGTCACACCTCATCATTGGTTTTGAATACCCTATTCAAAATAGTAAATCTCTTCCTATGAAACATCTAGAGGCTTAAGCTTTAACCCTTCTTGCTTCCTTTCTCGAGAAAGGCACCTCCCCATTCATCAAGTACTTCTTTATAACTCTAATCCATCCTTTGACCTCTAATCCATACTTCTTTATATGCACATCAAGGTACCTTTTCAAGGCCTCGGTAGACAGGTCGATTTATAGCAGAGTTGGTAATTTTTCTAGGGCATTGACTTCATCTTTAACACTCCTTGGGATATGCTTTATTTAGTACTTGCTAAATATCTTTAGAATAACTTCGACTATCTTTTGATAAGCCTTAATCTTTTCCAACTTTATGTCAAATTCCCCTCACATTGGTGACACCACCGCCTGAGAGTCGCTTGATATGATAATATGCTAAGCTCCCACCTTTCTTGCCAATTTTAACCTAGTAAGGAGTGCCTCATACTTCACCTCATTATTTGAAGCCCTAAAGTGGAGTCTAAGCGCCTGTTCAATATTTCTTCAGTATGGGGATATCAGGATTAACCCTACTTCATATCTCTCTTTATTTACTGCCCTATCTACCTGTAGGGAAGTTCCCCATTCTCTAGGTCATCTCTCACCTTTTTTTTTTTTTTTTTTTTTTCTATTTTAGCTGTATCTTCATTAGAGAATTCTGAAATGAAGTCAACTAATGCTTAAGACTTGATGGCTGCCTAAGCTTGTAAAATATGTCAAATTCTCCTATCTCGATGGACCACTTCAATAGTCTTCCAGATGTGTCAGAACTTTATAGGATCTGCTTAAAAGGAAGGTCAGTCATAACCACTATGAGGTGAGCTTGAAAATATGGCTTGAGCTTCCTCCCAGCTACCACGATGGAAAACATAGTTTTATCAACATGAGGATATCTCCCTTTAAGCTCACTCATTACCTTACTTGTGTAGTAGACTGAGATTTTCTTCCCTTCTTCTTCTTTTACCAGTGTCGAACTCACTGCCATCCTACTGACCGTGAGGTAGAGTCTAGGTTCCTCCCCCACTTTCGGCTTACTCAACCTCAGTATGGTTGCTAAATATCTCTTTAATTCTTCAAAAACCTTAATGCAGTTTTCTGTCCATCCCTTAGTATGAGAGCACTTTAGGGATTTGAAAAAGGGAAGGCATTTGTTGGCCGAACGACTCATGAAATGGTTCAACGCAGCTACCCTTTGCTGTTAGAGCTTGGATTTCTTTCTTAGTTTGTGTAGCTCTCGAGTCAATGATAGCTTGTACCTTCTCCGGGTTAGTCTTAATCCCCCTTTGATATACAATGTATCCTAGGAACTTGCCCGACCTTACCCCGAAGGCATATTTCTCTAGATTCAGTTTCATCCTGTACTCCCTCATTACCTCAAATGCTTCCCTTAAGTGCTCTGAGTGGTTCATTTTCATCACACTCTTCACCAGTATGCCATCCACCTAAATTTCCATTATTTTCCTCAATTTCCTCTGAAATATACAATTAACAAGCATCTGGAAAGTGGCCCCATCGTTCTTTAACCCGAAGGGCATTACGTTGTAACCGTATGTGCTATTGTCAGTTCTAAAGGAGGTCTTCTCCTAGTATCCCCCCTATAGCTTTACTTGGTGGTACCCTAAATAAGTGTCCATGAAGGCAAGTCTTGCTCGATTGCAACATCTACAATTAGGTCTATGTTGGGTAAGGGGTAGCTATCTTTGTGGTAGACAACATTCAAAATTTTGAAATCCACGTATAGCCTTGATTTTCATCTCCCTTTGAATATGAGAACCATGCTTGAGAGGTACTTCGGATACTAGACCTTCCTGATTACTCCAACCGCCAATAAGTTTTCTACTTCCTCAGCAGCGGCCCTATTCCTCTTTTTGTTAAATTTCCTCCTCCTCTGTCTAATGAGTTTTGCTCCTGACTTGACGCCAAGCTGATGTACGACGACATCTTCCTTAATACTTATGAGCTCATAAGTATTAGAAGCAAATATGTCGAGATTATGCTCTAAAGTCTAAAGGATTTTCTTTAGTTTAGGCTCTGTTAGTCCGGTCCCTATTTTGAGCTTCCTCCCCCTAGAAAACATGATATACTGAAGCTTTTATGCTGAGGGTAATCTTAGCCTCTTCCTCATTTCCTACTCATTTTCGCCTCCTCTTCATCCTTTTTACATTCTTATTCATCCAAGGGTCGTTCACTCTCAACCATGTGCAGCTTAGCGAATTGTCCCACTCATCCTTCCTTGAATGATATCAGATGGCATCTCTTTAAGAGTTCTGATTTGCCTTCACAACTCCCACTCCTCTTTCAATGAGGAACTTCATCGCTAAGTGATTAGTCGAGATGATGGCCCCTAAGGAGTTGATAGAAGGATGACCTAGAATGATATTATATCCAGACAGGAAGTTGACGACCATGAAGTTCACCATAACTGTTGACTTTCGTGACCCCTCTCCCAAAGTCATCAGTTGACTTATCATTCTCTCCGGATATAAGGACTTCCTGGAGAAATTGATCAGTGGATTGTTGACATGTCTCAAGCTTGCATTGTTGAGACCTATCTTTATGAAAGTGGATAAACACAAGACATCTACTACAGTTCCTGAATCGACCAACACCCAGTGTATCAACATGGTAGAAACATTGCCCGAGATGACCATGGCATCGTTATAAGGATATACGATCCATTCTTCATCCCGATGATTGAAACTAATGTCGACTAGTGCCCTATTCTAAATGGTCATCAAAACTGAGAACACTTCAGCTTGTATCAGGCTCCTCATCCACTTGCTTGAGTCCCCTACCCCATTTTGATGTCTGAGGTTATTTTCCTACTGGGCATCCACCCTGTTCTCTCTCCTACATTTCTTCTTCCCCCTCTCGGGTTCCCTCTTCCTTCTCTATTCATAAATTCCCCCAAGCATCCCTCATGGATGATCCTTGCAACTTCTCTCTTCGGGTGTATATTGTCTTCTATTTTATGGCCATCATCCCCGTGTCATTTGAAATATATCCTTCCATCTTGATGGGTCGATGCAATTTTCAACGGCTCGTAGTGTAACGCCCGCCCTACTAGCTGTTTAGGTTATCAAATACTTTTCTTAGGAACATATACAGCTAGTGGGTGCATTACTTTTCCTTTTTATTATAAAAATTTTTGTTCCTTAAAATTAACTTTATTTCCAAAAACGGTTTGAAGGATATACCTAATAAATTGGAAAATACAGCGGAAGCCTTTTTCATAGAAAAGAAATCTCAAAACTTTTTAAACACCTTATTCTTTATTTGAATATACATATAAATAAGAAGTGCAAATTTTTAAACTCATTGCTTACAGAGGTCGGGTCTCATATGTACAATCTCACGGACTGATAGCCTCCATTCATTTGTTCCTTAGCTTACCGCCTTACCTTTGTAATTTCCTACAACACAGAGTAGACATCTATGAGCTAGAAGCTCAGTAAGGATAGTGTCCTACTCGCATCGCTATTCTTTTATGATTATCGTAAGTTAGTGCTTTTATGACCTATATCTAACATGCATAAATTCCTATCATTCTACATACTTGGGCCCTGAGGATGCTACCACCGGTATGTCAACTGATATTTAATCAGCGGTCCGCTTATGACCGTTGCAACGATCCACTTATGACCTTTTCTTTAATATCATTTGGGGTCCTTTCTGATCGACAAGCGATCCTTCTTTTGACCCGGCAGCACCTCACTTTAATATTATGCATGCTTATTCTTTTTATTTATTTTAGCATAATATTAACTTCTGAAAATACGCACATATGCACTTAATGTTTAAGGTTTGTACTTTCATGAAACCATCATGCTATATTACGTTCATTCTAGTTATGATTCTTATTTCTAGCATAGTAATCATAGTATTTCACTTCTACTTAGCATGCTATAATTATAATCCTAACGCAGACATAACCAAGTCATCATGCTTAATAATTAATATTATCCTAAATTAATATAATTATAACCATAATAATAAACCAACAATATCCGGGTGTTGCAGTGAGACTATACTTACAAAGATTAGTTGACCGGAGATTTTGACTTTCCTTTTTCTTTCTTTCATTTCTTTCCCTTCCTTTCCTTTCTCTCCTTTTTCCTTTCCTCTCTTTCCTTTCTCTCCTTTTTCCTTCCCTCTCTTTCTTTCCTTTCCTCTCTTTCTTTCCTTTCTTTCTTTTCTTTCCTTTCTCTCCCTTTCTCTCCCTTTCTCTTATGTCCTCTCTACATGCTTTTGCCGTAAACATCAAATGGGATTTATATAGTACAATCAGATATGCTTAAGATTGACACCTTATGTGGTGATTAAGCATATTGCATGACACATATTATGATGAAACAGCAACCATAATGCTGATGTTGCTTAAGGTGTTTGCCAAATGGTAACAACGTGGCCTTATTTTATTTAATTTATTATTACTATTATTATTATTATTATTATTATCATTATTTAAACTTAAGCCCCTTTTTAAATTTTAAAATTATAAAATGGTCCCTAATTATTTCTATTGTTAAAATTTGGTATAGGTGGAAATTAAAATTTACTAATAAGTCCATTTTAAATTTATTTTCCCACTACTATACCTAATCTAGAGATATTGGGGGATTACACGTAGGCCCTAAAAAGGTTGTGATTTTTAAAGCGATGTAAATCACTTTAATATATGTTACGAGAGGCATGAAGGTATCTCTGAAGAGCGGGGACACTCTTTTCTTATTTAGGCTCCTCTTTTCTTCCTCCTTTTTCCTCTTGTATTCTCTCTATTCCCTTTTCCTTTTCGTGTCGTCTTTGTTCTTCTTCCCTTCACTTCCTTTACTATTCTCCCCTCTTTCTCTTTGGCCCTGCTCTTTAGTTGGGGCACGAGGATCTCTTTGGCTACTCAAATTCGTTTTTCCATAAGTAACGCTTTAGCATAGAAACCAAAGCGCTATTTCCCTGAGTGGCTGATGAGCTTTTTATCAATTATGCCTCTTAAAAAGGCATGCAAAATCCCAATATCTCCAGGTCGGTCCACTTTCTTCGAAGCCTAGTTAAACCGCGCTATTATAGTGTACAAAATCATGAGGGGGAGTCGTGCGTTACCATCCTCCTAAAAGTTAGACATAAATAATTGCTTCAGGTCATCAAATGAGTCGATAGAGCCCGGTATGAGGGATCTGTACCAGTCACTAGCTAAGTATGGTAATGTAATATGAAAGTATTGGCATATCAATTCGTCAAACATAGAGTTTATCTTCATGCACGTCTTATATGAGTTGACATGATCTTAAAAATCCTTGGTTTCATTGTACATTAAGGTGAGAGTCCTAAACTTCCTAAAAAACTTGGCATTTTACACTCGCTCAATGAACGGGCTCTCTAGCTCATCCATGCATAAAGTGGTTCCCTTTACTACTTTTTCGAACTTCTTCATTCTCTTAGTCAGCTCATGGATAACTTTCACCTGCCCCTTAGACTCTTCAGCCTGGCTCGTGAGAAGCATAGGCCCCTTCGGCTTGGATACCATGTTGTATCCGTTGATTCCCCCGACTCCTCTTCCTATGCCATTTTGGTTTTTAGACGAGACACCGCATCAGTTTCTTCAGGGTAATAGCCCTTTCCTACTGATGAGCCTCGGTGTCCCACTGTAGGAAAACACATGCCTTTATGCCTTAGCCCTTCTCCCCTCTCCTTCCTTATTTCAGCCCCAATTTCAGCAATCCTTACGTCTATAGAACGCTCAACCCCCTGGCCAACTCTTTTTACTAGCCCCCTCTTCATTCTCTCTATTGCTTGTAATATGTCTACTCCACTGTTAATCACTAGACGAGTTTATGGAGGCATTGGTCATCCTAGGGCAGCGCTTGCAGAATGCATTATCCTCTCTTCAGGTAAGGGAGGGAGGAGTCCTTTTCCTCTACATCTCTCTCCTCCCTTATTCTCCCCCGTCTGTTCTCCCTTGCAATTTTCCATACTCTATACCAGCCTCCCTCAAGCTACTAATCTATTGGAACTTTTGAAAGTGAAGACAACGTCCTCACGGTTGGCGCCAAAATGTTAACATGAATATTCGTCCACTACGAATGGCTCCATAGTTGGTAGTGTGCTCCAAGATCTGCACCTGCAAACTCGCTTGCTCTCATGGTCAAAGAGTAGCCGGGGTTGAGGTCGGCCAAACTCGCTCTAATGCTCTTGTTAGTTTTCAAAAGAGTTTGAGAGGGAGGCAAAAGTTATGCATAAGCTGCCTCTTACATCGTGATATCAGATGGCTTTTATTCCTAGGCAAGGTTGGGGGACCCAAGACAACTTTACACATGGCCACTCTCATTGCTTAATGATTTATTGTTCTCTGCTATATGGCAGAGACATATTCCACACTCTGCTGCCTCAACGTATAACAACATGGTCCCAGTCTAAAATGTCGGGGGGGGGGGGGGTGTCCCTACTCAGAGCCGCCATAATGTACGACACCGCCTCAGTCTGACATATTGGGGCACGTTCTCCACTCAAGCATCAATAAATTTCCACCTATCTATCTCTTCTATGTGTCTTTGCTTAGGTTTGAGACAAGCAAAGAAATACCTAGCTTAACCTCAGTGTCGGCCGAAATCTCCTCATCCTACTAAGTTATTACCCTGATGTCTGACATTCTCCCTTCAGCTCGGCCTTAGCCATTAAATTTGCACCCTATTAAGTCATCCCCCCCTAGCGTCGACTACGCCTCAACCTCGATCTTCCCTATGTAGGCTGAGGTTGTTGATATGAGGTTATCCCGACATCGGGCCCAACACGTACTATAGTGGTTTGGTATATAAGAATGAATTTGATCCAATTTGATCTTTTAAGAGTTTTAAGATAAAAGTCAACTTAAAGTGACAAGAGTTTTAAGGTAACTAGGGCACCTAATGTGATTAACAAACTATAACCTAGTTATGCCTATAAATATACACTAAGACCTTGGTCTCCATAAGCCTCTTGGCCAAAAATTAAAGAAAGAAAATAGTATTTTCTCTTCCTTTTTCTTAAGCTTGTTATCTTATGAGTTAAGATATTAAGTTAAAATTTAACTATGTGAAACGAATCGTATGGATAGAGAGAGTGAATATGTAAGTGTCTCCCCATCTTTATAAGAAAAGTTATGTAATAAAAAAGACAACAATGTATTTATTTTCCTTAATCTTGATTTAAACTTAATTAGATTTACTACATTTTTTGTAAAATAAATTATATGTGATATAATTATTATATGATCGATCTGGATAAAAATAATGCATGCTAGGATATGATCCGATTTTTTTTTAAATATTTCTTTAGCTGCAGTTATTTAATTACATGCGTGTATATATTTCCTACCAGAAGGTAAGTGTCCTAAAATCTGAACTTCGGCTTCATTTTTTTAATTTTTTACCTAATAAGACATTGCTTGGATGTACTCACATGGTGACAGAAGCACTCCGCAATTCTTACATTCCTCTATTTTAGAAATTGAACGTGATAGTGGAATTCTATTGCGATTCTAATTTATTAACTACGTTTTAATTTTGAATTTATCTTATTTTATGCAGTTTGATTTTCATTTTTATTCACTCTTTGATTTATACTTGTATAATGCAAGTTTCTTCTATAGATGTGTCTAACGTTGTGTGGATTTGAGTTCGATATGTGGGCTATCTGCCTTTTTAATAACTAATATATTCTAAATCATGGGTGATTTAGGTTACTTTGATCTTTATTGAGCTTAGATTTATAAATCCTTTGAGCTTAGTTGATTTATGTGAACTCTTGTTTCTAATGAAAATAAAGAAGATGATTAAATTCTTTAAGCTTAGATTTATAAATCCTTTGGGTTTAGCCGCACTATGACTAAATTCAGGTTTTGATTGCAAATGGTCCTTGATTTGCAACTTGTAAGTTATTTGCAAAGTAGGTAAAATTCCTATATAGAATAATGTAAATTGGGCAAATTGCTTAATGGCCTCTTGGATAAGAACTTTTACCATAATATGTCAATATTATGGGATATCTTCGCTTACTATTCTTATTATGGTCTCTTCTCCTGATAATTTATCTAATTTACATACCTACACTGTATATAGATACACCAGCCAGAACAGTAAGGTGGCATGGCATCATCTGGTTAGCTTGTGGTCTTTTTTAATCTTACAAATCAAGAATCGATGGGCGAGCAGCTTTATTGAGGAAGACCGAATCTTCTTCTTCTTTTTCCGTTTTTTTTTTTTTTTTTTTTTAAATTTTTTTTTCCTCATATTTTCCTTTAGGTAGAACATTGAAGCATGGCAGTGTACTTGGTAAAATGTTGTGCATAAAATAGTTCGCAAATGACTTATCTCATTAGGCAGCAGATAATCTCATTGCTTCTAATATTGCCTCATTTAATATTATTCAGTGTGGATTGGAAGTTCTCAAATTGCTCTTCTTGTCTATCTCTTATTGTAACTTTTTTCCTAAAAATTTTGGTCAAATTTTTAGGATTCGAAGATTTGAATACTCAAATAAAGGTAAGATCTAAACTTTGCAGTTAAAACCTTTAGTAAGCCTTCGTTTAACAAAAAGGTTAAATGGTTCCTTCTAATCAATAATTTTAGTAATCGTTTTTTAAAAAATTCTTAAATACTTAATCATTCTGCCATTGCAATAATCTCAACAGCTTAACTGCTAAGTACATTTTTTACACTAAAATAAAGACCCAGCAAAAAGTATAGTTAACATCATGTTACTACAAAAGCATGTAATCTAAATTACTCCATTTGTGCTTCTATTCTCTTGACAAAATGCATCATGATGATGCTTTGGATATCGAAATCAAATACTTCCTCTTGTGCTTCCAATTTGGTGCTTCAAACCTACAGCGAAGTGAAAAACAATGAATAAATCAATTAACCTCTTGCAAAATACAAATGAAGGAAAGACAAGAAATAAGTTATTATAGCACCATAAAAATGTTATAAAAAGACATGAAAACTAACAAATTGGAAGCTCTAGATATGATAGCAACAATGCATATACCATACCAAAAATAAGTGACCATCAATTCCAATCTGCAAGGAATTTGATTACAACAGAATCAATGACATATGCTGGAGAGTAACTTAGGAAAAGCTAGTAAATGCTTAATAATCATCGAAACTTAACTATAACACGTACATATAAAACCAACTTACCGATTTAAGAGGTATTAGTATCTTTTCTCTTTGTATTTGAACATTTTTTCTTTCTTTTCTCTAATCCTCATTTTAATCTTCCACCCTTGGTTCTTATTCTATGTTGATTCAAGGCAGGTGCATCACTATCTTCATATCTCTTATGATTGGTTGATCATTCAAGTTTATCATTTTCAAAAATTCAGTGAGTTCTTCATTTATTCCTTTCAAACCACTCCATAGAATTTTTCGTACACCCTCATGTCTTTGACTTCTTGTGACAAGGTAATCTAAATAACACTTAGCTCGATTCCGATATGCAAACTCAATTAAAAATGTACTTATTCCTGAGGATTTGCATTCTTCATATAAATACAACCGTTTTTTGGCATCCTGATTCCACCACCCTAAAATAAAATTTTTAGGAATAACAATATTTTTCAAGTGGAGAAACCAATACATGAGAACAAAGTATATCCATCGTCTCAAATCTCTTACATGAATGACTAACCTCTAAGTTTGATATGTCAAGTATGACAACCTTGGACCTTTCAAAACCCCATTGCATCATCACGTCAAAACGGTAAAATATGAAACCACATCTAGTCTCGTGTATGAAAAATGATCCAACTCAATTTACATATTCTTTCTCAAATAACTTGTAAATTGTTTTAGTGTAAACCTCATGAGCATGTCTCAAAATAGCACTATACTTTGTTGCAGTCTCAATATCGGTTTGATGGCAGTCATTGTCTTCATTTATTTCATTTCTTCGCAAGGTCTTCATCATTTTTTCAAACCTTATCACAAACTTTGTAAGAGAAGTAGTTGTAGTGGATAGTGTTTTCAACACCCTATTTGTACTTTCACTCCTTTGAGATGATTTTATTCCACCATCAAAATTCCTTTGTTGAGAGCTGTTGACCATTTGTCTAATGCTATATAACTTGCCCGACCACTTATGACTCCCAATATTGTACAATGTCTTCATTTTTTCCAAGTTCCTTCAAAATGTTTTTCTGAGTCACAATATCGTATGCATTTATTAAAAAAAATTCTTGAATCCTTTATCATGATACAGTGCTCCCAGATGTGAAGTCCATTATGTGAAATGTGCCAAATGCATAGACTGTTTCGACGAACACCTTCTCAATGGCATTAGCCATTACTTGGTCTTGATCAGTAAATAAAGTTTTTTGTGCTCTACCTCTTAGATTCCAAGAATGTATTGAAAAGCCACTCAAAAGTACTTGAAGACTCATTGTTAAGAAATGCACATCCACATATCATGTTTTGCCTACGGTGGTTGACACATAGAATAGAGCACAAACTAAGTTGTACCTATTTATTTTATAAGTAATGTTAAAGATGATCACATCTCTAAGAGAAACATAGTTAACTCTGGATCTAGCATTCCTCCAAATGAAGTTTGATATGCGTCCCTCTTTGATAAGTTGTACATCTAAAAAAAACATATCATTTTTTTTTCAGTACTTCTAAGTTTAAAGTAATGCATCAAACTTTGAGTGTCACCTACTTCGATAGATGATATCATTTAACTTCCAACAAAATTGTAACGATCCTTCTTTATAAAGCCGACTTTCTCTGGCCCACCCTTTTATTCAGCTAGTATGTAAATGCTTGAATTGCACAAACATTAGCATTCACCAATGAGTTAATTACATCTCCTTTTTCTTTAGAAACACTCCTTTCAGATCTTAACAAATGCCAATTTTCTAGAGTTGCAAGTGCATGATTATGATCGGGTTGGAACTGAGATAGCGTCCACTTTCCTTGTCTATCAACAATAAATTGGATCATTGATTTACATCCTCTTCTAGTCGATCGCTTTTTGCAAGTTGTTTGGCCTGTTCTCTTCTCATCCTTTGACTCATAACCTTCTTTTGCACAATAATAATCTTTCTTGTGAATATTTTGAGTGCTAACAAAAAGATATTGCTTCCCCCTTCTATCATTGAAGCCAACTTCAGCCCCATTTACATTATATAACTCATATGCGGCAGCTCCATTGTTAACCACTCTGATAGGCACACATTGTCATCTATATGCAATTTATCACCCATATTTTGTCTTTCTGAAAATTTTCATGGCTTTCAATGGGCACTAAATCATTTTCTTATTCCAAACATACCGCTTCAACAACTTTTACCCTAAATTTATTTACATCACATACTCTGTATGAGAAAAAAATAATTAATCGTTAGCATATTACCATAGATGACTTACAACACTGTCTCTATGAATTGATACGAAGAGTAAGCTACGTACACAAATCAACTTTGTTGCCTAATTATTGTAGAGTGTTTATTTTTCTTTGTTAAGGAAGTGGTTATTTTTCCATTGTAGAAAATGTAGGTTGTGTTAAATAGGAATAAATTCTTTCGTTCTGTCTACAGAAAAAAATAAAAATAAAATAAAACTCAAATTCTTACCTTTCTTGAGTATCCATAGCCTTTGAACGGATTCAACACAGAAGATAAAGAAGAAGAGCATGAGAATTTCCAATCTTTCGAGCATGGCGAACAGAAATGTTAATATTCAACTATATATATATCGAAATTGAAGTCTAAGTAAAAGAAAACAAATTGAAATAGAGATATTTAAGAAAATCATCGATTAAAGAACTCACCAGTCTCACTGGTTCAGTGCCCAGGAGGAAGATATACCAAAGGAGAAATGATACGAGTTATCACCGTCTGATATTTGCTTTGTGTATGGATTTAATTATAAGAACTGATGTGCAATATTCAGTCTTTAAGGGCCCATTTATAAAGGCAAAAAATATGATTGAAAATGTAATTACGGCAAGCATTTAACGCTTAAATAGCTTTTCTCTTTCCTCTAACCCTAGATTGCAAGGCACTCATAGAACCCGTGTAATTTGGGCCGTTCATGTCGGACAGGGACGAATTGCATGGTAATTACGGCAAGCCCGCATGTTTTTAAAAATTTTGTTTTTCTTTCACATTTGCTTGCTTCTTTTTTCTCTCCCACCTCCCCACCCCCCATTTTCTTTTCTTTCTTTTGTACCCATTTCTATTAATGCACGTTTGAAGTTCTGAATCTTCATTTTATCCTCCATCAATAAACTCAATCAAGTTCGCGAACTCGTTGAAAGTCACAAACTTATTCTCTCTCGAAAACATACCAATACCTTTTGAAAAGCCTCGATGACTCGAATCGGTAGGAATGAGAAGAAAGACCAATAAAAAAGAAAGAAGAAAGATGATCCTTCAATCTCACCTCAATGGGAAGCTAAGAGGTTGAAAGTAGCACTAGAAAACCCTCCTTCGAGTAATCTAGTAAGTGTCCTAAAACTCTTTGGTAACTCTACGGGTCGAAAGCTCATTCATAGGTCGAAGCCTTTCGATCCCTAGAGTCGAAGCCCTTTGATCAGTAGAGTAACTCTAAGGGTCGAAGGGCCGTTCACAGGTTGAAGCCCTTCGACTCGTAGAGTAACCTTAAGGCTCGAAGGGCCTTTCACAGGTTCGGTCCTTTCAACCTATAAAGTAACTCTAAGAGTCAAAGGGCCCTTCACTGGTCGAGTCCCTTCGATCCATAGAGTAACTCTAAGGATCAAAAGATCCTTCACAGGTCGAGCTCTTCGATCAGTAGAGTAATTCTAAGGTTTGAAGGATCCTTCACAAGTAGGGGTCATTCGACGAGTAGAGTAACTTAGAGTTACTCCACAGGAGTTACTTAGAGTTACTCTTGTATTTATTGAGGAGCGGTGGAACAGACTGCGGTCTCTAGCCATTTGAGATCGAGGTGGTTACCAATTTAAATGAGGATATAGAGATTGTGAAAGGGGCTTGTGGTGTATATGTTGAAATATCTAGAGTATTATCACGCCGGTCTAGATTTAATGCTAATTTGTGAGGATAATATGTCTCTTCTGCCATCAAATAAAGTGTGATATTTATTAACTCTATATACAATCCATATTATGATTATAATCATCTTAAACATCTAATACATATACAATACAATTTCCAAATTACATGTGTAAATTACATATAATCAATTTGAGATTAAGAAGTCTCTGGTCTAAATACTCTAAAAGTCCTGTAAAGTATTCATATCAAAGAGTAAAAAGTCTCTATACTGAAATTCTGTATGAGTTGAGAGGTATTATGAACAGTGGTCAACCCATAGAGTATTTAGATCAAAGAGTTTTAGTATCTGTCCGAAATACTCTACAGGTCGATGGGTATTCTAAAAACTCATCAACTTGTAAAGTATTTAGATCATGAAATTTTAGTCTCTATACTAAAATACTTTACGAGTCGATAGGTGTTCAAAATACGTATCGACTCGTAGAGTATTGAGGTTGGAAAGTAAAAAGTGGTCAAAAGTGATAAGATACCGGTGAAAAGTGGTCAAATATCGGTGAAAATTGGTCAGAGCTAGACAACAAATTACTACTAATCTCTCACCACCCATCCATATCTATAATGAATATTTAAAGGCAACAATCCTATACATTATATCCCAAGCTAGTAGAAATCATTAAAAAAAACTCTCATACTCTCAAAGTTTTCTCAATTCGACAATTTGTTCCCAAACAAAATGGTATTAAGGCAAGATATTGATCCACAAATATTTTATGATACTTTCTTGATCTTGGACGGTTGGTGTCTACCGTAAATATTTATGTAGTCGATATAGTTTTCCAAATAAATTTGGTGTTCAATCCATCCAATTAGATTTAAGAAGGAAATATTGTGAAAACAATGGACGAAACCCCCTCAAATGTTTGGCATTTGTAGTAGGATAACATCGAAGATGTCTATGATTGGTACAACAACTATGTACGTGATATTGGGTTTAGCATTCGCAAAAGCGACCAACATGTAAGCAAGGGTAGATTGACAAATAAGAGTTTTATCTGCCACAAGGAAGGGGAGCCGAAAAATCCACATACAAACGTTGTGTGGGAATGATGAGAGATAATGTGCGATTGTGTGGTACATTTTCAAGTTCGACTACAACTAAATAGGAAATATTATACTTACAGTTGGAACTCGATTCATAACCATGAGATGACAGCAACATCAAAAAAGCATTTGCTCTAGTCACAAAGAGGTATAACCAAGTTCTAACAGATTGAGATCGACATTATGGAGGGGAGCTGCCATTCACCCGAAGCAGGCACATAATTTGATGGTTGCTATGGCCAGTGACAAAGATCGAGTGAGGTTCACGTGATTTGATCTAAAAATTATCTCAATAATCGACAGAGCTTGGATATGGAGTATGGTGTGGGCGTTGTCCTTGTAAACTGGTTTGACAGTCAATATGAGAATGACTCCCAAATTTTTAGCAGACCTCAGTTTGATGAAGATGATCACATTACCAATATTTTTTGGCATACCATTGCATGCAAAATGATTATACAATTTTTGGAGACTTTGTCTCTTTCGATATAATATACCAGACAAACAATAGGAATATGCCTCGTGGGATTTTCATGGGTTTGAAATACCATAGGTAAATGATTTTATTTGGGGCCTATTTGCTTTTTGATGAGATGATTAAGTAATTTCAATGGCTATTCACCAAATTTTTTTGAATATATGTTTGGCAAGAAGCCACTGTCATTATTCACTGATCAAGATGCAATGATGTTGGCTGTAATCCCCACCGTCCTTAAAGATACATATCACTTCCTTTATGTATGACACATAGAAGAAAATGCGAAGAAAAATCTTGGTGGACTACTAGGGAACAAAACTTTCAAGCAAGATTAGAAGTGACTTTTATTTGATAGTTTAGTGGAAGATTTCGAGATAGCATGAGTTCAGATGCTGGATGCCTATAATTTACATGATAACCAGTGGTTGTAAAGGATTTACAAGAGGCATGAGAAGTGGGCGCAGGCAAACGTGAGAAATATTTTTTGTGCAAGTAAAAGGCCGCATAAGTAAGTGAAAGCTTCAACACTCATCTCCGAGGTCATTTAAATTTTGAGATAACTATGGATCGATCCCTAAAAAATATTCAGAAATATGTGAATGAATTGCATTACAACAAGCTTAAGTTAGATTTTCAAATGATCAACACTCTTGCAGCTCCCGAGGGACCCCATCTGCATGGACGCTTGCAGCATTTACACACCCAATGTTTATGATCTTTTTAGGGAAGAGGCAGAAACAACGATTTGGGTTAGAAAAAAATGATCGTTGTGTGTTTTATGGCATTATACAATTTTTAGTGCACAAATGCAGCAAGGCCCCATTACACGATTGTTCGAGGTTGAAAAAAATCGTATTACGACGATAAATGGATTTCATCAGTGCACGTGCAGAATTTTCGAGTATGTGGGTATTCCATGTGGCCATATAATATGCATGCTTAGACAAAATGCCCAATTCAATATCCAGAAGAATATATTTTAAATAGATGGACGAGGAACGTAAGACAATGTTTTCCAAGTTAACTATTAGGTCTTCCACATCATCATTACATGGTGACCTAAAAATGACGCTATTCAAAATCCGAACTAGACACATCAAGAAGTTCACCTCAACAATATTAAAGTATGGAGATCTTCTAGAAACATGGCCAGCAATCGATGAATATGTTGATCAATTTGATGAAAAAATGGCTCATTTGAACTTCAATATCATTAATGTTGCACATTGAATCGTGTGCCCATATTGAACCTATTTATCAAGATGTCGGAGTAAAGATTCAAAGAGCATGTTGCAACTCATCGGGGAAATTAACACTTGAATAGCACAATCGAACTAAGAAAGCCAACATACAGCGGACAAAAAGCCAGTCGTGGGTCATCAACATAACAAAGCAAAGGCTTGTCATCCTAGTCGGTCGCTCATGAGTTTTGATTAGTAGATGAGGCTCAAATACTTATTTATTTGTTTAAATAATTAAATATTTTTATTTATTTATTTATTCATTTATTTTTTTCAAAGGAATACATTCCATCACAATGCCTAACAAGTGGAGAATAAGGTGGTACAATGAATATCTATTATCCGACTACACAGGTTGAGCAATATCCAAACTCATAGTTTGAACTGAGTGAGAGCATGAATGCTTATTATGTTTACAATCCGTACTCACAACCTAGATAATATAAGAGCCAAAAAAAACTATTTTTCAAGGCCATAGAGTTGGTCAATATGTTTTCATGTCGTATTTAAGTTTACTTTTCTGTGATTTGTTATGTTTTCATATATTATTTTAATTCTATTTCTTAAATTTGTTATATTGTTATAAAGTTATATTCTCAAAATGCGTAATAATGATATTCTAAATTTAATATAAAACTTCAAAATTATCTAAACCTTTTGACTCATTGAATAAAGCTTAATTTTACTCTAAATTCTAAATTTTCAAAATTTACTATAAAAGGAAGGAAGAGGTTGGGGGTAAAAACAATGCATTGGGGATGATAAAAAAGTTACATGGGAGATTTAAAAAAAAAAACAAAACACGCAGGTCCTTTGTTCCTTAACGACATAGCTTGCTCAAGGATTCTGGATCTATAACGGACGATCCGGATTACACGAGCTACATGAGTGTCATGCATTCCAATGCCATGCAGTCCAAGCCCATTTATTTAGTCTACAGTTGAAGGCTTGACCAGGTCTAGGAAGTTTTTCTCCACGCAAGAATTTCTCTTCCCGCGTAGCAAGTCCAACCATATGGGCTTGTCATGTACAAGACATTACATCTGTTTCTTTGGGTTGGGGAGAAGGTCAGAGATAAATTAAATATAATTTCCTCTATGTCGAGATTCTTCTGTTGACCCGGTGTATATGGATGCAACTTTCTGGGGGGTTACGGAAGGAGTACCTGGAAAAATATTACCAGTCAACCCCATCTAGCTTTCAATGACCAATTCAGCAGAATCCAAGTAGCTAAATGAAATGAAACCCAAAAGCACCATTTGTTTATTTGAATGGTAGTATGAAGCAAGATATTCTAGCTAAAATGGGGAAGGAGATGATAGCTCTAGTTCTCTTTACCCTTTTCCATCAACTCTGTGCGCATGATCATGATAGAATCATAAACGAAGTTCATGTTGGTTTCATTGCTGACATGGAATCCTGGGAGGGGAAGGTTGTGGAGAGCTGCATGTCTTTTGCTATCTCTGATTTTTATAGTATCCATCATGACTACAACACAAGATTGATTCTACACAAAAAGGATTCAAAAGGAGAAGATTTGCGTGCCTTATTTGCTGGTGAGCTTTATTGCCTTACTCCTGAGTAACTCATCCTTTAATATTTACAAGGTATATATTTATATATGAAACAATTTTGAGGGTTCTTTATTTTGTTTTATATATTTTTTAAAATAAGAATATCCATATATACAGTGTCCTTAAGGTAACTGCATTCACCCAGTAAAAACTAGTAAAATTTAGCGATGAACACGAGCTGTTGTGACCTTAATTGGTTTGCAAAAACACCAAAGCTAATACATTTGATTTCACTGGTGAAATACTATTTACTGTCATCAAAACATGAACAAAAATATAATTAACACTCCGAAACTATTGAAATTAGGATTTAGACCCTTAATCCTTTCAAAAGTAATTACACTCAATATCATCATTTCCTTCAAAAATTGACCCCAATTTAAATTTTCTTCATATTTTTAACCAAAGTTTAACACTTTTTAGCTCATTTTATTACTTTAAATAAATTTATGTCTCTACATCCATTTTATCATCACCTCCACCAACCCATCCACTGCAGCGGATCACAGGCGGCATGAAATAATCTAAAATTCTAAACTTAACTAACTAAAAATTTAATATTTATTTTCAAATTAGTAATATTTATTTTTATATTTTCAATCACACTTATTTTTCATTTTTCCACCCTCCTCCACTGCCGCTGTCGCCGCCCTCCATTTCCGACGGAGTTGGGTGGCAGTGGTGAAGGGTGGGATAATGAAATTTTTTATCCTAGCATTAGAGGAGGTTGTGTTGGGATAGAGAAATGAAAAACAATTAACATATCGTTAAAAATGAAAAATAAAAGATAATGATTTAAAAATAAAGTTTTAATTTTTAATTGATCGAATTTAGAATTTTAAATTATTTCTAGGGTGGAAGGATGGTATAGGTTGTGGTGAATGAATGTATAATAAAAAAGATTTAAAATAATAAAATGAGTTAAAAATATAAAATTTTGGAATTATTAAAAACATAAAATATTTAAGTTGGGTCAATTTTTAAAGGAAATAATAAAATTAAGTGTAACTTATACATTTTAAAATTTTTTGGGTATAAATCCTATTTTAAATTTTTTTTAAAACATAAATTATACTTCTAATTCTAATTTTGCACGAAATTGTATTTCACCTTGATTTATACTAGAAAAGATGATAATTGCAAGTACAACTTGATAATCTGAAATTGCAACCTAAAAGAAAACTAGCTTTACTTAACGGGCCTAATCTTAATTACCAACTACAAATAGTAATCATAGAGTAAACAAACTTAGGTTAAACATGTGAACAAACTGAAGCTTTAAGCCAAAGAGCCAGAAACGCAGCACACCTCTATCATATTGTTTTTGCTGCATAAAGGTTTCTGTTTTTATCTTCCTTTCATCTATTTGATTCAATCCAAGCTGAAGAACGGTGTGCTAAACATAAGAGAATAACTGAAACTGAATTTTTTAAACTGCCTTGATTCCTAGATTCAGATTCTATCCAAATCATCGGTCTAGACGGTTTAGATCTCTCTTCATAGATTGTGTAGATGAGAAGGGAGCATGTGGAAGTGGTCGGACCACTTGAGTTAATTAAATAAAGTTGTCTGCCTAGTTTGATGATTGAGAGAGAAAAGAGAAGGAGTGATGTGCACTCTTTCCGTTGAATGATCTATGAAAGAGAGATCCAGACCGAGATCTAGACCGTCGGTCTGGGCTAGTCCCTATTATGTGATCACTATGAAATCCAAGCTATTCATTCCTTACATTTCAATCTACCAAAGCTCCAATTTTCCTAAAATTGTTCCATGCTACACATTGTTCTTGTAAGTAGGGGTGAGCAAATGATTTGACTGACCTGATCTAACTAGAACGAGTTTTGATGAGCTTTAGTTTTGATCGGATCAAATAAAATAGGTCGGACTTTAGTAGGATTTCCGATCCATGGGAGATCCGAATTTTTTTTATAAGATTTTATTAGATAGTTTATGTGAAGTGAAATAAACGTAGGAAGAATTTCTGGAAAATTTACTTAAGAAAAAAAAATGCCTGAAAAAGGTATTAAATCATTCGTTAATTATTGATTTGATTACATAAATTTAATTTCTCTTCTTAAAATTAAAAATTAAAAATTAAAAATATAAAATATAAAAATTAAAATTAAAATGTATTTAGGTAAATAGGAAGAATTAATGGGAAAAAAATTAAGTGCCCAAAAAAAGGAATGTATTTAAAAGAGAATATATTTATTTATTAGATAAATGTAATGTCTCTTTTTAAAATAAAGAAAATCCGAAAATTGCTCATGTATTTTTTAAATAAAAATCGATTTTTCTTTCCTTCGTAATTTGCATTTTGGTAAGTAGAAATAAATGGAAAGAGGAATAAAGGAATGAAGTAATAAAATGTAATTGATGATATGGAAATTTAAACTTCTAGCCAAAATTAACTTATAATATAGTATTAAGATCACCAATGGGATGAGAGTATATTTACCTATCAAAAGAATTTGTAATGACTAAACAATGTACGATAAACAAGCATTCCTTCTTATTAATATTCCGATTCATCCTAATAGTAATGGAGCTAGGATCTCGATAGTGGGAACTGATTTTCTAAAATAAATTTAATATACAAAATTACAAAAAAATAATAATTTTCAAAGCATGGATTAAAATCTTATTTATGCAATTATATCTAGATTTGTAATTTATAAATAAAAATACTTGTAAATCAATCATTACAAGTTACAAAAGTAAAAAAGTGTTCATTTTCAATGGTCACAAAAACATCTTTTCTCGGTAGAAATAACTAAACAATCATTCATCCAATTTATCTCTTATGACCTCATATCTTAAATAAATATAAGAACAATCTATTCACAATATCGAAAAGTAAACTAAAAATAAAAATGCTTCTTGATCTTGGAGGTAGGAAGCAACGATCTTCTTACTATTAGAAAAATGAATTACTTGGCACTCAATTGTAATAAATCTGACCCAATTACCGCAAAATCATCATTCCACTAACATTGTTTAATCTTAACACTAAGCAAACATAATAAGACAAAACAAATACTAAAAATTAGCAATTTAGCATCATCCTAAAAACCAATCATCACCGCATAACTCAACTCCATCAGCCCCCGAGCCTAGCCATAATCAACACTAATCAGTACGCCACTATCCTACCTCCCAAAATTAATATTAAAAATGAGATAAAACAGTACAAGTCAAAAGAAATTAATAAATACTCAAATCACAGTCACCGATTTACAAAGGGGAAAAAAGTTAGGGCACAAATAACAATCACTAACCATCATGGAGAATGCTTAGAGCAGCCATAATATGGAAGAAGAAGAAGCGGACGCGGGCCAGACGTAGTGGGTTACGGTGGGAAAGAAGAGGAAGAAGACGAGGAGGAATCGAAATGGGTAACGGTAAGAATGGAGGAGAAGGTAAGTGAGAGAAAATTATAATTATCCAAAATAAATACAAAATTTTAATTTGACCCACCTAAAGTAAAAAGGTTATATTTTGGCCCTCAAAAAGTTAAAACAATTTAGAACTCCCTACTCTCTAATTGTTTCCTAGGAGTCAGGTTGGGGCTACTGCCCCACATGCTCCGCCCCTGCATCATGGGCATGATTAGTTATTAAACACTTTAGTCGACAAATTATATAAATTATTATATATTTAATGAATAAAAATAATGACTTTATTAAAATTATTTTCATATTATTCTATTTTGTATAAATATTTTGAGTTCAATTAAAGGATAAAACTCTTATGATTAATACTTTTATGTATAATATCTTATGATTAATATTGTTTTCTTGGGATGTTTAGGTATGCTATTATACGTTAACTAATAGAAATTAATATGAAACTCTACGAGGCTGTTTGGTAAGTATTTGGAAATGTGTTTCATATTTTAAAATGTGTTTTGACAACATATCACAACTTAAGAAGAAGGGCATGAAATTGGAGAAAAGGAAAGAAATTATAATTTTTGAATTTTTAGGAATCATGCTGAACAAGGTTAAGTTAAACGTGTTAAAAGGTTGCATCTTGTAGCCCAAAACCAGAAAATCAGCACACTTCTGTTAGATTGCTTTCGCTTCAAAAAGGTTTCTGTTCTCTAACACACCAATCCCAGAACGAGGCATGCAACAAATACCGATAATCCGAATAAGTGACCAATCGACAGACAAATTTCTCTGTCCTAGCTAGATCCATTGAAATGCAACCGCTTTTGTTTTAATTTTTTACCAGTTATATGTGACTAGACTGTCATCATCTTTTAGCACTATCTAGTTCTCTAGAATATAAAAGCATGGCGTATTGGTATGTCACATAGTTCGCTAGATTTCAAATATATATGTATCATTGCATGACTGGATCTTTCTTATGTAACGACTATATCCTTTCACTGGTGATCATGAATTTGATTGCTTATTGAAATGTAGCATTTAGTCTCTTGGAGGACATCAAAGTAGAGACCATCTTTGTTTTGCTGCATGCACAAACGAAAGCAAAGTTCTTAGCAGAATTAGGAGATAAAGCAAGGATTCCAATTATTTCATTAGCTTGGCCTATTATATCACCGGATTCAGAAAAGTATCCCTATCTTCTTTCAGTAACACATGATGAAATTACACAAGTAAACGGCGTCACAACCTTCATTGAAGCTTTCAAATGGACGGATGTTATTATTATTTGTGACGATTCAGATCGTCAAATAGACACCATAGCAAATCTAGTCGATATGCTCCGAGAGAAAAGTATTCGCATTACTTACAAAGCTGTGATTATGAAGTCTTCCAGTATTAGTGAAATGTTTATCGACGAGATGCATAAGTTGAAAGGAATGGATACTAAGGTATTCATTGTGCATCTCTCACGAATCAGTTTATCTTCTCTTTTCTTAAGTGCAGAAAAATTGGGTATGTTGAATGAAGGCTATGTTTGGATCATGACATCAATGAGCACGGATCTCTTGCATTCCTTGAATGCGACAGTGATTGAGTCGATGGAAGGAGTGATTGGCTTCAAATCTCATACTCCATCATCAAGTGGGATAGACGATTTGACTTCAAGAGTGAGAAGAAAATTATACAATGCAGACTCAAAAATAGAAGTTAAGGAGTTGAATACATATAGTATACAAGCATATGATGCGATATGGGGTCTAGCAATGGCAATTGAGAAGGGAAGATCAAGTACAATTCCTCCTCTTCGTCATAAGCAGAAAGGGTTCACCACAACAAGGAAATGGTTGGATTTAGATGGCATTGTACCGTCTAAAGAAGGTCCCATACTACTTAAAGAAATCCTTGAAATTAAGTTCGAAGGGTTAAGTGGTGAGTTTCAGTTCATGACTTGTGAGAAAGCATTGATGCCAAATCCGTTAGAGATAGTTAACGTGATTGGAAACGGATGGCGAAGAGTCGGGCTCTGGAATTTTACCGGAAAAACAGCAAATTGTTCCAAGCATGATCATGAGTCGTCCCACAACTTGAAAAGGGTAAGACGTCTATCTTCAGCAAATAATTTGGAGACAATTATATGGCCAGGTGGATCATATAGTACCATTCCCAAGAGCATGATGATGAGCAAGAGAAGTATGAAGCTGAAAGTAGGAGTCCCAGTAGCGAGATTCCGTCAATTGGTTGCAGTGAGTTTGGAAACGCAGCCACCAACTGTAACTGGCTTCTGCATAGATGTGTTTAAAGCAGCAACTGAGTCCTTAGATTATGAGGTACATTTTGAATTTATTCCCTTTTTCACGAGGAATAAGAATGCAACGGCCCAAAGCTACAATGATCTTGTTGACCAAGTCTATCTCCAGGTATATCTTATTCACTTTGAAAAGAAATTATTGCATTCAAATGATACACGGTCACATTGCATACCAATCCTAATTACAACCAGAATATTGCAATTATGTGACAGATAATTTGGTGGATGATTATACACCATATACATATAAAATATAAATAAAGTGGATAAATAAAGTGCAATTATTATGATAAGATTTAGTATTATATGATTATACACCATATACATATAAGAATGTCTCATCTTTAAAGTGGATTAGTATATTGATAATTAAAAGATTTCAAAGCATGAATGCCAAATTTCAAGAACCCAAAATTTTCAAAAATGTCCCTAAAAATTTAAATTTGATAAATTATTTGAAAATTCCTTGAGATTTATTAACATTATAAATGGTTCTCTAAATATTTTGATAATTATAAATAAATTTTTTCAGATTTAACATAAAATATAAATAAATTTTCTCGAGTATGCTCTTAGTTATTATAGATAAATTTATTGAGGTTTTAAATTATTATATTTATTTTAAATTATAAATAAATTTCCTTAATTTTACCTTAAATTATAAATTTAATATAATTATTAATAATTAACGTCAAGTGTGACAGTCAATCAATTTTTAACTGTTAAAGACTTACGATGTTACCTCTAAAGAGCATGTAAAATGTATCACAAATGCAGTACTTACACTATATTTATAATTAACTATAATATTGTATTAATAATATATTTTAGATGCTTTTAGACCTATATTTAAAATATAATCATGAATCAAACACATAATTTATTAATTTAAACTTATTCATTTCACTAAAATACTTATAATTTTTTAATTACGTTACTAAAAAAATTAAAATAATAATAAATTCATTTATCATATATTATAATAAAAATTATATTAAGATATCAATATCATGCTTTTTAGCTTGTAGTAACCGGTTGATTATAAGGGTAAATTGTCAGAAGATTTAACATTAACCATTAATTATTAGATAAATCTATAATTTAGGTTAAATTTAAGAAAATTTATTTATAATTTTGAATAAATATGAGGATATTAATTTGTAATTTTAAAATTTTTAAGAGATTAATTTATAATTTAAGATAAATTACAAAATATATATATATATTTATAATTTTTAAAATATTAAATGATGTATTTATTATATGACTAAACCTCAAAGAGCCTACCACTAATTTACCCTTTAAAATTTTCAATTTAACTCCAAATTTTGCTAAAAAATAAACCCAATTTAGAAATTTGCAAATAAGAGATGCCATAGCCCCACCCACAGACGCCCACATCCACATATATGTACTACGATTTCTACTGATACTAATGCTTTTTCTTTCTCGTGGCATCGTTGATATATCAGAAGGTGGATGCTGTAGTAGGGGACGTGACAATCCTAGCCAATAGATCCCAATATGTTGATTTTACAATACCATTCACTGAAATTGGTGTGGGAATTGTCGCTTCATATGAAACGAATCAAAACATGTGGATATTCGTAAAACCCCTTTCAACAGGGCTTTGGATTGCGACCCTTTGTTTCGTTTTCTTTACAGGGACTCTGGTCTGGCTAATAGAACGTGATCAGCAGAACGAAGCATTTAAAGGCATTGGAATGATATTGTGCTACTCCTTTTCGACCATTACATTTGCTCACGGTAAGCATGTATTTGGATTCCATTATTTTAATAATAATAATTATTATTATTTTATTATTATTATTATTATTATTATTATTATGCAAGACTACTTATTGATTTAATTTAGTCTATTGAATATGGTAACAAATGATTTTGGATCATTTTGTTCATTTCTATTTTCGAAAAATATATATATATATATTTGTAAACTTTTTAAAATAAATTTATTTGATAATAAATTTAATATTAAATATAAATTAATAATTATATTCATTCTATTATTAATTATTATTCTTATTGTTAATTCTATAATTGACAACTTTTTATAGAGACAATCTCTTTATAATTTAAAATATTTCAAATTTTTTATAAATGATAAATCTCTTTATAATATTATCCAAATCATTTAATAAATTATAACATAAATCAAAGTAATTATTGTTTAATTAACTTTCAATAAATAAATATTTTTTTAATTTACTTTAAAAATATATCCATATAACATAATTTTATGTAAAGCATGGGTAGAAAAATTAGTATTATATAAATTAAATATTTAAAATTTATATAATTTATTCGGAATATATAGAAAATTCACTCACGCAGGAACCTAGTCAAAAGCCGGACCAACATCAGTAAATTCATGATTTCTAACATCCACTCTGATATTTTAGAATTTGCACCAGAATAGAACTCTTATATTTGAGGTGTACCCTAACAGTATTGCTATCCAATGCAGGACACAAATTGGAAAGCAGCTTTTCTAAGTTTGTCGTGACCGTTTGGTTGCTGTTGGTTTTTGTATTGACTTCCTCTTACACAGCAAATTTAGCTTCAATGATGACCGTAAAGCAACTTCAGTTAAACCCAAAGGAAAGTTATATAGGGTACAATGGAGGATCATTTACTAAAAACATAATCAGTAACATCAATTTTAAAGATGACAAGATCAAGACTTACCTAAGTATTGAAGAATATGCAGACGCTTTATCAAGTGGCCGTGTTTTAGCTATCCTCGATGAAATTCCTTACCTCAAGCTTTTCCTTGCCAAGTATCCTAATTATTACATGGCTAGAACCATACCTTCTACCAGCGGTTTTGGCTTTGTAAGTAATCCTTTCTAACAGATCTTTTAGATCTGTTGACCATCAAATTCAGATCCTTCAAAGTGATTTTCATTTAAGAATTACTCTTCATTAAAAACTATTAATATTGTTATTATAATTTTCATTAGCGCTTTTATTTATGAGATTTTGTAATGTTTGACATGATCACGTAACAAATTAAGTATTATTATAATAATAAGATCTTATATGATAGATAATATGATGTATATAAGAGAATAATATTTACAGTTATAATGAGATTTGATATGTTAAAATATGTTCATAGAAGAATTTCCTATGAAGTAGAGTAAAATTTATTTGTTTGTTTATCCTTTTTCAAGGTATTCCCAAAGGGTTCCCCGTTGGTGCAAGACGTGTCAGCTGCAATTGCAAAACTAAGGGAAGAAGGAAGATTAGAGACGATAGAAAACTTGTGGTTTCATGATCAAACTGTTACAGCAGTAGAATCCTCTGTAGGTAACCTTAATTCTCTTACTTTCAAGAACTTTAGTGGTCTATTCCTCGTTAGTGGGCTATCTTCTGCTGTAGCCTTTCTCTTTTTCTTGCTTCATAAAAATATTGGCCGGATCTGCGAATTCATATGGGGTTTACTTGAGAGAAATAGAATAAGATGGGTAGGTAACTAATCAAACGCATAGAGCCCAAATTAGTCAGCAAACTAGACACTAAGTTTTGTTTTTGACCTAATGTGCTAAAAAGGGAAAGATACTACAAAGTCGTGAGCTATATACTTATGAATTTATACACGTTTGACTCGTTTCAATTTGGAGGTATTATTTTGTATCAGTCTATTGAATATGGTAACAAATGATTTGGATCATTTTGTTCATTTGTATTTTCGAAATATATATATATATATATATTATGTTTAATAAACTCATATAAAGTGGAACAATCTCAAACTTGAAAAGACATTATTAACCCGTCGTGTCCATTCTAACTTTGTAACCATTCGACCTTCGTTTATAGAAATAGTATAAGAGTTGAATACTTGAGGCAAATGTCATCTCTACATTTCCATCAAATAATCTAAAAATTGCTTTCTGCCTTTTAAGGGGTTGGAACTTAAGACCACATATTCAAAAACCACGGTTCTACTATATTTTTAAGGGAAAACTATAATTAATATCCACATTTTAAAATAATTATAATAAATATCTTAATTTAAAATTTAAATTATAATTAAATTAAAATAATTTTAAAATTTTAAAATTTATTCTAAATTAATTTTTTTCTTTTATTTTCAACCCCTCTTCCAAAAGAACTCGCATTCGGTAATACCATGAACAATGCCACTAATTATGTTAGGCGGCACTTTTTCATGGTGCCGCTAAAGTATATTGTTAGATAAAAAATACCGCTAATGTTTTATGAACACAGCGCCGCTAACTCAGCGGTAGAGTATTTTCATTTACGCCATTAAAAAATGCGGGTAATATAATTATAAAAAATAAAAATAAAATAACAGTTTGCCGGATTTATGTGTCACTAATGTAGCTATATATGTATATAAATCAATTTAAAAGAATTGTATACATTATAACGAGTATACTTAATATAAAAATCAAGTAACTTCAGTGTGAAGTGAATGTAACTAAAGATATAATTTCGGGAGAGAGATAAAGGAGGAATTGGGGAGTGGGATGATCGATTTGACAAATTTCTAGAGCTTGAGCTTCAGTTTGGGATTTTACTTGTGGAAGATGAGTAGGGGAGTGGTTCGGTTCTTATCTCGTTATTTTTACTTATCTTTATTTATTCGACTGTCGTTATATATTTAATGGTTAAAATATGTATTACGTAATAAGAAAGGGATTAAAAATGTAAATCGTGTGAAATATGACTAATTTTATGAGCCGTATTTTTTCACATTTGCGACTAATCCTCTCATTTTCTCCGAATATGATGCCCATATCGAGTTCTCAGTACAGACAAAAATATGTTTCTATATGAGCTTAACTTAAATTAAGCTTGTATTAATACAAAAACTAATATGACTAATATGCATACCATATAAGATAATTGACAGATCGAGAATATTTTTCTTTTATGCAACATGTCAAAATCACTTTTAGACCGAGTATTTTTCCTTCCCAAACCGAGTTCTTCATTTTCCTTCTTAGACTAAGAACTTTTTATTCTTTCTCAGACCGAGATCTAATATAATATAATATCTCTCAATCTGGATTTCCGATCTAGACCCGAATTCTCGGTCTAGAAAGATAGAAACATGACTAAGCTCTCGGTCTCAAACTGACATCTCACATGTCGGCCTGACCGAGATCTCAGTCTGAGACCACACACCGATATATTTGGAACTCAGTATGAACTGAGAACTCGATCTGATTTCTAAACAAATTACGCAACACGTCAAAATCACTTTCAACTCAACTTCTTTTTACTTTTCCTATACCGAATTCAATTTCTTCCTTCATAGAATGAGTTCTTCATCATCTTTCCCAAACTGAGTTCTTCTTCTTCTTTCCCAGACTGAGAACTTCTTTTTCCTTCTCAGACTAAGAACTTTTCTTCCTTAGAAAAATGCTTTCAAGTCGGCATTCGCAATCAAGGCATCCCTTTGCCATGAGGTTCTCAACATCTCACGATAGGGATAGGGAGGTATGTAACTTTACTTATCTTTTAGATTAAGTTGTTGGTGAGGTTGAATATTAAAGTCTGGTTTGTGAGGTTAATAAATGAATATTGAATATTGGTGACCAAACAAGGGTTGTGAGGTTAAATATTGAGATTGTTAGTTATGCACATATGGTGTTCGATCAAATTCCTAAGAAAATCCCAAACATGATTTATTCTTGTGAATGGAATGAAATTGATAGGAATTAGTTAGGGAATAGTTATGAATCATTAACGAGTATTAGTTCATGGTGTGGGGCTCAATTGATCACCATCTGACTTCTCTGGGAACTCAGATCGAGTTCTCGATCTGAGATCCCAAACAAAGAACTCGATCTGAAAATCTTGGTCTGGGATTCTAAACTAAGATTTCGATTTGGAGATCTTAGTATGGAAGTCTAGACAGTGAACTTAATTTAGAATTCCAGGTCTGGGATCCTAGAATGAGATCTCGATCTGGGTTTCCAATTTAGGATCTCAGACTAGGAACTCGATCTGGGTTCCCAATATAAGATCTCTTAGACCCGGAACTTGATTTGAGTTCTTGGTCTGGGATTCCATAATGGGAATTCAAATCAAGGGACTCGGTCTGGGAGAATTGGAATTTAGATCAAGAACTCGATCTGGGGATCTTAGATCTCGTCTTCAACCAAATTATTTACTGTTTATTTATTATGCAATTCATTATTATTTTTTGTTTGTTTTTTAGGGCCAGGAGGTACCTCAACTAGAATTAATCATAGGTCATGATCGTCATTTTAGTTACACCATTACTTTGCGATTGAAGCTGCATGAGGTGATTAAGGATATAAATGAGAAATGGCATGCAAGAGAGGTGGAAATATTCACAGCATTATGCTTTGGGCATTTCTTGAATGTGGATCCAGAACTATTTTTTTCAAGTTAGTCAATCTTTGCCTTCATACTAAGTATATATGACCTTCACCAAATCTAACATTAAATATACATATTATAATGCATGAAATCTTAAGGCCATCAACGAAAGAGGAAACTAAGTCTTATATCAGCATTCTCTTTCAGCGATGAGGAGGACGATATATATAAATATCAATTGTGTAAGAGGCATTAGATCACCCGGTGGAGCAAGAGGGAAGTGGTTCAATGAGAAGATATATTTGGAGATGAGGTGGAAGAAAATGGTAGGGAAAATGATGTTCATGTGGTTGCGAAGGAGCACGAGGGAGAGCATAAGCGACGACCTCCTTCTTCACTAAAAACAAGAAGCAGCAGCAGACATTTAACTCATAAGCTACAAGAGTTCATGCATATAATAGACATTTAACTATGTAGGAGTGGATGCTCCCCCACTACCTATGGAAGTCTTAGAAAATACACATGCAGTTGATGTCCCGGTGGCTAGATCCAAACTCGATAAGTTATTAATTTTTTTGATAAGTCTCATATTTTATTCTTCATATGAACTAATTATTTAATCTCTTAATAATCTTCAATTAATTATCCATGCTTTAAACTATGTAGGTGTGGATGCTCCCTCACTACCCACGGAGGTCCTAGAAATACACCTGCGATTGATGTCCAATGGCTAGACCCAGACTTGGTAAGTTATTAATTTTTTAAATAAGACTCGTACTTTATTCTTCATATTAACTAATCATTTGATCTCTTAATAATTTTAAATTAATTATTCATGCTTTGAACTATGTAGGTGTGGATGCTTCCCCATTACCAGCAGAGATCCCAAAAAATGCACATACGGTTGATGTCCTGGTAACCATACCCAAACCCGGTAAGTTATTAATTTAGTATTTAGTCTCATATTGTATTCTTCATATTAACTAATTATTTAATCTATTTATAATTTTAAATTAACTATTCATGTTTGTAAGTATGTAGGTGTAGATGCTCCCCCACTACCCACGGAGGTCCTAGAAAATGCACATGCAGTTGATGTCCCGATGGCTAGATCCGAACCCGGTAAGTTATTAGTTTAGTATTTGGTTTCATATTTTATTCTTCATATTAACTAATTATTTAATCTCTTTATAATTTTAAATTAACTAATCATTCTTTAATAGTCTTCGTATTAACTGATTTTTAAATCACTTACTATTTTTGTTATATGTAGGGGAGCTTCATATGGTGAAAGTCACAATACGGAGAGCAACCCTACATATGCAACGCCTGAAAGCAAGCCCGGATCGCCGAGGAAGAGAAAAAGGAGTCGGTATCTTGAGTCTCCATATTTGGATCCAGGGTATATTCGTAAATACAGGAAGTGTGATGTGTTAATGCTAGATCCATTATGTGAACCTAATCAAGCAGCAAACAATGCTATTAGCCAATGAGCCGTTCAGAAAAATGCCCTATGCATCTTTTTTAATTGGGGAGAAGGCTAATAAAATTTTTTTTCAATGAATTAAACACCACTTGAGTAGAGTAAGTCTTTCTTTTTTTATAGTATTATATTAAAGTTTTTTTAATTTAACTTGTTTATTTATATAGCTCATTAAAATATTGATAGCATATCAATGAAGAATTGCTACTAATCTGGATCAGTGCACTGGGTTGCTATTACTGTCAATACATAAAGACGCTACTCAATCAGCTGCCTTAATCTATTAGCTTCCTCAATCTCAAGACGCTACTTTAGGGTTATTTTTCTTTGCGAACGAAGTAAGTGCCTTTTTTTATTGTGTTATCAGCTCATGGTTGTGCGATGGGTTCCACTCATAAGTATAGTACATCGCATCCTATTGACGCTGAATAATAAAATATGTTTCATAACTACATCTTCTTTCTGGTATATCCTTCTTCACTTTTGTTAGAGGATTTTTGATAAGATTATGTTTCCCTTCCTTGTTACATGTGAACTTTTTAATTTAACTTGTTTATTTATATAGCTCATTAAAATATTGATAGCATATCAATGAAGAATTGCTACTAATCTGGATCAGTGCACTAGGTTGCTATTACTGTCAATACATAAAGACGCTACTCAATCAGTTTCCTTAATCTATTAGCTTCCTCAATTTCAAGACGCTACTTTAGGGTTATTTTTCTTTGCGAACGAAGTAAGTGCCTTTTTTTATTGTGTTATCAGCTCGTGGTTGTGCGATGGGTTCCACTCATAAGTATAGTACATCGCATCCTATTGACGCTGAATAATAAAATATGTTTCATAACTACATCTTGTTTCTGGTATATCCTTCTTCACTTTTCTTAGAGGATTTTTGATAAGATTATGTTTCTCTTCCTTGTTACATGTGAACTTTTTACTTATCACTATGGTGGTATCCTAGCGTATATATTCATCTTCGCAATGAATGTTAAACCCAATTTTGCTTACATAACTATTACACTAATTATAGGCCTAGTCAACACACTTGAACTCTAAGTGGTACACATAAGCAAACAACCTCTCATCTGCTTTCACGACAAATCCTTCAGGCATTACCGTTTGGGTATCGATGTTATACCTTATAGCCATTTAGAGAGAAAATAAGTGGAAATTAAGAAGGGTCTTACATTTGGTGAAGTAGAATGGTTGAAGTATAATGGTAAAATAGAATGCTTTTTGATGAGGGGTGAAGTACAATGCTTTAGTCTTTAAGTTGAATGAATCTGCTCAATGGCAATATAGTGTTATCACATCATTATGTATTGTAACATCAAAGTGTATTGACACTATATCTTATCATATCGATGGCTTTTTTCACATTACTAGCATGTGAACCATAAGTTAATTGCTATGCGAATCTAATAATATAATATAATATATCTCGGTCTCGGTCTAGATTGTCGATCCAAACCAAGAACTCGGTCTACAAAGACAAAAACATGTTTCTGTCCTTAAAGGTATGAAACTCGGTTTAGACTAGGAACTCAAATAGAAACATATGGCTCTCGATTTAGACTAGGAATTTAGATAGAAACATATTTCGATCCTTCAAGACTGAGAACTCTGTCTGATTCTGTCCTTGAAGACTGAGAATAGGATAATGGTGTCACATCATTATGTATTGTAATATCAAAGTGTATTACCACATCACTATATCTTGTCACATCGATAGCTTTTGTCATATTACTAGCATGTGAACTATAAGTTAATTGTTATGTGAATCTAATATAATATAATGTCTCTCGATTTCGGCCTAGATCTAGGTTTTTAGTCCGGACCGAGTTCCCGATCTAGAATGATAGAAACATATTTATGTCCTTAAACATTTGGAACTTGGTATGGTCATAACATAAAGAGTAAGTTCTCGGTCTAGAAGGACAGAACTTGGTCTGGACTAGGAACTAAAAAAAAACATGTTTATATCCTTTAAGAACAAAAACTTAGGTTTGATTATGTTCTTGAAGACCAAGAATCAATCTGATTCTATTCTTGTAGACTAAGAACTCAATCTGGACCAAGAAGTCAGATAAAAACATACTTTTATCTTTTTAGACCGAGAACTCGACCTGGTTCGTAGTCCATACCGAGTTTTCGGTCTTCAAAGAAAGAAACATGACTGAGTTTTTGGTCTATATATGAGATCTATAAGATGTCGGTCTGAGACCACAGACTGAGATCTCATATATCGGTCTATGCATAACATGTTGGTATGTGGTCTTAGATCAAGATCTCACATATCTCACATGTCGATATGTGCATCTCAGACCGAGATCTCATATGTTGGTCTGAGATGCACAAACTAACATGTCGGGAACTTAGATAGAAACATGTTTATGTCTAGACCGAAAACTCAGTTTGAACCAAGAACTTAGTATGGATGAAGAACTCGATCTTTCAATCGTATTCAAAGAAAATGAGAGAGATTAGTCGCAACTGTGACGAAATATGATTGATAAATTAACTATATTTCAGTCAGCTTGCATTTTTGTCCTCTTTCTTATTACATGGCACATATTTTAACCATTAGATCTACAAAGATGGCTAGAATTTATGTGCATTGATAGACATAGAGGGAGCGGATAAGGACCAAATCCGCTTCCAATGAGTTGAGGTATCACCTCTGAAAAGTTATCCATTCCAATGGCTCCACCTCCCGGCCCTTACTCTGGTGCCAGCACTCTCGCTTTAGTACTTTCTCATTTCACCTTTTCAATCTCTGTGCAAACCTAGCACAATCTCAGTTGGAGTTTTAATGTTTACAAAAGTGGAGAAAATCCAAGATTAAACGATTTGTGTTGATTAAATTTTATCTATTTGATATTTGTGCGGTGGCTCGTGAATCACCATTCACCTTTGGTTTGGTGTATGGAAGTGTAAAGCTCAATGTTCTTCAGATAATTTATCATGCCTTGGATGGATGCCTTCATCAGATTTTATCTTTTTCGCTATTTAGTTTCGGTTCGATGGGGTTTTTCCCTACTTCCATTTTCTCCTCACTTTTGATGTTTGTTATCACTCACTATATCTCGTGGCAGAGTCCGTTGATTCAGGGAAATTTTCAAAAAGTCAAGGAGGGAATACTTTTCATTAATTAGGAAAGAATCATCACAGTAGTTTAAATACTAATTGTATTCTAAGCTGACTCAGCAGTAACTTAAGCTAACAAATGTTGAACTATATAATTAACATCCCCTCAAGCTTAAGGGTTAAAAATGTCTAAAACATTAAGCTAGGAAAGCAAGTAACCATGTTGTTTACTCCTCAGAGCTTTAGTAAGAATATCTATAAGTTGTTCTGTCGTGCTCAAATAGGAAGTCTTGATAAAACCATCTTGAACTTTGCTGCGAACGAGATGGCAGCCTTATTATCGCAGTAAAGAAGGATAGGATTCTGAACAGGCACATGAGGATCACGTAGAAGCATAGCTAACCATATTAACTCACACGTTGTAGAGGCCATTGCCCTGCATTCAGATTCTACAGATGAATGCGATATTGTAGATTTTAGACTTCTAACTAATCAAGGAATCACCCATCATAATGTAGAAACCAGTATGAAGTTTTTTTCTAATGGGACAAGAGGCCCAATCTGAATCTATATAAGCAGTTAAAGTAGTGTTGGATTTAGAAGAAAGCAAGATACCAAGACCGGGAGATCCTTTCAAGTAACGAAGAACACGCTGAGCAGCTTCCAAGTGAGAATTCTTGGGCTTGTGCATATGTTGACTGAGCATGTTAACAGTAAACATGATGTCTGGTCTTGTCATTGTAAGGTATATTAATCTTCCAATAAGCCTTTGAAAAATACTTTGATATGGAAGGAGAAAATCCTCAGAAGATTGAGCAGTATATCATCATATTCAAAGGATGTACGCTTGACATTTTGCTTAAGAGGAGTAAGAATAGGTTTTCAACCACTAAGATCTGCATCATTGAGTAAATCAAGAGTGTATTTTGTCTAGTTAAGAGATATCCCTTCCTTAGATTGCGCAACTTCGCTACCACTTCAAGTCACCAAGATCCTTGATATGAAAACATTGATTGAGAAACTTCTTAATATCACCAATATGAGAGGGGTTGCAGCCAGTTATAACAATATCATCTACATATACTAAAAGTATTGTGGAATGACCATTTTCGAGAAATGTGAAAAGTGAATAATCAGATTTGGACTGAGTGAATCCTGCAGCAATGACAACACTTGTAAACTTGCAAACTTTGTTGGAACCAGAGGCATTGAGACCTTAAGGAAGATTCTTGTAGATTTCATCCTTTAAATCACCTTGTAGAAAGGCGTTATAAACATGCATCTGGAATATTATAGGCCACTGTCTTTGTGTAGCCAGAGCAATAACTGTTCTGATGGTCACCATTTTGGCAATATGTGAAAACGTCTGTGTAATCAGAACCCTCCATCTGTGTATATCCCTTAGCCATAAGTCTGGCTTTATAATGTTCAATCGACCCATCTACTTTGAGTTTTAACTTGTATACCCATCTACAACTTATAGCCTTCTTATTTGCTGGTAGGTCTACTAGATCCCGAGTCTCATTTTTATCCAATGCTTTCGACTCTAACTCCATAGCATCTCTCCAATTAACATACAAACATGCTTCATGGTAGGTATTAGGTTCTTTAACTATGGAAATATTGGCAGTGAAAGAATGAAAAGGAGAAGGAATATTGGCATAGGAAAGAAAATCGGATAAAGGGTACCTTGTTGGACAAGAATCTAGTGAAATATAATTGGAATTAGAGGTACACAAGTAATAAGCTCTCCATGAAGGAGGTTTGACTGTTCTACCTGATCTTGTCGCAAGTTTATCTGATTCATTTTATATATTAATAGAAGGAACAATACAAGAAGAATCAATGTCACTAGCTATAACATGTGTCTTTGTTTGAAAAATTGATCGATAATATTAGGTGTATGAGGATTATCATGTATATGAGTAGAATCAGATAGAAGAGAAGTATCAAGTATAGGAGGTATAACAGATGTATAAGAATCATAAGCAATATCATTTTGTAAAGGAAAAACATTAAAAAAACATCAGTGGAAGAGAGGATGTAACAGAAAAGGGAAAAATAGTTTCAACAAATGAAACATCTCTACCAACAAAAAAATTGATTGGTTTCTATGTTTAGAAGTCTATAACCTTTTTGGGGTTGTGAATATCCTAGAAAAACACTAGGAATTGGTCTTGATGCAAATTTATTTGTAGACCTTAATTGTCTTGCATAAGATAAACAACCAAAAATTTTCATGTGTTCTAAGAATGGAGACTTACCCTATAAAAGTTCATAGGGAGTTTTATGATGCAATAATGGAGATGGAGTTCTATTGATTATGTAGGTAGAGGTCAGAATGTTATCACCCCAAAACAGATCTGGAACACTTGACTGAATGTTAATAGCTCTAGCAACATTAAGAATATGCCTATGCTTTCTCTCAACAATTCCATTTTGTTAAGAAGTATATGGAAATGATGATTCATTGATGATGCCTAGAGAAGCAAGAAGTTTACTAAAATGAGAGATAAAAAATTGTGAATCATTATTAGATCTTATTATTTGGATGTGTGCACTAAATTGATTTTTAACCATTGTAATGTAGTCTGTTACTATGTTAAGAACTGAGCTTTTGTTTTGCAGTAAAATTGTCCATGTTCCTCCGGTATGATTGTCTACTATGGTTTAAAAATTTTCTAGAAGCATCATGTGTAGGTGTTTGAAAAGGTCACCAGATATCCATATGAAGTAATTCAAAAGATTTTGCTTTCTTAGATGTACTTACAGGAAATGCATTTATGGTTTATTTTGCTAGAAGGCATACAGTGCAATGAGGGTGAGATGAAGTTATAGGTATTATGATAACGGTTTTTTATATTGGGATATGCAGTATGACCAAGTATAAGATGCCATAATTACATTTCAGACTGAAGAAAGAAAGAACTAGAAGAAAAATAAGGATTTTTATTATCAGATGTGTTTTCAGATATACACTTTCATTTCCTATATTACTTGATATTACAGAAGAATCAGAACAAATAGAAAGCATGATAGTAGGCATCGAAGCAGTCATATTATTTGTAGAAATACAGGAAAATGAATTAAGAAAACTCATTTAGAATCAAGTAGTACAACCCCTTGTGATTGTCTACCAATTCCCAAGACCATTCAAGTCACTAGATCCTTAAAAACACAATAAGATGGATAAAAAAAAAAAACAAAGATGTTTTGTATAGAAATGAGATTAAATTAGAAATGTGGTACAAAAAGGACATTTTGTAGGTGAGATTAGGTGTAATTTTCACTATACCAGAATGAGAATCTGTTGTTGTTGATCCCTTTGGCAATGTTATAGAAAAAAAAGGTAGAGATGCACAATCTTTATGATTGATAAGATTTTCTAATGAATGAGTCATGTGACTACTAGCACCTGTATCAATAATCCAGTAAGAATTACTAGAAATTGAACTAATTAGGCTAATAGATGTACCTACGAAATTAGCTTTTAAAGTGGATGGAGCAACATTTTCCTTGTTCATCTTCTTCATAATCTGCTGATATTGATCTGCAATGAAGAAATTTTGTTGAGGCTGAGATATCTAATTATGCATCTGTGTAGAAGCATCACTATCATTCGAAATAACTTGATCATCTCTTGTAGTAACTTGTACATTATGTGCAGAGTTAGGCTTATAATGTTACTTCCCTCCTTCAGGAAATTTAAAATGTGCTGGATACCCAACGAGCTTATAGCATGCATTTTTTCTATGACCTTTCTTGTGGCAATATTCACACTCAATTTGCTGCTTGTTATTCCAAGTAGCCTATTTAGCCTGTTGATTACTATTAGAATAGAAAGTTGTTGGATTAACATCTTGTAGGTAACTGAATTACTAAGAATTTTTGTGTCTCATGGAAAATGTTAACATGGAAAATGCACCATTGACTGTAGCTAAGGTATTCATAAGTAGTATTTGACTCCTTGCTAGGCCTTGGCCATATCCCTCATTCAGTCCTACCAATAATTAAAGCAACTTTTTTTGATTAATATGATCTATGATCATCTTTGAAGTTTCAATAATTGCAGATAGGAGAAGGAACCAATGATTCATACTCATCCCAAAGTGTTTTGAGTTTAGTATGATACACTGAGATCGAATAAGCTCTTTGAGTTAATGAATTGATTTGCCTGTGCAATGTAAACATATGTGATCCATTGATCTTGATGAAACTCTCTTTTAGACCTTTCCAAATGGGACTGACATTTGTTGAGTAGACAACGCCTACAAACAATTCCTTTGAAACAGAATTCATTATCCAGCCAAGAACTTTAGCAACATCGGTCTCATTGTTTCTGTAGAGGATCTCCATCTTCTGGTCTTGTACATGAGCCATCAATCAAATCGTTATTGTTCATAGCTAGCAGAGCGATCAACATTACTCTGCTCTAAATCCCATAGTTCTCTGTTCTAATAAGCTTGAAATCAACTATAATGACACCAGGTGCATCAGAAGGATTCAAGTAGGTATGTGCATGGTGTGGTTTCCGCACCGCATCAAAATTTTGCAATGCGCACCACCCAACACCGTACCGCATTTTTGTATTTTGGACACCATACCAACCGCACTGCACCAATGAATTTTGGTGTGGTTGTGGTGCGGTGTGCGATTTTTATAATTCTTTTTTTTTTTAATTTTCAATGACAAAAAAATGCTTTAAACGTCTCTTTGAATAAATGGTGTTCAACAATGTTAAACGATTGCTCCATCCCAAACCCCCACCGCACAATTCTCACTCTAATAGCATTAGCATTAAATCTAAACAAAAGTTTTAGAAGATACCTATTAATAAAATAAAGTAGCACTTATATAGTCAAATTAGTAAATTCAAATTTTCCATTACCTAAAACTAACCATCTCATTGCTTACATCGCTTTTACTTAGAGAGGTCAAATGATTATCTATGTCTGCATTTTGCACCAATCCCGAGCATCTCCTTATAAGCTTGTTCATTGTTGTGGTTCCCGATATATGGCTACTCTTATACAAACAAGTATAGACAATGTTTGCACTTAACCCTTTTAATCAAAGGACTTTCATCAAAATGATTCCACCATTTAGCCTTTCCTCTCTTCTCCCCCTCGATTTCCTCAATAGATGTATCTCTCAATTCCCCATCTAAATTACTATCATCATTATCCTCATCAAATAAGGCATCACATCGAATCCTCATTGTGTGATGGCGCTTGAGTGATATCATTATCCGTTTCAATAGGAGGCCTATGTGTAGGAGGCCTATGTGTAGGAGGCCCTTGTGCAGTTGGAAAATCCTTCATACAAAAAAAAATGGAGAAAGTCAGACCCAGACAGTACAAGTAAAACAAAGAAACTGATTTAGGAGGTTGATATTGATTCCTACTACATGTAATGACATGATACTACATGTAAGAGTTTATGAATTAGAGCAACATGATACTACAATACAAAGTGAAGAGGCTTCCACACTTCTAGATTGAGTTGTGAGTTTCAGTAAAGAGAGATTCCGGCGGGCGTAGATCACGGCAGACATATATTGCACTTTCTATTCTGACCAACTATGAGAAAATGGAGAAAATGGAGGATTTGCTTACTTCTGGTGGAGAGAGAGAGTCCCACACGGCTAGTAGCTTGTCAGCATGCAGAGGAATGACTGAGGCGGAGACATAAGAGGTTGTTGCTTCCTTTCAATCTAATGAGAGGGAAGGGGGGAAAATAGCTCGTATAAGGCTGTTAGTGGAAAGAAGGGTTTCCTATTTTTATTTATTTTATAAATAAATTGTATTTACTGTAAAGTGTAAACATATGTCGGGGCCCCGCTTACCAATCGGATAAAAACTATACCGCACCACAGGTTCGGTTGCGGGGCCCCGACCAAAATGATAAAATAGTTATAGAATCTGACTGCATCGCATCGAAACATGCGGTTTGGTGCGGTTTGATCGGATTCGGAGCCGCTTGCTCATCCCTACATTCAGGTATAAAGTGTGATCAAAATCCACAAGAGGATTTTGACGTGGATTTACAGGAGTAGCTTGAACAATGATCGGATTTTCTTCATTTTCTTGATTAATCATCTTTTGAGTATGGAGAAATTGAAGTAAGAATTCTTCACAAAATAATTCAAAATTGAATAACGAAACAGTCTGTACAAGAATTATCAAAAATGGAGCTAAAATGAGAGAGATCAATGAAATGTTACATTATTTGGTTGTCGAGAAAAGAGGAAAGAAAATTTTTGAGAATGGAAAGAGGGAGCTCTGATACCATGTCAAATTAGAGTTCAATTATTTCTTTTCTTAAAAAGCTTTGCAAAGGAAGATTGAACTGTTTAATTATAAACCAAACAGATATTTATCCATAAGCAATGTAGAATAATTTTAACACTTCATCTTACTTATATACCGATCATTTTGAAAGCTCAAAAAATGTCATAATATATAAAGATACTTCACAGAATAAAATATGGATATATCTATTGGGTCTGATTATAATATCACGTCAAAATTTATAGGGCGGAATATTTTTCATTAATCGGGGAATACTCATCATAATTTAAATACTAATTATATTCTAAGCTGACTCAATAGTAACTTAATGTAACAAACGCTAATCTATAGTTAACAGAAATATCCATTCAAATCCACTAGACAGATATCCTGCTTCCTTTTCTACTATGCTAGGAGAGATTAGGGATCCATTAGCTTGTTAATGTCTACTCTGAAATTATGCTTTTTATCAACTTTTCCGAAAGCTCGTAAGTAGATCTTGAACGATTGATGATGTTTAAAATTTCATAGATTGTGACGAGGCTGTGGAGTAACTTTATTTGTAGTGCTTTGGAATGATATGCCATGGATGGTCATCCTCATGGTTATATTTCTTATTGATGAGATGTAGAAATAGAGAGCAAGGTTGTTTTCTCTTTCGCTGCAAATTTTTTAAGACACAGTTAATGTTCTAAGGTAATTCCTTAGAACAAAAGTATCTCCTATTGAAATCTCCTCCTTTTCAGTATCTTCTCTAGTATCTTACTTCAATTTCTCCTTGTCAATTAATATTCTTCTTTTCAGTATCTTCTATTGAAATCTCTCTTGAATTGACTAAAAGTATTTTGTCGCTATGTGCTCGATTTCTCTTCGTTCGAATTGATTCATGTCTTGCCCTCTCTCTTCCGAATATATGATTGCAATTTTCTGCTCCGTTTGGTTTATTGCTACTCGCATCAAGTTCATGCACTCCCAACTGTTTGTTTTTATGTTGTAGCGACGTTGAAACTTAGTTCAAATAAATACTTTACTGTTTTTTATAGTTGAGGGAAACTAAGGCTACGCTTGACAACTATTTTTACATTTTACATTTGTAAAACCAATTTTTGAGAACCAAAACCCATTTGCCAAATTCTGATTGAAAACCGGTTCTTAAGATACAAATCCATTGGTAATTCAGAAAAATGTATTTTTTATTTTTTAACTTGTAAAATAGCATGTATCTTGGTACTAATTATCTGCTAATTTGGTCCAACTACAGGTTTTAAAGAGATATAGCCTCATTGATGTACAACAAGATACACCTTATGTTGATATCATTTTGAAGCTTACTCCACCTCTTTCAAAGTCTCAAATTTATGATATATAATAAGTTTATATATATAAGCGATCTTATCTGACCTTCACTACAGAGGTATGATCTTATTAACTGTAACTATTGAGCATGTTTTTTTTAGAAGATTATGTTGCTGTCATGTACAAGTGTCTAGGTTTCTCCCAAAAGATTACTAGGATACCTTGTTATTCAGATTCTTGTCATGTACTACTCTGTATCCAATTCTAATGAACTTGCTTACTCCTTGTTTACTTTTCTGTCTATTTAGTAGCTTGTGCAGGTTTCGCATGGTCGAACTAAATATTACCTTAAATCATATTTATCCTCTCAGCGACGATATAATCTCGTTAGTGAATTGCAGGTGGAGCAAGTTTGAGAGAGAAGAAAAATGCATGGCTCGTTCTGTATAGCAGCAGTTAGCTTTCCAAGTTTTTGTTTAGTGCAAGTTTTGGTGAATTTGCAAAGTTTGGTTTAGTGTAGAGGCGTGATAAGTTATATCGCTCACAACCTAGTTGTTTATTTATTTGTTTATCCATATTATGAATGGTTTCCAATAATCAAGCATTAGTTGAGAACTGTTTGTAAAAAATTAAATTTTTTGTATTATAATTTTATTAAGTTTGATTAAATTTGTAATTAGTAGTATAATTTTACCATGTATTTTCATAATGATGTAGTGTAATAAACATAGGGAAGTCCATATACATAATGGTATAAATTAGGGACGTGAATCATATTAAAATGAGTGGTTAATTTAGCGATATATTTTAGTGTTACTTGTAAGTAACATATTTAGTGATACTTTTTAGTGGAAAAGAGTTGTGGTAGAATATTAGTGACTGCATTCAATGGCATGACGATTAAGGTCCGATTCGAAATTTAGCTGCACTAAAGTCCAATTAAAATGTGTCGCTATAAAAAAAATGATTTTTGTGATGCATCTTTTTGTGCCACTAAATAGAAATTAGCTGATCAATAATAGGTTGTGTTAATGCTGCTAATAGTAAATTAGTGGAAATTTCATTATTTAGCAGTGTGTTTTCGGTGTCACTAAATTATATATTTTTTATAATACTCCAAAATTTTATATTTTAACACTTGACCTACTTATTTTTTAAATTAATTTTTCATCTCTACATCATTTTACCACTACCTGTAATCCCTTCACTACTGCTTCTACTAACTATTAAAAAGAGCAGTTAATTTAGCGATACATTTTAGTGGCACTTTTATGTAGGATATTTAGTTGTACTTTTTAGTAGAAAAAAGTTGTGAAAGAATATTAGTGGCAGTATTAGTGGCATAACGGCTAAGATCCGACCAAAAATTTAACTGCACTAGAGTCCAACTAAAACATGCTGTTATAAAATTTTATTTTTGCGGCACATCTTTTCACTAAATGGAAATTAGAAGTTGATCGATGGTGGATCGTGTTAGTACTGCTAAAGGTAAATAATGGCACTTTCATCATTTAGTGGTACATTTTCAATGCCACTAAATGACCTATTTTCATAGTGCCTCAAAATTTTATTTTTAATGCTTGATCCATTTATTTTTTAAATCAGTTTTCTATTTTTATACTATTTCACAACCACCTTTACCAATCTCTTCATTGTTGCTTCTACCAACTACCAATGTTGGAAATATACTAAAATTTTAAATTTGACAAACTAAAAATTTTATGTTCATTTTTAACTAATTTTTATCTTTATATTTTCAGTTTCCACTCTCCTTTGACAAAATAAAAAAAGAGTTCATTTTTTCCACTCTTCCCCACCACCATCCTTTTTTGTCAAAAAATTTTTCTTTTTGTTATGTTGATATTGATAAACGATCGTTAGACCCATTAAATCGACCAAATGTACAAAAGACTTGACCGATTTAAAGGAAAATTTGAATAAGTATAAGGTTTTTTCTCCTAGGAAATTATGTCAACCCTTGCGTGATTACACAGATTAATGACATGGTTGAAAGATAGCCACTGATTAATCTCATCAGGATCAATCTTGACTGTCCAAGGATAAGACAAACTAATTTCCACACATAATAAGATTGGTTTTGTTATTTCCTCTACAAAGGTGACCAAAATTGGTCACAAAAAAATGCAAAATTCAATCACTGTGAAGAAGTGACTTAAAAGTAGATTTAAGAGGGGTTGGTTTTGTCCTTTCTTCTATAAAAGTGACTAAAATTAGCCCACCAAAGAAGCAAAAATCAGTCAAATGGAAGGAAGTGAAGGAAATTTAGCCTCAAACATAAAAATTGGTAAAGGTAAAGAGGAAATCGGCCAGCTTTGGTCTAAAGATGACTGGTGGATCCCATTTTCCCTAAAGTAGAACAAATTTGACCATTTCATCCGAAAATAATTGGCTAAGAATAAAAAGTGATTGATTTTTTAACTTTGTAGGAGAGGAAGTGGCCAATTTTTGGGCTGAGAAAAGAGGGAAAATGTCAATAATATATTTGGACAAAAATTGGACCGAATTCAATCAAAATTATAGCTGTTGAAGATGGTTTTTCCCTCTAAATAAGGAGGAACGGTCCCCACAAAATGAGTGCCCAAGTTTGGATGTGGGAAATAGTTTTTGGGGTCACTTCTTAATTACTAAAATGTAATTCTGATTTCCTATATATATAAGGTTCAAGATATGAAAAACGGTCAATACTCGATCAACCAAAATATTCTTTGAAGCAGCCAAATGCTTTGTCTTTTTCTCAGTCCATCCACCTTTTTCTTTTTATTTCTTTCCTCCGAAAAAATATGTCTTTCTTTCCTTAGATCCATTCTCTAGAATTAGTAATTAGAACATCGGATTCTCACCTGAGTGAAAGTCTCTGAGTTCATCATCCATGAACAAGACAAATTCTTTCTTTTTCTGTAATTGTTGTATCTATTATTCCTTCATTGAATATTATATCTTAATTCGTACCATGCTTTTACTTTAATTGTCTTTTAATATAAAGCATAGTCTTTACACTTAATTTTAACTTGTTAAGTGTTCTAGTTTACTTCCTTTACTCTATTCTATCTTTTCCTTAATCATTTCTTTTTCAAAACTTAATTTCCATAGTTGTTTTCAATTTACCATTTACTTTATTAGTATTAGTACAGTCCGCTCATCAGTACCTACGTCAAAAGGAATATAACTTGGATTAGTCTTGGTCTCTTCGCCTATTTATAGATGTTAGATTAATTTCTTTGGCACTTTCGGCAGCACAATTATTATTTCTTTTTATTTATTATTTTTATAGTGTGAAATCCACTTCAAATTTCTTACATGCTCGTATCTTTCATATTTAATTCATATCATGCACTATGAGGTCATAAATTTTCATCGGTTGATTTCCCGACATCAACAAATTGGCACGCCTAGTGAGATTACTAGTTTCTAAGTGTCGAATTTTATTTTATTTTTATTTATGATCAGGTAACCGTAAAAAATCTCATGGTCGAGAAAGCCCATAAATTTTCATCAATGGATTTTCCTAATGTCAACAAACTCGCATGCCTAGTGGGACATTTTATGGATGAATTGCTAATTGTCTACCAAAGTATAATGGTTCGATGTTTACGAAGCCATAGTAAAGATCCCTTATCGAGGGAGTCTCCACCGCTTCATTCAGCCAATAATTCCAATAATTCCATCGAACGTGTTAATGACCTCACTAATCGATGGCTCGAAGTACCGGAAGACGATCGGAGAACACAAAAGCTTATTTCTTAAGCCACTTGGAATGGCTCAGCCAATGTTTATTGCCAATCGAGCCGCTTTACTCACAACCGTAATGTGACTTCCGTGGGGGGCAGATGAAAGGACATATTCAACTGACCATGTTTGAGATCGATGGTCTTTCAGGGGCACGAACCGATCAATATGGGATCCCCATTGTTATCTTTTATCAACCGCCCAATCCTCCTCCACCTAACCACCAACCACAAGGTTAACCCGATCATCCTTTACCGATGGATGTATCAACTCACCATTCAAGGTGGATCTGGCCTCCCCATCAATGACGTATGTCGGTGGTTTCCCCAACGATGGATTTCTTGCACCACCGAGATTTCAACTGCCACCCTTTCAATCAACCTACGGGTCGGGCCCCTACCAATATGTTTCCTAAGAATTATCTCATGGACGGCATGTCGTAGCCTCTGGACCAACTGATACAACTAAGGCTAGCCGCCTTATCGACGGTCAACAAGGACCTAATATGCAACATCATTCGGGAGATGTATGGTATGGATGCTCGGCACCCACTCAGACCAGTTTATCACAAGCCTTACTAGACGAAGTAGACCAAGGTCTTTTCCATATGGTTATAGGGTGCCATATTTTAGTCTTTTCTTAGGCGTAGACTTGATCTTATCAACAGTTGAGCACATTGGTTGGTTCACAGTTCAATGTGGAGAGGTCGGTGCCAATAATCGTCTTCGGCTCAGACTTTTTGCCAACTCTCTTATTGGGAACACCTTCACTTGGTATATGTGATTACCACCAAACTACATCCAAACCTGGTAGGAGATGGAACAATATTTCTATACCTAGTTCTACTGCATTCAACCAGAGGTGACCATGGCCAACCTTTCCTATTTATACCAAAGGGTGAGATAATAGACCGACACACATCTAGCTCAATTCAAACAACAATGTAATCGATGCAACATCACCCTCCCGAAGCCTGAGTTCGTAAAACTTGCCATCAATGGACTCGATATTGAGTTCTAAAAGAAATTTGAGGGAACAAAGTTTCATGATTTCTTTGAACTCTCTGCCAAGGCTTCTCGATACAAGGAGTTGTTAAAGGAGAAGGCACATTGAAAGAGTGCCTCCGTGGGCACCTATAAACAGGAACCTGCCCTCGAAGTCGGTATAGTTGAGATAGTAGGCGGTGACAAACCGACGCTTATCTCAATACCTAGAAAATCCATCGATTGGGATACCGCAAAGTAGTACACTCATGAGAATGATAAGGTATACTCCTTTGACCTCTCAAAAGCAAGAAAGATCTTTAATATCTTGCTTAAGAATAAGAAGTTAAAGATCTCACTCGACCACAAGTTAACTTTGGCCAACGAAGTGCGAGCAAAGGTCACTGTAAGTTATATAATTTGTTTTGTCATTGAACGAATGATTGCCTCTCATTTATACAATGCACACAAGAGCGAATTGAAAAAGGGTTGCTAATTTTTTAGTCACCTCTGCCGATGGGTGTGGATGCAAATCCTTTCCCGACCACTATTAATACTATTGTGGCAGACGTTTGGCCTGTCTTCTACCAAAGAAGGGATTGGCCAACCTGAGATATGAGGGATTACCCTCGGGTGGATAATAGGGTCAGAGCAACTAACGGCCCGAGACACTTCATCTAGTTTATAATAATGAAACCTACCCTAACCACTCTAGAGCAAGATTGTTGTAGGAATTATAGGAGGGAGATCTACCCCCACAGATGATGGGTCGACGCAGCTAATATGAATCGGTTGGCCAGTAGTCAAAACGCACTAATGATCATGCCTCAACAGCCAACCAATATGGTGTGGAAATTCTTGGAACACCTGAAGTTCCCTAAAGACAAATGACACAAAAGGAAGCGGCGCAAACAATGCTACCGTTAGGCTGCCGAAATTAGGCATAAATGGAAAGTTCACTGCTGAAAAAGACCGGTTCGACCTCATCCATAGAGATCATCAACATTATATTATATGACCCTTATCGCCAAAAGACCATCCTATAGCCAGACGGAGTCCTAGCCTGGTCAAAAAACCCACTGAAGGGGTGGATAACTTGGCCAACATGATCGTCGAGCTCATGGATGCTCAGTGTACATTCGAGGAGATGAAGCAAAAATTCAACCTTGACGCTCTAGAGGCTATCTTAGACAAAGTCCATTCTGACTTGGAAGATAAAAAAAGATGAGGACGCCTAGAAAATCAAGCCAGAGATCAATGACAAGCAAGATATTATGGTCATTTTGATCTCTGTACCTCTTAATTGCAATGTTGTAAAGTTGCCCTCCACCTTCCAATCCCTGTTTAAGGTTACCGAAGAGGAATAATTGGGAGAAAGCAATGAGGAATGGCTGTTGGAACTTCAAATCGGTTCATAAGACTGATAATTCAGTACCTTTTATTGAAGTTACCATAGAGGTAAACCATTTTGATAGTCATTTTTGACAAACCGTCTAATTAAATAGCCGTCCACTTGAAGCCATTATACATCAAAGTCTACCATGATGATATCCCAATCAACCGGACCTTATTAGATAATGGGACCACAAGTAAAATATCCTACCGTCCGATATGATGCGAGTCTTAGATAAGTCGTTCAAAGGCTTACTCCCAACAGAGGTTATCATTGGCGACTTCAACGGTGGAATGTACCAGGTAAAAGGCATCTTGCTTCTTGAAATGACTATGGGTTTGAAGACCGCCCTAACCGCAATTTTACACTACAGCCTATACATTGCCTTACTAGAGTGAGATTGGATTCGCTCAAATTGGTGCATCCCTTCCTCGCTCTATTAGGCCTTACTTTTTAGGAACGAAGATAAAGTAGAAATGGTCAAGGCTAAGGCTCGACCGTTTGCTGCTACCTTCCATTTTGTGGAAGCAACTTTCTATGAGCAACATGTCAGCACTATTAAGCTAATCAAGAAACAATGGAAGCCAATCAGCATTATTTCCACCGCAAAGTGGACACCGATCGATGAAGAATAAAACAGTTATGTCAGATAACCAGTGGCTTTGGTACCAGTCAGGTTAACTTTAGAAGAACCAATAATTAAGGAAATACCATGATATGCCAACCCACATGGCCTTAAGCAGTGGTCATCATCACTGTCGTTGAGAGAACTTTTTCGACTTAGAAGAAGAAGATGTCGGCCTGACTATAGACCAAAGTCAGGCCAACTTAATTTGGCACTTGCCAAACTAAAAGATTTGAGAGCCAACATACAGGATCCTCTAATAGAAATAAACTTATGATCATCCGAGGATGTTCAGTAGGTTTATACTAGTAATTGTATTCCTGTAAAAATGCAAACCGAATTAATAAAATTACTTTCGAAGTATTCAGATTATTTTGCATGAAACTATCATGAAATGCCCTGCTTAGATCAGTTGTTGGTCAAACACCAACTACTGATCAAACCTAGTTTCAAACCATTTCAACAACCTTATCATCGGATGTTAACCAAAGTGACCATGAAGGTCAAAGAAGAGAACGACTACACAAGGCGGGATTCATAAAAACTTCAAGGTATTCGAAGTGGATTTCAAACATTGTTCTGGTCTTGAAAAAGAATTGAAAACTTAGAGTTTTCATAGACTTTGCAACATTAATTTGGCCACTCCAAAAGATGAATACCCAATGCCCGTGGCCGATTTATTAGTCAATGGGGTCGTCCGACACGAGTTGCTATCAGTTATGGGTGGCCATTCAGGTTATAACCAAATCTTTATCTCCTAGGAAGATGTGCACAAAGTGGTATTTCGGTGCCCAGGCGCAATCGGGGTCTTCAAATGGGTAGTGATGTCGTTAAGAATAAAGAGCGTCGAGGCTAACTACCAAAGGGTGATGAATGTTATTTTCCATAACTTGATTGGGATGATCTTACAAGTAAATATCGACAACATCATTGTCAAATTAGTAAAAAAAATCAAATAACCTTGACGATCTCTGAAAAACTCTTGCACGAATGAGATTCCATAAAGTGAAAATGAATCCATTGAAATGTGCATTTAGGGTAACCGCCATAATTTCTTAGGATTTTTAGTGCATCAAAGATCTTAGAAATTGATCAACGGAAAGCGAAATCTATCATGGAAGCCTTCCCTCCCCGAAATAAGAAAGAGCTTCAAAGGTTTCTTTGGCGATTTATTTTTAATTTAGCAGAGGAGACGAAACTCCTTAGTCCTAAAATTGAGAGGAGTTGACAAATTCAGTTGGACGTCCGAATATTAAGCCAGCTTTGATATAATTAAACATTACCTTGCGATGCCTCCAATGCTCGCTCCGGTAGCTAAAGAGAGATCATTACTGTTATATGCTTAGGCCATACAAGACTCAGTCGGGGGACTTCTTATGCAAGAAAATGATGCCAAATAGGAGTAAGAGGTTTACCACCTAAGCAGGGTATTGCAACTGACCAAAACTAGATACTTGCCCATAGAGAAGCTCTGTTTCGCGCTATCTTTCACCGTAACGAAACTCAAGCATTACTTATTGAATCCTTTGGTCTTGGAGATCACCCAAACATATCTTATAAATATTACCTCTTATATCGGCCAATCTTGAGAGGTCGATTGGGAAAATGGGTGCTCACACTGGCCGAATTTAGCTTACAATTCATTCCTCAATAAGCCATTAAGGGATAAGTCTTAATCGATTACCCACTAATAGACCACGTTTTGGTCGATGTTGACAACACTTTTAAGGTACTTTCAGCTAAAAAGTGGCCATGGGCATTACATTTCGATGGATCGAGCACCGAAATAATGGCATGCACTAGGATCTTCATTAAAATGTCTCAAGGAATGAGTACGGCAAGGTCATTGCGATTAGATTTTCCTCGTACGAATAACTAAGCAGAGTATGAAGCATTGATCATCGGATTGGAATTCCTTATCGAAATGGGGGCTACCAATACCGCATTGTTTAAAGGAAAATATGAATAAGTATAAAGCTTTTTCTCATAGTAAATTTGGTCAAACCCTTGTGATTGCATGGATTAATGACGTGGTTGGAAGAAAATCGTTGATTGATCTTATCAGGATCAATCTTGACCATCTAAGGATAAGAAAAACTAATTTCCACACAAAATGTGATTGGTTTTGTCCTTTCCTCTACAAAGATGACCGAAATTGCTCACCAAAAAAATGGAAAATTCAGTCACCATGAAGAAGTGACCAAAAAGTAGATTTAAAAGCGATCAAGAAAAGGGGTTGATTTTGTCCTTTCCTCTTCAAAAGTGACCAAAATTAGAAGAAGCAAAAATCGATCAAATTGAAGGAAGTGATGGAAAAGTAGACTTCAAGGTAGGGAGGAAATCGGTCAGCTTTGGTCTAATGATGACTGGTGGGTCTCATTCTCCCCAAAAGTAGAATAAATTTGACCATTTCAGCTAAAAAAATCGGCCAAGAATAAAAGGTGACTTTTTTTTGCTTAGTGGGAGAGGGAGGGAGTGGTTGATTCTTAGGCTGAGAAAAGAGGGAAAATGTCAGTAATGTATCTAGACGAAAATTAGACCAAATTCAGTTAAAATTATAGCTGTTATAGGTAGTTTTTCCCTCTAAAAAAGAAGGATCAACACCACAAAAAAGGTGACCTTTTTTTGGATGTGAGTAACAACATTTGGGTTACTTTTTTAACTACGAAAATATCATTCTGGTTGCCTATAAATAGAAGGCTTAGGATAGACAAAACGGTATCGACACTCAATCAATCGACATCGTCTTTCAAGTGGCCAAAAACTTCATATTTTTCTCTATTCATCTAACTTTTTCTTTTCTTTCTTTCCTTTGGAAAAATATGTCTTTATTTCTTTAGATATGTTCTCCAAAATTAGTAATTAGAGTATCGGGTTCTCACCTTAGTGAAGGTCTCCAAGTTCATCATTCATAAACTAGATAAATTTTTTTTTCTTTAAGTGTTGTATCTATTATTCTTTAATAAATATTAGATCTTAATTTTTACCATGTTTTACTTTAATTTCCTTCTAATTTCAAGTAAAGTCTTTACACTTAATTTTATGGTTTAATATTCTTAGTCCTTTATTTTATTTAATTTTTTAAGTGTTATAGTTTAATTCTTTTACTTTATTTTATCCTTTACGTAATCATATCCCTTTCAAAACTTTATTTTCATACTCATTTTCAATTTACTATTAACTTTATTAATATTAATATAGCTTGCTCATCAGTAAATATACAAAAAAAAAAAAAAGGATTGGCCTCAGTCTCTTCACCTACTCATAAATGTTAGATTAATTTTCTTAGCATTTTTGATAGCAAATTTATTATTTCTTTTTATTTATTATTTTTATAATGTGAAATTTATTTCAAATTTTTGGCATGACTACATCTTACATATTTAATTTGCATTACGCATTATGATACTATAAATTATTATCATAGATTTTTCCGATATCAATATGTTGATATATGCGAAGTTCACAAGTAGTTCATAATATCTTAAGATTTTTAAAATACCTTCAACCGTGGTAGTCAGAAAAGATAGCAGAGGAGGAGATGGTGGAGGAGGGAATGAAAAATGGATAAATTGTAAAATTAATCTAAAATAAATTTTAAAATTTTATATAAAATTATGAAATTTATTATAATTTAATTTTTAAATTAAAATATTTATTATAATTATAATTTCTCCTAACCAACTAATCATAACAGTCGGATAGGCGGAATATCGGATGGATATTCAAAGGGCATCTCCGATTTTTATTTCTGACCTGAGACCGAATTGCCAAGAAAAGAAATCCAACACTGTATCGAATATCGTGCGATCGAGCAGTTTTAATTTTTCTGCAATGATTGAGCGTGTGCGCAAGTAAAATTGACCCAATTTCAAAATGTAGATAACTTTAACCTAAAAAATGAGCAACCTAAGAAGGAGTAGATGCAGATGTTGGCCAAAAAGAGAAAAAAGGCATCCGAGGGTGAAAGTTCAAACTTGTCACATCATGACTCGTAAGCGACAATAGTGTTATGGGTTTGTATTCTTCTAGAAGTTTTTATTTTTATAAGTAGGTTTTGTTTGGTAATGTATTTCACTTTGTGAGATTAAGAAATTAAAATTTTTTATATAATTTTTATCTCTTAGTAATATATATTTTTATTTTGAGTAATATTGATTTGATAATTATTTTCATATTTATTATATATTACTTTAAAAAAGAGTGTCTACTAAACTTTAGCAGGTAGTAAAACGACATATACTTAACTTTAGCAGGTAGTAAAACGACCTAATTGATATTGTAATAATGCCAATATGGCCATTGATGCATGCAACTAGCTAAAGGAAGTAAAGTACTAAAATATTCCCCATTATCCCCTAGCTAGCCTTTATTATCTAACTCATTCAAATCAAACCGATACCTCTCTCTCCCTCTTTCTCACTCACCTTTCGTAGCTACTTTTTTCTGCAAATCTTTACCTAAGCATCAAAAAATGGAAGCCGAAAATTGCCATCACCATGCCCAAGTCTTCATCTTCCCCTTTATGGCTCACGGCCATACCATCCCCTCCATTGACATAGCGAAGCTCTTCGCTTCAAGAGGCATAAAAACCACCGTTATCACCACCGCTCACAATGTTTCTCTCTTCTCCAAATCAATCAAAAGAAGCAAAAACTTAACCACAGAAATACAAACTCTTCTCATAAACCTTCCTTGTGAAGAAGCTGGATTGCCTGAAGGATGTGAGAGTCTGGAGTTGGCTAAAACCCCAGAAATGCTTGAGAGTTTCCTTAAGGCTGCCAACTTGCTCGAGCCCCAGATCGATCGGATTTTGCATCAATATCGCCCTACTTGTCTCATTGCTGACACGTTTTTCCCGTGGACTATTAATGTTGCTGCCAAATATGGGATTCCTACAATTGTTTTTCATGGAACTTGCTTCTTTTCACTTTGTGCTTCAAGAAGTGTGAAATTATATCAGCCCCATAAAAGGGTTCTATCAGATTCAGAACAGTTTATAATTCCAGATTTGCCTGATGAAATCAAGATGACTAAAACCCAGTTCCCAGAAAGTCTAGAACAAGATTCTGAAACCGAGTTTTGCAAGATGCTAAAAGCAATGGACGAAGCTGAGGTAAAAGGCTATGGCATTCTTGTTAATAGTGTCTATGAGCTTGAACCATCTTATGCTGATCATTATAGGAATGCTTTGGGAAGAAAAGCATGGCATATAGGACCAGTTTCATTGTGTAATACAGAAATTCAGGATAAAGTAGAAAGAGGATTGGAATCTTCAATTGATGAACATGAGTGCTTGAAATGGCTTGATATGAAAAAACCAGGCTCTGTTGTTTACATAAGTTTTGGAACAATGGCTAGTTTTTGTGATTCTCAGCTGTTGGAAATTGCCATGGCAATAGAAGATTCTAGGTTGGATTTCATCTGGGTAGTAAAAGGGAAGCCAAAGGAAAGTGATCAAGAAGAAAGTAAAAATCTAGAAGAGTGGTTACCTCGAGGATTTGAGAAGAGAGTAGAAGGAAAAGGGTTGATCATAAGAGGGTGGGCACCTCAAGTATTGATTCTAGAACATGAAGCAATTGGGTGTTTTATGACTCACTGTGGGTGGAATTCAACTTTGGAAGGGGTGACTTGTGGGGTCCCCATGGTGACATGGCCGGTTGCGGCCGAGCAATTTTACAACGAGAAGTTGGTGGTTGATGTGTTGAGGATTGGCGTTGGTGTTGGGGCTAAAAAGTGGAACAGAATTGTTGGAGATGACAGTGTCAAGAGAGAAGCCATTGAAAGGGCTGTGAATCTCATCATGGTTGGGGAAGGAGGAGAAGAGATTAGAAGAAGGGCAAAGGGGTATGGAGATATGGCTAAGAAAGCTGTTGAAGAAGGCGGATCATCTTACTCGGATTTGAATGCTTTTATCGAGGAATTAAAATTGAAGTAGAATCAAGATTGGCTTTGTTGCTTAGTGAGGACCAGGATTATGTGGTAGAAGTAAGCTACCTGTAAATTTTAAGATAATCCTGTATATAATCATATGCAACCATAAGTTATCCTCTAGCAAACATATTGTTCATATTCAATTAAGTAAGCACTATGAATAAGAAAATTATACACATTTTCTTGACATCAGATTTAGGCTTTTGACCAACGTAGCTGCTAACATCAAAATAGACTATTTGGTACATAAATACAGAAGCTTTCTATCAAATAACATGAAACAAAAGACCCCTAGAATCCGAGAGAGATCAGCCACTTTCGAGCATTGTGTTGTCATCGACTAAACCGATAATTTTTCAAGCTGAAGTGTAATGAAAGTGGATTCGTATTTCATATTGAGCCTATTGACTCAGATGATTTTTCCGGACAAAGAAAATCACAGAAGGGGCAGTAATATAATTCTCCCCACCTTAGTAGACACCGAACAGATGACCTGTGAATGTGGTTTGTGAAATGCCCAGGGAATTGCAAATACTCCAAGTTCAAGATCACATATCTTCATGATCTATAATTGGGTTTTTAGATCTGAGATTTATATCCAAGCAACACCAACGGGGTTTATGAAATTACACAAACCTTTCAGTAGCTCGTTTTATCTGCAGAGCAGCTCTGACAACATTTCCTCTAGTAATCATCCCAACCTATAAAATTAAAACAAATAGTAATCAGATGGATATAATTTAGCAAGAGAGAGGAATGGAAGGAAAGAGATGATTCCTACCAGCTTGCCTGCACTATCAACAACGGGCAATCGACGATATTTTGTTTCGAGCAACAGCCTAATATACAAAAGGAAAAAGGTTAAGGAATAGCGGTTGACATGTTGCAGGCATGATTTTATCTTTTAACGGAAATGGAATAAAGCTTGTACGAAAAATGAAAGAGTATATTGTTATATGAGATAGTAACATTCTGTAGTTATTGAAACACTGAATTCATATTCCAGATATCCAAACCAGATTATACCTAGCAGCATCTTCTAGGTTGGTAGTTTCACGAACAACTAGGGGGGCCGGTGTCATCAAGTCACCAACAACTTGGCCATTTGTCTTTGCAAGCAATTTTTGTATTTCGTTGAATGTCTGCCAGACACATCAGTAACATCATAAGTTTTCCTAACCTTGTAGATAATGAAACAACATCCAATAAGATTACACCCAGTGGAGTCTCCTCTATGTAAAGATGTTCATTAAAGAAACAGAGTCTGATAGATCAGGTTAAGGCTCCATTTGGTTCAACTTATTAACCTGACGTTCAACAAAACTGATGCTTAGAATAGTGTATTTAGTTATATTTGTAAGCGCAAACTGAGGTTTGGGTCCAAAATTGACAAAATAAATTGAAACTAATGGAACCTAAATTTGAGGCCATATTGCTGCTCTCTACTTTGAATACAAACCTAGCATCTAAGTACTTGCATGAAGAATGGAAGATGACCGGGAGTATCATCAACTCAACTCCTAAGAATAGAGTATATATGATGTATAAATGCAATTCTCAGTCTTTACTACAATACATAGTTACAAGATTCTTATCCAAAAGCTGCAATTTAGAGATTATTGACAACATCAACATGCATTCATTCTGTAAGCTTATATATATGATCTTCAGACACTTTTAAGATGGTACGTAAAAAGAATAACCGCTCACATGAAATTCAGAGCAGAAGAATGACCTAAGAAGATAGTAAATAACAAAAAAATGTGCAAAGACAAACACAACAATATAGGACCAGCATAGGGCGCTCATGGAATCTTTCCCAAGGTTTTTCAATATCAAACACCTAACATCAACATTATCAATATCAAACACCTCGAATGCATAACATCCCACAATAAGCGTCACATGCTAGTAAAATTATAGAACTTTCAATTGAAACTCAATAGTGGATCAAATGAGAAGAACATACTTTCCAGGAGCTATCAACGTCCGGAAACATATTGGTGTCACTTTGACCACCTAATACCCAGGAGAAAGAAAAATAAATCAATCAACAAATATATAACAGAAACACACTTGGGAAAAAAGTGATTAGAACATATGTAAGTGTCAATTAATAATTAGAAACAAGTTAACGAATAAATATGAAGCATTCAAAAATCAGTTAAGAACCTACAGTTAATCATTAATGCTCTCCATTTAATTAATGCATTTACAGAAAGAATCACATTACTTTACATTTCCCAAGCAAAGATGAAGAATGTGTGCAGATTTGGCTTAATGATTACAAAGACTACCTGATATTGAATCGAGCGCTAATAAATCATAATCTGAGACAACACCAACCTGCGGGGAAAAGAATCCTGAAGTCAAGGCATCAAAGTGATATAGTCACAAATAAACAGAATACTCAGCCAGCCAAGATATACCAAGCTAAAATTGTTATCAATAAAGATTTTAGTGAAAAGCTAAATTAGCTCAAAAATAAGTTCAATCACCTATCAGCTAACTGCCAATAGCAATACCATCTTATGCCTAAAAATGAAATACAGTATAGATGCTCTGGCGAACAGTTAGAACAGATCGTAAACAGAATTTTAAACTCCATGAATCTATAGTAACTATCTTCATGTTTGGAATTTCAAGAAATTATACTCTGGCAGCTCTTTTCAATTTGCTTTTTCTCTTCACTGGTAGAATATGAGAAGGATGGGAGTGACCTCAAAATTCTTAATAGCGGAATACGTCTGTTATACAAGAAAGTTATATATCTTCCAGACCACCAATCTCCTCTGTTTTTCCCCTGCTTGCTAAGAGTAGAGACTACTGACTAGATTGATGTCTAGAAAGAAAATATTAAGACACGAAATAATCCACCGCTGCTCTTGTACTACTCTAAAAATATGTGACTATACAAAGAAATATAAATTTCATCATTTTTGTGTCCACCTCAGGGGAACATCTCTTAAGCGCTAGAAGCAAAAATATTGTGCCACCAGATTTCACACAAATGAAGTGGATCCCCATGCAGCCGCATGAGGGAACCTTCTGTTTGTGAGAGAGCAGATGTAGCACCTAGGAGCTACCAGCTCATGAGATGGTTTAAACCACTGTTGTTAAGGATAGGCATTGTATTAGATACGAATTCCTCTTGGATTTGGATGACTTCTTATTTAGAATCTAAATCAAATTACCAATTTCCAGTCTTCATCAACCACAGGAAAGCCAGTTATTCTCTTCTGAACAAGGGCTTCCAATGCTGTAATAACAAAAGAAAGTAAAAATAAACAAATAATAAAGGAATAAATGGAGCATGAATAATGCAAAGAGAAAGATAAATTGCTTATACCTTCATCAACAGTAGTAGTTGGTTTGACAACATGTAAACTCTCTCTCTTCGTCATAAAATCACCAACAGTATATGTTCCAGTTCTAGGCTGAGAATTATCACACCCAAATTAGATCCGTAGACATATATAGGTCAATCCATCAAAGTGAAACAATAAATAGACAAACGATAACTATCTCCTTCCCTCTAACAGAAGAATAATCAGATAGTCATGTAACACATACATCTACAAAGAACTGAGTATTGCTACAGTCTAATTCTTATGACAAAGTGACAAGTTCCTTCCATGAATACAGTTCACAAATCTCAATAAGAAGGTATTTACTACTTACCCAAAGAGTTCAGCCTGTGTTTGATTTTCACTCCAAATAAAAATTGCGAAATGTATACACTATCCGTTAGGCATATAATGCTATCATGTTGTTCATCAGGATCAGATTCAGACCCCTGACTACACTAATTTGTTTAAGAAAATGAAAATTTAAAGAGGCTCAAGCACATTAATGAAAGTATGATACTCTAAGAAGCTAATTTTCACTACAATTTGCATCCACCAAAATTTCATTCTCCCATTAAATCTTTCTCCCTAGAAAGATTATCACCACAGAGGCAACTATCCAGACACCGTGAATATTAATTTGGTGACGAAAATCGAAATTTAAAGAAGATCAAGGAAATCAATGAAACTCTAAAGAAGCTAATTATCGCTACAACTTCGCATCCAGTAAAATGTCATTCTCCGAGCAAAAAAGAACACTGATTACCGGAAAAGAGTTGGTGACGCCGTTACCGAAGGAAGCCAGAACCGCATGCCGGTGAGGTCTAGCAACAGAACCGTCGAGTGAAGCGATACGCCGCTGCTTGGAGGCAGAGCTGGAGATCAGACGCAGAGGCCGTTGCTGTAACCGCAGCTGCTGATCATGATGAGAAAGAAGAAGAGGAAGGCGCGATAGGGAAGAGATCGAGCTCATTCTCAAGGCGCGCTTGTTTTTTTTTTTTTTTTGAAATAATATTAAAATTTTGAGAAAATGTTTAATAAACTAAGCAGTTAAGAGGTAGTTCATTTTTATAGAACGAGGGAACTATGAACAGAGCGAGAATTTGAAGGAAAATTGGAATTTTATTCGGAAGAAAAATCGACTGTTCATTTCATTTCAGTTCCGATTTGTTTTCCGTGTAAGAAATAAAATGATTCGAGAAAGTGAGACTGGGAGAGAGAGAAAGGTCACGGTTAGTTGCTTTGTTGGTGGAGGACGGGAGTATTTATTTGACCCGCATCCGCCACGTGGCTCCTCATTTTTTTGAATTTTTCCTCCAAAGTTTTTTCTCTTTTTTTATAAAATATAATCCGTAATTAATTAGATTTTGTTTAATTTAAATATTTTTATAAAATATAAATTATTATTTTAATACTATAACAATGTTTAAAATAATATCAGTCACACATCTCATATTATAATATATTTATTTATTTATATAAATATATATATTTTGTATATGTAATTAATTTATATTTAATATAAATATTACATATAATATAAACTTAAAACTTTGGAAAGTTTCCATAAAAAAATTTCACAATAAATTATAGTTCAATATAATTAATTTTAGTCTCGTCACAAATAAAAATATATATATATATCATGTATTAACTCATAATCCTTAAATATAATATGATAGAATATTTAACTAAATATATATATACATATCATGATACATGTATATTTAATATCTTAAATTATATATATTTAATATATAAATATGCTAAAATAATTTTAATCATTCATACATTATTGTTATTTTATCTCTTGATACATAACAACACTATATTCATGGAATTCAAATAAGTCATTAGATCTAATCTACTCATGTTTAGTTCTTTTAGTTCATTTTAAGTATTTCAAAATACAAGTAAACAATCAAAATCGTCATCTTTACCTACTAAGCATACTTGTCAAAAGTATCAATTTTTCATATTTAGAAACTTTCATAATCGAGTCGTTTCCAAAATGATAAATATTATATTGGAAAGTTTCCTATTTTTGATCCACTTCTAAATTTAGGAAACATGCCAAATTAAAATTCATATCACATTAAATTCACCATGTGAAATTTAATTGATTTTATATTTGACTTAATGATAAAATACATATAAATAATTTATATTATTTTACTTACCAAATTATCATCAAACACATAATCTAATCAGTAATTATTCAATCAAAATCATATTTTTATCATTTAATTAAAAGATTAGATATTTGCTAAATTTTAGAAAAGCATCCAAAAATGAATCATAACCCAATTAGGGTTTTATGCGAAGAAGAATCATCGTCGCCGCCCCCCCTAAGGGTAGCGACCCACGGGCTACCTCCATTGCGCCAGCTACCTCATGGTAGCAACAGTTGTCCAGCAGTAACGATTGTCCCAAACAACAACATCGTTTTCTCTTGTTTCCAAAAATTAATTTGATTAAGTTTACATATGACATCAAAGAATATCCAAGAACAAAAGTCAAACATCAAATTAAAATAAAACAACATGCTTTCCGGTATGACCTATGCTCCAATACCACTGTTAGGAAACGTACATGCATATATAGTAGTGGAAGTGATATTTAAAATTTTAGATATATTCTTAACATGCATAGTTTCAAATAATATTGATCATACAATAATTACATATCACATATCATATATATAATCTCTTTACATGAAGTATAGTAAATCAAATCAATTTAAATTCAAGTCTAGGTTAGGGTTACTTACTTGATGAGAAGATTATTACAGAACACTGCAACGTGAATCGAAGAGATGGTGAAGGCACCCATGTGCTCACCCTCTAATTGTAACCACACAATTCATTTACTCAGTCAATTTCTGCCTAAAGTCTCAACACATGAAACAATAGATTCAGGAAAAATGGATTGAAAAAAACTTTCTTTCTCTCACTAATTTCGGCCGAGAGGTGGCATAATGACCTTGATTTTAGCCACATATGGTTTTATTTATAAGGCACAATTAGGTATAAAGTTTTTATGTAACTAAGGTTTCCTTAACACACTTAAGGAACCGAATGGGTCAAAGACCATTCATATGGTTGCCACCCCATGGATTTTAACACATAGATATTAATCAATTATTTAATTAATTTTGCCCATAAAAATTTAATTAATAATCCGGCTCAACCCTTTAATGTCCGATTATTAATATAAATCTTTAGAGCACTTTTAGAGTTAAATAAAAGTTTTTATGTAATATTAATTTCTAATAGTAGTAATGCATGACTTTAAATTTAATAAATTAGTAATTATCATTTTACCCTTATAGTAAAACTATAAGTTAAATTACCATTTTACCCCTAAAATTGAAATGGTCTATTTTTCCTGTGTTTCTCTGATGAATCTTAAATGAGTTACTTTGAATCTTATGTGTATGACCGATTAGGTTTTACAATACGCCGACATGATAATTTCATAACACTTTATGGTTTTTTTAATTTATAATTAAATGTTCTTAATTTAAAATATGGTTTAAATAAAATTATTAATTTAATCATCTCATGATTAAATAACTTAAACCTCTAAATCAATATTGACTTCTAAAAAAGTGTCAAGACTACACTAGAGATGAGAAGTATCATCTTCCAAAAATACATATTGTGACTATAATAAGCTTATAATACTCGATATTTCCATATTTTCAATATTCTGATTCGTCTTAGGGCATAATATAACTGTCAAACCCTAATAGACAGATCATATAAACCATTCTGTCTTTTATGAGTATCGACAATAGATTTACAAAAATTCCTTTTATACCACACTACTTTTGTAAAGATTCCTTGTTTAATAAAGTATATAATTCATAAGACATATTTCCAAATATGGAAGTGATGGATTTCCTCTTGACCACTCACAATCTTCATGCACTACATATCGTACCCAACGGTTCACCTCGTGTTCATCTATAGTTAATGCTAATTAGAATAATATCAAAGCATGAAACTCTATATATAAGGTATCATGGTGATCTCAGGTTTGAGGACCATATGAAATATAGTGATTAGATAACCTCTCATTAACAGTCACTATTAATTACCATTGAAAGTTATCTAAGTGTTACATTCAGTACCCTTAATTTCTACTAAGCACCCACATAATCATCATAATGTTCCACTAATACTAATGGCTATGAGATCGACCATCCTAAACACTTTAGGTGATGAACTATGTAATCATTTATTCGGATCATCAATGTCCATTCTTCAGATCCTACGACGACAAACAATTTGTGTCTTTAAATTTTTAAGCAACTTGAATCTTAAGAGTGTGATCTCTATCATGGTCTCCAAAACTCATAACTCAAAACACTCAACTTTATCATATACATTTATAAAATATATAATATTAATTCCAACAAAATTAATAAATATGATAAATAAAAAATGACTTTCATAAATGGAAATTAACAATAACATTCATTATCTTACTAATATCCGCATAAAATAGTATCACACAAAGTAGTTTTCCCTTTTAGGTTAAAACTCGATTAGCTTGACAAGCATACAGTTTCAAACACTCCCCTTGCAAGATTCTCAGGGAGTGCAATGTATCTTGAAGGACCTATCAGTCTACCTATGACTGTGGAGAGAAGCTATGTAGAGCTACAATCATGCTGACCTTCTTGGTGGTGAGCTACATGTCGGGTTATAATATTATCCTCGATCATCCATCAATCAATGCCTTGGGGTTGTTTTGTCTACTAAACATTTAGCCATAAAGTTTCTCACAAAAGGGGGAGTGAGAGTTGTCAGAGGCAATTAGATGAGAGTGCGCCAATGCTACGTGTCCACCTTAAAAGAAAATGCCTCAATTCTGGCCAAGGGTGTCAATGCGATTGAGGCTACAATTCCCATGGATGAGGATGAGAATAAGATGGCTAAGGAGGATTTATGGAAAGAGGAAGAGAGGAGGAAAAGCTGAGGTTATATCTGGCAATTAGCGTCGTGGCTGTCAACACATTCATGTTGAAAAAGAAGAAGGGAAAGTACATCCCTGTGTACTACAACAACAAAGTGATGAACGAGTCGGAGAGTAAGTACCCTCATGCTGATAAAGCAACATTTGCCCTGGTAATGGTTGTAAGCAAACTACGACCTTACTTTCAACCTCATCTTATCATAGTGCTTACAGATCTCCCTTTAAGACAAATCTTGTAGAATCCAGACACATCAGGGTGGTTGCTCAAGTGGTCAGTGGAATTGGGAGAATTCAGCATTACATACAAGAAAAGGACAACCAATAAAGGTTAGGTAATGGCAGGTTTCATCCCAGAGTTTCCTGAGGAAGGACTGGCTCCTTTGGGAAAATAAGTGGTTAAGCAGGCATCACCATCAGCTGAGCTGACCCCTCTATATGGAACACTCAGCACTGATGGAGATGCGAACAAGTAAGGATATTGAGTGGGGGTGATCTTAGAATCACCTAAAGGGATGAGGATTGCGTATACTCTTAGGTTCAACTTCAAGGCTTCTAACAATGAGGCAAAGTATAAGGCATTGTTAACTGGTCTGAGGTTAGGAAAGGAAGTAGGGGCAGATTGTTAACTAGTCTGAGGTTAGGAAAGGAAGTAGGGGCAGAGAAGATAAAGGTAAGGAGTGATGCTCAAGTAGTAGTATCATAGGTGAAAAGAGACTTTGAGGCCAAGTCTACTAGGATGAGGACATATAAAAAAGAAGCTTGAATTCTGCTCGAAAGGTTCAACCAATAATGTATAATGCACACCCTAAAGGGAGATAACATTGAGGTTGATGCCCTTACCAGATTGGCTACCACAAGGCATGCCTCTTTTCTAGAAGGGGTCCTAAGAAGATTCCTTAATGTTCCAAGTATTGATGAGGGTGCCAACTTGATGGCAATAGAAGAATGAGGTTGGATTGAGGTTATAAGGAAATATAAAGCCAATGTTGAGTTGTTGAGGGATAAGAAAGAAACATAGAGGGTCAGAATGCAGTCAGTGCATGCAGATTTGAGATGTATTATATTAGAGGAGTTTCTCTAGGGTATTGATGAGATGTGTAGCTAAGGATGAGGTGGAATTTTTGTGCGTGAAATACATGAGGGTGTGTAGAGGGGTCACTCTGAAGGATAGGTAATAGCGTAGAAGCTTATGGGTAAGGGTTTCTAGCAGCCAATGCTGAGGAAGGACGTTAAGCGTCAAAACCTTAAAATCTATGCTAGCATTTCGAGTAAGCCCGCAGTTCTTCTGACATTGATTACCGGTTCGTGGCAATTTGTAAAGTGGGATATTGACATTATCAATTCCTTAACCTAGCCTCCCTACAAGAAGAAGTATGCCATAGTAGCCATTGACTAATTTAGAAAGTGGGTGGAAACGGAACCATTAGCAAGGATCATTGAGGCCGCAACCACCAATTTCTTCTTGAATGACTGATTTATAGGCTCGATATTCTAGAGACCTTGATCACAAACAATGGGCGCCAATCTAAGAACAAGAATTTTAAAGAACTCTACTCGAAGTTGCTGATCAAGCATCTGACCTCCTCCTTAGCTCACCTAAGGCCAATGGCCTAATGGACACGATAAACAAAGTGATCAAGAAGTTACTGAAGAAGAAGCTAGAAGGATGCGCAAAGACACCTGGGAGGAAGAGTTGCCCCTTGTGATTTGGGTAATCAAGATAATATCTCACTCAACCACCAAGGAGACTCCATTCCATTAGGAAACGTAGACATGCACATAACATAATAAATGTAGCAAAAGAAATATTTAAAATTTTATTCGGATCATATCCTAACATACATAATTTCTATCCATACCGATCATATAACAATTATATTACATATAATATATTTTACAGAAAGCATAGTAAATCTCATTTAGATTAAATCAAGGTTTAGGGTAAATGAATACCTATCTTCTTAATTACAAAACTATTCTTATTAAGATAGAAAGGCGCTCACGTGTCCGCTCTCTAACCTTAGTCCACATACTTCGTTTCGTAAGGTTAAATTTTTACTTAAAATCTCAACTTATGAAATAATAAGTTCGAGAAAAATAGAGGGAAAATATTCTATTTTTTTTCTTTGATTTTCAGCTAAGAGGCTTATGTGTAGAGTATATGAATTTCGGCCACTATGCCTTTATTTATAGGCAAAGGCTAATTCATAGTTTCCTTATTTCATTAGGATTCCCAATTTCCTTAAACTATAAAAGTGAGAAGGGCTATAGCCCATAAATGGTCGGTCACACATGGGTTATTTTATCAACTATTTGATTAATTTTGATCCATGAAAATCTAATTAATAATCTAGCTCATTAACCCTTTGATATTTGATTATTAATTATGAACCTTCATGACCCTTTTATAATTAAATAAAAGTTTATATGTAACTTATTAATTTTCGATTAATTTAATATCACATTTAGTTATGCTAGTAGAACTGCTTATATTAAATTAATAAATTAATAATTATCATTTTGCTCTTATAGTCAAACTATAAGTCAAATTATTATATTATACATAAAATGATTTTGGTCTGTTTTCCTTTTTTCTCCGATAAAACTTTAATTGTGTTACTCTAAACCTTATGCGTGTGACCCATTAAATTCTATATCATGTCAGCAATAGGATTTCATAAACACCTTTGGAGTTTATTTAATTCCAAATTAAATTCATTTAATTTAAAACAATCTTATGTGTGTGATGCCAATTTGGCATCCAGAAGACCTCATGTTGGGCATCCGAACATGAGCCCATCCCTCTCATTCGTAAAATGCTTATTCGGCATCCATTACACCAAAAGGAACGATAGTCCCAAGCGGAGCATAATGCACTTCGTGGATAATTTTAGATGCTAACCCTTTACTGATGGTAACCTCTCAGAAAAGGGGGTGGCCTTAGTGGAACCCAAAGTACAAGTGCATAAATAAAAAGAGAGAGTGATGGCAAGCCATACATGTGCGAAGTCAAAAGAAAATTTACTTCACTGAAAAAGTAAGTCATTACATTCATTTTTTTTTTAAAAAACAAGTTATAAAAAGGAAAAACAATAAAAGATAAACTGATGTTGTGGGCCAAAAAGACATCGTTTATAAATCGCAAAAAAAAAACATAAATCAAGATGTATTATTCATTTTGAGAAGACCAACCAACTCCGAGTGTCATGTTCGCATCATCTCCAGCAAGGGGGCCTTGAAGTCGACCGAAACAGTCAATGGGTCAAACAGGCCAGCCCCCGTAGTGTCCTCGGCTCCATCTCCTAGCTCTTCTTCTTCCTACTCCTTATCTTCCTCCTCTTCAGCCTCAGAACAGCTGGCCACGGGCAGCACGACCTCATCCATATCTAGTTCAAGAATCACCACCATGGTCATCCCTTTGGTCACAACGAACCCCAGGCTCTTGGCCCTCTCCAACTAACTTTTGAAGTCCCTAGACTCCAAGAACTTAGCCATTGCAGGCTCCTCAACCTGGGGGATTTAGCCCTTAGCTTATCATTCTCGCCCCTCAGCTACTCCAACTTAGCCTTCTCGCTTTTAAGGGATTTGATCTCTTTCTTGGCCTGGTCGAGGTCGGATGAAGGGATTCACTTAGCGCCAACCTCAACATGAAGTTTTCCCGTTTGGGCCATCTTCTCAGTGATCAGGTCACGGACCTGCTGGACGGATGAGGCTAAGCTCCTCCTCAGGTGGTCATTCTCCATGTGGAGCCGAATATATTTGGCAGAAGAGCAGGCCAAGGTTTAGGTACTCAGGGAAGTAGATGTCATTTGGCCTTGAAAGTAACAAAGTAAAATGTTAGTAAAATAAGGAGAAAGGGGGAGCAATGCGGGAGTATGTAAAAAGTGGAAGAGTGGAAGCTGACAACAGCTATGCTGAAGCAGAATAAGTTCGTGATCTTAGGTGGAGAGAGCTTCGTCAGATCACAAATCACAGGTGTTAGTGTTAGCCTGGGAATCTCTTGCTGAACTTAGAGAAATGTTCAACTACTAAGCGAGGCTTGACCCATAAACCCTGGTTAGGATTGACCCAATATATGAGGACCAATCGGGGCATGGGGCTCATCACGAGGCTCATCCTAAGGCTAAGAGCGGGTATGCTATTGCTAACTGTAGCTGAAGTCTAAAGTAGAGAGTATCGAGGCAAAATAGTGTCCCTTAGGATGGTCACATTAGGAGTTAGAGACTTGGGAGCAGAGGTGAGAAGGGAATTGACCCCATGCCTTATGATGCCATTAGTTGTGGCCTTGATCTGAGGAGGCCATCAAGTTGAGCCTCGACAAGGGCATCGAGCTCTGCTCGTGAAGGATTTGCAAAGAGAAGTCAGAAGGGAGCAAAATCATCACAATAATGCGATAAAAAGAGAAGTAGGCGAGGGACCAGCAGCCTCAACTGAAGATCCCTCGGGTCCTATAACGATACTGAGGGGACAGAACTCTATGAGAGGAATATCATCTATAAGGCCACAGGCCACGAGATGTGCCCTAATCATGATGACTTCCCAATATATCTCCTTAGCCGGCTTGTCAAGAATCCTCTTTCAGATAACTTATCTTCATCTGACAGAGAGAATGATTGGTTCAAATTACCTAAGGAATAAACCCATCAGAAAGCTGCCTTAGGAGGAACTTGAAAGACATAAGGAAAAATGCTTACCAGATAAGCAGAAGGCTGGAAGGATCCTGTAAGCTCTGAAGGTACACTACCACTCGCTTGTCAAGATACACTATCTCTCTTTCCAATGCTTGTTAAACTTTGGAAGATAAGTCAATGGGCTCCCTTTAAGAGTAGTGGTGCAGTACCACCCTTGAGGGTCGCAGCTAAGGCCATGACGGATAAGAAGAAGGCTACATACGGTTGACATTGAGTAGCCTTTGAAGTAGAGCATGAAGAGTCCAAGAATTGTGTGCCGAACATTCAGCATCAGGTAGTTTGGTAGAAGCATCTAGGAAAAGAGGAGCTCATGGAAGAAGAGATAAGAAAGGCTCTGAAGCCAATTTTGAAAATCAACGGATAGATGACTATATTCGTTGATGTCCGTTGATGGCCATACCCTAATCCGGGGTATCCTCTAGCTGATGTTTGGGACCCTCAGACCAATGACAATTGGCAGGTCATAGTCCATCAAAACATCACCAGCTTCATCTTGAGTAATCAGTCACTGAAGGGTCTCGTAATGGTCAAAGGGATAAGGCCAAACCTGCCCCTGCTGGTTGGCTCTTAACCATATGAAGAAACAAAAATGAAGTTAGCCTCGGAAAGAGATATGGGTAGAGAAAGAAAACTAAAGCAGAGATTTGGAAGGAGCGGAATAGATGGCAAAAATCTAACATGCCTCAGAGGACCTAGGATTAAGTACCTAAAGAGATAGATCGAAGGTCGGGTCATCTTAAAGCCTATTTACGCTAATCTCTACTATAGAGAATGAGGTCAGCATAAGTAGATCTAAATCCTAGGGCCGACCATAGCTAAGACTAAGGGGCAGAAAACTGTTGAGAGAGGATCTCAAACCAAATTCTTAGATCCAAACACTGGATTTTTAAACAATTAGCAAACATATTTAAAATAATGATAGGATTCAAACAAAGAACCCAAAAAACGACATGAACAAAACTAACATGTAACTTCTGCAGATAAGCCAAATGGTGGCCTCAACATCGGCCGCCAAAGTTCGTCCAAAGTACGAATACGGACTAGTATTTGATCTTAGGGAGAAGAGGCTAATCAGCCACATGTAACTCCTGCGAATAAGGTTGACCTGATGAAGGTCTACTATGAATTTTTATGAATTTTTCTCATTATATCATATTAATCATTTAACTTTAAGGGCAAGGCCAAATGACTCTTGAGGGTAGATCGAAACTAAAAAATCATGAAGTGCGGGATGCAAAGAAAATGGAAATTGAAAAAGGAAAGGAAAATAAGCATCAGAAAAACATGAGGGCTTTAATAAAATTTATTTGGGCTCAGTGAGCCCTAAACCACCACACAACCAAAACATTCGAGTTTGACCAAATCAAATCTGTGGCTAAACCAATCTAAACCATACATTTTGGGTGAGCAGTTTTTATGAAATTTATTGAATTGCCAAGTTTCTGCACACCTTTAATTTAGTTACCATTTTTGTATCTTCGTTTCCTATATTATAAGGATGTCAACATTTCAAATGATCATGTTTATTGAAATTTGGAACTTTATTTTGCTCCTACAAGTTGTATATTGAAATTGCCCGCCCACTATTAAGTTTAGTATATAAGGGTGTGGAACTCTATTTTGTTTGAAATTGATATTAAAATGCTTGTGGTATTATGCATTAATTATAACTGGTAGTTATGTTTACTTAAATATGATGGCATTGTTGAAATCTTAAACATAAACTTTTTCTTCATTATAGAAGATGGAACCAGAGTTATGAATAACTAAGATTATTTTATTCGTTCATCAAAAGTCTTCTTTTTAAACTGATTCTTCTCGTCAATTGACATCTTCATCTAGAGTAGGGATGCTCTTCATTAAATTTGAGAACCTTCCACCCTCCCCCTTCACGGAGTAATTTTCTTTCGATGTCGAGAATTGCTTGAATTTATCAATACTGCTACTTGAATCAAATGATGATTCACTACTGTTGTTAAGAAATGGGGAGGGGGGGATCATGTGGCGATCTCACCGGCAGGGTGGAAGAGTGATTAGAATTGATAGGGAATGAGAATTGAAGTATTTCCTATATTTGTTAGTTTTTGGAGTATTTTTGTAGTTTTGTTTTATTTTAATTATATTTTAGTTATGAATTATAATTTGTTATGATTTTTTATATTTTAGGTTTTTATTTTAATTAATACTCTTAATTATTAGGTTTTCTTATGTATTAGGGTTTCTAGATGTTTTCCTATAAATAGGGATTTTGTTTTGATGAATAAACTTTTGATACTAAAAAATAATTTGAGTTTCTCATATATGGGTGGATTATAGTGGTAACTTACGTCCATTCATACGATTATCGAGCAAACATCTGTTCGTGTATTTTATGAACATGAATTTTTTTTTAATCTTTTTACACTTTCGTCCTGTGTCAGGTAGTATTAGAGATATGGCTGACGATCATATTGGAGCCGTCTTCCAACCTATGAAGAGATTCATTCTTGATGGACAAGTATTTAATAACGGTAAGCTTATTGGTTATCAGATTCCTAAATATTATCAAATTCGAACTTTTAATTTCCTATAATTTTACCCATTGGTGTGTGGATTTGGATAAATATATTTTCTATCTTCCTATTATTGAGGAGGAGAGAATAGTTCTTATGCAAGAAAAACTTGATGGATATGTAGATTATTGTGGAGTAAATTACAATATCAAAGAACTAGTTAGGAAAGCTTAGAATAATAACTTCATGGAAAAGAGCACTTACAATATTGGCGAGGAAATGTTTTCAGATCAATGGATCTTTGGTAATTGGGAGTTCTTTATGAATTTTTTTTTCACAGGATTCATATTCGTATATAAAAAAATTCAAGAGAAATATTAATAAAGATTCAAAAAAATATATGGATATTCAAGATAATCCGGTTTTTATCGAAAATACGAATGTACAACCTTTAGAGAAGGAGACTCAATGACGTTTAGCCAATGAAAAGAGCAACGAATTTGAAATTGATGTTGCATAAGAAATTCAAATTCCTAAAGATGCCCGAATTCAAGATGATGTTCATAAAGATGTCAAAATCTATAAATTTAAAGTTTCTAAATTCCTGAATAATTTAAAAATCATTATTATTATGCACATTGATTTTATTGGAGTTGATAATTTTGACTTAAGTTCTAATATTCAGCTTTTAATCGATATAGCAAATCACTTGAAAATTTAAGAAAAGATATTTTCGATAGAAATTGACTTCATTAATATTTTAAAGATCCTTAAATACTCGAATTATTTTTTTATTTGAGATAAACGATTTCAATATTCAAACAATAACTCAAGGACAAGTTATTATGAAGTGGAGAGAATGATAAAGGATGAGAATTGAAGTATTTTTCTATATTTGATAGAGGACAAGTTATGTAGAGTTTTATTTTAATTATATTCTAGTTATGGATCATAATTTATTAAAAATTTTGATATTTTAGGATTTTTAATTTAATTAGTAATCTTAATTGTTAGCGCTTCTTATATATTATGGTTTCTAGATATTTCTATATAAATAGAGATTTATAGGTTTGATGAATAAACTTTTGATCAATAAAAAAAAGTTGAGTTTCTCTTTTCTAATATATTATAATGATATCTTATGTCTATTCGAATGAACACTCCATTTATATGTTTTATGAACATGAATTAACTTTCTTTTCTCTTATTTTCGTGCTTTGTCTTGTGTCAAGAATGACTCGATTGGTTTTGATAGTCCTCAATGGTGGCATTGTCATTCTACATTATAATTACATGACTGATTTATTATTCGTTCAAAAGATTTTTTCATTTTTTGGATTCTCTAAAGAATTTATGCTAATCATATACCAAAACTTAACGAATTTATGCTTTTGATACTAATTGTTGAACCCTTTAACAAAAATTTATTCTTCATTGTGGTTGAAGATGGGATATGAGTTATGAATAACTAAGAATATTTTATTCATTCATCAAAAGTTCTCTTCCTAAAACTGATAATTACTTTCTTATATAGAATCACTGCCAAACTACGTAAATATAATAATTTTCTAATATAACTAGAAGATAAAAGAAGATAAACTAAACAGTAGTATAATAAACTAACAATAACTTTGACTTGAGTTGATTATCAATGGGATTATTTCATCACCGATTTAACAAGCCTATTGTCACGTGCGTAAAGTTTCGCCCCGAACTTAGATGCTTCGTGCTGCACTTGACACTCCTCCGAGTAACCAAGTCAGCCTAACCGAACCTTGCCAAGAGGTTTGTTTGAAGACTTTAGAAGAACACTCGAGCTAGAGAATAAAGAACTCTTTGTATTACTAGAAGGCTAGTATTTTTGAGGATGATTTACAAATGAGGACTCCTCCTTATATAAACCCCCACCTTGAAATGGATGGTCAAGATCAATTTGATCTAATGGCTACAATCTATCTTCTAGAGACTTCCATACTATTCTACAAGGGACTAGAAGAATGTACAAGATTCTAGAGAATTCTACAAAAGTGAAGGAAACCCTAGAGAAAGCTAGAGAAGTCTAGAAGTTTCTAAACTCTTCCATGAAGCCTCCTCCATCTTTTCTAATAAGAAAGGCAGTCCGTGACACGCTCCCCCACCTATTCAGGTGACGCCCCCGTCGTCCGTTCAAGTTCGAATCGCTCAATGCGGTCTTTGAACTGCCACAATAAGTCTTCGTGCTCCCAATTAGCCTCATTCTCCGGGACGCCCTTCCATCGAACGAGGTATTCCTTGTAGCTCGGCACGCCTCGCTTCCTCATGATTCTATCCGCGAGGATTTCCTCAACTTCTTTGTCATAAGAAGTAACCACCGCTGTTGGTGCCTGCTTGGACACCCCTCGACTAGGTTCATCCTTGTCTTCATGATAAGGCTTCAAGAGACTCACATGAAATACCGGACGAATCCGCAACTTTGAAGGTAACTCAAGCTTGTAGGAGACCTTGCCAACTCGTTGAATGATCTTGAAAGGCCCCTCATACCGCCGGATCAAACCTTTATGCACCGCCCTCAACGACTTGAATTGTTGAGGCAAGAGTTTAACCATGACACGATCTCCTTCCTGGAATTCCACTGCTCTTCGCTTAAGATTGGCCCACTTCTTCATCTTCTTCGATGCCTTCCTTAAGTGGGCACGAGCCATATCTGTCTCTTCTTGTAGTCCTTTGGCAAATTTGTATGCCACTGGACTCTTTCCCGTATAGCCCAACGCTACCGCATTTGGAGTCAACGGTTGGTGGCCTATGGCAAGCTCAAAAGGACTCTTCCCTGTTGACTCACTCTGATGTAGGTTGTAGGAGAATTGCGCTGTGTCTAACAACTTGGCCCAATCCTTTTGGTTGGCACTCACGTAGTGTCTCAAGTAGAGCTCCAACAACCCATTCACCCTCTCTGTTTGGCCATCGGTTTGAGGATGAAAACTCGTGGAGAAGTTCAAGTCCGACCCAAGTAATTTGAACAACTCTGTCCAAAATCTCCCAGTAAACCGTGGGTCTCGGTCGCTCACAATGGTTTGGGGTACACCCCAAAGCTTCACCACATGCTTTAGGAATAACCGAGCCGTCTCATCGGCAGTGACATCAGGAGAAGCCAGCACGAACACCGCATACTTAGAGAATCGATCCACCACCACAATGATCGTCCCGTATCCTTCCGATCTCGGGAGACACGTAATGAAATCCATGGAGACACTCTCCCAAGCATGCTCCGGAATGGGAAGTGGCTCTAGCAATCCTGCTGGTTGGTGTAGATCAACCTTGTCCTGTTGGCACACCAGATAAGTCTTCACATAGGCTTCTATATCGTTTCGCATATGTAGCCAATAATACCCATCATCGATGAGTGCCATTGTACGATGCATGCCCGGATGTCCTGCCCATTTTGAATCATGGCATTCCTTAATGATTTCCCGCCGAAGATTTCCCCATCTTGGCACGAACACCCGCTCACCCTTGGTGTATAATAAACCATCTTTGAGCCAAAATCGCCTGGTCTTGCCCTCCTTGGCGTACTCCATAAGATTCTTTGCCATCGGATCTTGCTCTATGCCCTCCTTGATCCTAGCAAGCATCGGACACTCGGGTCGACTTATGGCCGCTAACTCCGCTCTACGGCTCAAAGCATCTGCGACTAGGTTGGCCTTCCCTGGTTTATACTCTAATACATAGTCAAACTCCGCAAGAAAATCTTGCCACCGTGCTTGCTTAGGTGACAACTTCTTTTGGGTTTGAAAATAACTCGTGGCAACATTGTCCGTCTTCACTACGAACTTTGACCCCAACAAGTAATGTCGCCACGTCCGAAGGCAATGAATGATCGCCGTCATCTCTTTCTCTTGCACCGTATATCGTCTCTCCGTATCATTAAGCTTTCGACTCTCGTATGCAATCGGATGTCCTTCCTGCATCAAGACTCCCCCAATGGCAAAGTCCGAGGCATCGGTCTGCACCTCATATGGCTTGGAGTAGTCAGGAAGGGCTAGGACGGGTTCCTCCAAGATTGCCTTCTTTAATCGATCGAATGCCTTCTGGCACTTGGGCCCCCACTCCCATGTCCTCATTTTCTTCAGCATGTCCCTCAAGGGAGTAGTGATGTTGGAATACCCCTTGATGAACCGTCTATAGTAATTAGTGAGGCCCAAGAAAGACCGCAACTCCGTCACCCTTATCGGAGGTTCCCACTCTTGTATAGCTCGAATCTTGGCTACATCCATCATGATCCGCCCTCCTCGGATCTTATGGCCAAGGAAATGTACCTCCTCTTGTGCAAATGAACACTTCTCCCTCTTGACATAGAGCTCATTCTCTTTCAAGGCTTGGAAGACCTTCCTCAAATGGCCAATATGGTCCGCCAAGGTGTGGCTATACACAACAATATCGTCAAGGTAAACAACCACAAACTTGTCAAGGAATGGAGCAAGTACCTTGTTCATTAGTGTACAAAATGTGGTCGGTGCATTAGTGAGGCCGAAAGGCATCACTAGTAACTCATAAGAACCATACCGCGTCACACAAGCGGTCTTATCCTCATCCCCTTCCGCTATCCTAACTTGCCAGTACCCCGATTGCAAGTCTAGCTTAGAGAAGTATCTTGCGCTCCCAAGTTGATCGAACAAATCCGCTATGAGAGGAATCAGATATTTGTTCTTCACCGTGAGCTTGTTGAGTGCTCGGTAGTCAATGCATAATCTCAAAGACCCATCCGCCTTCTTTTGGAAAAGTACAGGTGCACCATATGGGGCTTTAGATGGTCGAATGAACCCCGCTTCGAGCATCTCTTTGAGTTGCTTCCTCAACTCTTCTAACTCAGGTGGTGCCATGCGATAAGGTGCCATGACTAGCGGCTTTGCTCCTACCACCAACTCCAGTTTGTGATCCACCTCCCTCATTGGTGGAAGCTTCTTTGGGAGTTCCGGTGGCATAACATCTAGGAACTCCTTAAGTACCTCTTGCACTTCTTTTGGAATCTCCCTTTCCTTAGATGGCTCGCCCTCGTCCACCTTTAAAGCTGCAAGGTAGGTCTCTTCCTCCCGTTTTAATCCCTTGCATAGCTGCAATGCAGACAACACCTTGGTCCCCAGCCGTGTCTCCCTTGAGACCGGGACCGTGGAAGGAGAACCAGCATCCATAATCATAATTGAATTAGCATAGGGCATAAGACAAGCCTTTACCTGATCTTGCCAATCTAGCCCAAGCACCACGTCGTAGTTATCCATCGGAATGGCCGTGAACTTTACGACTCCTGACCATTGTCCCACCTTGGTCTTTGCATCGGCTATCCCCGTGATTGGCAATGCCTTTCAGTTGACTGCCTTGATGAAGCCAATCGACTTAGCTAACTTGAGACCGAGTTTTTCCGCAACGTCGGCCTTGATGAAATTGTCGGTTGCTCCTGAATCCACTAGAGCTTTGAGTTGCCTCCCCGCAACGTCTATCCCGACATACATGGATCCCTTCTTGGGCGCTTTAGGTCCTTCGACGACCTTTGCCTTGAGTGCACTAAGGAGTCTGAGTGCACTAAGGAGTCGGAGTGACCCCATCCTCGACTCTTCTTCCAACTCCCCGTCTCTTTCGAGTGCGGCGAGCTTCCCCTTCTTCGGGCAATCCCGAACCATGTGCGGTCCTTCGCACAAAAAGCACTTTAACATCTTGGCCTTGGAAGTCTCCCCCACACCCTTGCCAAAACCCTTCCCTCCAAAGGGCTTACCCGCTCCCTCATTGCGGTTGTTGAAGCTACTCTTGGTGGCTCCCCCACCTTTGCCTTTGTCACTCCAGTGACTACTCTTGGGTTTATCCTCCCGCCTATACTCGGTCAAGCTTTCCGCCTCCTCAATTGCGGCTTTGAGAGTTTGAATGTTTCTCCTCTTCAACTCTTGCTTGGCCCAAGGCTGTAACCCTTCTATGAAGGCAAATTTGGCTTCCTTTTTCGGGAAGTCCGGGATCTCCAACAATATTTCTGAAAACTCATTTACATAATCAGAAATACTAGATTTATGAGTGAGGTGACGAAGTTTACCTCGTGCTTCATCTTCGAGATTCCTTGGGCAAAATTGTGCTCTGAATGCCTCTTTGAACTCGTCCCACCTTGTCATCTCGAAGAGTCCTCGCTCAATGTCACCGCTCAATCTTCTCCACCATAGTGCCGCGATGTCGGTAAGATGATAGAGAGGTACCGTGTCTATCTTCTCTTCATCATCCGTGATCCTCATTTTCCTGAAGTAGAGTTCCAAGCTCCATAGAAAATTCTCTACTTCCTTTCCCTTCCTAGCTCCTGCATAGGTCTTGGGTCGAGGCACGTCCACTTTTGGTGCAAGAGGAGCATCGATTATGTCCCTAGACACCCTGTATTTACAGAGTGACACATCCGTCTCGATGATCTGCATCCTCTCATGCACTTCTGCTAGAGAAGCATCCATGTTGGCTTGGAGAGCCCTCATCTCCTCTTGAATTGTGGCGACAATCCTATCCAATGATGCTTGGAATCTCTCTTGAAGTCCACCTCCTTGGTTAGCTATCGCCAAATCCGCTACTTGTTCCACCGTCTTCTCCATCACATTGCCTTGCCTCACCACTATATTCTCCAACTTGAGAACACGGTTCTCTAATGATGCAAGCATGTCTCGAGATGGCTCTCGTTGCTTCTGCCTTCCTCCACCCTTAACATTATCTCGCCTTGTCTCTCCTTCAATTGGATCGACAGTGTTGGAACCACCGCTAGCCATTTCTTCCACAAGATCTTCACCTACACAAAGCTTTGGCAAGAATTGAACCACTTCGCACCCTCCCGTACGACCTTGGCTCTGATACCAACTGTCACGTGCGTAAAGTTTCACCCCGAACTTAGACGCTCCGTGCGGCACTTGACACTCCTCCGAGTAACCAAGTCAGCCTAACCGAACCTTGCCAAGAGGTTTGTTTGAAGACTTTAGAAGAACACTCGAGCTAGAGAATAAAGAACTCTTTGTATTACTAGAAGGCTAGTATTTTTTAGGATGATTTACAAATGAGGAGGACTCCTCCTTATATAGACCCCCACCTTGAAATGGATGGTCAAGATCAATTTGATCTAATGGCTACAATCTATCTTCTAGAGACTTCCATACTATTCTACAAGGGACTAGAAGAATGTACAAGATTCTAGAGAATTCTACAAAAGTGTAGGAAACCCTAGAGAAAGCTAGAGAAGTCTAGAAGTTTCTAGACTCTTCCATGAAGCCTCCTTCATCTTTTCTAATAAGAAAGGCAGTCTGTGACACTATGCTCTTTTTTTCTTTTCTTTTGGATTGTAATTGTGATTGTCGCCAGTTTTATTGATTCCAGCTTGTAAATAAACCTCTATACTTGTTATGCTAATCCTTCTCATCTGTTTTTATTAATTGTGATTTATGATGGGAATAACTCTTGAGTGAAGTATATTGCTAGAAAACCACATCCAATCATGCACTAAAAGGTAATGGAAAGCGACAGAGAGCGAAGCGTTAGCAGCCATAAGAGCCGCAACAAGCACAGTAGGTATGATGATGATAGTGAGATGTGAAAATTACAATTATTGTTGTGTTATGCATAACTGTAATTGCTTATTATGAATAATAAACTTTGTTAGTTTATATATTATATAATCATCTATCTCCTTGATGTAGACTACTTCTACATCAAAGAGTCCACATCAATCATTTTATACTGACAGTAAAAGGTAGGGTCTTCGAGTGAAGCATGTTGCCATTAAATCATCCCAGACAAAAGAAAAAAAAAAAACCAAAGCCATAACGACCACATAGTCCACACCAACCACCAAATCCAAAACAACCACTGAGGCTATAACAGTCATCCAAATAGCCGTAACATCCACTCGTGCTACAATAGTCATAATATCTATAAAGTGGTAACAAGATGAAGAGCCACAACAAATAGGAGATCAAAAGTGCCATAATAAGAAGAAGCACAACGTGCAATAGGTTATAATCTATTCATGTTCAGAGGGAGTGAATAGGAAAACCTCTGAGAGCATTAAAATGTTCATGATATCCTGCCATGGAAGATATTGGACCTTCACTTTTTGAGAGGGAACACATAAAGGTTTTGCTCTATAAAATGGGTTGGGAATATTTTATAGAATGGGTTGGGAATACTCATAAAGGTTTTTCTCTACAGAATGGGTTGGGAATATTTTATGAGTATATTTGTTAATGACTTATCTTGAATGGGTGAGAATTTCTTTTTTTTTTTCTTTGTGAATTTCAAGAATATCCTAATTTTAAGTCCGAGATCCACATCTATAAGAAGGAACGCATTTTCGTAAAAGTTGTGCTTGTTAGAATGGGTAAGAAATATCTTGTGACTTCATGTCTTAATGACTTATCCTAAATTGGTGAAGTACTTTAAGGCCAATCTAGTGGTGGAAGGAGAAGGTGAATCAATTAATAATAGTAGCCATATAAAATGTGTTGATATTAGATTTACTTTGAAAAAGTTTGTTATCATCTTCAATTTACCTACGAAGCATGACATCTCATTCAAAAGCTTTGATAAACTAGGTACAAAAAGAGATATTTTAAGCAACGACACAATCTAGCATCATAAAAAGCTTGGTGTCGACCGATTCAGTCTACCATCACATTTGATACACTATATCATTGCTCCTATCAATCAGCTAGGCGCGAACTTTGGTAGTATTGATGATAATAAGCTATTCATTATGTGGAATGCAACGAATGATAGGAAAGCTTGCATTCCAAGTTTCATTTTCCAACATATGATTTAGGACACTACAAAAGAGGGATAAAGGGAAGCTATCTAATGGAAATCTTCTTACATTTCTATTTAAGGTAGTAGGAGTTGATTTCAGCAAGAAGATACCCATGGAGATGGCATATGATTACCACATTGCTAAGACGACATTGAATCATATGAATTATAAAAAGATGAGAATGGAGAGTGGTTGTAGATATTAAGAGTCTCGATGATAAATAATATAGTTTGGCCCGTTTCTTACCAGTTCAAACTTTTAGGAGAATCAACAACTTAACATGTTATCAGAACCAGGTTTCGAGTTTAAATCACGATTACTCCACCCTTTGTTATTTCTACATATGATATGCTTCTTGGGCTTTGTTTTCCATTTATTTGTACATGCAAGACTCACATTTGTTTGGTCTGTTTCCTATGAGTTCGAACTTTTAGGAGAATCAATAACTTAACAGTAGAGAAATGTAATAACTAGGGGTGGTTTATCGTCTTCACAATGGGGCAGTAACAAGGACAAGGGCTACTCGCCCTCAACTCTCAACTCCCCTTAAATTCATATTTTAAATACTTTTAAATTTATCAAATTTCAATATTTGCAATTACAAAATATAAAATTATTTTTGGCCTCCCTAGAAATGTTTTTTTTAGCTCTAAAGCCAAGTGGAGAAGATGAGGATGATGATGTTGCAGGCACGTCTTTACACTACATGGAGATTAAGTGTCTTGGACTGATGACACAATATTACGCTTATTAAGCCATCTACATCAGGTTACACCCTCCAAGTAAAGACTGGCTAGGTTCTACAACAACAGGTAGAGAAAGTGGTAATATAGGTTGGACCAGCTTGTACCCAAGAATGGGTTCGGGCCGGGCATGAATTTCAGCCCGTGAAAATCAGGCTTGGGTTATGCCCGAGCTAAGAATAGGTTCGAGTTGGGCATGAATTTCGGACTAGTGGACTAGCCTAACCCGACCAAATTTAAACGGGTTAGTGGGTCAGTCCGCTGGCTGCCCGTAAGCCCACTCCTTGTCCCTGCACTTTGACCACCAAGGTGCAGGAGAGGAGGGTAGGGAATATTCACTACCCCTACCCCAATCTATGGTAATTTTTAAAATTTTCTTTTTCTTTTTCAAATTCATCTCTTAGTTTTATTCTTTCCTTCCCTCTTTTATTTAAAAGTAAATAAAACTCCCTCTTTTTCCCTATAAATTCCCATAATCTTCACAAATTATAGGTCATAAACTCTATATTTGTCTTCATTATTATCTATTTCTTATTTTTCTCTCATATCAATTCTAATTTATGTACTCTTATAATCTCGTTGTTAACTCTTACTCTTAACTCTACAATTCTCAATTAGGCAAAATATAGTTTACACTCAAATTTAAATTTAAAGTACAATTTATACCTGAAAATTTTACAAAGTATATTTACACTCAAAAATTTTATAAAAATATAAATAACACCCATTTTGTTTACAATTGATGGAATTAATCACATTCCTTGTGACTGTTAACTCTTTTAAAAATTGACTATAAAGTAAATATTTATTTCTATTTTAAACATCAAAATTTTAATTTTATATTTTTTAACCCTTTCATTATTTTAAATAAATCAAATTTTTATCTTTTCATTTATTTACCACCACTTCCACCAACCACTCTACCTCCGCCACCATCGACCACCGCCGGATCCCTTAACCCAATAATCATGTCATATCATCATATTTTTTAGTTTCTTTCATTTATGTTCAGAGAATTTAATTTAATTCTATTTTTATTCACTCAAACTAAATTATATTTTTTTTTTGTTTTATCAACTTTCATCCCTAATATTTTTATTTCAACTAAATTTTATATTCCAGCCACCGTTTTCATTGTAGTGGTTATTGTCACCACCGCACCCATCTCAATGACACCTCTTTCTCTCTCACTCTATCTATTTATCTCTCAAGATCTAAGAGAGAGATCACAATCAAGAGATCTGGGTCTGAAACCCAGATCTAAGAGAGAGAGAGAGCTACCGAAGAGATGAGTGCGGCAGTGGGGGCAACGGTGGCCTGAACTGAAAAATTTAGTTGAGATTAAAATATCGAGGATGAAATTTAAATAAATTGAATTTAGTTTGAGTGGATAAAAATAGAATAAAATAAAATTCTTAGGACATAAATGAAATAAACTAAAAAATATGATAATATGACATAATGATTAGGTTAAAGAGATATGGCAGCAATTGATGGTGGTGGAGATAGAGTGCTTGATTGAGGTGGTGGTAAAGAAAGGAGAAGAAAAGAAAATTGATTTAAAATAATATATTTGGATTAAAAATGTGAAATTAAAACATTGGGGTTAAAGATAGAAATAAATATTTAATTTATTAATTTTTGAAAAAGTTAGTAGTCACATATAAGATATAAGGTATGTGACTGATTCCATCAATTATAAATAAAATGAGTATTATTTATATCTTTCAAAAGTTTTCAGATATAAATTATACTTTATAAAGTTTTCAATGTAAATTATCCTTTAAGTTTAAATTTGGGTGTAAATAGCCCTTCTCAATTTTAAATCTTTATATTTTTAACATAAAATTGAAGCCCAACCTTAGATCCTAATGTCAAAAATTTCAAGTCTCAAATCCCAAATCAAAATCAAGGTTGGTTATATTTCTTTATTTTATTTTAATGTGTTTTAATATCTATTTTTTTAAATTATATCACATTCTAACTAGTTCTAATATTTATTTCTATTTATTTTATAACGTAGAAAATAGAAAAATTGGAGAACATTCACGATTTTGGTGGTCACCCAAATTTGGCATGTTTAGAATAGGATGTGCATAAGATAATTCATTTTTCAGACGTGCCCGAGGAGGTCAATGCTGATGACAATGTAGCAGGATATGTAAACATGTTTAGCTTTGTTTGATAAGTTGTACAAGCCAGATGATACTGGTAAACATGTAAAATGAGTAGTATGTAGGATATGTAAAAATACTTATAAGTGCTACAAGGACTAATGGAACTACTTACTTAAGCCGTTATAAAGCTAAATGCATGCATGATGCCGCAATAGGTATAGTTACCTCTCAAACTCAATTAAGTTTTAAGCCTGATGGTTCAATCTATATGTACTCGTACAACGATATGAGAGTCATTAGAAATACAATTAGAAGTGATATAAAAGTATGTTTCCAAAAATAAAGTAATGCATTAAAGATGGAATTTGGTTCACTACATATTAGTATTGCATTAACATCTGTTTTTTAGAGTGCAAGGTCTAAATTAGATTGTTTATCTATAATTAGTTACTATTTAGATTTTTAATTGACTATACGAAAAAAAAGGTTTTAGAGTTATTGAGATTCAAAATAATCCTGAAAATATTTGTGATATTATTATGCAAGTTTTGACTGAGTTTTGATATAAAACTATGTATAAAATCAATCACATCAGATGTTGTTTCTGCAAATACAAAAGCAATATCTTTATTTGATGGTCAACTTAGTAGACACAATGGTATAAATCAACGGTGTGCTTGTCACATAATAAACATCATCATCAAAATAAGTATGAAATTGATAATTGATGAAATAACAAACATTCGAGATGCATTAGCTTTCATTGTTAGCTTTAATACTCGTATAGTTGCATTTAGATAATTATACAAGAATGCATGTAAGAAATTTGAAAGTTTAGGCTTGATATGAATGTAAAATGGAATTTAGCTTTTATTATGTTACAACAGGTTATTCCATACAGAGATGATATTAATATGTTCTTACATCTAAAACAACATACAATTTTAGATACATCTACTATATTGTACAAAAAAGATTGTGATACTAGTGAAAAATATACTAAATTTCTATATAAAAAAAAAGAGTCTAATATGATTTTATCTGATATTTATTATCATACTTTACGATTAGTAATTGCACAACTTGTTGATAGTTCAGTTGTTTACCACTTGTGCTGATGATGTTGTTTTTAGACATATCGTAGAATGAATGTTAAATACTTTAAATATTGTAAAGAAATGATATTTTTGTATTACTTTGGAGTTATGTTGGATCTTAAGCTTAAGTTTGATGGTTTTAGCTCTATTGTTAGATTGTTAGTTTGATAGGAAAAGAATCATGTATTTCTTATCATGAACAAATATTGATGCAAACCTTAAGTTCTATGAAGTTTTTGTTGTTTATGAAGGGTTCTTCAAGTTTTAGTACTAGTATTAGTTCATCTTTGATGACCGATCCTCAATACATGGAAATATGGAAGTATCTCAAAACGACATATGTCAATGAGGATGAAAAGGATTTTAATATTTGCAATGGTGGAAATTTGACTCATGTATGTTTCCAATATTAGCTCAATTCACACATAATATCTTGACTGTCATCATCTCAATAGTTTTTTCAAAGTCAACATTTAGCATGGATGAGAGAATCATTTCTGATAAAATAACTAAATTAACACCTAAAATGATTGAGACACTATCATGCATCATAAATTAAGAATGTGCAGGTAGCGAGACTAGCATCAAATGATAGATAATGAAGAGATTATCAATGCCTTTGATAGTTTGTACCTCGAATCTGAATACCATGCTCTTAAATACGGAGTAGGAAATAGTTTAACCTCTCCTTCAAAATTAGAGATGTGATGTTATTGTAATTATATATCTTTTTTTTCCTTATTATTTAAGATTTCATTGTAAGTCCATTTTTTCCTCCATAAAACTAAGAGATTTTTTTTGTTTTTATTTACAGAAGTATCTATCTTTACAAATCATAAGGAAATCATTATTTTAGTCAACTATTTATTTATGGGGTAAGAAATTATATCCATCAAAATAATAAAGAAAGAAAAGGAAATAAAAGAATAACGAAATTAATGAAAATATATCATAAATTCATTTTTATCCTTTTTTTTTCATATTACCTTTTTATTTATTTATTCATATTTATTTTACCCTACTCACTCTACCCTACACCCATCTTTTTCCTCCAATTCACTATATCTCTCTTTCTCATTTCATTTATCTTCTTTTTACCTCTCTCTTATTTATTCTCCTATAAATACCACCCTTCCCCACTTTTCATAATTCACATTTTTCATTTCTCTTATTTCTTCTCATTTTAATTTAAATTTAACCCACCATTATAAGGTTGTTAAATAGAAAAAATTTAATTTATTATTACATTTTAATCTTAATTATTCCAACTTCTAATATTTAATGTCTATTATGATAATAGGACTTTAGGTAATTATGTAGGAAATACAACATGATGGTCCTCATGGATAAGGAAATACAGTTGGATAGTCTAGATTCCCTACACCAGCTCATCGTAGAAACCATATATATGACTATTATGTTGTCCTGTATATAGTGGACCAAGAGATTAGAGTGAAACAATGCCTAGTACTCGTGTGCATAAGAATTTTCGATAGAAGTCTTCCATTGGTATCTGATCACTTGCGGTGACATCTCTTATCACATATACTAGCTGTAGGTCCCCTGCTCCACCACAACATCCTAATTAGATAAATAATGTTGTGGCAATTTTCTTCTTTCCCCTTGTTATTTAAATGTGTCTTCTTTATAGGTTTCGTTTTTACAAAACCATGTAATCTATTGCAGCCTGGAATTTCTAATCAAAATGAAGTTTTTTATTATGATTAACTAATAATATTGTCGAGAATGTCTCTTGTGCTATAAATTTCTTTATTGTACCATAAAATATTATTATAAAAAATGATCAGCTTGTATTTTTATTTGTATATAAAAGGGTTTGGGTTGTGCCCTGTGTTTTAGGGCCTTACCCAAGCACAGACTTACCTCGTTAAAAAAGGAGCCAAACTCGACCTGATTCAAAATGGGTCAGACCAAGTTTTATATTGCTACGTCTGAAAAGGTAAAAATAAGAAAAGTAAGAAGTAATGTAATTTTTTACTATTTCAGGTTTGTCGCTATTTTTTCTTCTATGAATTTTGCTTGGAACTCTCTTTTGTTTGCTGGTGGACCATTATTTTATCTTATGGCTTGTTAGCATATTTTAAAAGTTTAGGCATGAAAGTTTATTGGGAAACTATGATTAACTTCCCACTTTGAGATAATTATAATAAAGATTATGAACTTTCACAACTATAATAAATACCATAATTTGAAACTTAAATTATAATGAACTCCTTATTTGATACAAAATAATAAGAAATTTTAAAATTTACTTTGAACAGGTGTTTTCTTTCATTTTCAACCCCCAAATTTATTTCTACAACTTTTGACCTACTTATTTTTTAAATCATTTTTTCATTTTCTCATCCTATCACTCCTACCTTCACTCATCCCTTCGTCGTTGCCTCCGCCGACTTCCACCGTTGAAAGTATTTTAAATTCTAAATTTGACGAATTAAAAAAATTAAAATTAATCTTAGAATGTTACGAATTAATTTTCAAATCTCGCTAGACATAAAAAAAGAAGGTGAAGTTTTCCGGCAAAGAAGGATGGCAACAATGAAGAGTGAAAAATGAACTTTTTCTTTTATTTTATTTTGATGAAGAATGATAGAAATTGAAAATATAAAGATAAAATGGTTTTAAAATGAGTAAAAATAAATTTTAGTTTGTTAATTTTAAAATTTTAGAAAATTGATAATGGTGGTATTTGGCGAAAATGGCGGTAAAAGGTGGTGGTGAAAAATAGTTTGGAGATGAAAAATTGATTTGAAAAATAAGTGGATCAAATTTTATAAGTGAAAATGAAAGAAAAAATTAATTTAGAATAAAATTTTAAATTTCATATTATTTTATATAAGATTTATTATAATTTAAATTAAATTCAGGATATTTATTATAAGGATAAAAAAGTAAAATATTTATTATAAATGACTTAAAATTTTAGAAATTAATCTTAATTTTCTCAAAATTTATGTTATGTTTGAAAGGTTACTTTTACAAATACAAATATATTTCCCAATTTTAGCGGAGTATTAAAAACTTTCCACGTGCGCAATGAGAGCGCGTCTCGGTCTAATTAAACGGATACCGTTTACCCCCCCCCCCCCCCATTTCCCCAATCGACACTGATTCACGCGGACCCCACATCTTCCCTCAGAGATCAGATCGACGGCGGAGATACCATCCCTGCAGTCATCCTAGGGTTTACGCCAAATCCCCTATTAACTCTCTAAACCTCCATAGCGAACATTTCTTCAGTGCAGTTACAGCTGCTCTCCGAAGCTCTCTCCTCTCTCTCTCTCTGGCTCACTCTACCTTCTGCTCTCTTTTCTCTCAGGCACTGCCTTCGATTCCGGCAGCCGATAATTCCAACCGTCGGATTCCGACTACATCCTCCACTCTTTAACCCTTCCCTCTCCTCTTATCAGTTTTTTTTTTGCTTCGTAGGCCGTTCATATATATAGCCTTCGAGGTGTTATCGTGTTCATTTTCTCCATTTCTTCCTAGGATTCTTTTTTTTGTCTGAGAATAACAAGGAGAGAGGAAAGGGGGTTGAAAAAGGGTAAAAATAAATTGGAAAAGGGAGAAGAGAGAATTTTAGATAATGGCTCAGTTGCAAGCTCAGCCTCAAGGCGGGAGTGTGAATGCGGCGGAGAATGGCGGGGTTAACCAGCTCCTTTCAACTACGTCGTTGTATGTGGGAGATCTTGAATTCAATGTGACTGATTCGCAGGTCTATGATCTGTTCAGTCAGATGGGTCAGGTGGTTTCCGTTAGGGTTTGCAGGGACATGACGACCAGACGATCTCTTGGCTATGGTTATGTCAACTATAGCAACCCTCAAGATGGTTAGTTGTGGTTCCAAGTTATATCTGTCTTCGATTTGTATTTTTTAGTTTGTTTTTTTTCAGTTTTTTTTTTTTTTTTTGCTCATTTACGTGTTTAAAGCTTCACATATGGACTAATGACAGAAGGACATAAGGCCAAGACATCGTGACTATTTTTTATCCTTTTTGGTTACATTATGAGTACCAACTTGATTTTTGTTATGATGAAGGACTAAAATTACTCTTATGTATAAGATGGAGGAATAAAACTTCATAATCTTGTCGAATTTTATGGCTGCTCTTTTGAAGATTGCATGGTTTTAAAGGCGGTAGTCTGATAAATTCATTTGAAACGTAATTCTATTTTGGAGAGGGTACAATCAATCTATTGGAGGAATCACTAGTTTTTGTAGTGAGGAACTTGTATAATGTTTGTTTAAGGTGATTTTAAATCCCAAGTGACCTTGCTATCATTATGGAAGTGTGTAATATCTTGTTTCTCTTCCACCTTACATTTATATAAATCACACCTATTACTTTTGTCACCTTTCATTGTCTCTTTTAAAACTGTCCTTAATAGCTTTTTAATCTTTCTTCGGTCTTGAATCTCTCCTCTTAAAGTCTCTTTTAAACTCGATGACAGCTGGAAGGGCATTGGAAGCGCTGAACTTTACTCCTCTTAATGGAAAGAATATCAGAATTATGTATTCCCATCGCGACCCCAGTATTCGCAAAAGTGGAGCTGGAAATATTTTTATCAAGGTCTTAATATCATCACACTAATTTTTTCATTCCATCCACTATGTCTCTTTTGTTTTAGCATTCTAAACTTTCTTTCTTCTTTCCTTTTGTTTCCCCCCTTACTTTAACTTGCAGAATTTAGACAAGGCAATTGACCACAAAGCATTACTGGATACATTTTCTGTATTTGGAAACATCCTTTCTTGTAAGGTAGCTACAGACTCTTCTGGCCAGTCAAAAGGCTATGGTTTTGTGCAATTCGATAATGAGGAATCTGCCCTGAAAGCTATAGAGAAGTTGAATGGTATGCTGCTGAATGACAAGCAAGTTTTTGTGGGGCCCTTCCTTCGAAGACAGGAAAGAGAAAGTGTTACTGACATGTCAAAATTCAACAACGTCTTTGTTAAGAATCTATCTGAATCGGTAACTGAAGAAGATTTGAACAAAACTTTTGGAGAGTTTGGAGCACTCACTAGTGTTGTGGTAATGAGGGATGGGGATGGTAAATCAAAGGGGTTTGGTTTTGTGAACTTTGAGAATGCAGATGATGCTGGTAAGGCTGTTGAGGTTCTGAATGGAAATAAGTTTGACGACAAGGAATGGTATGTTGGTAGAGCCCAGAAGAAATACGAGAGAGAGGTTGAACTAAAAAGTCGATTTGAGCAGAATGTGAAGGAGACAGCTGATAAGTATCAGGGAACAAACTTATATTTTAAAAATTTAGATGATAGCATTGGTGATGAGAAACTTAATGAGCTTTTCTCTCCCTTTGGTACCATAACCTCCTGCAAGGTCTGTGAGGATGGAGTTACTCTAATAGTTCCCTGCAACCTTTCTAGGAAAGTATACAATTTTTATCTTTTATTTATGTTTGTGCAGGTTATGCGGGACCCTAATGGAATAAGTAGAGGGTCTGGGTTTGTTGCCTTCTCAACTCCTGAAGAAGCATCTAGAGCTGTGAGTTTATACAATCATGTCTTTGCATTATTAATAGTAAAATATGAGAATGTATACTCAGTTTAAACTTACTGATATAATAAAATAGTAAAATACTAACTTCTCTTTTGTTCTTCTATAGCTCTCTGAAATGAATGGAAAAATAGTTGTGAGCAAACCTCTGTATGTTGCACTTGCACAAAAGAAAGAAGATAGAAGGGCTAGGTTGCAGGTATGCTTCCCTTTTGGTTTTCATATGCAACATGCTGCAGTGGCTAGACATTTTTTCCCTAGCATTAATAAACATCAACACTTTTTTCTTTTTGTCTTTTATATTATTTATTTTTCCGTATGATATGTCCACTGTAATTGATTCCCTTATGTTTATAGCTTCATATCTTAACTAGGTGTAACCTAGCATATGCAAATTTACATTGCGAGAAGAAGCATGTCCAGTTTTTATTTTATCCTTATCTTTTGAGGAATAGTTCTCAGGCTTCATGCAATCTTTTTTTGTTTCCACATCAGTATAATATGCTTAATTTCTTCCATTTATCCATGGTGATTTACTGTTCTACCTCAGTGGCATTTATATACTTTTTCAGGCTCAATTTTCTCAGATGCGGCTAGTTGGAATGCCACCTTCAGTGGGTCCTCGCATGCCAATGTATCCCCCAGGTGGCCCAGGTGTTGGACAGCAAGTATTCTATGGCCAAGCTCCACCTGCTATGATTCCCACTCAGGTAACCTCTTAAATGTGTCTTCAAAATATTTAGACTTCTGGTCTCTAAATTTGTATTCCTTGCAGATTTGGATCTGTTCTTGCATGTCCCCATAGTATTATTGTGGTAAACTGATTTTGCATTTGGAACAATTTTTGCGACAAACTGAAATTGTGAGCTTGAACTGATTTTAACTCCAAAGTGGAGTTTCAAATGCTGAAAGTGCAAAAGAATTCGCACTAAGACTGAATGATTTCTTACTGCTGATTTTTATGTTGGATTCATTTCCTTTGTCAGCCTGGCTTTGGTTATCAGCAGCAACTCATTCCTGGTATGAGGCCAGGTGGGGCCCCCATACCGAACTATTTTGTACCTATGGTTCAACAGCAGGGTCAACATCCAGGTGGTCGACGAAGTGGAGCGGTCCAGCAAAGCCAGCAGCAGCCTCTTCCCCTAATGCAACAACAGGTTAGCATTATTCTATTCCAAACTTTCCATACTATGTTATGTTCACTCTGTATTGAATAAGCTGTTTAGTATCTTTTATCTGACGGTTGCATTTGAATTGAAAGATGCTTCAAAGGGGGCGCATCTATCGTTATCCTCCTGCTCGAGGAATGCCTGGTGTTGCTGGAGGAGGGTTTCCGGTTCCATATGACATGGGACCTCCGCAGCCACTTTCTTCGGGTTTTTTGGCTACTGCTCTGGCTAATGCTTCTCCAGAACAGCAGAGAACGGTCAGCACTCATTCCTGTTCCTTTATCTAATTATTAATGTCAATGGGGTTGATTTGAGCTAACCAGCTTTCTTACAGTACCTTTGAACTTTTCCCTTTTCTTGGTATATGACCTTGTGATGGTGGGCTTGTTCTTTTAATTAATATGTCACATAATTTTTGGGTGCATTCCTTTGCCAAGTGTTTTTTTGGATTCACAATCAAATACCAAAGAGAAGATCTATCTGGGAAAGAATGGTAAGGCGATATTTTTTATCCAAGCGTGTTCCTTGGTTTGATCATTCTTGTGGAAACTTTCGAGGATAGTTTAACGGCCCATTTCCTTCACCATCCAAACCCCTTTTTGGGTTTCAGTTAGTGCTACGAAATTTTATTTTTAGTTGCACTAAAAAATAACATCCCACATGATCTAACTAAAGTACAGAGTGTACAATATTGTTTGACTAAAACTCTAGTTTTTAACATCGTCTAGGGAAATTACCATTCTTAGAGGATATTCTCTTGAAATGGACTCAACTACTGCCCTGAAGTGTATGAATTTTATCAATAATGCTCTGGATGTTTGTCTTCTAATCAACTTGTTTATATGAAAATACCACAGATATTGGGTGAGAATCTTTACCCGCTCGTGGAAAAGCTGGAGTCGGACAATGCGGCTAAGGTAACAGGAATGCTTCTTGAGATGGATCAAACCGAAGTTTTACATCTGCTTGAATCACCAGAAGCTTTGAAAGCTAAAGTGGCTGAGGCTATGGATGTTCTGAGAAATGTTGCTCAGCAGCATCAACAGACAGGCAATGCAGCCGCTGGTCAATTTGCCTCATTGTCGCTAACTGACAACCTTGTTTCTTGATCTAGTTGTTTCGAGCATTAACTAGGAATAGAATCTTTTCTAGTCCTGCGTTTGTTATGTCTCTGAGTTAAATGTAGGGCGTAGGCGCTCCGGTTTTGGCTTTTTTGGCGGGCACAAATATGATTGGATTTGTAGAACTTTCATATTCTTGTCGCTTTTCATTTTATGGAACAACTGAGTTCTTGCATTTTGATGAAGCGTATGAATTTTTGGATGCTCCTGCTTTGGATGCTCACAAGTTATGGGATAACATCTCCGCCATTTATCTTGTTTAAACTGAGTTTTTGCATTAAACTTTACAAACTCAACTTTATTTTAATATATATGTAACTATTTAGACATTTATGTTACTTGTCAAATGTATTGGTAGGTTGGTGCTTAGGCACTGGCTCGCGACCAATAGGTGCTCTATTTTTTAGCTGAAAATAATTCTTGTAAAATATATAAATTGAATGTTTTTTTACAATTTTTGCAACATATATAAATTTAAAAGTGTATTATTTAAATATAATTATTTTTTTTTTGAGATGTAAAATTATTAATTAATTTTTTTATAATTAGTATCTTTTAATTTCTTATTTTCAATAGATATATTGGGGAATATACATAATTTTTTTAAAATTTTAATTTTAAAAAGTTTCCTTCCATTGTTGCTAACTGTTACGAGTATTGTTAGAAAAATTTGACATAGACAATAAAATAGTTATTTTTTAATAAAAAAGTCATTGTTTGTTTTCAAAATTTCTTTCTAGCACTTTTAATTTTGAAAGTAAATTATGACCATCAATATTTGAATCTTTATGATGTGTTAAAAAATCATTAAGTTTGAGATATTTTCCAAATTAATTTTACTCCAAGATTTTAATTTTTCCAAACTAAATAAAGATCCAAACTTTTCCTCGTAATAAGAAAAATGTTTGATTTTTACTTTTACCGAAGTTATTGCATGATCAACTTGTATAAAAAGCAAGTAAGACATTTTCAACCATCTCATTGCTTCTTCAATATTAATATTTTCATCAAAATATTTCTTTTCTCTGAACTTCTTGTAGAATGTTGGCTATGCGTTTATTTTCATTGTAATTTTCTTGGTTGAATCTAATACAAATACAAATCCATTGTGCTTATAATTTTCTAAGAAACAAGTAAGACACTTCAATTTATCTATAGTAACATCAATTTATATGTCATTAGATTGCAAGCTCTTGATAACTTGATTTACATCAAATAATACATCATACTAGATAATCATGCTCAACAAAAATTCAAACTTTTCCATCTCATATGTTGTTAAGATCATGCCTCACTTTTTATTTTAAAATCTAGACTCACTTCAATTAAGTTTTTTAAAGCATCATTAATTTTTGGAGTTTGAAATTTTATGGCTTTAACACTATCAATTTGACTTTTCCATTGTGTTTGTGATAATGGCTTAACTAAAATAGTCACATGTATAATATATATACATTATATTATCCCGAAAAAAGATATAGTTTTCTTACACAAATTGACTATGTCACAAAGAACCAAGTTTAACTATGGCAACTATATGGTGTATAAAATGCTCTTGAATTTTTATCCAAAAGCCTTTTTTGGACTCCCTTTTTATTCCTTTTCATATTAGATCCATTATCATATCATTGTCTTCTTATATCATTAAGGTCGAGCTTTTATTTAACTATTGTGCTTACAAGCTCATCAAAAAGCCCTTCTCTAGAACTGTTATCTACCTTAAAAAATTCAACAAAATGCTCAATAACTCGTATTGGATTTACAGAAGTATCCACACATCCTAAGATAAGAGTCATTTGTTTTTAATGACTAATATTTGGAGTACAATCTAATACTACCAAAAAAATATTTCATTTGCTTTACTTTTTTTAATAATTATGTTCCTAACTTTACTTGCCAACAACTCAAATAATTCATTTTAAATGTTATGTTTCAAATAATGGTACCTAATTTCTTTATATTGAATTATCTAAAGGTGTTCTTGCATTACATAATCAAACTCAGCTATCATCTTCATTATACTTAAAAAAGTTTTCATTATTTCCCTCATAAATCCTTTCATTATTTCTACAAAAATATAGATTGTTCTTAGCTAAAGTTTTAGCTACGAAAATTATTCTAACTAAAACTTGTTTCCAATTCTCTTTTTCTTTATTAACTTTCTCCTTATTTGTTTATCAATTGTTTTATTTTTAGACAACCTCATTTCTAACTCTATCCATCTAGTCATATTGAGAATGTGATCATTGCTGATTTCACGACTCTTAAGTTTTTTACTAAGATTTTTCCATCCTTAGTCCCCTCATTAGCCAAATGATTTTTTGAACCAAATAGTTTGTAACAAAAGCAATATACTTTATCCAAATCTTTCAAGTATACAAGCTATCAATTATATGTTTGTCCATTTGATGCTTTTTGGATATAATACACCATAGAAAATGCCTATTATTTTCATCATTTGGAAAACTATACCATCCTCTCTAGTTTGACCATTTTCTATAATCAAATCTCTAAATTTAATATTAAAACCTTTCCAGTTTTCTGGATTATAGATATTAATATTTTAAGTATTTAAAACTTATGAAGAATTTATGAATCCATCTAAGCATCACTATGATCTTGAACTACTGTATAAATATTTTCTTCTAACTCTCCCACATTTTCACCCACATTTTCAGGTTGCTCCATGGCCAATTTATTTTTTAATTGATCTGATGGACTACTTTTTTAGAATGAATTTATTAAGAGCCTCTTTTTGAGATTGAACTAATTCTTCTATTATTTTTTCTTTTCACATTTCATAATCAAATTCATATTTTCTAGTTGACATTCTTATTTTTAGTCCAAACAAACAAGATATAAATAATAAATTAAATTAAGATTAAAAATTAGAACGTGAAAACAAATAAAGATGTAGCCTAGAAATCTGTAGAGCCTCATGCTAGTGGTCATCAACAAAAGTTGAAAAGTACGTCCAATGAATAAAGAAAAGTATTTCTCTCTTCTTTTTTTTCTTTTTTTCTCTCTGTAAATTTTTATAGAGTTAGAAGTTACACTTGAAAGATAGAGATTAAAATCTAAAAGTGAAGGAATGGTATAAAGAAATTAAAAATGAGAGGTAGTGACTATACTGTTGAGAAAGAAATGAATTGATGAGTATAATTTATAGATTTTTCTTATATTGTTACTCATAGGAATTGAATAATTTTTTCAACGTCACTCGTTAATTATTATTAACTATGTGTCCCAACTTATCACCTCTCAAGGAGAAATGATTATTCACTCTAGTAAAATGTGTGAAAGGGGGCAAGGGGTGTACACTAACTATTTCAACTTTTTTCAATTTTTTTCTCATTTCTTGTAAACATAGTAAAATCGAGATTTCAAGGTTTTTTAGTACTTTACAAATTTCAACAGTTATATATATATATAACAATTATTTGAGGCTCTACAATGTATAAGACCTCAGGCCACTGCCTCTTTTACCTTAAGGTAGGGCTGACACTATGCTTATGATTTGCTATTTCTCTTCATAATGTTAATATTGGCGTCAATTGGTCAATTGTTACACTTGACTAATAACTTTTGGAAAAAGATTAGGAGATCAAATTTAGATAAATTTTAGACAAAGTGAATGAGTTGATAGTCATCTACATAATCCACTTGATTGATAAGTAAGATGGTGGTGTAGATAATTGCCAACTCATTTTATTTTACCTACAGTTTAGTATCCCTATCATTATCCACAACTTTTTAGGTGGTGGTGATTGATAAGTTAGATGGTGGTGTGGATAAATTTGTTTGTTTGTTTGTTTTGTGTGTGTATGTTCATTATAGTTGTTGAAATTTTGGGTAGTGAGAAACTAACCCTAAGTAAAAGAATATTTTACAAATTAAAAATCATAAAGTTTCGTAATAAAATGACTTTCTTTCTATTTTATAACTTAAATGAAAAATATAATATATACAATTACTAAAATACTCTTACACCTTACCGGTTTTTTTTGTTCCAAATTAAATAAGAAAAAAAAATTGTTTATTCTCCCTTACTATCACCCTCACCAAAACTTTCACTTCCTCTCTTCAAGTCGTAATCATTGAAAAATGAACATCTTTAATTTGAAGCCCATCTCTCTTTGTTCATAATCTTCATCCGCAACCCATCTTAGAAAAACCCATTAACTTTGAATCATTTGTTTCGTAGCCATTGAGTGGCTACTCGTTCAAATCAGAAGAAAGCTAATGAAAAAGGAAGAATGAAGATACTCCGACATGTTCACCTGAATGTGAAGTGAAAAGGCTAAAATCTATGTCGTAATCAATGGCGGAAAATCCTATTTGGAACCATAGGGTATGTGACTTAAAAATTAGGATTTTTTGTATTCTCTTTCTTCAAATTTGATTGAAATATATGTTAAATATTGATTTCTTATGCTTTTTAAGTAAACATCTTAAGTTAGAATCAAATTTTGTGAGATTTTTATTATTCTCGAGCCATAGAGTAGTTTATTATAAACTGCTTGACGGCTCGAAGGGATTCTAAAGCCCTTTCACAAGCCCATCAAACCATCAAATAGTTCATAATAAACTACCTTCTAGCTCAAGGCCCTTTTAGAAGTCCATCAAGTCATCGAGCATGTGTATTTTATTTATTTATTTTCAATTATGTTTGTTATTGTTTAGCTTATATTTGTGTATAATAATATTATTTTTTTAATTATTATTATTTTTCTATTCAGGGTGATCAACCTCCAATCTATCCTAAGCTTGAACCCGTAATTGATGATGGTCTCCATTTCAAGATCCATATTTCTATGATAACAAAGCAAGAAGTTCTAATTACTGACATAAATAATAAACTCACCCCACAACAATTGGAGATCTTTAGAGATACTTGCCTTAGAGACTTTCTTGATGTGAAGGGTGATCTCAAAAACTTTGGTCAAATTGTTAACTTTTTTCACTCTCTGACAAGCCGAATGTAAGAAGAAGCATGAGATGTGGTTTAAGTACCGGAGGATGCATATGCATTTGGTCTGAGGGAGTTTACTTTGGTGATGAGATTGAATTGTCATGAGTATCATCCTAACTATATTATTAGGCTGATAGAAAAAGATGCCTACCTATTGACAAAGTATCTTGGTTAGGAAGCTCGTAAAAGTCTTAGAGCTAGCAAATATGCTTAGAAGCGATGTTGCCCCATAGAGGAACAAAGATAGTGAAATTGTGAAGATCGTTGTCTACTTCATTGAGGCAGCACTTTAGGCTTAAACCTACATTGGGAGCTTCAAGGCAGGCCAACTTCACTATCACACGATGTATAAGGAAGTCCTAGCAGTCAAATATGGAATCGAGAAGTTTGAATTCTATCTTAGGGGACATCAATTTAAGGTCAAGATGGATAATTCCCCATTTCCCAAAATCCTAGAATTCAAAAATAAAGTCTCTCATGATCCCATTCTCTTTAGGTTAAATTCATGGTTTGACAAATATGACTTCTAGTCCTCCCACATCAAAGGCATAGAGAACATCATCCCCGACATGCTCTCAAGACCACCACCTGTAAAGCTCATTACTGCCTATATGATAATCCCATTGCTATATCTAGCCACTCCGAAAGAAGATTATGACGCAATTAAGAATCTGTCAGCCTTTATTAACTTGGATTTCTCACTAGATCTCCTTAACCAAGCAGTCGGCCAAACCCCTTCTCTAGAAGAAATCCGTCTCCATACATGTAGGAAACTATGCCATAAACGAGACCACTTCATATGTCAAGAACATTTCCTCCGATTCCTAGAATGGGCAGACCATTTTGTCATAGATCTGTCCGTAATCCACCTTAAGGATTCTCCTATCTTCAACCTCAACACGTTACAGTACCTCTGGGCTACTTTAGTCCTCTTCTCGCACCTTGTCGCCTTCTCCCTCATAAAGCTGAACAACCACTTGCTTAACTCAAACAACTAGTCTTCCCTCATATGGACTTTTCTTCAATGGTTCTTCCCACTCTCTTGGTGGAGAAAGGAGCTACAGAGGCTGTTAGCCTACCATAACGTCTAGAGAATGAACACAACACAGAGCAAAAAGGTCACCCGTATATTCATCTTCCACTATCCATATATGCTTAATCCCATTACCAACCTCATTTGGCCCATGAATTATACCTATGAGTTTCAGACCATCTATGACCTCAATGCCCAATAGCCGGAGACTAGGCTCCCTCTTAGGGAATTTCTCTCGCACACTAATCCGTAAAAGACCCTTGACGGATGCATCCTAGTCCTCTTGCCTTCACCGCTTCACCGACCACCCGAACATCTCCAAGACTACTAAGACCTTTAGTCCATGGGACTCCAAGACTGTGCCAACGGCTCCTAAGATGCCGACCCCATGGCTCATTACCCTCCTGCCCTTAATGATGGCCCACTTGTGCCATGGTATCGTGACAAACTTTAGTTCTGATGACGAAGACTATAATAATTGTAACTTTTCTCCCACTCAGAATTCATGATAATTATGAAGGTACTATCGTAAAGATATTTTCAACTTTTAGATTGCATGATAAGTTGGATTTACTTTTGATTTTTCTATAAGTTGCTTATCCCGCCACATCTCTGGCTTATCTATTAAGTTGTTTTTCTTTTGCTTTTGCTTTTGCTTTTACTTATATAGAGCTAGAGCCTCCACGACTCTCTTCTAGAGCCTTCCTTCTGCTATATATACGTAGGAGCCCCCTTGTTATTCTCAAGGAAGAAATATATTAAGAATGTTTGATTCTATCATGATAGCCTAAACCTTTCTCTTCTCTCCCGGGTTTGCTAAAAGGAGTTATCTAATCAAATTTTCCTAAGGCTGATAATGGCATACTTAGATATGCTCTGTGTTCGCCTCTTATGAGGATCTTACACACCAAAAAAGTATGTCAGCTTGATCCTGTTCCTAGGGATCTCTTGCTCTAGCAGAGAATCAAGGTCCATTGTAAGTGCCTAAAGGTGTTGGCTAACTAAACAAGTGTTCCGGTAGAGATAAGGGTCTCTAGGTCCCCATGGTATCAGAGCCTAAATAGGATAACTTGTTATCTTAGATGACTTTTAAAGCTCCCAAGGGAAAGAAATTTCTCAAATATGTTTGATTTGTCAAGCTTTCATATCGTTCCCACTTCTAATGCTTTCTCACGCACCAGACCTCGCTTTAACCAGCTTTCCTCCTTAGTTTCCATCTCACCACTCACTCAGGCCTATAAAATCTCCAACCTAGTTGAGTAAATATACATCGTAGAGAGTGCTCAAATATCTGAGACCTCTCTTCACATCCTCAGCCCTTACAACATCTTTAAAAGGAAAAACTTTCCATTGGAACTATGCATCTAGAATGCAGAAAGTCATCTTTGGTTGGTCAGAGGGGATGGATCCCTAATTGCCAGAAAGCTCCTTTTCGGTCAAAGAGGGAAAAGACCTTAGCTTTGGAGAGATGGACCATTAGGGTGAAGATTTTTGGAAGAGGGAATTTGTCATCTTAAAGGAATCGATTGAATGGTTTGTAATCAATGACAAGCCTCTTCTTGCCTCAAATATTTCAGATCTTTTTCCGTCGTAGAAAGCATGAAAAGCCGAGAGGGATGTCGTGGTTTCTATTAAGCCTTACTCAATGAGGACTTGGCATTCTTCTCTAGCAGAGTGTAAGTCTGACAGGGTCATTCTAGGATGAGAAGCTGTAGTGGGATTGACGTCCTCATTCAGTTTGAAAGGCAAGGTGATGAAGAAGTCTAAGTAATGTCATAGAGGTTTTGGGTGCTTAAAGTCAGCATGGTTGTTGGCACAGAAGGACTTGATTCGATTCTTGAAGAAGTCAAAGCTGTGAGTAAGGTCAAGCTCATGAAAAGCTAATATCTTTTTGAAGGAACAAAATAGCCATCCATGGAGATCCTGGTGATTTAGACCTGGATCTTAAGAAAGCTTGAGATATTTGGGTCTGCCTAGAGGATATTAAAATTAGGATAGAAAGTCAGACAGACACTTTCGAGGTTGAGGGTCGTAATTAAAGTTCCCATGACTGCTTGGTCATATTTAGTGAATAGGGAATTCAAGAGGGATAGTTGGGCCGTGATCGGAAGGCCCTTTCGCCCGTGGAGGGTGAGGACTATTCTAACTGCTCCAAGATGGAGATGAGAGTACCCTTCGATCATCCATTGAGATATCATGTGAGGGTCAATTGTGAGATCAACATATTGTTTAGCCAAGGAGGCTGGGATAAGGTAGTTGTCTAAGTCGGCCGACTAGACATATTCTGTAACCGGAGGGCAAGGGATGCTAATCAGTTGCTTGATAGTTCTTCAAAAAGTTTTGTGCCTTTTAAAAATGTTGTAAAGGTTGAGGATGAGAAGAGAAGTTTCAATTGAACACTCTCTAGGATGTATGTGTACTCAACTATGGAGGTTTTTAAAGCTTGAGTGCGTTTAATAGCGGGTGGTGATATGGAATCTGAGACGGAGAGTTAGTTAGACCAAGGTGCGGTGCGTGAGAGAGCATTAGAAACGAAAACGATATAAGAGTTTGACAAATAAGACATATTTGATAAAATTCTTTCTCATGAGGTCTAAAATAACAAGTTCTCCTATTTTATTTATTTAATAGCAAAAATATTTTAGAACGAGTTTCAAAACTCATCAAAGGCAAAATTGTTTACCAAATGCTCATGTCTCCATAATTTTATTTTTTAAAAGTTGTGTTGAAACATTTTTTCTATTGCCAAAAAGTCATACTCCTACATTTTATTTCTTCTAAATCCAACGGTTGAGATCTCACCCATAGATAATCCTAGGGTTTACGCAAGCCGGCCCCAATTATAGAAAACACTTGCAGCTCCTTGACCAAACTCCCTTTCAGAGCTGCCCTCGGCCCAAACGCTAACGCGTGTCGTTCACTCTCCACCTCACCCCTACTCTCTACCTCACGCGCCGCCTCCTATTTTGGCGGCTACACTCATCAACCGTCGGATCTCCGACAATTTATCACACTCTCACTCTTCCCTCTCCTCTCCTCTTTTCTCCACTATCTGTCACTTTTCCGTGAAAACCAAAAAAGAAAAATTTTATCCGGATTCGTCCTCTATTTCTATCAATCAAACATTCTATTGCCTCTTTGTTCTTCTTTCGATCATCGTCTTCGAGGGTTTTTTTTGTTTTGTTTTTGTTTCTTGAATTTTCTTCCCAGGGTTTGTTTCTGAATAACAAGAGGAGAGGGAAGAAGAAAAAAAGCAAAAAAAAAAAAAACCCAAAATCAAAATTTGAAAAACTAAAAAAAGGAAGAGAAAATTTATTTCGGTATGGCTCAGGTGCAAGTTCAGCCTCAGAACCCGATGTCTGGAGTGAATCCAGCAGCGGCAGCTGCTGCAGTGGCGGCGGCGAACGGCGGAGCGGTTCAGGTTGGGACGACGTCGTTGTATGTTGGAGATCTCGACTTCAATGTCACGGATTCTCAGCTCTATGACCTGTTTAATCAGATGGGTCAAGTAGTTTCTGTTAGGGTTTGCCGGGATATGACGACCCGACGATCTCTTGGTTATGGATACGTCAACTTTAGCAACGCTCAAGATGGTTAGTGCTAGTCCTAGTAAATTTTGTGGCGGAGATCTACATTTTTTTTTATTCCTCTGGTTGAAATGATCTTCTCTTGTTTAATTTTTTTTTTCTTGGGGTTGTATTTTGTTTGAAAAGGGTTCCTTGGGAAATTCTACAAAAAAATTGGATTTTCACTTGTTTTCTAGTCTTCTGCTTAGGTTAGTTATACTTGGTTTTCTATGGGACTCAAAAAGAAAGGAAGCATAGTTGTGCATTTTTGTTATTTTTTTAGGATTATGTGACTGGGGAACTTTGACATCTGATGGCCACTTGAGACTGTTCTAGTCTCAACTCTACAAAGAGCTCGTCCAAAAAAAAGGGAAAAAACCTCTCAAGAGGAGGTTATTAAGGGAGGAGCCAAAGTAAGGTTCACCTAGTTCAACTTTTGAGTATAGGAGTTTTTAAGTTGGATTCAGTTTTTGCAATCTTATTTTAATGAGGCAGTGAGAGAAATTGGATTTCCAGAAGTTTGACACTAATTGGAGTTCTGTGGATCTATAATGGGTTTTAGACCTAAAACTGAAGTTAAACTTCTGAACCCAAAATGGAGCCTAAGACATCTAAGTTTTTTAATAAATTGTGGACGGGCAGTTCTCTGTCCCAATGGTTTACAGTGCGATATCCTACTTGTATTTGTATCTCTGTTAGTGGATTCTTATATGTTAATAAAATTGTTCTATGGGCTTTGATCTCCCATCCAGTTCTTGTATTGTTTTCCTTATGTTAGAACGTTGGTGTTATTGGATGGAGATGTTTTTATAAGCATTGAAGCCATCTCTCTCATGAATGTACATAACCATGGTTATTTCCTTGTGAATTTTATATCAAATGTATAGATGTCTCCTAAATTTTCCTCCATCATCTCTTTTCTAGACTATTAGTGTTTGAACATTTTGTTTGTTGTGACATTCTTCCTTCAATTTGATCACAGCTGAAAGTGCTTTGGCTGTACTGAACAGATCCATGGTCATTTCCTTGTGAATTTTATATTAATTTTACACATCTAAATTTTCTCCATCATCTCTTTTTTAGACTAATAGCATTTGAACTTTTTGTTTGTACATTCTTCCTTCAATTTGATCACAGCTGAAAGAGCTTTGGATGTGCTGAACTTTACTCCCCTCAATGGAAAGAACATCAGGATTATGTATTCTCATCGTGACCCTAGCATCCGCAGAAGTGGGGCTGGAAATATATTTATTAAGGTCTTGAATGCTTACCTCTAATTGTTCCATGTTTTTCTGTTTGATCCAGATGTATGGTTTTGTTGCTGATTATCCTGATTATCCTTTTGGCAGAATTTAGACAAGGGAATTGACCACAAAGCATTACAGGATACCTTTTCTGCATTTGGTAACATCCTTTCTTGTAAGGTGGCTACAGATCCTTCTGGGGAGTCCAAGGGCTATGGTTTTGTCCAATTTGAGACTGAGGAATCTGCCCAAAAAGCTATTGAGAAGTTGAATGGTATGCTGCTGAATGATAAGCAAGTCTATGTGGGACCCTTCCTTCGAAGACAGGAAAGAGAAAATGTCATTGACAGGTCAAGATTCAACAATGTTTTTGTTAAGAATCTCTCTGAGTCGACAACTGAAGAAGATTTGAGCCGAATGTTCAGCGAATTTGGACCACTCACAAGCTTTGTGGTGATGAGAGATGGGGACGGTAAATCAAAATGCTTTGGATTTGTGAACTTTGAGAATCCAGATGATGCTGCTAGGGCTGTTGATGCTCTGAATGGAAAGAAATTTGATGATAAGGAGTGGTATGTTGGGAAGGCCCAGAAGAAATCTGAAAGGGAAGTTGAACTGAAAAATCGATTTGAGCAGAGTATGAAGGAGGCAGCTGACAAGTATCAGGGAGCAAATTTGTATGTCAAAAATTTGGATGATAGTATTTCTGATGAGAAACTCAAGGACCTGTTTTCTCCATTTGGTACTATTACTTCGTGCAAGGTCTGTAAGCTATTTATTTATACAGGAGTCCTTTGCGATTATTTTGATATGGTTTACGTAAAAATTTTCTGTTTATGTGATTCCAGGTCATGCAAGACCCTAATGGAATAAGTAGAGGATCTGGGTTTGTTGCCTTTTCAACTCCTGAAGAAGCATCTAGAGCAGTGAGTTTATATGATTTTGTTGTTCGTCTAAAAGATGATCTTCCCATAACATAGATGCTTCACTTACTAAATAGAAAGTAAAAGTACTAAAATCCTCTCTTTTATATATTGATAGCTCTTGGAAATGAATAGCAAAATGGTCGTGAGCAAACCTTTGTATGTTGCTTTAGCACAGAGGAAAGAAGATAGGAAGGCCAGGTTGCAGGTAGTTTGTCCTTTTGTTTTCCTTTTTTTTTTCTCTTTTTTTTTTTTTTTTGAGCTTGCATGATACTCATCTTTTTCCTTTCTTTTTAAGATTATAAGCTACTTGAAATCTTTCTTGTTACGTTTTTCTATTGCTCTTGTAGGCTCAATTTTCTCAGATGAGGCCAGTTGCTATAGCACCTTCTGTTGCTCCTCGTATGCCCATATATCCCCCCGGTGGTCCAGGCATCGGCCAACAAATATTTTATGGCCAACCTCCGCCTACTATGATTCCTTCCCAGGTAATATGTTAAATCTTATGTTATTTTAGATTCAAACTGGAGTTGAATAGACCTGCCTTAATGATGGTTTTTCAATCTCCTTTGTCAGCCTGGCTTTGGTTATCAGCAGCAACTTGTTCCTGGTATGAGGCCCGGTGGGGCCCCCATGCCAAATTTCTTCCTCCCAATGGTTCAGCAAGGCCAGCAGGGGCAACGTCCAGTTGGCAGACGTGTGGGGGGGCCTGTTCAGCAAACCCACCAGCAGCAGCAGGTTTGCATTCTTTTTATTGCATCTGCTCTTCCAGTTTTTTCACATCTTATATAAGGTAATAATTTCTGATTGTACTTTTCTCAATAATACCAGATGCTTCCAAGGGGACAAATTTACCGTTACCCACCTGGACGTGGTATGCCTGAAGTCCCTATGCCTGTTGTTGGTGGAGGAATGTTCTCAGTTCCATATGACATGGGCGGTATGCTTATCCGTGAGCCAGCTCTGTCTCAGCCGATTCCACTAGGTGCTCTGGCTACTGCATTAGCCAATGCTCCTACAGACCAGCAAAGAACGGTTAGAGACATTTTGACTTTGATTTATTTAATAGAATGCATTTAAGTGTGGGCACAGTTGAAGCTTGCAAACTTATACTTGTTTTTTATTGCAAAATTTTAACAATCAGTACGAGTAATGCAATTTATTGGAACTCGGTTTTGTTCATTCAGTTCTTTAAACTGGCATTTTAAGGAAAATTAACATTTCAGAAATTCTTGACTTGCTGTGAATTGAATTCTCTCACTTAGATGAGCGATTAAATAGCTGACTGACTTTTGTGGACCCAAACAGTACCTTTATTGGCATTTTAAACCGCATGCCAAATTGAATTTTCCTAGGGTTTGAGCTTATTTCATTTATTTTTGTTGTGAATGAATATCTTGCAGATTCTGGGAGAGAATCTTTACCCCCTAGTGGAACAGCTGGAACCAGACAGTGCAGCAAAGGTAACAGGAATGCTTCTCGAGATGGATCAAACTGAGGTTTTGCATTTGCTGGAGTCACCAGAAGCTCTGAAAGCTAAAGTGGCAGAGGCTATGGATGTTCTGAGGAATGTTGCTCAGCAGCAGCAGCAGCAGCAGCAGCAGCAGCAGGGCAGGAATCCGGCCGATCAGCTTGACTCCTTGTCTCTGAACGACAACCTTGTTTCTTGAATGTGGTCTTGTGATGCAACAACATCATCATCTTTTTCTTTGAAGTTCGGAGAAACTTCATCTGTTGTTTTTTTCAGACAGTTTGAAGTCAACTTTTTTTTTTTCTGTTTTGAATGTTTGCGAGATTCATACGGGCGTATAAGATGTTAATTCAATATCTCTAACTACCGGTATTCCCAAATCTCTTACTACCGATGCCCAAAAAAATCACCCTCACTTTGAAGTCCAATTTTGTAAATTCATTCCAAAATGTGCTAATATTGATCGAGTCAACATTGTTGGACATATTACTAATCAAGTTGACGTAATAACATCGAGTGTCTTTTTTAACCAAACCATGCAAAATGTGCTGAACATTATTAAAATGTGCTGAAGTATATAAGCGACCCACCCAAACACACTTAATCATCTCTTCTCTCTGACTATTTTTAACAGAACATTATATGCGACTATTTTTAACAGAACATTATATGCACACAAAAAATGGGGGAAAAAAAGGCCCCAATTTGAAACAAATACCTTGTACAAAACACCTAACCCGCATCCTTTCACCCATGCTATATTATAATTGGGCAGCAGCTACTTGGTTACCACGTCTCATCCGTAACCCTAAATCAGCTTCTTGACCGTTGTTTCCCTGCAAATTAGTAGTTAATAAGGTTTCGGACACAGTTTCTACCTCATTTTGCCTCTCTCGTGTGTTTTCACCAAAATTATGAAGCCGTCTGCCAATCAGATAACGGTCATCTCGTATTGAGTTGTGAAGATTAGTGAACCAAATATGGAATCTCTTTGCACAGTAGTATACGAGACTGAAGCAAAGGCAGCCAAGCCAGGCAAAACGGTAAACGGCCGAGTTGACTACTAAGGGGTAACCAAGCGCGGGAAATACTCCTCTGGATATAACGTAAGGAACACAAAGTGCTGTCAAGAGCTTCATTATGATTGGAACAACTATTTCTTTGAGAACCCAAAGACCCCGTAGCCTCGAGAAACCGTCTTCTCTCACCCTCTCGAATTTTAGTCGCCAGCTTTCGTCTACTAGAGGCATCATGTGATCCAACATAACCTGTATACAAACAGAATAAAGGAGTAGAGGTTATTTTAACAGTAGAATGTTTACAGTAAACAGTACTATAAGTCATGACAGTAGAATGTTAACAAACATATTAAAACGCTGATTGATCTAGTATCTAGATGTCCTCCAATTTGTAGCAATTGCAGTAATGCAATTTCATCACCACAAGGATGAAGAAATTGTAAATAGAAGTATTCTAGAAAAATCCCTTTTTCTTGATATATAATATAAATGGAAATACCGAGTCACTGAATCATCGGTCATAATAGCTTACCAGTCTAGTCCAGATCTTAAGGAAAATGAGACCTAATGCCCAGTCCTGATACAAAAGAAAAACTGGGCTTTCATCCACTGGGACCCGCATTGGGACAATCACCAAAAGCTCAAAGAGCAGCCCAATCAATACTGGAATAACAAAAATCTGAGGGAGAAAGAATGAGAGCTTACTGTCAGTGTCAAAGCATCTAAACCATATTCATCAGATTCCTTAAGATGGGTGGGTTCTTACCCATATTGACAAAAGTGCCGAACTCTTCATAACAATGGCACACCACTTCCAGATCTGGCCAAACAAAACTGCAGCTCTCTTTGTTCTAATATGCTCAATGGAATATCGGGCCCCAGCTATGGCAGTCCATATTACATAGCTTCCAATGATAAAAGCATATAGGTCTAAACAAGACAATGAAAGAAATTAGCTTCCAGATTCATAAGTGATGAAAACAGCGTACAAGATAATGACAGTAACTAATATTACCATTGCATTTGATGCCATGAGTTATTGGCAGAAGTGGAATGGCATTGAATAATGCCCGTCCAAGCGACACTGGGACAACTATCAATGCTGAATTAAAGATAAGAAGAGTCATCCAGGCCACAACCAACAGGATTACAATGCGGAAAGCGAATCCATACCTGCTAAAAGCCAAGGGTTACATACATATTAGATGTTGGAGCCTACATCCATTTCCTTAAAATGAGAGTCCAGAAGAACACAATGATAATTGGATAGATACAAGCTAAAACAAGCATCACTAAATCTCATAAAATTTTAAATCCAAAAATGAATCACAAAACCGATCAGGTTCGCAGTATCATACAACTTTACTATGATAGCATCTGTTTCCCTAGTAAGGAGAGGAAAGAGAAATACAGTTTCTAAGACATTTACAAATGACAGGTGCCATATACACCTTCATGAGATGTAGAAATTCAGAACAGTGGCAATAAAAATCTAATGGGTCAGTAACTTACTCTGAATCAGATTGTTCATCACCATCATACTCCTCTGCATTATTTGCATTTCCTGCTGCATACGTTCCTGGGCCTGGCTCATCTGCACCAGCAAAAGCCAGTGGTGCCTGATCCTGCCCACGAAATTGTACTACCTGTAAGCCTTCCTGCCTTGCAGGTTCCCCATTTCCATTTTCCTGGCCAACATTGTCATCAGGCCTGGGAAGTAGGAAAGCTGTTAAGCCAAGAGCCCAGCCAACTGCAGTGAACCAATACCGAAGAAGAGATTTGATAGTTGTCCGCAGTTTAAAATGCTCAATGGCAAATGGAATGCAAATTTGAAAGAGAAGCATGTCAGCTGGAATTTCAGTAAAGGGGTCGGATACTCTGCAAAAAAGTAAAAAAAAAAAGTTGAATGAGAGGGCCAAGAAACAGGTCAGTCAGTGCCATTAAGAACATTAGGGGCATCTTACAAGATATCAAGAGGAAACATGGAAGGTGCCATCCACATAGCCAATTTGACTGGTAGAAATACCAGCATCACAATTAAACTCCCATAAACTGCGACAGATAACAGAACCCTACGAGCATGCTTGTGGACAGGATCATCAATTAAATCACGGAATGGATTGTAGTTTGGATCAGCTGGATCTCGGAGAAAGTATAGAACCCCATTACGCAAAACCTAGCATCAAAACATCGAGAAATTTATTAAGAAAAATAAATGATTGGTCTAAGGAAAATGGTAGGAAGACCAACCTAAGATCAAACTTAGATAAAGTGGGTGATCAAGTAGTTGATGTGGATGATTGCCAAGTCACCGCACTTTGTCTAAATTTGGTTTTTGTTTCGTCTCCCTACCATTACCCTCGGTTTAAATTTCAAAGTGATAATGATTAAATAATAAATAATTACCCCACGGAGAAGGCTGACAAATATGCTGATTTGCAGCATATATACAATTCCAACAACCCAGTGAACCAATGAGCTTGCTAATGGAGAGGCTGAAAAGAATTGAACCCTTTGAGCCATTGATTTCCCGAACATCCTTACAGTGCAGACATCTAGCCACCATCCACACATCAAAGGAAATACCCCAAGTTCAATGACCAAAAGGAAAGCAACCTTAATCATGGTCATCAAATGCCTCATTGCTGCCAGGAACTGCCTAAAGAGCGAAGGAATAGTCTCGGCTATAGATACAATACCATATAATCTCCCCATTGTCAATGGCTCACCCTTAGCGTATCGAATCAAAGTCACAATGCTGAGGTATAAGAAAATAAGAGAAAATATAAACATATAACCTATAGCTAGAGTTGTAACATCAGAGAGCTGTGATCTTCCAATGGCTGCCCCTTTCAAGAGATCAGATGAAACAGGACCAGTAATGTTGTTTGCAACTTTGTTTAGTGCACTTGAGTTTGCTTTCAACATTTCCGCTACCAGGCCCGGCAAACTACTTTCTTGGCTGTCTGTGGACAAATTTGAAACAGCAGTCAAGGCATTCTTCAATGTAATATTTGCCAAGGAGAGAGCTGATTCGGTAAGGGGCGTTGCTGTTGACAAAACCGGACCACTAGCAGCGGAGAAGAGCCAAGTTACATTGTAAAGTATAATCCGACCCAAGGAAAAGGGCATGAAGATTACCACACCAAGGAATATCATATTGCTAGCCAGAACCTGTAAAGCAATCAACCCACTCATTAATCATTATAAAAATTGGCAGAATCTGAATCTAACTCATTAAGAATAAATCCAAATGATAATGGCATGCCCTGCCTCATTGAGACCAGCAACTTCAAAGCAAAGGGGGCATGTAGTGCCAAACTCAAACCTAGTATTTAGCACATGAAAAATATGAGGGACCAAGGATTTGATTGACAATTTACTACTCCTAAGGAACACTGAGGAAAAATGTAAGTATGTAATCTTCCTTAATTCATATCAATTCACTTGCCTTATCCATTTGACCACCAACTTCGCTCAGTGTGAAAGAAACCATCTATAGAGAAAAACACAATCCCTATTGACCAATTGCGAGATCCATCAAATAAAGTTATCAAATACATCAACAAAACACTCGATAACACACTGAGACAAATTGAAGGTCAAAGTCAAACCCTACCGACCGCAAGTACAGAGAAAAGTTGTAAAGATTTACTTACGGTGAAGGCATTTTCAACCAAATGAAACATAGGGCCCTGCATGCCAACAAGCTCATCAAATGGCACATCCTCTGCACCATCTGCATCATCCAAACCATCAAACATCTGTTCAACATGAGCCTCAATACGAGCAGCTTGCATCTCCCAGCGAACAGCAACATTTTCTGCATTCCTTCTAATCATTTGACCCGCCCCAGCAATTCCTTGTGCTCCACCAGCTTCTTCACCATTTACCTCACCAGCAATGTTTCTATTAGCTGGCCCAGGAATTCTTCTTGCTGCACGAGCACCATTTCTATCTGCATCATCTTCTCGATCAGCATCTTGTCCTCCCAGCTCCCTCAAATGCCTAAAGTAATCCCTCAAGGAAGTGGCCCCAAGAAAAATAAATACAATGCCAGCAGAAAGAAGGAAGCCGTGTAGACAATCTGTGAGAATTATAGTAGTTGACAAATGACTCATAAATAATCTCTGTGCCTCACCAAATGTCCTCACAAAAGCCAGCCGCCAGATCCAAAACGTGATGAATGGTATGATGAGGAGCCAAACGGATAGCACAAAACTAAGGCGCAAGAAAAATTGCAGGACGTTGCAAGCTTTCATTGTAATTCCAACAACAAATTCCTGAAAAGGAAGCCTTGCCGGTGCATTCTCAGCATATACAGGCGAAAACGAAAAAGGATGTTTACAGACCTGCAAACATTGAGTTTAGGATAAATAAACAAGTAACAAGCAGGAAAGAGCTCATACTAAATTGAAATAAAACTCAAAGCATTTTAGCGATAAAATCCTCCATCATAATTGAAATGAAAAAAAAAAAAAAACATCATAATTTAAAACATGTCCGAACCAAACGGCAAAAGTCTTCCAAAGCCCTAAATCAATTGACATATCCAAGAACGCATCCGTCCGATCACAGATTGACATAAAGATAGCAAGAACAAACGAAAGGGGGGAGAGAGAAAGACATACCTCACATTGGCGAGCGTTGCTGTGATTGAGCCACTGAAGGAGACAATCCTGGTGCACAAATTTTATGCTACCGCTACAAGCGCAGGGATATCTAAGGGGGTTCTCGGCGTCTCCAGGGTTCCTACAGATCCTGCACACGTCCTCTTCCTCATCGTCGTCATACTTCGCCATACTCGACGACGACGTCGTCGTCGCGTTCATTTCCTTCTCCTTCGAATCAATCGGCGGCGAAAAGGATGAAGAGACGGCCAAAGCTTCGACGTTAGCTATCGAAGCAGCGTCGGTCACACCATCGCCACTGACGGAAGGAGGCGCCGCTTGTGAGATCTCCATGGAGAGGCGGCGGCAGTGAAGGCGAGGCTTCGATGAAACGACGGGACGAGTTAACTCAGCGAGTTAGGGGGGCCGAATCGGTGAAATCCTCAAGCGACAGTCTCGAGGAGTTTATAGAGAGGAAAGGACATAAATACTGGAGGACTGGAGGGGCTATTTATTCCCATATTGCCCTGCCCATTATTTATATGTCGGTTTATCTTGACCTATGCTTGGATTTTATTTTCACACGCGGTAACGCGTGTATAGCTTGTGACGTATATCAACGAATACTTTTTTTTTTTTAAGGCTTTTATAGAAATAAATAAATTTACTCTAATGAAATTTTATTAATCGAAACTTGAACTTAGAGGTTGGCATTGAATGAATTATGTCGTGACATTTTTAGTATGGATTGGCTCGTGTCGTATCTGTATTCGTGCTTAAAAATAAGAGCACAATATAGATACAGAATAGGTCATAAACGTGTCGTGCCGATTTGTGGATCAATTTCGGTCCATATCCATGTTTTGGCTTATGAAAACTTATGGGTTCGAAAACTTGCTTTAAAAAAAATTAATTTTTAAATAACAGAAGAGTTTTAAAATAATTAGTAAAATATTAATAATATAATATATATTTTGTATATTATTAATCATTCATAATAATTATTATTTAATAAATTAGAAGTTAATACCATTAATAATTAAAATTATAAATACTGTAATAAATATTATGTGATCAAATAAGATATCGCATTGATTGAAAGGTTTTTAACATATAAAATAATTTTCAGAAAAAAAAAATTCATAAGATTAGTAGGTGTTTTTGAGCCTGTATCTCGGATGGGCCTAAAAGGATTGTTCCAGGCTCCGGGCCGGCACGAAAAATTCATGTTATGTCATGCCGGCTCACACGCTCGCATAGTTGGGCCTGACACAGCCCGACACCCATATCATGCATGCTCATGCCGGCCCGACCCATTTTACCACCTCTACTTGAATCAAAGGGTTAATATTTTTTTTGTTAAATAAATTAATCTATTTAATTTAAAATTATTGAATTTAAATAAAAATTTAAAATTTTTGGTTAAAGTAAAATAAATAAATAAATTTTAATTAAATAATAGTAAATAACTTTTTATTATCTATACCAAAATTATTAAATCATGATTAATAATTTTAAATGAGAATATTAACTCATTTTGACAAAATGGAATATTACTCCCCCCTCACTTAGAGCATTCAATGATGTAGCCTCTCTAAGGGGGGGGGGGGTTAGGTTCACTTAGGTTAATGATACAAATAATATTGGAGAAAATATAGATTTAGTGTTTATTAATGAGAATTGGAGAGAGAATTTCCCTAGAAATCATGTCTTTAGCCTACTTTCTGGTGGATGAGATCATTCACCCATTTTGATAAATCTTAATTTTTAGGATAAAAGAACCTTTAAATTATTCCAAGTTCGAGATTATAGGGGCAAATAACCCAATGTGAATAGGTTGTCCATGAAGGATAGGGGTAAAAGGTTTAGGGGTACTAATGTGAAGCAATGCTTCAAAAAGTTAGTAAGTTGTAAACTTCTTCTGATTGAATGGAGTAAGAAATGCTTTCCCAATAATAGGAAGATAATTGATAGAATCTCAGGTGAGATTCAAGATATTCAAAATTTGGAGTTGTTTAAAGAAAATGCAGTCAGGATTCAACAATTGACAATGACTTTGAATAAAGCTTGGGTCAATGAGGAAAATTTTTGGTTTCAAAAATTCAGATTAAATTGGTTGGGTTATATGGAGATAAACATATGAATTTTTTTCATCAATATGTCCAACACAGAAGGCAAAAGAACAAGGCCTTACAGATCAAGAATGAAGATGAGGTTTGGGTGAAGGAAGAGGAGTTAAATTGCAAATGAGTTTAGTAAGTATTTTCAGAATCTGTTTAGGTCCAGTAGGAGAGGGAACTGAGGGATATCCTTGATAGTATCCCATAGATTATCAACAATGAAATGAACCAAAGCCTTATTTGTTCGATTTCGAAGGAAGAGGCTGAACAAACAGTTTTCCAACTAAGTGCTTACAAGGGGCTCGATTCAGATGGATTTAATGGTTTCTTTTACCAAAAATATTGGGATATCACAATGGTCATTGTGACTAAAGCAGTTTTAACCCTTATCATCATTTACCGATAAACCCTTGTTTTCCACTCTTCTTACACCTCTAACCTTTGATTATTTGATTAGATTTCCTAATTTCAAGTAATGAACTAACACCCTAGGTGATATATTTGATTATTTGCTTAATTTCAGTACTTCCTAATTTACAGGGTAAATTTTACTCTTTATCAGCTTAGCATAGTTAATAGTTCATGTGATTTACGGTTGGGGCAAAAACTTCATCGTGCCATTGTTTTAGAGTTGTTTTCAGATTTTTTATTTTTTTTATTTTTTATTTACCTAAAATGTTAAAGAGGGTAAGATAGTAATTGGGATAAAAATATTATAAACCCGAATTAGCATGTGTCAATTCTAATAAGTGCTGATGTGTAAAGAATGCCAAATCAACATCATTCACCAAAAAATTGGTTGAAGGGGCTAAAGAGTCTAATTCATAGTACTACGATAAGAATTAAAAAGTTGACAGGAAACTACGTAAAGATCAAATCTTAAAAATAAAACTATGAAAGTATATGTCTAGAAAAGTATATTATAGGAAGTTGTATATACTATATGATTTCAACGGAATTTAATGGTTGTTTTTTTCCTGAATTTTCGTGGAAGAAATGAAATAAAAATAGAGGAGACCCTTTATTTATTTATTTTTTCTTTCTCAAATAGGAAAAATTGAGTCGCCATTGATGAGCTCCCATCAAAGCTTTCCTGTAAAACTCACAATTCCCCCTCAAATTCACCCAAAGAAAAAGAAATTATAAAACTCAAAAAACATATGCGTAGAAATACTAAAAAGACAAAAAAAAAAAAAAAAAAACAAGATTTCCGTAAGCACTCGTAAACATTTAATGGTAAAAGGGATCCAAAACAAACACTCGTAAGCATTTAATGGTGGTGGACGTGAGGAAAAATTAGACCAAAGATAGTGAGTGTACATTTCCGGGGGGAGGGGAGGAGTTAAGGGAGCTCATCAATGGCGACTTGTTTTCCAATTTTAACAAAAATGGTTTTTCTCCATTTTTGTTTCTTTTTGTCAACGAAAATTCAGAAAACACACAACCATTATATAATGGTTGAAATATGTCTACCTTCTTCACCCAGAAGCATATAAGAGGAGGAGGAAGAAAGATATTAAAGATTTACGATTTATTTTTCTAAATTTAATCAGCAAAATTTTATTGAATAGTCTAACACATGACATTAAGTGCTACTATCTAAGAATTTCTCCCCTAAACTCAATGAGTAAATAATACATACACATACAGTTAATGGGATAAATCGAACACGTCTATGTTTTGTAATATACTTGGTTGGCTGATAACAACGTGGCTTCATCTGATCAGTCATATACCATCAAAGTCTCTCTTCGATTCACCATTTAAACCCCGTTTTGTAATTCTTTCTTAGCATATTAATAAACCAGTACCGATTTTATAATAGCACTTTTACTCTCATTAGTATCACTCGAGACTTACGAGAGTAGAACACCTACATATAACGACCTTATCTGTTACATTAATTTGATGTTACTCATGGGTTGTATATGTTGTCCACCGGTACCTGGGAAAAGTCAGGCTTCTTAGTTAAAAGCTATAATAGTTCATGTCGTTTGGAAGTTTCTAGCCGTACATGTGTTCCTTTGCATTGAATTCTTACTTTCCTATTGGACCCACCAATATATATATATATATTAAAGGAATATGTGACATGTTTGATAAGAGTAATATTGGGTAGCATTTAAAAAAAAGTGTTTCTTCTATTTATGTCTACTAAAATGGTATTTTTTTTTTCAAAATATGTTTCAGAACAGGTTTTATGCATTGCAAACAAACAAGCCCTAATAAACCCACCACCCTCTTCAACTATCACCCAATTTTCCATTTAAACAGGTCTACTATGTTGTACATGCATATTGAATCTAAACTCGAAGGCCGAAGCCATTCCATTCTCTCTACCTCTATCTCTATAATTCAAAATGTATAATATGGGCTCGTCAGAGATGATGATCACCAAAGACGAGCCTCTAACTCCTACCGGGAGACTCTTCATCCGCCCAGAAATGAACCAAGTAGTCAACTGCGCATTCGGTTTTAAAAACCCAATAGACATGGATTCCATCAAATCCAACGTCCCCCCCATTTTTTTTTGCCACAACTTACGGTTCTCGAGCCTCTTAGTCCACGACCAAAATGGCGTCGAACATTGGAGGAGGATCACCGTGGACGTTGACAGCCACGTCATAGTCCTAGACCACCCCGTCTCGCCGACCGGAACTGACGACCAAACGGCGGTCAATGCCTACATGGCGGAGTTGGCCACGTCTGCATTGGAAACTAGTAAGCCCCTTTGGGAATTCCACTACCTCAAGGCCCATAACTGCTTGATCATTAGGTTCCATCATGCTCTGGGAGACGGGATCTCATTAATGACGTTGGTTTTAGCTTGTTGTAGGAGGATTGATGATGTGAACAAGCTGCCTACGGTTGTTGATTCGTCCGGTGCGAAAAACCGGACGGAGAGTAGCTGTAGTAGTAGTGGGGGGAGGAGGAGGAGAAACATGTACTACTTGTGGGAGGTTTTCTTGGGTTTTATGAAGATGGTTTTCTTTAGTTTGGTGTATGTAGTGGAGTTTTTGTTGAGGTCCATGTGGGTTTGTGACTATAGGACCACCATAAGTGGTGGCAATGGGGTGGAGCTCTGGCCGAGGGAGGTGACTACTGCAAGCTTTTCACTATTGGACATGAAAGCGGTTAAGAAGGCCATTCCAAATGCTGTAAGTCACTCGTTCCTAAGATAATAGAACCAAAAAATAAGAACAAAACATGTGGAAATATCCATAAGAAATTTACGAAAATGGACATAACGAGAAATTCTTCGGTCTATTATATAAATGGTAGATCAATTCATATAAATATTAGCTTCATATTATTATATTATATCATATCAATATTGTATATTATTAAGATGGATTGATTTACTATAAATATAATTTATCCAAAATTCTCAATTTCTTCAAATTAGCAAGGTCTTAATTACCCTTTCAAGTTGATCCACTGTGTTATGAATCAATTTTCTCTGTCCAAAACTAGAAAGAAGAAACAGAAGAAAGTAAATTTCTTTGTTTAGCAATTTTGAAGACATAATTAAGATCGGAAACTATAATTTTTTCAATGCAGACGATTAATGACGTCCTATTTGGGATAATATCATCCGGATTGTCAAGATACTTGGATCATCGATCGCCCAACGGTACAATATTAACTTAATCAAACATAAGTTATGTTTAAGTATTTCTGTGTCACTAAATCACATTTAATTTTTGTCTTTGATCAGCTTTGCAAGAGGGGCTTCAAATAACAGGTTTAGCAATGGTTAATTTAAGACAACAGGTAAACAGATCAGTCCAAGTTCTTTGGAGCTCTTTATAGTACCTTCAACAAAAAAAAAATCCTTCTAAATTCAACCTACCATCTAAATTTTACAGTATCAAAAAATGTTGTGATTCCTGTTAACTATCTAATTAATTTTATGTTATAAAAATTAACAGAATGCTACATAATAGACTGACTAAGCATCCCATGTAAGGATACTATTTGACTTTTACCATTGATCAGGCTGATAACTACATTTCGACGGAAGGAAATCCGGGACCACCACGGTGGGGTAACAAATTCGGTTACATTCTCCTACCCGTTTATTATCATAAAGGCGGGGCCGATCCTCTACACTATCTTCGCAGAGCCAAGGTGATGATGGACAGAAAGAAACAATCTTTAGAAGCTCATTTCTCGTACAAAATCAGCTCTTTCTTGATGTCATTGGTCGGGTCGAAGGTTGTTATAGACAAAAACTTGAAAATTTTAAATTTGGTTCAGTCAGTTTTTTATTACTTATGAACAAATATTGATTATGTTAATGTTAATTACCATATTGCAGTTTTGTAGCTTGCTTAATTACCGAATTGTTTGCAATACGAGTTTCACAATCTCGAACGTGCCTGGTCCTTTACAAGAGATTGCGTTTGAGGGCAATCCGATCAATTTCATCAGAGTGACTTCTTCGAGCATTCCTCATGTATGGTTTTTCAGACATCGATCTGCTTGCTCGTAATTTCAATGATGTCGAATGATGAATGTGTTTAATTAAACTTATAAATGTATTTTAATAATTTTTTTCTTTTTTGTGAAGGGACTTATTATGCACATGGTGAGTTATGCCGGTAGAGCTGATATGCAAATCTCGGTGGCCAAAGATGTTATTCCGGACCCGGAATTTCTCGCTAATTGCTTCGAGACGGCCTTGCTCGAAATGAAGGAAGCAACTGCATTCCCTTGTACTAAACTCTAAATAATAATAAAAAAGTATTAAGTACTATTATGAATTTTCAAATTATGGCGTTAGCATGTCTTCATGTTGTGTTTATGAATTATAAGCTATGTTACTGGAATCCATCTTTTCACTAGCAAATAGTTTTTTCGGAGAAATTATTTGGTTAACTATATTCGATTAAAATTTTCATAATATAATTAATAAGTATAATTAAGATCGATTAATCCATTATAGAAATGATATTTCCAAGAAATTCTCCCTCACTAGCTTTGAATTCTTGCTTTGTTGGCAGAACATGTGGATACAAAAAGTACCAATTGCACGTATCCTGCCCATCACATTGTTATATCTAACGTGGGCATCTTGCTTGGTTGGATGAAAGAAATTTCATGCAAATTTCCAACCTATACAATAGTGGTGGCAATCGGCCCGGCCCGTATTAGACATGAGCCCATTTAGTTCAGGCCATGCTCGCCCCATTTTTATTCAGGCCGGGGCTCAAAACTCTAGGTCCGGTCCAAACTCCATTAAAAACAAATTTAAAAATGATTTTTTTTTAATTTTTCAATAAAAAAATTATCCCAAATAGATAAGTTTTATAATTCAATAAAGTAGTTTTATGACGTAGTAAGTAAGTTTTATAATACAAAAATAGTATATTTATCTGTTTATTTAATAACTTATATTTTATTATGTTCTGCTGAAACAGATTAACCTAAAATAATATTATCCTAAAACCTTGTGATTTCTTTTCCAATTTTGTTATTTTTGAAGATTTATAATTTAGTATATTATTAACAAAAAGTTAGCCAAAGAAATAATTTTATTGTGATTTATAATGATAGATAGTTCCATAAAAAAAACCTTACAGCCTAAAGAAGGAAAAAATGAAACTTACAATAAAGTCTTAAAATAAGAAAAAAAATATTATTAAAATTACATAATGATCTATCATTTTTAATGGGGGGGTTTGAACTACTTCCTACCTCATAATTAGGAGTTTTGTATTCAGATTCGAGATATAAATTATCAAATACTCTATACATTTCTTATTGATCTGTCATTTAATGTTGGTTTTGCTTATTTGCATATTCCTAATCTCTGATACACGATAATATCTCAACTATTTCCAGCATTGATTTAGTTCTTCTATCAAAAATTATTCTCCCACCAATGCTAAAGGCTAATTCTGAAGATACTATTGAGACGGAGATGGTCAAGACGTCATGTGTGAGTCGAGCTAATATAGGAAACCTTTTTGAATTATACTTCCACCATTGCAAGATATTACAGTTATCTACATTCTCATCATCTGCGGATTCAAGATACTTCTGAAACTCCTCGTATTCTGAAGTACCAATACTTGAAGAACTCTTCTTCTTGTTGTAAATATTTCATATCGCCTTCTTTAGTCATTCATTTTGTTCATCGGATCGTCGCAGTCGCAAGTCACTATACTTATTTTCATAAACAACATAAATTTCATGAAATTTTATATTTACATTAGCGATTAGTTCATCATAAGAAATATCTAATTTTCTTCCTATAAAAGAAACAACCTTACTAAAACCTTCATATTTAAGTCTAGGATCCAATAGAACTCCGAAGCAATACAAAAGTCAAATTTCTTTCCACTATTTAAGTATTTTATTTTCATTTTTTCTATAATCGTTTTAAAAATAACATCATCATCATAAGCAGTAAACATTTGAACAATATCAACAAATTGTGCAATAAGTAACGATGAAGTATGATATAAATACCAAATAAAATCATAGTAGACTCGTAAAAAACTTTTAGAAATTTGTTAAATTTTTCAGCAGTATCTCAATCATTTTCACGCAATACAGTAGATGTACATTGTTTTAGATGTAAAAACATTGTAATCTCATATTTATATGAAATAGCTTGTTGTAACATAATATAAGTTGAATTTCATCTTATGTCCATATCAAGTGCAAACTTCCGAGATTTCTTACATGCGTTCTTGCATAATTGTTTAAATGCAGCTATACGATGATTAGAGCTAACTATGAAAGCTAATGCATCTCGAATATTTGTGATTTCATTTGTTATCAATTTCATACCCGCTTTGACTATGAGGTTTATTATGTGACAAGCACACCGTTGATGTAGAAATATTCCACCATTGTGCCCACTCACCTGATCATCAAACAAAGATATTACTTTCGTATTTGTAGAAGCATTATCCAATGTGATTGATATTATACGTTGTTTTATATCAAATTCATTCAAAACTTGCATAATAATATCATAAATATTTTCAGCATTATGTTAAGTCTCAATAACTCTAAAACCTATGATTTTTTTTCATAGACCATTCAGCATCTAAATAATGACTAACTACAGATAAATAATCTTGCTTAGACCTTGCACTCTAAATATCATATGTTAATGCAATACTAACATAAGGTGAACCAATTTTTTTTTTTAAAGTATCACATTGTTTTTTAAAACATATTTCTATATCACTTCTAGTTGTATTTCTACTTACTCTCCTATAGGAAGGACAATATAAGTCTAGAACAAAGTTTTCATAATATTCAGAGCCAGCAAAACCAATAGGCAAATCAAAATAAGCAATCAACTTAGCAAGATTATCTCTAGCTCTCATTTTTTATATGAACACGTAGACATTGAACCATCAGGTTGAAAATCTAATTGAGTTTGAGATGTACCTATACCAGGTGTGGGATTAGGCATGCATTTATCTTTATGACGTCTTAAGTGGGTAGTTCCACCAATCTCAATAGCAGTTAGAGTCTTTTTGCATACCTTACATACATCACATTTTTTAATTTTACAGTGTTCATCTGGCTTGTACAACTTGTCAAAACAAAGCCAAACTTTTGATGTTGTCTTCTTGCATTTTGTAGAAGCAGTTGTACTTGGTGTAGTTGTTACTTCATCGTTGAGATCGACCTCATCCTCGTGGACCTCGTCTATATTCGGAAAATTACTTTCGTCCAATTCCATATATCCTGTACTATAAAATGGCAAATCATGCTGGCCTCCAAAATCATGTGTGTTATCCAAGTTATCCATTTTCATATATACATGTACATAGCCCTTAGAGTCACAAGACATGTCATATTTATATTTGGTGTTTTTATTTTGACTTGTAGACCTAGCTTTGAAGAACATAATATTTAGGAGGCTCAAGAAATTTCTTAATATATTTATGAGATAGAAACTTTTTTCTCTTCCAACTAATCATATTCAAATATAGAACATGAGTAAGTGAAAAAATAAAAAAATAAATAAGTTGATGATGTATTTTAAGTTGTGATCTGTTTTAAGAGCATGCATATCAGGTTAGCTAAATACTCATACTAACTATATTTTTGAAAAATCATTTTAATAAAGTTAAACTTAAAGGAATTATTTACATTATAATATTATAATATAATATTTACATTAAATATAAGTTGGTTACAGATACATGGAACGTCTATTCGGTGTAAGTATGCATGACTGAGTAGAGCTATCATTTTAGGGTAGAGATGGACACATACGTGTACTAGTTTAATACTTTATGTTTCACAAGAATATTTTAGTTAAGCTAAACTAAGAAAATATAATTGGCTACGGACATGTAAGATTATGTTTTTTTTAAGGTAAGATAAAGGAGTTAATGAGATGTAATTGAAAAAGAGTTTGCTACATTCCATATTTATTATAATTGGCTATGAACACGGGAAATTTATTTTTCTTATTTTATATTAAAAATGTAAATATAATTAGTAATAAAAGGGTGGAAGATATTGAAAATTTTGTGTGGCTTTTGAAATTTTTGGTAGATAATATTCTACGCATATTTTACTTATGTTGTTGTGTTTTGTAGTTTGCAATGTCTGATAAATTGAAATTGATACTTAGCAAAATAAGTTGGTTGGGATCAACTTTAGTAATTAGTATAGAACTTTAAGAATTATTCTCAAATATGAGCGTTTATATGATGTTCTGAATCAGCCGATCATGCTTGTACCGCCTGAGGGATCATATGTCGAAACTATGGTTGCATGGAACAAGTGTCTGGAGCAAGATAATGAGATGCATTGCATTATGCATGCCTTGATGAATGTTGAGGTCCGAGAGCACTATGGTGGATTCCTTGCTATTAAGATTATCCATGAACTTAAGGCTATTTATGGGGAGGATAATTGAATGGATAACTATGAGGTATCCAAGATATTACTTTGCACCAAAGTTACTGATGGCACCTCTATTAGTGAACATGTGCTTGAGATGATTATTTACACCTCTATTAGTGAACATGTCCAAGTCAAAAGTATTAGACTATTGTCAAGAATATTATTAAGTACTTGAGCAGAACTAAAGAGATGTTCTTAATTTATGGAGGTTCTGACTTGAAAATTAAGGGTTTCACAGACTCTAGTTTCTAGTCAAATATTGAGGATAGTAAATCGATTTTAGGTTTCGTCTTCACACTTAATAGTAGAGCGATTAGTTGGAAAAATTCCAAACAAGAAATAATTATAGATTCCACTACTGAAGTCGAATACATTTTAGCTTCAGAAGAAGCAAAAGAGGCGGTTTGGATAAAAAGTTCATAACTAAACTTGGTGTGGTTCCATGTATTGTTGATCCCGTAGTAGTGTATTTTGATAACAATGATGTAATAACACAAGTAAAAGAATCGAGGTCTCATCAGAAATCCAAACATGTGTTGCGATATTGTCACCTTATCCAAGAAATAACTGGAAGAGAAGACATAGAAATGGTCGACACAGATGACAACATAATAGATCCATTCACTAAGGCGCTTTCGCAATAGAAGTTTGATTGCCATCTTGATAAGATGGGAATTATACTTAGAAATGATTGGTTTTAGTGTAAGTGAAATATTGAAAATATATGCTCGTCAAGCCAATTGGTTTTGAAATCGATAGAGCAATCAATACTTTCTCTATGTGGATATTAGGAAGATAATGAATGTTTTTATTACTTGTCATTTATGAAAGTCAGTTATTATTTATCACGTTTATTAATTTTGTTTGAATTAATACATTATGTTCTGTAAATACATATCATGATAAAATCTACTTAAGTTATGTGCTATGGAAACCATAATAGAGATCATACTAATTGAGACTTAAGTTGTTTAAACCTTAAGACACGAACTATTTTGTTGTCGTAGGATCTCAAAAATGAACATTGATGATCCGGATAGATAATTACATAGTTCATCACCTAAATTGTTTATGGTAGCCGATCTCATGACGAATGATATTAGTGGAATATCATGATGATTATATGGGTGCTTAATAGAGACAAGGGTATCTAATGTGACACTTAGATAATTTTCAAAGGTAATTAATACTGACTATTAATAAGAAGTTATTTAGTGACTATATTACATATGGTCCTCAGACCTGAGATCGTCATAGTGCCTTATGTGCAAGGTTTCATACTTTGATATTATTCCAATTAGCCTTAACATGGGTGCACACGAGATGTACTGTTTGGTGTGAAATATTGTACATAAAAGTTATGAGCGGTCAAGAGGGAATCCATGGCTTCCGTATTTAGAAATAGATTCTATAAATTATATACTTTATTGAAGAATGAATATTTGCAAAGTAGTGTGGTAAAAAAGAGTTTTTGTAAATCTAAATCATTTTCTCTTCGAGATAAAGCTAAATCATGGCTAGTTTGACAACCACGTGAAAGAATTGCTACTTGAAATGAGTTGGCTCAACGATTTCTTTTGAAGTACTTTCCTCTGCCAAGTCTACTATGATGAGAAGTGATATAACAAATTTCTTATAACAAGATATGGAGTCACTTTATGATACATGAGCGAGATATAAGGGTGTTTTATGGAAATGCCCTCACTATGGATTGTCAGTTTAGATACAAGTGCAAACATCCTACAATGGTTTGCTTCCTAATGCTCAGGCTATGGTTTATGTAGCAAGTCGGGGTGCCATAAATAACAAGATACTTGAGGAAGCTTATGAATTGATTGAAGTAATGTCTAGTAACAAATACATAAGGCTTTCAGATAGAAATCTTCCTAAGAAAGCCGTGAGAGAATATGAAGTTGATGATTTCATAGCTTTGTCGGTTCAACTGGATACAATTAAAAAATAATTGAGTTTTCTGAATGTTGATGCTATTAACTCTCCTAGTCAACTTTGTCAGTTTTGTGCATGAAATGAAAGGTATGAATGTTGGACATGTCGGCTTGTACGGGAGATTTATTAAGGAATTTTCTAAAATCTCAAAACCTCTTTGTGATTTGTTTGTTAAAGATGTCCCTTTTAATTTTTCTAAGAATGTTTAATTGCATTTGAAATATTGAAGTCTAAATTAATATCTGCTACGATTATTGTTGTACCTAATTGAGAATTACCTTTTGAGATAATGTGTGATGCTAGTACTATGCAATAAGAGTTGTTTTAAGGCAAAAGAAAGGAAATTTTTTTCATGTAATATATTATGCCGGTAGGATATTGACAGGTCCACAGATAAATTATGCCACAATTGAGAAAGAGTTTTTAGTAGTTATTTTTGCACTTGACATGTTTTGCTCTTATTTGCTAGGTACCAAGGTAATTGCTCGCATTGTTGTACCTAATTGAGAATTACCTTTTGAGATAATGTGTGATGCTAGTACTATGCAATAAGAGCTGTTTTAAGGCAAAAGAAAGGAAAAAGTTTTCATGTAATATATTATGCTGGCAGGATATTGACAGGTCCACAGATAAATTATGCCACAATTGAGAAAGAGTTTTTAGTAGTTATTTTTGCACTTGACACGTTTTGCTCTTATTTGCTAGGTACCAAGGTAATTGCTTGCATTGATCATTTTGCTTTGATGTATCTACTTGCAAAGAATGATGCCAAGTCGAGATTGCTTCATTGGATGTTACTTTTACAAGAGTTTGTCTTGGAGATCCAAGACAAGAAGGGAACCGAAGATGTAGTGGCAAATCATTTATAACGACTTGAGTCCAGCAAGGGAGATGAAAAGGAGTTGCTACCAATCAAAGAAACTTTTCCAGCTGAGCAATTACTTTCCATTCAAGAGGGACCTTGATTTACGGGTATTTCTAATTACATAGCTGAAAAATTTTGCCTCGTAGGATGAATTATTAAAGGTGAAAGAAATTCTTTTATGATTTGAAGCATTATTTTTAAGAATATATGTTTTTATACAAGCATTATGATGATAAGATAATAGATAATTCTCAAATATAATTAATACTTATTTTTAATAAGAAGTTATTTAGTGACTATATTACATATGGTTCTCAGACTTGAGATTAACATAGTGCCTTATGTATAAGGTTTCATACTTTGACATTATTCAAATTAGCCCTAGTCATGGGTGAACACGGAGTAAGCCGTTGGATGTGAAATATTGTACATGAAGGTTGTAAGTTGGTAAGAGGGAATCATTCGCTTCCGTATTTGAAAATAAATCCTATGGATTATATATTTTATTGAATAATAAATCTTTGCAAAGTAGTGTGGCATGAAAATAGTTTTTGTAAATCTATTATCGATATTCAATAAAATATATAATGGTCCATATGATTTGTTTACTAGGATTTAATAATTATACTATGCCCTAGGACGAATTGAGATATTGGTAAGATGGAAGGATCGAGCATTATAAGCTTACTATAGTCACAATAAGTTCTTTTAGAATATGATACTTATTATCTCCCATGTAGTATTGACACTTTGCTAGAAGTCAATATTGACTTCGAGGTTTAAAGTTATTTGATATGAGATAATTAAGTTAAATATTTAATTTAAAAGGTATTTTAAATTAAACAAATTTAATTATGAATTAAATAAAATCATAAAGCCTTATGAGATTCTCCTACCCGTGTGATGTAGAATCTCAACGGTCACACACATAAGATTCAATGTAATTCAGTTAAAATTCAATGAAGAAAAGGAAACAAACTATTTCCATTTTAGGGGTAAAATGATAATTTGATTATAAGGGCAAAATAGTAATTATTAATTTGTTAAATTTAATATCATGCGGCTCTACTAGCACAATTAAGTGTAAGATTAATTAGAAATTCATAAGTTACATATGAACTTTTATTTAATTATATAAGTGTCCTAACGGTTTGTATTAATAATCAAGCATTAATGGCTTAATAAGTCGGATTATTAATTTAATTTTCATGTGCCAAATTAATAAAATGGTTGATTAACATCCATCAGTTAAGACCCATGGATATGGTCGGCCATACAATGGGCTTGAACCTATTTGTTTCCTTAAGTGAGTTAAGGAAACATTTGCTACAAATAAACATAATGTAGTCAGGAAACTTTATACCTAGTGGTACCATATAAATAGGACCGTACGTATTACTTTCAATTTATAGGTAGCATATATAGCAATAAAGACACATCTTTTGGCCATATCATCATCATGAAGGGAGTATTCATTTTCCTTTTATTTTATATTTTTTAAACACTGAGAATAATATGTGATTTAAGTTTGAGGGTATATGATTGCATTTATTTTTGTTATTTCTTTCTAATTTTTAAATTTTTGCGTTTGTTTTGAAGATATGCTTGATTTCTAAGCTTGAGTATCGCTTTAATTCCTTAGCGAAAGCTTATATGCTATAATCATTTGTTCTTTACTAAGCCTTGTCATGAAAGTTGTGCATCATAAGTTTTTATACTCACGCTATCATGCTCTTAGTATTTTGGTGAACATAGCATTGTACCTTAATGACTATAGATGAATAGTAGAGATTACCTTGTGAGTTGTTTGAGCTTAAGCTATTTCTTGAGAGAGATTTTATTTAACCTCCATTTTTCTTGTTCTTCTTCGTTCGTATAATAATCTCATTATATTTTATTTTGGGTATACTTTGTAAGCTATTTGAGCTTAAGTTATTTTTTGAGAGAGATTTTATTTGGCCTTCATTTTTCTTCTTCTTATTTATTAGTAGAATGATCTCATTATATTTTATTTTGAGTACTAATGAACTATTCTCTATTATAGATACCGTATTATTTATTTTTATTTCTAGGTTGGAAGGATCTCTAAATATAATGTTAGACTATATATGCTAATAGCTTTTATCTTTCCTAATCATATGTGTGCACCATTAGCCATTTTAAAGCCAAACACTATAGAATTTTCTTTCATTAACCATATTATCACTTACCCAATTAGCCCTCATTAAATACATACTCTATACCTTTGAGATCATATTAGGATAATTTACTAAAAAATACAATTTATAATTAAACTCTATTTATTCAAAAGTAGTGTGTATCAAAATAAAGAAGTGTATCTAACTTGCTTATTATTTACTAATAATAATTAAATTAATATATAGTTATTTGATAAGATAAATCTTTAAGATGCTTGATAACTCGTATCAAAATTTGAATATAAATTTAAATTACTACTAATGTATAGTTGCGTAATAAAAACAATCAAAAAAATCAAGCGAGATCGAATCAAATTGGGCCATGCGCTCACTCTAAGCCCAATCAACCTATATTAACAATTGGGCCTAAAACAGGGGAACAGTTTATCTGGGTCCCCTAACCCTAAACCACAATCATATATAAATTCTACTTCTGCGTCTCTCCTTCACCGTAACAAGCAGTGCTAGGGCTTTGTCACTTAGAAACCAGAAAAAGGCTTCAACTTCCTCGTAAACCCTAAACATGGCGGCTCCAATTGAGGCGGTGCAATGCTTTGGCCGGAAGAAGACGGCCGTGGCCGTAACCTACTGCAAGCGCGGCAGGGGCTTGATCAAGATAAATGGCTGTCCAATTGAGCTCGTAGAGCCAGAGATCCTTCGCTTCAAGGCCTACGAGCCTATACTCCTCCTCGGACGACAACGTTTCGCCGGTGTCGACATGCGGATCAGAGTCAAAGGCGGTGGTCACACCTCGCAGATCTACGCCATTCGACAGAGTATCGCTAAATCTCTTGTAGCGTTCTATCAGAAGTACGTCGATGAACAGAGCAAGAATGAGATCAAGAACATTCTCGTAAGGTATGATAGGACTCTGCTCGTTGCTGATCCGAGGAGATGTGAGCCAAAGAAGTTTGGAGGTCGTGGTGCTCGCGCTAGGTTCCAGAAATCATACCGTTAATGGAATCACATCTGTAGACGGCGGATAAGAGGTTTTGTTGCCTCACTTTTAAATTATATTTATCGTTTCGTCTTTAAAGACTTTAAATTTTAGTGCTTTTAAATTATAATCTGAGAATTTTGGGTTTATTTTACTTTTTTTTGTTATTTGCAATTCAGATTTTCAATGAGTAATGAATCTTTGGTTAATTGTGTTTCATGGGTACCCAATGATCCTACTTCGCGTTCTTACTTAATATGGGCTTCTGTATTTTGCTTTTAGTTATGATTTTTAGGGTATAACTGTAGTTGAACTTATGAATTTTCTCTGCCTTTTGAAATCACTTTTTATGTTTGTGAGAATGAATATGTTAGTATGAATCTGTTCAGCAGGAGTGATTTTATGTGTTGATTGGTCATGAATGAAGTAAAATATAAAAAGAAATCCTATGAAGTATCAACGGATGGGGCCTGTTTGGCGATGTATTTCAGTTTTTGAAATTCAAAAATAAAAAATAGTTAATCATTAGGGAATGACTTTTGACAATTTTTTCCCCAATAATATGCATTTTCACTTGAGCATAATCATTTGACAATTATTTTTATGTTTTGTTATCTTTTACACCCCCGTTTTAAAATGCCGAAATTTTTTTGAAATGCAAAAATATATTTATAAAACTATGGCCAACCAGGCTCAAAGATTTTGAAAGTACATTTTAACTGTGCTAACTTGTAGTGGTGCAAGGAACACTCCTTTTAATCTTAATCTAAATGTTGATAGCTGTACTTTGTTCACTTGACTCCAGTTTTAATGGAATCAATCTGTCTGCTTGATCTTAACAGTTTTCAAGTTTCATAGGGGGTGTTTTCAATTGTGTATGAAAATGGACTGAATGGGATTACTTGATGTTAGGTCATAGGTGTGTCTTTCATAAGATTAAGGTGAACTTGCTGGATATTTTTGTTGTTACTGATCTTGTGATTGACCTGTATTTTGTTCTGGTTTCTGATTTATTAGTATCGATAAAATCGGTGAAACCATTGTATACATGTCCTAAATCCTTAGAAAGAGTGAAGTACATTTTGTCGTATAAGGTACATATGTATTTTATAAACTAGGAAATTATATCTATCCCTTCGGAGGAACTGTATCTAGAATTCAATATAGGCTGCTGTGGCTGCGGTATTGCAGTCCATGTTTTTCCTGCATGTACATAGTGTATAATGTATAACCAATTTCTATTACTTGTAAAACCTTGAATTCCAGGTCTTTGTTAATTCTCTATGACGTGTTTCTTTTGAATCAAATCCTAGGTGAATGTGTGACCTGTTCCTTCTCTTTCTTCCTAACCCAAAAAAAAAAAAGATCTCTTGATTGCATTTTTTTTTTATTTTTTATTTTTATTGCCTGATTTAAATTATTCTTGGAAGGTGTATTCAGATTAGTTCTGAAAACTTGGAACTGAAACTGAAACACACTACTTACTCCAAATGCCCATATTTTGTAAATGACATTCAAGCTTACAGACTTGAAATTAGCTCTAGAGTCAAGAGGATGTATTAATACGCCAACATGTAAGCATATTTAACAGTTCAACATGCCCTGAACTGCTGTTTTTGGAGTTTGACTGGTTGCCGAGTTGATGTGTTAGATGGAGGACCTGTCGTATGTCAAAGACGAGCATAGTGGGAATTTGACGTGGTCTTGACTATTAAGTTTAGACGAGCGGAAAACTCCCGGACTATTAAAGTTGTGCCGCACATCCTTTATAATCAGGCTTCTCTGAAGCACACGGTAGTGACTTAGTGGTGCCTAAGCCCCTGTCTTCTCCTCTAATATTTCATTCTTAACCTCCCTCTTTCCTCCAGCGTGCCTCGATTCCCAATCGGCAAATCCCCTCCTCTCTTTTCTCTCTCAAAGCCAATCCCTCAATATTCATGTTGGTGCAAGCGGAAACGCATACATGGAGAAGAATTGGAGATTGTTTTGGGATATGAGATAGCCAAAACCGCTGGCCTTTAGATTTTTTAAAAGTGATCCAGCAGGTTTTGGCTTAAAACAAATTTTATAAACTTAAAAGGTCTGAAAGAAATAGAACAGAAAGTTTGAAATCCAACCCATCCACCTTATTCTATTCCACTCTTCTTCCACTGAAATGACACATTTTTTTAGTGTGAAACTGCGACAAACCCTGTTCCAATCCGATCTTCGACCTCTATCTTTACTTCAGGGGACAAGATTGGAAACTTGAAATTTGCTAGCTTCATTTTATCTTTAACTCCAGATCTTTGTGAAAAGGTTGAGAGAACACCCAACTTCTTTCACTTTGATTTTTCCCTTCCTTTGCGAACAGAAGGCAAGTTTGCATTCTCTCTTTTCTTTTCCTCTAATTCTTCTCCGCTTTATTGTGCAAGTGAATTTCAATTTTGGTTTTTGAGTTATTGTTGTAACCCTAAACCCCACTATGGTTTCTGAATTTGTATAAATTCTAGTACTTTGTGGTTCTATGATTTCAGCATGTTGATTTGTGGAGCAAATGTAGTTGTATAAAAGAATGTGTTGGGACACATGATATGTCTACTTATTCCCAAACATAGACCTTTGAAGGATATGTTGCATTTTCTCTGCCTACGGTGGAATGTGGTTTGCGAGAGGATGGTCACATTGAATCAAATGTGTATTTATATGCTTTTGAGGGTGGATAATTTGACAGTTGTTATTGTTTTTTTGTAAGGGATAATTCAAGGGCAATGAAGTGTGTCTTCAATAGAGTCCTTCGGTTGCTTGAGTTAGTACAAACGTGCCTATCCCAAACTGCCGGACCATTGATCCCACTTGATGCTTCGCGGGGACCTTGCTCAATCATGTATGGTGCTCTCTCTCTCACTTGGAAGTGCTCATTGATGAGAATGAAGCTCTGGTTCAGATTGTTCCCTCTTTCAACTATTTGTCATTTACTGTATCTTTTTCCTTGTTCATATGTGCTCTCACTTTCTTTTTTTATTTTGGAAATGGTGGATGCGTTATATAGGTTCGGCAACTTGCTGCTTGTTTCTATCCGGTTCTTACATTATCTATATTCATTTTGTATGGTGTTTCACTTTTTGAATTTCAAGTACCAATTGAGATTCAAATAGTGAAACACCGAATAAATTGAAAGGTAAAGTAAAGAGGGTAATATAAGAGACTGGAGCCAGATAGAAACAACAAGCAAAACATCTATCAACTCAAGTTGCCGAACCTATATAATGCATCCACCATTTCCAAGAGAATAAAAAGAAAAAGAAAGAAAGCAGGGAGCACATATGAACAAGGCAAAAGGTACAATGAATGGTGGATACTTGAAAGAGAATAATCTGACCAGAGCTTCATTCCCATCAACGAGCATTGGTTTCTTCAGAGTGAGAGAAGCACCATACATGATTGAGCAAGGTCACTGGGAACCGTTGGTCTGGCCACTTGGGATAGGCATGCTTGTACAAACTCATGCACACAAAGTCATGCTGCTGAAGGACTCCATTGAAAACACATTTCATTACCCCTTGATCACCAAAAACAGAACAAAAATACAAGTGTAATCAGCCATCCATCAACAGCATACACATCTCATTTAATGTGACTGCCGTATGGCAAACACATTCCACCATAGGCAGAGAAAATGCAATATATCCTTCTAAGGTTTATATCTCAAAGTCATGGATGCTTGGCCGTCAATTCTCTGAGTTCCTTCATGGGTCCAGGCTCTTTTGGGTGTAAACACTTGTCTCCAATATAAAGGGCAAAAAAAGTTTGGTAGGCCTTTTGTCTTGCAGCCTAATGGCATTCAATGAAGAGTAGTACTACCTTTTGCTTTTGTGCAAAAATTAAAATTGACCTAATGAACGGTTTAAAACACTTAACGATGCATAAAGGCTAGGAAGTGTTGATCAGAAGGTCTTCTATTACAATTCCTAAATTTTAATCCAATAATAATTAAATAATTATAAATAATAATAATAACTAGTGTGGGTGACATTGTTACATATTTTTAGGGATTATGTGGCATAATTAACTCATTTTTGTTTAGAATATTCTTATGAATTCAATCCTACCAATAATTCAAACTAGTACTCTGTAAAACGGTACATACTTTTGTGAGTATTGATCAGCTTATTAGAGACTTTTTCCATCCTTAAATAGTTAAATAATATACTGTTGATTTTTATTCGGTTTTGCCCGTAAAAAAATGGATGATGCCCAAAATCTGAAAGGCCCGTTTTACCATATTCAATGTCATGAGGGTTAGATCTTTGAGATTGATTTAATCCTAGTAGTAGAAATTTGCTCCTTCATAAAATAACTTTTGCTCTTTTTTTTTTTTTTTTTTGTCTTTGCGAGCTTTTTTCCTTGTTTGTTCTATGATTTCTAGGGTTTTCTATTTTCTTTCTCTTCGAGTGCTTTTCTGTGGTGATGATCCACCACTCTTTAAATAAAGAAAAAAGTGATGTGAAGTAAAAATACTTATTTATTATTATGATCATATTTTTAAAATCTTGACACATGCTAGAATCATAGTAACAATTGTTTTAAACTTAAAGAGTAAACTATTAAAAATATTACATATTCTACGTACCAATTTCTTAAGAATAAAACTTAAAAGATCTAGTATATATATCCACACTAATAAAATCCGAAAAAAATATTTCATAAAAAATATCAAAAGTATCCAATTTTTCATTTTTTCATAACTTTTCAAATGCATCATTGACATGCCCAAGGTATTATCTTCAAATGATTGAAAATAACTTGGACGAAGATGTAATGACTCTACTAGCTATATACATTTAAAAAAAAAAAAACTTTTTATAAGATAACTATAAATATTATAATATAACTAACAGGAGTGCTAGTTCTTAATATGAAAGCTTATGACTAAAATAAGAATTAATTTTAAACTTCATCAAAATTTTATATTAGTTTATTTTAACCTAACTAAACTCTAAAACATAGTTATGATATAATATGATCTCATTCACGACTTTGTTAATTAACATAATGCTATCTTAAATAGTTTTCTCAAAATACTTTCTAAAATAGGTTTATAAAACTTCATATCTTTCTACAGATCGGGTCTCATATGTATTCCACACTAGACTGACCATACGCCATTCACTAGATCCAAAAGCTATGGATTTATATTTGTGATTACCTACAATACAAACAACTACTATAAGCTAAAAGGAAAATAAAAATTTTAACTCACATGCACAAAATAATATGACAAACATATTAAATAAATAACTCAAATATATTGCTCTCAATATTCTTTTAAAATATTATGCAAATGAGATGTTTTTCTTATACTACTGCTCTAGGCCCTTAAGATAATGTCGTCATCATTTCTATAATTGTTGAATCAACGACTTCTCTGTAGTGTCCGCCCTGACAATCTTTGCATCTAGTTAGCGATCTTTCTATGGGATCCGACTTTATCAATTATCTCTGAGATCAATGACCTCTCTATGAGGTCTGCTTTAATCTAGCAATATCTCATCAGAATGTTATGCTCATGTCATGTCATGTCATGTAAATTACTTGATTAACTAATGTAACATTAACTTTTATCTATCATTGCATGAATCTAGTAGTACTTTCAATATTTATTTAAAGAATATATAATATTTATGCAATATAATCTCAGTTTCCATCATTCTATATAAAATCACAGCATCAAACAATAATTATATTTTCATTAACTCAGTATTCAGCCTATTACATTGCATTCATATCAATTCCAGCGATCTAAATATAATAGTGCATTCATATCAATTCCAACAATCTAAATATAATAGATAATATTAGACAATATATTAGTATCCTAGGTGAGACTTATTCACACTGAGTTCCAAACTAAATTGTAATGTAGGATTGGTGTCCTAACTTTCCTCCCTTTTTATGTTTCCCTCTCTCTTTCTTTATTTTTCTTTCCTTCTCTCTTTCTCTATCTCTACCTCTCCCTCTTTCTTTCTCTTTCCCTCTCTTTTTCTCTCCCTTTCGCTCTCTCTTTCTCTTCTTCACGTTTTCTGATTTCTCTTCTTAGGCAAAATGCTTTTGGCGTGATGGGTTTATATAGTAAGGGGAGGGAATTTGTTTAGAGAAAAGTGGTAAATGTTATTTGACATATGGGTAGTGTTGTGTCAATTGTATGTTGTCGTCTCATTTTCATCATTTTTCTAATAATTAAATTAAAGTTTCTTAAATTTTAAAAATTACGAAAAAAACCCCATTTATTTTTTTTATTCTTATTAAGCAAATTGAAAATTTAAGAATTGCTAAAAAACCTCTTTCTATTTCTTTTACTATTGTAATACGTAGTTTAAAAATACTGAAGAAAGAATAAAAGATTTAAGAACTTGGCAAAAATATTGAAAATTTTTTTTTAAAGAAAGAAAACGAATCTCAAATACAGATGAAAATATTTAAAGAGATGAAAAAGAACTTCGGTCCTTGAGAGCAAAAGTTCTAAAGCAAGGACCTAAAAAGGATGTTGTTGCTGCTAGGTTAAGAGAGGAGAGAAAATAAGGTAGCTAGTTGAGTTAAATCTGAAATTTGTCACTTGCTGTAGAGTGAGGGAGTGATTATCATTACTTTGAGTGTGTAATCTAGATATTACCATTAGTGCATTGAGATCCATCAGTTTGTTTGAGCTCAACGTTGATGCAGCTTCTTTAATTATTTCGATGAAAAGAGCTACAGTAAATTTATGTTTTCTTGATTATTGCTTTATGTTTTTGTTACTTTGGGATTATTTTTGTTTTATTTTAAATCTTAAAAAATATAAACCTCGAGTTTCGAAGATTTGAAGTGTTCATGAGAACAATTAAAGACTACATTTCATAATAATGTCTGAAAGCTATATGCCTATCAAATCAATCAATTAAACCGGGCGTATGGATCTTAGAGAGAATCTTTTGACATGAAATACTAGTAAATAATTAATATATTTGATATATTTATCATCAATAAAGATATTTTTTGTGCATCATTCTTATTATAATATTGAAAAATAATATGATATGTTCTTAATATACATATGTATATCATGATAAAGTCCTATAACTTTAGATTATGCACTTGAATCATGATGAGAATCATGCTAGTTGAGATTCAAGATGCTTAAAACCAAAAAATTTGAATAGTTCATAGTTATAAAATTATCGAGACATGACAGTGATAATTCAAAAAGACTATTATATGTGTTATCTTCTTAATTATTAAGAATGATCTCATAACCATTGATATTGACAAAATATCAGGATAAACATATAGGTGCTTAATAGAAGATTACGTTTAATGAATGTGACAATAGAAAACTTCAATGGTAATTATACTAAACTGTTAATGAGAATGATTATTTAATGACTATATGTATTAGTGATTTTTAGACCTGAGATCACCATAAAATCTTATACTTGGGGTTCTATACTTTGACATTATCCTAAAATATCCTAGCCAAATATCATAACAAGATAAACCATTAGGTATAGGATATTAAGTATGAAGGTTGTAAATAGTCAAGACGGGATCTATCACTCCAATATAAAGAAGAGTAAAATCCTATGACATAATATGCTCGTCTATGACATAATTGAGATATCTTTGGCCGAAGTAGTATGACATAGAAAGATATTATTCATACTATTTATCTATTAAGGTTTAATAGTAAAAATCATACTTTAAGATGAGTCGGAGTATCGACCAATTGGACGAATTGAATAATACAGTAATAATCAAACATTTTCTTTTAGAAGAAATTGTACACTTCTCTTCTCACAGGTAACTTTGACACTTTGTTAGAAATCAATATTGATTTGAAAGATTTAAGTTCAATTAATCATAAGATGATTAAGTTTATCTATTCAGTTTGAAAGGGAGTTTTATAGTTAAACATATAATTATGAATTAAATAAAATCATAAGAAGTCATGAATCACTATATCAATAATAAGATTATTGATATTATTGAATATAATGAGTGAAGGAATTGTGTTAATTGATATATTGGTCATGACTCCTATAATAAGATTATTGAGTATAATAAGTAAATGATTTATTTGTTAGCTAGATATCATGTACTAGCACAATTTAGTGTGTTACATCAGTTAATTAGAAATTAATTATTTACTATAAGAATTTAAATTGATTAATTTGACTAGTTAATTTATTCTTAGTTATATGAATTAAAATTAATTGATATGCTTAATTAATAAATTCATATAAAGTTTGATGATGGTAAAATTGACGTTAAGTAGTTAAAGGGAAATTTGGTAATTTGATAAATTCGACTTTTATCAATTAATTAAAAATCAACTTTCTCAAATTGGATACCTTTGAATAGTAAGATGATTCTTTTGATTTATTCGAGTAATTATTATGATAAGTATAGTAATTATCATGAATAATCATTTAATTAAATGAATTAAAATATGATTAGAATAAGCAATATCTTTACATCACTATAAATAGGACCTAGGGTTCTTGAAAAAATCATCCTTCATAGATTAGAGTGGCCAAAATTTCTAATAAAGAAAAGCCCCTTTCCTCCGATTGAGAATTTAGAAAGATCATGAGTTGAATGCCCGCAATGAGAAATTCTTGAGGGAAATTAGTTTGTATGGAGTAAGATTAAAAGCAAAATATTTTCGTAGCTTCTTGGTTTTTCTCTAATGGCTGTTCAATTTTGTGCAACACTTTTTGGAGGAGAAGAAGATGTTTTTGGTGGATCGGTTATGTAAGTAAGACATGATGTAAGTATCGTTCTTATTTAATTATGATAATTATTTCTTGATTTGATTTATATTATGTTGTTTTAAACAATATAACATATTTCTAACTACATCATAGTTTGTATTGGATTGGAAATTTTTGAATTATCGTTTCCACTGCCCAATTTTGTATAAACTTGCATCGTTAGCTTGTAGAATTTCTAGAAGTGACAACTTGTGTTTGAGTTCCATTTTTTGTTTTAATTCCTAATTTTGGAAAATTAAAATCAACAAACATTTCTAAATTAAATTCCAATTTTACCTCTTAAAGTCCGAACTTTTAATTTGGGCATTTCTAATAGGCCTGGTTTAATCTATTAATACTTTAATGCCCAACCGAGTTTTAATAAATATAAAGTTAATTTAATATTTTTTAACTAATTATTTAATTTCAAATTAAATATAAATCACACTTTAAATATACTAGTAATGCGAGTGTGATATAGGCTAAACATTAAACAAATTAATAATTTAACTCTTAAATCAAGTTCTCTAAGAATTAGTCAAATTTTCCAAAGTAATATCTTAACCTTGGTCTAATCATCCTTTATGTCTGTGATCTAATAACTTCTAAATTACGCTGGCAGGTGGGCTAACAATAGCTTGTGGATTTTATTCATTCTTACAAATGAGCCATTTGAATCTCAAAATCCCTTTTAAGTCAAATATTTAATTCAATCATCATATATGATTAACTTTAAACCACAGGACATATTGGCATCTAGCAAGGCATAAGGGGCTCCCGTGTAGTGAGAAGTTCAAGAAACCTTGCAAGAACCTATTGTGACTATTACCGTAGAAGAATGATCCTTCCATCTATGATAAAATCTCGATCAATTTTATGACACAGTTTAACTGCTGAACCCTACTAGACTTGACTATATAAATCATGTGCTTTCTTATACAACATAGATAATCGATATATGGAAACTTCATTTCCAATCATTATACTTTGCAAAGATTTGTTATTGTAGAAGAAACATTACTCATAGGATATATCCTCAAATAATGAGATGATGGATCTAATCTTATTACCATACAAGAACACATATCCAATGGTTCATCCCTTTAGTGACCTTTAGTTAGGGTCACGTTGAATGATATCAAAGCATGATATCTCACACACCAATATTGTGGTAATCTCATGTCTTAAAATCACAAGTAGCATATGTTAGAAAACCGATGCACGCATATAATAGAATAAATGCAGCGAAAAAAATTATTTAAAATTGTATTCAAATCATATAATAGAATGCACAATGTCTATTCAAACCGATCATATAATAAATATATTACATATAATATATTTTACGGAAATCATAATAAATCTCATTAATATTAAATCAAGGTTTAGGGAAAGAAAATACCTCTTTTAATCTACAAAACTTTTCTTGAATAAGATGGGGACGTGCCTAGGTATTCGCCCTTTAACCATTATCCACATGATTTGTTTCGCATAGTTAAGTTTCTACTTAAAATATCAACTCATGAGATAATAAGCTCGGGACATGAATGAAAAAGACTCATGTTTCTCTATTTGATTTTCAGCCAAAAACCTTATGTGAGCACTTGTTAATTTCGGCCACCATATATCTTGTATTTATAGGTAAAGGGCATGTCATATTTTCTTAATTTTATTAAGAATTCGAGTTGACTTAAAGCAGAAAGATTAGATAGGTTAAAACCCATTCAATTCCTGACTACCCATGGATTATTTAATCAACCATTTGATTAATTTTGACCCCTGAAAATCTAATAAATAATGAGGCTCATTAACCCTTTAATGTCTAAATTATTAATTACGAACCTTTAGGATCTTTTATAAGTAAAATAAAAGTTTCTATGTAACTTATTAATTTTCAATTGATTCAATAATATACTTAATTATGTTAGCAGAGCCGTATGATATTAAATTAATAAATTAATAATTATTATTTTACCCTTATAAGCCAATTATATATCAAACTAACCATTTTTTAGTCCGTTTATCTTTTCTCTCTAATGAAACTTTAACTGTGTTACTCCAAACCTCATAATAACAATCCTTCCATCTCACTAATATCCCGATTCGTCTTAAGATATTGTTTAACTATTAAATCCTAATAGACAAATCATATAGACCATCATACCTTTATTGAAAATCGACAATGAATTTACATAAACTTCTTTCAAACCATACTACTTTGCAAAGATTTCTTATTCAATAAAATATATAAACCATACTATCTCTATTGAAACCTATGTTCCTTTGCTTGTGTCATTACACCATTGTTATCGTAGTATATTATTATAGGATCAACGATACTGGGAACCATACCAAGTTTAGTTATAAACTTTTTCATCCAAATTACCGCTTTTGATGTTTCTAAAGCTGCAATATATTCGGCTTCAGTAGTGAAATCTGCAGTTGTTTTCTATTTGGAACTCTTCCAATTAACCGTTCTACCCTTTAGTGTGAAGACGAATCCTGAAATTGATTTACTATCATCAACATCTGATTGGAAACTAGAGTCTATGTAACTCTCAATTTTCAAGTCAGATCCTTTATAAACTAAGAATATGTCTTTAGTCTTTCTCAAGTACTTTAGAATATTCATAACACTTATAGCGTAGTCAACATCCAGTCTTGTACATAACATAATATACATGATGGATCCTATTATCGAGAAATAAGGGATTTCCCTCATCTCATTCCTCTCAAATTATGTCTTGAGAGACATTTTTGGAGAAGTAGATTCCATAACTCATTGGCAGGAGTCCTCTCTTGAAAATTTCCTTGTTAAGCCTCTTTAGCACTTTATCTATATATGTTAGTTGGGTCAAGCCTAGCAACCTTCTAGATCTATCTCTATAGATCTTTATTCTTAGAATATAGGATGCTTTACCTAAATCTTGCATAGAGAAGTTCTTTGATAGCTATAACTTAATAGATTGTAACATACCTACATCTTTCTCAGTAAGTAGTATATCATCTATGTATAGAATTATGAAGGCGACAGAGCTCCCACTAACTTTCTTGTATACACAAGAATCATTTTCATTCTTCATGAAGTCAAATGATTTGATTGTTTTATCAAAATAAATATTCAAACTCTAAGATGCTTATTTAAGGTCATATATGGACCTTTGCAGCTTACACAACTTCCTTATATTTTTCTGGTCCATAAAGCCCTTGGGTTGTATCATATACACATACTCTTCGAGGTATCCATTTAGGAACGCTATTTTCACATCCATTTTCCAGATCTCATAATCGTGGTATGTTGCAATGACAAGCAATATTCGAATAAATTTAGTCATTGCAACGGGAGAGAAGGTTTCTTCATAATTGATTCCTTCTTTTTATCTATTACTGTTTGTAACTAGTCTAGCCTTATAGGTTTCGACCTTTCCATCTACCTCGGTTTTCTTCTTAAAAACCCGTTTGTATCCTATAGAAACTATTCCTTCATGTACATCCACCAAGTCCTATACTTGGTTGGCATATATGGAATCCATCTCGGATCTCATAGCATCTAGCCATCTCTCAGAATTCGAGCTACTAATAGCCTCAAAATAAGTCGTAGGATCATCTTTTATGAGCGGCCCGTTACTTGGCCTTTTTACTACAAATTCGAAATGCTTTAGCCCACTAGATTTTCTACTAGATTTACGAACTGTTTACTTACTATGAGGTATCATAGTATCCTCTTTTGGAGGTACCTTAACTGAAACTAGTGGGGTAATAAGATCATCAATCCAAATGTCATTTTATGTATCTTGAACTTCATCAAGTTTAATCTTGCGCTACTATTCCTTTCAGAAAGGAATTCCTTTTCTAAGTAGTGTGTTTAGTAACAAACAATTTCTACTCAGTGAGATGATAAAAGTAGTGTCCCAAAGTTTCTTTTGGATATCCCATAAAATAATATTTTTCTGATCTCGCTTTCAATTTTTCTACAGCTTGCTTCTTGAAATAAGCAAGGTAGCCTCATACATGAATATTTTTAAAGCTTGCCCTTTTGCTTTTCCATATATCATATGGCATCAAAAAAATAGATTTTAAATATATCTTGTTAATTGTGTAAGCAGAGATTTCTAAGGCATATCCCTAGAATAAGAGAGGTAGATTGGTAAAGCTCATCATAGACCGAACATCTCTAAAAGAGTTCGATTTCTCCTCTCAAACACGTCATTCAACAATGGTGTTCTAGGAGGAGTCCATTGTGAGATCATGTCATTCTCCTTCGGGTAGTAAAGAAAATCGTGGCTTAAGTATTCACCACATCGATCTGATTAAAGTATCTTAATACTTTTTGCTAGTTTTTTTTTCTAATTCACTCTTATGTTCATAAGATAAATGTGACCAAATCGAGAGAAATCATTAGTGAATGTGATGAAGTACAAAAAATGACAACTAGCAGGAGTTGACATAGACCCACATACATCAGTATAGACAAGTCTTATCAACTCGATTTGTATCTCTCCTATTTCAATAAAAGGAGATTTGATCATCTTGCCTAATACACAAGATTTGCAAGTTGGCATTGATTCCAAATCGAATGGATCTAAGTATCCATTTTTATGCAACTTTTGAATCCTTGTTTCATTGGCATGACCTAATTGACAATGCAATAAGTATTTTTGATTCACATCAAACTTTCTTTTCTTGACCTATACAATATTGAGACAAGTTTCATTTATCAAATTTAAGACATATACACATTGGTTAAGGAACGACTTCCTAAAATAAATCATTCATAAAAAGACTTCATATATTATCCCTAATGGAGAAGACAAATCCTTCGTCACAAGTCTAGAAATAAAAATAATATTATGAATCAAAGATCGTGCATAATAACTTATCTCAAATTTAAAACTAAGTCAGGAAAAACTAAACTATAAATGCCCACAACTAAAGCAACAACCCTTGCTCTATTTACAATGCATGTCTACTTCACCTCTCTTCAGAATTCTTTTATCTCTTACATTTTACACATTATTACAAATATGAGAACCACAACCGGTATCTAATACCCAATTAGATGAATCATTGCAAAAAAGATAATCTCAATCATGAACATACCTGAAGTAACATCATCATGGTTTTTAAGAGTTGCGAGATAGACCTTGCAATTCTACTTTTAATGTCCAGTTTCTTTATAGTGGAAAAACTTTCCATCTTTCCATCACACTTCCTTGCTTTAAGAGTCCTTTTCCTGTCTTACTTCTTAAGCTTGACATTGTCCTTCCTTTCAGAATAATCTCCTATAAGCATTTTTTTATGACTGCCGATAAATGTTTTTTATTTCAAGGTAAAGATTGTTGATTTTTATTTGGTTTGGCCCATTAAAAATAAGATGAAGCCCAAAACCTAAAGGGTCTCTTAATGACAAAATTACCTTTAAACTAAATAAAATCTTTGATATCAACATGGTACCCGATTTATTGCGATCTACTTCATCATCTTGCAATTTGTTTTTTCTAGATTTCCTAGTCGTCATTTGTTTTAATCTATGGGCAAGAGATAACTAAAAGTAGAAACATAAAGAAGTCTAGATAGATCAAGTCGTGGTGATGAGAGTTAGAAATTAGAAAATAACCCAAAATATTTGAATCAAATCTTAAGGTTTTGAGATCTTGAAATCATTAAAAGAGAAGAAATCAGAAAGAAAAAAAAGAAATCATAAACAGAGAAGCTAGCTGATAACGAGAAAGAATATAATAGATGAAAAGTATGAAAATAGATGTAGAACTTCAATTTAGAGCCATAAAGTAATAGTAGAAGAGAGAAATGATGGATTGGTAATGATTTGAGGGTGTAATCGAGACATTATCTTTAGTACATTGAGATATATTAATTTGTTCAAGCTCAATATGGATTAGCTTCTCGAATTATTTTGGTTAGGTGAACCACAATCAAATGTCTATATTCTTGATTATTGTTTTATGTTTTATGTTTTTGTTACTTTGGAATTTTCCAACTTTTATATTGGAATCTTAAAAAATATAAATAAATTTGACTAAAATAGAAAGATTTAATCAATCAATTTCCCAAATTTCAAGAAAATATCGACTATATCGGATGCATATAATCAATGGGTAATAATATAGAGATTAAACTTAGATAAATTTTAGACAAATTGGGATGAATTAGAAATGATCCACATCACCACTTGTTGACTCATCAATCAAATGGATAGTTTTTAACTCATCTCACTTTATTTAAAATTTGTCTAAGTTTGATCCCTCTATTATTTTTCATAATCAATGACATACTGAAAGAGGAAGCCATAACATGACTCACCATCTCCTTTAACACATATTGCACTCATTGATATATAAGTTAGTTTTTCTTGTTTTGGAACTTAAAAGATCGAGGCATTCGAGTGCTCGAATGGCTAAGATTAAGATATTAATGCAATTTCACAATTCAAAAATTATTGTGATATGTGGTTAAAATCTTAAGCATTGAAATATTCCATAAAAATTGAGATACTACCCTCCCAAGTCAATTTAAATAATATATTTCTTTTGAAAATTTTTCAAACTACATTACTATATATATTAATGACAAAAGTACCTTGAAACTAAAGACAAATTTTGCGATCAACATGGTAGTCAATTTGTTGCGATCTACTACATCATCTTATCAATTTTTTTTTGTTTTTTTTTTCAAGATTTTATGTTTATCGTCCGTTATTGATCTATGGGCAAAAAAAAAAACTAAAAGCACAAACATAAAGAAGCCTGGATAGATCAATTCATAATAATGAGAGTTAGAAACCATAAAATATCTCAAAATATTTTAATCGAATTTGAAGCTTTTGAGATCTTGAAACCATTAAAAGAGAAAAAAATCAGAAAAAACAAATCATAAACAGAGAAGCTAGTTGATAGCGAGAAAGAATATAACAGATGAAAAAGTATGAAAATAGATGTAGAACCTCAATTTAGAAACATAACATAATAGTAGAAGAGAGAAATAATGGATTTGTAAGGATTTGAGGGTGTGATTAACATTTGAGGGTGTGATTAACATAAAGTGCATTGAGATCCATCAATTTATTCAAGCTTAATATGGATATAGCTTCTCAAACTATTTTGGTAAGGTGAACCACACTCAAACTATTTTATGTTTTTTTTGCTTTGGAATTTTCCAACTTTTATATTGGAATCTTAAAAAATATAAATAAATTTGACTAAAATAGAAAAATTTAATCAATCAATTTTCCAATTTTCAAGAAAATATCGATTATATGGGGATGCATATAATCAATAGGTATAGTATAGAGATTGAACTTAGATAAATTTTAGACTAATTGAGATGAGTTAGAAATCATCCACACCACTACTTGTTGATTCATCAATCAAATGAGTAGTATGGATAGTTGCTAACTCATTTCACTTTATCTAAAATTTGTCTAAGTTTGATCCCTCTATCATTTTTCATAATCAATACGACAGCCTTGAAGAAGAATCCATCATATGACTCACCCTTTCCTCTCACACTAATTGTATTCACCAATATAAGTTAGTGTTTCTTGTTTTGGAACTTAAAATATCGAGGCAGTCAGAGTGCTCAAATGGTTGAGATCAAGATATTAATACAATTTCATAGTTCAAAATTCATTGTGATATTTGGTTAAAATCTAAAGCATTGAAATATTTCGGAAAAGTTGAGATACTACCCTCCCAATCCAGGCCATTTTAAATAATATCAATCTTTTGAAAATTTTGCAAACTACATTTCTATATATATATATTAATGACAAAAGTACCTTTAAATTAAAGAAAATTTCATGATCGATTTACTAAGATCTACTCCATCATCTTGTGATTTTTTTAATTTGTAATTTTAGTTTATTTCCAGATTTCCTAGTTATTGTCCATTCTTGATCTAGGCAAAAGAAAACTAAAAGCACAAATATAAAAAACTTGAACAGATCAAGTCATGGTGACGAGTAAGAAATAAGAAAATATCTCAAAATATTTGAATTAAATCTAAAAGTTTTGAGATCTTGAAACCATTAAAGAAGAAATCAAAAAATGAAAAAAAAAATCATAAACAAAAAAACTAACTGATAGTAAAAAACCCGGGTCGGTCGGTCCTCCATTCATCCGACCGGAGGTGTGGATAAGTTCAGAATGCCCGTTGAATTGGAAGGAATAAGTTCGGCGAGAATCCATCATTCATAGGATTCTCTGCTACAAAGAAATCACAAAAAATCCGATTCGTGCGGATTCTTCCCCAACTAAAGAAGAGATCTTGGCGGAATTGCAGAGTTGATCATTCGGACCTTTCAATTCATAGATGTGGATCTCGGACCTATGAATGGGGATATTCCCGAAACTCACAAGAAGAAATCAAAAAATGAAAAAAAAAATCATAAACAAAAAAACTAACTGATAGTAAAAAAAAATATAAGAGACGAAAATATGAAAATAAATATAAAACTTCAATTTAAAAATATAATATTAAAATAAAAGAGAAAAATGATGGACTTAAAGATAAATTAATAAACTTATACTTAAAAAAAGATATCTCGTAATGTTTTTCTATTTTATGTATTCATCATGAGTGCACTTCTAGAACCTAAAATATTATACTCATATATGTACACTAAAATTACTCGGACTTCCTGATACTTTATCGGAAAGGACATTGAATGGACAGTGTGTACAATGGTCAATATGCTTGAAAGGGCATTGCATAGGCGGTACTAATTCTCACGAAACAGAGAAGACAAAAATTAAGGAACCAATTTCATTGAATGAACAAAAAAATCTTTGTTGCCTTTTACAGTGCATAATTTGCGCATCTTTCCTGTTATACCATAAACATAAAGAAAGACAAATGTATAAGAACTTTCTTGACTTCTAAAAACTGTCCTAATTAACTTAATTAGAAAAAAAGAAGTATCCCTCACATCGATTTCTTTACTTTGGTTATATACATATCTATGGAGTTTGATATATCTAAGCAAAGAGAGAAAATTATCAATTTACCTATCTCTTCTAAATTGTTGAATTGAATAAACATTGCATGATTGATCTTCTTCTTCATCAAGCTCTGCATCCCAATTCACCATAACTACAATACCGGTTTTGCCCTCGTAGCAAGAACACTCCTTATAACCGAACCCTTCTCAGACACTGAACCGTCCTCCAACTCATAACCACCTCCAAGATACAAAGAGCTTAAATCATCCGAAAGAGCCGAGCAATCGTCTCTCATTAACAAAGCATTATGAAGGATCGAACAAGCCCCTATATAACCAACTCCGGTCTTATACTCCTCGGAAATGGGACAGCTCAAAACCCCCCAATTCCTCAAACTATTAACCGCTCTAACTGCCGAAAGACGCATCTTATCATGTGCTCTATTGAAATTATCCTCACTCGACCCCTGAAGGGCTTCTCTGCCGGTAAAAGGCGTAATTAGCCAAGAAAGCAAAGGGTATTTTCTACTTCCGATCAAATATTGGTCAACTGTAATCCCATTGATATAGACCGGGGACGAATTCAATACTCTCCCTCCTTCAATATCCTTATACAATGTCGATGACATCAGGACCGCTGGATCGTGTTTATCGTCTCGAAATCCAGCAACGATGCTTAGAATTCTCGAGGAAGAATCCACTACAATCTGAGCAGCAATGCTATGACTATGATCCATGTGTTTGAATCTCGTACAATCGATCACACCACAACAATTGGGTAGTCCTGTGAGGTTTTCAAAATCCAAGGCGATTGATCGGAGCTGTCCAGGGCCCGGGAAAGTGACCCAGAAGCGGAAATTGGTGCAAAGGACCCTGCAGAGTTGTTTGGAGCAAAACCGTGCCACGGATTCCGAGACATTGAATTGGACCGAAATTTTGGGGTAATCCGCTCCGGTTGATAAATGGAACAGACCAATTCCGAGCCGGAGCTCTGACGAGAGATCGATGTTAGACCCTGGTGGGTCACGGCACTCGAGAAGGGGTTCAAGCAAGCCGGAGAGCCATTGGAAGGTTGACGAGGTCATGTTGAAGGAGTTTCTGAACGAGTCAGGTGTCTGAGTTAGACTCGGTTTGACTCGACCGAGTTCTTTTTCTCTCTTTTCTCCTTTTTCTTCTTTATCGCTTTCATCCGATTCGGGCAAATGGGTTCTCTTGCGTTTACGGGAAAAGGGGAGGAGGGAGAGGGAGGCGGCGATTTCATGAGAGAAGAGGAGGTGGGTGATGAGGAGAGGGAAAGTGTTTCCGCACGGACTGGAATTTGGATGGGAGTTAGATGAAAGAGAAAGTGGAGGAGAGGAAGAAGGAAAGAGGTGGAAGAGGAGGAGGAGGATTTGTGAGATTAGCGAGCAAAGTAAGGCTGCTAATTTCCTCGACTCCATTTTTCCTTCCCTTTTTTTTTTTAACCTCTTTTTGGTGGATTTGTTTTTCTCGAGAATCGACGTAGAAGAAGGTGAATCTTTTGGAGACGAAGTGCATATAAAAACAATCTGGCTTGCGCTAGTGGCTGCTTCTCTCGCACGTGACTCTGCTCCTCATATGGAAATTCACTCACGTGCTTTTACTCTTAGTTTTTACCATTTTTCTTTTCTGAATTAATAGTATTAAATGAATGAATATCAAATAATAATGCCAACTTTTGTTGCCGCTGGTTAGGGTACCTGCCATAGCTTCGTTATGGTACGAAATAATATAAGTAATTTGAGCCGTTGAATTTAATTAATTTCAGTATTGATTTAAAAAGTAAGAGAAGTAGAATTTCTAAAAAATTATAATAAGTTTTAAAACTTTTTATAATATAATTTAGAATTTCAATATCTTCTCATCTTTATTTCTCATGAATGGTATCTGTCGGGAAAGATAACTTATGATCTGGCTCAACTATAAGAAGAGGTCGAGACTAAACATACCGAACTGAATCCAGGAGGCCAAATGAAGTGGGACCAGTTTGTGAAATGGGAAATCAGGAAGTGGGGTGATGACCAGGTCTGGTATTTGGTTGGACCGAACATTCTAGTCTCGAATGGTTGATCGGAGATCATGGAAGAAGATGTATCGACATATACGGTCGAACATTGCATTGCGTCTAAAAAAATGACATTAGTACTATGCCACTACTAGTAGGCCAATCAAATATTATTGCGTGTAAAGGCATAATAAGGTTGTCCCTTGAAAGATAATATAAATATAAAAACTCTAATAGTAAGAAGGGTAATCATTGTTCACTCTCTAAAAACTCTCTCTATTTCTTAAGAAAAACAACATAATCCAAAATCTAGGCATCAAAGGAGCTGTGTCGGACACAACCCCAGCATATCCTTCCTCTATGTGCATAAGAGTAGACCCTTAGCTAGGTGAGCATATCTTGTTGTTGTTCGGATCAGATTTGGACATCAACAGTTTGACGCTGACTGTAGGAATGTTCTAGTCTTCACATTCGAAAGTTTATTAAGGTAGGAGTTCTTACTCAGGTGTGAAAAGGAGTTTGAGTAAATAGAACAAGGAAGTAGAAATGTATAGGGGGGTCATCCTTTACCCCCCTCCGATGAATGTTTATGGAAGAATGATGAGGAGTTCTATTAGGTACAAAAGGAACCACCACCTCTGAGACACGTATGGATGATTGGGTGTGAAAAGGAGTTTGAGTAAATAGAACAAGGAAGTAGAAATGTATAGGGAGATCATCCTTTACCCCCTCTGGTGAATGTTTATGGAAGAAGCATAAGGAGTTCTACTAGGTACAAGAGGAACCACCACTCCTGAGACACGTATGGATGAAAATGAAGGGGTTCTATCCGGATCCATGCAGGCGTTTGAGGTAAAGCAATGAACTATAACGAATTAGTGGGGCCAAATGAATCAGTATATCAATGAGGGGATTGAGAGGACTATGCGACGTATTCATAATAAACTAGGGGCTCAGCTTGTACCTCTCCCTCCTGCTTCACCACCTTTTCCTTCAGCACCTCCTCAACCTCAAGCTTGGGATAATCCTTTGAATATGGTAGTTCAAGTATATTTAAAATTTAATAATGCTTTTTATGTTTATATGTGAATATATTTTGCATACTATAGTATACTTCTTCTCGTAGCAATTTTTTTTTCATATTGATATTTTTTGTAATAGTTAATTTTAATTACTATTAAATATAATATATTTTGTGATAGTTACCATAACAAATCTTGCTAAACTTAAGTTTATGGCACTTGATTTTAAGGGGTAGAATTATTTATCATGGGATCATTGATGCCAAAATTCATTTAGATGCCATAGGCCTTGGTAATACTATTAAAGATAGAATGAAGCATCTAGCCAAAATAAGTCAAAAGCTTCAATTTTCCTATGCCACCATATACATGAGGAATTAAAAATTGAATATCTTCTGATAAAAAATATCTTTATTCTTTAGATACACCAAATTGCAGGATTTTATATCAATGATTTTATAACTCTACAATGTTTAATATTAGTTACAAATTGAAATTATATGGAGAAAATATTACTAATGAAGAGATCACTCGATGTGAAAAAAGATCTTTTTCGACATCAAGAAGATAATTAAGAATCACTTGGTCTCGAAGTAGTATATCTTAATGCAATAGGTGCATTAATATATCTCGCTAATAATATATAACCTGATATAGCATCCTATGTAAATTTGTTAGCAAGATATAGTTCTACTCCAACATGAAGATATTGGAATGGAGTTAACCATATGTTTCGTTATCTCCGATGGACGATTGATATGGGCTTCTTTTTATTCAAATAATTCAAATATAAAACTAATTAGTTATGCTGATACATGATATTTATCTAATCCACACAAAGGTCGATCTCAAGCAAGTTATCTATTCATCTATGGTAATACTGCTATATCATGGAGATCTACAAAGCAAACGGTAGTTGTTACTTCATCAAATCATGCTGAAATATTCATAAATTTATGAGGCAATTTAAGAATGTGTATAGTTGGATATATGACTCGACATTTTCAAGGAACATGTGGTTTATCTTTCAAGAAATGGACTTCAACTATGTTGTATGAGGAAAATGCCGCATGCATAACCCAATTAAAGGGAGGATGCATCAAAGGAGATAGAATAAAACATATCTCACTGAAATTTTTTACACATAACTTGAATAAATATAGTGATATCAATGTTCAACAAACTTATTCGAAAGATAACCTACAAGATTTAAAAGATTGGTTCACAATATTGGAATGCATCGGCTCAAAAACTTAAAATGGTTTCTATCTAGGGGAGTTATAGTACACATTGTACTATTTTTTTCCCACTAATCCTCCCATAAGGTTGAGAGTGGTAGCTATCTAAAACCCCCAAAGTTAGATAGTAATTGGTCATGCTGTTGCTTGCTAAGAGCCTTTGTGAGAAGGTTGATCAAGAGTAGAAATAAAAGTTGTACATATAAGTCCCAATTAAATCTTTTCTCTAGACAAGATGACAATTGATATCTACGTATTTTGTGTGCTTATGGAAGATTGGGTTATCTACAATTTAACAAGCAGTAGTACTGTCACAGAAGAGAGGAACATAAGTGATGGAATCGATCTGAAGTTCATGGAGAAGATTTGTCAACCGGGTTATCTCGCAGGTGGAAACTACCTTAGTGCAGTATTTTTTGCCTCTATAGAAGAGAAGAAATTAGTGAAATATGTTTCTTGGATTTTCATGAGATAAGAGAATAGTCAAGTTTCACACAATAGCTTGTGATTGAACGTTTGATCATAAGGTATGAATCCCAATCAACATCACAATAAGGTAGATTGTGATTGAACGAATGAGATCGAAAATAATAAGATAAATTCAATATTAATAAATAAATAATAAAATTAAAATTATTTAAGTAAATTTATTATTATTTTTAAATATATAATAAAAAATGACTCCATAAGCGAAGTTTTCAAAAATTAATTACTTTACAAATTTTCATTTCTCTTAAAAATACTTAACTAAAAGCTCCTTTAATTTTCTTTGAAAAAAGGGAAGCAAAAATTGGACCTTATTTGATGAGAATCTCTTGGGATTCAATTTATAATAAATATCTTATCATAAAAAAAAAAATATAATATAACTTCCGTCAAATTTAAAACGTTACTCACTAAAGAAAAATTAGTTTAAAATACTTCGTTAATATATTTAATTCTATTAAACGGTCATCGAATATTTCTTCCCGGTTTCCTCACTGCATGCAAGCTTACGTGTAAACGGCAACTGGCTCCGAATTCCGATCACTCACACCTAATCGCAAATAAAATCTTGGACAAAGAAACTAATATAAAATAACAAAAATAATTATGAAAATAACAAAAATAATAAAAAGAAAAATTTTCAGATTAGAGATTACTGTGAAGCTCTTCTCTCTCTCTCTCTCTCCTCTCCTCTCTCACATCGATTTCTCAGTGGCTTTGTCCTATTCCGATTCTTTCTCAGTTTTCGCCTTGAGACAGAGAGAGATAGAGAGGAGAGAGAGTTCGGAATGATTTGTGAATCTGGCTCAGCTATAGCTTGATTGTGTTAAATTGGACTCCATTTCTGATCGCTGCCTTCGTTCGATTTCTTGAATCTTCTCTCTGGTATTTCTGAATTTATCTCTGCAATTTCTTTCGGTTCTTGATTATCATTCTATTTTACGATCTGCTCTGAACGATCCTATTCCTTATTTCATGAAATTTCTTAGAATCGGAAGGATTAGATTGATCATTTCGTTAATTTTTGATTCGCTTGTCCGCGTTGAATCCCTTCTATCCTTTTATTATTTTTAAATTTTTTATTTATTTACTTCTTTTAATTTTTTTAGAAAATGGAGTTAAGTTTTTGGTTTTGGCAATTCATATGTTTAATCGTTGAAGCTGAATTTGGTTAGGAAAACCAGGGATCCTTAATTGGATTGTTCTCTCAGTGACTAGCTTTAAAGGTGCTTCTATAAGCTGTTAAGGTTTGGTATCTATATGAAGGTGCTTTCCTGGTTCCTTCAATTAGTTTAAATATACCAGAATAGCTTAGATTTAAGGGACCGGAACTTTCACATTGCATGTAATTACTATAAGATTTGAGCTTTTACTAAACTCTTCCTTGATTGTGATGTTTAGTGGTAACGGGCATAATACGTTGTGTGTAAGCCTTTCAAATAAATTAGAGTTAAATTTACCATTGATGTTATAATATAATGTGTGTGCCCAGAAATAAACAGTTGGGACTAGTGCTTCCTGAGTTTAAGAAGTTGAGTTGGTGACATTGCCTCTAAGGTTGTTAAAATAATTATGCAATGTTATATTTTTCATAACAAGTGCATGGGGTACTTACTAATTTATATCTGATTGTTATCTTGGACTGGTTGGGTTGTAATGCAGCCGACATGCTTTCTCTTTGAGTTTGATGTCCTTTTCTGGGCCTTTCTAGATTTGCATTGTCTTAGTTGTTTTGGTCATCTTTTCTACTCTAGGTTTGGAATTGTATGACATCATTGGCATCTAAGTCTGTCTCTCATCTTAAGTTGGCTTGGGTTAACATGATTCTTCCTATACTACTAGCCATTTGTTTTAAAAATTTTACCATCTGCATCTAATCCTTATTTTCTATTTTTCTAATTTTCTAATTTTCTTTCACAAAATAGTTCCAGTGTCAGCACTATTATACGTCCTTGGGCGGCATAAGTTGGCCCTAATGCAAGGTGAAAGCAGCAGAATGGATTCCTTCCCCAAAAGTGCAGATATTGGGCAGGGATCGGTTTCCAATAGCAATATGATGAGTCGCCAGACTAGGCCAAGTAATATGTTACATCCTATAGAAAGTCGGTTGTCAAATTCTATGATGTCTTCTGGTGAAACAACACACATAAGTTCTACTATTCATGATGGTCAGAACTTAAACAGCTGGACTTCTGGTGGAAATAGTTCTGGGTTTAATCTACAAAATGAGTTCAATGATGATAGAATGAAAGTGGATGTTTGGTCGTCTCCATTCAGTATCCATCCTGGCAATGGTGCCAGATCAGTGGAAAGGCATTCTGAGCCAACTAATAATAATTTACCCTGGGGAGGTGATATTGGTTCCAGTCATAATGAGGTTAGAAATGGGTTCTCATTTTTACGAGGTTCAAGTTCTAATAGTATCCCTCAAAGTGAGAATCTAAATGCCGAACATGAGGGAAGTAGTGGTAATGGAAGGCAGGGTATGGGAGCTGTTGTAGACTCTAATCTCACCATGTCAAGTGGATTCGATATGGAGCAAACTTCTTCTGCTGATGCTTTGTCTGATAAAACTGCAACTTCATCTGGAAGCGGTGATTATATGGAGGAAAATGATGGTGGATCTAGCTCATCTGTGCGAATATGGGGTATATCCTGCAAGAGAAAGGCCCTTGAAGGAACTTCCAGACAATCTTTTCCTGGTGAAAGTTCAAGTTCCTTCCCACAACCAGAAACTGGCTGGCATGCTAGTACTTCGACCTATGGTCAGAGCAGTTTAAGTTTGTCAACACCTGCATGTATATCTCCTCCTGTGGCTCCTCCAGAGTCACATAACGTTAGGATTGGGGCTGGTAGGAGGGCACTAACTTATAATTCCTTTCCATCTTCAGGTGTTACAGAAAACTTAGAAAGTCCTTTGACAAACTTGGGAAGGAGAGCAACTGCATGGACTCCACAAGACTCAGTGCCATTCCATTTATTACCAGCAGGAAGTTCCGGGCACCCAAATATTTACCCCACTCATCAACTATCTTCACCTAGTCCTTTTACCGATTCTGCAGATCTGAGGTCAACAGCAACACTGGCTGCCAATTTCAGAGCTCCTCAGGGTCAGTCTCATACTATGCAAACTCCTGGTTCTTCAAGGAGCATTGATCTTTTTCCCTGGGTAGGGGTTTCCACTTCAAGACTGGGCAGTTTATCTAATTCCTCTTTTCATGGAGAAAGCAACTCTGCAGGTCGAGAAGATTTGAATCTACGGAGCAGTACCAGGTACAGTGGTGGGAATCCCACATTTTTACCTGGTCCTGAAATGGGAAATTCATCTCAAGATCCGACAACCTGGAATTTAGGATCTGGAATCACGAGCACTTCAGGTGTTCCATCAACTATTCATGTTGGCCCTGTATCAAGCATTTCTTTCCCAAATCCTGCACATACTCCTCCCCACAATCCCCCAACAGAAAACCAGCAAAGAGTATCAGAATTTGCACCTTGGTCTTTGTTTCCAAATGCTGCCTCCGAATCCGGAACCCATGCTGGTCATTTTTCTTCTTCACCTTCAGGTTTTCCATCACAGGAGCACACAGCATTGTTCAATGGACCTAATCGCCGGGGGCATCATCAACCGAATTCTAGGTCACCTTTTTTCCTGGAGAGACTTGGCAACAATTCTCTTGGGACTCCTCATTCGTTGCGAGCATTAGCTGATGACATGGAAGGCAGGCGACGGCTAATAACTGAGGTTTGTAACTAGCCATTTCTCACTTCTGTTGTCTTATCAATTTTGAGCTGGTTAACCAGGGGGTTAGAATTTCCTGTAGTCTGTATTGGTTACTGGGACCATCAAGATTTTCCTTACTATCAACATACTACATCAGCTACGTCATTTTGAGCTCTACAATGTATTACATAATTATATCATTTGTCTATTATCTGAACTTTTGTCTGATAGAACCTGTCTAGCACTTGGTCCACTAGATCTGAATCCGACTATCACATAAACATATCCTTTTCTTTTGTCATGGCCTGAATGTTGGGAGTATGAAGGGGTATTTAAGTACATTCTGAATTATTAAATTATCAAGGGAAGCCCTTGCTAGACATGTGCGGCTGTATCTTCCTGTTCACTTAGTTGAAAATTTAAGTTTTGGTGTAAGCATTTGAGGTTTTCCTGATACCACTACAGGCTGGGATGTGTTTCATAACCGTTAATATTTCTGGTACCATCTTTTTTCAGTTATGATTTCTTCCTATACAAAATATAGACATGATTAGTGTTATAGTTATTGCTTCAGTCCAACACCCTCCTTCCCTTTTCAGATTTTGTTTTCTTGGTTATGCTCTCTATGCAAATTTTGCTTCCTTTTAAATTGCTAATACCTTTTCTTTACTGCCCATGAGGTAATGGAAACCATACCATACCAACGGACTTGTGATTAATGTGGAGGGCAAGTGTCCTTTGGATTTAAATGGGTGCTATAGTCTTGCATCTGATATGTAGTGTTGGCTGAAGTTCTTTGGAACAATTAGGCAATTAAGGTGCTCCTTTTCATTCTGTTAATTCCTTTTTAGAGGCCTTGGTATCCCCTCTTTATTAATCTTTTAGCTGTAGAAGAGTTATTTTTAGAGTCAGTTGCTAATCCAAAATAGGTCCTAGCTGGGTCAGGATCCATGCTAACACCATTCTATTGCATGATGAGTATATATTGAGGTCTTGGAGTCCTCAGGGGGGGGTACTATTTTAGGAATCCTCCTGTAAATCACAATCCATTTCGTGTGATATAGTCTTGAGGAACCTCACCAACCCAATGATAGGGTTAACTCATCCTTAATCCATCAAGAGACATATTTTTTAACAGGCCTAAACTGGAAAGATCTTTATGGTAAGGAGTGGGAAGAAGTAAAGAAGGGTATTATACTAAAAGTAGTACAAATGCATAGGAATTCCGAAGCAAATGGAAATATGCTCATTGTAATGAGTTTTTGTGGAAGGAGGAGAATTAGTAATTTGAGTAGTATGCCCTACCTATGAAGAGTTCAAGTAGATTGGATACTGGCTGAAAAAAGACTATAAATAACACGCAAAGCAGATGTAGGCTAAAGAGAGCAGCAGATAACATCTCTTTTTGTGATAAATATATATGTTTGTGCATAGAGGATGGTTCAAAGGTTGGACTATGAAAAATAAACTTACCGAGATTATAATAGCTAGCTATGTAATATATCTTACCTCTCATTCTATGGGAGTGTGAGCCTTGTGTAGTGAGTGTTTGAAATGTGCTTTTTCCTTTTTCTTTTTTTTTTTTTTGTTTCTAGTAATAATAGGATATATTTCACCGGTGGATATCATAGGACCATCAATACAAATATAAAGCTATCCTTTAATTTTGATAGGACCCGGTCTAAATAAATACGAATAGGGCTAAACTTTATTCTGCGATAATCGAAACAATCAAACTAACATAGGTTGGCCTACGATTTGAGAGGTAGATCGTCTCTCCCTAAGAGTCCTTACTCTCTAAATTTCTCAATCTCATCTTTCTGTGCTTGCGGATATCGGTAAGGCCGCACGGTGATTGGCGAAATCCCCTCTTTCAACACTAGCATGTTCGTGGTCCCTTTGTGGGGGCAGCTCTCCAGGCATACGGAATACATTGCTAAAGTGGTCCACTACCTCCCGCACCACCTCTTCCACCGTGCGGCTCCCCTTCGGATCCTTACCCATTTGCGGATTTACTTCGATCAGGAACCTTTGTCCTTCGCGCTCAATAGTATGCAGTATCGTTTTCAAGCCCACTAGAGTCTTACACAAACTCGGATCTCCTTCTAATCTCACGGTTTGCCCTCTACTCCGAAACCACATCCTCAACAATTTCCAGTTCACTGTCATTTCACCCGAGTTTGTGTAACCATTTCATTCCCAAGATCACATCCGAACTGCCCAAATCCAAGGGCAAGAAGTCGTCAATTACCTCCAACCCTTGCATCGTCAACCGCAGGTTTTTGCAGGATCCCGCGCTTCGTACCGTAGTACCTGTTCCCAAGGTTACCCTGTGACTGCCTGTATTCGCCAATTCTAGTCCCAGCTCCGTAATCACGCGGTTAGAGATGAAATTGTGGATAGCCCCACTATCGATAAGAACCACTACACTCTGCCCTTGAATTTCCCCTTTCAACTTCATGGTGTGGTAGGGTGTAAATCCGACCACCGAATTAAGCGGCACTTCGGCTACATCTAGATGGTGATGCATCGGATTCTCCTCTCCCTCATCATCCGTTTCTACCATATCCTCCTCCTCATCATCAACCATTAACACTTGGAGTCTCCTCTCCTTACAACGATGCCCTGCCGAAAATTTCTCGTCACAACGAAAACACAACCCTTTCGCTCGTTTGTTGGCGATCTCTGTCTCTGTTAGTCTTTTGAAATTCCCTTTCGGACGGTACCCGACTCTCCTCTCTCCCGAAGCCTCCTTACTGACAATGACAGTTTGCGTCCGAGAGCTATGGGTTCTGGAATAGCCTTTATGAACAAAACTGCCATGGCTGCTCCTTTGCTGTTTTTTTGCATTTTTCATCTCCTCCATTTGTACGGCCAAGTCCATATACTCCTCTAGTCCCTTGGGCCGTAATAACCTCAATGTTGTCCAAATTTCCGGCTTCAACCCCTTTAAGAAATTTCCCTCCAAGATTTCCGAAGGGACGCCCGTTAAAGGCCTGGAAAGCAATTCGAACTTCTCTCGGTATTCCCACACTGTCCCCTCTTGGCGGAGTGCCAAGAACTGTTCATATAAGTCTCCATCGTGAGAAGTCCGAAACCTTACCATCACCCTTTGTTTAAAATTCGTCCATGACCCCATGGGTCGGCGATGCCCACACCATTGAAACCATGATAACGCCGGCTCCCCCAAACAGAGACCGGATGCCTGCAGTTTTTCGTCTTCTGATAATCCATTAACCTCAAAGTACCTACCTTTCCACCCTATAGACCCATGCCGCCACATCCTCGCCTTCGAAGATAGGCATCTTCAATTTGCGAATATGTGGATCAACACCCATTCTGCTCGGTGTACCTGCGTGCTTCCCTTTGCCCGCCCACGGGGTTCCGCCAGAACCCTAAAATCAGCCCACGGCGCCCTTACTTCACATCTCACGGCGCCCTTACTTCACATCTCACGGCGGTTCCTGCTGCATAACCGCCTACTGGCCCTTGTTCCGCACCTTTTTCCCCTTGTCCGAATTGAACCCTTCCGGCCGACCCCATGGCAGCGCTGCCGTTCCGGAGCCTTCCCCCAATTCGTCTCCGAACTCTTCCCTAGCTTGGCCGTCGACGCCCATGCCCTCTACTGCGCTGTCCGCCGCTCGTTTCTCCCTTGCAGTCTGCTCGCCGCCACTGCGGCTGCCTTGGCTGCCTTCTCCGGCGGTGGCCCCTGCTGCCCAACCATGACCACCCATAAGTTGGTCAGGGTTCGATGGTGACCTAAACTGTAACTCTGTCAGTTTTCCCAATATGGCTTCCAACTATGAATTCTGTTGCGCAAACTGTTGTTGTACTGTCGCAAAACGTTCTTCGATCGATGTTTTGATCGCCACCACTTCGCTCTCCAATTTCTGCTCAAGTGCCTCTACCTTCTTCGCAGTCATCGATGATTGAGTGCTTTGATATCAATTTGATAGGACCCGATCTAGATAAATACGAATAGGGCTAAACTTTATTCTGCGATAATCGAAACAATCAAACCAACGTAGGTTGGTCTACGATTCGAGAGATAGATCGTCTCTCCCTAAGAGATTTTCTAATCAGTATATAATCAAAATTGCTAATTCCATACCAAAATAGTAGAGTTTCTGACTGTTTTTAGATTTTGCTGTTTCATTGGATTTCTTCACTATTCTAATAATTATACCAATTTGTACCACTGTATAATGTCCACATCCTCATCTATATATAGCAACAATTATTGAAACAAATGGCTTATCATACTGAAATAGTTGAGTTTCTGACTCTTTTCTAAAAGTTCTAGTGATGATTATCGCATGGTATTCTAATTTCGAATTACCTCACTGGATAAGCATAAAGAACGCATGACCTCATTACCATTTCATGAGACAAATGGCTTATTGTATCATTTCTTTTCTGATTGTTTACAAGAAGAATGAATCGTTTCCTTTGGTCAACTTGTCTACATGTAACTTTCACCTTTGAACTGTAATTGTATCTCTCTATCTTGACTGCAGCCAGAGCGTACCTCACTACCTCTTGAGGTAATTAAATTTGCTATCAAAGAATTATCACTTTGATTGACAATTTGTTCTTATGCGCCAGATTCGTCAAGTCTTGAATGCCATGCGTAGGAATGATTTCCGTGTTGAGGTTAGCTCCCGACTTCCTATATCTTTATAAAAATCAGCAACATTGAAATCTTGTGTTACTCCTGCAAATTGCAATCTATGTTAGCTATCTATTGTTTTTCTTCCTTTTTATTTTCTTTGAATTGTGCTCTAAAGTCAGTATCATAGCTATTTCCCACTGGCTACATCTGCTATGAGGACAGTATGGTGGGGCTTGAGTGAGAGTTATTTAGCAGTCATTTTCTAATATATATTTTTTTTACTCGTGATCTGTAAATTTATAATATTCAAACAACTAGAAGATGACAGTTAAACAAAATAAAAAGTGCTAAAAGTTGTTTGCATATCTGGGCCAGTACAGATCTTACTGCTCTTTCAAGCCAAGCAGCCAGTATTTTTGGGACTAAAAATGCATCTAGTATATGATTTAAGCTATCTTTCTTTGCAACAGGAATGATTAATTGTTATATTATTTTGCATTTGTAATTGTTAATTTCAGGATCATATGCTATTGGACCCGTTCATAGTTCATCCTCTGCCTGAAGTGCACGACAGGCACAGGGACATGCGCCTTGACGTTGATAACATGTCTTATGAGGTAAAGATGAGCCATGTTATTTTCTCCAATAGCTAAATCCACTTTGAAAACTATTTTCTCTCAATCCAAATCATTGGGATCGTTAGGAACTTTTGGCATTGGAAGAACGCATGGGAGATGTTAGCACCGGATTAGGCGAGGCAGCCATTATGAAGCTTATGAAACAGAGAAAATATGAATCAATGATATCAGAATCTCCACCGGATATGGAACCATGTTGTGTCTGTCAGGTATGTGCTATTAAGGGTGCATTCGGTATATTTGTTACTAGTCAGTTCAGGACTAAAATCAGTCTGAGACCACAAAACCCAGTTTAACCCCGCAGATTAACAAATAAATACACTTAATCGGACTCACACCATCTTTTCTTTTATGCACCATGAGTTGGCATTCGGGTCGACTGCTTAAATTGTACTTGTGAAAACTGAGATATCTGCAAATTGTGTAAAGAGTCAGTTAGACTGCAACTTTTTGGGCCTGAACCAGAGTTGTAACTCAAACGGAGGTTTATTTATCTGCACGTTTGAATCCAGTACCTGATAGTTACGATGAGGCTTGTTTCTTCTGTTTTTAACATTTCTTAGCTCTTAAAAAAGGCAGAAGCCCCTCTCAGCTTCACACAACACTGATAGCCCAAGCAATTGGGCTATTTTGTTTACATTTAATTACTAAGTTGAGCTTATATTTTGGATTCTTGCTTGCCTACATTGCCCTTGATTTAATGGCAGGAACACTATGCTGATGGAGATGATATGGGGACACTCGATTGTGGGCATGACTTCCATATGGATTGCATCAAGCAGTGGCTGTTGCAGAAGAATCTCTGCCCCATCTGTAAAACGTCAGCGTTGCAGACAGAGAAGGAAGATAAGTGATCCTCCCCAGCTTTGAAAAATTTTCATATTAATGAGGCTCTATCAATAAATTCATTCTCCTTATTAAAACTTCGCCAAAAAAAAAAAACAGTAGAGAAAGTGGTTCATGGATTATACAATGGTTTTTTTTATCTTTTTTACCTTTGTAGTGTAATATTCTGATAATTATGACAAGACAGAGTACCCTGAAATAATAAGAACAATAATTATGGTACACTGAGCTTAGAAAATAATTTAATTGAAACTAGCTTCTGTTCTGGGCTTGATTGAAGGTAAAGTAGGGATTCTATCCTTTTTCAAGTTTGTGGACATTAGAAGTTAGATCTCCCGTGCTGTCTTAAAATGGTTTGCTCATTCCATTACAATATATTAGGGGTGAGTAAGAGTCGGATCTGATTCGACAATGTCGAATGGCGGTCGGATCAGATTGAGTGATCTTCGGTTGGATGTCGGATCGGATCCGTTGCGGTCAGATAGAAGTCGGATTGGATTCGACCGATTTTATTTTTTTTTAGAAATTTTTTTAAAGATAACTTAATTTGTATTATGTAGTATCAATTTGATATTATCAAATATTATAAGGGAAATATTGATGTGTTTAATTGAAGATTGTAATTTAAAAAAATAATAATATTATATATATTTAATAGAGAAGTCAACTATCATTTAAGAAATAATTGATTGAAAGCTTTATTTAAGAAGTTAATAAATAAAAATTTATTTTTAAAAAACGTAATATATATAATTGAAAAAATAAATGGAAAATTGAAAATAATTTTTTTTTATTTAATTGAGCTATGACTTTATGTATTTAAGAAAGAATAATAATGAAAAATTATAGAAGAAAATAAATAAATGAAAAAAAGTATTTTAAAGAAAATTTAATGTAAAAGTAAAAAGAATTAAGAGTCAAAATTATTTAATCGAATGTAATAAAAATTCATTAATAAAATATTTGAAAGGAAAAAAAAGTTTATTTATTAAAAGGAATAAGGGAAAGGGAAAAAAATTGTTTTAATAAAGAATTAATTGAATTAAAATAAAAATAATTTATATTAAAAATTAAAAATTAAAAAAAATATAATTAGATCAAATATTTAATTCAATCTTAATAGAATGAATTCAAATATCGACTGAATAAAAATATAATATATTGAATCTTGTTAGCATCCCGATAATACATAGAGCAAACCGTCACAAGTCCCAAATTAAAATCTAAATCCTAAATTGAGAAGAAAGCTTGACGAGGAGGAAAAGAATAATAACAAAATATGAAGGGTTAAGAGAAAATTGAAAGGAGGGGTGAATTTCGTATTTGTAAAACTATTTTCTCATTTATAATATTAAAAAAATAGTTTTTATTTTTGATATTTATAGATGAGAAAATAGTCTTAAAAACACAAAAATTAGCCAATTTTTTACAAAATATGATTTTAAAAAATAATTTTTTATATTTATAAATATGAAAAATATTTTTTATAAACATGAAAAATTGGTGTCAAATAGTTTTTGGGGCCTGTTTCGACACACTTTTACAAATTTATTTCTACATTTTAAAGTTTTTTTTATTTATTTATACATTTTATTTATACATTTTATATATTTATTCTAGTTAGTTGGGGCTATTTGGACAATTTTTAAAAATAGGTTTTCGTATTGAACATTTTTTTTTCTGACAAATTTGTGTTGAAGAACAGTATCAGGCATTTTGAACGTCTTCTTTACTTTGTCCATAGTTTTTATTGGATATTCTTTGAAGTCTTATTATCTCTTTTCAGAGACTTATTTCTTATCTCTTACATTTCGAAAAAGTCAAAAAAAGAAAAAGAACGTCCGTTAGGGTTTAGTTTTAATTATTCAAACAGTATTTTATAATTTTCGTTAAAGAAGATCGTCATAAGACAACAAAGAAAGCACAATTGGTTTTGGAATTGGGAGTATTAGAAAGAATAGGAACAAAGTAGGTTTCGGGCATGTGATTTGTGAGTAGCAGTTCCTATCAAAAGAATGAATGAAAGAAACAAGGAACCCACATACCACGACGATCCACATGTGATTCCTTTGTTTTCATCATTCCACAAACATGCGACCCCATAATCTCTTGTATTTGTAAATCACATTCTCAAATTCCAAAATTTATACATTAAAACTAAGTAAGGCTTGTCCTCTTAGGTCCCTTTTTTTTTTCCCTTCTCTAAATTTTAGGTTTCATTTAGGTAAATTTATTTCTTTTCGGATCTTCGTAGTATCATGCCTAAATTATAATAATAATAATAATAAATTATTATTTTAAGTGCTAGTTTCATTCTATATTAAACTTTAATAAGTAGATAAGTGCTAGTATATGAATTAGCATCTATTAATCGACTCCTCAAACTCATCATGGCCACGAACATGTATGCTACCTTCTTCTGTCGTCGATTTTTTTAGAGCTTCACATTTTATTCTAGAGCTATTGTGAATTCTAGTAGTTTTTCCAACATATTATGCAACGACTCTTATTGTATTGCTTCAATATGTAAGGCCCTTTGCTATAAATACTTTCCTACCGCCTTAACCCCCTTGGCTTAAAAATATAACACCATAGAATAAATTGTACTTTAACAATTCAAAATACTCTCTAACCAATAATTTGGTTTCTACCAAAACCATTTTAGGAAAAAAAATGTTCATAACGTTGGCAAAATACCTTAAGTAAGTATTCCCTACGGATTTAATCTCGTATATTAATATTATAAGAATCAATCGGGTTCAGCATCCCCGAATGATTAATAATATTTTTTACTACGAGATTTTTTTCAAATTATTATTCGTTTGAGTTTAATCATGAGATACATTAGTAATGCTAGGCGACTTTACCATAGATCTTAAATGGGAATAGAAAACTATCAAGTATATGATTATACAAACAATAAAAACATATCCTATCACAATAAGAACTATCAAGTTCTTATATTGATGGGATATACTATTATGTAAAGATTCTTGATAGTTCTTATTGTGATAGGATATGTTATTATGTAAAAATTCTAATTGATAATAAATCAAGAACAAGACTATCGGTGGCCCATGAATAAAATGAGAAAGACCTAGATATTTATTATGTATATGTACTATATCAACATAAGAGTATTGTAAAACACTGAAAAAGAAAATCCATTTCATTTAAATTTATTTCAATTAAATTCTTCATATTAAATTTATATAATCAACCTGACATAATTTAAATTTATAATCATATTTTTTGCGCACCCCAAATTATCTTGATTGCAAAGTTGTTTTTATTTATAATCATATTATAATATTTTAAAAGTTTATTAATTATAAAAATTTATTTGACTTTTTAATTTATATATAATTTGATTTTATAAATTCATAATTATATAGTTCACAACCAATTTTTTAGTCTATTTAGAGTTAAAATGAATTTTTTTGATTTTTCTAATGATTTTTCAGACTACTAGATGATATAACGTGCTGATATAATATATCACATCATGAAAAAATTCACTTACTCTTTTTGCATTGTTAATTTTCATATTTTTTTTCTTTTTTCACTTATTAATTTAATATTTTCTACTATACTCCAATTTTTCATTTTTTTCTTCTTTAAAAATAAAATAATAAGGAAACAAAATTTGATTCTATTTTTCGTGCAAAATGGATCGAAATAATTTTTTTAGATGATTTAATTTCAAATCATCAGCAATAATATAGTCAACATCCCACGTCATGAAAACTTCATTTATTATTCTTGCCTCTATAATTTTTTATGTTTTTCATTTTTTTCTCTTATTAATTTAATATTTTCTATTATATTATACTCCGATTTTCCTTTTTTCTTCTTAAAAAAAAAAAAAAAAAAAAAAAAAAAAAAAAACGAAGATCTCGATTCCAAATCAGGTGCAAAGGTGAAGCAGACCTCCATCTATTTCTAAAAAATAATTAGATAAAAAGCACTCTAAACTTCAAAAAGAAAATATAACGATAACATAAAGTACATACATAATTACATTTCTCTTATATACCAATGAAACCGATCTACGATCTCAATCACAAATTTCTTTTTTTTTTTTTTTTTTCTCTCCTATTTTCATCAACTAAAGATTAGTGAAATAAAATTAGAAATTTGTAAAAATTAAAAATAAAAAAAGGTCTACCACCCGCCTGATAAAGAGTGAAAAAAAATTTGTGATAAACAAGAAATAATCTTGATCAGAACTGTAGTACGATCTCACTGCAACCAAAATCGTCTGAATTTCCAAACGAATCTTCAGGCCACGAATCCCGAAGAAGCTTCAGCAACAACTGCGCCTTTCTCTTAGTTCGATCCGTGCAATCGCTCTGTACCAAAAGCAGTAACTGAGTCAATATCCCCGCCGCCACAGCGTCTCTCTGGCGCTGCTCCGACGTCGAGCAGATCGAAAGCAGAGCCCTAGCCGCGTACTCTGTTGCACGATCCGAGATCTTCAAGATCACTTTCACTAGCAGCGGCACGGTCAGAGCATGCGCCGCAAACGCCGCCACTCCTGATGGAATCCTACAGATGAGCTCTATCGTTGCTAGCGCTCTTTCAGCATCGCATTTCTCGAAATCTGCCAGTCTGTCGATTAAAGTATCGGCTGCTCCGGCTGAAACCGCGTTATGCCTCGTCTGCTTCACCGAACACAAAGCGAACAGCGCCTTGATCCCGATCTTCAGCGCACGTGGATACGAGATTGGATTTCTCAATATTTCGATTACACCTTCGAATATCTCATTTACACTGCTGATCTCGGCTCGGAGCTCCGGCGACCTTGTTCCGGCTATTACGAGCTCGACGAGTGCGGCCGAGTTGACTCGCACGTCGATCGAAGAATTGAAAAGCAGATGCGAGAGGTAAGCGATTCTGTGCGGTTCAGATGCGACAGATTCGCAGTCGGACTCAGTGAGTTGAAACATGACCAGAACCGCTAGGGCTTCGTGAGTCAACTCGGACGAATCGGAATTCTGGAAGATGATATCGATGAGGATCTCCGTCGCATTATGCGAGGAGATGACACAACGATTCTTGTCCGAGTCACGAGCGAGTCCTCTGAGTTGGCGCAGAGCAGAGAGACGAGAGTGTAACGGGTTGGACCGGGACGAAACCTGGCCAAATAAAGTACGGACTGAACCGGGATCCGCAGGCTGTTTGGGCGTCGGGATACGTTCGACGCCGGAAGAACGGTTAGCGACGCACCAGTCTTGTATCAGCCTGCGAAGAGTGTGATTAGGGATCAGAGCGAAGTCGGAGAGTGGGACCCGCGTGATCGGGCACGTAGTATTGCCGGTGGCGACCCATGACTCGATGCTTGAGCGGTCGTAGGTTTGACCGGTAGAGACGGTAACCGGATCGCGCATTAGCTCGAGAGAGATCGGACACCTGAAATGGTAAGGAATCAGTACGCCTACTAAATCTAACGGTTCTAAACTCACAGGCATGATGATGTCTTTTCTCTCTCTCTCTCTCTAAAACTTCCAAATCTGAGGGGAGGTCTGCAACAAATTCAGTTGAGGTGTTTTTCTGGGTCTTTTCTTGACAGAAAACAGATTTTATACGAGATGGGAACCGAGAGACATACCCGACTGACCAGACCTCTGCCCCTTTTCTGACTACTGGCCCACACGTGTGTGTTCACTGTGGTGGCCTCTCTTTTTTTTTTTAATCAAAATATTAGGAAGTTGAGAAATCTTGGAACTAACCATAGTTAGGTGCATCGGTCAAAACGAAATTTGGTGACTCCACTGATTTTGTGATGACTTTTGGGGCCTACAATACAATTATATCAGGGAAAAAAAAAAGAGAAAAATCTTGAGTCAAAGGTCAAGGGGTGATGAAAGGATTGCATGAGGGGGAGGAAGAATATGCGGGTCCAGGTTCTCTCCCACCTTCTGATTTTATTCCAGCAGACAATCTCACGCGTGGATATAGCAACAGTGACAGAGAGGGAGAGTGGTTACACACTCACTACAACTCTTCTGGGTCCCACAAGTGGACTATGTTAAGTAACTTGGGCCCCATATTTTTTTTGGGGTATGAATTCACCTTCTTCTACGGTGTCAGATCTACTATGTTGTCCAAAGAAAAGAGATCCTGGAATTTTTCTATTATATAATCGATCTGATTTAAATATATTTAATGGTATTAATAAAAGTGGGATAAAATATTAATTTTTATAAATTTTAAAAGTTAAAAGTAACAAAATAAAATTTTTATTTTAGAATCAACCCAAAGAAAAAACAATTTATTGGTTTGAAAAAATCTAGCTCAAAATAAATTTGATGTTGAGCGGTTAAATGAGTGGAGCTTTTTGGTCCGGCTCATCGTCCGAAAAAAAAAATCGGCCATAAGTTTGGCTTAGATATATGGCCGAGTTTAGATATATTTTCAAATTGATCACGTCGACCTAGATATAAGGACGAGTTTGGACATTTTCTAAATCCATCGGACTAGTCTAGTTTAATCAGACACTTAAACTCAATCCAATCGGACTAACATGTGGGGTAAGTTAAAAGTCTGCTGCACATGCAGTAACCTAAATCTTAATATAAAGATTTGAGAAGTTCCTCTCAAATTCTTTCAAAATTTTTGAGCAAGAATTCAATTTTTTTTTATCCTTAATTTTTTTTCTTTTATTTTACACCCTTCACATGATCCTTATTTCACTCTAATTCTTTCTCATATTTTCTCACACATTCCCTCTCTATCGATCTCTTATGTAATTTTTTAATTTTTAATACTCTTATTATTAATCTTCATTCCTCCATGATCCATAATTTTCTTATTATTAATCTCAATCTCTTATCCTTATTCTTTAATCTCAATCTCTAGTCATTTATTTTCCATAAATTAAACTATAATCCAAGGTAATTACTTTTTAATGTTAACAATGTTATTGTTTATTAATTATTATTATACTTAATATTAATGCTTTATTTTTTTACTTAACATTTTATTTATTTTTTATTTTTTATGATTAATTATTTACTCTTACATTCTTTAAAATAAGAAATGAATCATCATCAATATGACTTCAACTCTCTAAATAAGTTTGAGCAAAATCTTAATGTAGAAATCGGTTCAAATTTACTATCGATATCATCAGTTCCAACACAATCTAATATACTACCATGTATATCACCACCATCATATTCATTTAATACTGATACTGCTAATGTCATAAATATAATGCCCATAAAAAGATGTAATAAACAAACATATGATATTTGTGATACATTTGACATAGTTCCACACGAAAATAAGAAAGGTGAGAACATTGATAGTGCAATGTTCAAGTATTGCAAAAGTATTTCAGTTACAGGTCCAAATGATTGAACTAATCACTTGAAACGCCACAAAGAAAAATGCATGGCTAAAGCTGGTGCATGTATGAATTAAATCCAACTGAATTTTAACACCGTTGGTACAATTAATACGTGGACTTATGATATAATGGCTGCTAGAGAATCTCTAGTTAGACTTGCACGAGATGTCTTAGTTGTTCCCGTCTCAATGATTTCTTCTTAATCAACATTCATAATATGTGGAAGAGTTATTGAAGATAGAAAGACTTCGTTAAAGCCATAATTGGTTAAAGCATTATTATGCATAAGAGATTATGAGAATGCTACTCATCAAGATGAACATATAGCTCATAATGAAGACTTGGTTCAATATTTTCAAAATATGTTCTGAGATAAGATTATTTTGCAGCGAGAAGCAATTCTGCAGTCTACCAATGACCAACCACCATTAATAAATAGCTAATAGCTAATAGATAATAGTTTATTAGCAAAATTTTATTATTTCTTTATTTTTCTTTATTTATAGCTTCATTGTAAGGTCTATTTTTTCCTCCTTAAGGCCAAAACTTTTTTTTTAACGTAATCATGATAGTTGAGACATAATGGTTTAATTATCTATATATTATTTAGTAATTCGAAATGAGGTCTTTGTTTGATTAAAAGTTTATTTATTTATTTGAGATGCTCTTAGTTATTTGATAATTTGATAATTTAATATGATTTTAGTTATTTGGTTGTAAACTTTGATAATACAATTTGATAATTTTGTTTGAATTGTTCATAGATCTCTTGGTTTCTTTCATTGAATAATTAAGATTATATTTTGCTAGTTTATTCTACAGGTCGAAGGGTCAAAGGATCAAAGGATCGAATGCCTCTCGGCCCTGAGAATTGAGATGTATAGGTCGACGTCTCATATGTCGGTATGTGGTAAAAGGGTCAAAAGCCTCAAAGTCTTGAGATGCATAGACTGATGTCTCACAAATCGGTTTGTGGTCGAAGAGTCAAAGCCTCAAAGCCTTGAGATGCACAAATCGATGTCCCACATGTCAGTTTGTGGTTAAATAATCGAAGGGTCGAAGGCCTCGAGGCTCTGAGAAGCACATACCGACGTTTCACATGTTAAAGGGTCGAAGGGTTGAATGGTCAAAGGGTCAGAGAGTTGAAGGGTCGAAGGGTCAGAGAGTCGAAGGGTCGAAGGGTCAGAGAGTCGAAGGGTCGAAGAGTCGAAGGGTCAAAGAGTCGAAGGGTCGAAAGCCTCGGGGCCCTGAGATTGATAGACCAACATCTCATATGTCGGTCTATAGTTGAAGGGTCGAGAGGGCGAAGGGTCGAAGGGTCAAAGAGTCGAGGGGTCAAAGGGTTGAGGTAGAGGGGTCCAAGGGTCTAGGGGTCCAAGGGTCCAGGGGTCCAGGGGTCCAGGGGTCCAAGGGTCCAAGGGTCAAATAGTCAAAGGGTCCAAGGGTCCAAGGGTCCAAGGGTCCAAGGGTCCAAGGGTCCAAGGGTCCAAGGGTCCAAGGGTCCAAGGGTCCAAGGGTCCAAGGGTCCAAGGGTCCAAGGGTCCAAGGGTCCAAAGGTCGAAGGGTCCAAGGGTCGAAGGGTCGAAGGGTCGAAGGGTCGAAGGGTCCAAAGGTCGAAGGGTCGAAGGGTCGAAGGGTCGAAGGGTCGAAGGGTCGAAGGGTCGAAGGGTCGAAGGGTCGAAGGGTCGAAGGGTCGAAGGGTCGAAGGGTCGAAGGGTCGAAGGGTCGAAGGGTCGAAGGGTCGAAGGGTCGAAGGGTCGAAGGGTCGAAGGGTCGAAGGGTCGAAGGGTCGAAGGGTCGAAGGGTCGAAGGGTCGAAGGGTCGAAGGGTCGAAGGGTCGAAGGGTCGAAGGGTCGAAGGGTCGAAGGGTCGAAGGATCGAAGGGTCGAAGGGTCGAAGGGTCGAAGGGTCGAAGGGTCGAAGAGTCGAAGGGCATCTCACATTTGGACCTTAGTTTTGATTTATAGGTCTAACATTTAGGTCCAATGATGAAAAGTTCAACTTTTATGGTTATAAGTCTAATGTTTAAACATTAGCTTATGCCTTTTGATAGAAAGGTTCAAGGCTTCGAGCTTCAGGATTGAATAAAATTAGTTACTTTACAAAGGTTTAAATATTAGCTAATGTTTAAACATTAAATATTAGCTTTATAAAGGTTTGAGGCACTTCGAGTTGTAGGATTTAAACATTAGTTACTTTACTAGTTTACTTTAATAATAATTTAATAATAATATTTTATCTAAAAAGGGTCGGGCCTAGTCGAACTCAGCCCATTTTAGGCTCGTTTAAGTTCATGATAAACCCAAAGAGCTTTCCAGGCCCGCCGCATACATATATTTTAAAAATAGACTCAACCATGAATGGTGAAAAGCTAGCAGTGGTCAGGCCAGGCCTGGTCAGGTGGCATGTTTTGACATCTCTAAATTCTAACACAAACCCTATTTTTGTAGTGCGACCATCATCATCCGCCTTTTTCTCTTCTTTACTTCCATTCTTCTTCTACTGAAACGAAACCCTTCCTCTTCTACTCTGAAAGCCACAACAACCACGTTCAAGATATGATCTTTGATCTCTACCTCTACTTCAAGGGACGAGATCTGATCTTTAACAAGTTTGCATACTTTATGCTCACCCTTGTTACCATAACCCTTTGGAAGTGTCATATACACTTCTTCATTTAAATCATCTTATAGGAAGACATTGTTACATTCATTCGATAAAGAGGCCAATCTCTTATAGAAGCAATTGAAAGTGTATATTCATCAAGCTAATCGGGTTTTGACCTGATGGATAAATAACTTTATATGATACTATCTTTTTAGTAAGATAATAAATTATTATTAATTATCATTATGAAAGTCAATTATTATTTATCATATTTATTATTTTTGTTGAAATTAATATTTTATATTCTATAAATATTGTCATGATAAAGTTCAGTCATTTTATGTTCTACAAATACAAGGGCATATTTCCTTTAATAGAGGCAGATACCAATGAGTATCTAGAAACTTTAAGGCCAAAACAAATTTTCATTAGGCCTAAGTCTTTTATCTGAAACTTAGAATGTAAGTGCTCCTTTGTTTTAAAGATAGATGAAGCATCTCCTCTTATTATGAGAAAGTTATCTACATAGACTAGTAAAGCTGTTAGAGAAGTAATACTAGGCTTTATAAATAATGAATGATCATTCTTTGATTGAGAGAAACCCCCTTCTAGTATAGGACAAATGAGTTTGAAATTTCATTTTCGTGAGGCATGTATGAGGCCATAAAGGGCTTTAACAAGTTTACACACTTTATTCTCACCCTTGTTGCCATAACCCTTTGGAAATTTCATTTAAATCATCTTGTAGAAAGGCATTGTTCACGTCCATTTGACAAATAGGTCAATCTATTATAGAAGCAATTGAAAGTGTATACTTATAAAGCCAATCGGTTTTGATTCGATAGGATAAATAATTTTATGTGATACTATTTTTATACAGATATTAGTAAGACAATGAATGTTATTATTAAATATCATTATAAAAGTCGGTTATTATTTATCATATTTATTAATTTTATTAGAATTAACATTTTATATTATATAAATACATACATGATAAACTCTAGTACCGTAAGTTATGCACTTTAGAGACTACGATAGATATCATACTTATTGAGACTCAATTTGCTTAAGCTTAAAATACAAATTGTTTGTTGTCATAGGATCGTCAAGAATGGATATTGATGATCCAGATAGGCAATCACATATTTCATTACCTAAAGTGTTTAGGGTGGTCGTTTTCATGACCATTAGTGTTAGTGGAACATCATGATAATTATGTGGGTGTTTAGTGGAGACGGAGGGTACTAAATGTGTCACTTAGATAATTCTCAATGATAATTAATATTGATTGTTAATGAGAATTATCTAGTAACTATGTTACATAGTATCCTTAGAGTTGAGATTTCCATGATATCTTATGTGACATGTCTCATATTTTGACATTATTCTAACTAGCCTTAGTTAAGGATAAACATAGGATAAACCGTTGAGTATGAAATATTGTACATGAAGGTTGTGAGTGATCAAGATGAAATCTATCGCTTCCGTATTTAGAATATATCCTATGAATTATATATTTATTGAACAAAGAATCTTTGCAAGGTAATAGGATATGAAAAGAGTTTTTGTAAATCAATTATCAATATTCATTAAAGATATAATGATTCATATGATTTGTATATTGGAGTTTAATAGTCAAATCATATGCTAGGTCAAATCTGGATATTGGTAAGATGAAGTGATCATTTATTGTAAATAATTATAGTCACATGAGATTCTTTTGAAAGATGATATTTCTCATCTCTCAAGTAGTCTTGACACTTTGCTAGAAGTCAATCTCAATTTGAAGGTTTAGGTTATTTAATCATGAGATGATTAAGTTAACTGTTTAATTTAAAAGATATTTTAAACTAAACGAATTTAATTATGAATTAAATAAAATCATAAAGTATATGAAATCTTCCTACCGGAGTGATGTAGAATGTAATCAGTCACACAAGATTCGACAGTAACTCAGTTTATATTCATTGGAGAAAAGGGAAAACATATTGTTTCCATTTTAAGGGTAAAATAGTAATTTGACTTGTAATTTGAGTATAAGGGCAAAATTATAATTATTAATTTGTTAAATCTATTATCATGCAATACTGCTAGTACAACTAAATGTGACATTAATTTAATTGAAAATTAATAAATTATACGAACTTTTATTTCATTACAAAAAGGTCCTAAAGATCCGCATTAATAATTGAATATTAAATAGTTAATAGGCCGAATTGTTCATTGAATTTTTATAAGGCCAAATTAATCAACGATCGATTAATATCCATAAAGTAATACCCATGGGGTGGCTGGCCATAGCATATGAGTTTTGACCTATTGTTTCTTTAATTTGTTAAAAAAACATAATGCAATAAAGAAACCTAATGGTATAAGGAATCCTAATGCCATAAGAAAATCTAATACTATTAGGAAACCTTAGACTAGTGGAGCGTTATAAATACCCTATTAGGATGGCCAAAAATCATAAGTCACAATCTTCTCCCTTTAGCCAAAATTGAAAGAGAGAAAAGATATTATTTTTCTCATTCCTTTCTCTAAGCTTTTAGAAAATAAATTGAGTTAGCCATATCACGTGGATTATAATTAGAGTACGAACTAGTGAGTGTCTTGAATCTTCCCTTCAATTGGATTGCAAGAGGAATTATTGAAGTTGTTTGTTCATCAAATTAGGTATATGAAGCATGATAAAATTTGCTATGCTATAAAGTTGAGATTTTATTGATTGATGTGAATTACAAGCAACATTCAATTTTGCAGAATTAGAAAGATTACAATATGAATTTGACTTCAAATTGACAAGAGTGTTATTGATTTGATTGTTATGTGAAGTAGATATCAGATGATAAAGTCCATTTTGCATTCTACCCAACCCCATTATACTTCCAGTCCATTGGTCTTGAAACAAAATTAAGAGTAGAATATCATATAACAATGATGATCATAATTAAATTTGGAAAGTAACAATAGATTGAAATGGAGATTAAGTACATAAAGGACATCTTGAAGAATGATTTTTGACGAAGTCTAGACAAAACCTATGTAAGTGACATGAGTTTCTAGACCATTAGGTGCACCTTAATGGATGATGGTGAATATAAAGAACATGAAGATGGTGATATAAAACTGTGAAATCAAATGTTATGTGATCAATGATCCAACCACCATATTTGTTCCATTAAATGATCAATGAAATGACTACAAAGTTATTTGTCCATAACTATGATAATCAGTAGTACATAACTAACCAAACTAATAGAACTATTAATTACAAAAACAACCCCAACACTTTACCATATTCATAATATTTATTAGAGATCATGCATTCAATCTTTTTGTATTTTTATTTTTATTACTTATTCAATCCCCCTATATTCACCCAAAAAAAAAAAAATCCCCACTATTTCATTTTTTTCATTTTTTGTTCTATAAAATTAGTTTCTGAATTTTCTTTCCTTTTTTTTCTTTCTTTTTTTTCCCAATAAAATTGTTTTATTTCCTTAATTTCTTACCAAAATCATCATTAAAGAAATGAAGCTAATCCACTTCTCTCTTTTTTTTCTTTCTTTTTTTACATAATAAAATCATTTTTATTTAAAGTTTTTTTTAAAAAATTATTTTATGATCTAATCAATTAAAATTTCATTTGTAATATAATTTTACTCTATTTAGATAGTATTATTTATACTTATTATCGTTGAATTTTAACTGGATAACTTTCTCTCTTAATTCTGCCACTGACTTCAATTTTTCGAAATGACTACTTAAAATTAGAGAATTGGTAACACTAGTTATATTGATATTATATTACATTATAGAGTAAATTGTAGATAGATTTTTTGAGATTTTAGTAAATATACAAATATTTATAACAATTTATTTATGAAATAAAAATAAGATTTTACTTATATTTAAAATTAATATTTATTTTATCATAAAAATTATAAATTATTTTTTCTTCTTTCTTCGAATCTACCTTTAGATTAAAATCAATCAATTATGTATTATTGTATAGAGATCATTATATGGATAATCATGGCAGAACTTTAATTTTATTAAGGTAAAATTAATATAAATTGTCAATATAATGAAATAGAGAATGAGGGGGGGAAAAAAAAAAAAACTTAATTAGCATTACCCTTCGAAGAACATGAACATCATTAATATTTGCAATCAAAGTGATATGAAATCTAATATGTCTGGTTAATTTGCTGTCAAGATATCAACAAACAAGTTTTAATTCAATTTCTTCTAAACTATTGCAAAAATTACCAAACAACCTATTAAGAAGATACATCCGTACTCATCTTTCTCGTGTCATGAGACCTAATTCTCATAAAATGAATTTAAAATCATTTATATATATATATATAACTACCAAAGCAAATGCCAAATGGTTATATGATTTTGTTCTTCATTTAAATAATAAACTTCTGCTACAATTTTACTATTTTTTATTTTTATTTTTCTAAAATCAAACTCTACTATATATTAAGTTTCAACTCTACTACTACTATTATTATTATTATTATTATTATTATAATTATTATAATTATTATATTATCATATATTTTATATAACTTAACGTAATGCGGCTCCCGAGCCACGCCCGCCTGTAGAGACCCCGTCTGTCCCCAGTCAACCAGGCACATACTCGGCTTCTACAGCTAACACAATATACCATTGCCTCTTGGGCCCACAAATGCACGTGGTCATTCACCCCACTCCACTCTCCCTCGCACGTGTTTCCAGCTAGTTTTTCTTAAATTTCTTTCCCATTCCCTCTCATTCTGTGGACTGGTTTTATTAGCTCGTCGAAAATCTGTCCTTACTTGGAATGGCGTCCCCACGAGCTTCAGAATTCAGAGAATTAATTGTCTAATGTCTGGAGTATGCAAACCGGTGGTCTAGGTCATCTTAGCCGACATAGCTATATACTTTTTATATCAATAATAATGATACATTATTGTAAAATAGAAAGAGCAACAAAATTTATGTTCAATAATCATGTAAACTACATCTACCAAGAAAATTAATTTTTATCTGATTCTTCTTCTTTTGATCCAAAAAAACAAAAAAAAAAAACATATATATAATTCTAATGATTGAGTTCCATTGGCTCACCATTCGGCTTTCTCTATCCATAGTGTTAACTTTGATTCTTTTTTGATTTCGTCTCTTTGAATTTTATTTAAATAATTTTTAATTTCATTTTATTTTTGTTTTATTTTATAATAGTATTTAAAATTTTGAAAAATGGTCTAATTTAGATTTTCAATTTAAACCAAAATATTGATTAATGAATTAAATCTATATTAGTTAAATCTAAAAAGATATATATATATATATATATATATATATATATATATATAGATAGATAGATAGAGAGAGAGTAAAATCTCAATAAATTTTAGGAATAAAATAAATATTTAAATTTAATAAAAATTAATATATTATCCTGATTAGTTAAAATTATTATTTAAATAAAATATTAATTTATTGAATATTAAAATATTAAAATATTAAAATATTACTATAATAAAGTAATATCTAACTTATATTAACCTACTACCAAGATGAATAAAATAATAGTAATTAACTACATGTTTGTATGTGGGACACTTAGTTATTAAGTTAAGATATATCTCTCATTAAATTTGAAAAGAGGTGATCAAGAGTTTCAGCTGGTTAACCCATTAGACGATCTTTGATTCACTCAATCCAATAAGTAAGGCACACTAATGTTGAGGCAAGGTGATCAATAGGGCTATGGCTGAACAAGTGAGACCGAGCATATTAGTCAATTTATTGAGTAATATAACTCTATATTGGGGTAATATAGTATGAAGAGTTGAGCGACTAAGGCTAAGCATGGTGTGGTCAACCCAATTAGTAAGATAATTCTATGTTGAGGAGATACGATATGAAGAACATAGCTGATCAGTTGAGCCTGAGCATGGTGGTCAACTCAATGAATTAGATAACTATATATTGGGGAGGTATGGTATGAAGAGTTGATCAGTTATGGTTGAGCAATTGATGCTAAATATGACGGTTAATTCAATGAATAAGATAACTCTATGTTATCAGTTGAAGTTGAGTATGTTGTTAATTCAATGAGTAAGATAACTTTATGTTATCAGTTGAGGATGAGTATGTTGTTAATTCAATGAGTAAGATAATTCTATATTAGGAAGATACGGTATGAATAGCTGATTAGCTATGGTTGGGCATAGGTCAATCTAATAAATAAGATAATTATGTTAGAGAGATATAAAGTTGATCATCCATAGTTGATTCGCTGAGGTTGAGCGGTGTGGTCAACCTAATAAGTAAGATAACTCTTGAGGAGATGCAAGATGTAGAGTTGATCAGCGGAGGCTGAGCATGGTAGTCAACCTAATGCGTAAGATAACTGTGTTGGAGAGATGGAGTTTGAAAAGTTGAGCAACTGTCATTGAGTAACTGAGGTTGAGCATAGTGATCAATTTAAGAAGTAAGATAACTCTATGTTAGGGAGATATGATATGAAAAGCTAATCAGCTATAGCTGAGCAACAGAGGTTAAATAGATGGGTTATCCGCAGAACTGATGATTAAGAAGGTGGACATCCTAATGGTTGAGCTGAACAAAAGTTAGTTTTGTACCAACTAAACAAAAAGAGATAAGGACAAAAAAAAAAAAAAAAAAAACAAGAGATAGAAGAGAAGGTGGAGTGTATACGGACATGGCAAAAGTAGAATAGGATTTATAGTGAATATATCATTAATACAAATAGAGTATAATCTTACGAAAATAGGACGCATGCAAAAGTGAGCATGAATTAGCTCCTCACATAAGATATAAAAACAACAGTTCATTTAAAAAATAAGTAATTCATTTTTTCCTAATTCAATATTCTTTAAAAACTTTGTCTAATTGATATATTATCTTCAATCTTAATATGCTGCTGACAAAAGCGTTGGAGGGGCAACTCTACCCGTTCTCTTTTCTTTTTTCTTTTACAGAGAAAGCTAACCTTAGAGCATACTATTTAGTTTAGATTTTTGACAGAATGCGTTTAGCTGAATGGAATGATTTGTCTTCATATACGTACGTGGGTTTGCATGAAAATTAACTAGAGACAAGAATAATTGAAAAAAGAAGAGTCAAGATGACTGGAAGATTAGGGAAGAAGCAAAGATATGCCAATTTGTACTTTGATTGCATTTGAAGGTTTGAATTAATTATTTTAGTTGAACAAATTGCATCAAATATTGAATTGAAAAGGCACACGCAATTATAGCATAACATAATTGAAAGGCTCACTAATCAATCACCTTATTTAGTATATTTTGGACTTCACTATTTGGGACCAGTAGATTTGATGTAATTTCTGATTTTTTTTCCCAACCTAGCTATTACCTAGCATGTTATTTTTAATTTCAAAAAAAAATAATAATAATAAATAAATAAAAAGTAATATTAAGCAGAAATTTAAATTTTTATATCTTATATTTCATGTGAAAATAATAATAATATGTCTTGTCATATGGGTATTACTTTTAAATAATTTATATATAAATAATTTATATATAAATAATTTATCTATTTATTTTTTTATTAGGTAGAGCACTGATAATGATTAGCTCCTTATGAATTGACATGGTTGTAAAACAATATTAAAATTTGATATTACAATTCAAATCTAATTGACCATGAATAAAATAAACAATCATATATTATTAAATTATTAAAATTTATATTTTTAATATGTGAAGATATTTTAACATATTTCGTCATCAAGTCTGTTATATCCTCTATTTACTTACATATATATCCTCTATTGAGTATTGAGAAATAGTGTTGTTCTCCACTTCATCTCATTTTTAATCGGTAATTAAATTTACAACTTTTCGTTTCTTCACAAAAGCGATGAGATGTTTGTCAACTTCGTAAAAAGCTTGCTTAAAGTTTACACTTTAAAATAACTTTACACTAATTATCTCACTGTTCATAAAGCAACCCACTACTTAGAAACGCAGATTAGGAAAGTCTAGCTGGCTTTGTGATTTTCACCCTCAAAAGATTTTTCTCTATTCTTTCGTGGTCCTAAAACTCAAATAATGAAACTGCCTTTTTTTACGTGGAAAGTCCAAACAACGCACCATGTCCATGTGTGTTCACTTTGATTTTCATGCCATTGTGGTCCAAAATCATTGAATTACATTTTTTTCTCTTTCTTTTTCTTATTTTACTTGAAAAAGGAAGGACATTTTTTTTTTGCTTTTTGGCTAAAAAGGCCATTACATTTTTCCATTACCTTGTTGTGCGGGAATGAGTGGTGCTCTTCGATCTTTTGCACAAGCAAGAAAGGAGACGATTACTCTCAATTAACTTGTAAATAAGGACATCAAGTTATTGCCATAACGAAAATGGATAATGTGTTTTCGAAATTTTACATAACCTACTGATTTAATAAGACATGCTAATATAAGAACATAATACCTACACTTACTACACATATTATGTAGTAATTAGTGTCTGTAGTAATTAGAATGATAGTTGATGGTTTCATGGCCTGTTAACATATTATGGAATATATTTTCTTAATATTATCGAATATGTTACCTAATTGGGAAACAGTGTTTACTAGAGTCACCTCAAGGACACACACAAAACGCATATTCCACTCTTATCGATACCATTTCTTAATGATGAAATTATTATGAGATCTAAATAAGGCAGCAGGTTCTTGAAAGAAGTGCTTAGTGAGAGGATTAGATGATAAATTACTACATTACTTACTCATTCACGTGTACTTAACTATGAGCGACTGTTTAACTTGGTCAAAGTTACAAAAAAAATAATAATACAAAAAGGAAAGGATACATAAATAATAAAATAAAAAATATTTTAAGCTTTTTCGAGCAGTGAAATCAAGTTTGTCGCTAGTCCCTGCCCTCCAACAATTTCTCAATTCTTCGCGAATTAAAAAAATTTTAAAAAAAAATTAAAATTAAAAAATTAAAATCAAGCCTTAAGATAATGTATCATATTTGTTTTATTAAAATTCTAATAAAATGATATAAAAATGATGATATATTATTATTTTTATTAATTTATTATGATATATCATACTCACATATATTTCTCTCTCCTCAAATTCGTCTTCCTTGCCATTTATATAGTCAATTATGTTAATTTATCATCATATCGTTGAAGCTCATTTGGGTATTGAGTAAATAAGCTCTGAATGTATGTAATTTTCAGCATAAAAATTCATTAACTAGTATTAATATACATATATATAAATTACATAATATAGATGGAAAAAGGCCTAAACTATTGCACAAGATTATGATTTGATTTTCCTTCGAGAGCTCGATCCACACATATTGCTATCCTTACTGCATGGTTTATGATCGTTGACCATGGACGATGGTATGTGGCAACATCAACTACTGTCCAAATATGCCCCCATAAGATTGAGCTACCATCAGTGACGCTAATCTTGGAACTTAGTAGCAGTGTTTGAGGTCGAGAGAAGGGCTTCGTGAAAATATCTGATAACTGGATCACGACTGTTCACATGACGAACTAGGATTTGTCCCTTTTGAACTAGATCCCTAACAAAGTGAAGATCTATTTGTATGTGCTTCATTCAGGAGTGTTGAATGGGATTATAACTTAAGTGAGTTACCCACAAATTATCATATAGAAGGAGCGGTGTTTGTAGGAGCTTGAGTTTTAGTTCACCAAGAAGAATTTTAATCAAAATAATTTCTTTGGCTGTGAGTGCAGTTGCGCGGTATTCGGTTTCGGGGGATGACCGAGATATAGCACGTTGCTTTTTGGAACTCCAAGAGACAGGACTTGAGCCAAGAAAGATAACATAGGCAGACGTGGAGCTTCTGTCATCAAGGTTTACCGCCCAATCTGCATTAGAATAGGCACAGAGTATCAGAGGAGCAGATTTCTGTAAGAGAATTCCATGGAAAATAGTGTACTTCAAGTACCGTTAACAAACGCTTAGTGGCTGCCCAATGAGTTTGTGTTGGTCGATACATAAACTAAGAGAGTTTATGACCAACAAAACAAATTTCCGGACGTGTGAAGGATAAATGTTGGAGAGAACCATTGACACGACGACAAGTTGTGCTATTAATAGCAGCCGTACCATCCAATAATATTAATGATTCTGAAGTAGACAAAGGTGTGGTGGCGTCTTTGGTGGCGTCCATGTTGGTTTTATTCAAGAGGTGGTCCCGAATGTATTTGTATTGCGATAGGAATAAACCTAAGGAATAGCCCAAGAATGACTTCAGTGGACGTTGGTGGCATGGCGGAGGAAGATGGCATAGATGGAACAACTTTGCCATGAATTGAGTTGAGCTAAGGGGAACTCGGATTCATGAAAAATAACATGTCTGGAGGTATAGATGCGGTTGAATTTGGGTTCAAGGCATAAGTATGCACTTTAGGCTAAGGCATAGCCCAAGAAAACACAAGGCTTGGATTTGGGCTGACACTTGTGAGAATTATAAGAATTTGTGTAGGAAAAATAAAAGCATCCAAATTGTCTAAGCTTCAGGTAATTTGGGCTTTGGCCGAAAAGTGCTTGATACGGAGAGATATTATGTAGAATGGCTGTTGGAATATGATTGATAAGATACCAGGAAACTTTCAAAGCATATGTCCAAAAATGATGATGTAAAGAAGCATCCATTAAAAGAGCAAGACCGTTTTCACAATAGGTCGATGATACCTCTTAAACACCCCATTTGTTGAGGTGTAGGAGGAGCAGTATTAAGATGGATAATCCTATGAATAGGGATGGACACCTTTTCCGATCCCGATGGAAGTACTAGTATAGATCTCGATTTCGATCCCGTTTTGACTGAAAATCAAAATATTGGTATTGAAACTGGTACTGATCCCGATACTTGAGACAAGGATCGGAATTATAATTGAGACCAGTTTAAAATCCAGTCCAATTTCCCGTTCTAGTTAAATAAGAAACAAAAAAGTGTTAAAAATTTTTTAAAATGGATATATATATATCCTTATTCCCCTTCAACCTTAATTTTCTAACCTAACTCACAAAGTGACCTTCCCGTTGGGTTTGGACTATGTTGAAGCCCAAACCCAATGTGGACTTTTAATTAAACAATCGGTTCATGGCTTTGATCAGCCTATAACTCGGAGACCGGTTACAACCTTTGGTATTCCTTCCTTTCTCATTGATTCAAAATATTTGACTCTCTCTCTTCATATTCTCTCTCGAGCTTTTAGGGTTTTTCACTCTATGGTTTTTTCTCTGAGATTTATTGATTCGATTATGCATGATTGATCAAGTTTATTGCCATGGGTGTGTAGATCTAAGAGGTGTGATTATTCTGATAAGAGATCTGGTTCATCGTGATTTGGTAGTTAGGGTTCTTGATATGTATTTGCTTATATGTTGAATATGTTTATTTGTATATTGTGGATCTTGAGATTGTTTGTAAGAGAAAACTATCATCATAGTGCATAGAGGTTTCCGATTGATTGTCGGAGCCTCAAGTGGATGTAGCCCTTTGTGGTGAATCACTATACGTCTCTGTGTTCTTTACTTTTCTTGTTTATGAATCAAACTCAATCATATGAAATTGGTAAAAGGAATTTGATTAAAATCATAACACTTCCCCTCTTCACCCTCTTCCCTTCACGAGCCACTCTTGCCGCCATTGTCCTTTCTTGTCGCCGCCGTCCATTCTTGGTGCCGTTGGAGTTTGAATTTTTATATCTGGTTCAATCTGGAGCAGCAGAGTTTGATAGTGGGCTATCTCTATTTGTGACACATACAATGGTTTTCTTGAGAATTTTTTGTACCATATTTTTTACTACCATTTTAAATCTCTTGGGTTGAAGAATTGAGCTCGAAGATTAAAGAAGGAGAGAGAAGGGTTTGGTCTTTTATGAGGGATTAAAATGAAATTAAGATGTTAATGGATGTTGTTAAGGTGAGGAAGAAGAAGAAGAAATATGAGAGTGGTAGAAGAATCTTATTAGTTCTCATTATGAACCAATTTTAATCCTCGCTCTATAGAATTTAGGAATTTCTTTTTTTCATTTTTCCTTCTTTTTTTTTCCTAAAAAGGAAGAAAAATATTGTTCAAATAGGAAAATAATATTATTTAATACTTAGGAGTTTCTTTTATCTTTGTTGTTTCGAAATTAGATTTGAATTTGGATTCAGGTGAAATTGAATGTAAACTATAATTCATTATTAAAAAAAAAAGAGAGGAATTTCAATACTTGGTATCGTTTCGGTACCATACTAGTACTATTCCGATACTAGAAGGACCGATAATGAACCATAAAGGAAGATTTTAGTATCATTTCGATACCGATACCGGTTTTCTCTTGTACCGATTATGACAGTATTTTTGGGCACCCCTACCATGAATAGAAAAATATTGTTTCAAAGCAATGTATTCTTCTCATTTTTAGAATATAATGATTTAATTTTGAGATTATTGATGCCAAAATTAGTATTTTGACACATGGTTGATGATATGGAAAAATCTAAAAATAATTCGATTAAATCAGTCAGAAAACAGACGAAAAGTCCAAAAAAAAGTCTTAATCAACCCTCATTCCGTTCGGACTGGTGGGCCTAGGGATGACCGACTGTCCAAGAGAAAATATTTTGGGCATGGTGCCTTGAAAGCATGTGATGAGTATTGTTTTATGAAATTAATAAAAATGATATTTTTCTATATAATTATTGTGAATATATTATTATTGAATAATGTGTATAAATATCAGGGAATTTCAAATTCATTTATGTGACTATAATCTTGTATTGGTATGAAAAGATTAAGATTATAGATAATGAATTAAATTACCGCAACATATTAAAGTATGAGATTTTTAATTGATGGTTGTTAGTACGGTCCGCTAGTATTGTGAATGTAAGAGATCTATATTCGGATCACTGATGTAGATAGACATCTTAGTGGATGTACTTTATATAATTAGATTATATAGGACAAGACTCGATATGAATTAATTTTTTTATAAAAATACAGTTTGCAATAAAAAATTATATTCATATCAATAGATAATCGTATTCTAATCAATCTGGATCTGAGTAGTCATGAACTCATGTTTAGGTCAAATCGATCTTTTGATTTACTCGTGACGGTTTGTTTGTAAAACAGACTAAAGACTTTTGTTTCAGAGATTCATTGGGATAAGTGGCTAAGAACGTGATTTACAGATATGAAATCCAAACATTCTTCATAGAAAATTGTATATTGGTTTCCTTGAGAGTTAATTCTGGAATTAAATGGTTTTGAGGTCAAATTTATAATTAAGTTATAAATTGACCGTTTACTAGTGGATTAATGGTACTTAAGGATAAAAAAATAATTAGAAAGATAAACGGTAATTTTGACTAACTCTAATTATGAATCAATTATTGAAGGATTAAATTACATGTAATGATAATATAAATGGACTATTAGAGATTGCTCAGTAATATGTTCTATAATTGCAAGAGTGAAATTTCATATTTTTAGTGTAATAATATTGAAATTAATAAATTAGATTTATTAGATTAAAGAGTTTAATTAATAATCTATTTTATTGGAGTTTGTAATTATAGGTTCATGGTTCTTAGATTGCCTCTATAAAATACTATATAAATAAGAATGAAAAAAGTTGAAAAAATGACTGATTTAAAAAAAATAGTTTTCTAGAATAAATTTGTAATTATAAGATAATTAGTGTTAATTAATTAATTATTTAAAAGATGTATTTTAAATGTTGAATTTCGAAATTCATATATTAAATAATAATGTATTTGATTTTGAATTAAATATGTTATATATAATATTAAATTGATATGAGATATTAATTTAATATTAATATTGGGTAAGTCAAATTTAAATTAGTTTGAGAAATTAATTTAAAATTCAAATGAGATATGATATGATTTAAAATAGATGAGATTCTATTTTAAATCAGATTTGAAAATGTTTGATTAAATCAAATATATTATTAAAGATATGATATGATTTGAAATCGATAAGATTATATTTTAAATTAGATTTGAAAAGATTTGACCATATAAAAAATATCATTTAATGAATATCTTATCATTTAAAATTATACTTGAGTCATCAATTCAATTAATTTAAGTGTTTAAATTAAATTGAAAAACTTAATAAAACTCTAAAAATATATCATGTTCTAATTATCTCATGATGCGAAAAATAGAGAACATTTTTCACAGTAAGAAAAAGAGGGAAAACCTTGTCATCTTTACATGCCTACATACATCCTAGTCTATTGAAGATCGATCTGGAAGATTGTGATGTGAGTCTTGTCGAATGATTCGCATAGGATAAAGTATGATATCTTTGCTTAACTATATGATTAATTTATATATATCTAAAAAATTGCTAAAAGTTTTTTAGAAAATTTTTGTTATACATTGAAACCAATAATCACTTCCACTGTGAAATTTTAAATCCGTCCTCCAACACAATCGCCCATGGATGGCTAACTGGTCACATGGTCATGCAATTAGCGAACACCCATGTTTTTCTTTTGTTTGAGGGCCTTTTTGATATTTTTGGGGATTTCCAACAAAATAAGAGGGAATTTTTACCAAATTAAAGGATATTTTAACAAATTTAAAGAGTCTCTATGCAAATGGAAAGATTGGTTTGGGGCATTCCATCAGGATAGACATTTGTTAGGGACTACAATTGAAATTTTAAACTTGATGAGGGAAATTCCAGAAGGTTCTTCACCTTGCTCACCAAGTATAAGACTTGGTCAAGTTTCCTAAAAAATCTCCTTAAATTAAGGAACTTGCTCACCAAGAAATTGTGGTCATCAAGCCAAAAGCCTTGGCTTCCAAGTATTTTACCTCTACAAATAGAGGCCTTTACCGAGGGAAAAGACATAGTCTTCCAATTCCTAAAGAAGGGAGCTCTCACATAGAGTCTTCTGATTCCAAAAGAAGGGAGCTCTCATACAGAGTCTTCTCACTCCTAAAGCCCTTCATAAGAGGGCACTTAGAGCTCGCAAGAAACCGACTCTTCTCGCCATTAGGGAAGAGAAGAATTCACATAAAACCGATTCTTTTTGGCATCACTTCAAGCTTCAATCCGTACAAAGCAAGTTGGTCTTTTAGTTTAGTCATATCTCAATCATCAACCCGTACAAATCTGATTGGTATTTGTTTCGCTCTATAGGCTCTATCTTGCATAATTTGAGTTAAATGCTATTCAATGTTCAATATAAATTTCATCATGAGTTGTCTATATATATCTTTACCGTTATAGCTCAATAGATTCAGTACCTTTAGCTTTCTGTTCACTTCAATCATTTTGTTTTCATGTAGTCAAATTACTTTTCATTTATGGGTCTTCCTTATCTTGATCAAGAGTAGGAAGTTGAAAATCTTGCTCGATCACAAGTTACCATTGGCCGATGAAGTATGAGGGAAACATTATTATAAGTTCTATGACTTGTACCACCATCAGACGAACAATTATCTGTCTTTTAGACAGTGTATTCAGGAGTGGATTGAGAAAGACTTGCTGATCTTCGAGTCTCCCCTTCCAATAGTTGTAGACGCGAACCCTTTCCTAGCCACTATTAATGCGCCCATTGCAGATGTTCAACCTCTTTCCCATCAATGAAGAGAGATGTCGAACCAGAGCAAAAGGGCTTACCCTTGACTAAATAGTTAGAATAATCTGATCGATGGTTCGAGACATTTTATACATTCGGTAATAGTAAAGCTTCCTTCAGCCATTCCCGAGCATAACTATTGCTAACATTGTAGAAGAAAAATGTACCCTAACTATCAGCTGAAACTTCGAACACCTGATTATTCAATCTAGTGGCTAAAAGTTGACCGACCATTAGTCATAACCCAAGGATGGTCATGCTTCCTCAATCGACGAATATGGTATGGCAATGCTTAGCACATTCAAAATTTCCTAAGGTGAATTGCCATACTCTAGAATGGCGTGAATATCGCAAACATCAAGTCATTAGAAAGGAAGTAAAAAAGGGGAACCGTCCATTTTTTACCATCTTGGATGAAAGTTCTCTTGCGTAAATAAACCTCAATTTTTTAGCCTTATCGATAGAAAATCCCTTGGGGATGTCACAATGTTCGCCCAATGCTACTTCTCCTATGTTTATGGCCGAAAATTATCATGATGATACTCAACATTTCAGCCAAAAACATGATTTTTATTTAAATTTGGTGGACATTGTTGTAAAAGTAATCAATGTTTGATTAATATTTTGACCTATTAATATCAAATTCAACTAAAATATCACGTAATCTTTGGAGAATATATTTGAGAAATCTCGTCAAAGGACAATATCATGAGTTCTTTAGATTTTCTTTATACTTTTTGATAAACATAAAATTGGTAATTTTTAATATTTTAGCCGATTGGCCGAGATTTTTGAAAGATGGATAAATCACTTTATTATTTTGAATCTATCGAAATAATGATAATTGCACAAAAGTTTTGTTTTCATCCATATCGGTCGAAGTAAAGTGTTGTGGTCATTAATTCTCTTCATTATTCTTAATCTAATGAGAAATATTAAGGGATGCATATGTTGACATGTGAATTTTCTCGACACATGATGGAAGGTGATTGGATCATAAATTCAAATTAAATGAAAGTCGGTTAGTCATAATTAAGCTGACTAATTAATATCAAGTATAATATGACCGGTCAAACGATAGTTTTAATAGGATAGCAATTAATTCATATCGATCGAAAATTATTTTACCAAGTCAAATTCAAGAAGTTGTTTTGCTTCAAAATATAAAAAATCACAAGGATTGATAAGGTGATATAAAAACCAACCATAGATCGCATGCACATGGATTAGTTAAGGTGAAATCTCGACCGTTTGGAGAAAAAACAAACTAACTCACATCCACCATCAAGTTCGGCCGAAATAGCCCCAAAGAATGAGGGAATCAGTCAATAGAGGGGAAAATTTGGCCAAGTATATAAAGGGTTAAAGTGGGAATCAATTTTCCTCAAAAGGTGGCCAAAAATCCTCTTTTTAGCCCATTGTTGGCTAAGGTAAGAGGTTGGCTGAATTTTAGGTACGAAGTAACAAGTTTGGCCAAAATGGGGAGAAAGAAAAGGAATTTTGGCTGGATTTTTATGGAAAAAGAAGAGTTTCAGCTGAGATATAAGCTCTATCGAAAGTCGAACTACATTTCCCCTAAAAGAAGATGCATTTGCGTCTCGATCACCATGCTGGCCAAACTATGTAGAGAGAGAGTGGAATCTGGCTGAAATACAGGGGATGTGAGGGAGTGTCGCCCAAAATTGAATGAAAGTGGGATAATTGGTTGCAATGAACCTAGACTTAATAAAGGTTAAGTTCGACCGAAAGTTAAGTTCAAACCCATCACACTAAAAATGTGATGGGATCCTCAAAGTGGGTAAGTGGCGCTAGAAAAATAGAATGTGTATATCAGAGTCTGATTATTTGAAGATTTTCCATCTTGAAATTTACCTATAAATAGAAAGCTTATGGAAGACAAAATTCATCTTTTTGATCACCCAAAAAATCCATTTGATCATCATGAAACACAAAGCTCCAAAAAATTCTCTTGGTCTTCTGACACGTTGCTTTTCAATTCCTTTGGGAATAAATATATTTCCTTAGATCCGTTGTTTAGAATAGTAATTAGAATACTGAGTTCTCACCTACGTGAAAATCTAATTATGTCGTTCACAAACAAGATGCAGAAAATCTAAATATGTCGTTCATAGACATGATGACTTCAATATTCATTTTCTTCTTCTAAGTCATTTATCTATTATATTCTCCTAGGAGTAGAATTAATTTAGATTTAATTTCTTACCGTATAATAGATTTATCGATTTCAATTCATTTATTTTATCTAGTATTCTTTACTTAGTTGTTTATGGGAAATCTTTCAGCTTTTAATTCTGTTTTCATTTATTACTATTTTACTTTAGTAGTAGTTAGTTCAGTCCGCTCGTTAGTTGATACGTTGAAAAGAAATTCAAAATTAGATTAATTTTAATCTTTTCGCTTAGTTAGAAAGCAGATCAATTGCATTAACATGTATTTCTTTTATTTAATTTAATTTTATAGTGTGAAAGTCACTTTAACTTTCTGGCATGCCCGTATTCTCTTGCATTTCCAAATACATTTTTTTCAAAGGTTAGATCCGCCAAAGCTCGAGCTCGATATTTAAATCCCATTAATTTTGGGTTTTTTAGTAGCAGATTTTCCCGACTTCAATACCCCTTGAATCTCTCAAAATTAAATTCAAAATAATGAGGGAGATCAAAGACCATGACACTTTATAATATACATTAGCTACACATCCTCAATTGCTCATAAATTTATTTCTAATGAAGGATCTTGCACATCGGTTCATAGATAATTTAAATTAGCAGATGCTAAATCTAACTGCTCTATGGTCAAATTGATGTCTTCTTCATCCATTTGGCCATAAAGGTATTCCTCTGTCTTTTAGGCTGAATTTCTTTTTCAATGGCACTGATGGCCGCCGCTACTTTGGGTCGAGCCATCATGGTACTTGTTATTGGTTTGGCCAAAGTCAGCCAAATTAGCACCAAATCCAACGACTATTTGGAAGAATACTATGGTTCTTCATCGGTCGATGCCCACTATGAAGTAGATATAAATATCTATTGGTTACCTTATTTCTTCACCACCTTGATAGCTACAAACTACTCATAAAAAGTAGCTTCCACGAGATGTGATGTGGTCGTAAAAGGATATGCCTTTGCCTTAACTGTCTCCACTTTATCCCCATTCCAGAATAACAAAGCTTGATGTAATAAAGAGGGGATGCACTAATTAGAGTTCATATAATCTCACCCAAGTAAGGTATTATAGGACCTTATGGTGTTTACCACAAAAAAGACAGTCAATGCTATCTTCGAGCCTACTTTCACTTCAAAAGGCAAGACGCCTTTAATCTGGGAAACTCTACCAGCAAAATCGTTGACAGTGACCTTTGTTGGAATTAAATCTTGAAATGACTTATTGAGAACTCGTATCATGCTAGATGACAAAATGTTAACTCTTGCCCCATTATCCACCAAAGTTTGGTTGATGGGAACCCCTTCCAAGTGGATTTTAATATATAAACTTTAAGTCATACGCCAATTGGGTAGGTGGTTTGTAAGAGATCCCTCTTGGATCCGCCCAGCTCAGTAGTCACCTCAATGGAAGTGGCAGATTCATTGGTTTTTTGGGCCGATTGAAGTTCAAGTAAGGTTTCCTTGTCCCTCTCTCCAGACTGACATCCTCTCTTAACTTCAAATCGAGATTGAAAATTAGAGTGTAGTGTTATCACGTTATAATCGAGATGCATGAGAACTGATCCAATTAGTATATCTCTTTTTTATCATTGGTTTCTAGCTCAATTGGCCATGCAGATTCACCGTCCTCATCCTCAAAGTCAGAATCAACTTCATCTAAGATGGCCACTAAGACGCCAATATCAATTTTTCGTTTTACTTCCTTGGAGGGAGGAGCCATTAATTTGGCAATCATATCGGTCAAGTCTTTCACACTTTATACAGATCCCTCCATAGGACTGAGAGGGTCGTTAGGCAAGAGCCTGATCTTTTAGTAGTAGAGGCTCTTTTAGTTTAATAATGAGGGTTTTCATGGATGAAATCGAGCTGGACCTTCCTAAAGGAGGCTTTTCCATTATCACCTCTCTCTTCAGGCGGCCTAACACTTGCATTGTTTGTGTCATTTTATTGTATGCAAAGTTCCTTGGAAATTTCAAATGCTCTATTTATTGCCATACCATACAAGTTGGCTGAAGGGGCATGACCATCTATGGGTATAATTATTGATTGATTAATTTTTAGTTACCAAATTGGTTGCTTGAAATTTTGACCAAGGGCGGCCGATAATCACGGTAGATTTTCCTCATATGATGTCGGCAACGGTCTTACATAAGAACAACTATATAAGGATTTACTATTATCAACCGGATGAAACGTCTTAAACCATTACTCAAATTGTTTTTATTGTTAACCCAAGGATAATCTCTTCTATCCTGAGCCAATGTTTCCCTTGTCAATATTCCCTCCGTTGATGGAAAGGATGGCGAACATTTAAAACTACCACATTAACGGTGGTTGGGAAAGGGCTCATGGCCACGCCCTTTGGAGGACTTGACTAAAAAATCTACAAGTCTTTCTCTATCCACTCCTAAATACATTATTTGAAGGAGAGACAATCATTCGTATGATGGAGGTATGAGTTTTAGTATTTACAATAATCCCCCTTATACTTCATCCACTGATAGTAATTTACCATCACGCGAGATTTTCAATTTCTTACTCCTAAGCAAGATATCAAAAATCTTGCTTGCTTTCGAAAGATCAAAGGAATATACCTTATCCTTCTTATAGGGGTAGTATCGCTTTATGATAGCCCGGTCGGTTGACTTGCTTGGTCGAGAAAATTGTCGGTTAATCTTTGCTAATTATCTCCGCAATTCCAACTTCGAAAGTGAACTTTTGATAGTAGGTGCCCATTAAAACACTTTTTCGTTGGGCTTTTTCTTCCCGTAGCTCCTTATACTGAGAAGCTTTCGTTGAGAGCTTAAAGAAGTGGTGTAATTCCATCCCTTCAAACTTTGAGATACCGAGTTTAACCTAACCATATGAACTCAACGTCGGTAAGAGTAACATGTCATTGGTTCTATTATTATTTTAACCGAGTTAGGCAAGCATCAACTAATTCACCCGTTCTTTGATACAAGAAGGACAATCGGCCATAGTCCCCTCCAGTTAGACTAGGTAGAACTTTGTCTGAAAAGTCTGACTAGTAAGGGAATTTATGAAAAGGAAAAACCAGAGACAGTGTTATCACCGGCCTCTTCATATTAAACTTTAAACCGAATGATATTTTCAAACATGGACTAGATTGGGTCTTTTCCTAATAAGGTTAAAATCGGGAACGACTTGTGTTATACCAATCGCAGTGGTTTCCAGGCGGCCATACCATACATATTTTGGATGATATTATAGATTATGCATGTTGGCCTTAGATGCACTAGTGGAGCCATAGGTTGTTGAGGGATTTTTGGCTCATCGTCCAAGATATGACTCCCCGGTGGCATGCTGAGATGATGGAGGCTAGTAGGCCGGCTGATACCTTGGAGGTACTAGGAATTCACTGCCATATCTCCTTGGTGGAGGAAGAGGTGAGAATATTGGTTGATAACCCTTCGACTGGTAGGGGATAATTGAGCAATCCTCGTAGTTGGTTATTATATGGGAGGAGATCGGTTTATGTTCCTGAAGGACTGCCAACCTCAAAGACGGCCGGCTAGACTTGGCCGCCTATCTGCCCCTCATGCAATCCCATTGCGACGATGGGTAAAGAGGCTTGATTAATAGTAGAAATTGGTTAAACCATTCTAAATGTCCAAGAAAGTAAGTCGCTATAATCTCCAACTATCTTTCGGCGACTTCATGTTGTTCGATAAGTCGGGTCATTAATAAGTCCGATGTCAACTAGTGCACGTCTGGCCGAATGGGAGTTTGGTCGATCCCTATATGTAGCCTAAGGGTTTAGGCGACTTCTTCCTTCAGCATCCTCTAGATATACTCCAGAGGTGACAATGGAAGGATGATCAATCTAATCTGCTTGATCTTGGCCAATTTTTGCATTATTGACCGGATGAGGTGGTGGAGATTGCCTCGACCAGGGGTCCTGATTATGACTCTGTAATCATCACACCATTATGATTTGGTAGAATGTTAGCAATTCGCCTGTAAAACGTCTCACTAAACGTGCCAATTTGTTGTCATTAAGAAATCAACCAACAAAAATTAATAGCCTCGAGATTTATGATGTAAAAATTTAATGTGAAAATGAAGCCATGTTAGAAATTTGAAGTGGATTTCACATTATAAAAGTTAAAATAATGAATTAAATAAATATGATGCCAAATTGTTAAAAAAAATTAATATAACTTCTTATTGATATCAGGAAGATCCATCGACGAAAATTTATGGCCTCAAGATTAGTGATGTGAAAAATAATCGAGAAGTGTGGGCGTGCTAGACATTTGAAGTGGATTTCATACTATAAAACCTTTATTAAAAAAGTTAAAAAAAAATAAATGCACTGCCGAATTGCTAAATGGATTAATCCGACTTCTAAGTAAAATAGGTGACATGACCAAAACTAATCTAAATTCTATTCTTTTTGATGTATATATTGACAAGGTAATTTAACTAACAGTTATAGAAATAAAATGGAACGATTACGAAATAAAAAACGAATGTATAACTAAAAAACACTAGTTAAATAAAGTAAAGGACATAAAATGCTCGATTGATAATTAAATTTAAAGATTATTCTAAGTGAGTTATTAAAATTAAATTTATGCTAAGGCAATAAATTAAGATATAACATTTATGGCATGAATAAATAAAAAGACATTTGAAGAACTTTAAAGAAGTGAAAAGAAAAATACAATCTTGTTCATAAATGAAAAACTAAGACCTTCGTATAGGTGAAAATCTAGTGCTCTAATATTATTCCTAAGATTGAAAGAAAGATATTGTTCATAGAGGAAGTGGAAATAAAAGAAATGTCGAACTAATTGAAAAAACTTGAGTGTTTAAGTGCCTGAATGAAGGTGATGATTGATCGAATGAGTATGTTGTTTTGCTTAAACAAATCATTCTCTTGTAAGTAACCGGAATGGCATTTTCTTTAAATAAAATTTGGCAAAATTTTTTTTTTCTACAATGAAAAACGCCCAGCCACTTTGTGGGACAATTCCTTCTTTTTCTGAGGGAATTTTAACCTATAACGGTCATATTTTGAACGAACTTAGTCCCTTCTATGTCCAAGTTTGTCTTGACTTCGTCGCCCTCATTCTCCCCAAAATTTAGCTAACAATAGCTCTACTAGACTGAATTTTTGACCAACTACTTTACTTGGCCCTTTTCGTCGGTAAAATAATTAGTTGCTTTATGCATAAATTTGGCCAACCTCTACCCTTGGTCAATAATGAGCCTAAAAACAAGTCATTTTTGCCACTTTTAGAGGAAATGTAATCATTTTTTTTAACCCTTTTTTTGTATTTGGTAGATTTTTCTCATTTATTGGCCAAAATTGGTTGCTTTTTAGGCCAACAACTCATCATTTTCAGCCAATTAATTCCCTTAACCGAAGATGGGGAAAATAAAGTCCATTTGATACTTTTTTTTGTAATAGTGGGTCCCACTTGAAACCTCTTCATGTTTGGCCGAATTTATCATTAAATTGTTGATTTCCCCCTTGCTTAGGGCTATCTTCGATCGATCTTCTTCAACTAAAAGATAAAATTGAATCCCTTATTAAATGTGATCTTGATTTGTCTTTTTTCAAGATGGTTGTGATCGAATCTTGAGTGATCCTTATATGAGCAATCCATGGCCGATTTTTTGCTACTTCATCAATGCATGTGAAGTTTCATACTCTTTGAGGGAAAATCAAGTTTGGCCGAATTTGTTGAGGCCATATACTGAATTATAGTTAATTGATCAAAACTTATATTTAATTAGTCAATTTTACTAGTCAGTCGACTGACACATTCAGTCAATTTTCATTGGTTGATTTCAGTTTAATATCCAATCACGTCTTACCACATGTGTGTAAAATTTTAGCGTCAACACTTCTACAAAAATAAGCAAAAAGATCGAGGCTAATTTAAGTTCTATTATTGAAATTTTCAACGTACCTGCTAATACAAAATTAAATATGTAAAATATGAATAAAGAACAATTGTTAAAGTAAAAGAATTAAAATAAGAAATCTATGGTTAAATTTGATATTATTCTAAGATAATAATTAAACTAAATCTAGATTAAGACAATACATTAAATTTGAACTAGATCTAACACTACAACATAATAAAACAAGATGAAGTTTAAGAACTTTGAAAATTAAAGTAAAAATATATTGTTTGTGAATTATAAATTAAGACTTTCACTTAGGTGAGAATCCAATAAACTATTACTACTGCTAAGAACGAATCTAACGAAATATAAAAAATAAAGATTTGTTCTTAGGGGAATAAAAAATAAGGAGATAAATATCGGATAGATCTAAATAATTAAATTATTGTATTCGATCGATTGTTGATTGATGGAGTGTTGATTTTCCCCTAATTCAAGTCTTTTATTTATAGGCAATTATAAGGGTGAAATAATTCTTAAATCTTGGGCAATTCTTGGCTTTCACATCAAAATTTGGTCAAGCTAAAGGTGGCCATATTTCTCCTTTTTTAAATGGATATTTAATTATTTTTAAATTTTTACCTAATTATCTTCTATCATGTATCGGTAAATTTTTACCGCTAATATTATTAAATAGGTTTTAAGATGAACTCCAAAATTTCTGTACTATACATACCTTAATATGATTTGTAATCGATTAACTATTCTTGCATAAAAAGAAAAGAAGGGATTTCCATCTCGTAGATATGTTATATCCTAAGATATATATTGTGAGAATTTCTCTCGTAAAAGTTGTCCTAATACCATCCCACTTAAACTTATTTATTTGTTTTTTTCTTAGACTCCTTGCTATGACTATGAGAAGTAGAGACATGAAAGATACTTAGCTCACCAAAATTTAGAGTATGTTTGATGAGAGGAGACAAGGAAGAAAAATTCATTAAAACAAATTGTAAAGAGAGGTAGGGAACTTAAAATCTCTTTTTTTTTTTTTTTTTTTTTTTTTTTAATTTTTTGATATTTTTAAAGAAAAATAAAATAAAATTCTCTTTATTTTTGAATTATTTTATAAAAGAGAAGATAACTTTTAAATATACCGATTTACAATTATTTTCTTTAATAACAAATGATTAATTTCATAATAAAGTTACTATATTAAAAACACATTCTCTTACAGAAAAAAGAACAATCCCTTCGTTTCAAATAAAAACTCAACCAAATAATTAAGTGAATTTTTGTCAATTTCCTTTCCCTTCCTTTATCTCCCATCTTAAGTTCAAGTTAGGCATAAGGCATCAGCCAAAAGTCAATGCCTCCGCTTAACATTTTGAGGCATAAGCCACTGACTGGTCTAGCCATTTCCCCAATGGCCCCCGACTGACGGCAAAAGGGGCGAGGGCGGGGATGGTCGATTTTTTTTTTTTTTTTCACACCGTCAGTATTTCCTTGCTAGTGTGGCTGCCTTGGTTTGCAGGTGATTAACCAAGATAAATATTTCTTATAATGCTCCGCCTGGGAAAAGAGGTGGATGTTTTTAAGTCCATTATGTTTGAATTTCACCCAAAGTTACTTATCCGAAACAAGCTTCAAAAGAGCATCAGCTATAGATTGCTGATCATGGGGGTCAACTAAAAGGTTGTTCTCAAGAACTTGTATAAAGTTTAGAGGCAATGAGAATAAGACGGCATGAAATTCTCGATTCTAGATAAGAAACGAAAAATATATACTAATAGATGTTTCCCAGCAAGAAACACCTAATTTAATATCAATAGGATCCCCATTTTTTGTTGCGACACGAGCAAACCATACGCTACGGCCTGTTTATAAAAAGAGTGCCTTGTCTTTCATGTATGCAGCGGCCACCATGCCGAGAGAATGAGAAAGACGCTGTCGGAGATGGGCGGAGGAGCGTCGACTCAGAGAAGGAGAGAGAGGGTGAACGGAGGAGAAAGTGATAAGGAAGAAAAATGGGGGAAGGCTGTCGTAACCAAATCGGGAGAGTGAATAGGGAAGAGAGAGAGAAAGTGGTGAAAAAAGAAAAAAAACTGTCGGGCTCCTGTCATCTCTGTTCATTTTTTAGTCCAATCCGAACCGAAATTTAATTTTATAAAAATAACTGACCGAACTCCAGTGATTTCGGTTGACTTTCGGTCGGACAGATTCTTTGCACGTCCCTAATCTAACCAACCAAATGTACTGATAACAGATGGGCTTTCATGACTAAAGATAGGCCCATATTTCAAAGCTCAACACTCGCTTTTTTGGCCCAAATAGGTCAATATACAATTGTTCACGTGACTGAGCATGTGTGTAACCATGCGACATCGTCGATTCGTCGTTCCATGGTTCTACAGTAAGAAGTTTTGCTGTCGTAATTCCAATAGCCTATGGTTTTTAAGGCATGGAGCATGACTCGGTGAGGATTCAGATCGAAGTCCTCCCACCTGATAATCACATGATATATGCAAAAGTCAGACCAATTCAATTTCAAACAACCAGTCAGATCCAGAAACAGTAAATGATATTATACCAACTACCTTCCCTCATTAAACTCCAAACCCCGCGAAGAAGAAAAACCCTCATCATATTGCCCGATTCGTGCCTTCTCCGCTACCCATTCTTCTATTCCTTCACCTCGACTCCTTTTTCAAAAGCTCGCGTGCCATCTCCAACTCTCCATTTTTGAGAGCTCGAATTGACTAGAGCTTTTTTTCCAGGTAATTTCGTACTTGCTTAATCTCACTGAATTTCATCCAAATCATCTAGAATTATTTGAGTCCGGAAATTTATTTACTTGTTTAGTCTAGCATATTTTGTCTTGGTTATGGTAGATTATCGTTAGCTTATGGCAGGTGACAGTGAAATTGAAGTTTGTTCGTAGTCAGAAATGTTCCGAGGGTTAAGTTTGTAGTTTGTGTTCGTATTATTGATTTGTACGTGATAATCGGAAAAGTTATCTATTAAGTAATTACCGTAGCTTGCAAGTATGAAATCAGTGCCTTGTATAAGTTGCTTTCAGGTCCCCAGGTACAATTTCCTTTTTTGTCCTTTTTAGTGTTGCTTTGTCTAAGTTTGATTTCGGTTTTTAATATCTTGTCACATTATATTTCTTTGACGAAGGATGATATGAGGAATTGAGTGACTTCTGATTGGTCTCTCTGGTTTGAGCATGATGGAGTTACCTTCTCTTTTTAATTTTGGAAGTCGGAGAGAAAATGTGCGTACTTGGTCATGGTTTTGTTCATTGCTATTTCTGCTGAGTAGTACAAGCGTGTTCTCGGATTCCAATTATTTGATTGGGCTTGGGAGCTATGACATCACTGGACCTGCTGCTGATGTCAATATGATGGGCTATGCTAACACAGACCAAATTGCATCTGGAATTCACTTTAGGCTGCGAGCTCGTACATTTATTACTGCAGATCCACAGGGTAAAAGGGTGGTTTTTGTTAATCTTGATGCTTGTATGGCATCTCAGCTTGTTACGATCAAAGTGCTCAAGCGACTCAAGGTAAGGTACATGATCTATATATACCCTTATGCCTCGTCGATAAGTTATAACGCTAAAGAAGTAAATTGTTTGATGGATATACAAATTGTTATAATGAACTCTTAGGTTCTGAGAGAATGAAAGATGGTTATATTTTTTTAATATCATATTTTTACAGGTATGGGAACCTATACACTAAAGATAATGTTGCTATTAGTGGAATTCATACCCACGCTGGACCAGGGGGTTATCTACAATATGTTGTGTATATTGTTACATCTCTCGGATTTGTGCGTCAGTCATTCGATGCCCTTGTGGATGGTATTGAGAAAAGCATCATACAGGCTCATGAAAATCTCCGACTCGGTTCAATATTCATAAATAAGGGTAAGGAAAAATCTATTATGTACTCCCATTATTTCAATTTATAGAATATTGTAAGATAGATTTACGCTTTAGCAAACAAATCAGTTTGATTTGTTTGCTGATTAAGTGTAGATTAGTAGCTAGATAGTTGCTATTTTCTAGGGATTCTAATAGAATCTGTTTAGGTATGTTTTGTGTAGTTAAACTAGGTTTTCTCTCCTATATAAAGGAACTTAGGATGTAAAATTTAAAATATGAATAAAATTTCTTTTACCTCTAAAATTCACATGGTATCAGAGCCACATATCCACTAAACCCTAGCAAATCAATCCCTCATGACAAAGTATGGGATGACTACGGGAAAACTAGGTTCTCCTTCTGTTTTAAACCTAGAAAATACCTCCAATCACGAAATCATGGTCGGTGGCAACCATGGAAACTCGGAGAACAATCAAGTCATAATCATCGGGCACAAACTGAATGAGAACAACTATGTTCAATGGTCTCATTCGGTAATGATGTATATTTGCGGAAAAAGAAATGATGAATATCTATCTGGTGAAGTAATCAAACCAGAAAAAGATGATCCAAAATTTAGGGTTTGGAAGGCTGAAAACAGTATGGTCATGTCATGGCTCATAAATTCTATGACTATTGATGTTGGAGAAAACTTTCTGCTATATGAAACAACCACAAAGATATGGGAGGCAGTTAAAGAGACCTACTCAAACAATAACAACACCTCGGAACTATTCGAGATAGAGAGTAACCTACATGACTTATGGCAAGGAGAATTGACCGTAACTCAATACTACAATGCCTTTATCCGCTACTGACAATAACTAGATTTGTGTGAAATTCATCAATGGAAGTGCAGTGAGGACATCCAACTATATAAGAAAATTGTCCAAAGGAAAAGATTGTACAAATTCCTAATTAGACTAAATCAGAATCTAGATTAAGAGGAAGAATTCAAAGTGTTAAACCTCCACCGAGTGTAAAAGAGGTTTTTTCTGAAGTAAGGAAAGAGGAAAGCAGAAAAAGAGTAATGCTGAAATCTCACCTAGCAACTCAAAATATGGAAATCTCGGCCTTAGTAGTTAGAGAGTCTTAGTATCAATCAAGTGAGAATAGGCAAAAGAAAGAACGTTCATGGTGTGAGCACTACAGGAAACCTGGACACGTTAAAGGCACATGCTAAAAAATCCATGGAAAACCAGCAGATTGGAAACCATCACGACAGCCTTACAAAGAAGGTCGTGGAAACCATAGTCTCTTAGAGGAACGTACTACAACCGGTGAATCTAATGTGTTCAGTAGGGAACAATTTGATCTACTTAAGAAACTGCTCAATTAGTCACCATCATCTTCACAATCCTCCTTAACTATTGGAACTGGGTCCATAGCTCAAAAAGGTAACTTCGCTACTGTCCTAAATACTATGAAAAAGAAGGATAATTCATGGATTGTGGACTCCAGAGTATCAGAACACATAACTGGTGACAAAACTCTCTTTAGCACTTTTACCCCTTCCTATGAAAATCTGACTGTTAGAATTGCAGATGGCTTACTCTCAAAGGTGGCCGGTTTAGGGTCCATCACAATATCAAAAGACTTAACCCTATACTCTGTCCTATTAGTTCCAAATCGAGACTGCAACTTATTATCCATCAATAAACTCACCCGAGATATTAATTGTGTTACTAAATTCTTTCCATACTAGTGTGAATTTCAGGACTTGGATTCGGGAAGACGATTGGAAATGCTAAGATGTACTCGGGACTCTATCTCCTTAAAGTTTCTGATCCTCAAGTGGACGGCTACAAGTCAGAGTGTCTAGTATCTAGAAGTCAGAATAGTTTTATTAGTCAACACCCTAAAGATAGTCTAGTGATGTTATGGCACTACCGATTAGGCCATCCAAACTTTATGTATTTTCAGAAATTATTTCCATTTTTATTCTATAATAAAAGACCCTCTGATTTTCAGTGTGAAATATGTCAACTCTCAAAACACACCCGAAACTCTTTCCCTAATCAACCCTACAAAAAATCCCAACCTTTCTCTATGATTCACAGTGATGCATGGGGACCACTAAGAGTAAAATCCAACACAGGAGCCCGCTGGTTCATCACCCTAATAGATGATCACACTAAACTAACATGGGTGTTTCTCATGAAAGAAAAATCTGATGTGGGCCAAATCTTCAAAAAATTTAATTTGATGGTTAAAACTCAATTTCAAGCTAAGATACAAGTGTTCAGGACAGATAATGCTAAAATAGTACTTCACATCCTCTCTTAGCACATATCTATTAGAACAAGGGATTGTCCATCAAAGCTCGTGTATGGTTACACCTCAACAAAATAGAATTGCGGAAAAGAAAAACAGACATCTATAAGATGTTGCAAGATCACTCATGTTCGCATCCCACGTCCCAAAGCATCATTGGGGTGATGCCATCCTCAGCTTAGCCTATCTCATCAATAGAGTGCCTTCTCGGATCCTCCAATTCCATACCCCATGTCAGACCATCCTAAAGACCTATCCATATACACACCTCATAACCTTTATTTCTTTCAAGGTATTTGGCTGCTCTGTTTTTGTCCATGACCACAATCCCACTAGAAGCAAACTCGATCCTAGGGCAATCAAATGTATTTTCTTAGGATATTCATCAAATCAGAAAGGGTACAAGTGCTACTCCTCCAACACCCAAAAATACTAAAACTCCATGGATGTCACATTTTTTGAACAATAACCTTTCTATCCCAAACTTGACATTCAGGAGGAGAATTCAGTTCAACATGAATATCAACTTTGTGATATCACAACCATAGAGCAAACCTCTTTTCCTAGTACATCGAATAGTGATAATTTCCTACAAGATCCTATTCCCAATCTCCATCCTCAAAATACCCATCTTACTGAGTAGAATTCCTTACCAGTTCTAGACACCACCAGTTAATAGAACATTGACCTACAGAACCCTCTTCCATCTCTAGACACTAGTCAACAGAACACTGACCTCATCTCATACTCTAGAAGGAAAAGAAGTCAAATGGAAACATAACCCCTAATACATCATGAGCAAATCCATGAATTAGACTCTAATCCAAGGCCGAATGAAAACCTTCAAAGTAATCTTAATTCCGAATCTTCTTCTAGTGAGTTGAAAAATGATGATATTAATTGGCCTATTGCATTGAGAAAAGGTGTTAGATCATGTACAAAGCATTCTATTTGCAACTTTGTGTCCTATCAAGGGCTATAACCCAATTTCAGGGCATTGGTGGCCAACATTGACAGAATTCAGATTCCAAACAACATACAAGAAGCTCTAAAAACTCCTAAATGGAAAGCAGCTGTTTGTGATGAAATTCTGGCACTAGAGAAGAATGAAACATGGGAAGTTACAGCATTACCTTCGGGAAAGCATTCAGTGAGGTGTAAATGGATATTCACGGTAAAATACAGACATAATGGAAGTGTGGATAGATTCAAAGCTCGATTAGTTGCGAAAGGATTTACTCAATCCTATGGAATTGACTATGAAGAAACATTTGCTCCAGTAGCAAAACTAAATATTGTCCGAGTCCTCCTCTCACTAGCTACAAATCTAGATTGGCCGCTATACCAACTATATATCAAAAATGTCTTTTTGAATGTAGATCTAATAGAGGAAGTGTATATGGATATTCCTCCCAAATTTGAGAACTCATATACAATCAACAAAGTGTGCAAGCTAAAAAGGTCACTTTATGGACTCAAACAATCACTAAGGGCTTGGTTTGACAGATTTACAAAGGTGATCAAGAGATATGGATACACTCAATGTCAATCGGCTCACACCTTATTTGTAAAATTTTCTGCTATAGGAAAAGTTGTCATTCTTATTGTGTATGTTGATGACATGATGAGGAGCTAAGCAATGTCAAAGAATTCCTAGCAAGAGAATTTGAGATCAAATACTTGGGAAATCTCAAATATTTCCTAGGAATGGAAATCGCTCGGTCAAAAAGGGGAATTTCATATCTCAAAGAAAGTATGTGTTGGACCTACTAAAGGAGACATGAATGCTAGGATGCAAACCAGCCGATACTCTATTGGACTCAACTTTAAAATTGGGACTCAAAGAGGACTATGTACCCGTTGATAAGGGCAGATACCAACGATAGGTTGGGAAGCTAATCTACTTATCCCACACTAGACCTGATATTGGCTTTGCTGTGAGTAAAGTAAGTCAATTTATGAATTGTCAAAATGAAGAACATATGGAGGCTGTTTACCGAATATTGAGGTACCTAAAGATGACACCTGAAGATGGTTTGTTCTTTCAAAAAACTGCAGTTAGAGATATTGAAGTCTACAGTGATGCAGATTGGGCAGGATCAATCAAAGACCGAAGATCTACTTCAGGTTATTGCACCTATGTTTGGGGGAACTTAATCACATGGAGAAGCAAAAATCAATCGGTAGTGTCACGAAGTAGTGTAGAGGCTGAATTTCGAGCTATGGCTCATGGGATATGTGAGGGATTGTAGTTAAGAAGAATTTTACAGGAATTAAAATTTTCAGTGGATGAACCAATGAAAATGTTGTGTGATAATCAATCTACTATTAGCATTGCAAAGAATCTAGTTCATCACGATTGAACGAAGCTTGTTGAAATTGACCGACACTTCATCAAAGAGAAGGTAGATGAAGGGATAGTTAAGCTACTGCATATGCCTACAAATTTGTAGATAGCTGATGTCCTAACTAAGGCTCTACCAAGAATCAAGTTTGAAGATCTAAAGTCCAAGCTTGGTATGATTAACATCTATAACCAAGCTCGAGGGGGAATGTATAATATTGTAAGATAGATTCACACTTCAGCAAACAAATCAGTTTGATTTGTTTGCTGATTAAGTGCAGATTAGTAGCTAGGTAGTTGTTATTTTCTAGGGATTCTAATAGAATCTGTTTAGATATGTTTTGTGTAGTTAAATTAGGTTTTCTCTCCTATATAAAGGAATTTAAGATGTAAAATTTAATATATGAATTAAAATTTCTTTTACCTCTAAAATTCACACAATCAATAGATTAACATGTCTAAATGTTGTTTTCGCCTTTGCACTCTGTCATTTAGGGTATGTGCTGCTTTCAAGAATACAAAGAGATTCAATAATGATTGACCAGTGCTGTACATAATAGCTTTCACTTGTATACATTACATGGTTCTGATATAAGGGTTTGATGTATAGGTGGCCTTCATGGCTCATAGTTTTTTGTTTGCTTTGTGAGAAGGTTCTTTGATAGCCCTTTGCATGACTCTGGTGTTTTTCAACTTACAGGAGAAATTCTGGATGCTGGTGTGAATCGTAGTCCTAGTGCATATCTCAATAATCCTTCAACAGAGCGTAGTAAATATAAATATGATGTTGACAAAGAAATGATGCTCTTGAAGTTTGTGGACGACGAATGGGGTCCTGTAGGTAGCTTTAACTGGTTTGCAACTCATGGAACTTCAATGAGTCGTACAAACAGATTGATTAGTGGGGATAATAAGGGTGCTGCTGCAAGATTTATGGAAGACTGGTTTGAGAAAACTGGTGCTAGAAGCTCTGATCTTGATGAATTTGTCTCTGATGGAATCCCCAGAAGAGTCTCAAACATAATTCCTGAAGCTTTTAATAACTGTAAGTTGCTAGTTAAATCACTTTACATTCATTAGCCATAAGTAAGTCTATGAATATAGTTGATGTGACTCCAGTAATTTTACCTTCCACTAGCTTTTCATATTTCCTTCTTTTTATTTTTCTGGGAGCAACAAGAAAACTTAATGGCATTCATAGATTAGAAGCAGGTAGTTAGTTTTGGTTAGGTAGAAATAAGTTAAAACTTATTCAAATGTAAGAAGCTCGTATCTGGTATGGAAACTCATCAATTATTGTTACGTTGATGCATAGATGATATCCAATATATTCACTAGGGGGAAAAAAGAGAAAAGGAAACAAATTCCACTAATTAATCTTCTGGTTCTGTACTTGTAGTCCATGAGCTGCTGGAACTTGCTGCATCTTTCCAGTCTCCTCCTGGAAAACCAGCAACTCGAGTTTTGAGTGCTGCAAGACGTGTTAGAGGTGCTCTTAGGCAGGCTGAAAACCCTGCTTTTGTATCGGCATTTTGTCAATCAAACTGTGGTGATGTTAGCCCAAATGTTCTTGGAGCATTCTGTATAGACACTGGACTGCCATGCGATTTCAACCAGAGTACGTGTGGCGGGAAGAATGAGCAGTGCTATGGCCGGGGACCAGGGTATTAATATCTCTGTATGCTGAAAGTTAATCTTTGTTTCTATGGGAATAAACACATTGAAAACATGTGCAATAACTAAATTGTTTAGTTTAACTTAACGTGGTAGTTACCCTGATGAATTCGAAAGTACGCGCATCATAGGAGAGAGGCAATCAAAAAAAGCAGTTGATCTTTTCACTAAAGCATCAGAACAGTTAACTGGAAGGGTTGACTATCGTCATACTTATATAGACTTCTCCAACCTTGAGGTGACACTTACTAAACCAGGAGGAGGTGTTGAGACTGAAAAAACATGTCCTGCTGCAATGGGATTTTCATTTGCTGCTGGAACAACTGATGGACCCGGAGCCTTTGATTTTACTCAAGGGGATGACAAGGTAATTGGTGACAGCAATAACAAGGTTCATCAAATATTTTTTCCATGATATTATTCATTTTTCTACTGAGTTCCTAGTTATTTTATGATAGGACCCGGTCTAGATAATTACGAATAGGACTAAACTTTATTCTTTAATAACCGAAACAATCAAAAGAACATAGATTGGTCTACGATTCGAGAGGTAGACCGTCTCTCCCTAAGAGTTCTTACTCTCCAAAATTCTCAATGCCCTAACCCTAATCAAGAACTGCCACTTAACCTACTAATCACTAATTACTAAAATAGCTCTCACTAATAATAATAATAACTATAACATAATAATAACGATTATATTAGGTTCTATTCCGCCTAACATAAGTCTTAATAATCGAGGGTCTAACATTAGTCTCCTCCCAATGAGACACCTTGTCCTCAAGGTGAAAATCCGGAAACTGCTGTGTGATGGAAGAGCATGTTTCCCATGTGGCATCATGGAGCGGCATATCCTTCCACTTAATCAACACATCCAATGGAGCTTTCGGTCTCCCAGCGCCCCTTGCCTAACCCCACATAGCTCCTTCGGTTCCAACACCACCTCCATATCTGCTGTCAAATTCGGTGGAAGTGTCGGAGAGGCCACGTGAGTTCCAATTGCCTTGCGGAGCTGAGATACATGGAAAACCGGATGAATCGCTGCCGTGGTCGATAACGCAAGCCGATAGGCTACTGCCCCGATCCGCGCAGCCACTTCGTAAGGCCCAAAATAGCGTGCTGATAATTTCTCATTCCGCCTCCTCGCTACGGATTTCTGCCGGTATGGCCTAAGCTTCAAGAAAACCCAATCTCCTACTCCAAAATGAACCTTCCGCCGATGCTTATCGGCCTCCAATTTCATCTGCTGCTGAGCCTTCGCTAAGTGCCCCTTTAACTCCTCTAAATAATCATCCCTCGCCTCTAAATATTGCTCCACCTATGAGACCGAGGTGGTGCTACGTCCATAACGGATCAATGGAGGCGGATCTCGCCCGTAAAGGATGTGGAATGGAGTGGTCTGTGAGGCCGTGTGAAAGGATGTGTTGTACCAATACTCGGCCCATGCCAACCACTTAGCCCAAAGTCGAGGGGTATCCGACACGAAAAACCGCAAGTACGTCTCCAAACAACGATTAACAACTTCAGTCTGACCATCTGTTTGGGGGTGATAGGCGGAAATCCGCTTCAACGCCGTCCCTTGTAACCGAAAAAGTTCCTTCCAAAATTGGCTCAAAAAAACTTTGTCGTGATCGGACACAATGGCCTCTGGCACCCCGTGTAGGCGGACGATATCTCTCATGAAAGCCGTGGCTACAATCAAAGCTGTGTACGGGTGCCTAAGCGGCACAAAATGTGCATACTTGCTAAGACGGTCAACTACCACCAAAATGACAGTATAGCCTTCCGATCTCGATAACCCGTCAATAAAGTCCACACTCACTTCCTCCCATACCTTTTGGGGCAGCGGTAGAGGTTGGAGTAATCCCGCCGGGGACATAGCCGCATACTTGTTTCGTTGGCAAACTTCACAACGTGCCACGAAACGCTCCACATCTTTCTTCATACCCCCCCAATACAATTCCGCCACCAAGCGCTTATAAGTTTTTAATACCCCCGATTGTCCCCCGATTGCACTACCATGGAACTCGTGTAATATTCGCGGTATGAGTACCGACGATTTCGGAATCACGATGCGCCCTTGGTAACGAAGCTGCCCCCCCACAACCGTGTAGTCGGGATATAGCCATCATTGCCCCGTTGAACCGCCTCTCTAATCTTGCGCGAATCGGAATCCGCCGTCGCTTCCGACTCAAGGTCCATGACATCTAACACCCGAGGAATCGATATTACCGCTAATTGGGGTCTATCTACGCGCCTGGACAGCGCATCTGCAGCCTTATTATCCTGTCCCGGACGATATTGTATCTCAAAATCATAGCCCAACAGTTTGGACAGCTAGCGTTGATGATCCTCGGCAACCATGCGCTGTTCCAACAGGTATTTCAAGCTTCTCTGATCTGTGCGGACTACAAACCTCCGTCCTAGCAGATACGGTCTCCATTTTTGGACCGCGAACACAATAGCCATGAGCTCCCGTTCATAAACAGACTTAAGGCGGGCACGCGCTGTCAAAACCTGACTGAAATATGCTATCGGTCGCTGATTTTGCATGAGGACAGCCCCTAATCCATAGCCGGAGGCATCGGTTTCCACGACGAAAGTCGTGGTGAAGTCCGGCAATGCGAGAACCGGAACACTAGCCATTGCTCGCTTTAATTCTTCGAAAGCCTCAATTGCCAATTCGCCCCAACGAAAATTATCTTTTTTGAGTTGATCTGTTAATGGCCACGCTATCGTGCCATACCCCTTGATGCATTCCGGTAATATCCAGTCAAACCTAAAAATCCCCTCAACTCCTTGAGTGTCCTCGGTGTTGGCTAATCTAACATTGCCGCAACCTTGGCTCGATCCGCCGAAACCCCCTCACCCGAAACAATGTGACCCAAATACTCAACACTAGTTTGCCCGAAAGTACACTTCTTCGCATTCGCATATAATTGTTGACCCCGTAATTCCGTCAACACGACCGCCAAATGGTCCAAATGCTCCTTGGTAGAACGGCTATAGATCAAGATGTCGTCAAAGAAGACGAGCACAAACTTCCTCAAGTACGGTTGAAATACCTTGTTCATGAGTGATTGAAACATTGTCGGGGCGTTGGTGAGGCCAAAAGGCATCACGAGGAGCTCATAATGTCCCACTTGAGTTCGAAAAGCGGTCTTGGCCGCATCTTCCCGCCGCATTCGAATTTGGTGATACCTCGATTTCAAATCTAATTTGGAGAACACGCTAGCTCCGTGTAACTCATCCAATAGTTCTTCAATGACCGGAATAGGAAATTTATCCCGTACGGTCCCCTTGTTCAAGGCTAGGTAATCCACACAAAACCGCTAACTTCCGTCTTTCTTCTTAACCAACAAAATCGGGCTAGAGAATGGGCTCATACTGGGTTGTATAATGCCGGCTTCCAATATTTCGTGCACCAATCTCTCGATCTCATCCTTCTGCGCCTGCGGGTAACGATAAGGCCGCACACTAATCGGTGAAACCCTCTTTCAACACTATAGCATGCTCATGATCCCTTTTTGGGGGCAGCCCTTGGGGCATCCTGAAAACATCACCAAATCTGTCCACATCCTCCTGCACAGCCTTTTCAACCTCGCTGCCCACCTTCGGATCCCCACCAATCTGCGGATTCACCTCGATAAGGAACCCTTGTCCTTCGCACTCAATGGTCTGCAGTATCGTTTTCAAGGCTACTAGAGTCTTACACAGACTCGGATCCCCTTCTAGCCTCACGGTCTTCCCCCTGCTCTGAAACTTCATTTTTAATAGCTTCCAGTTTACTGTCATTTCGCCCATTGAACTCGACCATTTCATTCCTAGAATCACATCCGAACTGCCCAGGTCTAAAGGCAAGAAGTCGTCAATGACTTCCAACCATAGTAATCGTAGGTTCTTGCAGGTTCCCACACTCCGTACCATAGTACCCGTGCCCAAAGTTATTCTGTGGCTGCCCATATCCATCAGTTCGAGGCCCAAGTTCAGAATCACTCGGTTGGAGATGAAATTGTGGGTGGCCTCACTATTAATAAGAACCACTACGCTTTGCCCCTCAATTTCCCCTTTTAGCTTCATGGTGTGGTAGGGAGTAAATCCGACCACCGAGTTAAGCGACACTTCCGCCAAGTCTAGGTGGTGATGCACTAAATCCTCCTCCCTCTCCTCGTTCGTTTCTACCTCATCATCATCCTCATCATCGACCATTAAGACCTGAAGCCTCCTCTCCTTACAACGGTGCCCGGGCATGAATTTCTCGTTGCAACGAAAACACAACCCCTTAGCTCTTTTAGTCGCCAACTCGGTTTCCGTCAACCTCTTGAAACTTCCCTCCGGGCGGTTTCCGGCTCTCTTCTCTCCTGAAGCCTCCTTACCAACGGTGACGGTTTGAGTCCGGGCGTTATAGTTCCCGGAATATCCTTTTGTAACCATACTGCTAGTGCTGTTTTTTACTGCTTTTTTGGCATTTTTCTTCTCCTCCACTTGTAATGCCAAGTCCATGTATTCCCCCAATCCTTGTGGCCGAAGCAATCTCAATGCTACCCGAATTTTCGGCTTCAACCCTTTTAGAAAATTTCCCTCTAAGACCTCCGGTGAGACACCCGTTAATGAGCCCGAAAGCAACTCAAATTTCTCCCGATATTCCAAAACTGTCCCCTCTTGACGAAGGGCCAAAAACTGCTCGTACAAGTCCCCATCTTGTGAGGTTCGAAACCTCACCCTTAGGGAGAGACGGTCTACCTCTGGAATAGTAGATCAACCTATGTTATTTTGGCTATTGCATAATAAAAATTAGCCCTAATTCTATATCTTTAGATCGGGTCCTATCAAATTGGTATCAGAGCACTCGATCACCGATGGCTGCGAAGAAGGTAGAAGCACTCGAGGAGAAATTGGAGAGCGAAGTGATGGCGATAAAAACAACGATTGAAGAATGCTTTTCAACAGTACAACAACAATTTTCGTCGTTGGAAGCTATATTGGTTAAACTGACCGAGATGCAAACTAGGTCACCACCACCGAACCCTGACCAAGGTAGAGACGGTCATGGTCAGGCGGTAGGGGACACCCCGGAGAGGGCAGCCAGGGTAGTCGCAGTGGACGTGAAGCAGCTGCAAAGGGGGGACTGGCGGCGGGCAGCACCAAGGTGGGCGTGGCCGCTGGCGTTGGCGGCAAGGCTAGGGTAGAGTTTGGCGGCGACTTGGGGGAGGGTTTCAGGACAGCAACGCCGATGTGGGGATCGGACGGAAGGGGTCAATTCGGAACAAGGGAAAAAGGGGTGGAGCAATGGCCAACCAGCGGTTATGCAACAGAGACCGCCATAGGCGGTAAGGCAAGGGTGCCGAGGGCTGATTTTAGAGTTCCGATGGAACCCCCATGGACTGTGCAAGGACAGTATGCGGCGGGGCAGGGCAGAATGTGGGCTAAACCGTAGATTCGCAAGCTGAAAATGCCTATCTTTGAAGGCAAGAATGCAAACGCATGGGTCTATAGGGTGGAAAGATACTTCACGGTTAACGGGCTCTCCGAAGAGGAAAAGTTGCAGGCAGCGAGTCTCTGTTTGGAGGGGCCGGCGTTGTTATGGTTCCAATGGTGCGAGCATCGCCAACCCATTGGGTCGTGAGCGGAATTCAAGCAACGGGTAATGGTAAGATTTCGGAAAAGTTGCGAGGAACTAGTGCACCACCATCTAGACCCCCGGTTTCCGGACCATCCGCATCGTATCGCAGTTTCCCGATTTCCATCTTGAGGACAAGGTGTCTCATTGGGAGGGGAGTAATATTAGATCCGCCATTATTATTATTATTAGTATTAGTATTATTATTATGAGGCTATTTTAGTAATTGGTTGGTTAGTAGTATAAATAGGAATAGTATGGTTAGGGTTTAGGGAGGAATTGATTTTAGAGAATAAGAACTCTTAGGGAGAGACGGTCTACCTCTCGAATAGTAGAGCAACCTATGATATTTTGGCTATTGCATAATAAAAATTAGCCCTAATTCTATATCTCTAGATCGGGTCCTATCATTTTATTTTTCTTAGAAATTAATTATTGGTTAACTTACTCTAGGGAAATCCATTTTGGAAGTTGGTACGCAATGCTCTTAAGACACCAAATCAGGAACAGATTGATTGTCAAAAGCCAAAGCCCATCTTGCTTGATACTGGTGAAATGAAAGAACCTTATGAATGGGCTGTAAGTTCTGATCCAATACAATTCTTTCATGTGTAATGTCGACATCAAATATTACTTAATAATGTTTCATTGTGTAGTAACCCTTTTCAAGTCATCTAAAGCTCACACAACTGTCTTTAAACTGGATTCCTCTCTCTATCATACATGCATGTTAATCTTATCAAAGAAAAGATGATGTTAAATATTTTCTCATAAAAGCTTACCCGTTTTTTGGGTTAAACCTTGCAACTTGGTGTTAATAACTTATAAAATCAACAGCCTCTATAGTTTCACATTGTTGAGCTAAGAAGTGACTGCTTTATGTCATTCATTTGAGACACATATAACTTTCTTCCCGGTTGTATGCATTGGTCTTCTGGTCCGGTTCATTGTTATATCTAGATATGATGCAAGGCAATAAGCTTTCATAGACAAAACTGTAATGGGTTTGATCAGGTGATTTCTAAAGAAATTGATTGGGGTTTGTGCTTAGTCCCATTTTGACTTGTGAACTAATAATAAGAAATTCAGTATGTATCTACTAGTAGAAATACAAATCTTATGATGGTTCTTTATGGTACTACAATTGTGCTTTACTAACTTGGTGAGTTTATCTTATTAAAATTTTCTGTCATTTATGTTGCAGCCTTCTATACTTCCTATCCAAATCCTCCGAGTCGGGCAGTTAGTCATTCTTAGTGTACCAGGAGGTAGTAACTTCCCTTATTCTTCTTATCCCTTCATAAGACGGTTATTTATTTATTTAAATCTTGGCCAAACCTACATAAGACTCGAGAAGCATTGACATACAAGAGGACTGTTACAAAATTCTTATTCCCCTTTTTATTTATTTTTATTTTTTTAATATTTTTTTTTTAAATAACCAGAATTCACAACTATGGCTGGGAGGCGTCTTCGTGATGCTGTGAGATCAGTGCTTACTAGCAGTGGAAATAAAGAGTTCGGAAGCAACACTCATGTTGTTATAGCCGGGTTGACTAACACCTATTCACAGTATGTCACCACCTTTGAAGAGTATCAGATTCAAAGATATGAGGTCAGTTCTCTATTTTTATTTATTTTTGTCTTTTTTTCATAGCCAACTTTCTCAGTTTGGTGTAAATTGCTTCCAATAAGTAGCTCATGCATCTTAAAGTCTCATCCATTAGCATGAATTCCTATTCATTGAATAATAAATATAGAAAGTAAATTAATTAGTTAGTAGTTTACTAGTTATGTTGTACAAATGAATAAAACGAACAAAGAAACAAAAAGATTTCTACTTTTCTTTGCATTTATTATGTTGATCAATATCGGATGTGCAGGGTGCCTCTACACTGTATGGTCCACATACACTGAGTGCTTACATTCAAGAGTTCAAAAAGCTTGCTCGTGCACTCCTTGCCGGACAACAAATCAACTCAGGCCCACAACCTCCAGATCTACTAAACAAGCAGATAAGCTTACTGACACCAGTTGTAGTGGATGCAACCCCCATTGGTGTCAATTTCGGTGATGCAAAATCCGATGTTCCCAAGAACTCGACGTTTAAGAGAGGTAACATGGTCTCAGCTACTTTCTGGTCTGCTTGCCCTAGAAATGATCTGATGACTGAAGGCACATTTGCCCTTGTGGAGTTCTTCAATGGGAAGAATTTGTGGATCCCAGCTTACGATGACGATGATTTCTGCCTTAGATTCAAATGGTCGAGGCCGTCAAAACTTAGCACGCATAGTGATGCGACTATAGAGTGGAGAATTCCTCAGACTGCAGCTCCAGGTGTGTATAGGATTAAACATTTTGGTGCGGCGAAAAGGCTTATGGGGTCAATTCATCATTTCACGGGTTCATCTAGTGCTTTTGTTGTAGCATAATAATTGTGTACATGTTAAACGGATGCTTTATTTGCTTGTATTACAGTGTGCTTGTTTGTAACCTCAATTTACACGATGAGCTGCCTTTATCCACCTCTCCCAATTGGTTAGCTTTATAAAACCATTTGACACATAAGAAACAAGATTTGGGACACGTTTAATTGGACCAAAAAAAAAAAATTTCCCAAATGAAGAAGAGTAATATCTACTAGAGAACAAAAGTAAGACTTTACTACCGATACAAATAACAGAGAGAGTAGAGCTATTTGGTGGTAGTGTTATATCTGCAAAAATGAAGCGGCATATTTTTATTGCTGACTAAACTTATATCTGCAAAAATGCATCTAGATAATGTGTAATACAATGTCCAACAATGTCCACCTGAAAAGCAACTTGAATGGAGTCAATTATTGTAAGAAGACCAATATCTTCTTCTATCTTAGGAGCCAAGTAGATCCTAACTTGACCTATCTCCGCTATTTTGCACTCAAGGACAATAGGCAACTCTGAATACATGTAGATGATAGTTACTGTGTTAAACAGGGGAGTTGCCTTTGTAGGAGTTCAAAACCCTCAGAGCAAATGTCAGTGAAATTGGGTATAAATTTTGAGCATTTAAGAAGAGATCCATTACTCATATATTAAGAAGAGTAAGTCCATAGATTATGGTCTTTTAGGCAATGGTAAAGTCTTTGATTAAAGTAACTATGGTGTGAAAGAAATTTCTATAAATTTATTATTTTTATTGAACTAAAATAAAATTAGTTCATATGATTTGTCAAGTGAGTTTTAATAATGAAACCATGTCGTTAGGATAAATCAAAACATAGGTTGGATGGAGGAATCGAAAGAAGAGAACAAAATGTGAATACTTCAAAAGAATATATTATGACTATTACTGTACAATTCCATTCCCCCATCTGGTTAGTGTCTCGATTAGTAATACAGCATAATTTTACTATTAAAGCATACAAGACAAATCTTATGAAGCAATTTTCCCTTTAGCAATAAAGACAATGGATTTATCACTTGAGGCCTTTTAAGATGCTCTAGGAAGGAGTATATACTCCCGGCCATCAAGATTTCACCACGTCATCATTTGAGATGGTGTGGCACAATCCAAACTGTTAAGAGTAAATATTCCTAAAGTATTTTATAATTCTCTTTATTATTTATGAAATCTTTTTTTACTATACTGGCTTTGATAAAAGACTTACCTTACATAAAAGACCATAATTCACAAGGCTTATTCTTCTTAGTACACGAGTGATGGGTCGATTTTTGAACACTTAAAACTTTCATATTAGAGAATTTATACCAAGAGGTTCACCCTTTACAACTATCTGGTAGTCTCTTAGAGTGATGTCAAAATACAAAATCTCATATGTAAGATACATAGGTCATCTCTTCGATAAGAATCACAACTACTATTGTCTTCTATAAGATATAATGTTAGATAATTTTTATTAACGGTTAGTATTATTATCACTTGAAATGATTTTAATAGTTATATTTAGTAAAATTAATCTCTACTAAGTGCTTACATGGTTGTAATAGACACTAACATAAATGGTTATGAGATCAACAATTCTTCATAATAGAACAACTAATGTAATAGTCTTATAAGATTATCAATATCATTCTTGATAAGGCTATGATTATGAACTATTTAGATTTTAGGTTTTTAAAGTACTTGAATCTCAACCAACATAATTTTTATCATGATTACAAGTGCATAACTTAAAGTCATCATATATAAAAACACACACACATATATATAATACTATCACCAATAATTATATTAACTTGATAAATAAAATACTCTTTATTATATTAAATGACTTACTAATATTATTATCATGCTATGATATCCATCGAGTCTAACGCCTCGATTGACTTGATGAGAATATAACTTTCAAATAAATAATATTAAATTTAAAATCAAAATCTTGGAGTTAAACAAAACTTTGGAAATTAAATATTTCCCTACCGAAAAGAAACTTATTGGCTACAAATGGTTTATAAGGTAAAATTCAAGTCAGATGGTTCACGGAAAGACAAGATTAGTTATAAACATGTTTACTCAAACAGAGGGAATAAACTTGAGGGGATTGGGAAAACAGGGGGAAAAAATTGCTTAAAAGATTGGACCCACTTAAAAGATTGAAAAAAAAACGAAAGAAATAAAAAAGAAACCACTTCATCTTTTTTCTTTTTTTCCTTCCTACAAGCAACCATTATTCTAAAAAACTTTAGACACCAAAGCAAAGCTCCTTCTTCATTTCTACTACATCTACATTCCGTTTGCAAGTTTTGTAATCAAGAATCAAGAGTTTTAGAACCCACAAATTGTTTGAATAAGTTTTAAACTTCTAAAATTTATTTTGATTTCAATGGTCGATATATAATTGATAAATGAAACTTAAAAAGTTTTTACTAGTTGTATTTTATTTGTATTATGGTTTGGATTTTTTTTACTTTACCCAAACTTTAAAATTTGAAATCTAGAAATTTAGAAATCTGGGCGCATGTTGCTCGATACCCTTACAGACCTTAAGGCATCGAGCAATCGAGTAATGATGATAGAAGTCTTGATTGCTCCATGCCTTAATGTCTGTAAGGGTATCGAGCAATTCAACATTACTGAAACTTTTGAACAAGTAAGATATCGAGGAATTGAGCATTACGAAAACCTTGGAACCATCGATCATCAAGATTTAATTAATTTATTTCAATCATTTTAATAAAGAAAACTGATTTTCTTTATACTTTTCTTTCTACAAAAATGAAAACATTATTCATAATGATATTTTGATAGTGAATGAAAAGAGAATGTAAACCTTAACGAGAAAGAGAATTTTGTGGTATTGGCATCAAAATAAGACAGAGGATTAACTGGAGTTTCGATTGAATTTAATGTCACGTATACTAAATTGTTGGAAGCTGTAGTTAATGATTTTGATGTAATCAAACTTTCACCATATTATTTATCTATTCACTTATCCCTTTTCATGAAGAAATTTCTTATACATTACATTTGTAATGGGATTATTTATCAATAAGTTTTGTATTGATATTTCGACAGTTAGAAACTAAGAGTTTTAGCATTTTTGTCACCCCATTCATTTTTGTCACCCCATTCACGATTGCTCAATGCCTACCTAAAGAGAGTTATCGAGCAATAAAGAATTGAATACTCTGTTTTGATTTCCCGATTGCTCGATGACTCTTTCTTAAAGGAGTCATCGAGAAATCAATACCAAAGTTCCAACAAACAACCTAGGGGTTGACTTTTTGGTTGGAAGATTTTTTTGGAGTTGATTTCTCTACCAATAGATACATCATGAAATTTTTTATTTGTGAGTTTAAGAATAATCTCAATTAGATTAATATTCAATGAGTTATAGTGACCTGAAGTTTGTTTTAAGTTTTTCTTACTGTTGTTCTGTAATACTCACATTTTACATTTTTCATTAAACTTAGTTATTCCTGAAACATTATAGAAACATTTAAGCATTCATTTTCTTATGTTCTTGTTGTTCGATCACTTTTCTTCATTACTTCTCTATCTTTAAAGTTGTTCTAACAATTTTGTCTAGATTTCTCAATTGCTCGATGACCCTTTTTGATGACCCCTTTAAGAAAGAGTCATCGATCAATTGGAAAATCTGGACATAATTATCAACACTCCTTTAAAGGTTTAGGGTTAAGATTTAAGATGAAAGATCTAACATATAGTATTTCTTAGGATTTAAGATTTAAAGTCTAAGACTTAGAGTTTAGGGTTTATGGTTAATATGAAAAGTTTAAGATATAGGGTTAAGGGTTAAGATGAAAGGACCGAGACTTAGGGTTTAAGACTTAAGATTTAAGGTTTAGTATGAATTTGTTAGAATTATAGTTTAGAGTTCAAAACTTAAGATTTATGATTTAGTATGAATTTGTTAGAATTATAAGGTACATTTAATGTATATAAATTTGAGAAAATGTATGTTCATTATGAGTTTTATTGTTGTTGATGTATTGTTATTTCATGATTTTTTGTTAATGATGAATGTGTTCTTCAAGGTAAGCCTCTGTCCCCCTTTAATATTGGCTTTTTAAATCTACTCTCCTTTCCCAATTGCTCGAGATGCTTCTAGAAACACTCCTGGGGCAACCATGAATGGAGACATTGGCTTTTTATATCTGTCCTCCTTTCCTGATTGCTCGAGATGCTTTTGGAAGTACCCCTTGAGCAATTAGGAATATGGGACATTGGCTTTTTAAGTCTGCCCCTCTTTCCCAATTACTCGAAATGCTTCTGAAAGCACTCTCGAGCAATTGAGAATGGGGAACATTGGCTTTAAAAGTGTGTCTTCCTTTCTCGATTGCTCAAAATGTGATCTGGAAGCACCTTAAACCAAAACTTTCAATATTTTTTCTTAATCTCTACATATTAAACATTTCATCTAAAAACTTCAAAATTAAACTTTTCATCCTAAACCTAAGTATTAAATCCTAAGACTTAGTCATATATCTTAAATCTTAAGACTTGGTCATTTTCCTCTTAACCTAAAACCCTAAGTGTTAGACTTTTCATCTTAATCCTATGTCTTAAACCCTAAGTCTAGGATTTTGGGTTTAGAACCAAACCTTAAGACTTCGTCATTTTTATCTTAACTCTAAACCCTAAGTATTAGCCCTTTCATATTAATCGTATATCTTAAATCTTATGACTTAATCCTTTCATATTAACCCTACACCCTAATTCAAACAAATTCATACTAAACCCTAAATCCTAAACTTGGAATCATAAAGCCTAAATTCCTAAAACCTAAACCATAAACTCTAAATATTAAACCCTAAATCCTAATTCTAACAAACTCTTTTGGCAAAAAAAAAAAAAAAAAAAACCCTAAACTCGAATTCTAGCACATTCATACTAAATCCTAAATCCTAAATCCTAAGACTTGGTCATTTTATCTTAACCCTATGTTCTTTCATGATAGCCCTAAACCCTAATTCTAAAAAATTCATACTAACACTAAACCTTAAACCCAAAGTCTTAAACTATAAATCCTAATTCTAACAAATTCGTACTCAACCTAAACCCTAAGATTTTATAAATCATAATTCTAACAAATTCTTACTAAACCCTAAACCTTAAGTCTTAAGCCTTAAGTATTGGCCCTTTCATCTTAACCCTAAATCCTTAACCCTATATCTTAAAACCTTTCATATGAATCTTAAACCTTATACCCTAAGTCTTAGACCTTAAGTCCTAAGTCCTAAGAAACACTAAGTGTTAAACCTTTCATCTTAAATATTAACCCTGCACCTTTAAAAGAGTGTTGAGCATTCTATCCAGATTTTATGATTGCTTGATGACTCTTTCTTAAAAGGGTCATCGAGCAATTAGAAAATCTGGACAAAATTGTTAGAACAACTTTAAAGATAGGGAAGTAATGAAGCAAAGTATCAAACAACAAGAACAAAGGAAAATAAATACTTAAAGGTTTCTGTAATGTTTCAGGAATAACCAAGTTTAATGAAACATGAGTGTTACAGAACAACAGTTCCCAAAAAACCAAATCAAAAGTTCAAGCCACTATAACTCACCCAATATTAAACCGAATGAGATGATTCTTGAGCTCACAAATAAAAAAATTACATGATGTATATGTTGGTAGAGAAGTCACCTCCATAAAATATTCTAAACAAAAATTCGACCCCTAGGTTGTTTGTTAGAACATTGGTATTGTTTTCCTGATTGCTCAATAACTCCTTTAAAAAGAAGTCATTGATCAATAAGAAAATAAGAACATAGTATTAGCATTCTGCATTCAATTCTTGATTGCTTGATGACCCTCTTCAGCTTGATGACCCTCTTCAACTCGATGACCCTCTTTAGGTAGCCATCAAGCAACCATGAATGAGGTGACCCAATGCTAAAACTCTCAGTTTCTAACTGTAAAAGTATGAATGCAAATTTATTGATAAATATTCTCATTACGAACATAATTTATAAGAAAATTGTTCATAAAATTTGATAATTGAATAGAAAAATATAAGGTAAAAGTTTGATTACATCAAAATCATGAAATATAGCTTCCAACAATTAAGTATATGTGACATTAGATTCGATCGAAGCACCAGTTGATCCCTCCGTCCTATTTCGATACCAATACCACAAATTCTCTTTCTCGTTTGGGTTAACATTCTTCTTCCATTCACTATCAAAGCATATCATTACGAATAATACTTTCAATTTTTTATAAAGGAAATCAATTGTGTTGATTAGAATGATTGAATTAAGTGAATTAAATAAGGATGCTTGATGGATCCAAAGTTTCAATAATGCTCGATTGCTCGATATCTTGCTAGTTTAAGAGTTTAAGTAATGCTCGATTGCTCGATACCCTTACAAATCTCAAAGCATCGAGCAATCGAGTAACCAAGATTTCTGTCATTATTGTTTGATTGCTCGTTGCCATAAGATCTGTAAGGATATCAAGCAATCGAGAAATACGCACCCAGATTTTCATATTTCCAAATTTCATATTTTAAAATTTAGGCAATGCAAACAAAATTCAAAGCATAATACAATCAAAATATAACTAATAAAAACCCCTTAAGTTTTATTTATCATTATCTACCAATTATTGAAATCAAAATCAAGTTTAGAAGCTTGAAACTTACACAAACAGTTTGCGGTCTCTCAAACTCTTGATTCTTGATTACGAAACTTGCAAATGAAATGTAAAGTGATGATTAGAGATTGAATTGTTTTATAAGTGATGAAAAATGGATTAAAAGTGACAAATCAGAGTTGCGGAGCTTAATGGAAATGGATTTCAAAGGTTCTTTACCATCAAAATCCATGGGATGGAGTAATTTAGTAATTTTTCGTTTTTATAAGAATGAGAACATTGTAGTAATTGATATGACTTTATTAGTTTTTTATATATATAAATTAAAAAAAGGGTTGGTATACTAAAAAAAAAAAAGTGTTGAGGAATTGACTACTACTCAATGTTGATGAGGAAACAAAACTGATCAGCCACAAGTTTACTATTGATGTGATCACTCGAGATAGCAAGACTGCAATTGAGGAATTGAAACTGTTTCTCGACACCAAGTTTAAGAATTAAAGACCTAGAACAGTTGAGAAACTTATTAAGGATGGAGAAGTATCTCAACTGTCCTAAGAATCATATCAATTCGAAACTAATAAGACATTAATAAAGTTATGTAAATATGATGATGTGTTCCACTTACTACATTTTAAAATTAAGTCAAATGAATATATTCAATATTATGAAAACATATGTACACATGGAGAAAAATGATCAAACGATTAGCAGCGAGATCCCAACATTCATAGCATATACATTTTACGTGTTCAATGTCGTAACTCTTAATCTGTGAATTACAACATAATGAACATGTTCAATGTTCTTATGGTTGTTACAGTTTGTATCTAAGTTTGCGACTGTCTATCTGGCATTAACTTAAGGAGAATTATGAGTCAAGAGTGTTTAGTTTGTATCTAAGTACGATTTTATATCATGGCAGTGCACAACAATCAGCGATCACTTATTTTCATTAATAAAAATTAAGACATTGGTATTTGGCAGATAACCTCACTGATGTTTTAACGTGACTTATAGCTTCCACGCATTTAGCGGTTAAACGCTGCATGTTCGCCGCATACACAATCTTGTTTTATCACGTCTTTATCCCACTTTTCAGTGTTCCACTCTCATTAAATAAATATATTAAATAAATATATATATAAATATATAAATAAAGAGGAAGAGGGAAAGAAGTAGGGGAAAACCAGAAAAGTTGTATTTGAGTACAACAGAGAAGAGCAAAAAAAATATCACAAACTAGAAAACGATTTGCTTATTTTATATTCCATCACCTTTTCCTCCGATCACCTACAGACTCTACACAACAATCTATTTAAATATTCTATTATTATTCAACTAATTATCATCTCGTACGTACAAAAAACTGGCCGGTCAAGTTAACCTCTGAACCGGTAACATCATCGAATCCAACCCAACGGCATTTCACTGCTGGAAAGGGCGGCCCTGCAACAACCACCTGCGACGACAACATCATGGAAGTTTCGGGAACTGGATTTACTGTCCTCCTGTAAGCTCCGAACCACTTATTGACCATATACCGGTTCTTTCTCCATGGAGGAACCGATAAATCCGATCTCTTAAGTGATCTCCTCGCCGCATCACACATGATCCTCACGATCCTCTTCAACTCCTCTCCTCTCCCAATGAAAACCGACGGCAGAGATTGCACCAGCCGCACGTACTCCCCCGTCGGTCTCGCGATCTCGAACTGTGCCCGGAAATCGATGTCGACGAAGTAGCGGGTCTGCTGCCACTGGGAGATGGAAGATTGTGTATCGAAGGCGTCGATGAACTCGTAGCTGCCGCCAATTAGACTGTTGGATGTTGAGGAGTCCCACTTCACTTTACAGATCGCCGCATTGTGCCCTAAATTACGGAGGAATGTCATTACCTTTCTCCGGAAAACGGGTTTGTTAGATTCAGAGCTGGAAAATGTATTGACCACTTCCGACACATGAACTAGAAGGAGATTCCGGTATGGACCGTGTTTATGATTTCCCGCCATTGAGCGGAGAACTTCACTGATATCCTCCGTCCAATCGGTGGAATCAGGGTCCACCGGGTCTAAGTCGGACTCGTAATGGAGGCTTCGGATTTCATCGGTTGTACCGTCGTGTTCGAGATATTGATGGATGAGTTCAGAGAGAGAAGGTAAAACATCATCGTCGTTGTGGGAGGAGTGTTCACTCCCACTGCTGACGTGGATGCTAAGTAGTGGTTCGTCGTCTAGTTTCTTTGCTCGAGTTAGACCCACCATTGCTCTCTCGGAAAAGGGGAGTCTTTTCTCTTTCTTTTGATGATTTTTCTGTGCTGTTGATTCTGGAATTGGGAGAAGCTTTTATAAAGGGAGAAGAGAAGAAATGGGGTTTTCTTGCTTGGGGGAAAAAGGTGAAGAAATTTACATGATGGGAAGGAATTTAGGGGGAATATTCGGTACAATGATTTGAAACTACTGCTTTTGAGTTGGGAGTCGATTAGAACAAATGAAAAAGAAAAAATGGGAAAAAGAAAAGAAAAAACTGAAAATTTGAAGGGGAAAGGATATGCGAGGGAGTATCCTAGTTAGAAGAAGAATGGGGGGCAGCATATACTGAGGGTCCAGTGAGGTTTATTCGGATTTGTTCCCGAGTTGTTGACGTGGGTGCATGTGGGTCTCCCAAGTGGGCCCTTCTCTTACTATATGCTATTTTGTTTTTGGGAGAAAGGCATACTTGGTCTTTAATTAATGTCAGGAGTTGGTGTAATTATGAAACTATGGACAGTTAGTACTTAGTAGGCATATTCGGAAGAAATTGTGCAAGTGGATCAGGTGTATGCTATCTTCATGAGACAGATGAATTGGATATCATAGGAATCATTATTCCCTTTTATAAAAGAGGCATACACTCGATATTATAAAATTTTTATGAGTGTGTGTATTCGCTCAATTGGGTAAAGTTTGAACCGTTAGCCATTTAAATATGATTGAGTGAATATATATATATATTTTTTTTCTCTAATTAGAAAGGTCAATAAAAACCTTTTAAATTTATAACATAAAATTATACTAAAACAAATGACATTATAAAAAAATTTGTTGTTTGGGTAAGGAGTGGGTGGAAGCTAAATTCATTATCTTACCAAATTTTATAAGCTTAAAAATATGAGATCAATGACCTAAGTTAATTAAAACTTTTTGTAAGAAATTAATATAGTCAATATAATAAATAGTATCATATTCAAAATACGGATATAAAAATAAATAAGTTATACACTCACTATCAATTTAGAACATCATAACATTTGTAGGATGAAAAGAATTTGCATACCTAGCAATCATCTTTAAGTATCATAATTTCTTTACCTATAGATCAATGCTCACATGAAAACTAGAGGCTAAGGCTTTCTCTCTATCTTGATGAAACTTTATATGACTTTTAATGAGATGAGGTATTAGAGTTACCAGTGAGACATGACCAATATATATGTCAAGTGGGTCCTCCCATTATGAGTCACCACTCACTTGGTTTTGCATTGTCGTCCAACTACATCTAATAAAATACAAGATGCGCTAAAAATACATAATCAAAACTAATCAAATAATTTTATTGTGCTCTCAAAGATATCCCCTAACCCAACCATATTAACCAACTAGTTTTTATAAAACCCAAAATACTAAATTAATGATAAACCCAATTAAAAAAATTCTAATATTATCCCACTTGAGCGAAAATTAATTTAGTTATTTTATAAAACAAGCTATTTTCAAAAATAACTCTTAAGTTGGACTATTTATAAACTTTGTGGCCACAATTATAAAATAATATAGTTGTGCGGATACATCTCTAAATAATCTGGTCCAATAAAGTAACTAACATCATATTAAAGAGGTAGTTACATCTTTTAGCAGCATTCGACCTCCATGGTCATAACTACTAACCAACTTTATCAACATAGATCACAATGTGATAGTATACCAAGAAAAATGGCATTCATAATTGAAAGTGTATATCTATCAAGCTAAATGAGTTTTGACCTAATATGAAAAATATTTTATGTGATATTATATTTATACGGATATTGTAAGACATTGAATGTTATTATTGGTTATCATTTATGAAAGTCAGTTATTATTATTATGTTTATTGATTTTGTTAGATTTAATATCTTATATTCTATAAATACATATCATGATGAAGTTCAGCATCTTAAGTTAAGCACTTTGGAGACCATGATAGAGATTATGATAATTGAGACTCAAGTTATTTAAAGCATAAAACACAAATTGTTTGTCGTAGTAGGATCTTTAGAATAGACATTGGTGATCCGGATAGACGATCACATAGTTCATCACCTATAGTGTTTAGGGTGGTCGATAACATGTTAATAATTAGACATTAAAGTGTTAGTGGGCTGCATTTATTAGTTGGACTTTCATGGTTTAAATTAATCAAAAGGTTTATTAATATCCATGGATTTTAATCCATACAATGGGCATCAGAGCTTAGGTCATATTAGGAGAGCATGTTATTTGTTTTAATCTAATGTTTTGATTTTGTTTGTGAATGGTCTTCCATGCCATATGTGTTTTTTTCTGAAGAAAGCTTAGTCAGATTGATTTTTGGAAACAAGAGAAAATGGGGCTATTATTCGAGGCAGCCGCCGCTGCAACCACGGTGGCGACGTTGCCAAACCATAAGGTAGCATGCGCGGTATTACTAGACATTGGCGCAACGGCATGCGGCCCATAGGCTGCTGCCCTTGAGGGCGGCAGCGATATTTCATTGGGAATACCTTAAATGAATTATGTCATTTTTGGACATTTTCCTAAAATTGATAAAATCTAATCTTTAATCTAATTAATTAAAATATGGTTTTGATTAAATAATTAATGATTGGATTATGTGTTTGATGAATATTTGGTAAGTAAAATAATATAATTTTTTATATGTATTTTACTATTATATCAAACATAAATTAAATTGCTTTAAATAGTTTATAGTGAATTTAATGTGATTGAGAATTTTATTTTGGCATATTTCCTAAGTTTAGTCTTAGGCTCTAAAATAGGAAACTTTCTAAAATAATATTTTTTTCATTTTAAAAACAATCCGATTACGAAACATTCCAAATATGAAAAATTAACATTTTGGGCAAGTATCTTTAAGAGTTAAGGATGATGATTTTAATTGTTTGCTTGTACTTTGAAATAATTAAAATTTACTAAAAGAACTAAATAAGAGTAGATTACATCTAATTACTTGTTTGAATTCCATGAACATAGCATTATAATGCATCAAAAGATAAAACAATAATAACGTATGACTGATTAAAATTATTTTAATCTGTTCATGCATTAGATTTATGTAATTTAAGTTGTTAAATGTATATGCTTCATGATATATATAGATATGCGTAGTTAAATATGTTATCACAACATATTTAAAGACTATGAGATAAAGTATGATATATACGTATATTTGATTGTTTTAAATCTTTCATTTGATTATATTAAGCTAAAATTGGTTGTGGAAATTATTTCATGCCTTACCTTTTAAATATTATAATACATGTGATAGTAACATTAAATTTAGGAAGGTCATAAACATGTGAGAACTTATATTTATGTAAGTATGCATATATTATCTTAGCATAAGATACATGACTAAGTGATGATGTCATTCTAAGCGTGAATATAGACATATGCATGTACTAGTTTAACATTTTATGTTTCACAAGATTATTTTGAAAGCATATGTCTTTCAAGTCAATCAAATTTTGACCCGATAGGGCAAATATTTTATATGGTACTATATTTATGTGGATACAATTTAGATTGTAAGAGGGTATTGTAGTGGTTTTCTCATCAAGTTGAGTTATCTCTTTTATCCTAAACTTGTAATTAAATTCATGAGATTTACTGTGTTTTTATGTAAAGTATTTGTATATAAGATATATGAATATTGTATGATGATCTTGCTATGGAATTAATGCATGCTTAGTATTAAATCCGAATTTTTTTAGATATTACTTCCATTGCCATGTATGCATTTATTTCATAACGATAATGTGATCTCAAATATGTTAGTTTTTTAATGATTCTCATGATTTTTCTAGTACTGTATGTTTCAACAAAAGTTATCTAGAGAAATCGATTCATCTTTCCTCGAATGCAAACAATAAGCATTGGAAAAGGAATCCCAGACTTTAACAAAAACTGTGAATGTCTCACATTATAGTCTAGACTTTTCTGAATGGTGTAATTCTTGAGACATACTTAGTTGACAAAATAGTCAAACTTAACATCGACACCAAATTTTAAGATTTTTCAGTCAAATGACATGTCATAATCAGATCTACACATACATATCATAATATCAATCCACACAATGATCAATGATAAATTATATATTTCAACTAGCACATGCAATGGTTACAACTCCTACTAATCAAGCAAATCAAGAGACCTTCAAATGTCCATGGAATCAACATGTTACTCAATGATTATATGTCTCCTTATTTTATGAACTTATTGTATCCAAACCCAAACACTTAAGCATACAGAAAATGCAACTTTATCCTTAATGCTTAATTTTAATATACCAGTTGGAATACATATTAATGTTGCCAAATACCAATAATTTTCATGACAAACCACAAGAATGTAATAAATTTACCACATAAGGAATTAACCAAGAAAAATAATTTTCAACCGAACGGGGTTCAACCTTTATGAGAATTCAATGCATCATTACATACTTTCCTTTAGGTGGAGAATACAATATGCAATTGAAGTTCTCCATGTGATTTCACCCTATAAGCATACATTAAGTGTTCGGAAAGTTTAACTAATTTTGGCAACTAAACCCCTTAGACCAAACATCTCTAATCATATATCATATACCCATATCATTCTTTAATATAATGTCATTGCCTCAATATATACTCTATTTTGGGTAGAGTGTATAATATGCTAATGAGTATTCTCTATAGGAAGTCAGCTTATGAGGCTAACAATATATCTCTAATCTTATGCTTCATGTAGTCTCTAAATTAACGATACAATAACACCTTTTGGATATGTAATTGAATACATTAATCTGCATGCATAAATTCAAACAAATTGTTTATAATGCATTACATACCAATTCGAATGTACGTGAGTAGTCCATATACCTTACGAGATACTAATAATCGTATATATCTCTAAGGCCATCAAACAATTGCATTCAAGTATTATATATCTCATTTATTATTATACACAATTATATTTGTTTTCAAGTGATCTTTACTTATTGTAGTACAAAAATTAAATGTACCTCTTATATCCACAAAATAAATTGTTGCCTTTAGATTTAAATACCTTATTATGCCACCAAAACAACAATATGACATGCATACACAACACACAAAAAGTTGTTGATCAACCATAAGAATTTTCTAAATCCACCATTTATAGAGTTTGTCTAAAATTCATTCACTTAGATTTCGTAAGCGCGGATTTTTTTACCAAAACTATATAACATACATATAAGTAATCCATAATATAAAATTCCAAAATATTAGAAGTAAGATGTGGTTAAATTAAAATCAAAATAATATATCAAAGACATCACACACATCCATTACATCAAGAAATTGAACATGCAAAATGAATGTAACACATCAATTCAAATGGTCAACACCAAGAATTAGCTTTAGTATCGGATAAGCTTAGTTTATTAAGAGACTCTAGGTGCATCATTGCATCTCCTTTTTGGACAGGTAATACAATATGCTATATATTCTCTCTATCATGAAGCCAACTAATGATAGTTCTTAACGTTTGAAAAGTTTATCCCCTTTGGACAAATAAATTCTCTAGGCTAATGTACCTCATACCTTATGCTTTATTGAGCCTTCAACTAGGACACACAATAACCTCTTTTGGCAGGCGATTGTCTACACTAAGTGAAAAATATCTTGTACCTAAACGTTGAGATAGGACTCATGAATATGAATGAATGAATTAATTTGACAATTAGCATTTACATCAGCTCAGAAGAGTACCCAACCGAGGTATAAACACAAAATTCTAAGAACTATTATATACTAAACCTTATGTAAGCTCGAGACCATCCAAATGACATATCAAAACAAAAAACTATACCTCATAGGTCACTAACTCATTAATTGTTGCATTCAATCATCGATTTCCATTCATGAAACAATGAAGACAATTTCACCATATGCATATATCGCTTAAGATCGAGATATTTTAATAAGCTTATCTCCTTATGATAGTTTATAAAACAATCTAACTCTTGAATTACGTATTAAACTTTCATGAAGTTGAGTCTCTAATAAATGCACTCATAAATATAATGTAAAAGTAATATGATAATTTAATTTAATAATAATTAAAATTAAATTAACCACATCATAGTAATATGATCATCCACTTGAGCCTGATAGTTCATCGCAATGCTTCTAATCAAGGAAGCTCCAAAAGCATCTTCTATACTTTCAATAGTTGTAACGTGAGAATAACCCTCATCAATAATATTCATAAATTTCATGCACTAATGAGTCACACAAATTTTGGCGAATCCCATTATAATCAACTTAATTAATAAACATTCAACTTAGGTCGAGGCATTCAATTATCTAAATGCAATATTTCAGTCGATCAAATTCAAGATTATACGTATATATAAAAAACACAAATATTTATATTATAATACATAATTTCATTATTTATGTATTTTAATCTCACAATAAAATTTATATTCATATAAATGTATTATGCATATCGATTTAAAGAATATCATTAGGACCTGAAACCCTTTGACCCCTTATTTATCATTCCCTATTAATTCACTATAGAAATCACAAATGGAAATTAAATCATAACAATAATTTACACATAAAATTTACTGTCCTTAGTTACCTTGATCAATTAATAGCATTAGGATTAAGAAATTTATTAATTTAATAAAATATAAAAAAAAATTGATTAGTTAATAATTTTTTAGTTTAACGATGAATTAAAAATTTATTAATTTATCAAGATATTTTTTATTTATTAAATTTATTTATAAATTAATTAAATATAAAATTTAATATCGGTGAGTATAAAAAGAAAGTATATTATATCTCAATTTTAGAGATGCAATCCTAAATTCAAGTTATGATTAATAAAAGTTAAAAAGATAAATTTAAATTGATATTAACTTTAAAAAATAAAAAATAAAAAATTAAATTATATTTTATAAATATATAAAAATTAATTTATAAATATCATATATTAAATGATTCTCCTTAAGTAATCATTTTTAGATGTTTATGTAATAATTAAGTTATATTATATATTATATAATTAAATTATATATTTATATAATAACCGTGATTCAAACTACATTCAAAATCTTAATAAGGTATTAAGAGTTATCAAATGCCTTGAAGGCTCATATTATATCAACGTTTGTGGAAATTTGTTTTCTTTCTCAAGCAAAGCAAAGATGTTGACCATTTTTATCATTTATATCTCTTTTAGATTCTTTCATCTTGTTTTGATATTTGTTTTCTTCCTTTAAATTTTGTTTTTTTTTTTTTTTTCAGTATGCTACTGATTATTAGATTCAATAGTAGCTTATTTTTTTTTATTTATCCGACTTATTCTACTATTTGAAAATATTTTAGTTTCAAATATTTAGACATATATTAATGATGAGTTGCGAAGAAGATGAAGAAATAAATACATGTGGTATTTATTATCATTTTTTTTCAGTATTATTAATTTGAATATTTATATTAGAATAAATAAATTTATAAGTTTTATTAATAAGGAAATAATATTTGGATTAAATAATTTTTTTTTGGAGTTTATTCTGAAATTTAATTTGAGCAAATCTTAAGTTTTAAGAGACGTGATCTTAATTTGATGATGTATACACTCCTTATCTTTTTTAAATTCATTTGAAGAATTTAGGAGCGAAATATTAAATTATTAATATATCAATTAATTAATTATTCACATAATTAATGATCTTATGAATGTCACATAATTAAATAATAAGTACTATATATTATGATATTATTAAATTATATATTACATATTATATATTTTATTTTATAAATTTATCATATTATTAATTGAGTATGTTATTCTCAAGTTGAAACCGACCAAATTAAGAGAGGTTATAAATATGTTGATATTCTACTATTTATATATATGCCCAATCTTATCAACTAGTTATTTATGCTTAATCAGATATTTTAAGGTACATTAAAACTCATATTACAATACAAATTATATTTTAAATAGATTGTGAGATTGAGAAATTTTTTATAAACTAAGTTTATGGTGAATCAATCGATCTCAATTAGATATATCAGTTTGTATTTTTATATCATATAATATTAATCATTGAAATAAATCGATCAAATACTTTATTAAATAAGCTCAATCCAAGAAATTATAGAGTATATATATATATATATATATGTATTAAATTGTGAATTTGTGAGATAAATTACGTACGTTGAACACTGCTTGATCAGATTACATGTATAGTAACTTAGTAAGTAGTTCGAGCTGGTGAGAGTCGATCAAAAAGATTTGTCAAGAGCATTTGATTCTTGAAAATCATACTTAAAGCTTAAGAAGTACACTATTTAGATACATATAAAATATCATCGAGATTAAGATTCGATCTTAATCTTCTACCATAAACTTTATTTTATCTAAATTTCAGTCTACTTCAATTATAATTGCAATAACTGTGCTTAAATACCATAATGACGATAGATTTTATTCTAAAACTTATTATAAGAGATCCTTTAATTATTCGATCTTCACATTCTCTCCATTCTTTCGTTCAAACATATGCATACAAACAAAATGACCATATCCAATATTCTCTTGTCACAGGCCGATCATTGCCGTAGCTCGGCCATTTGATTTGGCTACCCAAACCATCTTGCCTGCAAAGACGGACCCATACAAATTTGTAAACTGTTCTACCATGACTGATTTGACATTTAACTAGTTAAGTTAACTAGATGCGGACATAATTTTGTGCTTAAATAAACATTGTTTCCCACCGTAGGAGTTTCACTCTTTAAGCTAATAAACCTCTATTTGGGTAAACTTCATATATTTAACTGGTATTTAGTGATACTAACCTTGCACTTGGCGACGTTATCAGACCCGCAAACTAAATGACCATTAGCTTTATCTACAGCATCTGAGGCCTCATTACCATCACCTCTCTAATTAATTTATAAAACGTCACATTAACAACTTGCAGAAATTGGAATCGAAGATTTCATATGCATAAACCCGATTACCTTGTAATAATCTACGGCAATGAAGTTAGGCCATCGATTTCCGGCCTTTTCGGCACATGTTTGGAGCATGTTAATCAAAGGAGTTGAGTTGTCCTCGCAAGATTGTTTTCCATCCGCTACGGTTCTGAAATGGTTCATTACAACTAGTGATTTTATCTTAGCATCCATTGGGCCCGATTCTTGTCGGTTTGAGCAACTCCCTGGTTTCATTCCTCCTCGCCCATCTATTCATTGTATCATAGCCCAAAGAGTTTAAATGAAATTGAGAAGTTTTGACATTTTCTTTGTAATTTACCAAGAAACAAAAAAAGGGACTTGCATTGATTTTCTACCGTATAGTTCCATTGATATGCAATGCCTTCAGAAACCTCTCTATTTGGTATTGAAGTGAACACAACTAACCGATGATTTCTACGGATCATCTGAGAAACTCTGGGCCAATCTTCACCATTTTTCGGCATTTTGTGTACAGGGAACCAGAATTTTCTCAGTCTAGCATTATCAAACATTTTTTTTAGGCCATTTGGGGATGTAACATGATCTTCAATGAAAATTGATACAATTTCTTCAGGCTTTTCCTCAAGAAATGCTCCTACCTCTTTCAGAACCTTAACGGCAGGTTGCTGATCAATCACATATAATTTGAGATCTATCTCAATATAATTAATCTGATCATAAACTAATTTATTCAACTATTTTGAAAATAACCAATTTCTAATGTATTCACTTACAAAAGCTCTGTACTGGCTGCACTTTCCGTGGCATAACCAAATATCATCGTTGAAGTCGTACATATCGAGCATTAACCCTCGAACACCATTCTGCAACATTTATATGGCGCATTCCGCATTGGATATTCCAAACTTAATTAGCAATACTAATCTCAAAAGCTTAATGTTGTGTAACATGCAGACTTTGATATAACATTCAAATGTTGTGTAATATAGGACTGAAATGAGCCGAGCCGAGCCAAGCCGAGTTTTCGATTATTAAACACAGGAATAAACTCGTCTGGCTCAATCATTTTCAAACTCAATAAACCTGGTAAAGATAGCAAACTAAGATAAGTAAAATCATAAAGAAGAGAAAATATGAGACAAGAAGGTACTTTAAGCTGACTAGTTATAGAATCCTCCTGGTTGGTAATGGTCATAATCTTAGAGCCTGTACCAGACTTTACTCCTGACATTGCAAACGAGTTATGGGTCGTCATCCATGCGTACTTATTGAACGGCAGCCTCTTCGTCTGCATTCATAAACAAAAAGTACAATACTTCACCATACTTCAGAACCGATGAAAGATCACCATACTTCAACGGTCATCTCCATCTTCAGATTTTTTCCCGACCGATTATGGTTTTTACTGTTGGTCTAAAAAACTACAATACTTCTTCAAAATTATCTCCATGGAGCATGATTTTTGCAGTATAAATTCAATTTTCAAGTGAAATTTGCAATTTATGTTTTATTTCTTTCTTTTGAATGTTCAAAGTTTCAATTACAGAGTTGCTGATGGAATAATAGAGATATCAAATACATTACCTTGGAAAGAGGATTGATAGGTGCTCTTACTGATGTACTACATCGTGTCCATACTGTGGAGCAGTTAATCAAAATTATTACCGTGATTATTGTCGTGAGGAAGATGAAATTTTTCCACTGCTTTGTAAGAAGAAAAAGAACATTTGTAACATCAGCATTACTAAAAAAGGTTAAGAGATCAAGAGGTCCAGACTAAAATTAATCTATAGGCTAAAATTATTATTTGGATCATCATCTACTAAATTTTTATAGTTTGTTCATTTTGTACTTAAATTTTTAAATTAATCCAATTTATTTTTAAGATTTTTGAAATATTTTTTTTAGGATTAAATTTTTATATATTAAGTTTCAAATTACCTTTAAAGTGTTGTAAATACTAAAATTAACATATGACACTAAAAAACATTATTATATATCCTTTAGATAGCCATTATTATATATCCTTTATAGACATCTTTTCTCAATTTCGTATATATACGTTCAATCTTAAGAATCAAAATATAACATTTTGAAAACTTTAAAAATATATTAAACTACTTTAAATCCATGACAAAAATAACAAAACAATGAAAATTTAAATTCACAAATAATAATTTAACCTATATATAATTTAACGAAGGAAAAGTAGTAGTATATACCTCCATTGTTAGTGAATTTTTGCGTGTGGCTCTATTGTTCAGAAGTTATTCACCATGGTCTTTGTATTTATATAGTATTGATTTGTGACTCTATCTCCTAATCAAGAAGGACTAATCTAATTATCTATCTAGGTAATGATAGGTAGACGAAGTTTAAACAAATTTAGATCAAGTATGATTCGTTGTTAATAATTCAAATCATTACTTACTGATTTATTAATCGAATAGATATTATAGATAATTATTAACTTATTATATTTTATCTAAAATTTATATAAGTTTTAGTCTATCTAAAATGCATTTTCTCTTTAAATTAACCCAATGTTTATTTTGATTATGAGATTATGACTAATGAGACGCAACTAACCATGTTTTAATTAACCCATCACTATTAGTTATTGTCGATAAGTATTATATATACTCCAATAATTTAATTTTGATTAATTTACCAAATTGTTAATGTGGTCTTCTGATCATAGGTTTAGTTCAAGTGGCATCCTCACTTTCACGTAGCTAGTCATCACTCTAGCATAATTCGTTGGCTCATTGCGTGGGGCGTCAAATCATAGCATGACACATCTACAAAATTGTTGGCAGAGGAAATAAAAAAAGAGGTAGTAATATATATGATGCGACTTACTATTATTGGAGGATGTAGTATAAAATATAGTCCATGCAAGTATTGCTCTCTAAGGCAATTTACGATAATGTAATTAGCCGTTAAACCGATAGGCAGTGTTAAGAATAATTTGAATCAGGTCTATCTAAGAATTTTTCATATGTAAACGAAAATGGCCATAGTTTGGGTTGTACACAAGCCGAGCTCTTAATGACTAGCTCAAGTTCTTTGAAGTCAAGTCGAGATTGATTAATATACTAATCAAATCATATTCAAGACTCTCACTCGCTGCTGCTACATAGTTCATTAGTAATCGAGTAGCTTGGAAATGAACAATTTAGTAACAAGACTACGAATGATTCTAATCGAAGTGTAATATTAAATACTTATACGAATCTAAGTTAAAGTTATGTTTTTAATACTTGATTAAGCATCCGGTAGTTATGGTATTAAAGTTATGTTGTTAATATTAGATTGAGGAACCTTAGGTTCAAGATGGGTAAGTTTAATGTGCTAGAATAAGAAATAGGAAAATAGTGGGGCTTAAATGTATTTAACAAAAGACAGGGGGCAACAACATTAAATGAGATTCCCATCACCACCAAAAAAGTAAAGGACAAGGGCATTAAATGATGAAACTCCTCATCGATGCACAGGTGTAAGAAAGAATGAATCGTCGTTAAAGATCAAAGGTTTTAAATGCTAGAATGCTTCGTCAATGTCAAATTGGCATAAAACTTAGCTCTCCTACTCAATTAAGAGGAGAAAAGTACGGATGCAGGATCCGGGCAACAAGCCTAAGCTTACAGTAGAATGGGGGAAGCTACAAACATAATATAAATAAGATCAAAGGGGAGGAGGGAGAAGGAGAGAAGAAGAATCACCATTTTTATCCACAAACTCTAAGCTTACTTACTCTAATAAATATATTTTCTATCTTAATATATTCATATTATCTCTTATAGATATTATTTTATTCAGAATCAATTATCAAATAATTGATCTTTTTTTTTTTTTCCCGGAATAAAATTTATTTTTGAATAAGTTCATCCAAATGCACTTAAATCACAAAGTAAACGTCATTTTTAGGGTCCAAATGACCTAAACATATGTTTGGAGAAGTTGAAGCAAATGGAGGTTTCATCAAAACGTCGGGTTGTTTATCCTAATTACCTCTTCTTCATACTTAAACATAGAAGACTGCTAACAAGTTACATGTGTAAACTTATTCAATCCGTTTAATCCATTCCATTAAAGCTTATACAAAAAGAATTTTTCAATCAAAACAACCAAAAATATACATACTTAATGTATTTACTATCCCAATCAATCCTTCAAGCCACAGAAGTCGATCTATGCAATGCTACAATCTCCAAATGTCTTATCCGCCTGCACATATATAATAAACAATCAAAGTAAGAGATGGCGTTCTATTTTAACTTTAAAAAAATAGTAAGTTTATATTTTTAAAGGGGTTCAAATTACAAAAAAAAAAAATTCTGAGGCTGAACAAAAAAAAAAAAAAATAAATATATATATATATTAAGGACCTTGCAAAGCGTAATACTGTCACACCCACAAACGGATTGACCATTTGCCATATCTATAGTTTTTGCAACTTCACCCCCTTCACTCTTCTGTAAAACACAAGAACAAAGGAAAAGTAGTATCAATTATAGACAATTAGATTAGCCCCTTAATGCGTATAATATATATATCAATTAACTATATGGTCGTCACCTTGTAAAAATCAAGCGCAATGTAGTTAGCCCATCTGTTAGCTGCGGCCACTGAACAGTTCTTCACCTTGTTAATCAACACTTCTGAATGATCCTTACAAGCTTGAGTCATCTCTGATATACTTCTAAAGTAATTAACCATCACTAAGGACTTGGACGATGAATTCATAGGGAAAGACATTGCCCGATTTTGACATACTTCGCTTTGAATCGCGGAATTTCCATCTGCAACATCGACTAAGATATATTTCTTACAAAAATAGAGAAATTAAAGTAGGATGCAGTTTGATATGTCATTTAAGAACTTATAAATTCCAGTCTGAACCCAAAAATTGTCAAGTCAGTTTAATTCACAGAACAATCAAAATACAATTTTTGAAATGCTGATTTTAGAAAAGGTCATTTGAAGTGGACTCCCACCAAAAGTGTTTGTAATTGGAATGTTAAGTGGTATGATTCTTACATTGATTTTCAACTATGTAGTTCCACTTAAAGGCAATTCCTTCCGAGGCTTCTTTTTCTGGTCTTGACGTGAAAACTACTAATCGTTGATTCTGATTGATCATATCATCAATTACGGGCCAGTCTCCGCCGTGTTTTGGCATTTGACTCACTGGAAACCATAATTTCCTTAGGTCAGCTCTATCGAACAACTTACTCAGGCCATCCGGTGATTTAACATGGTCTTCCAGAAATATAGTGATGATTTCTGGTCGGTTTGATTCGAGGAATTTTCGAACCTCGACCAGAGCATCTATAGCAAGTTGCTGGTTAACATAATTCAGCGACGTAAATATTCATTAGACCATAATATATATATATTTTAAATCATAAAGGCATAACATCAGAAATTCTAAGGAAAAAATGAACCAAAATGATTAAATAATGCAAAAAAGTCATCTTACAAAGGCTGTCTCATTGCTGCATATGAAGAAACATAACCAGAAGTCATTGTTATAGTCATATATGTCAAGCATTAACCCCCTAATACCATGCTGCATGAGAGAAAAAAAAAAAAGAATGCTTGTAATTAAACTTAGGGACAAAGGAATTAAGCTACAACTTGCAACACTCTTAGTTTAGCTGACAAAGCATAAAGAGAAGATATAAACTATATAGAATTCCAATGTTGCTACACAAAGAGCAAAAAGTGATCATGATAAAGCCACATATCTTGGAATCAGTAGCAGGCGAGAGTACTTAGCTGTTTGGCGTAGATTCGGATTAGAGTATTTGAGTGTCCATATTTGTAATCTCCTTACGATCATAAATATAGTGGAATCCTATTATATTCTTTGCCCGTGGATCTAGGGGTAAAGACGAACCACGTATATCTGTGTGTTATTTATCTCTATTTAGATCTCATTTGTTATTTATCTCTTCTATGTTTTAGATCAAAATCGTCTTTGCTTTGATACTAGTTGTAATGAAAAATCTTTACGATCCTAACAACAGTCAATAATACCAAATCTAAAGAGGAAAAAAAAGAAAAGTGTGCCGATACGAGTTTACGGGCATGGTGTTCTGTGTTGATTTGTAACGATTTCAAGATTCTTCCTCTTCTAGAATTAGGATAATATTCTTGTCTGGAATCGTAAAATGGAAAACGCAAAAGGAAAATGGACAACAGTATTAGAGGAAAACGGAAACTTAACTTGGAGCTGTTCGGTAATGCTGTCCTCCTGACTTTTGGGAGCTGAAACGGTGCCCCCCATTGGAGATATAGATTCAGTTCTTGCATACGACCTTCGAGTTGTGAGCCAAGAGTATCTATTAAATGGCAGCCCTTGGACCTATGTACATATACATTAACATACATAAATGTAAAGATGAAAGGAAATAATAATTAAATATATGATGAAATCAATGTTTGTGAACCTGAAAATAAGGATGATTCGGAATAAGCCTGGTACACTTTTTATGAACACTTCGGCTTGCTATGCATGGCCCACACTGTAAACCCCAGGTGCAGTTGCTATCTTGATTGCATAGTTCGCCCTCCTGTTAACACATTTGATCAAATTTGTTTTACATTGATACAACTTTAGTCAAAATGGACTTATTTCCAAAGCTTTGTATAATGCTAAAGCTAGATTTTAGCTTCGATTCTGCTAATGCATATGAAGAACACTCACCTGACATTTCATCTGAGCAAAAAAATTTAAAATTGATTTTTAATTAGTGCTTTTAACCTCTATTAATTGTTTTTATTATCCTTCTTACCCCCATATTAGTTTTATAACTTACTTTAGTTTGATTTTCACTTCTAACCTCGGGTTCACCCCCTCAATCACCACCCCCGCTTCCTCCCGCTGCCACCACCATCTCTCTCCACCTCTTGTTTCTGGGTTTGTTGAACATATTTTTGGTATGAAATCTGGATTGCTACTCAGATTTCATTAAAAAAGAAAAAAAGAAAAATTTAGTGGAGGCAAAAAATATTATATGAAAAAGAAGGTGGCCAATAGTAGATTTTGGATAAAAATTTTAAGAACTTATCTACTAAATTTCAATATTTTTAAGTTAAAATTCTAATTTTTAATAAAGTTGAGGAGAGACAATTCTCTCATGCCCTCCTCCTTCGCCCCTACCCCACATATGTATTACACTATTTACACCATCTTTTCCGAGAGCAAGGATAAAGTGCCTATAGAGTCCCATGCCGACCGTGTCTATCAGGAAATCCTAATAGTCTATCACGCATTGAATGATTGAGAAGAGTCCATGTAGGCAGATGATTGTGTTCACATGCGGTCGGCTTATTTTTGCTGAACGTGAGCTTCTCTCAGTCATTTGATGCACGATGAACAGTCAGGATTTCTCTGTAAGCACGGGCGGCATAGAAATCCGTAGGCACTAAATCCTTACTCATTTTCTCATAGTGGGGGTACACAACTAAGGTATAAAGGAGCCGATAAGATTAATGTAATCAGTGTGTCGAAAGTTTCTGGAGAGTCAAGAAAATAGTCGGCAACCGGCAAGACTAGAAAGTTGACCATGCAAACAAAGTAGATGATTAGACTCTACAGTAGTCTGTACATGTAAACTCACCTTCAAGACAACTTCAGCTATGTCGGAATGCCCATGATTATATATATATATAACGTAATAACTCCTATCTAAGGCATGAGCCTCGACTAATTGAAATGAGAACAACATGGGACATGATTTGGAAGGATTGAGACGAGGGACGATTAGGCAAGTCAATAACAACATAGTTGGCAGTCTGTTCCAAGTTATCTTTCACGACTATAGAGGCAGGATATACAGTGACTAATCTCTAATAAGACAAACTAATAAATACATGTACGCAGGAGACGAGACATGACGAAAACCTATTGATCTTGTAAAGACCCAGACAACACACAAGCTGATCGCAATTCCAGAATTGGAGACGAGAAAAACACCCTGGCTTTAGTGTACATGTACCTTGGCTTTAGAGTCATCGGCCGCAATAGTAGTAGTAGTAGTACCGGATGAGAAAACGATGAAAACGAGAAGAGTTCCAGAGAAAAGAATGATCAATTTCTGCATTGGGAAAACAAAAGGAACTTGTTAATCAATTACGGTCTTCACTTAGAGACTAAGAAAGAGAGTGAAATTTTGATCGAGAAAATTAAAAGTACCTTCATTTCACGATTCCAAACTAATTTGATGGGTTTTTCGTTTTGTGCAAGAGAGAGGGAGAAAACTCTAGAGAAGAAGTTGGAAGCTTGGTTTATGCGAAGGAAGCTAATAAGAATTAGAGACACAAAATAGTGTTTTTTTTTTTTTTTTTGAAAAGCTAGTACAAGGGCTAAACCAGAAAGACCTCAATTTTGGTACATTCTAAATCTTCAGTATGTCTCTGTAATGGTGTGGCATGTGGCGGTGGGTGGCTTTAACTAAATTTTTATGTGGCATGTATTATACAAGTACATACAAAGATTTAGGAAGACCGATCAATTGTTTAGGAATTTTGATACTAATAATATTTACTGTTGTGATTAATTGATTTACGGAACTAAATATAAGTGAACTATCGATTCTTAAATTAAGATAGACCTTTGCTTCGAATTAGGGTACTGTTGGCTAGTTTATTTTGCCTTCTTCAAAGTAGATTGGGTCACTACAACCAAGAATGGTGGGTTTGATTAGCTAAACAACACAAATGAGCGCATGGGATGACCGATGCGGTACATTATTTAATGAAAGAACTACAGCAATAACCCCAACTTATTCTAATTATGATCGTTTTTTTCTTTCATATCAAGTTCTTATTGGACCTTATATGTGCTCTTTTATTACAAACTTTTCTCTTTAAGAGGCCCTGTCATTATTTTCCCAAAGCCAAGTGTTTTCTCAAGGAGCTGCCGCCCAACATGAAAAGTTTGACTCTGGATTAGTCAATGTTGAGACAGTTTCTTTGCCTGTAGCAAACAACGTCAATTTTAAATGAAAACCACAACAATATGAAGACTACAGATCGAGAGCACGGATCACCACAATAATTTGGAGGTATTGAGTTCACTAATTTTGTCCATCGTCTTAAAAAGGACTTTTCGTTTTGTTTTTTTTTTCCTTTTTTTTCTTTTTTTTTTTAAATTATTTTATTTTGTTTTTTCTTTTCACCACGACGATGTGATTCAAACTAGTTTGAACAGTAGCTCCAAGCGTTAATACATGATTAATCGTCTGCCCAATACCGGAACACTACAAATGTAAGAGGTGAAATGTTAAGACTAACTGATAGTTAACCAAAAAAATACCCTAAATAGTATCGAACTGCAAACCTCAATGTTGTGAATCTCATCTAGTTCTTGAGTCTTAATTTTTGAATTTAGACTAATAGGAATGAAAACATCAATCATTAAGAGTGGCTGTACTATCAGTTAACATAGAAAAGATAGAAGATGGATGGTACTCAATACATATAAATCAGTGTTGACACTATTAATCTTTTTTTTAGGTCAAATAAAAATATCTTATATTCATCGAAAGAATTTAAAGATACAGAAAATGGTTTTTGCCAAAAAAAAAAAAATCAGTCACAATCCTACTATACAAATCTACGGTCACAAACCAAGCAACCAAGCGATTTAAGAGTCAAAGCAAAACAAAAGCAAAGCAAACGGGAAAAAACCCAAAAGAGCAGCAAAGGCAAACAAACCAACCAACACCATCCAAACCCCCACCAGACGATCCAGGAGAAGCAAAAGCCCACAATGAGCTAGATCCCACAAAGTAGACTACCAACCAAAAAGAAACAGCAAGAAGACATAACAGCAAACTCAACACTCCAACCTCCATATGTATCAAAGACTAATAGGTAGTTTAATATATCTAAGAATGACCGGACCATATATTACCTACACAATTAACCAGTTGAGCCAACACATGTCCGTTACTATTAATATATCTCGGTTGAATGCTGCTCATAAAGTTCTTAGATACATAAAGTTGGCTATGAAACTAGGCATCTTACCCTCATATCCGTTACTAAGAAGTCTCATACTGGTATTTACATAAAACTAAGGAATTTACTGATTTTATGGAAGTCAAAGAAATATTTTATTATTTCTAAATCTTCAGCCGAATTAGAATATAGATCTATAGCTTCTATCACTTGCGAAGTAATATGGATCATAAGTTTGTTCAAAGATTTAGGAATTAACATTCCTCAACCTATCATAATGCATTGTGACAATAAGGTGACAATTCATATCTTTACAAATCTTATGTTGCATGAAAGAATAAAATATATGAAGATCGATTGTCATCTCATTCGAGATAAGATTCAAGAGAGAATTATCAAAACTGTTCATTTTAGTACTAACGAGCAGCTTGCAAACATCTTTACAAAGGCCCTTCGATCTCAACAACACCATACCTTTAAAGCTCAATGGTTTAAACCTCTTTACAACATTAGATGATTTTTAAAGATATTATTATTGATATACTCTTGTTGTAATAGTCTTACTCTGTGTATTAGCTTACTTAATGGTTTGTATAGTCAGTTTTCTCTTCAATATTATTTTTCTCTTTGACTTAGTCAAAAAGTCTTGTTGACTAGTTCAGACTATTTAAGCTTGTAACTTCTGCTGTTGTATAGTTCGTTCAAGGAAAGTTTTATTCAGTTTATCCTCTCTTCACGATTGGTCTTCTTTACTCATTTGGCATTTGCTCTTTCCCTGATTCGTTGTAGATTTTTTAATCAATTGTCCAAACAATGGTGAGTTTTCGGTCTCATCCTGTCTTCTTCAAGATTTTGGCTGATCCTTCTGTTCCTCCCCTAAATTCATCAACCCTATATTGGCTGCTATAAGCTCTTCTGTTGTTGCTTCTGACTTATGGGGTCGTCAAAATGTCTCTGCTCATGTTAACAAAGGTGGTGTTGATATCGGTACTTCTTATTTTAAATGTTAACATGGAAAAAAAAAAAGACAACTTTGAAAATGCAAAACTGTATCATGAATTTGTTGATACACAGAGGCTGTCTAATTGTAACTTACTGTGCCAAAAGCTTACAAACTATTTTGGAGGGATGCGCCTGGCCCATTTGATAGTGTAAGACTTGGGCGACGCTCGAGAGAGCCCAATAGCAAGCTACTGTAGTGGCTCCTCTCCCTTAAAAAATTAATTTAATATCGTGTGGGCCGATGGCCCACGTATCAGATATTAAACTGATAAGAACAGATACTACACTTGATCTTAGCCAAAAGGCCGAGAAAGGTATGCTTAATACGGTACAAGCCGTCTTGCTTTGTACCAATGTTCTTGTGTCCAAGTGTTTCACGCACCCGATGTGGGATTAGTGGAAGTTGTTCCTTGCAGATTTTTCTGCTGTATTTATTTAATCGTCTTTTTCTCTTTCCATTATTACATATTTACATCATCATTAATGTTATTACTATCCTTATTTTTAGAGTAAAAATTTCTCAACCCCAAAAGTATAATGAAATTAATCATAACTCTAAGAAATCACTTATGACTCTCACTACTCAAACCGATTGATTTTTAGTCATTGCTTTTGCACGTCTCTCTCTCTCTCTCACAGTTAAGTTTGGGTTTTTGTTAAATACTGTTCGAATCTTTTGCTGCAGTATTCCGAGATTACTATTACCAACAGCTACAACAAGTAGACCTGAAGGCTTTTCTAGATGAAACAGAGTATGTAGTTAGAGTAAATGTGCATTATAATTTAAAGGGTATATATATGTATAGGGTACTACCGAACTGGTTTTTAGCACTATATGTTGTTTTAGTTTCTAATTTAGTTTATGTTTCCAACCTTTCTTTTCAGGTTCTTTTTGCAACTAAGAAGCGGAAACTTAATCAAGCAGTTGTAGATGGTCAGCCTCAAGTTCAACCAGTTGCACCAAAGAATACTCCCCCTAGATTGTCATAGGATTTGGCATCACAGGGTTTGGGAAAAAATTATCTGAAATCATTCCGATTGTCATAAATGAAACTATAGGGAATGGATCTCATTTATAGCAAGATATCTTAATTTGCTAAGTTCATAGAACTCTTCAGTCAAACAATCCAACGTTGAATAAATATCTTCTCTTTTCAAGTGACATCTATCATTCGAGATAAACGTATGAACCTTATTATCGACAAAAACCCAACTACAACCTGCAACCTTCTTCACCTCGCCTCTCATCTTCTTCCTTATCCTCCCCATCTCGTACCAATTCCCTTCCGCTGCATAAACATTAGCCAACTGTACATACCGTGCCCCACTTTTCTCTCCCTCGACCCTTAGTATCTTCTCCTCTACCTCCTTCACCAGTTGCATCTTCCCGTTCATCATACAAGCATTCAAAAATGCCCCCAAAATCACCCCATCCGGTTCTATCGGCATTCTCCTCATAAACTCAACCGCCTTTTCTAATTTTCGACACCTCCCATACAAATCAATCATACAAGCATAATGGTCAGTTTCTGGTGTCAGATCATAATCTATTGCCATAGAATTAAAAATATTCTCACCTAATTCTACAAGACCAGAATGTCTACAAGCAGATAAAACCGCAATAAAAGTAACAACATCTGGTCTCATTCCCATTCCTGACATTTTTTTAAAAAGCTCAATGGCTTTGTTTTCATATCCATGGTGAGCATAACCCGATATCATAACGTTAAACAGGACCGAATCCCGGTCAATAACTCTTTCGAAGATTTTCTCTGCATAATTGAGGGACCCACATTTCGAGTACATATCGATCAAAGCACTGATTAATTTTTTGTCCATTTTAATTTCCAGTCTTTTTAGTACATAAGCATGGACTTCTTTTCCTAAAGGTAAAGATGCTTGTATTGCACAAGAGCTAATGATACTCATTAAAATCAAACCATCTGAAACTACTCCTTCATTGGTTATGAATTCTCTTAAGAGTTCAAAAACGGAGTTGCATTGCTGTGACTTGATATAACCCGAAAACAAAGCCGTCCAGATGATGGAATTCTTATCAGCTAATGAGTCAAAAAGCTTTCTAGCTTCTACCAGTTTACCTTGCGACGAATATCCCACGATCATAGAAGTGACAGCAAACGAATTTGGGGCCCACATATTAGCATATACTAACTCGGCCGATTTCATTTCAGAACACTTGCAATAAAAATCAACTACTCCACTGGTTATAAATGGATTTGAAAAAAGCCCGTCTTTCAAAACCTTAGCATGAACTTCCTTTCCAAGTTTCAAGCTTTTCAGACCTGAGCAAGCACTCAAAACACTAACAAAACTGTGCTCGTTCCATCTAAATCCATTCTCTTCCATCTGAAGAAACAATTTTAATGATTCCTCCTCATATCCATTATGTACATAACCCGAAATTAAAGTGTTCCATGAAACTGGATCGTTCAATTCCGAATTGTTCCTAAAAAGATGTAGAGCTATTTCCATCTTTCCTTCTCTACAATAAGCCGCCATTATAGCGTTTTTTGAAACCGGGTCTATAAATCTACTACACTTATTGAATACTTCACATGCATCTTTAAAGCACCCACATTTGGAATACATGTCTATAAGTGAACTAACTGCAAACCCGCTTAAATCGTTTGCAGTTTTTACCATAAAGGAATGTAACTGCTTTCCATAATAAACCATGGTTAACTTGGCCGTCAAGTTAACCATGGTAGTAAGAGTGAACTCGTCAACTCTAATTCTATCATCGGATGAATATTGCATTTTAGTAAAAAGTTGAATTGCCTGAAACTCGCATCCGTCTGAGCTGGCATAGCCCGATATCATTGAGTTATAAGTGACCAAATCTTTGAGTGGAGCAGCTTCGAATAATTCTCGCGCTTTCACTAAATTTTGAGACTTTATGTAAGCAGAGATTGTTGCGTTCCAAGAGAAGACGTTTCTCTGAGGCATTTCGTCGAACAGTTTACGGGCTTCATGGAAAAGATGGTGTTTAGAGTAGAGATGGATGAGTTGGTTTGATGTGAAGATTGTTGGTGTGAAACCGGATTTTATGGCTCGGAGATGGTGGAGAAATCCTTCTTTTAGAGACTTCATTGACGTGAAAACTATCTGATATCAGATATGTATGTATAAATCGTAACGGTGACCTTTCTCCCAGAGATCTTTCTCCGAGATATCTTTTGCAAATAGAATGTTATTACATCTTCAATCCTGGAATCTATTCAACGGCATAACGAATGAGAGAGAAATTTACAGATCCAGATTGGTCGCTATCTTTACCCCTTGAAATATTTTCTGATGTTTTCATTGAAGTAAAGAAAATGAGTTGATATGTTAGTTTACAATAATATCCTTTGATGATAAAATATTTGAAATTTAATTAAATAAATTAAAGAACAAATATAGAGGTGGAATAATGAAATTTAAATTTGGGTGTGATTGGTAAAATTAAGATAAAGTGTTTAAATGAATATGGTAATTGTTTTTATTAATCAATAAAATTTTGATAAGAGATTTAATGTGATTAATATAATTAATGATATAAAAATTTTTATATTAAATTTTTACGATCATATTAAATAAGAAAATTGATTTTATTAATTAACTACTTAAAAGTATTATCGTAACTAATATATTTTAAAAGTGTTCTAAATTAGTAAAAAATTTCGTTTGTGTAATTAACCTAAATTAGAAAGAATTCCAAATAAGAAAATCAAGAATCTAACCTAATTAAAACTAAAATCTTGTTTGAACTTCCATAAACATTGCATTATCATGCATTACAAAATAAAATAATATAATGTATTAATAGTTTAAATGTTTAATATCTTCAGGCATTAGATGTATGTGAGTTAAGTTGTTAAATATACATGCATCATATTTCACATATATACAATGTTTAAAAACTAAGATATATTGCATACATAAAATATATGGGTATCGATTGATGAGATCATTCTTATTTTCAAATCCACCTTTTAATAAGGTTAAGCTAAAATTGATTATAAAAGTATTTTATAACTTGCCTTTTAGATATTAACAATGGATGTGATGTAATGCCATGATCTTTTCTTAGTTACTGGATTCCCAGTTTAAAGAACTATCTGGCAAAGCAATCTTTGCCAAAGATGCACAAGTTCTCTAGAATGATTTGAAGGAACGTTTTGATAAGGTAAATGGATCACGCCTTTATGCAATTTAAAGGAAAATCACTCAAGGAAGTATGTATGTTTCTTCCTATTACATGAAATTGAAGGCACTTTGGGTTGAATATTTTGGTCTTGTGTTGAATCCTAATTGTGAATGCATCAAGCAACAAAAACTCATTCAATTCCTTATGGGATTAAATAAAAGTTATGGCACAATCCGTAGTCAAATCCTCATGATGGTTCCTCTTCCATCTGTTAATAAAGCGTTCTCCATAGCTAATGAAGAAGAATGGAACAGGGTTCTTGTTATTGCTTCTCATGTCTTTGTCATAGAGACCACAATCTTATATAGCTCGAAGTTTAACAAGTCATCTTAGTTGAATGCCAAGCAGAACTCAAAGTGGGTCGAGCAATGATCAGAATGTGAATATTGCCATGTGTTAGGATATAAGAAAGAAAACTGCTATAGACACATTGGCTACCCTCCCAATTTCAAGTTCACCAAATCTAAGAATGCTCAATCGAATAATATTTCTTAATATTTATGCTTCAATCTCTGTTGATATGCCTCAGCTTACCAGTGCTTAATATGAATAGATACTTAAGCTCCTTGGACAATATTCTACTTCTGCTCCACATATTGGATTATCAGGTATGGTCACGAGCCTTTTAAACACTCTTAAAACCACTTCTTGGATTATCAGGATGATTTATGTTCTTGATCCAGACGAAATTGAGCTTTATAAATGCAAGCGGGAAACGCAATTTGTTTAGCTCCTGCCATGCATCACTTTTCCTATTTGGTCTTTATTTGGCTATGTAATTGCTTTTCTAGATGTTTGAAATTGCTTCTGATTGGTTTTAAAGGAACGATGTCGTCCTTTCACAAAGAAATTACAATAAGCTCTCAAAACAATACAAATAATAATAAACACTCAAATTTTAAAGAATAAATAACATTTTACTATCTTGTATTAATAAAAAATTAACCAATATTATTAATTCTTCTTTTTTGCCTCTTATTCAAAATACAATATCAAACTCGATAAAAAGCTATTATCAAATATAATTTGTACGTAATGATCGTACCAGAATTATTAGTCTCAGAGAGAAAAAAATAAGAGGGAATTTTTCTTTCTCCGAACTTGATCATATATAACCTCTTTTTCTTATTTTTGAAATAAGTATACTAAACCACATTGAGAGTATAGAACTATTTCTTTGATTGCATATTGCTGCATTCATCACATTTCTTATCCCTGCACATAATTGTGAAGCAACCAAACAAATTGAATTTTTAAAAAAAAAAATGAAAAATACTTAAAATGTATATGATACATTTAAAAAAATAAAAACACTTTTTAGTCACATATAATCACTAAATTTATATTTAATGAGAGTTTTAATAAAGTAGCAAGATGATTAACTTTATGATAATGTAAATCTATAATTAAAATATAAATCAAGTTCATCTAAAAATTATTCAACTATATAAATCTAATAAGAAAATTACTCATATGTAATATGTAAGTGATTGAGAAGAAAATTAAGAAAGAGAGGGGAGGGGGGGCACCTTGTAAAAAGTAATAATTTCAAACCCTTATATTCCTCGATGATTTGCCATGTCTATAGCTTCCGCCACTTCACCATTTTTACTCATCTGAAACATCCAAAACCTCGTACCTTTTAGTGTCTATGTCATTCTTGGAAATGAGAAAAACTAAAAATTGTGTACTTTTTTACGAGAAAATGGACACAAAAGTTAAGAAAGAGAGGGAAAAAGAAAAGAAAAGAAAAGAAAAGGATGAAAATATACCCTGTAAAAATCAATAGCAATGAAGTTTGCCGATCGATTAGCTGCAGCGACACAATTATTGACCTTGTTAATCAAAAGCTGTGAATTGTCATGACAAACTTGAGCAATATCAGAGATGCTTCTGAAATGATTAACCATCACTAACGACCTAGACATCGAATTCATCGGATAAGATACCACCCGGTTTTGGCATGGATTGTTCTGATTTCCCGAAATTATATCTGTAACATCAATGAAAATTTCACAACAAATCAACATTAATCGAAGTAGCTAGTATAGTTTAATTATTAAAAAAAATTAAATTGAAATAAACAAATATGACAATTTCTTACATTGATTGTCTACTATATAGTTCCACTTAAAGGCAATCGCTTCTGAAGCTTCCTTTTCCGGTCTTGTTGTGAAAACTACTAAACGTTGATCATGTTTTATCATATCGTTGATTATGGGCCAATCACTGCCGTATTTTGGCATTTGGCTCGCTGGAAACCAGAATTTCCTTAGGTCAGCTCTATCAAACAATTTATTCAGGCCATCCGGTGATTTAACATGGTCTTCCAGAAAAATTGTGATGATATCTAGTCGGCTTGATTCGAGGAATTTTCGAACCTCAATCAGAGCATCAACAGCAAGTTGCTAGTTATACATAATTCAGCGACGTAAATATGCATTAGACCTCAATTTTAATTTTTTTTAAATTAATTCATGAACAAAAATATAGAAGTCTTTAAAATCAACTAATTGGAGTCATCTTACAAAAGCTGTGTCATCGCTGCATATGAAGAAACATAACCAGATATCACCTTCGTAGTCAAATATGTCCAGCATTAACCCCCTAATACCATTCTGCAAGAGAAGACAGAGAGATGAAAAAAAAACCTAGATTTGTTAATATGTGAACTAGATAAATTAGAATAAACTTCGAAAGCAAAGGATAAATAGTTATAATAAGAACATGTTAACAAACATTGAGCTGATCAGTGATGCTGTCCTCCTGACTTTTGGGAGCTGGAATACTGTGAAGGCCCGATGCATATGATCTTCGAGTTGTGAGCCAAGAGTATCGATTAAAAGGCTTATCCGTACCCTATCAATGTAAAGTAAATATGTATATTAAAATAATCATAATTTTCGCCCAAAAAGAAAATAATAATAATAATAATAGAAAATATGATTAAAAATCATGCAAGTATGCTGAAATTAATGCTTGCGGACCTTAGTAGTATAAGGATGGTTTGGAATAAGTCTTGTACACTTTTGATAAACACCATCTTGGCTTGATATGCAGGATGCACACTGTTGATCTCCGCAATCGCTGTTATGACTGCAGCGATGCACTTCCTGTTGATGATTTTGATACAAACATTAATTTGCTTCAGTTATTAGGGAATATAAGCATCAACAATTCAAACTATCGGGTCGGATCAGTTGAGGTTAAACTATTGATGTTCAGGTCATCAATAATGATGACCGGTCAAAATGTTTAGCTTTAAATAAGATTAAGTGATTAAGCCAGCATAAAACATTGTTTCTGTAAACACCAAGACAACCCACAAGCTGGTGAGTGAAGAATTGAAGACAAGAGAAACACAACTTGGGTTTTAGTGTTCCATTTACCGTAGGATCATTAGCAGTAGCGGAGAAGCAAATGATGAAGATGAGAAGAGTTACAGCAAAAAGAAGGATGAATATCTGCAGTTTATGAGGCAAAAAAGGGCCTAGTTAGTCAATCTTCACTTGAAGACATGTAAAGAAAGAGGAGATCTCAACCTACGGGAAAAGAATTAGTACCTTCATTTTTGTGATGTCTAATTTGGGCTATAAACAGAGATATTTAAAGAAGAAGTTGGAGGCTAGATATATGCAATAGGGCAAAGGTAGCTATTGAACTTTCAACTTCTGTATATTCTACTACTTGATTTTCACTAGGGTTCCCTGATAATGGAGCAATACCTTGAATGGTGAAAGGTCAAATCATATCATAATTGATATCTTTTGATATCTTCTTTGTGACATATAATTCGTATGTAAATATGGTAATGACCATACAACAACTAAATTCTAAACCATCATATAATTTATTATTATATTTTCTAGTTATATATATATACATATCATCATGACCTTGATATCCTTAGACTATCAATTCTAAAATGAAGTCAGACCTTTAATTAGTTTGCCTTCTTCCGAGTAGAGTGGGTCACCTTTGAACAAGAACAGCGAGTTTGATCAACGACCAGCACGTGGAATCGACAGAGCGATACATAATATCAATGAAAGAAATCACGAAGAATTATGATTAGTCCCTAAATTTTATAATAATTATAATAAATATTTTAAAATTTCATAATTATAACGAATAATTTGACTTGAATCTTAAATTATAAATTTCATCATTTTATATAAAATAATGTGAAAATTTAAATTTATTTCCAATAAATTTTAATTTTTAATATTTTAAACCCACTTATTTTTTAAATCAAATTTTCATCTCCACACTTTTTCACCGTCACCGTCACCTCTACCAGTTCATTCCTTGCTGCTTCCGCTGACTACAACCGCTGTAAGGATTCTAAAATTGTAAATTAATTTGAAGAATTAAGAAATTTATATTTAATTAATTTTTAATTTACAAAATTTATAATTTTAGAATATTTTCGATAATAATAGTTGCGATGGTGAAAGGATTAGAAAAGGTGACCGTGAAAGAGATTGAAAAGTTAATTTAAAAAATAAGTGGGTCAAAATAGTTAAAAATAAAATTTTAAAACTTACGATGAAAGAAAAAATTAATTTAATTAAAATTCATATTCTAACACAATATGCCGAAACTTTTAGGATTTCAAAATTTCCATCTAACACCATATGGCGGCCCGTAAGCGCCGCCATGTGTGTGTGTGGGATAAGTCCACGTATACTATTCATCATCTCCTAGCTTCAACTAATCGACCCTCACTCATTTTCCGATCGTAACTAACCCATTTCAACAAAATTTATAATTTTTTTATTTTAGTGTACGATTTCGTAATCCATTCTTTCAACTAAGCTTAGATTTTGATCCCAATGTTCGTTACTTTTTGATTTGAATAGTCAATTCCACTAAATCCATTTCAATTTGACCTTATCGCGTTGGATTGATTCTAATCCAACATGATAATCAGATAAACTCTCAATGGCATCTCAATCCTAAACGTCATACAGACATAATCGAAAAAGAATCAATCCAAAATATCAATCATTGTTCTCAAATTTGCATATGAATACTTAATTTTCGAATATTATTCAGAAAACTTTAAACCTAAAATTCTCCTATGATAGATCATTTTATTCCAAATTAAAAACATAAATATACTCTTAATAACAATGCCAATAAAAACCCTTAACCAAATTTGGCGATTTATAGTGAAATTGGCAACTCGAAGGAAAAAAATAAAAAATAAAATAAAATAAAAAGGGACATAAAAAAGAAAAGGCTTTAAATTAGTCGTGTAAAATAGCTCAAAGTGAGCCGTTTTCCATGCGGTTAGCTTATTTTGAGCCGATTGTAAGGTGCCGGAAAACTAACCATCAGATGAGAAATTGACGATTGAGAAAATTTGGAAGGCACAGTCGGCACCTAGTGCCACAGGCCCTGAATCCGCTCCCATCCTTCGAACCAAGCGACACTTAGTGCAATTAATGTATTCGATTACATCTATGTAACTTTGTTGCTCAAAAGAGCTTTGCAAAGGTGAAATACATACATAATAATTTAACAGAGCAGATAGAGAAAAGTCGTGTAAACGTCTAATGAACATCTACTCCAATTTCAATGGCTCTACGCTCCCTTATTGGAACGATGTCTGTCTTGGACCATGAAATGGTATATAACTACTAACCAAAACTAATAGTTTCAGTAGGTGCTTCTTAAAATGTTTCATAGACTACATTTGTTTATAATATTACGAAAGGATCCATCAACTACTACAAATGCAATATTTGTTCAGCATGCCCTACAAATGAGCATTGACCTCATTTATTTATTTATTTATTCTTTTTTCCAGCCAATATGCACATCGACCCTTCCAATAGGTAGGCCCCATTAGCTACAAATTTTAAATCATATTTTAAAACGTGTTTTGAAAAAATATATCTATGTTAGATATTGTGTTCTATAGTAATATCAAATTACTTTTAAAAAATATTCAAAAAATAATAATTTTAAACATTTGAAAATTATATTTTCTACCCCTTCCACGCCACCGATGCCGCCTCCTCTGTTTGAAAAAAAAAAAAAATTTCTGCCATGGAGCTCGAAGCATCATGGACAATTCCTTCTTTCTTGTTTTTTTTTTTTGTTTAACTTCGGTGGCAGTGGGACGGTGGCGGTGTTAGAAGGGAGGGGTTGAAAATATAGAGGTTGTTAGGGTAAATATTTTGAAATGTGTTTCGTATGTTAAAACTTGTTTTGACGTTATGTCACGATTTAAAAAGAGAGACAACATGTTAAATTATGTTGAATTTTTATCTTTTTATTAATTTTTAATAATTAAAAAAAACATATCTAAAAATTTAAAAATTATAGTTTCTTTTATCTTCTGCAATTTCATGTCACTACCTGTGCCGTCGAAAAAAAAAAGCTCCTGATTTTTTTTTTATGGTGGCAGCGACAACGATATAAAATTAGAAAAGAGGAAAGAAATATAATTTTAAAATTTTTAAGGGTATTTTTAATCATTATTAAAAATTAAAATAATTTATTGTAGCACATTAAATTATGTCTACCAAAAATGAGATTTTTTTTTTTCAAAATACGTTTTAAAATATATTTTAAAATTTCTAAACAAATAGGCCCATAATCTTCCAATATTTAAGTGTGTTTTTATAATTTTTTTAAAAATAAATAAAAGATAAAAGCCGAATATAATTTAACAAATTTATCTCTATTTTAAATTATAATACATCATCAAAACTTGTGTTAAAATACAAAACCTTTTATAAGAATATAACCAAGCGAGGCCTATTTTTATTTATTTTTCTCTCTTCTTTTTATGAAAATAAATTAAGGGTCGTGCGAAAAGTAATGATTTTACATTTACAGTAAGAAGAGAATGGGTGCTACCGAAGTTTCAATCAACTACCACACTTGAACCGGGCTTCCACGATATGAATAAGCAAACCCGGTTTGGGTTGCTGCCGGTCTAGCAGCTTCATGTAGCTCACATTCTCCAAATGTGCCATTTTCCTGCACATAGTGATCAGTCAATCCCATATCAGTTTCAATACAAAACCAAAAATCCCTTCCAAGTTAACTGGATTCTAAAGGACTGAAAACATTTTGGACTGAAATAAACCTATTTTATGATCCGAACAAAGTTAGCTCAAACAGAGTTGGACTTGGATGAACCCAACTTTAAATGCATCAAAACTTTAAGTCAATTGAAACTTGTAGAATCAAGTTTCACTCAGATCGGATCAAAAAAACTCAAGTTAGGTCCTAATCTACCTTTTCAGTTTTTGGTTGTTGATATGGGAGGCAAAGTAGAGTTAGGCAGCTTGAACGGCTATTTTTGGTATTCAAGTAAGTTTGATATATTGATTGAAGTGTGTTGAAGCTGCTGGTGAAGTTTTGAAAGTTTTGAAATCAATTTACACCTTTTTTAGTTAATATTAGTGTAGTTGGTTGTTTTTTTCCAGGTTTTCTATTTTTTTTTTTCTGTTCATTTTCTGTTTTGATTGTAAGTTGTGGAGGTTTAGTGATTGTAAATATTATTTCTCCTTAAAATATGGTCATTCAATAGTTAACTATTCATGTACCTTATTTCATCATTGTTTATGTATTTAGTCTCTTACTTTTCTAATGAAAAAGCTAGATTGTTTCTTTTTGCTCATTCAAAAATATGTTCTTAAGAAAGAGAAAATAAGTTTTGAATCTTGTTTTTCATTTTTCTAACGGTCGTGACATTATAAACTCCATCTTTTTGTAATGCAATATCTAAAATTAGGTGCAATATCAGAAAAATAAATAAACTTACATCGAGCTGGCTAGTAATGGAGTCCGTAAGTAGGAGCCAAAACAATAGAAGCAGTTGCTGATCTCTCTCTCAACCTCGCAATAAAGCTTTTAAAGGAAGAAGCAGAGGAAGAAAACATTGATGAGCAAAAAGTTTGGTCTTTGTTTCACGTGGGATTTTATGTTTTGTAGAGGAATAGAGGAAGAAACAGATGAGACGTGAGAGAGATGGGGTCTTATTTTTCTGCTCGAAGGCGCAGAATTCCATGAGCGTGTCAAATTCAGTAGGAATGTTTTTATTTTATTTTTTATTTTTATTTATTTTTATAATAAATAATATTAGTGCATGTGTGTTTCTGACAAAGTTTGTGGTTTTATATTATTTTAATCACAAAAATATTTTTTATTGTTTCTTCCGTACGAGTGAATTACTGGCCGTTAGGTATTCCGTCTGCCTTTTTTCACATGATATAAAGATTTCTTTCACCCTTTGTTTCCGTACGAGGTTTTAAAATATAAAATATAATAAATAATAATTTAAAATTAATATATATAATTGAGAATTATTAATTTAATTTGATTAATAATATGTATTAAGATTTGAAGGGTAGTTTCAAATTTTTATTATTATATGAGTATATGATTTAATTATATAATATGTGATTTAATATAGTTATTATATAAATATAATATCTCTAAAACTCAATATAATATTTAAGATGTAAATTTTTTTGTTTTATTAGGGTATCAGTATATATAATATTTCTCTATATGAGATGATTGATGATTCGTTTTTAGTGATATTATGTATCGTATTATATCCAATAAGAATGAGAGAGATAAATTGAAAGAGTATTCAAATTAAAATTTAAGCAAATCGTAGTTTTGAATATTCAAACAAATTTTAGACCAAAATGAAAGTTTTAAATTGTGATTCAAATATTTACTGAGAAAGAAAAAAGTGAAATATGATCACATGCATGCAGGAAAGGGAGTACACTTCAGCGGTAAACAAATGCCCTTAGGCCTTATTTCAAGTAGAAGAAGATAGATCCGTGATATTAATTATTTTTGTTGGTGAATCAAATTCTATAGAAAATGAAGTTTACAAAATCCATGGAGAACCCATGCCCCATGCCCCAGCACACATGCAGGGGCACATTACCACATACAACCTAGACCTCAAATTCTATATCATCGCATGTTGTCGAGGACAACTCCACTTCGTCGTTGATGTACTCTAAAGCTACGGACAGCCGGAGAGATCTCTACTAGAAGATCTCAATTAGGGAGAATTTGGAAACGTCAAGTTTCTTAGTAAGTGTCAAAAATGCTCGTATCCACGTAATTATAATTACTTATAAATTTTCAATATGAGAATGCATTTAAAATGCATTAATGAGCCTTGGACCTTTAATTTTTATTATTTAACTATAGAAATCTAATAGGGAGATATCTCTTAATTAGACCTCTGCTAAGGAAGACCTTGGTTACATCATGTCGATGAGCTTAATTATCAAAATTTTAAACACTTAAAGAGTCTAGATTTTAGAAGAACCGGACATAGATGATCTCAACTCCAGATGGTCTTCGTTGAGCTGGTATCTCATGCTAGACTCTTATCTATTATCAATCACTTCGTTCGTGGTAGAAGAATACCGGATATTACACACAACAATACTTTTACTACTTCCCCTCTCTTATCCATCATTACAAGACATATATATAATATAATCCCGAAGGGAACTACATATTTACTGCAACAAGTAAACTAGTTACCTATACCTACCTGAAACCAACATACATATAATGTTGGGAAGCAATTTTTGATCTTGCCTGGACAGAATCGAGAAAGAGACTGAGACCAAATATGCCGAGTTGGCTGCTAAAGGTCAGATGAGGCAAGTCCCATTTATGAAATGGGGATTCAAGTTTAGGTGTGCCAATCAGGTCAGGTTGACACTATGTTGCCTGACCTGGTTGGGAACTCTGACTTTCAATGGTTTAGTCGAAAGTTGTCGAAGGGGGTCTGCCGACCTGTAAGGTCAGGCTATTGCGCCACGTTATATCAAGGTTCATGCGATGAAGATAAGAGTCCCCTGACACTTGTAGTGGGGAGCAAATCCGTGATAGTATTAGGGTATAATCATAAGGTATCAGGAGTACTAGGCCACTATTGATAAGCCCATCGAATGCTGCCACGTGTAAGGATACAACTATTGTAATCCTCATATCAAGTAGTATAAATATCAAACCCCTAAATAGGTCAAAGGTTAATCACTTATCACACATAAATACTCTCTATATGCATGAGCTTAAGCATCACAGGGAGTGTGCCGAACACAACCCCGACCTATCCTTACTTTCTGTGTGCATGAGCTGAGTCCTAGCTAAGGAACATATTGCTCTGTCTGGACCAAATTTGGCCATCAATAGTTTGGCACCGACCGTGTAGACATTTTTTGGGCTTCATCTTCAAAAGTTCTTTCAGCTACGAGTTTTGAGTTGGGTGAGAAAAGGGGTTTGGAAAGATAGAACAAGTTAGTGGGAATGTACCCTCTTCCCCCTTTACCGAATATTTATTGAAGGATGACAAGGAATTATGCTAGGGATGTAGGAGAAGTGGTTATAGGGGGAGTCACTACCCATGAGACCAATGTTGGAGTAAACGAAGGAGTTTTGTTCGGATTGGTACAGGCGGTTGAGGCAATGCAGAGAATTATGACGAACCAATAAGGGAAAATGAATCATTCTATTGATGAGATGATCAAAATGGCCATACAACATATTTGAAATGAGTTGGGAGCTTAACAGGCACGTCCCCCTCCTCCTCCACCTCCCCCACCTCCTCAACTTTAAGTAGAGAATAACCCTTTGAGTAGAGTGGAAAAATGTTGTTAAGATAGGAATTAAGTTCTGCAATAAGTTTAAAATGCTTGAGGCAGCCTTGAAGAATGGTGGTACGGAGCAAGAAAGAGATAAGGAGGAGAGCCCCTTTACCTAAACAATTTTGGATTACCTAATGCTTGAGAAATTCAAACCTCCTCAATTCACTTTTATAGAGGAGACTCTTACTGTAGAGACCACATCGAAGCCTACAAAACTACTATGAAGTTTAATGCTTTAAGTGATGAATTGATGTGTCAGGCCTTCCATATTACTCTAGCCGGCCCTGAAATGGATTGGTATAGAGCCTTGGCTCCTGGTTTGATCGATTATTTTGTTAAACTAAAAGCTCAGTTCATGGCCAACTTCTCAGGAGCCAATACACTTAAGAAATCATTTGTTAGCCTCAATAAAATTAAACAACAATTTGGAAAATCCTTTAGTGACTATACTGATTGGTTTCAAAAAGAAGTTTAAAGAGTGGACTGACAAACAGATCTGGGGGTGTTACATGCGTTTTTGGGTGCTACTACTAATGCAAAGTTGTTATCCAAGTCTACGAAAAAGCGTTTTGAGTCATTTGCTAATACATTAGGGAAGCAAGGAAGATTTCCTACAATAGTAACATTCATGCAGCTCAAACAAAAGGAAATGAATATTTAAAAGGTGATTCTGATTCAAAAAAGAGGAAGGAGGATTTAAGAGGAGGAACTAAATGGAGAGATGACAAAAAGAGAAAGGAAAGTAAAAGAGCAAGTTCATATAGAAGGAAGTTGGTTGCCTCAATTTGTGAAAATTTCACTTATTTAATGGAAAGTATTGAAGTGATCTTCACCATGCTAGAAGGATAAAATCTACTTTGGCATCCATCCTCCATGCAGACTCCACCTAACTAGCGTGATAGAAATTTATACTGCCACTATCATGGAGATCATGGGCATAAGACTGATGATTGCATCCACCTGAAAAGAGAGATTGAAAAGTTGTTACAATGTGAGCAGATCCATAATTTTATTCATAGAGGTGGATAGGCAATAGATGACCAGAGAGATAAAGGGGTTGAGAATCGTGAAAAGGTAAAGGAGCAATAGCTGAGGTTAATCTGAAACACCAAAGAGTCCACAGAGAAATCTACATTATTGTTGGAGGGCCAAAATGAGGTGATAGCGGGGGTCAAAGGAAAAAGTGGTACTAGGATTTGACTCGGGTTGAAGTGTTCTCTATCAAGCCTTCATCAAAGACGAAGGAAAACCTTGATATATTGTTTAACCAAAGTGATGCAGAGGGAATAATCTACCCACACAATGAAGCCTTGGTTGTCTTAGCAAATATATCCACTCTGATTATTCATCGAGTCTTGGATGTGATCTCTTTGTCTACTTTTTAGAAGATGGGAATTAGTAATGCCAAGCTGTAGCCGGTGAACACTCCATTCTTTAGTTTTTATGGAAAGTCATTAAAGCTAACATGCATGATCTCTTCTCTTATGACCTTAAGGGAATGGACATGTAGAGCAACGATCATAGTGAAATGTATGATTGTGAACTTCATCTCTAGGTACAATGCTATCCGGGACCGTCTGTCCATAAACACCATTGGAGCTATGATATACACTAAACATTTGGCCATGAAGTTTCCTACCAAGAATGGGGTTGGAGTGGTCTGAGGAGATCAGCTGCAGTAAAGAAAGTGTTATCTCTCCTTAGTCAAAAGTAATGAGGTTAATAGAGCAGAGGATGTGAATGGTATAAAAGGATATACTAAGGAGGATAAAAAGGCATATGAAGAGAAAAACAAGAGGGAAAAATAGAAGAGGAAGGCCAGGGCCTACCCGATCAAACCACTTCGGCCGAGCTCAATAAGGAATGATAAAAGTATGAAAGTCAGAGTTAGTCTGGCCAAGGTTGAGCTGAACAAGATTAACATGTGCTTGAAATGGAATTTAGACCTCTTCGCATAGGACCTATCCAAGCTTATTGAAAATTTGGAAGAGGTGATTATCCATAAATTGGGGGTGAAGCTAGGGCTAGACCTATTCAACAGAAGAGAATGAAAAATTAATGAAGAAAGAAATAGGGACACAGAAGAAGAGAAGAAGAAATTACTCTCAACTAGAGCGATCAGGGAAGTATAATACCCTGAATGGTTGTTGAATATATTGCCCGTTTCCAAGTCCAATGGAAAGTGGAGGATGTGTGTGGACTTCATGAATCTAAATGATGCATGTTCTAAGGACAATTTTCCTTTACCAAGTATTGATATGATGGTTGATGCCATAACAGGGACATGAGTTGGTTAGCTTTATGGATTCATACTATGGGTATCATCAAGTTATATTATGTGGGTCAAATCAGCAGAAGACCTCCTTTATAACTAGCAAGGGCTATACTACAACAATGTAATGCCATTTAGGTTGAAGAATGCAAGAGTTACTTTCTAGAGATTGGTCAACGGAATGTTCCAAGAACAGTTGGGGTTAATCTTGAAAGTCTATGTAGATGATATCCTGGTGAAGAAAGTAAGGAAGGAACATTCTTGCACTTAAATGAAGCTTTTTTTGTTATGAGACAGTTTGGAATGAAGTTAAATCCTAAGAAGTACTTTTTTGGGGTTAGTTTGAGCAAGTTCCTAAGCTATATTATGCATCATAGAGAGATAGAGAGAAAGCTCTAGAGAAAGTTTAGGCCATCTTGAATTTGTAGGCTTCGTAGAACAAAAAAGAAATTTAAAGGCTTATTAGAAGGGTAACTGCCCTTAGTAGATTTATGAGCAAATCTATGGAAAATAGCTGCCTTTCTTCAATACTCTAAAGGGGACGAGTAAGTTGGGATGAACATAAGAATGTGACAAGGCTTTTGAAGAGTTGAAGAAGTACATAGCCAATATTCTTAGGCTGAGTAAACTAATAAAAGGGGAGATTTAGGCTATACAAGCAGTCAGTATAGTGGCAGTAAGTTCGTTTCTTATTAGAGAATAAGATGGTCATCATATTTTGGCCTACTATACAAGTAAGGTGCTGAGCAATCCATAAACAAGATACCCCCGAGAAGACAAAGTAGTGTTGGCCTTAATTGTTGCTACCCGTAAGCTGGGGCTATACTTCCAAGCTCATGTAATTCAAGTGCCGACCGACCTGCCACTAAAGTAATTATTATAGAATCCAAATATGTCCGTATGATTTTTGAAGTGATCAATAGAATTTGGTGAGTTCGACATCACATATATGCCTAAGTCGGCCACTAAAGCCTATGCCTTAGTAGATTTCATTTCAAAATTTAGTGTATTCGAGACCGACTAGAGTCTAGAAGATGCATGTCTGACCAGTTATGTTCGGCCACCTCCAACTAGGTAGGTCCAATCTCCCTTTTGGACTTTTCAAGTTAATGGGGCTGCAAATAAAATGATGTGAAGCTGGATTGATCTTGACTTCTCCAGAAGGGAAAAGAATCGAGTATGCATTGAGGTTCAAGTTCATAACTTCAAATAATGAAGTTGAGTATGAAGCACTTTTTGTTGGGTTGAGATTGGCCAGAGAAGTTGGTATGGGTATGATCTTGATAGTTAGTGATTCACAGATTGAAGTGACCTCTTACTATCATAAGGTATCATTTTTCTAGGTAAGGTTGAATAGCTTCAGATAAAGTATGTGTTAAAGGATGAGAATTCATAAGCTAATCGTTAGCGAAATTGGCCACTTTGCCGCAAGGATCCTTGCCTAATGGGGTCGTGATCCATCACTCTGATGAACAAAGTATTGGTGCGGTGATATTGGTGATGGAAGTAAAGGCAAAAGGTTGGATGACCTCTATCAAGAGATATCTTACTACGGAGAGCTCTTTAGTTCTGTTAAAGAGGCTCAGAAGGTTAGAGATCATGCTTCTAGAATTGGAATGATAGCAGAGGTGTTGTACAAAAGGGGTTATTCAAAGCCTTCACTTAGATGTATGTTAGAGGAAGATGAAGTTATAACCCGACATGTAATTCACTATGAGAAAGTTCACCATGATGGTGGCCTTACATAGCTCCTCTCTTACAGTCATAGGTAGGTTGATCGCTCTTTCTAAATACACTATGCTTTCCGAGAAACTTGCAAGGGGAGTGTTGATAAGCTACAACTTTGCATTCCCTATCTTTATTCTTTCGAAAGTGTACATGGACATGATGTCAGCGACACTCCTTATGTCTACTAGTACCCTATGAATGAGTCTGAAGGAGACATTAACTGAGATGACCAAGGCCTAATTGTGCAGATCATCATCCCTTGCTCATCAGCCTGGTTAAAGGTGATACTTAGGTTTCTAGTTGGCTGAGTTGGGGTCAACAAGGAAAAGACATAATCTTGAGCCAGTGATCTCAGCCACATTTTCCTCTTTTGACTAGAATCACCGCCTTCTAATTTGCTGGTAATCAGGCGGATCTCTCTGGCCACTCCTTGATGCTTGGCCGTAGTTCCAGCCTATTCAACCCTAAAGGTATCCTTATCACTCCCCTTTATTCCCTCTGGAGGCTTCTTGGCCTTTATTTAATACTCGCCCAAGTATCTCTCCTAGATGGGTCTCTCAATTTCTCTCTTCAACTAATTGTACTCCTTGGTGTAGTGATCATAGTTATGCTGATATTTGCAATAAATTCTTTGATCCCTCTAAGATGGGGTGCTCTTCAATAGTTCAGCCAGTGTGAACAAGTTATTATCCTTGAAATGGGTGTAGATGACCTTGATGCTACAAATCAGGGAAGTGAATGTCTTCCTGGGTGATAACCTATTGCCTCATATTAAGGCTCTACCTCCTTTCAGCTTTCTTATTCTTCTCATTCCCCTAATATGATCTTCCACGTGTCTTCTTCTTTCTATTATGCTCATTGTCTGAGCACTCCCCTTAGCTCATCTCAGCTAAGACCTTACCTGCTTCTCCATAGTCTATGTAGTTACTCCAATCCTCCTAGCCTCGATGAGGGCCTTAAAGAAGGATTTGAAGTGCAACTTCCCTGATTGGATGATGAGCTCTTTACCATCTGTGTCACCTAGGAAAGTATGTAGGACTCCTATATACACTTATGTTTTATTGGTCGTAGCATAGAAATGATCCACGTAATCGAGCAGAGGTTCTCCCGGGTACTGCTTAATAATATTGAGACTGATCACAGACATCCTCGGGGTCTTTGATCCCATGAAAATTTTGAGGAACTGGGTGCTCCATACATCCACCGTTCGGGCGTGTTTAGCCATGGTTCTTTCCATCCTCTAAAAAGTTTGTACAAGATCAGTTCCTTCTTATGAGTATCAAGGTGTTTGCGTCCCCTTATCCATATTGACATGTTGCCATATTCTCTCCATTCTCTCCTCCCAACTCCATCTCTTTCAGTTGTAGGTGCTGTCTCTACAACTCAAACAACCCAACATGTTGAGGCTTAAACAATGGAGATCAAGGTGTCATCACGGTCGGCGCCAAACTATTGATGAGGATTTCCATCTTGATGGATGGATCCACGATCACTATTGTGCTCCAAGGTTGAATGTACCTGCAAAAAGCAAATAAGGAATAATGCCGGGATGACGACCGATATATCCCCTTTGATGATCAAGTCAATTTGGTTTCTACAGAAAATCTTAAGAAGCAATGATTAGGGTAAAAATTATATATACCTCCTCTTAATGAAATATCGCCCATTTTATATTTTTGATATAAGGATAAAACCCTAATGGATCTACTTATGAATTTGAGTTATGTTAGCCACTCTTTTTGTCATGTCGGGCCCATCGTCATCTTTGGGGCCCACCTATTGTTTACTAGATCAAACTCGTCAAAGGCTAACCACATCAGCCATCAACTTCAGTTATCATGGTGGGTTATGGTGGGCCCTACATCAATTAAAGTTAAGGGCGTTATGAGTCTTTTATTAAATAGTATATTATATTTTATTTTTAAAAATATCATAAAATATTAAATTGTATAAAATATTATTTAAATAATATCTCAAAATATCAAAAATTATTGGAAATTATTTAATTATATGACATATCTCAGAATCATCACCTCCTGCTCTATTGAATTCGGATTTTTGTTGGAGAGAGAGAGAAGTCGCTCTCCATTTGCTATATCCAGTGGGGACGAATACCCGCTATTTCAACCCTCATGGATGTTTTTGATCCCGCATTTCTACTTACTCTGCTTCAATTTTTCGCATCAAATCAACTTCCGGCAGCAATGGCGGGTCTGTTTTTTTTTTCCCTCTCTCTCTCTCTCTTTTCGCATTTCTTTTCCCTTTACTGCAAATATTTTCTCTAAGCAGTTGTTTATTCCTCTTTTTCTTCTTGTTTCTCTTTTTAGAGTTCTTCTTTGTGATTACATTAGGATGAAAGTGGTGTTTCTGGAAATGGGGTTTTGCTCATTTTTCTTTTACAGCTTTTTAGCTAACAAGCAATATTCTGGAAACTGTTGTGGTAAAATGGAGTTTAAAATACTAAGCTTGATGGACCCAAAATATTGTTGATTTTGTTTATAGCTTGAAAGTAACTGGCTTCGAACCATTGTGATGGGTTTCCAAACTTCACTGTTTCTCCCTTTTAGATGTAAATTGTATTGTAGATATCAACTTATAATTAGCATTTTTTTCTAGCTATATAAATTATCATATCCAAACTCTTATACTATAACTCTTTTGCATATTTCTATTCTTCTTTCAGAGCAATCACCTTCTTAGTGACCCCAGAGGCTCCTCCAACTCCATTGACTTCTTCAAGCCCGACACAGTTATCATTAGGAATCCCCACAAATGAAATCCATCGTTCCTGCCACCTCACATTAATTCCAGGTATTGGCATAGGGGTCACAGCAGTTGCTGTAATGATGCTCTTTGTCTTGATAATACTAATCCGAAGAAAAAGCAAAGAACTAGAGGACTCTGGAAATACCGATATCACTTCTTCAAAAACATTCATTCTCACCCCAAAAAACAATTCCAAGAAGGTTGGTTGGTTTTCTTCTCATTTCTGTTTATTTTTATTGGTTGATTTTTTTCGTGCTTTTTGTTGGGTTTTGAGGGGGTTTCTATTTCTTAGTAAAAATAGAGGACAATGATATGGAAATAAGATATTCAACTCATATATTTCATGTACAGGTTTATACATATAGAATCCTCTAAGATACAAAATAGGAAAGTAATTTAGTTAGGAAAGTAATTTACCACTAATTTCTCTATCTATCTAAATATAGAAATACTCAAATATGGTAAATATTTATAGCCTAATTCCTAAGGTTATGGTAAGACTTTCAACACTCCCTGTCAAGTTGGCATGAAAATATCTCTCATGGCTAGCTTATTTACAAAGATCTCATGTAACCCTTTAGGAAGTCCCTTAGTGAGTATATCTGCGGTTTGATTAGCTGTAGGTATATAAGACATGCATATCACGCCACTGTCTATTTTTTCCTTGATGAAGTGCTTGTCCACTTCTACATGCTTTGTCCTATCATGGAGAATAGGATTGTGAGCTATAGAAATGGCTGCCTTGTTGTCACAGTACACTTTGATAGGTGTTGGAGTAGAAATCTTCAATTCTCTTAGAACCCGTTTGATCCATAATACTTCACAGAAACCATGTGCTACTGAGCTGAATTCTGCTTCAGCACTACTCCTTGCCACTACACTTTGTTCTTACTTCTCCATGTAACCAAATTTCCCCCTACAAAGGTACAATAGCCCGAGGTAGATCTTCTGTCAATTACATTTCTTGCCCAATCTGCATCCGTGTATGCTTCAACTTGTAAATGACCTCTCTTCTTGAACATCAACCCTTTGCCAGGTGTCCCCCCTTTAGGTACCTTAAAATTCTGAACATAGCTTCAAAATGTGTAGGTTCTGGAGAGTGCATGAACTAACTTACAATGCTGACTGCAAAAGTAATGTTAGGTCTAGTATGTGTTAGATAAATTAATCTTCCCACCAATCTCTGATAATGTTCTCGGTCTATCACCTCATTAGAAGCTGCTGTCTTCAATTTCACATTCGGTTCTGTAGGGGTGTCTGCTATCTTACAACCAGTCATCCCTATTTCTTTGAGTGGATCAAGAACATATTTACGTTGGTTGACAAAAATTCCCTCTTTGGACCTTGCAAACTCCATTCCGAGGAAGTATTTCAGTTTTCCCAAGTCCTTAACTTCAAATTCTTCCTCAAGCTTGCTTTTCAAGTTGCTGATTTCAATTGAGTCATCTCCTATCATAATTCTGTCATCTACATAAACAATCAGGATAGCTACTTTTCCTTCGGTGGAATGTTTAAAAAACAGTGTGGGGTCTGCTTGGCTTTGTAAGAATCCAAGTCTCCTAACAACTTCACCAAACCGCTCAAACCAAGCTCTAGGAGATTGCTTAAGTCCATATAGAGCTTTCTTCAATTTGCACACTCTACCCTTCCCGAGTGTTTCTTCAAATCCAGGTGGTAGGTCCATGTATACCTCCTCTTGTAAGTCTCCATTTAAGAAAGCATTCTTTACATCGAATTGATGGAGTGGCCAATCGGAGTTAACTATAAGAGAAAGGAGTATTCTAATAGAGTTAATTTTAGCAACAGGAGCAAACGTTTCTTGGTAGTCAATACCATGAGTTTGAGTAAATCCTTTAGCTACAAGTCTTGTCTTGTATCGTTCCACACTTCCATCAGCTTTACACTTGACTATAAAGATCCATTTACATCCCACTGTCTTCTTATTCTCAAATAGATCAGTAACACTCCAAGTGTTGTTCTTCCTAAGAGCATTCATCTCCTCTATCACAGCCAATTTCCAATTCAGATTACCTAAAGCTTCCTGAATAGTTCTTGGAACAGACAGATTTAAGATCCTAGTCACAAATGCTCTATGAGTGTTTGACAGGTTTTCATATGATAAGTATTTTTCCATAGGATGTTAAGTGCAAATGCGGGTTCCTTTTCTAAATGCAATAGGAATATCAAGATCATTAGCAAACAAATTATCAAAGGATAGAGAGGGAGGATTCACCTGAGTTGGAGAGCCATTACTCGGCGAATTTGATTGGTCATAAGCTAAAGGAATGGTTGGAGTCGTAGTACTTTTGTTAAACCGTTTTCTGGTATAAACCTGAAGTTTTGGTTCCTTTTGAAGTACATCTCCCCCTGTCTCTGATACAGTCAATTTTGGCAAGGTAGAGATAGGAGGACTTACACTAGTATCCATTTTCTCAACTAGTATTTCATGAAACTCTTCATTAGAGTTGACTAAGGGCATAGGGATAGTTTCCCAAAAATTATTGTCACCCATTTGGGTCTCCTCTTGAAACACAGTTTTCTGAAAGTAAGGTTTCTCCTCAACAAAGTTCACATCTATACTTTCAAAGAATTTCTTTGTTACTGGATTAAAACATTTGTACCCCCTTTTGTTTGAAGCATACCCTAGGAAGACACATTTTTCAGATTTTGGCTCCAACTTTGACCGGAAAGCATTTGGTATACATACATAACAAGTGCAACCGAAAACTTTTAAAGGAAGTTATGCAGTGATCCGATTTGTAGGAAATCAATTTTTTAAGATCTTTAATGGTGTTTCAAATTTCAAAAACTCGAGATGGCATTCTATTTATTAGATAACATGCAGTTAGTAAAGCATTTCCCTATAGATATTTTGGAACATTCATTGAAAACATAATTGCCCTTGTAACTTCTAATAAATGTCTATTTTCCCTTTCGGCAATACCATTTTGTTGTGGAGTGCCACGACAAGTTGATTGATGAATGACACCTTTTTCTGACAGAAATGTTCCTAACTGTTTTGTAAAGTATTTAGTTCCATTATCTGTTCTAAGAATCCCTATTTTTATTTGAAATTGATTTTCAATCATAATATAGAAATCTTTGAATATTTTCTCAACTTCGTGGACTTCTTTTCCATTAAGTAGACCCAACATAATCTTGTATGATCGTCAATAAAAGTAACAAACCATTTTTTTCCAGATAGTGTATTGACCTTAGATGGACCTCAAACATCACTGTGAAATAAGTAAAATGGTATTGAACTAGAATATAATTTTATTGGAAAAGAAACATGATGGTCTTTAGCTAAATGGCAAGCTTCACAATGTAATTTTGAGTGATAACCTCCTTTAAACAATGCAGGAAATACATGTTTTAAATATGAAAAACTAGGATGTCCTAATCTCTTATGCCATAATATGATCTGATCAAAGACAAAGGTTGAGCTAGTACTACCTAATCCATGGGCTTGATTAGTCCTAAAAACAGTTTCATCAAAGGAGTACAACCCATTTCTTCCTTTAGCAGTTCCAATCATCTTCCCTGAGCTCCGGTCCTGAAGCACACAAGTGAGAGGAGAAAAAGAAATGGAACAATTAGAATCCATTGACAATTTACTAACAGACTAAGGTTACAGACTGGGACATGTAAGACTGATTTTAAGATTATGTTTTCTGAAATTTTAATGTGTCATTTTCCTGCAATGGGTGAGAAACTACCATCAGCTATTCTGACTTTTTCTAAACCAGAACATGAATAATATGAGTCAAAGATTTTTGAACAACTTGTCATATGATCGGAAGACCCTGAATCAATAATCCAAGAACTAGTTTCTCCTAGAGCTGAGAGTGCTATAGAACATCTACCTGTATGTGCCATAGAACTAGTAGGAGCATTAGGTGATGAATAGGATTTTAGTAGTTTTAGAAGGTGATCTAACTGCTCTTTGCCAAACATAGATGACTCGGCCTCATTTGTTGCAGGAACATTTCTTTCACCTTATTTATTCTGCCTACCGTAGGATGGTCTTCCATGCAACTTGTTCAGTTTTCTCTTATATGGCGTGTCTTTCCACAATAGTTACAGTGCAGATTATTCTTGTCTCCTGTGCGCTGGTTTTGGTAGGTTCTTATGCTAGCTTGGCCTTCAGGTATGGCTAAGGCTGACCCTTCCATACTTTTAGTCAAATATGTAGCCTTCTTCCCTTGCATTACATGCCTCCTACTCTCTTCTCTTCGTACCTCGGCAAAGGCCTCCCCAATTGAAGGCATGAGATTCCTACCAATTATCCGACCACAGAACTCATCGAATTCAACATTTAGACCTGCAAGAAATTTGAAGATTCGGCCTATATCCACCATCTTCTTGTGTTGGTTGTAGTCTTCGTGTGACTTCCACTCATAGTCGTTGAATAGGTCCAAGAACTAGTTTCTCCTAGAGCCGAGAGTGCTATAGAACATCTACCTGTCTGTGTCATAGAACCAGTAGGAGCATTAGGTGATGAATAGGATTTTAGTAGTTTTAGAAGGTGATCTAACTGCTCTTTACCAAACATAGATGACTCGGCCTCATTTGTTGCAGGAACATTTCTTTCACCTTATTTATTCTGCCTACCGTAGGATGGTCTTCCATGCAACTTGTAGCAGTTTTCTCTTGTATGGCGTGTCTTTCCACAATAGTCATAGTACAGATTATTCTTGTCTCCTGTGCGCTGGTTTTGGTAGGTTCTTATGCTAGTTTGGGCTTCAGGTATGGCTTAGGCTGACCCTTCCATACTTTTAATCAAATCTGTAGCCTTCTTCCCTTGCATTACATGCCTCCTATTCTCTTCTCTTCATACCTCGGCAAAGGCCTCCCCAATTGAAGGCATGAGATTCCTACTAATTATCCGACCACGGACCTCATCGAATTCAACATTTGAACCTGCAAGAAATTTGAAAATTCGGCCTGTATCCACCATCTTCTTGTGTTGGTTGCAGTCTTTAGGTGACCACTCATAGTCGTTGAATAGGTCCAAGTCCAGCCAAAATCTTTTAAGGGTATTAAAATACTTAGTTACACAATCTTCACCTTGGCGAATTTCCCCTAATCTTAGGGTTAATTCATACACTTGAGACCGGTTCCCTAGATCAGAGTACATCAATGAGACGTTATCCCATAGTTCCTTAGCAGTAGGATAACATAGGTAGTTTGCTTCTATCTCCTCTGTCATAGAGTTGACCAACCATGTCATTATCATTGAGTTTTCAGCATCCCAAGTGGCATAAGTTGGATCATCCAAGTCTGGTTCCTCTGTTCTCCCGTGATGTAGCCAATTTTTCCTCTCCCCCTAATATACATGCGAACAGACTGTGACCATTTCAGAAAGTTATCCTCATTCAGTAGAATTGTGGTGATCTGAATGAGTGAGTTTTATGATGGGTGTCGGACGATTTTAAGTTCGGGCTTAGGGGTCTGATCGGAATTGACTTCAGACATCTTCTAGGGTGTTGGACAGTTTTAACCTAGGGTTTTAGAACCTTGCTCTGATACCATAAAAACAGAGAGCAATGATATGGAAATAAGGTATTCAACTCATATATTTCATATACAGGTTTATACATACTTATAGAATCCTCTAGGATATAAAATAAGGAAGTAATTTAGTTAGGAAAGTAATTTACCACTAATTTCTCTATCTATCTAAATATAGAAATATTCAAATATGGTAAATATTTATAGCCTAATTCCTAAGGTTATGGTAAGACTTTTAACACTTAGGTCCTACTATGTTTAGGAAATTTAGCTACAAGGAGATAAAGAAGGCGACAGAGGATTTTAGTACTGTTATTGGACGTCGAGGATTTGGAACTGTTTATGAAGCTCATTTTAATGATGGAGTAGTGGATGCTGTGAAGAGGATGAACAAGGTATCAGAGCAGGGCGAGGGTGAGTTTTGTAGAGAGATTGAACTTCTTGTTAGACTTCACCATAGACATCTTGTTTCTCTTCGAGGTTTTTGTGTTGAAAAGCATGAAAGGTAATAGTGTCATATGCTTGTGCATTGAAAGTATATTCAAGGTCAAGTGGAATATGAATAAAAAGGTTTTTTTTTGTTCTTCATTTATTTTTTCATGCACAGGTTTCTCATGTATGAGTTCATGGCGAAGGGAAGCTTGAAGGATTGTCTTCATTGTATGCTTTAAATTTTATTTTTTAGTTCTTTCTTGCGGTGCATTAAAGTTAAAAACATGTACTTTGAGATCAGCTAACCAAAGACAAAAAAGGCAAAAAAAAAAAAGAAAAAAAAAAGAAAAGAAAGAAAAGAAAAAGGAAGATGATCAGGGGTAATGAGCCCATTCCAATTGGTCCATTTCAAGGGTATTTTCGTAAGAGAACAATCTGTTTATATTGCACAGGCTTGACCCCCATTTTTTTGCAGCTCCTCGTAGAGCTCCTCTAAATTGGCAGGCTAGAATCCAGATAGCAATTGATGTGGCAAATGCTCTCGTACATTTTCGTAATTATCCTCTTTTCCGGTTCAAGCAAAATAATGTCATTTTAACATTTGATTCCTTATTTTATCTATATATTTATATATTTTTTTTCCTTCTTTTTGAATCCTTGCTTATTACTCGCAGGAATACCTTCATTTTTACTGTGATCCTCCTTTGTGCCACAGAGACATTAAATCCAGCAACATTCTACTGGATGAAAATTTTGTTGCGGTAGTAAAGTAAACTGGTTGGACTATGCTTCATTTTATTCAACATTTGAAACTGTAGTTCTGGAAAAACCTATGCTCTTTCCCAAACTGTCACTTGGATTGAAATTATGTTGTAGTGACAAGATATCTCGGTCTTCCAGGTTGCCCATTTTGGGCTTGCACATGCTTCAAAAGATGGTTCTGTTTCCTTCGAACCTATAAACACTGAAGTATGCGGAACACCAGGTTAGCACCGTTTGAAACTATATTTCAGTCATAGCATGTGGTATTATAAAAAGATACATAGTAACTATGGTTTTATGGTCCCCACTTTGACATCTTTAGACTCAAATTAGAAATTAAAAAACACTCAACAAAATGCATAAACATTATGAACTCAATTATTTATTTATTCATACCCGTAGATCAACTGACTACCTGATATTACTCTTAAAGTAGACGTAAGGATTTGAATCACAAAAATCTTTTAGGGTTTAGAATCTTAAAAAAAAAAGAAAAAAAAATATGCATATATATATATTTATTCATATATTTATTAATTTTTTTAATTTGGATTTCTGATGAAATCTCATGGTTGGTGGGTTTTTAGGCTATATGGATCCGGAATATGTAGTAACTCAATAACTTACGGAGAAAAGTGACATATACAGCTACGGAGTACTACATTGGAACTAGTAACTGCTAGAAGAGCTATTCAAGACGGAGAGAATCTGGTTGAATGGTCTCAATTCTACATGATATCAGAATCCAGTCAACCCGATATAATAAACCCAAGCATTAAAGATTTTTTTGACTTGGACCAGCTTCAGACAGTCATGTCAATGGTAAATTGGTGCACCCAGAGAGAAGGCTGGGCTAGACCCTGCATCAAACTGGTTCTTCGGCTTTTGTACGAGTGTTCGGACCCTATGATGATGCATAGTGGGATTGGGGAAGAAGAATATGAAGAAGGTGGTGATGAAGGGAGAGAGAGAACAAGGGGAAAAGCCATAGAAGTGATGTGGTTTTTCATAGTGGAGAGGGGAGGTATCTCGCTTCTTCTTCGAGTACTTCGAGGTCATATGGTAGTAGAAGCTTCTTGCTCGAAAGCGGATCACCTCAATCTCCAAACATCTTGTCTCTCTAACAGCCTTCCTAATCGATACAAAGATAGAACACTGGTAATAGGTCTAGTTGCACCTCTTTCTGCATCATTATCACTCCTTGACCTATACAGAGAAACATAAAATTCAGCACCTAAAAGTAGAAATCAAAGAATCTGATTATCTGAGCAGAGTAGCGACTTAATAGGTCTAGTTGCACCTCTTTCTTTTCAACACTTCCAGCTTTAATGTTCTTTCCAATTTTTCCTTCTCCTTTTGCCTTTTGTAATGAAGCTTCTGTGCACAACTAATCCAAAACACACAAGAAGCAATCTTTAGGTTAGTAAAAGCTCCGCGGCAGAGCAGTTTCGAAAGGACCAAGGAGTTCAATATTTAACACTAATTGTGCAGGAGTACTCAGTTTCGAATTCGAAATCCCAGATTTTGATCTTAGTCCGAGGCCAAGAGTCAGATCGAGATTTGTTCTTAGCCACTGGACTAAGATCATAGAGAGAGAAATGTAGAGGTTACGAACTCCAGCAGTGGAAGTGGCCAGCAACAATGGCAGCGGCTGGGGAGGAGGAGGAGGAGGAAGAAGAAGAAGAAGATGCACTACATTTGATTTTTTCTTTTTTTAATTCGTGGGCCATTCTCCTTTTTTTTTGGTCTAGCGATTTTGGTTGAAAGTGAATAGATATGGGATTTGTGTTTTGCTTCTTTCTTTCTACATGTTTTTGGTTTATGAGATGAGCCTGCCTTGATTTGGGCAAAGAAGAAGGAAGTATGTTACAGTGGGGTTCGAGAAATTTGATTTGGTGATTCTTTTCATTTTGTTAGGTGACTAAGCAAGTATTCATGTCAAATTATCAAATGGATCCATCTCAGATGGACATGACTGGTTTTCAGACAACTTTTCAGATTCTGATATTGAAAATTTTCTTGTCAACCTATTGATATGATTCATCTATTATTTATGTTTTAATAAACCTAACAATTAAAGGGATCATAATCTATTAGAAAAAGAAAAGACCTGACTTCAATCTTCACTTTAGACGAAAATGACCTCAAACTTTGCGCAGGGGTTATTTTTCACATGCCTTGTAAAATCATCTACTTTAAATGTGAAGGTATAAAGGGCTTGCCTTTGTGTCAACCCAAGAGGATATATTTTATATATTTTAAGTTCATCCCCTCCTTGAATGCTTTCTGGTCTTTCATCTTTCCATACCGGTTTATGTTTCCGAGAACCGAATTTTGTATGGATTTCCATCTCCAAAGCCTCCAAGGTCAAATTCCCTGACCTGCACATTTCAAAGTCAAAAACAGAGAAAATTAAGAAGAGAAGTACGAGCAATTATTATTATTATTTTTAATTAATGTTACTTGGGAAAAAGAGATGGTGGTTACCTTAAAAAAATGGACTCCATATGAAACCTCCCTCTTTCTCTAATGTATAAGTGATACACTGTTTCCGAGCCTCTTGTGCACTTGCAAGGCCGTTTTTGGAATCCGAGACTCTTTTCTTCTCTCTCCCAGATTTCAGTTGCCAACTGAATGCAAAGGCGACATGATGAGTGTACTGATGCCATATCCACTAATGCCTTGAAAGAATCAGACGGACCCTCATATTTCCACCTGAAGTTTGGACGAAATATAGACTCATTGGGAAGAGGCTAAGCCAGAAAGAAAAACTCTTAGGCATACAAGTAGAGATGAACCTACAGTATATTTTTAAAGAAAAAAGAAAAAAGACTTCGGAATTCTTGTTCTCTTTAGACAAACTTCAATCTTGTCCCACTTAAACGTTCATTTGGAAAGTGTTTTGAAACTCTAGTTTCATACCAAATGTCTAATTTGTAGCTTCATTTCGAAGCTCTTATTTTTGTCCAGTTTGACCCTGCATTGTACAATTCATGCCCACAAAGTAAAATTAAACTCTGCTATTCTAAACGTCTTTTTAATAAGTGTACCTAAATAGAGCCTCACAATCCAACGAATAAATTCTGTTTTCTTCTTTCCAAACTACAGTTATAAAAGCTTTTGCCTAAATGCACAATGAACTAACCCTCCACAAATATTTTTTGAAACTAGAGTTAGGTCCTAAACTCAAATTTGAGCCTCCAAAATTCTATACTTTTTGTTCTACTACCAACACAGATCCCAGTCTCAAAATCCCAATCTCAAAAAGAGGCATTTACCTCAATGACTGGTTGAATGCATCTGGATTATTGGCAAGATACGCCATTGACTTGGCAACTGACTCAACATCCGAAAGCTCCCCAATATGCAAAAGAGAACCAGGAGAAGGAGCAAAATCTTGTATATTTGGTGCACCAACTACAACAGGAATAGCTCCTACAGCAGAGTTAACTTTACAAATTTCATATATAATATCTATGCATCTTCTAGGAATCCATCATTCAAATATGTCAATAATTGGTAAGATTTGGGAATTTCGGATATAGAAAATCGTGAAAGTTAGAAGTATCTGAGAGCATTTTGCTATGGATGTTCAAGTTTCTAGAAGCTTGGAGCTTGAGCAAGTGAACATATTGTTGCCTTTGAAAAAAAAAAAAAAAGTATATCAAGTGGGCTAAGGAAAAAAAAAATGAATTGAAGAAAATAGAGAAATATTGGTAGGATTTACATACCTGCAACTAGGGACTGGAAAAATTTTTCAGTCACATAATCCTCCTCATTCGAATTCTCAAAAGCCAGGCTAAATTTGTAGCGCTTTAGAGTCTTCACTTTGTCCACTATGAAAAATATAAAATAAGTACAACAAAATTATGTTTACACAACCGATGAACAAGACACTAAAATTGAATTGTGCATTTTCCTTTGTGGTTATGTATAAAACTAATGATGTGCACCTTGTTCATCATGATTCTTGTGGCAAGCACCATAAGAATCGATATTGATATTCATCTTTTCAAGACCCTCAAGAGCTTGCAAGCGAAAATTACGAGCAACACAATTAGAAATGAAAGCAGCTGCAAGGGCGGTTTCAGTCTTGGGGAGGACTGGAGCCATGATATCATACTCAGCCCAAGAAAAATATCCGACCGGAACGTCCGAAGACAGACTCGTTGTCATTATAATACTATAACCCTTTCTGCACAACAATACATCAAACATAAGTTACCTGGAGTGTTCAAAGAACATACATTCTTACATTTAGTATTTCCTTATCTTTTCTCTTATTATTATTATTTTTTAAACCAATTCACCGATTGAATTGACATTTTGAGTAATACCTCAATAAAAACAAACATGATTGATTTTCAAAACAAATATGAAGATTGTTGTTTGCTTAAAAGGCCTTGCAAGAGTTTGCTTACCAAGAAGGGAAAAAGTTTTCTTATCTAAACCGGAATAAAGCCACGATAATTTGGTATTGTGCTTACCCACCGTCGTGCGAAATCAATATTGTTGTCTATATAGTACTTGGAAGATTCCATTGATCGGAGAATACTAGGTCTGCCCCGTTTTTGAGGTAACCCAAATGTAGCGTCAGCATCCTTACCAGTATTCATTTCAAATTCACATCCCACGTCACAAGATTTCCAGTCCTATGAAGAAATGATTAAAAAAAGGGATAGAGAAAGCGCGAAGTTGAGAAACCTAGTATAAAAAATCAAAATTCAAAAGTGTGACACTCAGATGTGAATCGCATAATATTTTTTACTCAAACAAATAATTGGACCCAGATAAGTTTCCATGAACATGCAGAGCTTAAGATTTAACTTATATATATATATATATATATGACTAAGGTGTTAAGTTCATGGCTTTAAGTCCATTAATTAAGGGAAAGATAAGTTAGATTTCTTCTCTGAACTTTTCAACACTTTATACGATACAAGAGGATATAAGACCGTGAATCAACTATTTCACAGGCTCTTTCCATCCATAAACAGCTTAGGCATATTTTGCTAACTATATACAATAATGGATTTCTAATTTGCTATTATAATACACTAATCCTTCCCTAGACACAAATTCAACTTCTCATTTTCAAATTCAAGAGGAAAATTGGAAAACCAGATACCATATCACCCATACATACAACAACAACAATTTGTGTTATCTTCTTCATTCAACTTAGGTACCATCTAGCAAATTATTAGAAACTCCAGTTTGGGTCTTAAAACTAGTTCCGACTCACAAACGCAAAATCGACGTTACCCTGATTATCATAATAACAATAATAATAATACTTGTCTTATAATTGAATCCTTAAAAAAAAAAAAATTATATATATATATAAAAACACCTTTTCATCACCAGAAACCAAGATGGGATTCTTTCCGAAGTCTCTAGAGTAAGCCACAGAATCCACCTTCTCCAACCAATCCTCACAACTTTCCGATTCCGAATCAAAACTCCGATCATCGTTACCCCCCAACACTCCAAGGCCCAGATCAGCAACAACGGCAACGCCCTCGGACCTGTAGAACAAGTCGGCCCAGGTATCGACGAGAGCGGCGTTCTTACCCACGTCGAGGCCGCCAAGGAAAGTGATCTCTGCTATGATCACAAGAACGACGAACAACGGCAGTAGATTGTACGTCCATTTCTTCTTCGTCCCGACCGGAGAAATCCCACCGCAATTGTTGTTGTTGATTACGGGTAAGCTTTCGGGACTGGTCCCTCCTCCTGTTCTCGAGCCTCTTTGATTTGGGATAAGACCCATCTCGAATCGGATAGTTGGATGGAGATTTTCTCTCTCTTTTCCAGTGAGAGAAGGGGATATGGAAATGGAAATAGAGGGTTAGCAGGTTAAATTCAGCCTACGAAACAGTTATAATTTGGTACTAGTGTGTGTGGGCGGAAGTTGACAATTTGTTTAATAAATTACAATCTGGCACCATATTATATTTTTATTTTCGATTTAGTCCTCGTATTTTTTCCTTACATCAATTTAAAGTATTTTGTGTTTTAAATATTCAAAATTAATATAACGTTGAGAGATGAAAAATGAACTTCCAAAATTTTTGTTTTTTTCTTGACAAAGAAGAACAAATAAGAGTTTTCAAAACCGGAATTTTCTGTTAAAGCTTGTTTTATAGTTTTTAAATTGTAATTTATGTTTGGTTCACTTAGTTGGAATTGCATTTCATAGTCATGATTTATGTTTGGTAAAATGTGATTTTAATTTGACTTTGTCTCCAAAATTTGTCCACCACGCGATCGTCATACTCTTGATCCGGCCTGCTTATTATTATCTAATTATTCTAATTTTGGTATCAGAGTAGGTTTGTCGACCAAGTCCTAATATTTCATAATCGTTTGCTCTTGTTGTAGGTATAGAGCAAAGCGGGTTGGATCAGGAGTGTGATGGATCCTGAGCATGCTATTGTTGGTGGATAAATTTTGGAATCAACAACACGTTTCGATTTGGGGAAAAATCGTGAAAGAAATTACATCTTCCTCTTCATATTAATCTTCTTCGTTGAAAAATCATGAAGAAATGTACGTCTTCCGTTGAGAAAACTTCATTGAGATCTTCCCTTCATTCTCTTCATATCACAATCGATTTATGTCTTACTCTTTAGATCAAACTTCATCTTGTTCCTTTCAAAGCAGATCAATCTTTCAAGTTCCATCCTCTTCACCTTCATTCCTCTGAGGTTTAGTCCGAAACTATACCATGAGTACCCTAAAAATTTCAAGCAGAAGGCTCCCATGTTGTTTTTATCCATGGTTTTGGTGCTTCGATTTTCATTAGAAGTTTAGCTATTATTTTCTTCTTTCTTTACCTAATACTCATCTTCTTCAGTTTCCACTAGAATGTATGAACTTTATATATATGTATGCATAGTCTTGCTTGGATTTGGGTGGAGCGACAAAGCCCTTATTGAGTAGGTTGCTATGGTTTGGAGAGACCAAGTTGTCGAAAAGAAATTGTGAAAGAACTAGCTATTCTAGTGGGCAATAGGTAAAGAGAAGCTCAGAAATTTAGAACCTTTGTAGAAGTAGAAGTTTACTCTTTTCACTCATGACAGTTTTTTCAGTCTTATATCATAAACTGGGTATGTTAAACATGTATAATACGAAAATGAATACAATCAAGAATTCAATCGTAACAACATACCAATATCTTGAATCTACCTTAATTTTATTTTAACGTTGAAATTAAATACGACATACTCTACTATCACTTGTTAGAAATTAATACAACTAGCATTTACATAAATCGCATTAGATATAAAATACGGATTAAATAGTAAGTAAATCATACATGAACTCGCCATCGATTGCATACTTATCAAACATCTTTAAGAAACATAATTGTTGTTGGAAAATAATGAAATTTGAATGTTAAATTTTGATAACTCCAGATTTAATTCGGATTTTAATTTTTCATAACGGATGAATTAATACATGATTTATCCAGTCGTAATTTTCAAATTAATATGTGATTAATTCTTCGTAACTCCCCTCACTTGAAATACTATAAATTGATATCTTCCAATATAATTTCATACAAAAAATCATCCTTCTCTCTTAGATTTTATTTTTCCCTCTAGAGTTCTAGGCTTAGTGTGATAATATTCGGATATAAGAGAATTCGCTAGAATTAGTAGTGTTGTAACCAATTAATTCATTTTTCATTGTACCATGAGAGACAGACTCTAAAACATCATAACACTGAGAAGAGAAAGACAAATTTATTTTAAGAAGATAGATTCCATAGACCTCAAATAATTTTTCCTAGTTATTTCGGTTTGCAAATTTCTTTGTTCTATATTTCGGTTTTGTTTTATATTATTAAAAATTCAATTTATATATTATTTATGTTTAGAATATGATTTATACGTTATTTTTTATTTTATGATTACATTTTTGGATTTACAGTCTATTAACAGTTTATGTTTAGTTACTACTTTACAGCTTCAGCTAATGCTGTTTTATAATTTTTGCACTACTATTTTTACTGTTTTTCTTCCAAATCTATTTTCTGTAATTTCTGCACGGCTGTATCTATTTTTTACACTATTGTTTCTGGTTTTACTGTTTATTATTTTTAAGATTATTAAAATTTTGTTTACTATCTACCTACCAATTTAAAATAGATTTATTTATTTATTTATTTATTTATTATTCTATATAGTAAACGTAATTTAATTTAATCAAACTATATGTTATGCTAGTTTGAGTGAAATAAGGTTATAGAATGTATATTGATATGCGACTTATCAAGTCTGGTAGGATTGGGTTTTCTATTTCAATCAAACAGTTTTCAATTTTATGCTATTATAATTATGATGTATAATTTTAATACGCCAAAGTGTTAATGGTTTATTAAATGTATAATAACTAGTTTAATGTTAGGTCTTTCAAATTGATTGTGCAATGATTTTATAATTTAAAACTCATATTCAATTGCATTAATCTAAATTTGAATCCAAAAGTAGCCGAGCTTAGTTGCATGGGTTGGTGATCCAACCCTTGTGTTGTGGTTGTAAGTTAGTGGATCTAATACACACTTTGAGCCGCCGTACGAAGCCGTTGGTCACTAGCATCTGCCATCGTGCTCGCCACCACGAACCGCCGCTGCACACTATAGAAAACTAATCCATATCTTATATGGATTCAAGCCGTCACCTAACCTCTTTTAATATCCAACACGAACAACAACTTTTGGTTAAGTTTTTAATTTGATTCTCAATACATGAGATTTCAAGTTTTGGAAAAGAATTAAGATAATAAGATACTTAGAGAGAATTTGGAAATCTCATACACCCTCTCACTCTACTATGGCCACACAATTCTCTCATCAAAATGAGAGAATTTTTCATTCTTAGTAAATTGGAAATGGTGAAGCCATTATTAAATTTTTCTATATGTATAATGCTTCACCACTTTTGAAGTGGGGTAAATCATGTGTTTACGGTGAAAATTTTTACCATAATTAGAGAATTTTTACCATTCTAAATTATCGTACAATTCTTACTAGTAAAGTCCGGACTTTAATTTAGACCTTTCATCTTAAGTTTGGTTCGGCTCATTAACAATTTAATGATCAACTAAGTTTTTCCCTTTAACCCAAAAAATATTGTGATTGTTTTTATTAAATCTTATTTAATAATACATATTTAGTCAAAATAATATTTCTTTAATTAATTATTTAATTTCAAATTAAATCTAAATCACACTTTGATTATGTTAGTAGTGTAGGTGTGTTCTACACTTAACAAATTAAATTAATTAATGATTTAACTCTTAGATCAAGTTCTTTAAGAACCATCCAAATTTTCAAATTTACATATTAACCGAGATCCAATCGTCCTATATGTGTGTGACTAGACACTACATCGGCAAGTGGGTCCTATAACAATTTGTTGGTTTTATTTATTCTTTTAAATGAACCATTTGAATCTTAAAACATCTTTTAAGTCAAACAGTTAATTCAATCATCTTTCATGATTAATTAACCACTAGACTCATATTTTGCCTCTAATAAGCTGTATGGGTCACTTATGTAATGAGAAATTCTAGGAACCTCATAAAAACCTATTGCGACTGTTACCATACAAGAATTATCCTTTCATCTTTTACCATAATTCTAGTTAATCCTAAGGTATGGTTTAGCTATTAAGTCTTATTAGAATTGACCATAAGAATCATGTGATTCCTTTTGTGACTTTAGACAATGAATTTATAGAAACTTATTTCCAACAATTTCACTTAATAAAGATTCCTAGTCGCATAAGGTACATCACACATATGATTCATCCTCTTATAATGAGGTGATGAATTTCATCTTATCACCCTACAGACTGCACATGTTCAAACACATGCCTAATGGTTCATCATTTTGGTGACTCTAAGGTATGGTCAAGTAGAATCATATCAAAGTATGATATTTCATATGTCAATATTGTGGTGATCTCAATTTTGAGAGTCGCAAGTATAATAGTTACTCAACAAGTCTTATTAACAGTCATTATTATTACTATAGAGACTTATCTTGCATGTCTATCATGATATTCTCCAATACCGATGATTATGAAACATTGCTCTTCTTAGGAAAAAGATAGCACATGTAATAGTCTTTCTGGATCGTCATTATCCAATCATGACAATCCTATAAATATGAACTATTTGGGTCTTAAACTTATATTCCATTAAATCTCATCGAGCATGATCTCTATCAAGATTCCAAGTGCATTGCCTAGGATCCATGAATTTATCAAGTATGCATAGTAATTAATCATGCATGCAAATTGTTATGTACAACTTTATAACATCATGAGAGTTTATTATATACTCAATGATCGATAACTTATATAATTCAAGATTGATTCTCATAAATATTTGACCATATCGGGTCGAACCCAATTGTCTTGACGTGTATTATACATTCAACGGTTCTTCTCATGAGTCATGGAGAAAAACCAAAGAAATTCAATCTATTGAATTTCAAAAGTATTAACAAAAGATGTTGTTCCATATTATTAATCTTGCGAGATTATTGATGGAAAAAGCTTATGAGCTCAAAGATGATTAACACGATGTCCTAGTAATCAATATTATTAATGCTCGGTGATTAGTTTAACTGATTCTTTGATAAAGAAAATAGTCAATGAGGTATAGGAGTCCTTAGACCATAAATATAAGGATAAGGATGTAGATACCAAGAAATTTGTTTCTTGGAATCCTCTAAACAAATAATGATAGCTAAATCCACTATGAAAATTGAGTTTATTGTCTTAGATAAATGTGTTGAAGAGGTTGAATGCTTAAGAAAATTCTTAGAGAATATTCCAAAGTGGTTGAAGCATGTGCCATTAATTTGCATACATTGCGATGGCCAATTTGACATTGGAAAGGCATGGAGCAATATGTATAATGTTTAGTCTAGACATATATGTCAAAGGCATATTACCATTAACCAACTGCTCTCAACTGCAGTTATCTCTATTGATTATGTAAACCTAAAGAATATCGTTGCAGATCAAATGGTTAAATAAAGAGTAAGTTGAAAAGTCATCGAGGTGAATGGACTAACCTCATGAAAGAATAAATCAATATAATGGAAACCTAACCTAGTTGATTGGAGATCTCAAGATCTAGGTTTAAAGGAACGACTGAAAGTGTATGCATGTCAAACCAATCATATTTTGATCCGATGAGGCAAATACTTTATGTGATACTATCTTTGTGTGGATATTAATAAGATATTATTTATTGTCATTAATGAAAGTCATATATTATTTATCTGTTTATTAATTTTGTTAGAATTAATATTATATGTTCAATAAAATACATATCATGATAAAATCCAATATCTTGAGTTATGCACTTTAGAGACCATGATAGAGATTATGCTAATAAAGACTCGAGTCACTAAAAGCTTCTAAAATACAAACGGTTCATCATAAAATCTCGAGAATGGACACTGATTGATTCAAATAAACAATCATATAGTTCATTACCTAATTGGTAAGGTGGTTGACCTCACAGCCAATAATTTTAATGAAACACCATGATGATGTGTATGTGTTTAGTAGAGACTAAGGGTGTTGAACGTGACTATTAGATAATTCTCAATAGTAATAAATATTGAATGTTAATGAAAATTATTTAGTAACTATTTTACATGTGATCCTTCAACCTAAGACACCATAGTTTCCTTGAGTACCAGACTTTATGGTTTCCTTGAGTACTAGACTTCATACTTTAACAACATTCCAATTAGCCCTAGCTATAGGTGAACACGGAGTGAACTGTTGGGTGTGAAGTATTATGAGTAATCAAGAGGAAATCCATCACTTCCATATTTGGAATAATGTCCTATAAATTATATACTTTATTGAACAAATAATATTTGTAACGTAGTATGGTTTGATAAGAGTTTCTGTAAATTCATTGTCAATATTCATTAAAGATATAATTTGGCTATTATGGTTTAACAGTTAAATCATGTCTTAGGACAAATCGGAAAACTAGTGAAATGGAAAGATTGTTATTGTAAGTATACGATAGTCATAACAGATTCTTACGAACGATGGTACTTCTCAACTCTAGGTAGTCTTGATATTTTGCTCGAACTCAATTTTGACTTGGAGGTTTAAAGTTAATTAATCATGGGATGATTAAATTAATTGTTTAATTTAAAAATTGTTCTAAATTAAACGAATTTAATTTGGAATTAAATAAAATCATAAAGGGATTTATGAAATCATCTTACCGGTGTGATGTAGAATCTAATCGGTCACACACATAAGACTCAGAGTAACATAGTTAAAGTTTCATATGTGAAAAAGGAAAAAATGAGCAAAATTATTTTATGGGTAAAATAGTAATTTGACTTATAGTTTGACTATAAGGGTAAAATGGTAATTATTAATTTGTTAATTTAATGTCATGCAGCTCTGCTAGCACAACTACATATGACATTGAATTAATTGGAAATCAATAAATTATATATGAACTTTTATTTAATTATAAAAAGGTCATAAATATTCGTAATTAATAATTGGACATTGAAGGTTAACGGGGCGAATTATTAATTGAATTTTCATGGATCAAAATTAATCAAATAGTTGATTAAATAATCCATGGGTGGCAGGCTATGTTATGAGCTTTATCCCTTCTAATTTTTGTGTTTTAAGGCAATTAGGATTCCTAATGAGATTAGAAAAATATGATAGTCTTTGCCTATAAATACAATACATAGTGGCCGAAATTCACATGCTCCATACGCAAACCTCTTGGCCGGAAATCAAAGAAAGAAAAAGTCTTTTCCCTTCCTTTTCCCGAGCTTATTATCTCATGTGTTGAGATTTTAAGTAGAAACTTAATTGTGGAAAACGAATCGTGTGGACAAAGGTTATATGGTGAACATGTGAGCGCTTCCCCATCTTAATAAGAAGATTTCTATAATAAGAAAGAAAAATATTCATTTTCCCCTAAACCTTGATTTAATTTTGATAGTATTCACTATGCTTTCTGAGAAATATATTATATATGATATAATTGTTATATGATCAGTTTAGATAGAAACGGTGTATACTAAGATATGATTCAAATAAAATATTAAATATTTATTCCATTGCATTTATTCTATTATATGAATGCTTACATTCTAACAACAATCTCATTGTAAAAGACTCAATTAGATTATTATAGGGGTTATCTTCCTATCCATTCCTATGATAAAATAGTGATGCATAGAAGAGGAAGGAAAATCGATGCTTTTAATGATTCTTAAGTATCAGAAAATTCGAGCGGAGTAAAATAAGTTACTCTTAATTAAGAATCACCTATGTAAAAGAAAAATGAGGTCGTTTTTAAGGGAATTAACTTGGGCTACTCTTACAAAATTAGAAAAATATTCAGACCAAAATGAATATAACATTGAACTAAATTATATCAGGAGAGATTCATGTGTAAATTATATTATCACTTACATAAACGACAGAACAATTTAAAGACATCATGTCTATTCTTTAGCCAATAAAATCAATATACTTTCACAAAGGAAAGTTCTAAAGCTGATGCCTACCTATCCTATATAGGTTTTGATTCGTTGGACGCTATCACTAAGTCAAAAAATGTTTTGAGGTTAAGAATGTATGTTTTAGTTCTTTCGTCAATTTTCAACCATATTCAGGATTTTTAGAAAATAATTAAATTTGAATGATAAATTTCAATAACTCCCAATTTAATTCGGATTTTAATTTTCAATAATTGATGAATTAATACGTAATTAATCCAGTCGTAACTGTCGAATTAGTTTGTGATTAATTCATCATTACTTCCCTTACTTAAAATGCTATAAATTGGCATCTTCCCATTAGAAATTTCATACAAAACATCATCCGTCTCTCTCACATTATATTTTCCCCTCTAGAGTTTTAGGTTCAATGTGATAGTGTTTGGATGCAAGAGAGTTAATCGGAATTAGTGGTGGCGCAACTACTTAATTCATTCTCTATTGTATCTTGGAAGATAGACGCTAGAGTATCCTAGCACCGAAAAGAGAATACAAATTTTTTTAAGGAAACTATGACCTTCCACAAGTCTCAGATAATTTTTTCTACTATCATTTCAGTTTGCAAATTTCTTCTTCTATATTCTGATTCTTTATTACATGATTAAGAATTCGGTTTATATATTATTTATGTTTAGAATATGATTTATATGTTGTTTTAACAGTCAATTTTATGATTACAGATTTAGATCTGCAGTCTATTTATAGTTTATGTTCGATTACTATTTTACAATTTTAGCATTACTATTTTATAGTTCCTGTATTACTATTTTTACTTTTTTTTTTTCAGAATCTATTTTCTGTAATTTCTGCACTAATGTATCTAGTTTTTGCACTATCATTTCTGGTTTTATTGTTTATTATTTTTATAGATTATTAAGATTTTGTTTATTATATACCTAACAATTTCTTGATATGCAGTAGTGCTTGTTTAGGAAACCATGCATATAATGCAACAGAAGTAATAATTTAAAATTTTCAGATCTCATCTTAAATATATAACATATTTCAATAACAAGATCGATTATATAACATTCATATATCTCATATATAAATACTTTATAGAAAAGTACAATAAATCCGATCAATTTAAACTCTAAGTTTAGGACTTGATGAGCAAACATAACCTTTTTTCAATCCAAATGCAAAGGAAGACTCAATACGCTCACGTATTCATCTTCTAATAGTAATCTACATGATTCGTTCACTCAATTAATTTTCTACCTAAAACTTCAACACATATATATCAATTAGTTCGGGGAAAAGGGATAAGAAAAATCCTCTATTTCTCTCTCTCTAATTTCGGCCAAGAGGAGGAATATTTTTTTTAGGAATTTTTAGCCACTTAGTGTTCTATTTATAAAGCTCCACTAGGTATAAGGTTTTCTAATCACATTTGGATTTCTTATATCATTAGGTTTTCTTAACTCATTTAAGGATTCAATGAGTTAAAGCCACTACATGGCCGGGCCACTTCCTTAACTCATTTGATTAATTTAGCTTATGAAAATCTAAATTAATAATTATGCCCTTCAACCATTTAATGTCCAATTATTAACATAAGAGTTTCAATGTAACTTATTAATTTCAAATTAATCTAATATTACATTTAGTTGTATTAGCAGAGCTGCATGACATAGATTTAACAAATTCATAATTACCATTCTATTCTCATAGTTAAACTATAAGTCAAATAATCATTTTACCCTTAAGATTGAATTGGTCATTTTTTCCTTTTGTCTGGTAAATCTGAAGTGAGTTCCTATCGAATCTTATGTGTATAACCAATTAGGTTCTACCTCACGCTAGTAAGAAGATCTCATAATATTATATGATTTTATTTAATTCATAATTAAACTCATTTAAACAATTAACTTAATTATCTTATTATTAAATAACTTTAAATCTCCAAGTCAAAATTGACTTCTAAAAAAGCATCAAAACTACCTGGAAGATAAGAAATACCAAGTTCCTAAAGAACCTTCTATGACTATAATAAGCTTACAATACTCGATCCTTCCATCTTATCAATATCCTGATTCATCATAGAGCATAGTATAATTGTTAAACCCTAATAGACAAATCATATGAACCATTATATCTTTATTAAACATCGACAATGGATTTATATAAACTATTTTCATACCACACTACTTTGCAAAGATTTTTTGTTCAATATATTATATAATCTACATGATCTATTTCCAAATATAGAAGCGATGGATTCCCTCTAGATCACTCACAATATTTGTGGACAACATGTTATGCTCAACAGTTCTCCTCGTATTCACCCATGGCTAGGGAAAATTAGAATGATGTCAAAATATGAAACCTAACATATAAGATATTGTGGTGATCTCAGGTATGAGGATTATATGTATTATAGTTATTAGAAAATTTCTCATTAATAGTCAATAAATTTCCATTGAGAATTATTTAAGTGTTACACTCAGTATCCTTAGTCTTTACTAAGCATTGACATAATTATCATGATATTTTTATAACACTAATGTCTATGAAATCGGCCAATTTAAATAATTTAGGTGATAAAATCTGTAATTATCTATTCGGATCATTAATATCTATTTTTGAAATCTTACGATAATGAATAATTTGTATCATGGTCTAGGATCATTAACATGTTAATGATCCTAGATATAATAAAGCTCGTAATCAAAATTAATTACATTTGGACTCTAAAAAATATTCTCAACCCAAATCATATTAAACAGCTTTTTCTTTTAAAACCTCAAAAATACTAAATTAATGTTAAGCCTAATAAAAGAATTCTAACAAATAATTCTTATGCATGATTGAAAGTCCTTCTAAATCATGATGGTACAATATTTTACATTACATATAAATAATCCGCCATTTCTCTTCTCGATAGCTTGGTAGCTTATCCAAGCATATTAAACAATTCGATTGGTGATCCGGAAGTATTAATTTACATCACTTTTTCGTAGGTTAGGCGGTGATAAGATATATATTCTTTATCTTTGTTTAAATAGCTATTGATCCGACCATAATTGAAGAGATTAAGGTTATAAATACACGTAGTAGTCTTGATTGCAAAATTTAGGTTCAAATTAAAAATAAAATAAAATAATTATTTCGTTACTTTAACCTCTTTAGTTATTTATTTTGTATTTTTATTAAATTTTCCCAACAATTTAAATTCTCTAATACACCTTTTCTATATATATATATATATATATATAAAAATACACTTTTTCTAAAAAAGAACAATAAACTTAATAATTCTCTAGTAGTTACACGAACAAATAGAATGCACCGATTTATGTTTATCATATATTTTAACTCGCAAATTAACTTAATAAAATCTATCATATGAAACGAAAATTCAAGTCCCAATGATGATCATCAACGGATTGATAAATTGCCTGATTCTCGACGCCAACTAGAGTGAGTATGATCCAAGTACTTGAAAGCTAAAGGCTGGAAGGTCTACGATCTCTGATTTGCTTAGTTCTAAGAAGTCCCAGAAAGTTGAAGGAAATATATATACTCATATTCATCATAATCAGTAACGAAAGGATGTTGTAAGAGCATATCCTCCGTCCATCTCTCTTTAGGGTTCCTAGCAAAGCACTTGCTGAGGAAGTCTTCTCCACTATTGCTCAACTGTTGAGGTATATCTGGTGACTCCTTTTTAATAACAAGAGTAGATATATATTAAATCATCCATAGTCCTACATTGCCACCAAATAGGTTTCCCAGTAATCATCTCCATAACAATACATCCCAAAGACCATATATCTAACGATGTCGCTACACCTCCGCCTAAGGAAGATTCTGGAGACATATAAGACGTAGTTCCTCGTAATACAAAATTGTGTTTTGTGCGAAATTCAATTGTATTATCATTCCAATTCCCAATGATTCTTGATAATCCAAAATCTGTAATTTTAAGTTCATGAGTACATTTTTTATCGCAACGAAAAACGAGAATATTATCCGTCTTTAGATCGCAATGAACAGAATAATTTTTATGCATGCTTGAAAGTCCTTGTAGAATTATGATGGTGTAATATATATTTTACATCACGCATAAATAATCCGCCATTTCTCTTCTTGATAAGGTCCCTAGAGTACTTCTGAAGCATATTCCAATATTAGTTTGTGATATGATATACCATTGTAATTTTCAACAGTGTTTCCTAACCAGTTTACAATCCCTCGACTACCAGAAAGATTTTTTAGGAAATAACATACCATACGAACCATGACCTAAAAGCTTTCTTCTCTCATAAGAACCCATATTCTTACTTTTCTTCAAGAGCCGAAACAATTTCTAATTTTCAAGTAGTAAGTATGAGAAATTTGATACACGAATACTTTCTCGTGTGTTTTATGTCTATACATAAATACGCGAAATCAAATTATTTTCGACGAGGTAACAGCTAGTAGTTTGAGTTGTATACAAATAAGGAGTGAACGATGTTGACTAGGGATATGCTCAAGTGGCTTAGCTAAGAGTTGTTATTGTCCGGGAAATATGTATTATTTTAGATTTGAACATGTGAATCTAGTGTATTATTATCCTATTAGGAACCAAATATGTATGCATTACCTTTTTCCTTTTGACGAAGATATGAACACTTGTTTCGATTCCCCTAAAATCTTTGAAGGCCAGAAACTTACTAAAAATTCAAAGAGTTAGAGAAGGCACATATTTACAATGAACCTAACAATCGAAACAATGTTAATCAGGAAACTTAATCACATCATATGTAAAGAGAAACTTATAATCCCGCTGCTTGCCACCAACTACATGAGTGTGTACGATTGTACACATCTTACTCGAAAGGAAAGTCGAGGCCAAAAGCTCCCCGATCTCCTATTTTCTTAGTCAGATTCATATTCATCTTAGCACTCCTAATTATCAATCTCGGTAAGGAACAGACATTGTAGGAACATCTTGCCTGTCTATCTCTCTGTGGGATTCTTAGCAAACTACTATTTTAAGAAAATGTCTCATTATCACTCAACGTGTCAAAGTATTTTTGGTATTTTTCTCTTTTTTTTGTTTTGGATACATGAACATATATCATATCATTCTTAGTCTTACATTGCTCATTTAACCTCTACCATAAAATTGCATAAATGCTGAAAAGAAGTCTCGATCCAAAACCCGGTTCACAAATTCATAATCTTGATTCGGTTATCCTTAAAATTGCATAAAGTTAATTCATACGTAATCATCAATCACAATAATCTGGCAAAATAGTGATAATAGTAAAGTAAATAATTAAATACAATTGTTACGCTTAGGAATCAGAAATACAATCCTATATCTACTATTAACTATCACATCAAGTTTCTAACTCAAGATGTAATCTAAAATATACTCGAATCAGTTGGACTTGGTGTTTAGGAGTTGCCTGTCAAATGTCAAAATTTCTGGTAGCAAATCATCTCGGCTTCTTCAGAAAATAATGCAACAGATGGGAATCTAATATCTTCTCAAAATCTCTCCATAATAACTGTGCTCGTTAGGGCGATTCATTATTGATAGCGGCAAAACTTGTTGAATGAAAATTGCCAAATGGTATACGACCTACAAAAAGAGTAATGAACGGAAAGAAGTCAGAAAAGAGCAAAAACCACTTTCTGGTTTCAGATGTATGCTTTGTAAGAGAATCAAAGCCAATGGATTGGTTCGAAGATATATTTACCTGCTCATTGGATGAACCGGCTACTACTTTCTTTTAACCTTTTGAGCATAGACGTACAAGTAGACATCCCTCCCCGTTCATCACCCACAAAGTTCTGACCGCAAATTTCTTTATAAATACAGAAGAATTAGTGGAAAGGAACAGATAAACATTTTACCCGGATAAAAAAATAAAGATGAAAAAGAGAATGATTGAAGACGTCGGTATATAGCATTCATGATTAGCAACATAAATAGGTCTAACAGTCCTATAGTTTTTCATCATCCTCTAGTATAGCAGCTTGTCTAATATGACAATACTAGTCCGGGTGACAGGCTGACAGTAATGAATAATATAACTAAATATATATCAAATAAACAAATATAAGGACCAACTCCGCCCGCGAGTCAGCCGGTCCCAAGACCAAATGAAGGAGGAGGGTTGGAGTTAGGCATGTGAAAGCCAACAGTAAAAGAACCCATGAAAATTGGTTCAAAAAGATTAACCTGGAATATTAGGGCATCCCTCGCTATAAGCAATGGCGCACTGCAACGGCGCACTGCAACGGCGCCTGGTTGTAGTGTTAAATAGCAAGGGTTCTCATATCATACTAGACGAGAGCAAGTAAAGAAGATAGTTCGGACAAGAATTAGGAAGATTAGATTAGTCTTGTGGAACATAAGAATGTTGACAGGTAAGTCGATAAAATTAGTGGAATGTAAATATAGCTAATCTTCAAAAGACAAAGTGAAAGAGGAACAAAGCTAAGGATTTGGGAGAAAGGTTTATATTTTTTTATTCAGGAAAGGATAAACCTAAGAATGGGGTGAGAATAGTGGTGGATAAACCCTATAGGGATGTAGTAGTTGTTGTTCGAAGGTTGGGGGATAGGATTATGAGCATAACTTTAGCCTTAGAACTAGAGATAATGCATATTATTAATGCTTATGTGTCCTAAGGGGATTAGATAATGAGACTAAGAAAGACTTTTGGGACACTTTGGGAGAGTCAGTTAACAGAATCCCCATTTCGGACAATATTTTTTTAGGTGGCGATTTAAATAGTTATGTAAGTAAGGATAGAGCTAGGTATGAGATGGTTCATGGAAGTCAAGATTTTGGAGTTCCAAATAATATGAGGATTTCTATTTTAGACTTTGTCTTTGTTAATGATTTTTGGGTAGTAAATATTTTTCATAAGAAGAGGAAGGATCATTTAGTGACCTTTGAGAGTGCGCATAATAGAAGTCAAATTGATTACTTTCTTGTTTGGAGATGAGATCTAGGTAGGTGTAAGAAATGGTGATACCAAGAATGTGTTTAACGACCCAATATAGGTTATTTATCTTAGATATTTGTCTTACGAGTAGGAATATAGTGGACAAAGGTCAGACTAGGCTAAAAATTAAGTGGTAGACTTTGAAAGGAGATATATGCCAAACTTTGAGAAATAAAGTATTAAATAGTCAGTCAGTTTTAGAAGGTTGTGAGGATGCAAGGCTTAAAAATAAAGTCGGTAGCTCTGAACTTTATAGCTAAACATATTAGGAGTGGGGTGAGGGAAGTGCTTGGAGAGGCTAAAGAACAGATAAGACATGACAATGAGATACGATGGTAGAGCAATGATGTGCAACAAGCCATTAGAAAAAATAAAATACGATTCAAGAATTGGCAAAAAGATAAATATCAAGAGTCGTATGAGCTTTATAACAAGCTAAAAAACTTAGTAGTAAAGCAATAGGGGATGCTAAAAAGAGTGTATGGTGACTTATATAATAAGCTAGGTACAAAAGAAGAGATATATTTTTAAGATAGCGAAAGTAAGTGATAGAAAAACCAAGGATCTGGGTCATATTAAGTGTGTCAAGCATGAAGATAGTCGAGTTCCAATGTAGGATAAAATTATTTTAGGTAGGTGGATGGATTACTTCAAGATACTACTAAGTCAGACACATATAGAGGGGTTAAACTTAGAGAGATCTGATTCGTTGGAAGGGAGACATCTAGTATTCCATTTTAGGGCTAGTGCTAATGAAGTAAGAGAAGACTTGAAAATGATGAAGATGGGGAAGGTAGTTGGACCGGATGATATACCAATTGAGGTGTGAAAGTATCTGGGAGAAGTATGGATTCAATGGCTTACTATATGCTTTAATAAAACTTTATATAAAAGGAAAATGTCAAAATCATGGAGATATAGTATTGTGGTACCAATTTATAAAAATAAATGAGATATACAAGATTGTTTAAACTATAAAGAGATGAATCTTATAAGTCATATAATGAAACTCTGGAAGAGGGTTATAAAGCAATGACTTAGGAGCATCACAACTGTATTAGAAAATCAATTTGGTTTTATGTTATATAGGTCTACAACGGAAGCAAACTTCTTGATTAGATAAATTATTAAAAAAATTATTTAAAAAAAAATTAAAAGAGCCTGCATATGGCTTTTATTGATTTAGAGAAAACTATGATAGAGTACTTAGAAAATTAATCTGATGGGTATTTGGAAGAAAGAATGTGTCCCAATATCATATTGATATCACTAAGGATATAGTATAAAAAAGACGTAATCAATGTTCGCTCGTAGGTGGGATGTCTTCCCTATTACAGTAAGACTTCATTAAGGGTCAGCTTTAAGTCCATCCCTTTTTACTTTAGTTATGGATGAGCTGACAAAACATATTTAAGATGAGATACCCCGGTGTATGTTATTTACAAATGATATCATTCTAATTGATGAAATTAGAAGAGGTGTAAGTCAAAAATTAGATACGTTGCATGAAACTCTAGAGAGTAAAAGTTTTAGAATTAATTGATCAAAAATGGAATACCTAGATTGCAAGTTTGGTCCTGAATCTCAAAAGAGGGATAATCCTATTAAGATCGATTGCAGGACGTCTTAGAATGTGAATCTTTTTGTTATTTAGGATCTATTATCCAAAAGACTTGGGACATTCCAATGAATATATACCATATGATTAAAGCAGATTAGATGAAAGAATGATGACATTAGGAGTCTTATGCGATATAAGGATGCCTGCGAGGTTGAATGAAAAGTGTTACAAGATGATGGTTCGACCATCTATGTTTTATGATTCAAAATGTTGGGCCACTACGGACAACATATGCATAAAATAAAGATAATAGAGATGCATATGTTAAGATAGATGTGTGGTAAAACACACAATGATAAAATTAGGAATGATCGGATTAGGAGTTATCTAGGTATAGCCTTGATAAAGGCCAAAATTAGAGAGAGACGTCTAACATGATTTGGTCATATACAAAGGAGACCAAACACGGCCCCAATTCGACAAAATTTAGATTGACAAGTAATTGATGGGTGTAAACGGAGGATTGGCCATTGGAAACTTTGATGAGCGTGGTGAAAGAACACATCCTAGATCTTGGATTAAGTGATAATATGTGGGATGATCACTTAATTTGGAAAATCAATATCTATATAGCCGACTCCGAAAATAACAGAAATAGATTTTGATGATGATGATGAAACAAATCTACGGACCATTAACACAACTACGGAAATTCACATAATGCTTCAATTATTTTTCTCTCCAAGTAGTGATCAATTTATGGAACAAAACATTTCCATTATGGGTGCACATAACGAAGCAACTTAGGAAGTTTAGTAGTGAGTTGCAACTTTTTCCGGACATGAGAATACAAAGCCCAAGGAAATAACAATTGTAGATATAATGTATAGGTAGAGATCTCTAAGAGAATGCAGTTTTAATATAATAGTGTATCACAGTTGACACAGGGAAAATTCAGACACAAATGCGACTAAATGGGAAATATTCAAGAGACGAAGTTAGTCACGTTACCATAAGTACTCGAAACAGAATTCTTGTTGTGTGCTAAACTTGTTTCTTGCCTCCCTTCACCGTAGTCTTCCTGAAGATCAGGCATTGCCATAGCATGCCGCTTTTCTGCTGATACAAAGTTATGTAATCTAGAATTTTCCGGAGTAACAGGAGAATCAGCTGTGCTTTCCAAAAAAGGCTCGTTCCTTCCAGATTTCATCCTCCGCCAGCATCCATCCTGCAGAATTCAAGAACCGAAATGATTAAATAAAAATAGAACAAGAAAAAAGCCATGAGCATAATAAGATAGTGAATTCTCTCTTTTCCCTATATAGCTCAATTTTTGGACCTGGCGAGAAGAATTATGAGAGCCAATCGGCTTGCTACATTTGTTCTCATGTGAGGCCCGATCAAGCATACACCTAGAATTCTGCAAGTCATTAACAAAGGTTGCTTCTAAAGAATCGAGGTATAAACTGTGCTTCTCATTCGTCCATTGACTCCTTACTGCCTGTTCTACCTGGTATTTTTCAAAATTACCAATATAAGCACTAATAGTATATTTTTCTTCGCAAAATAAAGAAAAAAATTAATAAAATAAAATTATGTTACTTGCCACAAAAAGTAACATATCAAGGGATCTAAAATTGTGTATAGCTAGAAATGCATATCATCATTTTTAGACAGAGTTTTACTTATTGACAGATTGAAGCTTCCTATATAAAAATTACAGTGGAAAACATAAAGAACTAATTGCAGAAAAGGTAGTATTGATCTTATTAGGGAACAACACACCTATTTTATTTCAATTGTCATCAAATTCAATTGTGCATCTGTAATGATTAATCAGTATTTTATTATTTAAATAATTTAATTGCAGTCACCACATCTAAATCTATCTCTCTGATTAGAAAAATAAAAAAAAAATTGAAACGAAGAAAATTTGCTCAATTATCTGTAAATATCAGCAGATGCATGCAGAAATTAAATAAAGAAAAATTTCATAGCACAAAAAATAAATAAAACCAAACAAAAACAAAAAACAAAACAAAAACAAAAACAAAAACAAAAAAAACAAAAACAAAAAACAAAAAATAAGTAGTATGAAAACAAGGCAAGGAAGAAGAAAAGTACCGATTCGGCGCTTCGGCATTGACGAGAAGAAAAATATTTCAGGTCATCAATAGAAATGGAAGAATCGGAGCTGAAACTAGAGTTTGAGTTCGTCCGAGTCAGTTCACTCCTGCAACGCTCCGGCTCCATTGCTTCGTGATCCAGCAATGGTAAAAGAAATATTTCGCTGGAGATCTTCTCCCGTCCCTGTCACTGATCAGAGAGTATATGCAATCGGCAGAAAGAAAAAATCAAGAGAAAAAAAAGGAGCAAATAAAACTCGTTCCCTAAAAATCAGAGAAACTCGTTCCCTAAAAGATAGCAGAGTCGTAATAAAAGAGGGAGAGAAACCGGAGACAAGAGCATTGAGAGAGGGAGAGAGACGGAGAGTTTGAGAGAGTATGGGGGGGGGGGGCCCATGAAGAGGGTCCACATAATACTTTTTTATACGTGTCATGTCATGAGTGGGTTTTCTAAGTCTTCTGTGATGGATAAATATCTTGCGCTTATGTCTGCCAGATATTTTTCTTTTTCATGATTTAAGAAAAAACATATTTATATATCTTCTAACTACAAAGAACACACCTTTTCCGTTTTCTGAGCCTACGGTTTACGACAGGTCGACGGCGCAAAAAAAATCTAAGCCGGCCGGGTCCGTTTCGTCAGGATCGTTTTAAAAGAGATCGGATTTAAGATAAATTTTAGAGGGGAACTTAACCGAAATGATAATTTATGTCTCCTATATTTTATATATATATATATTAAATTTTTTGTTTTAAATTATACATTTATAATAACTTAAGGGGAGAAAGTTATATAAAATTTAAATTTCATAGAGATAAAAAGTCTAAATTTTTAAAAATTTGTGGAAGCCTTGCTTTTCTCTATACTTCATAAATCACATTAATCGTCAAAATCTAAATTATTTATTTCTTAGTTTAACACTTATTTTTATAAATAACTAAATATTTATTTTATTTCATTTATATATAAAAAACCAATAACTAAAAAAAATTAGGGTTCAAAAATTTTGAAAGCCTAAGATTTAGGTCTTGATTGCCTTGACCTAGTGGCCCTAGGTCTTGCATTTTGTGATACGTTTTTGCATTGTGTGTCGGTTTCAAATGTAAGATATTATTTTAAAATTTATGAAATAATTTTACAAAATTAATAATATATTTATTTTAGTATTTATATTTTAGATATAATTTTGAGGGGTTGATTGTTGAATTTAATTTTATGTTGATAAGAGAGAAAAAAATCAAGATGCTCTTAAATATACAATTTTATTTGAATGGATTGAAATTTGAAAATAGTAATATATATATTCTCTAAATTCTTAAAATAAGATATTCAAAAGTTTCTCGATAAAAGGGTTTATTCCAAAAGTGAGCCTGCTGCTAATTCGGACTTTGATTTGAAATTTTTTTTAAGACTCCCAAGACGCATATGAAAATTATACTCTTCAAAAAATGAATATTCTCATTTAAAGAAGAAATGAGAAGATAATGGTAAAATGATTATTCTTTAATCTTATCGTCTAATTATTGTGTAACCGCTCAACTTTAATAATTTTCAGGATACATATACCTAACAATAAAAATCTATTTTTTAGAATTTTTATTAGGCAACTTTAATAAAGGAGTTTGTAAAGTAGCTTTGATAAATAAAGTTTGGCTTGTTTTTCAAAAGAGAATCTTATCTCTTATCGTGTTTTCTTTTAAGTCAGTTTATAAGGAAACATGTGAGCTCATGGCTCAGCATCTTTTAATTTCCATTTTACCTTGTAATATTTTCTTTCAAATAAATCTATGCAACTCTTTAATTATCTCACTTTCTCTCTATATTCTATCTACTCTTTCTCATCGATCCTTCAATTATCTCTATACTCTCTCCCTCTCTCTCTAACACTCTATTTCTCATCGATCATTTTAGTATCAGAGCCAATGGTTAAGTTTGCTATTAAAGGAATGTTTTTTGAATCCCTAGTTGACATAAGTGAATTCACTGAAAGGTTTCTTAAAATTCCAAAAGTTGTGTTAAGCCATAAGCCGTGTATAAGCGTTGAAAACCTTTAAATCGTTAACAGTGTTTCATTGACTCCGATCAACCATCAAAATGGAAAACTTTCTCAAAAGGCTATCATCCAGAAGATATACCTCTTCAGCTTTATCTTATATTTCTACCTTTACTTATAGAGCTCTTTCCGTTAAATGAGTTCCCACTGCTACCTCTAATTTGAACTCGGTAAATAAAAATATAGAAGTAATTGCTGGAAAAAATAAGAGAATACATGGTAAAGAATTGGATTTAGCTAACTACTAGTACATACCTAATATACCTTAAGCCAATATCTATAAGCTAGGTGAAATATCACAAAAATTTGGTTTCGTGATAAAAATGGTTGAAGATGCCATTTCAAATAAATTTGCGCATGAATCTTTTCAACTCCTTTCTCAAGATTTGATCAATCGACATAAAAATAATGGATATAAGTTCATCCATTTAGGAATAGTGCAGATCGCATTAAAACCTATGACGCGGTTGGGATTGGAAGTTTTCACTCGGTTGGTCCCATCTATTTTGAATGCTATCCGGATCTGTCATTACATTGATTGACATCCACATCATGAAAACTCTTACTTTAAACTTACATATGACAAGTTTCGATATAAAGATTATGTTAAAATACATCGTGCTCATCTATCTAATCTGATATAAGATGATGAGTATCCTAACCTCAGATAGGCAACCACTCCCTATAAATGTAAAGGAGGGAGAGAAAACCAAGAACAAAACATAGATATTAGACTCTTTAACATGGGATATGCTTCACATCGAGTCATCTTAGTATTAGAAAACCAAGAAGAGAGATCTTATTCAACAGAAAAGATTCAAGCCTTATATGAATCAGAATAGAACATATATATTAGACTCAGGTTTGAAAATATTCTTTCAAAAGAAGACAAAAAAATATTGGAAAAGAATGTTTAACAAGTATGTCGAAATTCAGGAAAACCTACGAAGATAAATGAAAAGTACTAAATTGTATGAATAAGTTTAATTTCTCTGTATGGATACCCAAAAACTTTAAATTCAGGGAATTGGCTCTTGATTTGAAGAAGGCCTAGGAAGAAACTCTATAAATTATCAAACATCCTAAGAGATCAAAAATCCTGACTAATTTCCAGGGTCCTGCCATCTCAGAAGATTATTGCTTGACACTTGGCAACGTGTTTAGAACCTGGAAGACAAAAGGTTCAAATAAAGAAATTCAGATAATCCATTTGCTATCATTAAATCTTGAAGTGGCGATAAATGAAAGGACAAGCGTCGGCAACTCCATTTAAAGGAGAAGAATCATATACAGTTAGAGGAGTAAATCATATTGCCAAGACAACTACACTAATCTACATGTTCAGATAATAGGAGAATGGCCGGCCAGAATTGAGATAGTTGTTAATAACGCAATAGCTTCAAAAGCAACCTTTATAAAGATTGAAAAATGTGAAAGGGACATTTCATTCACTAAGCCTCCTTCAAGAGTAGAAATGAAAATGGTCATCTAAAAAGGTGACCAAAGATATACTAGAAGAATTGACTAGCAAATTGAAGAATTTAGGAATAAAGGAATCCCATTTACAAATACTAGAAGAAGCTTTGGTAAAATTAAATATTGAATCTATGGCAATGATTATCTTAGAAAATCCAGCCCAAATTGCTAGATTAGGATGGAAAAGACCAATTCAGCCATCTACACATAAGGCGTACTATCACCATCCTTTACGAGCAGTTATTACTTATGAAGAACTAGGGTAGTTTGATACATTTTATGAGAAATAAATATGTGAATGGAATATCCTTCACATATCGATTTCCCTTCAATTCTTGATCCCTGCAACTGTATCTATATCATCTACAATACTCTAGAATAGAATTAGTGAAATGTCTAATGCTTTCCACCCTCAATCTTGAAGCATTTATATATTCTACAAAGATCTTTCTTATTGTAAAGAACTGTATCTTTCAATTTCCATCTTATTATGTAATATTTTCTTTTAAATAAAATTTCACTTTCCCTCTTTATTCCCTCTATTTTTCTCTTTACTCTCTCTCTCTTATAGTCTTTACAAAGCATATCCCATCCCATGTCCGAGAACATCGGAGATTCTAGTTTTCTTGAGGTAACTTGAGTCTCTACTCTATGCTGGGGTCGATATAAGTTCATTGTCCTTCTTAAACTATCTAAATGATCTATAATAAAATTAGTGGAATGCCTGATGTTTTCCACCCTCGGTCTTGAAGCATCTAGTTCTACAAATATCTTTCTTCAAGTAGAGAACCATATCTCTACATTTCCATCTTCTCGCTCTTGTATTTGACTCAACTATGTTTTGGGATATAGTTATGTTTGAATATATCTCATTATATTTTAAAAAAAGTTTAAATTTCATATTTTCAGTTAAAAATTTTTAAATTAAAAAATAACACATATACTAATTATATTATAATATTTTTAATTATCTTACAAAGTATTAAAAAAATAAAATTATAGTTAGTAAGATTACAAAAGGTCTCTCTACCAATCGATTCCAACTATTATAGTCCAAGCTTGAATCACTGGTTTGACTTGCAAGAGGATAGTCATGAATACAAAAGTTGTTCAGATTTCCCTTTAGTCTTTTGGTATTCCCAATCCGTTGGGACCCCCTCTTCATATATATTGGTGCAAAGTTTGGTTAGTATACCCCCTTTGGGAAAACGAAATAAAGAAGAGAAATGTGGTAGCGATCGTAAAGAACATTAGGGGATAAGAATTACTTAACCTCTGTCAAGTGATGGTTGGATTTGAATAGGATCACCCGAATAAATATATATCATAAGATCACCCGAATAAATATATAATACAATTTGAATAGGTATATTTTAATGCAATTTATAATTATAATTTAATCAAAATAAATAAAAATTAATAATAATAATCTAACTTGATTAAATATACTAATATAATATTTTTTAAATTATATTAAAATGTATAGACCTAAATATACTAATAGGAGGTTAGCTAATGATGGGACAACCAAGGGGCGGAAAATCAAGTATTAAGATTCTAATTATTAGAGTAAACAAGTTTTAACACATTAGAATTCCACGGTATTTCGTCTCTTTCTATATTTAATTTAATATATTAATAATGTAGGGAATAAATTAAATTACATCATCCCGAAGAAATCAAAACAGTAAAACGGACTTTTTGGATATTTCTGTCATCATCCCGAAGAAGACTCGCGCACCGTACACGCAACGATCTGGGCCCACTGCTTCAACTTCCTTTTCACCTCATCATCGTGATCAGCTTCAAACAAAATCACAGCCGTTAGATGAAAAGATCGAAGAAACAAGAATAAACTATTCTCTACCGTACTGAATAAATGCGAGTTTTACCTGAATCAAATATAGCGACAGGGCTTTCAACGCTGGAATCGGAGACAATCGAAGATGAAGAAGACGATCTCGATAAGCTCTCCGCATACTGTTTTTTAACGGCGCAGTAAAACCCTAGAGCCGGAAAAGTATCGGAAAGCTTTGGGTCGATATCGTCTGGGTTAAAACCGAATCCGAGATCGAAGCAAGCCTTTAACTCATCCAGATCGTCGTCGGAAAAGCTCTTGCTACTACGGCAGAGGGGAGGGCGGCGGCCTTGGCTGTAGTTGGTCTGCTGCTGCCGCCTTTGCCAGGCTTCATCCCGGAGTGTGTCGGGGGACCAAGAGTGCTGCTTGCAGAGAGGCCGGAGCGGAGGAGGTTTATTAGACTCCATTGGTCCCACCGCCTTGACAAGAAGGCGGTGGCGGCGGAGGGGTGAAGGAGGGGCGGGGATTATATGCTTGTGAGATTCAATTATTTTGTACGGAGTTGGGTGCGCCACCTGTAAACCTTATAAGAATGAGATGGATTGATTCTCCAGTGGGGCCTAGTCGGTGGTATTTTGTGGGCCCATTGGAATGGCCTGTCTAAAAGGAAGGAATTGGTCAACAAGCATACAAGAGGTCCAAATGTAACAGACAAAAAGTAGTTTAGGAATTTTAACTGACTTATTTTTTTTTTAATATATAATTTTTGAATCTCTGTTAGTTTTAATTGAAATGTTAAAATTACTTTCTTTTAATTATTGAAGTGTGAGTGTTGTAATTACAAATGTTATATTTCCTTTTGAATAAATAAAGTTGACAAACGTTATAATTTAGTTTGGTTGTTATGAATCAATGTGATTTGGTTGATATAAACGGCGTGCAAACAATTAAAGACGGCACAAACTATTTTTAAAAAATTATGGGTTAAAAATATTATTAATAAATAAATAAAATTTTGAAGATCACTACGTGAAACATCAAACAAATATGAGATATGATGAGAATGTCGTGTGTTAATTAATTAAAAAGGGTTAATTCATTTTTAGGTCAAAGGTAGTAAGTATGTCAATGTATTTTCATATTTACTATTCAAATTTTTTTTTTTATATTTTGAAATGCTGAAAATTAATATTAATATATATATATTTTTTAATGATTAAAAAAAACCTGATAATTTTTATGTATTCTAAATAGCCTATACTGTTTATTTTTCTATTTTCTATAAACAGTGTAATCACGTGTTATGTCATATCATTTAATTACTAAATAAATAAATAAAATTACTTTTTAATATTTTTTGTCTTTCTTCGACTTTCTCTTCCAAGCAAATGGGTTAACCTAATTTAAAAAATTAAATTAAATAAATAAATAAAAAGATGTGTGAAGCATCTGGGCTGATCGAATGCATTCCCATGTGGAAATCAACCAAGATGCGTTTGCATCCGAGGATTAAACCCATAAGCAAATGCATCTGGGATGATTTTGAGGTACAAATGCTTTTTTTTTTTTTTTTAACTAGGTAAACCTAGATTTTCTCTCGGAAAATCTGGGTTCACGCATTTTCTCTAGAAAATATGAGTTTCCAAATTTTTTCCAGGTAAATTGAGGTCCTTAATTTTTTTGGAAAACTTATAGGGTTGAAATAGGAAAAAAGAAGTCAATAGGGGAAGAAAGTAGAAGAACAAAAAAAATAAGGTGTCAAAATTATAAAATATTAAGAACTTAATTTCTTACACTTTAAATAAACCACGTCAGCATCCACGTCTCAAGCCGTTTGTAGGAACATATTTAAAATATAAATATTTTTTTTCAACATTTCAAAAATAGGTCTTTTAATCGTAATTTGAAAAAGCAGGGGCCTTTCCACCCCAAAAAAGAAAATGCACAGATTTTTTTTTTACTTTAATCTTTTACTTTTAAGTTATTGTATAATTCGATTTTTACAAATTTATCAGCATCCAATATTTAGGGAACTTTTTAATTTATGTCTATTCTAAATAAAACTTTTTAGTTTATATGATCGGATTTCGAATTACAATATTAATGTGATATGCTAACATAGTATGTCATATCATTAACAATTTATTTATTATTCTTTCATCCTTAATTTTTCATTATTTTCATTTTTCTTCCCTATTAATTTGTTAAAAATGAGATCCAACTGATTTTTTTCTATGAGAAAAATCGATAGAAATAATCCGATTTTTTTTTTTTGAGATATTCAAAATAAATTAATTATTCATAAAAAACCTAATTAGATTGATCTAACTTTTGTGAAAAGTTGTATCACAATGATCCAAATTTTTTTTTAATGAGAAATCGATCAAAACAATCTATTTTCTTCATAAGTTATCTAAATCAAATCAATCTGGTTCTTTTTGACGAATCCAATCAAATCGATCCAAAACTTTACGAAAGATCCAACTTGTTCGGTTTTCATCGCGAAAAGTTGGATCGATCACTGTTCATCTTCTTCTTCATCATCTTCTTCCTAAGGAAGATTAACCAAGAAAACAAAAATCACAAATAGAGGTCTCCATAAAATGGACGTTTGATTCGAAACCAAACCATCATTAATGGGATCAATGACCATGTGGATGCATGTGATCAAATTTTGTTTAGGGTGGCCGATCTCATAATTATTAGTGTTAGTAGAATATTATAATAATTATGTGGGTATTTAGTAAAGAATACGAATACTGAATATGACACGTAGATAATTCTCAATAGTAAATAATAGTAAATAATACTAACTATTAATGAAAATTTATCTAGTGGTTATATTATATGTGATCATCAGATTTGAGATCGTCATGGTGCCTTATGTATAGAGTTTCGTACTTTGAGATTATTCCAATTAGCGCTAGTCATGGGTGAACACATGGTGAACTATTGAATATAAAATGTTGTACATGAAGGTTGTGAGTAGGAAATCCATCGTTTCCGTATTTGGAAATAGATCATATAGATTAACCGTTTACCTTAAAAGATGTTTTAAATTAAATAAAATTAATTATGAATTAAATCAAATCATAAAGTGTTATGAACCTTCCTGCCAGCGTGATGTAAAACGTAATCGATCACACACATAAGATTCAAAGTAACTCAATTAAAATTCATCTGAGAAAAAGGGAAAACATGTTATTTCTATTTTATGGGTAAAATAATAATTTGAATTAAGTTTGATTATAAGGGTAAAATGGTAACTATTAATTTGAAATTTATCGCTTCCGTATTTGGAAATAGATCATATAGATTAACCGTTTACCTTAAAAGATGTTTTAAATTAAATAAATTTAATTATGAATTAAATAAATTTAATTATGAATTAAATAAAATCAGAAAGTGTTATGAAACCTTCCTGCTCACGTGATGTAAATCCTAATCAATCACACACATAATATTCAAAGTAACTCAATTAAGATTCATCCGAGAAAAAGGGAAAACATGTCATTTCTATTTTATGGGTAAAATAATAATTTGAATTATAGTTTGACTATAAAGGTAAAATGGTAACTATTAATTTGTTAAATCTAATATATTGTAGCAATGCTAGTATAACTAAGTGTGACATTAGTTTAATTAAAAACTAATAAGTTATACATGAACTTTTATTTAATTATAAAAGGGTCATAACGGTTCATATTAATAATCAGCCATTAAAGAGTTGATAGGTCGGATTATTAATTGGATTTTCATAAGCCAATTAATCAAATGATTGATTAATCCATGGGTTAAGACCTGTAGATGTGGACGCCATATAGTGGGTTTGGACCCATTTGTTTCCTTAAGTGAGTTAAGGAAACCTTTGCTACAAGCAAATATAATGTGATTCGGAAATCTTATACCTAGTGCTGCCTTATTATAAATAGGACACTTAGTGGCCAAAAACCTTATACCTTGTCTTGGCCGAAATTAGAGAGAGAAATATAGAAGTTTCTACCATCCCTTTTTCTCACAACACTTTGATTTATATGTTGAATCCTAAAGTAAAAAATTAATTGAGCGAACAAATCGTGTAGACTACGATTAGAGGACGAACACGTGAGCGTCGAATATGAGATATATAGCAGTTTGCTCATCAAGTTAAGGTACTCCTTATTATCCTTAAACTTGTAATTTAAATTCATAGGATTTACTATATTTTTCTGTAAAGTATTCTTATATGAGATATATGAATATTGCATGATGATCTTACTATGGAATTGGATGCATATTAAGGATGAGATCCGAAATTTTTTAATTTTTTAATTTATTACTTCTGCTACCATGTATGCAATAGTTCCTACAACTGGTATTAGAGTATAGGTCATACCAGAAAAACATGAATTGTTTGTTTTTATTTGATATTTTGATTTTATTCTTGGATCTTCTTGAATGCCAAATATATTTTGTCTACCGAAATCTTAATCAGGATGAATTTTTTAAAACGAACAAAATCGGATGTTGTTCGGGATCGTCGCTGCCGCTACTTGGAGTGGAGGCTGGCTTGCCATTGCTGGGTAGCAATAGCTGCTGCACAGTGGGTGGCAACGTGCAGCGGGCTGCTATTCTTAGTGGTGGCAGTGGGAAAGGTTACTACAAAAAAACTTTAATTTAAATAGGTCAGTTTTTTGGTACTTTCTTAAAATTAAGCAAATATCTAATCTTTTAATTAAATGATTAAAATATAATTTTGATCATAAAATTGATGATTGGATCATGTGTTTGATAAATATATGGTAAATAGAATAATATAAATTATTTATATGTATTTTACTATTATATCAAACATAAAATCAATTAAATTACCTTAAATAATTTATGGTGAATTTAGTATGATTGTGAATATTATTTTGACATATTTCCTAAGTTCGGAAGAGGATCTAAATAGAAAACCTTCCAAAATAATATTTATCATTTTAGAAACGATACGATCCGATTTCGAAACTTTCCAAATAAAAAAAGTAGACACTTTTGGCAAATATCTTTTAGGAGCTAAGGACAATGTTTTTAGTTAATTACTTGTGCTTTGAAATATTTAAAACAAACTAAAAGAACTTAACAAGAGTAGATTATATCTAATGACTTGTTTGAATTCCATGAATATAGCATTATCATGCATTAAAAGATAATGTATGAATGATTAAAATTATTTTAACATGTTCATGCATTAGATGTAAGCAATTTAAGTTGTTAAATGCACATGCCACCATGATATGTATATATATGTTTAGTTAAATATGTTATCACATCGTATTTAAGAACTATGAGATAGTGCAAGATATATACATATGTTTGTTTGTGATGAGACCGAAATTAAATCCTTCCTTTAGTAATAAAATTATTTCATGGCTTACCCTCCAAACATTATAATATATGTGATATTTGAATTAAATGTAAGTTGGCTACAGAAACATGAGACTTATATTTGGTATAGATATTCATATATATTATTTTAGCATGAGATGCGTGACTAAGTAATGATGTCATTCTAGACATGAACATGGACACATACGCTTACTAGTTTAACACTTTACATTTCACATAAATATTTGGGTCAAACTCAACTAAGAAATGAAATTATATACAAACATGTGGGATTATGTTTTCTTAAAGTAAGATAAAGGAGTTACATGAGATGTAATTGTAAAAAAGCTTGCTACCTTCCATGTTTATTATAATGGCCACGGACACATATGATTATCATATCTGATGGTTAGATCATTTTCCCACTAAGAAAAATCGCTTTTCCCATTTTATATTAAGAAGATAAATATAATTTGTAAGATAGTGGAAGATACCAAAAATATGTGACTTTTAAAATTTTTGGTAGTTAATATTTTACGTATATTTACTTATGTTGTTTTTTATTTGTTTTGTGGGTTGCAATATTTGATAAACTGAAATTGATTCTTAAACAAAATAAGTTGTTTGTGACAAATTTTAGAGACTAGTATAGAAATCTGAAAATCGTTATCATATATGAGTGTTTGTCTAAAATTTTGAATTAGTAGGTCAGGGATGCCTGCCTTAGGGATTGAATGTCGAAACTATGGATGCTTGGAATAAGTGGTTTGAGCCTGATAATGAGTGCAATGCATTATTTTTGCATCAATAACCAATAACGAGCTTCAAAAGTGCTATAACAAATTCCATGCCGTTGAGATTATCGATAATCTTAAAGTTGCATCAAAGGTGAGGAAAGTTGCAATGAAAGCTATGAGATATCTAAAACATTATTTCATATTAAGATAACTGAGGGAACCACTATTATTAAACATGTGCTGAAGGTGATTAGCTACATTAAGCAACTTGAGAATCTCGGTTCGATTATAGATCCTAAGTTGATTAATAATTTGGAGTTGCAATCTCTTCTTGATTCATGCGCCCCATTTGTGCTCAACTTCCATATGAACTAAAGGGAACTCAAGCTTCATGATTTACATAAGATGCTACAAATGACCGAAAAGTCCATCAAGAAAGATAAGCATGTTTTGCGTATGGGAAGTTCTTCCAAGAAGAAAGACATTGCCAAGCTTAAGAAGCGAAGCAAGAAAAGGGTTCTCAAAGCAAAGAGGGATGATATAAAGACAAAGAAAAGTAAAAAAGAAAACTTTTTCCACTGTGGAGAATCTCGACATTGGAAGTGGAATTGGAAAGTATATCTTGCAACTCTGAAAAAGTATGGTGATACGGGTTCATGTATGTTCATGATTGAGGTTAATCTTTCTTGCAATGATATTTCTATTTGGGTATTAGATACTAGTTGTGATTCTCATACTTGTAACAATGTGTAGAATCTAAAAATAAGACGAATCTTAAATAAGGGAGAAACAGACATGCGAGCTTAAAATTAACTCCAAAATTATTTTATTTCTTACGTTTTAACCCTGGAATTTTATTTCCCAATGACCCGCCACCCATCCGAAGCTGTTGATGTTGTTGCCGCCATGCCCTATTCTCACTACCGCAAGATAATGGCAGTAGTTGTGAAGGTAACGGTAGCGGCGCCCGATATTGAAGAGAATTGATAATATATATCTATATAAACTTAGGGTTAGGGATCCTACCGTAGCCAATTTATGGTAAGATCTACTATAAGTAATTTGAACCGTTGATCTAACTAAAACTTATTTGGATCATTAGTTTAAAAAATAGAAAAATTACAAAAGGTTTCACTTAATTTTTCTTAATATTATTTTCACTATTTCTTCTTCAAACAACCTCCTCCGTCCAACCAGCTCCTCCATCCATTGACGATGTCGCCGTCTCACCTTCGCTAGAGCTATTGTTGCCCAACTCCACCTTTGTTACTGCCGGCTCATTAAAACTTTTGTCTTCCATTTATGAGATTGGAGTTGGGTGAAGAAAGTTTTAAGTGACAAAGAATGGAAAATTTTAGTGCGGAGTTGGGCCGGTGGTGTCAATAGATAGAGGAGTTGATCAGACTGTTTGAAGAAAAAAAAGGTGAAAATAATATTTAAAAAAATTGAGTTTCTTACGTAATTTTTAAAAAATTAATTTTTCTATTTCTTAAATCAACAATCCAAATTTAATTTTAACCAGATTAACTATTTAAATTACTTATGACAAACCTACCATAAATTGGCTACGGTAACAAAGCATAATAGATAAGTTTAATAAGAATTGAAATGTATAAAAGTCTTAACTCTTAAAACAATCAAACAACTATGAAGACATAACATGTGTTGTTATTCACTCCACACCAAGCACCGAGTATTAGATTGACCTTTGAAACCATCCAAACGTCCTAAGACAAAAAAAAAACAAAAACGGAACACCTTCTTACTTTCTGAGGTCCACCTCTCACCTCCCCTCATTTTTCACCTCTACAAAATGACATCCTTCCTCCTCCACACTCCATCACCATTACCGTCAGCGCTGCCGCTACCGCTGCTGTTGCCACCACCACCATTCACTTTCTTATCTCTCTCCACTATTCATCTTCTCTAACTTCCACATCATGTCATCACTCTCAGTCCCCTTTCTCTCTCCCCCACTATCCTCTTCCACCTCCACTCACACCAAAACAAGGCTCTTTGCCACCACCACGACCCCTGCCACCGTACCGCCACTCATGGCGGCAGTGGACGAGGCAAGGTTAGAACCGAGAGTTGAGGAGAGAGATGCTTATTGGATTTTGAAGGAAAAGTTTAGGGAAGGTATAAATCCAGCAGAGAAGATTAAGATTGGGAAAGAACCAATGAAGCTTTTCATGGAAAATGGGATTGAAGAGCTTGCTAAGATGTCTATGAAGGATATTGAAAAGTCTTTAAGGATAGTAAAGATGATATTGATGTGAGACTCAAATGGCTTGACCCCTTTCATAGGAGGAAACATCAATGTAAGTCATATCAATATTTTTCTCCTTAACTTCATCCTAATTTTTGTTTCTTTAAAGATTTTTTATCATAAATTTTATTTGATCGATCGATTAGATTATTATCGTAAATATAAGTTTTACATATCAAATCAATTGTCATCAGATCTTGTATACAATTTTGATTCATCGATCGATTATTATTGTAAATAGAAGTTTCACATATTACATCAATTATCATTTGATGTTATATACAATTCTGATTCATGGAAAAAAGAAATTTTTTTCATTTTCTATCTGATAAACTTATTAAACTGATTTTTTTATTATTAAAATTGATATTTAAATTAATATATTAAATCTAATTAGGGTACACAAAGTTAGATTCGAGCCAATAATGAGATGCTGGATATCTAGAACTATAAGCTAATTATAATGATGAAAAACAGATGGGAGATTTATGATGAGGCTGAAGCTACCAAATGGGCTAACGACAAGTACACAAACAAGATTCTTAGCAAACGTGATTAACAAATATGGGAAAGAGGGCTGTGCCGACGTGACGACAAGGCAAAACTGGCAAATACGAGGTGTCGTATTACCAGATGTGCCCAGAAATCCTCAAGGGGCTAGTAGATGTCGGTTTGACCAGCCTCCAGAGTGGAATGGACAACGTTAGAAATCCTTTCGGAAACCCTCTTGCCACGTTAGAAATCCTGTCGGAAATCCTCTTGCCGGCGTTGACCCTTTCGAGATCATAAACACTCGCCCTTATACCAACTTGCTCTCCCATTTTATCTCTTCAAATTCACTTGGAAACCCTGCTGTTACTAACTTGTAAGTTTCTTCTCCTCCTTTTATGAGTACCTTGCTCTTATAAAACTGGACGTGAATATTCAAAGAACCGGACATGAATGCTCAAAAATCCGACGTGAAAATTCGTTTGACAATATCAATATATGTTTATTTATGAGCAGGCCCAGAAAGTGGAATGCGTGTGTAGTCGGCTCGCATGATCTTTTCGAGCATCCCCACATAAACGATCTTGCATACATGCCAGCACAGAAGGATGGACGGACGTTTTGGGTTCAATTTGTTAGTGGGCGGGTTTTTCAGCCCAAAGAGATGTGCAGAGGCAGTCCCACTTGATGCTTGGGTTCCTGCAGATGACGTCGTTTTGCAGAGCTGTGCTTGAGGCCTATAGAGACCTTGGTACAAGAGGCAACAGACAGAAAACTAGGATGATGTGGTTGATTGATGAACTTGTAAGTAATCAAATTCATTTGAGACAAATTTACAAATTTAGTCCAAGATTAAATTATTAATTTATCTATAAATTAATAATAATTTATTAAAATATTTTTAATTTATTCATTCTATTTAGAAATAAATTATATATGAAATTTAGCTTGATAAGTATAAGAAAAACTATCATAATTATTGTAATAATTTTAAGATGCTAATTTTCTCATATTGATTATTATATCGTGATAAACTAAGCATAATTTTTGTTAGAAATATCAAAATACATCAATTTTTGTAATTATAGAAACATAATAATAAAATCTACAATTTTTATATTAACAACTTTGATGTTAAAATATCACTCTAGTAGAAAAAAATATACTTCAAATATCAAGTCGAAAAAACTTTTTTATGAAATAAAATTCAATGATAATATAGATGTTGTTCCGAAAAAAATATCTTAAAATGGTGATATTAAATAATTTTTTATTACAGTATAAGAAAATTAAATAAGAACTTATTATCATGTTAAGAATAGTTAAAAATATGATTTAAATTTATATCAATTTCAAGAATAAATAATCAATAATTTAATTTTTTAAGAAAGTTTTATAATTGAATTATAAGTATTATATTTTCAGAAATTATTAATTTATATATTACATAAGATCTATATAACATTTTAAAAATATATTATCTTATAAATTTAACGAATTATTAATTTAATATATTATCTCAAATCGAAACTAACTAAAAATATTATTTAAATAAAATTATTAATTTATCGAGATACTACTATATTCATAATTGAAAATATTTTGCTAAGAGTTATTTATGTTATAACTCAATTTTCAAAGTAAGCGGGTCCCACCTTCCTATTCTATCTCACTTTCTAGATTTAAAAAATATTATGGATTTATTGTATCTATAATGAATCACTTATTTTCAATTATATATAAAATTAATATACTATATAATATAATAGTATAAATTTGATGTGCCGTTAAAATTGATTCTAATAAATGTGGCCAAATTTTGTCATTATCTATCTTATGTCACAGCTATATGATGTGCCAGTATGTATAATACAGTAAGAGCTTGGTAGCTATTATATATTGACTTGTTATATGATCATAAGTAATATTGTGATTTAACAAGTAGAATACTTTTCCATTTTCATATCTTATTGAAAAAGTTTCTTTCGATCGTATTATTTCAGGGAATAGAAGGATTCAGGTCGGAAGTAGTAAAAAGAATGCCCCAAAAGGCGCTACAGAGAGCTTCAGAAGAAGACCTAATTCAAAAGGGATGGGAAAGAAGAGATTATCTATGAATTCATCCTCAAAAACAGGAAGAGCTCAGCTATATAGGTCTTCACATTCCAGTAGGCAGAGTCCAAGATGGATGCTCTAGCCGATCTAGCCGACTGATATGGCACGAGCGAACTAAGGCTAACGGTAGAGCAAGACATCATAATCCCCAACATACCTGACTCGAAAGTAGAAGCTTTTCTTCAATAGCCTCTCTTGCAGCAGAAGTTTTCCCCACACCCACCTATCTTGATGAAGGGTTTGGTTGCTTGCACTGGAAGTCAGCTCTGTGAGCAAGCAGTCATAGAAGAGACAAAAGCTAGGTCCTTGAAGGTGACTGAAGAGGTGGGAAGAAGAGTGGATGTGAGCAAGCCTGTGATTCGCATTGGACTGGATGCCCTAACACTTGTGGGCAAGTTCAAGTGGCTGATATTGGGTTCATGGGGTGTATGACTAGAGATGAGAATGGGAAAGTTTGTGAAGGGGCTAATGTTTTCTTGGGTGGGAGAATTGAGTGTGATTCACATTTAGGTGATGTCTATAAGAAGGGTGTCCCTTGTAAGGGACTTGGTGCCCTTAGTTGTGGACATTATCGTTAAACACTTCGGAGGTGTCTTAAGGAAGAGTGAAGAAGGAGATGAAGTTTGATGAATTTTGTTTATAAGTTCAATTGAAGGATTAAACAATTGTGTGTCACAAGTGTATAATGTGGCAGTGTCACGTGGTATAATGATAGGTTGATGGAAGTTCGATAACTGGTTTTTTTTTTTTTTTTTGCCTAATAATTTGGATTGAGGTCTTGTTTAAACGATGGCGATGGTAAAGCTTGAATGCACGTTAAACAATATGAACTTGCATAGGCGGTTGTATATGTATTTTTCTTCTTCTTGGCCTTTTTCTTTTCTTTTCTTTACTTTGTTTATTTATTTTTTCTTTTGTTTATATAATTGAATGAGAGTGAAACTTGAAATGTATCTATACCGATGGCTTTGAATGAAGAGACTTCTTATATGCACATGATTTATAATCACATGACATATCAAATATTTTATAATTATAAAAGTCATTCTCATATAATAAATGATATGATTATAAAAATAATATTTATAATTATAATAAAATTTAATATATTATGTGACTATATATTATATATCTATAATTTTTTTTTTCAAACGAATACCAACTTTTTATCATTTTTGGTTAAGGATAATCAAATGGAGATCAAACTTCTCCTTTCACTCGGATAAATATTTGGAATTAGAATTTTAGTAATAATTTTATTAGAATAAATAAGTGGAAACAAAATTTTATGAATTTATATTAAAATTGATGAGTCCAAACTGAATTTTAGACCTAGCCAAATATTTAAATTTGCTTTATAGTGGTTTATTTAATTAATAAATATAATTTAATTAATCATCTGATATTATTTTTTTTTTAATTTTAATAATACGAATCTCATAAAACCTTTTTAAAAATTCAAAAACAAAATCAAAAAATTGTAGTAGTACATTTTGGAGGTGACCAAATGCTGCGATTCCATAAGCCGTCGAGATTGTAAGATTCAATCCCTTTATCTTTCTTCTAACTAAATGCAAGTTTTATGTCTCTTCAAACAGGATTTACTCCACCTTTCACCAGACCATAGCGGAATGCCTTCAAGTTGGAAGCATAAATTATGGGCCTCATGAATTGTCATTTTCTTGGAACAGTTATTTGTCTAATTGAGAGGATGGAGTCACTATCTGGATCTCATAATCATAAAATGAACTTTGATCAAAACATCAACTAGACAACTATGTTGTTCATGATTTCCCTAGTTGCTCCTCCTCTCAATACTTTAAAGCCAAATCCCCCACATATTGTTCTCTTTTCAGTTTGCCGAGGCTCCTGACTTAGCTCCGGTGCTTTGAAGTGCTTAAAAAAATATGCTTAGAATTAGTAAATGATTTATAAGTAAAATATGTTCATAAGTAAAATTTAATTATAGTGTTTAAAATATATTTATTTTAATAAATATTAATTTGATATTTCTAAAAATTAATAGAAAAAGTACTTATTTTTTCTAAAAATTAATATTAAAAAATTTATTTACCAAATAGTTAAAACTGTTTATGTTGCAACTTTAACCATTTATAAGCACTCCCAAATGGCTCTTATTATAAACTCCCAAATGGCTCTTACTATAGTTATCTTTCTAAGATAAATATGACATTCATAAAGTGGCATTGATTATGACTTTTACAACCCTGCTACTTTCTCTAGTCTGGTTGTATTCTTTGTTGTCTAGGTTATACATGGCGATTAGTTTCTTGTCTTTTTGGACACCTTCATACCCGCTTATAATGTCATCACGTAGACAACTCTTGGCATAAACTTTTCCTAAATATGCATAATATTGTATAACAGAGTCAACCTCAACCAATTTCTCCATAATAATCTCATTTTTATTCTTTATTGATTCACTCCTTGATTATAGGAATATTATTGTGTCGGTTTGATATTATAAGTCCTTTACAGTTGACATCTATATATTGTACATGATATATTCAATAATATTATCAAGACTTTTACTTCTTTATTGTATCAGAGCTCTCCTTACTCTAACAAGTTTTTTATTTTTCAAATCTCACCCGCCATGGTTGTTGTGGAACCCTTTGCCAACATGTTCACTATGACCGAGTAATATATTCCAAGAGGATCCAACCCGCTTGTTGGGCTAATCGGAATTCGCTAGTGGCAATCACTGCCCATCACTAATTGCTGCTATAACCGACCATGAGCAATTACCCATCTTAGCGAGCTCAAGTCGGATCCCTCATAATCAGTTATGACTTCTTGTGCTATCTAGATGGCACATCTGAGTACCCTCCCTGTGGCACAGATACCGACACACTCGGTTCTCATATACATTGGTACTTACAAGACAAATTACTCATTTCCGCTTCGTTCGGATCCATATTGGAATATGTTATGCCCATGGTGGCTTAAACTACTACAAGCCATAAAGCATAGACAAGAGTCCTCCGCCATTATGCCAACTGTTCACAGACTCGAGTAATGAAGCTCAAAGAGGATCTTTCGCTTGCTAATTGAGAGACCTAATCTACCTTGACCTTTGTTCAAAACATCAAAGCGAAAGCGAATAAGCTTGTCGTCATCGATAAGCCAGTTCCAACCAATAACTTCACCTTATATATCCTCAACGGCCTAGAGGCCGAATATAGGGACATAGCATCCCCTATCCACACAAGGGAGTCTGCATTGGAGTTTGAGGAGTTGCCCGACATCCACGTCGCACATGAGTCTTACCTCCACCATTTGGAATCAGTTACCGGCAACCTTGTCATCACTGCTAACTCTACCGCCAGCCGCCCCAACCAGCCACATCACTCAGGTCCTTAATGGCAAACATAACTCATGTTCCCAACAAGGACAAAGCTTCAGCCCTAGAAGCAATAATTTCAATAGGGCCTATCACACTTCAACCCACAGACCTGCTCAATCTCAAATAGAACGCTAATATTGTGGCATTACACATGACAAAAACTTACTGCAAACTTCTCTCCACCGCTAACTCTGCCACTTACTTGCCAATTTCACCTGCCTATGATTTTAAGTGACTTCTTGACAGTGGCACATCCCAGAATATTACATGCAACCTTTCTAATCTCTCGATTTACTCAAAATATGATGAAACATATGAGACATTCACTTTGAAAAGTTTCATTTGTCAAATATCTTATGTGTCTCATGCATTCACAAGAATTTGTTATCCATCAATTGTTTAACTAAGGTTAATAATATGGGAATGGAGTTTCATCCATTTTCATTTCTTGTGAAGGATCTAGTCATGAAGGCGTTTCGAACTCAAGGTCCCTGTGAAAATGAAGTTTACCATCTTCGTGCTTCGCCGCCATCATCGCCATCTACCTTTCGTGAAGAACGGATGAACCTTACCGGGAGGCATCGTCGTTTGGGTCATCCATCATCAAGAATTATTTCTCAACTTATTAGTAATTTTTCTTTACTAGTTGAATGGGAAAAAATGATTTCCCACCATGAGTGTCTCTTGCAATTTCAATAAAATTATAAAACTTCCCTTATTCATCTTTTATGTTGTCTTTCCTTTATTTGGATGTTTAGGGCCCTACTTGAGCTGCTTTTATAGATGGGTATCAGTTTTATATTGTCTTCATCAATCACTTGAAAAAATATATTTGGTTGTTTCCCTTACGTGCTAAATCGAAGATAATTGATGTTTTTCAAGAGTTCAAGCAAGTGTTGGAAAATCAATTTAACTAGAAAATTAAGAATATTTTTAGCAATAATGGGGATGAATTTCAAAAATTACGATCATATTTTAATTCTCACGGTATACCTGAAGTAGCATCACTATGCCTTTTGAGATTTGCAAGGACATTTCTTGCAATCTCTCTTCTAATGTCCATATTCTCTACTATGGAAATAATTTTTCTCTTTGTATTTCTTGATGAACACCTGCACCACTTGCACGTATCCAAACATCTCTTGCAAGTTCACATCCACTTTTATTTGTTAGATGTTGAGCATAAATAGAGTGAATGAATCATAGAGTGATTGAAGTACCAAGTTAATCATCAACTTAGTATCTATCGCCAACCCTAAACCTTTTAGCTCATCGATATAAGCAATCATCTCATGCATATGTACACTTACAGAGGCACCTTTGGTCATGGTATAGAGAAACGATATCTTGGATATCTCAAAGTTATGCTTTCGATTATCCTTCCCATAAACGCTTTAAGGTCATGGATAATCTCAACAGCATAGAATCTACCATAATATTTATGGAGCTCAACACTCATTGATGCAAGCAAAATATATTGCACCTTATTGTCTTGCTCTGGCCACATGTTCTATATAGCCAAAGTTTCACCATCTGATCCCTCAAGCAGGATAGACATAACAGACTGATTCAGAACATTATACAAATGCTCATATCTGAGCACTCTTCTCAGATTTCTATACCAGTCTTTAAAGTTGGTTCCAACCGACTTATTTTGCTCAAAAATCAATTTCAGTTTATTAGATATTACAAACTACAAAACACATAAAAATAAAACACAACATAAGTAAACATGCATAGAATATTAGCTACCAAAAATTTCAAAAATCATACAAAATTTTCAGTATCTCCCTCTATTTTATTACGAATTATATTCACCTTCTTAATATAAAACGAGAAAAATGATTTTTCTTAATGAGAAAATGATCCAGCCATCCAATGTTATAGCAAACATAGAAAGTAGCAAACTCTTTTATAATTACCTCTCATGTAACTTTTTTTATCTTACCTCTAACAAAATATAATCACACATGTTCATAGCCAATTATATTTTCGTAGTTGAGCTTGACCCAAACATTCTTGTAAAACATAAAGTATTAAACTAGTATGTGCATGTGTCCTTGTCCACACCTAGAATGACATAATTATCCAGTCATGCATCTCATGCTAAAATAATATACATGCATACCTACATCAAATATAAATCTCACGTATCTGTAACCAACTTATATTTAATACAAATATCACATATATTATAATATTTGGAATGTTAACTATAAAACGATTTCACAACAAATTACAGCTCAATATAATCAGAGGAATGATTTAATTTCAATCTCATCACAAACAAACATATGTATATATCTTGTACTATCTCATAGTTCTTAAATACAATGTGATAACATATTTAAATAAGTATATATATACATATTATGATGAATATACATTTAACACTTTAAATTACATATATCTAATGCATGGACATGTTAAAATAATTTTAATCATTCACAACTAAAAATATCATCCTTAACTCCTTAAGAATATTTTCCAAAAGTGTCAACATTCCATATTTTGATAGTTTCCTAATGAGGTCGTTTCCAAAATAATAAATATTATTTTGAAAAGTTTCTTATTTTAGATCATCTTCTAAACTTAGGAAACATGCCAAAATAAACTTCTCAATTACATTAAATTCACCACTAACTAATTAAGGCAATTTAATTGATTTTATTTTTTATATAATAGTAAAATACATATAAACAATTTATATTATTCTACTTACCAAATTTTAACAAACACATAATCCAATCATCAATTGTATAATAAAAAGCATATTTTAATTATTTAATTAAAATATTATATTTTTGTAAAATTTTAGGAAAATACCCAAAAACTGACCTAATCAAATTAGGATTTTGTGATGAAAAACCCGCCTCCCTTAAGGACAATAGCTCGCAAGCAACATTTCGCCATGTAGCATGCACCATTGCCTGACATCGCAACAACCTTGTGCCCCCGCCGCTATTCGGCGACAATGATTATCCCAAATAGCAATTTTGTTTCGTCTTGTTTCCAAAACAATTATCCGATTAAGATTTCATTTAGAAAAAAAAACACATTCGACATCAAATAACATCTAAGAACAAAAACAAAACATCAAATTTAAAAAAAGAAAAAACATGCTTTTCTAGTATGACCTATATTCTGATACCACTGTTATGAATTGATGCATACATAGTAGCGGAAGTAATACTTCAAAAATTTTGGATCTTATCATAGACATACATCTAATTCCATAGCAAGATTGATCATAAAATAATTATATATTACATATATAATCAATTTGTAGAAAAACATTGTAAATCCCATGAATTTAAATTCAAGTCTAGGTTAAAAGGTTACCTCAACTTGATGAACAAACCATTACAGAACACTCTTTCAATCTGAATTGATGAGATGGTGAAAGACGCATACATGCTCGTCTTCTAATCATAATCCAAACGATCCGTTCACTCAGTTATTTTTCTACTTAAAATTTCAACTCATGGAATAATATATTCGGGGAAAAGTGATGGGAAAAATTCTCACTTTTTCTCTCCCAAGTTTTTGACAAGAGGATGCAAATGTCACTTTTTATTTTCGGCCATATGGTGTCCTATTTATAATATACTACTAAGTATAAAGTTTCCTAATCACATTATGTTTACTTGTAACTAAGGTTTACTTGTAACTAAGGTTTCTTTAATACACTTAAGGAACCAAATGGGTCCAACCCTACTACATGGCTGGCCACATCCATGGGTCTTAACTTATGGATATTAATTAACCCTTTGATTAATTTATCCCATGAAAATTCAACTAATAATACAACCCATTAACCTTTTATTATCCAATTATTAATATGAACTGTTACGACACTTTTATAATCAAATAAAAGTTCTTATGTAATTTATTAATTTCTAATTAAATTAACGTCACATTTATTTGTGCTAGTAGAGTTGTATGTTATTAGATTTGATTAATTAATAATTATCATTTTTCCCTTATAGTCAAACTATAAGTCAAATTACTATTTTACCCCTAAAAATTAAATAATATATTTTCCCTTTTTCTCTGATGAAATCTTAGTTGAGTTTCTCTGATGAAAGATATTTTCCCTTGCTGATGATTTTTGCTTTCAACCAAGACTTTTATTTCAAGGTAAAGGGCTTATGACACTACTGTAAATAAATAATTCCCGAATCCCAACTCCCCCTAAAATTTGGGCCATTGTCCCACATTTTGGGCCCCAATCGCATTTTCAGCGAACTAATCATTTCCCCTTAAGTTCCAATCGAATTTGATCGAAATGGAGTTTAGCTTCATTAAAAGTGACTTTCTGTCTACTTCCCCCCTTTTTTGGTCGAACTCAACCCACTCTCTCCTTCATTTTTCTGTCACCTATCATATTGGGTGAGAATATGATGATTTCGAGTCTCTTCTTATGAAAAAGTGAGAAATTTTGTTAAAGGAAATATTTCTTATAGATCTTTTTGATTTCCTATAATTCGGTGGAAACTTTTCACTTTTACTCTCGAATTTCAGCCAACTCCTTATATTGGCCAAAAAATGGACTGAAAATATGATTTTCACCACTTTTTGAGAAAAATATGAAGCCTTTTTAGACCATACATGTGTTTAGTTGATTTTGACACATGTTTGATACATTTTGGCCTTCAAAATATCACTTTTTGGTCACTCTATGATGTTAGCCGAAATTCATCTTTCGATGACCAATTTCAAACAAATTTTTACAGGAAAAAAGAAAAATTCAATCCCTCTTTATGTAGGATTCTATTTGTCTTATTCTCGAACGATTGAGATTGAATATTCAGTGATCCATGTGCAAACAATCTACAGTTGGTTTTCATGCTACCTCGCTAATCCTTGTGACACGTTATTTTTGAAGTAAAATAACTTTTAGCACAAATTTGATCGGGTTAAATGATTTTTGGTTGATCAGAATTACTTACTATTTGATTACAACTAACGGTTCCCCATTTTTGCTTCTTTCCTAGCGGCCTGGTGCTTGCGTTTTTCACGCCATTTTCTAGTATTGAAATTCCCTTTCAGAAACTTTAGGTGCTCTAAGCATTGCCATACTACGGTAGTCGGCTAGTCGATTTTTAACTACCAGGTACCGATAGATCATAAGACATTTTGGTCGAGGTTGGCCAATACTCATAGTAGAGCTTTCTGCTTTCTGCTTTCTGCGGTAGTGTTTGCAACAGTCTAGTTCATAAAACCGATGAGGGCTATATTATTACCAAGCGGATGAAACACATCAAACCATTAATCGAAGTATTCCGAGTATTCATTCAAGGATAAGCCCTTTTATCCTAGATCAACACCTCTCTTTGTTGATGGGAAGTAGGTCGCATATCCCAAATGACCGAGTTGACAATGGCTGAGAAAGTGTTCATGTCAACGCCCATAAGAGGGGGAAACTAAAAAATTAGCAAACTTTTCTCGATTTGCTCCTGAATGTATTATTCTTCATCCAATGGTGGTACAAATTATGTAACTTGCAATAGTTATTTCTTTGTACTGCATAAGTTGAAGGTAGTTTGTGATCGGAAGGTATTTTCAACTTTTTACTTTTAAGCAAGATATCAAAAATCTCGTTCGCCATTTAAAGGTCGAAGGAGTATACATTTTCCATCTCATAAGAGTAGCTGGGCAATATGCGGTTGACCTGCTCAGGGCCGAAGATACCATAGATTTATCTTCACCGATCATCTTGGGTACTCCAACTTTAAGAGTTTATTCTCTATAGTAAGTGCATGTGGAGGCACTTTGCTGTTGGGCTTCCTTTATTAATAACTCTTCATACCAAGAGGTTCTCATTCAAAGTTCAAAGAAATACCAAAATTTTATCCCTTCGAACTTTTTTTGAAATTCGATATCCAGCCCATTAACAGCCAATCTTATGAACTCAAGTTCAGGAAAAGTAAAGTGGCATTGGTTTCGTTGTTACTTGAACCAAGATAGAAAGTCATTGATCGATTCTCCCGTCCTTTGGTACAAGCATGATAAATCGGCCATTGTCACCTCGACTGGACTTGGTACAATTGAGTATGGAAAGATGATTCCATCTCCTGCCAAGTCTGGATGGAACCAGGCGGCAAGCGTGTATACCACGTGAAAGCCAGCCTAAAAAGAGAATTTGTGAAAAGTTGAAGCTACAGTTGGTCGTTAGCATCGGCTTCTTCACATTAGACTATAAATCGGCTAACGTGTTCAAACGTCGACTGGATTAGGTATTCACTCGAGAAAAAGCTGAAATCAGGAACCTCAAAGCTGTGAGAGAACGACTCTTAATCGATTTCATCTAGGTACGACTTATTATATACTAGTTGCAGTGGATTCTGATTGGCTAAGCCATACATCTCTTGGAAGATATTGTAGATTAGATCCCGTTCAACTATTGGTGGGGCGGTTGACCTTGATTGCACGGGTGGAGCCGAAGTCATTGAGAGATATGTGGCTCACCGTCTCATATGGGATACCGACATAAGGAATTAGTGTTGGCACATAGGCCAATCGAAAGGGGTGCAACCTGAAGGCCGATAGAATGGTTGACATCTCGGAGATACCTAGAATTTATCATTGGGAAATTCACCAGTATATCTCATCGGAGGAGAAACCGACATCCACCTTGATTGAGAGGTCAGCCCATCCACTGGTAAAGGATGGTTGGGTCATTCTTGGGGTTTGTGGCTATATGAAGGAGGATCGGGGCGGCAATGGGAAAGTTGTCGAAATCTCTTATTGATCGGCTTGTGTCCATATAGGACCACCAATCTCAAACACAAGCGGCCCGATCTAGCTTTCCAATTGCCCCTCATGGTGAGCCTATTGTCGTGGTGTGTAGATTGACTCTATCGGTGGTAAATATTGACTAAGAAATTCTAAACGGCCAAAAAAGTATAGTCGAGCCTCCTTGGAGTTCGTGGTTATATTGAATATTAATGAGATTTTTCTTACGACTGTTATACTTGTGATTCTCAGATCTGAGATCAGCACAATACTCGCATAAAAGTGTTGACATTAGGAAAATCCACCATTGAAAAATCCATAAAATTAAAGTTAGTTAAAGATCGGGATCGAAATCAAGGGTATTTAACATTCAGAAAATGAAATTGAAAAGGTAGGTGATGCGAGCATGCCAAAAAGTTAGAGTGGTTTTCACACTATAAAATAAAATAAAATAAAAAAAAATACATGCGAACGGAATTTGATCTGACCTCTATATAGGCGAAAAGATTGAAGTTAATTTAGGTTCTAATTTTTTTTAACGTACCTATAATGAAAAGCGGATTTGAAGTTTGAAAGGAGCAAATAAATGAATAAGTAAAGAGAACTATAATGAAATTATGGAATTAAAAGCAACACATCTAATCAATGACAAGAAATTAACTTTAAATTAGCTTTTACTCCTAAGAAAGAGATAAATGAAAAGTTAAAGGAACAAAGAAGAGATGAAGGTGTCCAATCCATGATCGACAAATTAAGATTATCACTAAGATAAGAACCCAATGCTCTAATTACTAATTCTGAAAAACAAATCTAAGGTAAGATAATTCCCGGAGGAATAAAAAATGATAAGTGTCTAATTTGAGAAGATAATTTCACCCGAGTGTAGAGAGGATAATTTCCTCTCGGCCTTAAGGAGGAAAAAATGGACCTTACGATGAAATTATAAATATAAATAAATAAATAAAGTCATTAATAAACTATAATCTATAATCTATTATCTATTTATTAATTATGGTTGGTTATTAGTGGACCTCAGAATTGCTTCTCGCTTCAAAAGCTTCATCATCTAAGAACATATTATGAAAATATTGAACTAAGTCTTCATTATGAGTTGTATGTTGATCATGATGAGTTGCATACTCTCAATCTCTTATGCATAATAATGCTGCAGCCAATTCAGGTTTTAACAAAGTCCTCCTATCTGTAATAACTCTCTCACCTATGTTAAATGATGATTTGGAAGAAACCGTTGAAACAAAAATAACTAAGACATCTCGTGCAAGTTATACTAATATAGAAAATCGTGTAGGACTTTTCTCCACCAATTTAAAAAATATAAGGATTCTGAATCATTTGCATAAGAATCAAAAAATGACAAATTGGTTTTCAGATATTTCTGGAGTTCATTTCTAGTGAATTTGGAACTGGATTTAGAATTGGAATGGGAACCGCTAATAAAATTCCAACACTTCCTTTTGGGTCGAATCTCTTGTTATTTTGTATGTTGCCACAACTAGTTGTATTTATTATCAAAAAGACCAAACACTTCATATAACTTATTAGTATCATTAGTAATAGTGGAAGAATAATCAACATTTATATATTGTCTCATAAATATATATTAGAGTATTTATTAGACATTATAATGTAACCCTAGGATCTAATATAAAGCAAAAATATAAAAGAGGAATTTCCTTCCAATATTTTTTTTTTAATTTGAAACCATTTTTTGAATAATATGTTTTAAACACTTCATCACTCTTATAGATCTAAATCAAACTAGTCATTTCAACAAGTGAATGCAAAACAATAAAAGATGTAAGATAATAAATATATAAAAGTCAAACCGTAGAATCATAAAATATTTCTAAAAAGCATGCAAATTTTTAGGTATATCCCAATTAGAACTACTCAATAGAATAGGAGGATCATAAGAATTAAAAAACTACTAATTATTTATTTATACGGGAGGACTTTTTCAACATCAAGTATATGGAATTTCACCTTACCGGCATATCAGTTCTAAACTTTCAACACTTCATATTGAATGCCCTACAATATCTTTTAAACTTAGCCAACCTAGAATTTGAACTAATAATCCAAGATAATACCAATCAAATTTTAACAACATAATAGTTTACTTGTTGTTCTTTCATACCTGATTTTAGAATGTGACACATACAACGTTGATATATGAAGACTCCACCATCATACTGGCTAAGTTGTTATTCAAAGAAAGAGACGACCATTATATTTGCCGTAATATTATCCAAAGTTATGGATATTATATGGCTTTGCATATCAAACTCACCCAAAACTTTCATTATTATGTCATATATATTTTTCCTAGTATGTGCTTCATCTATAACTCTAAATCTTATTAACACAAACAATCTAAGTAATCAATATCAACACATAAACAATCTTCTTTAGAATGTGCATTCCAAATATCAAAAGTCAAGGTAAAAGTAAGATTTAAATCACCACATTTTATTCAAATTCATCACATTTTTTGTGAAATATGCAAGTATGCCAGATCTAGTAGTATTTCTACTCGTACTCTTATATTTTGAGCTATATGCTCTTCTAATATGCTCCTCATAATAAATAATATTACCAAAATTAATTGGTAAATCAGTAGCAACAATCAATCTAACTAGAGATTCTTTAACAACCATTAGATCATAAATTCAAGTACTAATTGTACCGACAATGTTAAAATTTGTCACGACCCAATTTACTAAATTCCTAACCGGCATGAGAACTACGTGATCGCAGATGATTTGGAAACCTGTATATAAAAATCTACAGTCACGCAACCCTCACAAGCCTCCTTTCTTACTTACTTTCATATATTATAACCTTTGAAAATTGTTCAACTCAAGATTTTCCATCCATCAAAAATCAAAATCTTTATTGCATAACTCTAGTATGTAGCTGAGTACAAAATCCATTGCTAAGCCTATCAGCGGAAGTAAAATATATGTATACAATATTATACATATGTCGTATTTTACACCATTTCTAATTATACAGTAGAGTGACTATAGTCGTCTTCAAATAGCAATCCACTAAGCAGAACGTTACCGAGTTCTACTAGCAACCGGCAACAAGTCTCTCGAAGGCTCTCTTTTCTTCACTAAGCTAAAAAGGTTTTCAATAAAATGAGGAGTGAATATAAGACTCAATGAGTAATAACTATAACATATTGTGAGTTTAAAACTATGAAGATGCAACTCATCAAAACTATTTCAAATCATGCATTTTTGTAAAACTATACAGGCTTGCATACTTTCTCTAAAACCCTTTAAATTTGATCATTCACATCTATAATTTCATATCTAATAAGACATAACTATACTTCCGTAAAACAATGCAGTTATGTGGTAAAAACCAGAAAAAATGTCACCCTTCAACACAATTTCAGCAAGCACTTTCGTAACACATTGTAAATTTGCATTCGTGTAGTAAAGTCGCTGAAATATATCATTTGCAATTCAATATTTAGCATATACTTGAACATATATTTGTTTTCAAAAATTGAAAACATCATCAAAAGTCAACAAATCTATATCATTCATAAATCAGCATATATATATCACTCATAAAATCATGAGTGTAAGAAATAAGAGGTGACCGCGTGGCACTTTGCTCCCACTTATGATTTCAAGAGGTCGCCCCCGTGTCACTGTACTCCTATTAATACTTTCACAAGAAGTTTTAATTGTGAGAGGCCAGGAGGTAAGGTCTCCGCTGTTTCCTCCACCCATGGGACAATATCTAAATGAACAATTCTCCTTTTTGACGCATAAAAAACCCTACCTTGCAGGCATTTTTGAACTACTAATCTCAGTCCAGTAACATAACATTCCATGTGCACATAGCCAGTAATCCCGATGTTGGTAGGGGTCCCATCACAAAACTTTATGCATTCAAACTCATATAATACATAGTTGTGCCATACATGAGGCATATACTCATGAAATTCATGCATTCAAATCCTCATTCAAATCCATACATTCATAAAACAATATATATGGAACATAGAGTCATGAAATTCCTATTCAAATACAATAAATTTCAGAATTTAGCATATATGGCAAAAGCCATGAAATAACACAAGCAATCCTTTAAATAACTTTCAAAATAGCATAAATGGCAAAAGCCATGTGATAACATAAGTAACCATTAATGAACTTTAAAAAACCATGAATAAAACCATGAAGTAACATAAACAACTTTTATTCACCTTTAAACAACTTTTGGAATCAACATATAAGGTAAAAGCCATGAAATAGCTTAAGAAACTTTCAAACAACTTTTAGAAGGCAGTGTATAACATGAAAGCCATGAAATGGAAAAAGCACCATTTAAATAACATTAAACCATAAAGAGGCATATGCTATAATTATCAATCATCTTTAGCCTTTATTGGCTCTAATTTGTTCAGACACCAGATGGCGTGGAGAGATGCCCTTCCAATGGATCTAAGCATCAAAACAAGTAAAAATAGACAATTCAACCATTAGGAATGTCCAAGGTAATTCAATTAACAAAAATAGATAAACTACCTTTCATATCTCTCTCTCGAGTCCTAATCATTATTTTACGTAACTTAAATTAAGGTCTTAGTTGCTCTTATAGCAGACTTCGACCTGTAGGCCCGTAAAGTAATTCACCTATTGTGGGCGTCGACCCATCGAGGCCTATTAAGTAATTCCTATATTCTGAGGTATCAAGTGTGTGGAGACCGAGACCGAGACTAAGGTTTCCCATTTTCCATCCTAGACTGAGGTCTTTTCTCCTTTCATAGACTAAGGTTTTTTCTCCCTCACTGAGGTCTTAGATAACGTCTCTCGGTCTGAGTTCTCCATCCAGACCGAGGGTTTTCCTTCTTTCCCAGACCGAGGTCTAATATAATGTCACTTAGTATGAGTTCTCGATCCAGACTAAGGTCTTTCCTTCTTTCCCAGACTGAGGTATAATATAATGCCTCTCGGTCTGGGTTCTCAATCTAGACCGAGGTTTTTCTTTCTTTCTCAGACCGAGGTCTCACATAACCCTTCTCGGTCTAAGTTCCCAATCTAGATTAAGCTCTTTTCTTCTTTCCCAACCCGACACCTAGGATAAGGTCACTCGGTCTGGGTTCCCGATCTAGACCGAGTTTTCGATCTAGGAAGATAGAATTGTGACTGAGTTATTGGTTTCATTTTGATTTCTTATACTTTATCAATTCTACTCTTATTTTTAACTATTATCAAAAAACTAATGACTTCAAATATAAGAACGGAGAAGATCCTTACCAGAGTTTGTCTTTGGCTAGTATGCTCTATTCAAATTGCGCAGGCTCAGAATCCTAGTTTGTGAGCGTGCGAATTCTTTCCTTCACCTGCACTAATGTTCGTTATGGAGGAAGGAAGGGGTTCTTTTAGTTTTTGCTAGAATTTTCTCAAGGCTGGGGAGGGTTGAAATTTCTGATCAGTGATACTAATGGACTGCGTACGTCCTGCACAAAGTCACAGCTGGAGAAGATGACTTTGGGGTTAATTATTTAATACATGTATGGTTTTTATTGACAACCTAAAGTAATATATTCTCATGTTTATCTTATCCAGGGAGAGAGAGAAAGGTGAGCCAGTGAATTCCACTACGTCATTGTTTTTGTACTATACACCATACAATAATAATAATATCTTCATTGCATTATTATCCTTATTAGCCTAAATCTTGAAGGACTAATTGTTTATGTCCAAACTGAATGGTAACATGTAATTCTCCATGCCCAAACTAAGCGGGCCTCACAAAATTTAATTGAGTTTGATTCATACTTGCACAAGCTTTAGCCATGCATTTTTCTTTGTTACATTTGAAGTGATTAGGTTCATTATTTGGACTTGCGACCAAAATACTTTTGCAATAACATATTGTACCATCAATGTCCTCACATTTTTATTTTTATGTGAAACTATGTCAAATGTATCATAAATATCAGATGTTCGCTTATTACGTATCTTTGTAAACATTGTATTTACAAATATAGTACTATCGGTATTAGATGATGATAATGGTATTGGTGGACATGGTGATATATTAAATTATGTTGAAACTGATGATATCGGCAGTTAATATTAACCGATTTTAGCAAAAAAAATTTCCTCATACTTATTTAGAAAGTTGAAGTCATATTGATGATAATATATTTCCTATATAAAAATTTAAGAATAAATGATTAATCATAAAAAATATAAATAAATAAAATTTTAAGTAAAAAAATAAAATATTAACATTAAGTATAATAATAAATAATAATATTATTAATATTAAAAATTAATTACATTGGATCATAGTCTAATTTATATAAAATAATTAATTATGGATTGAGATTAATGATAATAAATTGAGATTAATAATAAGGGAATTATGAATTATAAAAGAATGAAGATTAATCATAATTTAAAGTAGTAAGAATTAGAAAATTATAGAATAAAGAGAATATATGAGAAAATGTGATAAATAATTAGAATAAGAGAGATATATTTATATAAAAAAATTTACGTAAATATGATTTAAAAATTATTATATGAGAAAATAATAAAAAAAAATTATAAGAATTAAAAAAAATTAAAATACTTTATTCTATCTAAATAAAAAAGAAGAAAAAGAAAATAAAATTCAAAACTTGAATTTGTTATATCGCATGTTTCTGGTTTTTTCCACATCTTCCAAAGCATATGAGAACTTTTTTATTTTATATTTGGTTTGAGATTTGATAAATACATCTAAGCTATCCGAAGTGCAAACAATTGAAGTACACGTCTAGTTACACAGATCTTAGTAGAGATGGGGCCATGACTATAATATTTTTCCTGATTTGAATCTGATTGCTGTCATTTTTGTCACTTACTGCTGTTTTCTAATTAGTGTCCTTTTGGCACGTGCCATCATTTCTTTCCTTTGGACTTTTTCTCTAAGAACAAATTTTGAATACCCTTTCTTTACAATATAGGCTAATTTTGTCATTTCACTTTGCTTGCATGATTGAGAACTATTTTCGACGACTAATTGATAAATATCGATACTCGATGATACGTCTCGTAATGCTTAGTGCATTAATAAACTATCTAATATTATTTTAAATTATTTACTGATTTTATTATTAAATATTTAATATAAATAATTATTATTTTATTTAAATTTAATACTCTTTATTTTTTTTTATTATATATAATCATAAGATATATTAAACATCATTTTAACCATATTATTATTTATAATATTATGAATATTAAAATATTTTTTAAACTAATAATATCTATTAATAATGATCATAATTGATTCATCTATCAACGTAGCTCGAATCTTTATATGAATTCTTTTTTTTTTTTTTTTTAATTTAAATTATAATTAATCCCTTAATTTAAGAATAGTCTATTTTGTATTGACGATGAAAACCCATCACGTGGAAATGTATAAAAAGGACAAATAAAAACAAAATAAAATAGTACTTACAAGTTGATTATGGAAAAAACAAGTTGTCAAAGTGCTTACGGAACCTTTGATTCAATTTAATACTTTTCTAAAAGCACTGGAATGTGACTGAAACCAGACAGCCATGACATTCGTGCAAATGTGTTTGGTTTATGTGGAAGAAATTTAAACATGACAACAAGTGTCGGAACATTTTTCTCTATAAGAAAAGAAAAGAAATAGTGTAAATTTTAATTATTAGGGAGTTACTTTAACCTTTTTTTAATATAATATTTCATTATTATTATTATTATTATTATTATTATTATAATATGAACTTGGAAAATATTATTGATATATTTATTTTATTATTTAATTCAATTTTAGTTATTTAGTAAAATAATAAGAATTTACTTTTTTATTTCGTATTTTGACCAAAAATAATTTTATTAAATGAAGAAAATTTATTTTTTAATTTTTTTAATTAAATAAAAATTAATTTTTCTTATTATTTGATAATATTAAAAATCAAAAAAATATACATAAATTTAATTATCATCTCAATTACTTTATTTCTTTATAAAAATCATTTTATTTATGATTTTAATAATTCTCATTTTATTTATTTATTTTTTATTTTAATTTTATTCTACCCATAAATTAAAACCAAATGATCAATAATTGATCTCTACCACCCACTTTAAGACAATCGATCCAACATTTTGTGAAGGAAACACGAACAAGGGGGAAAAATGACAAACAGGGTGATTTGGACATTTTAAAAACAACAAAAACATCTTTTAATTTACTCTTTCTGTCTGTTTTTTTTTTTTTTTTTTTTCTTTATTTGAAATTAAAGTCCAAAAAGTTATTGGAATCTTAAGAAAACAAAGAGCCATTTTTTTCTCCCTATTATATAAAACATGGACCTCATTTGCCTTTATTCCTTCTTTCATTAGAGTTTTTAATATTTTTTTTTTTTAAATTTCCTTTAATTTGGTTAAAATAAGAATTAGTGGTTCAGAATCATCATATTAAAATTTAGGATGGTCCCTGCACGTGAGATTGTGTACCTTGTAGATTTCAGAACATGATCACTCCCACTGCACTGAATAGTAATAATAATGTCTTTTTCCTTTTCTCTCTTTTCAACATGAATCTCTTCTACGTTATACTGTAAATGCTTTCTCTTCTTAATACTATTTTCGACATGTTTTACTTTAAGAACAAAAAAAAAATCACACATTTGATCTCTATTTAACTAATTTACAGTTCTAAAGTGAATTAGATTCCCTCAAGAATTTCTCCTAACATTAATCAAGAAGGTTGTAGCAAAATTCATCATCATCAATCACATTACCAATACACCACTTTTCAAAATGGTCCCCCAATTAAACACAAAATAAAAACCCACCCAGTCATTCATTATTCCTTATAATTAATAACAATCAAGGTCTAAACCAAAATTAAAATACCAACACATCTCTCTCTCTCCTTCTTTCTCTCTCTAAAAACCCATTAATCGCCCATTAAGAAATTTTTTCAGAAGTGAAACACATCTGCAGAGGCCATGATAGGCTGCTGGTTCAAGAACCCCATCATATTATAATCATTATTTTAATTATTATAGAACCCATCATCATTATTTGTTGAATAAGAAGAAAAGCTTATGATCTCATTTAAAGCCTTCAATCTGTGACTAAGCTCTCTAACTTGAGCCCTCAATACAGAGTTCTCTGCTTCAACCCTCATGAGATACTGACTTGTCACATTTATGGTGGAAATAATCTCCTGATTCTCTCTCCTGAGTTGACCCACTTGACCCATCAGATCATCCAAGTGCTTCTGCTTCCTCATCCTTGATCTCCTCGCCGATTCTCGATTCGATATCATCCTCTTCCTCTTTCTCTGTTCCATTACCAGAGCTTCCTGCTGATGCTGCTGCAGTTCTCCAGATGATCCAGAGGAAGCCCCACTTGATGAACCCATTAATGAGAAAGAAAGATTACAGGACCCAGAGAGTGAAAATCTAAAAGAAAAAAAAAGGCTGTTTGTTGAAAATAAAATGAAAATACTAATTAATAATTTATATAAAAAACAGAGTAAGAGGGGATACTAATCATGAAACGTAGTAGAGCCAGTAGAGGAAAACAACTGAGAAAGATTGAACTAAATGGGTCCTGCACCGGAATGCAGAATTTATCATGCAACCAGAAAGAAGGATTTCACTGATGATTGGAGACATTAATCTCGAACGTTAAGAACATAGGATTTAACATTAACATGAGTCCTTTTTTTCCCCCCCCCTGTTTGATGAGAAAAACGAATCAGAAGAAGAAATTCTGGTTGAGAACTTGGGATATTTATTTCTTAGGCAAGAAAGTTTAGATTTCTTTTGTTAAGGAAAATGGAGAAAAGAAGAAGGAGTGACAAAGCAGGGGAGAAGGATAAAGGGAGATGATGATAGCTTCAGGTTGAGGCCATGGCGGCTTCTTTTGAGAATATATGGATGTAAATATATGAAAAAAGGATAAGAAGGAGAAGATGGGAAGAGAGAAGGATAAAGGGAGATGATGATAGCTTCAGGTTGAGGCCATGGCGGCTTCTTTTGAGAATATATGGATGTAAATATATGAAAGAAGGATAAGAAGGAGCAGATGGGAAGAGAGAAGAGGTTTGCGAGAGTGGTAGAGGGGAGAATTTATAGCCAGCTACATTGATGAAAGAAAATTCAATAAATCAATTTTTTTTTTTCCGTAAATGATTTGAACTCTTTTCATTCCTATGCAAACTTGTAACTTGTTGGGGGGAGTACGACAAAACAATCTTAAACTATTCAAAATGTGAAAGTTGTCACCTCAAATTATTAAAACCGGAGTTATTTTCTGATGTTCTTTAGCTCCTCTAAGAGTACCTAAGACTAACTCATTAAAACCGTGCGGATTATCCCCATCACAATTAAATTATGGTTTTTTAGTTCATGAAAAGCTAATGTGGTATCTTGGACTAGTAAAGACTTTTGTGTGACATAACAGCAAAATGAAATGTCTGAATTTCCTTTCCCCTTTTCCCGTCTTAACATTGCCCAAACCTTATCTCGTTTTAAGGTTACCTTGCTCATATGTGGGGTTATTAGAGAGAGAGAGAGAGAGGTCAGCGAGGGCGACGGCAGCGACGCCGCCGGAAGGGAGGGAAAAAGTGATGGAAAGAAAGATAAGAAAAATATGTCGAGCCATAATATTATGAACCCGTTTGGGAGTATTTATAAACAATCAAATTTACTTAAGATATTTAATGAATATTTTCTCAAAAAATAAATATTTTTTTAAAAATATATTTTCAGAAATAAAAATTTTATGCTTATCAAAATAAATAAATTTTAAATATCATTATTATTTTTATTTATAATAAAATTTTAAATATATTTCTACTTTTTTTTTTTACGTAGTTTTTGTAAACATATTTTTTTTTAAGAACTCCCAAATGAACTCTATATCACAAGTGGTACAGGCCACATCAGATCACATGGATTTTTATTGTCAAAAGAAGATTTAATTTCATAAATGGTAAAATTACATATTAGATCTTGAAAGAATACCAATGGAAATTATGTAAATAAATTGGGAGTATACACACTTATCTATTATGATTATATTATTTAAATTTTGAGATTTATTTTAAAAAATAACATAAAATATTTTAAATTTGAGAAATAAATTTAAAAAAAAAAAAAATTATCTAATACAACAATTATTCGAATAAAGCTCTAAAATCAAAAATTGAATCTAATACCACCCAAGGAATAAACTTTAGTAATCTTATAATTTGAAATAACATAAATATTTGATTCTTTATTTTTTACATAATATTTTGAAGAAAACTATCGTCATGCTTTTAAGATTGAATTTGAGGTTTCCCTGTTTCTCATGAATCATTTGAATAATAAAATTATCAATCCGGGTTTCTTTTGTTTTAGTGATTGCTTCATTCGATTTTATTTCTGCTCCCCCTTTGTCAATTGGTATCAGATCATTGTCTTAGTTTGATACCAAATAATGGTGATGGAAACAACCACTTCGAGGTCACATATCATGGAGTGGGCCTTGGGGAAAATATGGTTATCACACAACAATGGCTCGACCGAAGAGAGAATGTCAACACAATCATTGAATGAGCTATTGGCAGTCTTGATGACAAACCAAGGAATGATGACCACAAACGGGTTTGTGCCGATGAGTTGCCTCGTGATCGACCCTATCTGATGGTCTCGCTCTTAAACAACACTGAGGGAAACCCATTGGCACATATTCCACCTTGGAGGATGAGCAAGAATTTGAGGAGATAGTGTATTGTAGGGGTGGCAGACACCCGGGGGGAGGGGGTTGTCAGAATTACTACTGTCGGGATGAGTTTAAGAGTAAGAGTAAGATTAAGATAGATTTACTTGTAGAAAGGTCTCACAACAATTGTGATTTTATTTGATTTTAAATCATTAGTATATATCTCATAGGGTTTAATTCGATAGACTTGACAAAATAATAACTTTCAAAAGTCGCCTTAATAGGATGATGGAAGATAGGTAGTCTCATTGTGTACTTAATGATTGGTTTAAGTGCTAGATGAATTTATAGTAAGTAAAATAATATAAATTATTTATATGTATTTTATTATATAATATCAATTAAATTTCTAATAGTTTATGGTGAATTTAATATGATTGTGAATTTTATTTTGAATATTTTCTAAGTTTAGAAGATGATATAAAATAATAAATTTTCCAAAATAATATTCTTTGTTTTGGAAACTACCCGATTAGACAACTTTCCAAATAAAGAAAGTTGTCATTTTTGACGAATATTCTTTAAGCAGTTAAGGATAATAATTTTTAATCATTTGCTTGTGTTTGAAATAATTAAAATGAACTAAAAGAACCAAAACAAGAATAGATTACATCTAAAGACTTATTTGAATTCCACGAGCATAACATGACAACATTGTCATGTTCAAAAGATGAAACAACAATAATGTATGAATGATTAATATCGTCTAAACATGTTTATACATTATATGTATGTAATTTAAGTTATTAAATATATATATACCATGATATGTATATATATATGCTTAGTTCAATATATTATCGCATCATATTTAAGGACTATGAGATAGTGCATGATTTATATGTCTGTTTTTGTATGATGAGATTGTTATCTAAATCCTTCCTATAATTATATTGAGTTGTAATTGGTCATGAAATTACTTTGTGAAAGCCTTTCAAATATTATAATATATATGATATTTGCATTAAAAATAAGTTTGCTATGGACACATAGGACTTATATCAGGTGTGAGTATGTGTATTTATTATCTGAAGCATGAGATGTGTGATTGAGTAGAGTTGTCATTCTAGGCAGGGGCATGGACATATGCACGTACTAGTTTAATAATTTACATTTCACAAGAATGTTTGGGTTAACCTCAATTAAGAAAATATAATTGGCTACAGACACATGAGATAAGTTTTCTTAGAGATAAGAAAAAGGAGTTTATGAGATGTAATTACAAAAGAGTTTGCTACATTTCATATTTATTATAATTGACTACAAACACATGATATTATAATATCCGATGGTTGGATCCTTTTCCTACTAGAAAAAATTATTTTTCTCATTTGATATTAAGGTGAATATAATTTCATAATAAATTTTATGTTACTTTTGAAATTTTTTATAGTTAATATTTTATGCACATTTGTTGATATTGTCATATTTTGTTTTTATGTGTTTTATAGTTTGCAATGTCAGATAATTGAAATTGATACTTGAGCAAAATAAGTTGGTCGGGACTAAGTTTAGGGATTGGTATAGAAATCTGAGAATCATTCTCATATATATGTGTTTGTTTAATGTTTTGAATTAGTCAATCATGTAGGTTCCGCTTGGGGGATCAGATGTCGAAATAATGGTTGAATGGAACAATAGGTTGGAGCGTGATAATGATATGCAATGCATTATGCTTGCACCGATGTCCAATGAGCTCCAAAAGACTATGAGAAATTTCATATTGTTGAGATTATCAATAGACTTAGAAGATTTTTATGATGAAGATACTCGTAATGAAAACTATGAGATATTTAAGGTGTTGTTTTAGATTAAAGATGAATGAGGGCACCTCTAATAGTGAACATGAGTTAAAGATGGATTACATATATTGACTAACTTGAGAATCTATGTTAGTTATGGATGCTAAGTTAATTAATAATTCGGTACTACAATCATTTTTTGATTCGTTCGTCCCGTTTGTATTCTACTTCCATATGAATAGAATGGAATCTGATCTACTTGATTTGTATAAAATGCTACAAACAGACGAAAAGTCCATCAAGAAAGATAAGCCTATTTTGCTTATGGAAAGTTCTTTCGAAAAGAAGGGCAATGCTAAACATAAGAGACAAAACAAGAGAAGGGTTTTCAAGGTAAAAAAGGATGATGGAAAGATTAAAAAAAACAAATAGAGAAAATGTTTTCAATGTGGAAAATCCGGACATTAGAAGTTGAATTGCAAAGCATATCTTTCAACTATGAAAAAGCATGATGATATTGCTTTAGGTATGTTCATGATTAAGGGTAACTTTTCTTGTAATGATTATTGTACTTGGGTATTGGATATTTATTTTGGATATCATATTTATAATAATATGTAGAACCTAAAAGTAGATGCATCTTGAAAAAAAAAAAAAGAAGTTGACATACGAGCCGAAAATGGAGCAAGAGTTACTACTTTAGCTATAGCCACTAATTGTTTACTTTTGCATTTGGGCTTAGTTTTAGATTTGAGACATTATTATTTTGCATCAAATTTAATTAAAAATATTGTTTATGTTTCCAAACTTGATAAAGAAGGTTTTTCTTATTCCATCAAGGATAATATTTTAAGTTTTCATTTAGAAAATTTATTTTATAGGAGTGGTTCTTTAAATAATGATGTTTAGGTCATGAACTTAAACAATGAAACTTGGTTCAATATTGAACAAGTCAAGAAAATAAAGTTTGATACAAATCAAACATACCTATGGTATAGTTGATTAAGTCATGCTAACAAAATAAGGATCTAAAAGTTTCATAAAAATGGATAGTTAGGTCCATTCGATTTAGAATCAATGACAACATGCAAATATTATTTGTTAAGAAAGATGATCAAATCTCATTTTAGTGAAACTGGAGAGAGCCAAACTGAGTTTGGAGCCTAGTACATAGGCCTATGTAAACTCCTGCCGTAGATGATTTTCGTACTTCATTAGATTCATAGGCCTCACTTCTAACTATACTCTATTCTTAATCCCTAGGCCTCCGAGTGCAAATATCGTTGGTTGCAAATGGATTTTCTGCATCAAACGCAATGCCAATGGGACCATATGTCGATACAAAGTGAGGTTTGTTGTAAAAGGGTATAATCAAACCGAAGGCATAAACTTTGTCGAGACATTTTTCTGGTTATCAAACCGACAACCATTTAGGCCATCTCTCCTTGGCTTTCTCTCATGATTGGCTTCTCCTTCAAGTTTATGACAATAATACTTTTCTTCATAGAACTTTATTCGAAAATGTCTACTAAGCCAACCTCTTAGGTTTTTCAATGCTTATTTTCTACTTACGTGCGTCATCTTCAAAAGGCCATTTGTGGCCTTAAACAAGCATCTTGAGCTTGGTTCCAATGTCTCTCTAATTGTTTCTTTGAAATCAACTTCTGTCCCTCAAGGTTCGATTCCTCTCTTTCTATTCATAAAAATTGATCCACTTTATGCTATGCTCTCATCTATGTTGATGACATCATTGTGACAAAAAATCAATCATATCTACATTGCTCATATCATTCAGCTTTTTAATTCTAGATTTTCTCTAAAGGATCTTGGGGATCTTAGTTACTTCTCAGGATCGAGGCTATCAAAAGTCAAAGCGGGATCCTCATAAAACAAGAGCAATATATTTGTGACCTCCTTATTCGCATTGGTCTTAAAAATGTGAAACCATACCTTACTTTGATTGTGGCCAATCACACTCTCTCTCTATATATACATGTGGACGATCTAATGACCAATCCCACTTTATCGAAACATGATTGGAACACTACAATATCTCACAATTACATGCCTGGACATCTAATTTGTGGTTAACAAAGTGGCTTAATTTGTACATCTCCAACCGAGGTCCATTAGACGGCAGTCAAACGGATCCTTTATTAACTCAAACAACCCCTCTCTCATGGCTTTATTTTTCATAAATCGTCTCGCTACAACTAGATGCCTTCTCTGATGTCAATTGGGTTGAGTGTTCAGATTACCAAAAATCAACCAATGGATTTTATCTCGATCGGAATCTCATAAGTTAGAGTTTCAAGAAACAATCAATCGTTGCTTGATCAAGTATGAAGGTCAAATATCATTCCATCACTCTTGCCTCCGCCGAATTAAGTAGGCATTCATCCCTACTCATAGAGATCCACTTTCTGCCATCTCATAAGCCTACAATGTGGTGTGACAATATTGGTGCTACATATCTCGCCCAATCCGATTTTTCATGCTCGCACAAAGATTGTAGATATTGATGTTCAATTTGTGCAAGATACAATTTCTCCTAAACTTCTTAATGTTTGTTTTTGATCCTCCATTGACCAAGTTACAGACATCTTCACCAAAAGTCTCTCAACATCTCAGTTTCACTTAATACATTTCAAGCTCAACATTGACTCACGGGGTTCACTTGCAGAAAGGTATTAAAGCATACTAAAAACTCATAATAAGTCAATATGAACCGAATGTAAATTTTTATACACTCTCTTTCACTTCTGCTATATATTCCTCATCAGTATTTCATCACACTATGGAACCAAAAATAAGATGCTCGTGTGGCTTTGTTGATGGTTAATTCTATAAATTTGGTGATCTAAATTTAGTAAGATAAAAAGTTAGGGGAGTAAAGTTAAGTTACTCAAAAATTACAAAAAACCAGAAATAGAGAAATGCATGAAATGCCTCTCACCCAAGAAAAAAAAAAAAAAAAAAGCTAAAAACAAAAAAGATTAGTTGGAAAAGATGATGGGACATGTGACGTGGACAAGTGGGATATCTATATTACTGTATATGTTCCCCACGGTAAAATTCCTTCCCCTACATGATATTACTATATATCTACATATTTATTTAATTATTATTATTATTATTTTTTTCAAAATTAAGTCCTATATTTAAAAAAAATAGTTATAATTAAAAAGCTAAACATATGATATAGATCCTATATTTTAAATATTTTTAGAATTGGGTCCTTTTAAAAGAAATAAAATTCAATTTGATCCTAATATTTTGGAGACATTTAATTGAATAAAGTAAAAGAGTATGAAAGAGAGAGAGTGGGAGGGGAGAGGGGCAGAAGTATAACTAAGCCCATAGGACCACATTCCATATAAGTAGTGTATGCAGCAGCATATAGTATTCATTTTGTATGGGCTTTCTGATCTTCCGAGACTAACTTGAAACATCAACTAACTAAGCCCAACTAAGTGGGTTGTGACCATTTTTTTAAGAGTCTTCGGCCCATTCAACCAGGTCCAACCTAATCCCTCTTGATATTTTTATACTATTTCATAAAAATTGTAAATTATTTTAACTTGACTATTATTTATATAGTACATGATGAGTCTAACATAAAAAGAAATTAGTATTAAAGATTAAATCATATTATTAATTTTTATTTTACATAAAAAATAAAGGTGATATTTTATTTATTATTATTATTTTGTTTTGTTTTTTTTTTTTGTTTTTAAAGGAAGAATAAATATATTTTAAGAAATTTAGTTATAAATTATAAATTAAATTATTTAAAAAAAATTAAATTATAAAATTTGAGAAGAAAATAGTTTGAAAATATTAAAGCGGTCAAAAAGATAGTCCTAAAGTTAAAAACAATGAGAGATGCCAGATGCAACTTTATTCAATAAAATCTCGAGTTTTGGACAAAAGAAAAAGTCCATTACATCTTTTGATTCTAAAGAATTTGATTAAGTAATTAAACTATACAAAGAACAAATCTGAGGTTTTCTACTTGGTCTCGATCTACGCGTGAGACCATCATCCTCGTTCGTTAGTGGAGAGTTTTTGTGTAGTTTGGTTACTACGTTTTTTGGGGTAGTAAAATCAGAGAATTTCGTTTTTTGGGTCTAGTATTTTTCGAAATCGAAAATCAAGGCAATTTATTCCCATATTACCCCTCCATATAATCAACAAGGCAAATCAAAGAGTCAACTCCTCATAATCAATGAATACCAATAGCCACTAATTTATTTCCCTAAATCAAGTAAGTCCCTTAATTCGTGTTTATTATTACCAAATTTATATTATTATTCCATATTCATTTATTTCTCTTTCATGTTTGGAGTGCCACATATGCATGCCACGTATAAATTGTTTAGAAGCTACAGACATTCCCTTACTTGCGATGCATACCTGGACAATGACTTAGACCACTGCTCCTTATCCACGTGTCCAACCGAAACGCACTCAACCCCTCTATACTGGGTCCCACAAACTTCCATTTCTCTCCTTCTCCCCCAGCCGGCAGCTCCTTCCAGCTTTATATATACTTTCCCGCTCTCTCTCTCTCTCTCTCTCTCTCTCTCTCTAGTTCCTCTTCTCGCCGTTCTTATTTGGCGACTATTAATTTCTTTAATTTAACAAAAAATATATATATATATATATATTTTATTTTATTCCCGAATATTTGGTCAATTTTACTCGATCCCCTACAGCAGTAGCAGCTTGAGTGCTTGACCGTGTTCTTTCCAGTCTCCATTTTTGCTCCTTTTTAGCCGTCCGATCTCTCGTTCCTCTGCTCTCTCTAGTGATCTCTGGTTATGACTTAGGAGCATTGGTTCTTCTGCAGTGGCGGTTCGAAAATTTGTCGAGGTTTCTGTAGTGGAGCGTGGAGGCGATTTCGATCTGTGATTTTGATTGGATCAGATTAGTTTCTCGTAGATTTTGGTTGCCCGGCGCCGAAGAGTAAGAAAGATGTCGGGGCCACTTGATCGATTTGCTAGGCCATGTGAGTTGGTTTAAGCTGTTCCATCTTTATTTCGAGAAGTAATTTTTTTTTTTACTCGGTTCTCGATCTATTCTAGGGTTTCTTTTTTCTCTTTATTTGGCTTATGGAATTGGGGAATTTTTGTATATTGTGTTCTTGTATGGAAGTTCTTATCTTTGTTCCTCCCAAGATCATCGTTTATGCTTTGGATATTTTTTTTGGAAAAAGTTAAATTTATTTTTTCCCTTTTTATGTCCTAATGTTTTCGCTTTTTTCTTTCTTTCTTTCTTTTGTCAAGTTGCTTCTATACGGTTAGTGTTTAGTAGTATTGTTACTAAATGCTGGTTGTAATTATACTCAATGCCCATAAGAATTTTGTTTATTTGGTTTTCTTTTAATTTTTTTTCTTTCCATATTTTCTTTGTGCTAAATGATCTTTTGCTGGTAGTTTTGAGGTTTTCTTGCTTTAAGTTTTAAATAATTTCTTGATGGCCATCTGTCAAATGCCTGAAACAAGTGAGGAGAATGAGGGCAGTTTTCTGGTTGTTGTCTTTTTTCTTGAAAAAAAAAAGTTCACCTATCTGTCAAGTTTAGGGAACTTGGAATTACTCATGCTTTTGGCAAGGAGTCGACCCTTTTATCCAAGTTTCTTGGTTGTTATCAGCAATTGATTGTTGTTCGATGTTGAAATTTGGCAGGCTTTGAAGGGTTCTCTGGTAGTGATGAAAGAAGAGAAAGGAAATCTGATTTTGAGAACTCTGAGGATGAAAGGAGGACCAAAATGGGGGCTTTGAAAAAGAAAGCATTAAGTGCATCTACAAAATTTAAACATTCCCTCAAGAAAAAGAGCAGTAGAAGAAAAAGCGATGGTCGGGTCAGCTCTGTTTCCATCGAGGATGTACGGGATGTTGAAGAGCTGCAGGCTGTTGACACATTTCGACAAGCATTGATTATGGATGAGTTGCTTCCAGTAAAGTTTGATGATTACCATATGATGCTGAGGTAACTTATCTATCATATATGTATCATTCATCCATGGCTAGCCATGAGCTTTATTTTTATTAGTATTACTTTACTTTCTTTTTTTTTTTAATTTGGTTTTGGAGAAGTTTATCTGGGCTTTCTATGCTTTGGTAGGATAACATATGCAGATGGTTATCTTATGGTGATGTATATATATATATATATATATATATATACATAGCATGCTCAAGCTATTACAAATTTGCAAATCCATAGAATTCTAAGATTTCACGTTCATATGATATACCATTGTATTTGTCCCTAGTTTAAGGTGACCTGTTACTATACATATATATCTACAATCAAGTTAACTGAAGCCTTGATGTTTTCACACTTCATTCCTTGAGTTTTGATGAATCTCAAGCTTATGTTTAGCCAAATCAGAACTCTGCCTGGTAACTTCGTGTGATGCAAGTTGCAACAACTTTCGTGCGGAGACGAGAAATTTTTCTTCAAAAGTAATATTGTGACACTGAATTTTGTTAAATAAATTATATTACAAACAGGTTCTTGAAAGCAAGGAAGTTTGATATTGATAGAGCAAAGAATATGTGGGCTGATATGCTTCAGTGGAGGAAGGAATTTGGCACTGACACTATTGATAAGGTATGAATTTGAGAACTTTATGATATTGCCACTCCGAACTGTGTAAATATTTTAAACATCCTTGTTCTTACCATTTTGACATGTTTATCAGGATTTTGATTTCAAAGAAAAGAGCGAGGTCTTGATGTACTATCCTCATGGTTATCATGGCGTGGACAAGGATGGAAGACCAATTTACATTGAAAGGCTTGGAAAAGTTGATCCAAATAAGCTCATGCAAGTCACGACTATTGATCGGTATATAAAATACCATGTGCAGGAGTTTGAGAAAAGCTTTGCAATAAAGTTTCCAGCTTGTACAATTGCTGCGAAGAGGCACATAGATTCCAGCGTGACGATTCTAGATGTGCAAGGCGTGGTATGTTTCCCATGCCTGTTATATCATGAACTGTATTACTGTTAATTTTATTTTTGTTTTTGAAGTTTGTCATCTTTCTAATACGTCCTCTATTATTTTTCTGTTGTCAGGGTCTTAAGAACTTCACCAAGTCTGCTCGAGAACTCATCATGCGCCTGCAGAAAGTTGATGGTGACAACTACCCAGAGGTAGATACTGTTGTCCGTTCATCTGGACTAATAATATTTTAGTTCATCTGTTGTAATGTAATGTTATAAATAATCTCTCTCCTGTCTCTCTGGTATTTCTCCCTTTTTTGTTCTTGATTTTTGCAGACACTCTACCAAATGTACATCATCAATGCTGGTCCTGGATTCCGGCTGCTATGGAACACTGTAAAGACTTTCCTGGACCCCCGTACAACATCCAAGATCCACGTAAGTATTTGATTTTGTTCTATGGATTCTGAAAGGATTAGTTCATCATTTAATTGTCAAGTTCTTTCGTGAAAATATTCTGAAATATAACTGTATAGATCGAGTTTCATATATTTACCTGTTTGTAACTTTTGTAGGTTCTTGGAAACAAGTACCAAAGCAAATTGCTTGAAGTAATTGATGCCAGGTAATTTGTGCGGATAGGCTCTTTATCAAAATCTTCTTATGCTTTTAGCTTTTTGTTAAATATTCTTTGATGCCAGGTAATTTGTGTGGATAAGCTCTTTATCAAAATCTTCATATGCTTTTAGCTTTTTGTTAAATATTCTTTCTCCCTTATTCAGTTTTTGGAGCTTACAGATTTCATATATATTTTATGCAGTGAGCTGCCAGAATTTCTCGGAGGTTCTTGTACTTGTGCCGATCAGGGAGGTTGTCTTAAATCAGACAAGGGTCCATGGAAAAATCCTCAAATATTGAAGGTTGAGAGCCAGCCTTAAGTTTTTTGTTTTTGTTTTTCCCTCTCTTGTTAGTACATCCTTGTAGATATGATTAAATTTGTGTCTTGGTGCAGATGGTTCTGAATGGCGAGCCACGCCGTGCCAGGCAAGTAGTAAAAGTTCTAAACAGTGAGGGGAAGGTTGTAGCATATGCAAAGCCACACTACCCTATGGTAAATGATTTCCTATTTTATTATGTTTTTCAAATTTCTAATTATTCCCCCTTTGAGATTACATTTTAACAGCTTATATCCTTTCTTTGGCATTATCTTGAATCAGGTAAAAGGTAGTGATACTTCTACTGCTGAGTCAGGATCTGATGCTGAAGACATTGTTTCCCCAAAAGCAATGAAAAGCTATTCACATCTTCGGTTGACGCCTGTCCGTGAAGAAGTGAGTTGTTACTTTCTTTGTGTCATTTTTTATGGATAAATGGTAGAATAGTAAATAATTAGTTGCAAAATAGCGACACTTTTCCTTCTCCTGTATAGTTGATTAATTTCAGAGGCATATATACCTCACGGGCCTATGAGTAGATGTATGTTCTAGTTATGGCATGGCCATATTAGAAGTTCTAATATTGTCATAAGAGAATGTTGCTTATAGTCTGTTATTTGTTCCAGGCAAAGCTTGTTGGAAAAGCAAGTTATGGTGGTAACTTCTCTGGCTATGATGAATATGTTCCCATGGTTGACAAAGTTGTTGATGCTGGTTGGAAGAAGAGTCCGTCACCACAACATCCTACTACTTCCAAAGGTTAGTAAGACAATGTTCAAGTCTTATAATAACTAGTGTGACCGGTGCTGCGCATAGATCAAATAGAAATAAATTGTTTAAAAAAAAAAGTGGAGAATTTAATAATATTAAATTAAAAATTAATATATATTTTCTTGCACATGATGAATATGTAAAAATCATAATATATAGTCTTGTACAAAACCAATTGTGATTTAGAAATCAGTGTATAAATATTTATATCTAATTAATAGAGAAATTAAAAGAATATAAAATAATTACACATATATATATATTACTTGTTAAAAGTATCTATCTTGGTTAGTGTTGAATTAGTTATCTATAAATATTTGTCCGTAATAAATAAGAGGAAGAATTCAAAAATTAAGATATCATTTAATGTATGTAAATCACTTTGAAGGTTATAATTAAAAGTCAATATCTTCCTTATAATAAGGAAGCAAAAAATATATACATTTTATTGTTATTAAATCTAAAATGGTAAATATACATTTTATTGTAAATTTACAATGGTAAAGAATGCTGTGGTTTGGCCTGAGTCTACCCATCTTCACTTCCCTTTATCGTCTTAGTCGATTAATTTTGCTACCAGGACAGGCTAAGGTGTCCATGTACTATACTTGATTGTCAACTTGTCATTTATCTTGAACTTAAGATTTTATGGTTTGTGAAACTGGATCCTTTTTTTATTTCAGGGGTCCTTCCTGTACTTGACGCTCAAGAAGCACCCGAAGAACTTCATGCACGGATTATGGTAGCACTAGTCGCCTTCTTCATGACCTTTTTAGCTTTTTTCCGTTCAATGGCGTATCCTATGAGCAAGAAACTTTCTGAGCCATTGTCTGACCATGATCAAGCCATTACTGTACCGGCCCTTGTTGGAACAGCCTTGGAGTCTTGTTCTCCTTCACCAGCTGCGCCAGATCTTATGGCTGTAGTGAAGAGGTTGGGTGAGTTGGAGGAGAGGGTTAATACACTCCAATCAAAACCATCTGAGATGCCCTATGAAAAAGAAGAACTGCTTAATGCTGCAGTTTGCCGGGTTGATGCCTTGGAAGCAGAACTGATCGCTACTAAAAAGGTATGTAGTGATAACACTAACTATAACCAGTTTTGGTTGTACAACCTCTAATTTGGTACCCATTCAAAACTGAAGTTTATACAACCTCTAATTTGGTTAGGTAACCATGAATTTCGTGGCCTATCTGAACTTTAAAACCAAGCTGGAGTTTATTTGTTTTATTTATTTATTTATTTATTTTCATTTCTTTTCTCAATTTCGCCCTTATCCATGTGTAAATTGTTGAGCAGGCTTTACATGAAGCTCTAATGAGACAAGAAGAACTGCTAGCTTACATAGATAGTCAAGAAGAGGCGAAGTTACGGGTAAGAAGCGCATACAATTACTTTTACTATCTAGTCGTCAGTCTTTTGAATATATATATATGTATCTATACATGCATCTTATGTGCATTTTTCTTTTTTTGACTTTCTATTATTTAGAAGAAGAAATTTTGCTGGTAATCATGGACTTCTTCGAGGAGGATCTGCTGTTAAGCTTGCTTGCCTAGTTCTCGAGCATAGAGTGTTGCTTTCCTACACCCCACCTTCCGTGTAATGTTCCCCCCCCCCCCCCCCCCCCCCCCCAACATCTTTTCCAACTCCATAATGCTTTTTTAAGAATACTGTCAATGATGATGTTGATGAGAGAGAAGACAATGTCTCCATTGAAGAAGAGCTTGTATCACAGATTCTTTTTTTTTTCCCAAGAGTTTTACTTGTGCAGATTTACTATTATCTTCTTCATTTTGAGCTTAAACCAGTCAAATGATCAATATAACATCTGATAGTTGAGTTAGAAAATTAGCCTAAAACTAAGATGGTTGTGTCATGGTTATATTAATTCTGTACATAAAATGAATGAAATGTCATACAAGCTTTTTAACTGTGTTACCAAATCAATCAAAGACAAAAGCCAAAAAAAAGGAAGAGGTGGGGGCTGAAATACAACGAATAACTTGTAATATTTTATTTTATTTTATTTATTTATTTATTTCTGAGATTTTTTTAAAAAATAATTTCATTTGAAGCATCGAGCATTCATTCCACTGCAGAAGGCAGCAATTAACAAAGTCACCATCGGAGTGGGTTCTGTAAAAAAAATAAAAAGGTAAAAATATATAAACAAACTATTAAAACCAAAATATAAGGATGGAGAGAACATACCAACTTAGACCTCTTCTTCTTCTTCTCAATGTACTCCAGAATCTCGCACTGCCGAATCAAGGTTTCGTCCAGTGCCTGCACGAGCAAAATTAAGATTAAACCCTCTTCCTTCTCCTCTATAGTAGCACGGAAACGAGGGCATAACTGAACAATCATGTTGAAACTCTTTACCTTCTTGGTTGCAGATAGCTCATGTTCTAAATTCATTACTATGTTCAAAGCAGCATTTAGTACTTCCTCTGTTGCGGGTGGAATGGAAGCTGGTCTACTGCTTAGAACACTCACTTTTTCTTCTAATGCTGCCATTCGCTTCATCATGTTCATATAGTCCGCCATAGAAATGGTCGTTTCTTGATTATTGTTATGACCCTCGTTGCTGTTGTAAGCCGAACTACTATAGAAGGTGCTCTCGGTTAGTTTCCTCGGGATGTTTCGGGTTAACCTGACTAGGGCTACTATTCCCATAACCAAGGCCATTAACCCGCCAAAAATATGGTTGCTTAGTCCTCCCCCTGGGGCCTTATACGTGTTTTGTGGAGTATAAGATCCTACATATTATCATTTACACCGTTAATGGTCGAGGAAAAAAAATTCAGTTTGCATATGCAAAGGTCCGGTTTGTCTCAAATGCTGATCTTTATGCAAAATCTAGTTCACTTCATGATAATTTCTAATGCATACTAAGTTCGGAGAAGAGCTTACTGGCATGGACCATGCTCCCTCCCCGCTTCATATGAAGAAAAAAGTTATGTACCTTTGTAGGGTCTGAATTTGTTAGTATGAGCCGGGTTAACCCAAGTTCTATCAACAGCCTTATCGACAACCATCAAGATGAGTTTTTTGTAGTCAATGACTTTGTCACATTTTTTTATGGAAACCTGAAAATTTTGAAGTAGGAAGAGAATTATGGAACTGAAATTCATTAAGGAACTTCTCTCTCTCTCTCTCCACACAACTTGAAAACTTACTTCATCCGGAACAGGACTGAGTTTATGATGATGGTCTATGTTTTCTGGCCGATCAGGAACTGTTTCTATCTTCATCTTATCGAACATCAGACGATGAAATGAAATGAAAATCAGAACTAAATCACCATCTTTTTTGGTGATTATTATTACCAAAAGAAAAAACAATGAAAACAAAGAGAAATATTTGAGATTATAGAACTTAAAATGCCAATTAATACCTTTGAGATGTTTAGAACATTCTCATCTTCAGAAATCGTCTTCTCATCAATTTCTGACAAAGTTCTCCAGGTGCATTTAGCCTCGCCGCTATGAACCATCTGGCTAATCACACAATACATAATATCAGTATTTAACACATATAAGTATAGTATTCAATTCGTATTCAAGATGAAAACTCCTGTAAGTGTTTGAATGTTGAAGTTGCTTCCTTACGCTATTAATCAACCTTAGTGTTGACTCTTCAACCTTCAGTTAGTATACATATTTTTGAACTTATAGCAATTGGAATAAAGTTAATCCCAGCTGTGTAGCCTGACTTAGATTTCCATCAAGTCGGCTGCTCTATTTTGCGGATGTGCTGATGTGCTGTTGTGATGACTTCAAGCTCAAGTTTTGGAGGGAAGAAATCAGTTTGTTTCAGTTTGTTATCATGTTAATGAAGTGTTGGAAGTGCACGTGAAGGTTGGATTGCATGGGAGAAGTTTTTGAGTACTTTTGCCTCTTGTAGAAGCTTGAGTACGATGGTTGATGAGAAGTGCAGATTTTCTGCATTTTTTTTGGTTTAGGCCATTCTCTTGATTCTAAGGAATTATTGAATCTACTTTTGAAATGTATGAGTGTTCTTACATGATTTAATGTTGTAACTATTCTCATGTACGTTGCTTATGTTGATGTATTAAAAGGCTTTGTTCAAGTAATAAAAGATTAGATTTTTATCTCATTGCATCACTCCGTGTCTTTTTCCTTTTCCTTCTTGTTCAAGTTCTGTAAAGGAGCAAAGATATATCATATACTTATGCTTAAGTTCTTACATGGTATCAGAGAATGGTTATAGTATATCCTAACAAGTTTTTTAGGCCATTCTTATTGTCAATTTCCAAACCACAAGCAACCAAACAAAACTTGACCAAGCTGTCATCTCTCTCACCACTAGTCTTTAATGGTGAAGCTTATCAGCTGTGGTCAGCCAAAATGACCACTTATTTGCATGTTCATGGTCTTTGAGAGTTAGTGGAAGATGGTTATGAACCACCTGCAAAAGATGTGGACTACACCCTCGAACAAATCAAACAACAAAAGATAGATAGGCAGAACAACTTCAAAGCCTCGACCATCCTTCAATCTGGAATAGGAGACAAGTTGTCCACTCGGATAGTTAAGATAGATTCTGTCAAAGAAGCAATGAATCTCTTGAAAACATAATTTTAAGGATCAAAAAGAGTGAGAAGTATTAGACTCTTGAATCTTAAAAGAGTGTTTGAAAGGTTAAGAATGAAGGAATCAAAATCCATAAAGAATTATGCAAAAAGGAAGATGGAAGTTTCAAATCAGATGAAGAACCTCGATGAGAAGGTTACAGAGAAGATGTTGGTAGACAAAATGTTTGTTAGTTTGACTAAAAAAATAGATGCAATAGAGGAAAGCAAGAACCTTGTCTCTTTAATTCTGTCAGAGTTAATAGGTTCCTTAGAAGCTAATGAATCGAGACATGCTATGAAGAAAGATGAAGACGTAGAAGGAGCTTTCCAAGCTAAACATTAGCCTAAACCTTGGAAGAAGTATCAAGAGAGCAAATCATATAGATCAAATAGTTCAGAGAAGAAAAAACATTCTTCTTGCTCCATCTACAAGAGGAAGAATCACACAAAAAATAATTGCTATTGGAAGGGAAAGCCATAGTGCTTTTATTGCAAGCTATTTGGTCATATAGAAAAGGATTGTAACAAGAAGAAGAATGAGAAGAACAAAGCTTGAGATGATAATGAACAAGCCAATACAGCAGATAAAGTTGACAAAGAAGAATTTATGTTTATGACAAGAGAATCTGTCAAAAGCCAATATAAGAATAAATGGCTTATTGACAGTGGATGCACTAACCATATAACTCATGATGAGAGTTTATTTAAGAAGCCTAACATTACTTTTTTCAACCACCATTATAGTTGGAAATAGAGATACACTCAAAGCAAAAGGATGAGGTATTGTTGCTATCAAAACTAAGAAGAACTCAAGGCTGAACTAAAATGTTCTCTTAGTGCCAAGGTTACAACATAATATGTTGAGTGTTGGTCAGCTCATAAAGAGTGGTTTCACTCTGATATTTGAGAACAACAACTGCAATATAGTGGACTATAGCAAGAATGAAGTTGCTAGGGTTCCTATTGTGAAAAATAGCTTTGTTGTATATTGGGATCATCATACTCTAATGTGCAAATCAGATGAGTCTTGAATTTGGCACAAGTGGCTTGGTCACCCTGATCAAAAGGCCATACAGAAATTGAAAGCTAAGAAAATGCTGGAAGACCTTCCAATAGTGCAAGCACTGAACCACACTTGTGAAAGTTGTCAAATGGGAAAGTTAAAAATAAAGTGCTTTCCCAAGAATCAATCCTATAGAGCTAAAGAGAGGCTTAAACTAATACATTTTGATGTGTGTGGGCCAATGAGGGAAGCTTCACTTAATGGTAGCAAATATTATGTCACCTTCATAAATGATTATTCCATATTCTGCTGGATTGCATTTATGAAAGAAAAATTTGAAGTGTTTGGGAACTTTGTGAAGTTCAGAAAATATGTTGAGACTCAAAGTAGGATGAACTTTGTGAAGTTCAGAAAATATGTTGAGACTCAAAGTAGGATGAAGATAAAGACTATGAGGTCAGACAATGTGGGTGAATATACTTCAACAAAATTTAAAAAATTCTATGAAGAACATGGAATCAGACATCAACTCACAATTCCCTACACTTCATAGCAGAATAGAGTTTCAGAAAGAAGAAATAGAACTATCGTAGAGAAGAAAGTCCCAAGAAGGTTTTGGGCAAAAGCTGCAAATACTGCAGTGTACTTACTCAACATTTTGCCAACAAAAGTAGTTAAAGACAAAACTCCTTATGAGGCTTGACATCTTAGAAAACCAAGAGTTTCTCATCTCAAGGTGGGTGTTTGGATCAATTTGCTTTAGTCACATACCAGAAGCTAGAAGAGATAAGCTCTTTGTCAAGGTTAAGAAGGGAATTATGATAGGCTATAGGGTTGATAGCAGAGGTTATAGGGTGTATATTCTAAGTAGCCAGAAAGTTTTTGTGTGTAGAGACCTCACAGTGGACAAACATGCAATTTACAGTTGACTTGAAGAATCTAACAATGAAGAGCTGATGGAGACTAAAGATCATGATCAAATTATGACCCCCTTTCTAGAATCTGATAAGGACTTAGATGTTGGTGTAATGGAACCTAGATGTTATGAAGAGGCTTATGAAAATTAAAATTGGAGGGAATCCATGGAGGAGGAGATAAGAATGGCCAACAGAATCAAACTTGGATTCTAGTTGACAAGCCTAAAAGGAAGAAGATCATTGGTTTGAAGTAGATATACAAGCTCAATCTCAATACTAATAATTCCATCAACAAATATAAAGTAAGATTGGTAGTGAAAGGGTATTCACAGTAGTATGGGGTGGCTTACATAGATACTTTTGCTCCTATTGCCAAATTAGATACCATAAGGCTACTTATTATTTTAGCTGTTGGAAGAGGCTGGTTTATACATAAATTAGATGTTAAATTAGATTTCTTAAATGAAATTCTAGAAGAGGATGTATATCAAACAACTTGAAGGATTTGAAGTAAAGGGCAATGCAGAGAAGGTTTACAAGCTAAAGAAAGATTTTTATGGCCTCAAACAGTCCCCTTGGGCATGATACAACAGAATAGATGATTACTTTTGCAAGTCTTATTTTAGGAGGAGTGAAAAAGATCCAACCCTTTACATCAAGAAATCAGGTGATTATGTTCTTATCATTTCTCTATATGTGGATGACTTACTAGTTACTGGTAATCAACTCAATTTGATTGATAAAGTAAATGAAGAAATGTCGTCTATGACTAATTTAGGCTTGATGAAATTCTTCCTTAGAATGGAAGTGTTTCAAATGAAAGATGGGATCTTTATTTCTAAAGAAAAGTATGTGAAAGAGCTACTTAAGAAGTTTAAGATAGATGGAAGCAAAGTCATATCCACTCTACTATCTGCATGTGATAAGTTTAAAAAGGATAATGGTTCTAGCAGGGTAGATAAAACCTTATATAGGAGCTTGATTGGAGGACTAACGTACCTTAAAGCCACCATACCATACATCATGCACTCGATTAGTCTTCTATTAAGTTGTCCTACTAAATTGCATATGTGAGGAGCAAAAAGGATGCTTAGGTACTTGAATGGAATAGTTTAGTATGAAATTTTGTTTGAAAAAGGAGAGATAATATTAGAAGTATATAGTGACAGTGATTGGATAAGGTCTATAGAGGATTCTAAAAGTACTAGTAGATTTTGTTTCTCATTGTGTCTGGAATTTTTTGTTGGAGCTCAAAGAAACAAAGTATTATAGCTTAGTTCACAATCGAGATAGAGTATGTTGCTGCTACTGCTGCAACCAAGGAGTTTGGGTGAGGAAAATCTTGAAGGATTTGGGACTTGAACAAACTGAAGCTACTGTAATCCATTGTGAAAGCAAGTGAAATTTGAAAGAACAAAACATATTCAAGTGAAATTTCATTCTATTAGAGAAAGGGTGAAAGAAAGAGAAATTAGATTAATTCATTATTTATCTGAAGAAAAAACTGCAGATGTTTTCACAAAGTCCTTGGCAACTCATAAGTTTGAGTTTTTCAGGTCCAAAATGAGAATCATAAGCAATTGCTTTAAGGAGTAGTAGTTGAATGTTGAAGCTACTTCCTTATACCATTAATCAACATCAGAGTTGACTTTTTGTTTGGCTAATTATTTGGCATTGACTCTTCAGCCTTCATTTAGTATACATCTCTTTGAACTTGTAAAAATTGGAATCAAGTGAATTAGAGATGTGTAGCCTGACTTAGACCTTCATCTAGCCAGTTGCTCTATTTTGTTGATGTGCTGCTGTGATGACTTCAAGCTCAAGTTTTGAAGGGAAGAAATCAGTTTGTTTCAGTTTATTATCATGTTAATGAAGTGTTGGAAGTGCACGCAAAAAGTGGATTGCATTGGAGAAGTTTTTAGGTACTTTTACTTCTTATAGAAGCTTGAGTACCATGGTTGGTGAGAAGTGCAGATTTTCTGCATTTTTTCTGGTTTAGGCTATTCTCTTGATTGAATCTATTTTTGAGATGTGTGAGTGTTCTTACATATATTTAGTGTTGTAACTATTTTCATGTACGTTGCTTATGTTGTTGATGTATTAAAAGGCTTTGTTCAAATAATAGAAGATTAGATTTTCATCTCCTGCATCACTCTCTGTTTTTTTTTTTTTTTTTTTTTTTTCATTCTTGTTCTGGTTCTGTAAACGAGCAAAGATATATCCCCACACTGAAAGATATACATTTAAAAGAAAAGAAAAAAAAAATGTAGAATGAGTTACCTTTCCTATTTCGGGATCATTCCACGGTCCCTTATCGGATTGCATACAACCACCCTTTTCCTCGCAAGTGCAGGTCCCGCCAAGAAACTCAGGTAGCTCACTAGTATAATAACCAAAAGTTAACAAGGTGTTGTCACCCCAAATTACCATTATGTAGATGAAGTTCTTACAAGAACTTGTGTGATAGGAGTTTACCTAGAATCAATCATTTCGAGCAATTTGTTTTGGTACTTGTTACCCAAGACCTGGTGAATAAAAATGTTCAATAGGTTAAAAGCTTAAAAAGTACCATTTATTAGTGGGACTACAAGTTCAGTTATAAATAGAAGACCACCAATTAGTTTCTTACATGGATTTTGGCTGAGGTTTTGGGATCAAGGAATGATTTAACTGTGTTCCACAGAAGCCTGAATCCCGAACTGGCATTGATGATGAACATTCGGTTCAGGGTCTACTTGCAAAACAAAATTTTTGATGAGAAATTCTGTGTCAAAGTTAACAAAAAATCTATGGTTAACTAATTCATGCTTGAACTTAAACCAAAAAAATGTTTTAACAGTAGATTTCTTATATTTTCACCTCAGGGTAATTATCGCCATCGATTTTCTGAAGCCGCTGGATCAGATCCCTTGCAGATTTAGTAAAATTTTTCAGACCCTGAGATACATTAGCATCTTGATAAGCACAATGATCTTGTACAAATAATAATGAACCAAAAGAGACATGGATTAGTGGAAAAATTAAAGTCTTACTTACCACTCCTTGTACATCCAAGATGGTTGTGCTCTGATCAATATGCTTCTTTGCGGAAATAGAACAGGCCGGGAACTTAAGAGCAAAAGTTCTTTCGAATTCCTGGACATGGTAGCACACATACCGGTCGATTGTCGTGACTTGCAGCAGCTTGGTTGGGTCGACTTGTCCCAGTCTTTCTATGTACACAGGTCTCCCTTCCTTGTCGACTCCATGATGTCCTTGTGGATAGTATTTCAAAACCTCATCTACTTCCTTGAAATCAAAGTCCTTAACACAAAGTAATCAAATAGGACATGTTAGATCAAACAGGACAAAAAATTAAAAAAAAAAAAAAATGAAGATCATGCTAAGAAATGGTTGAGATCATACCGAGAATTTCTTGTATATACAATCAAGGATACTTAAAGGGTGGAGATTACACAGCATAAGATCTAGTTAGAAATAGTTAATCATATTTGTACCTCCATGATTGTGTCGGCCCCGAACTTCTTCCTCCACTGGATCATATCGGACCACATTTGCTTCGATTTGTCGATATCAAATTTCCTTGCCCTTAGAAACCTAACACCATAAATTAAGGGGGAAGAAAAAGGTCAAGATACAACAACCCATCCATCTATAGTGGTTTTGTCTAATGGTAATGTAACAATACATAAATAAGGCAAATAACTATTGAATCAACCTAAGCATCATATGATGATCGTCGTGTTTCGATGGCAATAGCTCTTCTAAGATAAGAGTTTGACGGAATGCATCAACTGCCTGCAATTCCTCGGCGTTGATATCATCCTCAATTGAAACCGACATGACCCTGCTGTTTTTCCTCCCCTTCATCTTCAAGGAATTTGTCAACTTGGTTGAAGCGTTGATTGCCTTCTTCCTAAACGATCCGATCTTTGTCTTCCTCTCATCCTCAGTGTTTTCAACATCAGATAGTCCTATAAAATGAAATTCAACATAAATTATAAAAAGAAAAACAGAAAACAGAACAAAAAACAAGAAAAAACAAAAAAGAAAAAAGAAAAAAGTAGTAGTTATCATTTCCTTAATTCAAATTCATATATGAATCACTTAAAACTTACATCTAGATTACAAACTCAACATGAATCCGACTACAATTTAATCTATTATAGTACATATGTGTAGAGTAAAATTCTTGCTTCAAAACAACTAACCATGTTTAATCAGTCGATCAAGCGGTCCGGACATTGTTTCACTCATGATTGAAAATCTTGCAAGGTGTCTTGACAAGCCCTCTCAAAGAATGTCCAAAACCTTCAACAGACAAACAGATTCAGACAGTCCAAACAACAAACAAGAAAAAAGAGAACGTAAAAAAAAAAAAAAACCATTTTTATCTTCATATTTTGGTGGGGGAAAAATGGGTGCATGGAAAAACAGAATCACATACAATAAAAAGGGTAACTAAAATAATAGGGGCTGGAAAAAAGAGAGATGGTACCTGTTTTTTTGACAAGAATTTAGGGGACTAGAGAAACAAAAGAAAGGTACGTCGTGTATATCCCAACCCCCCTAAAACTTAGTCTTCGCCAGCTAAAATTTGACAGGTGGGTTGAATGTTATGACTGATTTAGTAAAATGAAGATCAAGAAGATGAAGAGATTAACGGAGTCTTGATCAAGAGAATTTGAAAGTAGGGAGAAATGCAAGCCACTCATCTAAACGATTATTATTCATTATTATTATTATTATTTCAAATTATAGTTATATTTATCCATTGCAGCTCATCAACTATGCGGAGTTTTCATCATATGATAAGATAATGTCACCTGGTTTATGCTTATTATTGACTATGTGTATATTTTTGTGACGATAATGGAGTCCCACTACGGCTTTTCTCAATCTGTCTAAACTTGAGCTAGGCTTTCTGCGCCCCCATCCCTCTCTTCCTTTCCTCCTTCCCCATGCATGGTAGATGACGAATGATTTTTTATATTTTTTTTTTTCACCCTCTCCTTTTTATCTATGCTTTTTCAAAAGAAACAAAAAGTTGTTTTTCGATTAATGCATCTACCGAAATATATTCAATTTCAATAAGTTGTGCGTGTTTTATATGGTTTCGGTGCTCGAGCTCCATTGGAGACATAACCATTAAACCACAGCAACTGGTATCAAGTTATCCGTACTATTCATAAGAGAAGAGAATCGATTATGATATTATATTACACATTATATAATAAAAATTGTGTTTAGATATAAAATAATATCATATATCAACTTTTTAAAAGTTAAGTATATCATGTGACAAATTTACTTCATACCATATATTAACTTTTTATTTAAACTCTTAAAAAGTGTAATTTTTTGTCAGCAAAATTTAAAGTCAATTTTCATATATGACTTTGATGATTTAATTATTGTAAAATATATTTGATGAAATCATTATGATAATTTGGTCATTTTAAATATTCACTGTCTTAAATACCCTAATATATGGATACTATGACGTTCTATCATATAAGAACATGAAGCCTCATACTAATTACATTCCTTAATTGGCTGTAAGACCTAATTAGCAATCTTTCAATTATCAAATATGAGATTCTCATTAATGTTTAATCCATTTTTAATGGGTAAATTTCTTTTACGATTGTTTCTTTATAGAAAACGGTTTCTTTTTTTAAATTTTTTTTAAAAGGGTCTCATCCTAATAATGTTTTCTAATAAAAAATTAAAAATTAATTAAATGTCGTATAAATCATTCTTTGATGGTTGATTACTCCTTCTCCTATTAATTACATATTTGCCTTTTCCACTTCCTCATTCAGCTTCAGCACTAGCTTTAGCTCTTCCCTTAAACTCAAATCAACCATAATAACAACCAAATATATTTTACTATAATCTAACATTTAACTATAATCGAAATATTAAACTAAGAGATTAAACTAAAATTAAATTAAAATTGTGATAGGAATTAAGATCTAATTCATTGAAAGAATAATGGATACAACAATTAAAGACTTAGACAAATATAAGAAGAAAATGTCTCTTTCATAGATGATTAACTCGGAGACTCTTATTTAGGTGAGAATCTGGTGTTTTAATATTAATCCTAAGATTGGATATAAGCAAAGAAAGGCATTTCCCATAAGAAAGAAATGAAAAAGAAAAGTTGGATGGACCGAGAAAAGAAGAAGTATTTGAATGCTCGTATGAAAATGTCGATTGATCGAATATTGATATTGTTTTGCCTAAACTAAGTATTTTATTTATAGGCATTTGGAATAATATTTTTGTAAATAAAATGTGATCAATTACTTCTTTCCCATGCCAAAAAACAGCCACTTTCTTAATGGGCCACGTTCCTTTTTTTTTTTTTAGGGAAAAACAACCTCCAACAATTACATTTTCGATTGAATTCGGTCCATTTTCCGTCCAAATTCATCTTTGACTATTTATTCCTCTTTCAGCCTAAATTTCAATCACTTTCTTTTCCTTAGGCTGAAGGATTTCGGTCACCATCTCCCCTTGGATGAAAATTTTCGGCCAACCTTGCTCCTTTGACGTAAAATTTCGGTCAACATGTGCTCTTGAACGGAAAATTTCGGTCAGTGTGCTTCTTGGATAGAAATTTTTGGTCAAAATACTTTCTTAGACGAAAATTTTCAGTCAACATGTGTTGTTGGGTGAAAAAGTTTGGTCAACATGTTTTGGAGGCCGAAAAGTGGGGTTGAGTTGGTCTTTTTAACATGTTTTTTAAGAAAAGGTTGTTTCCTTTTTTGCTCATTTATTTATCTTGATTGATTACCTCTACCAAGTGACATTTTCAATCCTTCAAAACCAATTTTGGTCACTTTGGTGAGCTAGAAGACAAAATGCAACCCTCGTATGGTTAAGATTGATTCTCACAAGGATAATCTACAGATATCTTCTAGCCACGTCATTAATCATTATGAATTCTTTACCCCTTCTAGTGTTGACTGAATTTTCAAGGCAAAAATACCTTTGTGTTTGGCTAGATCTCTATAAATCGATAAAATGTGTTTCTTAATCGGTCGACTTAATCAGCCTAAACGACCTATTATCTGGCTGATTTTTCCTGACCAATTTGAATTGTTCTAACTTTAAACCAATCACCTCATGCCACATGTATGCAAAATATTACTATCAACAAATGCTCCTCTTAATCTCTCTCATTAAATTCGAATTCATATTCTATTAGGAAGATTAACGGGCATGATGCCCTATAAATAAATATTTTGCCTTTTCAATTTTCATTACCTTTCCATCATGGAAAAAGATCCGGAAAAGCTCAAGCTAATCAATAATTATAATGTGGCCAACCCTATCTAAGTGTTAGCCAACTCTTCTCAAAGCAACTCTTCTTCTTCTTCTGAAAGAGTGTCATGTCTCATAGATCGACATTCTAATGCTAATATTCTTGACATGGTTGGAGAGACAGAACTTGTTTTAAATGATCATCGATTTGACACCATCATAAACCATCTCTGGATCCAATAGCCTCATACGACCTTCCTTACATTCGATCCGAATGAGCTTCCTGAGGAGTTTCGTCCTCTTAAGGCCAAGCTTCGTCTACTCTTGGAAAAAGGCATTGCCTCGGCTTGATATTGGATGTGTTGCTTGCCAATTTACATGAGTAAGTGTACTCGCACCAAGTCGATGGCCACCTGTATGTTTTGTTTAAAAACAATGTTGGGGAGATCAAGCGACTAGTCTCTCTTCATAAGAAACAATCTAACATGTGACATTGGGCTCTTGATTTTCTTGTGGAGCATGACTAGAAGCTAAATCATTTAGACCGAAAGAGAAACTAGATAAAAGAGAAGCAAGACAGCATGTAATAACTTCACTCGAAGTGTATAGCCTCAATTCTCAAATTGTCGAGCTCGAAGCTTGGCTTGATGATTTACGGTTGAAACAGGTCGACGCTTTGGAGGCCATCTCGGACCTGAAAGTAACCTATTGGCGTGAAATCTAAGAGGTTAATGGTTCAGCCTTGCTCTTATCAAAGGATTGAACCAACATTGAGGCTCATCAGAATGCCATGATGACAACAACTGAGATCCTCGACGGCTTTGATCCCTAGTGAGACCATCTTCTATCCATATTGGATTCGCTCGTTTAATACTCTCGCTTTATTTTCTTTTCTTATTATGTTTTCTTTTGCTAAAGGCCAAATTTTAGCCAATGAATGTACAAAGTACCATCTCAGTTTTTTCCGAGCGTGAATAAAATAATTATTTTAATTCTCTCTTCCAATCTAGCTTTTCAAGTATGATATTATAGCCGTTAAGAGGGTGATCATTATCTAATAAAATCCAAATTTAAATAAATATAATATTTAAGAGGATTTTCATAGAGGAAAAACCCTCTAAAGACATTTAATCTTAATTTGAATTTTAAATAGATAAAGGTTTGTTTCACCCTTTTGATTTCTTTGACCATAAAGTCCTCTATTAGTCAAACTACTTAATAATTTTCGATCCACTTTCTCCCCAACAAGCTTGACTGAATTGTTTTTGCCAAAAGGGACGTGAATCGGTCATGCATGACCGAAATATTAGTCACACTTTTCTTCTTGACCAAAAGTTTCGTCTGGATGCATGAATTTCGGTCAATGCCTATTTTTAGCCGAAACCTTTCATCCTATAGGGCAATTCGGTCAAGGTGACCGAAGTTTGCCTTGTTTACCCCTATTTTCGGTCAAGTGACCAAAACCTAGGGATGTGGTGCCCTCACATGTATTTTGTTTTGTCTTCTCACATCAAAATCCTAAAAGATCTCATTCTCTCTCGGAGTGGTGGAAAGGCTTTTTCGACCGCTATTTCGGTCGGTTCATCCTAGAACCTTATTCAGCAGATAAGGAGTTCTGTTGATGCTCCTGTAACGCCGGCCCTACTATCTGTTTAGTTTATCAAATTCTTTTCTAGGGAAACATATATAGCTAGTAGGTGTATTACTTTTTCTTTTTCTTACATATAAAAATTATGTTCCTTAAAATTAACTTTATTTCCAAAAGCGGTTTGAATGATATACATAATAATTTGAAAATACTGCGGAAGTCTTTGTCATAAAAAATAATCCCAAAACTTTTTATATACTTTATTCTTTATTTGAATATACATATACGTACATATACATAAGAAGTGCAAATTTTCAAACTCATTGCTTACAGAGGTCGGGTCTCATATGTACAATCTCATGGATTGATAAGGATAGTCCAGAGCTTATCTCATATGTGCAAATTTCCATTCGCCTGTTCCTTAGCTTACTGCCTTACCTTTGTAATTTCCTACAACACAGAGTAGACATCTATGAGCTAGAAGCTCAATAAGGATAGTGTCCTACTCACATTGCTATTATTTTTATGACCTATATCTAACGTGCATAAATTCCTATCATTTATGACCTATATCTAATGTGCATAAATTCCTATCATTTATGATCTATATCTAATGTGCATATATTTCTATCATTCTACATACTTGGGCCCTGAGGATGCTACCATCGGCATGTCAACTGATATTTAATCAGCGGTCCGCTTATGACCGTTGCAACGATCCACTTATGACCTTTTCTTTAATGTCATTTAAGGTCCTTTCTGATCAACAAGCGATCTTTCTTTTAACCCGACAACACCTCATTTTAATATTATGCATGCTTATTCTTTTATTTATTTTAGCATAACATTAACTTTTGGAAATACGAACATATGCACTCAATGTTTAAAGTTTGTATTTTCCTTAAACCATCAAGCTATATTACGTTCATTCTAGTTATAATCCTTATTTCTAGCATAGTAATCATAGTATTTCACTTCTACTTAGCATGCTATAATTATAATCCTAACGCAGACATAATCAAGTCATCATGCTTAATAATTAATATTATCCTAAATTAATATAATTATAATCATAATAATAAACAAACAATATTCAAGTATTGCAGTAAGACTATACTTATAAAAGTTGGTTGACCGGAGATCTTGACTTTCCTCTTTCTTCCTTCTCTCTTTCTCTCCTTTTTCCTTTCCTTCCTTTCTCTCCTTTTTCCTTTCCTCTCTTTCTTTCCTTTCCTCTCTCTCTTTCCTTTCCCTCTCTTTCCCTTTATTTCCTTTTTCCTTCATGAATCCTTTTTCTTTTCTTTCCCATTTTCTCTTTGGCTAAAGGGGTATTTATATGGTTAATTGAAGATTTAAATGGTGACATGTGTCTTATTGACTTATCATTCCATTTGATGATGAATGCAAGATGATGAGTTAGCTAACTTAAGAGTTGCCAAATGGGCATTAACGTGGAGCTTTGTTGTTGTTGTTGTTGTTTTTTAATTATTATTATTATTATTATTAATTAAACTTCCTATTAGGTTTTAAAATTTATAAAAAGATCCCCTACTATTTTTTTTTCCATTAAAATTTGGTATGTGTCAAATTTTAATTTATCTTCCCACTACTATGCTTAGTCTAGAAATATTGGGGGATTACATTCTCCCTTCCTTACAAAATTTCATCCTCGAAATTTTAGTTGGGTTCGAATGTTTCTTGCCGATATGCCTGCATCATTCAACATTTCCTTTATTTAATACTAGAAGCAACATCCTTCCACTCCCAGACTTTTATTCATACTTTATTGCTATCCTTAAATAGGCTATTCATACTATGTTTCACATTCACATGTGTACCTGGTAACCTTTTTACATATACATCTTTATAGTGTAAATTAGTTCTGGGTGTTTTTCTTTCATTTCATCTTCCTTTTCCCACGTAGCTTCTTTTGTCTTACGGCTTTTCCATAACACCTTTACCAGGGGTATGGCTTTATTCCTAAGGCTCTTTTTCTTGCGATCCAGAATCTGTACTGGTCTTGATTCATACGTTAGATCTTCTTGGAGTTGCACGGGGTCAATTTTTAATACATGTGCGGGGTCAGGTACATACTTTTTCAGCATAGATACATAGAACACTTTGTGTACCGAGGACATCTCTGGCGGTAGTGCAAGCCTGTCGGCCACTTTGCCGATACGTTCTATTATTTCAAAAGGTCCAATATATCTTGGACTTAACTTTCCCTTTTTTCCAAACCTCATCAGTCCTTTCATTGGTGCGATCTTTAAAAATACCATATCTCCAACTTGGAATTCTAGAGGTCTACGCCTCTTATCCGCATAGCTCTTTTATCGACTAAGTTTCCATTCTCTGTTTCCACTCTCTGTTTAATTTTCCTGATTGCTTCCCTAGAGGTTTCAATGAAGTCAGGAGACACTAAGTTTCCTTCTCTAGTTTCGTACCAATGAACTGGTGACCTGCACTTCCGTCCGTATAAAGCTTCATACGGTGTCATTCCAACAGTTGCTTGGAAACTATTGTTGTAGGAGAATTCTATCAGTGGCATGTATCGATTCTAAGCACCTTTAAAGTCTAGGACGCAGGCTCGTAGCATATCTTCTAAGATCTGGATGGTTCTTTCTGATTGGCCATCTGTTTGTGGGTGAAAGGCCGTCCTAAATTTCAGTCTCGTTCCCATTGCTCGCTGTACACTTTTCCAAAAGTTTGAGGTAAACCTACCATCTCGATATGAAATTATTGACAATGGTACTCCATGTAGTCGAACAATTTCACGCACATAAAGCTCTGCTAAATGTTCTAGGGAGGATGTGCTGCGTATGGGTAGAAAATGTACCGATTTAGTTAATTTGTCAACGATTACCCAAATTGCATCGTGTCCGTTTGTGGTTTTGGGAAGTTCAACGACAAAATCCATAGTAATTTGTTCTCACTTCCATTCGGGGATCTCAATTGTTTGTAATTCTCCAACAGGATGTTGATGTTCTGCCTTAATTCACTGGCATGTCAAACATTTCCTCACATATTGAGCTACATCCTTCTTCATTCCGGTCCACTAAAAGTGCTCTTTTAGGTCCTTATACATCTTGGTGGCCCTTGGGTGCACTGAATATGGAGTTTCATGTGCTTCGGAAAGGATCTGGCGTCTTATTTTATCGTCCGTAGGAACGCATAACCTCCTTTTAAAATTAAGGATTCCCTCCTTAGATATCTTAAAGTCAGACTGCTCATATTTTCCCATTTCTTATTTGATTTTCTTTGTTCCTTCATCGAACTCTTGTGGACTTTTGATATCCTCAAGTATACTTGATTGGAGAGTTAAGGTGGATAATTGTCCTATCACCAGCTCAATTTTTGCATTATACACTTCTTTTTGTAATGATGTTGGTAAGGTGTGTAGGGCGGCAAGGCTGGTTGGGGATTTTCGGCTTAAAGCGCAGCTACTTTATTTGCCTTCCCCGGGTGATACCGTATTTCACAATCATAATCTTTGACTAATTTTAGCCACCATCTTTGTCTCATGTTCAATTCTTTATGTGTGAAGAAATACTTTAAGTTTTTATGATCGGTATAAATTTCACACCGCACTCCATAGAGGTAGTGTCTCCAAACTTTTAGAGTAAACACCACCGCAGCTAGTTCCAAGTCATGGGTTGGGTAGTTCTTTTTGTAATCCTTAAGCTGTCATGAAGCATATGTGATTACTTTCCCGTTTTGCATCAATACTGCTCCTAATCCCAATTTAGATGTGTCGTTGTATATTACGAATCCATTCTCACCCTCTGGGATGGTAAGAATATGTGCACTCGTTAATTTTTCCTTTAACTCTTGAAAGCTTTTCTCAGTTGCTACGGTCCATTCAACCTTCTGGTTCTTTCGAGTAAGCCTAGTGAGTGGTGTGGCGATTCTGGAAAACCCTTATACAAATCGCTTATAATATCCGGCTAATCATAGAAAATTTCGTACTTCGGAAGCATTTTTAGGTTTGGGCCACTTGCTTACTGCTTCAGTTTTAGATGGGTCCACGGAAATACCATCCTTAGATATGACATGTCTAAGAAAAGCAACTTGATCTAGCCAAAATTCGCACTTCTTAAATTTGGCATAGAGTTGATGATTCTTCAAGGTTTGCAAAATCACTTTTAGATGCTTCACATGCTCCTCCTCAAATTTTGAGTATACCAGAATATCATCTATGAAAACAACAGCAAATTTATCCAGATAGTCTTTAAATAGCCGATTCATTAAATCCATGAAAGCGGCTGGGACATTAGTCAAACCAAACGGCATGACCAAAAATTCGTAATGGTTGTATCGTGTCCGAAAAGCTGTCTTCGGGACGTCGCTTTCTTGAATCTTTAGTTGGTGATATCCAGATCTAAAGTGGATCTTGGAGAACACCGACATTCCTCGGAGTTGATCGAACAAATCATCTATCCTCTAAAGAGTATTTGTTCTTTATAGTGATCTTGTTGAGTTCTCTATAGTCAATGCACATTCTCATTGACCCATCCTTCTTTTTCACGAATAATATTGGTGCTCCCTATGGTGAAAAACTAGGATGAATATATCCTTTGTCGAGAAAATCTTGCAGTTGTAGTTGGAGTTCTTTCAATTCAGCTGGCGTCATGCGGTACAGAGCTTTTGAGATTGGCCCTGCTCTCGGTATTAAATCAATTTGAAACTCGATTTCTCGATCTGGGGGCAGTCCTGGTAATTCTTAAGGAAATACTTCAAGAAAATCACGGACTACTGGAATGTCTTCGGGCTTTAGTGGTTGTTCATTGTGTGTATCCACTATGTTGGCAAAGAATCCCTCATAACCACCTTTTAACAGTTTTGCTGCCTTAATAGCGGATACTAATGGTATCTAGCTCTTCTTTGAATTTCCAATAAATTCAAATTTTTCTTCTCCTAGTATGTCGAATATCACTTTCTTCCTTCGACAATCTATTGTGGCACTATATTTTGAGAGCCAGTCCATTCCTAATATAACGTCGAAGTCTTGCATATCTAATATTATAAGGTTTGCAAATAATTCCACATTGCCTACTTTTCATTGATATGGCTCGCAACCAATGAGTTGATATTAACACGTTTCCTGAGGGTAGTGTGGTACTAAACACCTCAGCTAGTTGGTCTATTGGATGGTTAATTTTTCTAACAAATGTTGGCGCAACAAAGGAATGCGTTGCTCATGAATCCATTAAAACAATAGCGGAAATTCCAAGAATAAGAAGCTGACCAGTTATAACGGTAGATGGACTTGCTTCAACTTCATCCCGAGAGATGGTAAATATTATGGCATTAGTCTTTCCCAGCTGCCCTTCAACTCTCTTTGGGTTATTGCAAAACTTCGCAATATGTTCTGGTTGTCCACAGTTATAGCATTCTTTGGTTCCGACTTTACATTCACCAATATGACCTTTGCCACACTTGCTACATTGGCTATAAGGTCTTCCCTGTGCCCACGAACCTTGAAATTTATTTTTCTTGGGTTGTCTTCCTTCTTGACTTGAGTCGACATCCCTATTGTCTAACCTTTTCTTATTATTCCATCGAGGTTTAAAACTTTGCTGGTTTTCACGGCCTACGAGTGCAGAGGATTGGATATTATTTTGGTTTCCGAGGGCTGCTCCTCTGACATGCTCTTTCTTAGCAGCTTCCTTTTATTCCTGCTCCTGAATCGCTAGTGCTCGATCAATTCTTATTGCTTTATCTGCCCCACCTTTGAGAAAGGCGCATCATCTAAATCTGCAATTTCCAAGTTCTTACGAGTGTCAGAGTCAAGGACCATCTTGAAGTGTTTCACAAGTGGCCTAAAAAATAGGGCGTTGTGTTCTCTGACCGCCTTTCTACTATTCGAGCCTTTCGATTAGTCAGGTCATTAACACCTCTGATAGGCCGAACCTTTGTGCCTTGGGCAAAAAATGAATTCGGCCATTTCCTAGGGTTAAGGCTATTTCTTCATCCAATTGTCTCTAGATATTCTCCAGATGCGACATCTGGATTGGAGCTTGTAAATCTACTTAATTCTAGCCGATTTTGGAATTATCAGCCAGATGAGACAGTGAAGATTGCCTCAATAAGAGATCTTGATTGTGGCTCTGTAGACATCGAACTATTATGTTTCGGTAGACGGTTAGCAATTCGCCCATAAAATATCCCATCGGGCATGTCCATTTATTGACATTGGAAAAATCCACCAATGAAAAATTATGGCCTCATGGTGTATGATATGAATTAAATGTAGAAAATACAGGCGTGCCAAAAATTTGAAGTGGTCACTATAAGATAATAAATGTGATGCCGAAAATGCTAAAGTAATTAATCTAAATTCTAAGAAAAGATGGGCGAGGAGACCGAGACTAATCTAGATTCTATTCTTTTCGATGTATCTACTGACAAGCGGATTTAACTATTGCTGATAAAATAAATGGTAAATAAAAATGCCTACGAAAATAAAGTTTTGAAAAGAAACAATTAAGGATAGAAGAATGCAAACTAAATGAATAAATTATAACACTTAAGAAAATGAAGTAAAGGACTTGAAATATTAAATAAAAAAAATTAAATGCAAAGACTGCGCTAAAAGTTAAACTCAAATTAAATTAAATTTGTGATAGGAATTAAGAACTAATATTTATTGAAAGAATAATAGATATAAAAATTAAAGACTTCGAAGAAAATAAGAAAAAAATGTTTCGTTCATGGATGATGAACTCGAAAATATTCACTCAGGCAAGAATGTGATACTCTAATATTAATCTTAAGACTGGATCTAAGGAAAGAAAAACATTTCCTAGAGAAAAGAAATGAAAAAGAAAGTTGGACTAACCGAGAAAAGAAGAAGTGTTTGAATGCTTAAATGGATGTGTTGGTTGATCGAGTGTTGATACTGTTTTGTCTAAACATAGCATTCTATTTAATGGCATCAGGAATGGAATTTTTGTTAATAAAATGTGATAAATTACTTATTTTCCATGCTTAAACATAGTCACTTTCTTAATGGGTCACGTTCTTTTTTTTGGAGGGAAAAACAATTTCCAAAGATCACATTTTTGACCGAATTCGGTCCATATTTATTTTTGACTTTTTTTTCCTCTTTTAGCCTAAAATTCGACCACTTCCTTTTCCTTAGGCTGAAAGAATTCAGTCACCGTCTCCCCTTGGACGAAAATTTTCGGCAAACCTTACTCCTTGGATGAAAATTTTCGGTCAACATGTGTTGTGGCTAGAAAGTTGTGAAAAAGTGAGATTAACTTGGTCCTTTCCACATGTTTTAAGGAAATGTTGTTTCCTTTTTTGCTCTAATTTTATCTTGATTGATTTCATCTACCAAGTGACTGATTTTCATTTGTTCAAAACTAATTTTGGTCACTTTGGTGAGTTAGAAGACAAAATGCAACTCTTATATAGGTCTGATTTGTCTTATCCTTGAATAGTCGGGATTGATTCTAACAAGGAACAGATATCTTCCACAGCCATATCAACAATCCTGGTGAATCATTTTATCCTTTCTAGTGTTGACCGAATTTTCATGACAAAATCCCTTTATGTTTTGTTGAATCTCTATTAAATCGATAATTTTTTTTTTTGTAATATGTCGACTTAATGGGCCTAAATGACTAATCGTATGGCCAATTTTTCCTGATGGATTTGAATTGTTCTAACTTTAAACTAATTATCTCATGCCATGTGTATGCAAAATATTAGCATCAATAGATCCAAATTTTGAAACTGACTTGGCTTATTCCTCTTAGAACTTTTTCATAGCCAACTTGACTCACTCCGATGACTCCATTGAAGCTCTTCAAGTTTTCTCCACCCTCCTTCAATTTGAGCTTTGTCAAAGATTTCTCTCACACTGAGCCATTCTTGTTTTTCTTGCATAATCAAATCTTGTTTGCTCTGTTGAATCTTGTTTCATGTAAGCAAATCCACTAGCAACCTCTCTCTTTCAGTTTTCAATCCAATGTTTCAATTCTATTATGGTGAAAATTGAATGACGCATGACTACTATTTGACGAAAGTCCCCTAAAAAATGTGGTTCGTTTGAAATTTGGGTTTCAGCCCAAAATCGGAGGGTGGCGGCAATGGGACAGATAAGGTGGGTGAGGAGGGTGAGGTTCTATAATTGGAAAAGTAGGTTTGAGGAAAGAGGGGCCGAAATAGTATTATTAAATGTTCAGGGGAGGTTTTTAATTTTTTTTAGTGTATATATATTTAAGTTTTTACTCTAAGGACCAAAATATAATAAGATTGAAACTTTAAGGACTTAATCAACTCTAAGCAAGGACAAAAAAAAGGGGGGTAAAATATAAAATCTAATTGAAAAAATGGTTGAAATTTTATTTTATTTTATTTTTATTTTTAAATTGACTAAGGAGAGGTGAAAAAATGGTTGCGATTATCATGTTCACTAAGGAGAGGTGAAATTCCCAAAAACCCAAAATCCATTTATTGGTTTCAGTTTTTAGTCTTGACAGTCAAAAGCTCCACTCTCTTGCCCTGAAGCTAGCACTCTCTCCTTAACAATGGCGGCTACACACCTCTTCTGTCATTCTCCTTCCCTCCTCGAACCCCTAAAACAAACCACAAGCCATAACCCATTTCGCCAAATTCCACTTCTGTCCCTCAAACCCACCCAAAAATCCTTATCTCTAAGAGCAGTCCTATCCCAGACCCCCTCCACAACCTTGACCCAAGACGGAGAGAAAAAGACACCGTTTCGTCACTGCTTCACCAAATCCTCAGATGGGTTTCTCTACTGTGAAGGGCTTAAGGTCCATGACGTGATGGAATCCGTCGAGAAAAGACCCTTCTACTTGTACAGTAAGCCTCAGATCACTCGAAATTTCCAAGCTTATAGCGAAGCTTTGCAGGGGCTTAATTCGGTCATAGGTTACGCTATTAAGGCTAATAATAATTTGAAGATTTTGGAGCATTTGCGGCAGTTGGGTTGTGGTGCTGTTCTTGTTAGTGGGAATGAGCTCAGATTAGCTCTCCGCGCCGGTTTCGATCCGACCAAGTAAGAAACTTTTGAGTTTCGATTACTTTTTATTTATATTCAATCTTCATTTGTTGAAAACGGACCTTTTGGGATTAATTTCTAGATAAGTGCACCTGAGGGTTTTTTTTTCCCCTTTCAGAAATGAAACTAAATTAATTTAATTAAAATATGACAATTAAAGGGTTTCTTTGATTATTAGATCAAGCATACTGGGTTTGATTTCATTATATTTGAGTCCATCTAGGTCTAGGTGCCTTGTTTATGTTCTCATTTATCATAGTTTTCGTTCATTTAGTTGATTTCCTCTTTTTAGAGAGGTCTCAAAATATATGAAGTTCAAGGGTCTTTGTAGAATATAAGAACAGATTGTGAAGTTAGATGAAGCTTTACCAAGAAGTATTTTAGTTATTTAGCTTAATGGAGCTCGAGGAAATTGAATTTTTTTTAGTTAGATTGGGCAGCTGCATTTGTTGTGTGAGTTTAATCGAATTTTTGTTTGGATTAGCATTTGAGTTAGAACTGCAGTTTTGTCTTTTGTGGGTTCAAATTGGAGATTTTAAACAGTAAACCAAATTAACTTTGACCTTAATATTCTGTATGCATTTGATTTATTACAGTATTAGGTTTTCTGGGTGAATTTCAGCTTACTTTGTAAATGGATATATATATATATATATTTTTTTTTTTTTTTTTTAAACACTGATTTTCTCTTCTTATTTTTATAAACAGGTGCATTTTTAATGGGAATGGGAAGCTATTGGAGGATTTAGTTCTTGCTGCAGAAAGTGGCGTTTTCATAAATGTTGACAGTGAATTTGACTTGGAAAACATCGTGGCAGCAGCAAGAATTTCTGGAAAGAAGGTTCATGTCTTACTTCGTATCAACCCAGATGTTGACCCTCAGGTATGTGGTTTTTTTTTCCTTTCCTTTTTGGGGAGAGAGAAAAAAAGCAGTGGGGGGGGGGTGTGAAATATGAAATATCATTATTTAGTGATGTGTTTATTATCTCTCTACTAGGTTCATCCTTATGTTGCAACGGGGAACAAAAACTCAAAATTTGGCATTAGAAATGAGAAATTGCAATGGTTTTTGGATGAGGTCAAGGCTCATCCTGATGAACTAAAGCTTGTAGGAGCGCATTGCCATCTTGGTTCCACCATTACCAAGGTATGTTGCTGTTAACAAAAGCTTGTAGGAACATCTATACATATAGATACATGTGCGTGTGACTGTACGTGTATGTCTAATACTGGCCTGAAATTTTGATATACGACTAGCTACTTTTTGATGAAGATGGTATTTAGTTCACTTCAAACCAATAACAGAGAATGTATTTTGATTCATTTGGTTCTTAGTTTGAATTTTGAAACGCCAGTTTGGATCCAAAATTCAGTTTGTCTAATGGTTGCTCTAAACACAAAAGTCTATTTCGCCTAACAATCTCCTAAAATACAGATTGTTCAAATTTCCCTCTTTAATTACGGCTTGTTCTTTCTCCTAATCTGCTGCTACTTTCTGCTTCCTCTATCTATATTATAATTCAGGTTGATATATTCAGAGATGCTGCAGTTCTCATGGTCAACTTCATTGATGAAATCCGAGCTCAAGGTTTTGAAATAAATTACTTGAACATTGGAGGTGGACTTGGAATTGATTACCATCATTCTGATGCCGTTCTTCCCACCCCAAGAGACCTAATTGACACTGTAAGTTTTCTTTTCTCCTCAAAGCTGTCCTTTTCAGAGTACTCTTATTTTAATCCTTCCTTCCTTTTTTTTTTCCTATGAATATTGTATTGTTGCTCCCTCTAGGTCAGAGAGCTGGTCCTTTCTCGAGATTTGAACCTGATCATTGAACCGGGGAGATCTCTGATCGCTAATACATGCTGCTTTGTTAATCGGGTAACTGGCGTCAAGACCAATGGAACCAAAAACTTTATTGTGATTGATGGTAGCATGGCGGAACTTATTCGTCCAAGTCTTTATGGTGCTTATCAAGTAAGTGATAGTCTACTCTTTTTAGTTGCTTTTTCTTCCTCTTAAAACTGTTTATATGTGTGTAATAACACCAACTTGATCGGGATTTTTGGTTTCAGCACATTGAGTTGGTTTCTCCTACTTCGTCCAATTCTGAGGTCTCGACTTTTGATGTGGTGGGCCCTGTTTGTGAGTCCGCAGATTTCTTGGGGAAGGACCGGGAGCTCCCTACTCCGGCCAAGGTACCATTTTCACTAGAGTTGAAATTTAAGATTGGATCAATAAATTCTGAGAGTTTTTTTTTCCTTATTTTTTAATTTATTTTTTATATATTTATTATGGAATTTGTGGATTTTCAGGGAACCGGCCTGGTTGTTCATGATGCCGGTGCTTACTGTATGAGCATGGCGTCTACTTACAATCTCAAAATGCGTCCTCCTGAGTACTGGGTTAGTCACTTTTGCACGTTAAATGTTCAAAAAAGTAGGGATCTAAAATCTAATTTGGACAGCAAATGCAAAATTCCAGGTTGTCTTAAAACTTTAACTAGAATTGAGTCTGATAAACTCTGAACCTAAACAGAATGAAAAGAGTTAGAAGCATCATGGCCATAATGCAAGGAAATTAGTTTCACTCATTTTACGCAAAGCATGTCGAAAGTTGCTCAAGTAGCATTCGTGTTTTTTCTTCTGAAGTAAATATTTTGGCTGATCTGAACACTGAAGGGTGCATTTGGTTTAGCTTTTTAAACACCAGTTGAGGTCTCAAGTCCCAGTTTTGGCCTACAAAATTCAGTTACTATATTAATACCTTATCTGAAGTAATTTTCAGTTTAAAACACAAGTTTAACCAAAAACATAAGAAAAAATGTGTCTTGCCTTGCATTAAAATCATCTTACCCCTTTTTTTTTCTACCAATAAAATTGAGTCCTTGTTAATTGATGATTTTGTGAATAGGTTGAAGATGGGTCTGTGGCCAAAATCCGGCATGCCGAGACATTTGAAGACCATTTGCGGTTCTTCGAAAATCTTTGATCAGACTCGAAATATGTTTTTGCAGACTAATAAGGATTTTTGTTCGATCATTAATGCATGGTTCGGATTTTTCTTTTTGATTTATTTGTATCTGAATTGTTTAAACAAGATAAAATTCTACTAACTAATCTCTCAAAGGGGGCTATTTAAATGGAGGGAAGAAAAGGGCAACTATTTAGCAGGATGAAAGGTAAATAATGTGGGAAATCAATCTGTCAAGGATAAATGTTCCTTGTTATGTAATCACAATATTGAAGCCCTAAGAATTCTGTGTCTTTAGGTACCACTAACAACTTTTCTCTCAAATCATGTGATTTGACAAGTACACATTTGTTATAGCCATAACAAGCATCCACTATTTTATTGTGTATTAATCCCACTTGAATATGGTACTTACTAGCTGCTGCTGCATCTTTCTCAATATATCTGGCATAGTCATTGAAGCCATTGAAGTCATTGAAGCCATTGAAGTCATTGAAGTCATTGAAGCCATTGAAGTCATTGAAGTCATTGAAGTCATCGATTTCATTGAGGTCATTGAAGTCACTGAAGTCATTGATGTCATTGATTTCATTGATGTCATGCAGTTGTCCTTCAAAAGTTCTCAAACTTTTTCATATTGCTCCACACTTGTTGGCCCCATTTTGTGATTGACCTCCATCCACTTAACTACTAGGTACTCAAGATGATTAGATAGTGTTTACGGAAGATCTAAACCGGAAATGGACAAAGTCCATCTATAGCAATAACGAGATATCTCCATTTTTTCAATCGTTCCAAGCCTTCTGGTGCTTCAGTAATCCCTGTAAAATAGAGACATCCATCAGCATCATTTATGCCAGTTTCCAAAAAGCAAGTACTTTCCTCATTAATGTTCGCTTTCATACTTTCTGTTTTATATCAAGCAGGCCGCCGCTCACCGAAAAAGGACCATATCAAGTCTTTTCTTTTCATCTCACAACAACCTTCGGGATATAATCCACAACATAACAAACATTGTTGGACTTTTGAATCATTCAAGTTTTCATAACTCCATCTTAGTACTTTGGATAGCTTTGCTTCTATCATACCTTAAGTTGCAGTGACTTTTGACTTTTCTAGCGCTGCTAAGACAGTCTACCATACATAGAAAGGAAGTTTCAAAATTGAAATGCAAGATCTATTTGGACAATCTCTTACAAGTGATATCCAAAACAAACACAGGCGACAAGACATGTTATATGTTTTTGGCCAAAAAATAAAAATAAAAAATTTTCAATAATTAAAATTATATAATTAAATTAATTAAGACAAGACATGCTGGAAAAATGAAGACAATAGAGAGGTGGAGGGGGCGACGAAAACAATATTCCATCGAGCCTCCTCACGGTATCCCGCGTCAATCCCGGTTTTGGATTTTCTGTGGTTTTTCTCCCCACTTTCCCAATTTTACCCCTATCTATTCTTAAAAATAAAAAAAATAAAAAAATTAATTATCTCATTTTATGTATATATTAAAATTTAATATAGTAATACCCGAATATTATTAAAATTTTAAAATATAATATTATTAAGATCGTACGGCTTCGATTAAGATCGGACGGACGGCTTTGTGTTAAACAATACACATGCATTAGTACAATATTGATAAGCACTGTGAATCCTTTTCATATAAGTCTTCATCAGTTGCTTTTCTTCCATCATTTCTAGTTCAATCCCTCTCTAATAAATTCCCCAAATCCTCTCTCATTTTCGAACTACACTTGCTCCTGTGCTCTCTCTGGTTTCAGATTTTGTACCAGCGTCTGTGTAACGGTAGGTTTTCTTGAATTCCGAGTTACTATTTTTTTCAAATTTGAGTTGGATTGTTGGGTTTTTAATGGTTCATTTTTGTAAATTTTCAGCGATCACTATTCTTCATTTTGGCTCTTGATTTGCATTAATAAGCGCCATTTCTATTCTTTATTTCTTACTACATTATGTGCTGTTGTGTATGCCTTTTCTTTTTAATTATCATTTAGGATGTTATTTTAAATCGAGCGGATTTTTGTGGGTTTGGAACCCAAAAACTGCTGATAATTTGTTTCTTTAGTTCTTAATGGTGTTTGGTTAGCAAGGATTTTGACAGAAGGGAGAAAGATATGTGAATTCCTTAACCGTCACAGTGCTGTAATACGCTCTTGGTCTATTACTCGTTAACTTTTCTATAGAAGCTGTTGATTTCTATTATTGACTTCTTGCTTTTTATAGTTTGAACTTTGATGGGTCTCAGTTTGTTTCCAACATAAATTTCCGCAGTTTTACGTGGATACTTTGCTTCTCTGGTTTCTTAAGTTTCGAAATCCTGCTGACTGAGTTTTCCTACTTTGAATTCGAAGTTCTTAAGTGTTTTCTTCTTTTATAAATAATATTTGCACATGCATTCAGGTTCTATGGAATTTCTCTAAGATTTAATTGTGCTGGCCCTTTCTTTAATAGGATACTTAGATTTCAACAGGGCTTTAATCAGTTATGGCCGGTGACTTGCCTAACGGAAATGTCAGTATACAACTTGAACCACGGAGAACTTTTGAAGTCGTTGTGGCTGCAACTGAGAATTTAGGTATTGGTAAGGATGGGAAACTTCCATGGAAATTGCCTTCTGATCTTAAATTTTTTAAGGAGATAACAATGGCTACATCAGATCCTGGTAAAAGGAATGCAGTTGTAATGGGTAGAAAAACATGGGAGAGTATTCCCACGGAGCATAGACCTCTTCCTGGCCGCCTTAATGTTGTTCTGACTCGTTCCGGAAGTTTTGATATTGCAACCGTAGAGAATGTTCTTATCTGTAGTAGCATAGCTTCTGCGTTGGAGCTATTAGCTGCTTCTCCTTACTGTATATCAATAGAGAAAGTGTTTATTATAGGTGGCGGCCAGATATTAAGGTTTGCAATTATTGTCCACTATTGTATTGACAGGTTCTTCTCTGTGTTCAACTCTTTTTTTTTTTTTTTTCAGTGAAGCTCTGAATGCTCCGGAATGTGATGCTATCCACTTGACTGAAATTGAGACAAACATTGTATGTGATACCTTTATACCAAAAATGGATAAGTTTCAATTCCACCCATGGTACTCATCCTTCACCCTGATTGAGAATGGCCTTAGATATTCCTACGCCACTTATGTTCGTGTGAGAAGTTCTGCAGTTAAAGTTCTCAATGAGTCTGAGATCAATGATCCTATCTCATGTAATGACTCAGGTTCTGTTAAGTTTGAGGTAAAAGATTTCAGTTTCCTGCCTAAGATGATTTTTGACAGACATGAGGAGTACTTATATTTAAGACTGGTTCAAGAAATCATCTCAAATGGCATCCCTAAGGATGATAGAACAGGGACTGGTGCTCTATCAAAATTTGGCTGCCAGGTACTGTTGAATTCTGGTTTTGATATTGCAATACGTCTCATTTCTAGTATTAGTGGGAATGTAATTGTCACGACTTTATCATTGTATTGGCATAGATGCGGTTCAACCTGCGCAAATCTTTTCCACTGCTTACAACCAAGGCACGTAATTATTTCCTTTTGATTTCTTCATGGTGGTTTATGCTTTAAGATTGATTAGTAAGAATTGGGCATAGGTATTAGTGATTTGACATATAGATTGACATAGACTCTTCAATTTGGTCCTCAGAAAGTCTTTTGGCGAGGTGTTGTTGAAGAGCTTCTGTGGTTCATCAGTGGTTCAACAAATGCAAAGGTAATGAGAGAAAGGAAATTGAGTGGTGGTTTTGCATATTACTTCTAGTGTCATTCTTATCTCTTCAATGAATGAGGTGTACTGTATTCAAAAGTTCATATATACAAACAGGTTCTTCAGGAGAAAGGTATTCATATTTGGGATGGCAATGCATCAAGGGACTACCTTGACAGGCAAGTACTCAACTTAAAACTATTTTATTTGTTTAGAACTTAATGTCTTCATTCGCTGCAATTCATTTCTGTAGCTTTTTTTTTTCTTTACTCAGCATTGGTCTGAGAGAAAGGGAGGTGGGTGACTTAGGACCTGTATATGGGTTTCAATGGAGACACTTTGGTGCTAGGTGGGTTGTCCCTCTCTCTCTCTTACTCTCACTCTCTTACCCAGATGGTGCTAGATGTGTTTAAGAAATGTGAATGCAATGTTTTCTCACTATTTAGACATTGTTTAGGTACACTGACATGCACGCTGACTATACTGGTCAAGGATTTGACCAGTTGCTAGATGTTATTGGCAAGATTAAAAACAACCCAGATGACCGTCGTATTGTACTCTCTGCATGGAATCCGTCTGACCTCAAATTAATGGCACTTCCACCTTGCCACATGTTTGCTCAGGTTCTTATTCTTCTTTTTTTATTTTAGTTTATTTTTATCTTTTTTATTTGATAAAATTTAATAAGTAATCTACAACATTGTTTCTCTTCTCGCCTCACATTTCGTTTATTTCTAATTGTTCCTGCAGTTTTATGTGGCCAGTGGGGAGTTGTCCTGTCAAATGTATCAGCGTTCTGCTGACATGGGCCTGGGTGTTCCATTCAACATTGCATCATATGCTCTTCTTACTTGCATGATTGCGCATGTTTGCGGTATGAGTTCTCCACAATGATCATATCTTGGATTTTGAGTGAGCGATCATTATTACATTATAACACCAGTTAATCGATTTGACTTAAAATGACACCCTCATTCTATCTTTACTTGGCTTTTCATTTACTCGTCTTATACAGATCTTGTTCCTGGTGATTTTATCCATGTCATTGGGGATGCCCATGTTTACCGTAATCATGTGGGCCCCCTGCAGGAACAACTTCAGAAATTTCCCAGGCCATTCCCAGTGAGTTGAGCAATATGGAAGAAATAGAACATAATTATTCCGTATCATTCTTTTCCTTTTTATGTTTTGGTTTTTTCCCTTATTTCAGGTCCCTCTGCTATTTGAACATTTTCCTCGTCATATTGTAGATTTTGAAGATTAATAGTGAGAAGAAGGATATAGATTCTTTTGTGGCAGCCGATTTTGAACTCATAGGTTACGAACCTCATCAGAAGATAGAAATGAAGATGGCTGTTTAGAAAACTCTCTCCACCACCCAGTTGAATGCATAATCTAAACGACATATCTGCTCTGAAGTTTTGAGTCAAGTAAAAAGCATTTTGAAAATTATACATCTATGCTGAAGAAGATTGATTAGCAGATCATTATTACTGGACCTTTCTCGTTCTCTGTTATTCCAGGAGCTCAAGTTGGACACTGACTTTGTCTTCAAATGAAGAACTGCTAATTTCCTATATCATTTTGGACTTCATATTTTTAGTGAGAATCCTTTAGTTCCAACAGCTACTTTAGTGGGTTCTAAGGTGATTTAGGAAATACTTGCATTTTGATTTTGATTTCTTCTTTCTGAACTTCATTTTATCTTGTACCATTGAGGTATCTATAGAATGAACGAAGTGTTTATGTTGACATGAATCGGATTCGAAGCCGATTGCCTTCTCTTCAATTTGTGGTTTATGTGGTAGTTTTTGTGTTCATAGTTCTTACCATCGGAGAAGCATGGAGAGAAACAGTTTTGTAGGGTTGGTTGAGAAAACTTCCGACCCATATTTCAGTTTTGATCGAATTTTGCAGTTGGCCCATTCATGGACCCTGCCCATTGGAGATTTTCTTGATTAAGAAGACAAAGGAAAAAATCAAAATTGTTTTATAAAAACATCCCCTTAAAAAAGTGTGGAAGTGACAGTTATCCACACAGATTGGATTGCTTAAAGGTCGTTAACGGGCACAATTACACGAAATTGGTCCTCATTTATTTATCTATTTTTTTTTAAATGCAAGGGGGTGTGATGGAAAACAGCACTATAATCTCTCCTCAAATGACTTTTTAACAGCAGAATTTATCCCAAAATTCGCATTCATGAGGAGAAGAGCACCCGATTTCTTCCATTTGAATTTGTGTTTGTGTTTGTAGGCAGAGACAAGATGCTCCTACACAAGAATTTGTTCTATGGAATCATTGTCAGCGCAGTTAATTTCCTGGATGCGAGTTCATGAATATGATTTTTGGCCAAAAAAACAAAAAAAAAAAATTTGAATATGATTTATAATTTTAACATCATATATTGTAATTGAAACCAAACAATCTACGAGTTGAAGTCAATAAAGACAAACCTTATTTAGGTGCGACATAAATCATCCGTCCAGCAACCCGACGATTTCAACTATGTAATTTACATTTGTAGTCTTAAACTAAATTTCAACTTAATTATTAAAAATCATTTAAAACTTTGTTAATATCCGAAGAGGAGGCTTCTGAATTTGCTTTATAAGATCATTGGTCTGAATTGTATGCTTCGGACCTTCAACAGGCTACAAACGCTTACAACCTTTGTCTACGACAAGAGGAAATTTATTGGCGTCAGAAATCACAGGAATGTTGGCTAAAAGGAGGGTGATGATAACACGCGATTTTTCCATATGTTCGTGCACTAGAAGAACAAGAGTCTGAATCTCGCTGAAGTTAAAGATGATAGTAGATCTAGTTTGGTTGTTCCTGCTGTCTTTCATCAAGCTGCTGTTAATTATTTCCAAAATCTGTATACTTTAGAGGGGACTCAGTATGATGACAGAATGTTTTCTATTATTGATCTGATTCTTACTGATCAGGATAATAGAGACCTGCTTCGTCCTTTCACTATGGAGGAGATCAAAGATGTTGATTGGTCGATTGAGGGAGACAGCGCCCCTGGTATTGATTCCTTTTCATCTTCATTTTTTTTCAGGCTTCCTGGGAAATTGTTAAAGATGATGTTCTGGTGGCCGCGAATAATTTCATTAAGGGTAACACCACTACATTACCTGAGGCTCTCACCACTACATTACTGGTTCTAATTCCGAAGAAGAGTGTGCCTTCTTCTTTGAAGGATTTTCGGCCTATCAATTTCTGTAATGTTATTTACATGTTGTTCTCCAAGGTTCTTGCTAATAGAATTTCCTCCTGGCTGCCTCGCTTGATATCGGATAGTTGGCTTCGTGAAAGATAGAGCTATTGGTGAAGTTGTTGGCTTGGCGCAAGAGCTGACTCGTTTTCTGGGTAAAAAGGTGGAAGGAAGTAATGTCATTTTTAAGCTTGATACGATGAAATCTTATGACCGCTTGGAATGGGAGTTTTTGGATCGCATGCTTCCGGCTTTTGGGTTTTCTTTTGAGCTCCGGAAAGTCATAGGCTGTTGTTACAAAATGGGCATTTTTGCTGTGGTTTTCCAGGGTGTTTACAAAGGGTATTTCTTAGCTTCAAGGGTCTTCGTCGAGGTGATCCAATTTCCCCTATGTTGCTCATTATTGTTGAAGAGTGGCTTAGTAGAGCTTTGTATCAAGTGCAATTAGAGGGCTATACTGTTCCTTATCAGACGAAGAGAAATTGTCCTCTAATCTCTGATCTGTTATTTACTGATGATAATTTGATTTTCTCGAATGGCGGTCTTAGTTCTCTTAATAATTTGATGAGAGTTCTTGCAGTTTATGAGAGGGCCTCCGGTCAGCATGTTAATCATGCTAAGAGCAATTTCTATGTGCATCATACTTGTCCTACTCGTATTAATATTATTGCCAGGGCAACGTGTTTTGTCAAAGGTAGCTTTCCTTTTACTTATCTTGATATTCCCATCTCTTATGGGCTTGTGAAGGTTGCTGCTTATAACGACCTTGTGGAAATTTTTTTTAATCGTCTGGATGGTTGGAAAGAGTCATCTTCTTTCTTCTGGTGGCAAGCTTATTCTTATCAATTACGTTTTGTTTTCACTTTTGGTTTATTTATTGGCTAATTCAACTGTGCCTGCTTCGGTTTTACATAAGCTGGAGTTTATCATGGCCCACTTTTTTTAGGGTTCTAGTGCTGGAGTTAATCGTAGGCATTGGGTTTCTTGGGACACAATGTATAAGAGTAAGCAAGAGGGTAGTCTTGGTTTTCGTCGTCTTAAGGATATTCAACGGGCTCTTACTTTAAAAAAGATTTGGAGATTGCAGGAAGGTTCTTGTTTATGGTGTTCTTTTATGCAATCTCTTTATAAATGTGATTGTCTTGTTGATCTGTGGAAGAGTGGTCGATCTGCTTCAAAATCTTGGAAACAAATTGTGGCGGCAATCCCTGAGTTTTTGGAGCATTTGACATGAAGTGTGGGTGATGGCAAGAAAACTTCGTTTTGGCATGATGACTGTGGTTTGGGAATTTTTTCTGAATGCAATCCTTCCTTGCCTTTAATTTCGCTTTATGATGCTTATCTATCTAATGTCTACCAATTTCAGGATCTTTCGCAGGTTATGTTTTTATGATAAATGCTCGGACTCCTGCTTTTTCTTCAGATAACGATAAGTTTATTTGGATCCCTAGCAGGGACGGCCGTTTTAGTATTAAATCTGCATGGCATGCTTTAACTTCTGTGCATGATCAGTTTGACTTGGTTTGCTCCTATTTGGCGTCTGAAATGTCCGTTGAAGGTTAAGATTTTTACTTGGAAACTCTATTACAATGCGGTTGCTGTTGACAAGAATATCCAACGCATGGGAATTTCCCTAGTCTCTAAGCGCACACTATGGTTCCTATCATCATGAGGAAACTGCCGAGTAGAGGTGGTAAAATAGGTCGGGCTGGCATGAGTACGCAAGGCACGGCACAATAAAATCACGGCACAAGCACCGGCGTCGGGCCGTGCCATGGCCAACTATACGGACACATGGGCCGGCACGGCACGACACGGATTTCCTGTGCCGGCCCAGAGCACAGCACGGCCCTTTTGAGCCTGTGCCTTGTAATTTTAGGAATTTTTTCTTCGGAAATTATTTTGTATGTTAAAAGCATTTCGATTAATACAAAATTTTATTTGGTCAAGTAATACTTATTACAGTTTATTTATATCGATTAATACAAAATATATATTATATTATTAGTATTTTATTAATCACTTTAAAACTCTTTTTTGATTTAAAATTAATTTTTTTTTAAAAAAGTAAGTCTTCGAACTCACGGGTCAAAACAAGCTCATAGGCTAAAATACACATGGGCCAAAATGAGTCTACAGGCCGGCACGACACATTTATAGTCTGTTATTTTGTCCGTGCCATGCCGTGCGGTGTCCTTATTTTTAGGTACGAGCACGGGCATGGCATTGACCAATCCGTGCCGGGCACAACACGACATAATATGTGCCGTGCTCAAGCCATGTCGGGCCGGCCGTGCCGGCACAAATCGCCACCTCTACCGTCGAGCATCTTTTTATGGAAAGTGACACCGCAAAAAAGGTTTGGACACATCTTGCTGCTCTTTGTCGTGTCCAAATTATTCCTCAACCCCTTTTGCATCGTTATAATCTATTGTGGTCTTCTCATCATGCTTCTGATGATGTGCAAAAGATATCTCATTGGTCTTATTCCTATATGGTGGTGTGTTGGGAGCTATGGAAGTATCGTAATAATGTTGTTCATAATGGCAAGAATGAATTCGAGGGCTATTATTTTACGTGTCCTTCACTGGGTTCATGAGTTAAATGGTAACATTATTCATGCTTCTCCTTCACATATTTTGGACAGAACTATGCTCTCCAAACTTGGTTGTTCTTTCACGCCACATCGTATTTTTGCTCCTACCATTTGCCGTTGGATTTATCCGCCTGCTCAGTGGTACAGGTTGAATATAGATGGTTCTCTGGAGCATTCTTCTGGTCAAGCGAGCTATGGAGGTTAATATCAGAGGTCATCGTGGTGTTTTTCTTGCGGCATTTTCTCGGGAGCTTGATGTTTCATCTAGTTTTCAAGCAGAATTAATGGGCTTATTTTACGGGATCCAAATGGCTATTTGTTTTAGGTTTCATCCCCACTTAGTAGAATGTGATTCTAAATCTCTTGTTCAATGTCTTGGCGGTGCTTGTGTCGATTGGAGGTTATGTAATTTTTGGAATATTATTCATTTATGGTTTCTTTCTTTTTAGATTCAAATTGTTCATGTTTTCAGAGAGCGTAATCATGTTGCAGATTTCCTTGCTAGATTTGGTCATACTAAGTCTAGAGAGTTTCTGGATTATTTGAGTCTCCCTCCTTCTGTCAAGCTCTGTATTAGGGATGATAGAATTGGGATTCCCTTTATTCGATTGTAACCTTCCTTTTCTTCAATAAATAGCCTTGCTTTTGCCCTTTCTCTTTAAAAAAAATTGAAAAATTAATAGCAACAATTAATGACAACAATAATAGCAATCAAGGGGATTATGACAAAATAAAATTTTAATAAAACGATGATAAAAAGAGGTTTTTTTAGGCTATATTAAGTTAGTCTATATACTGATTATTAATACCTGACTGTCCAATTCCTAAATTATAAGTGGATCTCACTTAAGATCTTGAGCTTTTGCCACTCGACTAACCCCTTAAGTTATTTTTGTTGTTGACGCTAGATTTTTTTTTGTATAAATGGCGGAAGGTGATTGGTTTAAAATTTGAAATAAATTCAAAAAAGTTAGTGACAATTAAATTAACCGATTAAAATTGAACAATTAAATGACCTATTAGATATAAGTTTTGGTCAAGAAATAATCGAGCTCTACCAAACATGAAATCTTTGACTTAGTCAAAATTCGACTAATGGGTATTTCCCCTCAAAAAATTAAAATATCATAAGGATTGATGAGGTGACATGAAAATTAACCATAGATCGCTTGTACAAGGTTCGTGTGAGGCTCAATCTCAACCATTCAGAAAAAAAAAAAACCAATGTTCATCCATGAAGCATTTTGGCCGAACTGAAGTTGGATACATTAGTTTCAGTCGAGATGAGAGAGAAAGGAAAGTTTCGGTCGAAATAGAGAGAGAAATGAAGCATTTTGGTCGAGATGAGAGAGGAAATTTTCGGTCAAAAAGTTGTTTGATCAAAAGGCTGAACCACTTTTCCTCTAAAGTGGAGACTCAGTTAACCTATTCTATTTTCAACCAAAATACAAGGGAAGCGATGAGGAATTTTGGCAAAAATGCATGGAAAGTGGGGAAAAATTGTTGAGACGAAACTAGACCAAATAATAATCAAGTTCAGTAGAAAAGTTGAGTCAAAACCATCTCTCCAAAAAAGGTGAACATGGCCTACAAAGTGGGAAGTGATTTCTAAAAATAAGGGAGTGAAGTTCGACATTCAGTTTATTATGAAAATATCACTATGAATTTGTTTGTAAATAGTAGGTTTGGTGGAAGACAAATTTATCCTTTCAGTTTGTTCGACACTACACTTGTTCTTTTCATTTCCACCGGAAAATATGTAACTTTTTTTTTTAATTTATTCTTAAGAATGTTATTAAGCCATTGAATTTTCACCTAAGTGAAGGTGTTGATTTATATTAGTATTAGATCTCTAAGTTATTAATTTCATGCCATAGTCTAAATTTAATTTTATTATTCTCTTAGTATATAGTCTTTAAATTTAATTATCGATTTAATATTTCAAATCTTTTACATTACCCTGTATTTTTACTTAATTTATCAATTTTTCAAAACTTGAATTCCATTTTCATTATTTATTTTTATTTATATTGAATTGTATTTAATTAAATTCTCTCATAAATAGATATATTGAAAATAAATTATAAACTAAATTATTTTTAAATTTTTTTATCTATTTATTATAAAGTTAAATTAATTTTACTATTAACTGATAAACATATTTATATTCTTTTATTATTTTATTAATTCTATAAAATAATACTTTAAATATATGATTCGCCCTACTCATTTATTTCATTTATATGCCTTTATTACTATTTCGATATTTATTTCCATACAATTTTTGAAACCCAAATTGATTATGTGGCTGTAGATTTTTCTCAAAGTTAACATCAATTTATATATTACTTAAAATTTATAATATATATAAATTTTATCCAAAACTCCTATTTTAGTTATAGCATCAAAGCATAATTATCTTCCCTCAGAATAGATTCCTTTTCCTTTATTCCACTTTTCACCCTAAGAAACAAGCAGTACAGCTTATGTAACCTTTTTTATCCAAAATACTTGAAATTGTCTTTATACATTTACTTGAGCGACTCTACGAGAGAACCCTTCAAATTGAGTCCTTGGCAAAATAGCCCCCCAATCCTGCCAAGGACCTAAACGTGCTTCTAACCCACAAAAAGTTTCAAGCATACCGAATCAACGAGGAAAAAGAACCATATTCTATTTTTCTGTCTATCGTATTTCAATCCTTTCCGAATATATATTATATAATATTTTATATTCGTATTATTATTAAAACCGATGATTTAATAACAACATTAACTATAAAAATTTTGTATAAATTTATCCCGTGACTAAAATATAAATCTATATTACAAAAATGCTAAGTTAATACATATTATCTAATTATATATAATATAAGTAAAAGTTTCGGAATTAAAATAAAAATTAATTAATTTAAACACGAGATTAATTAGATATTAATAGTGCTCGGTATTCTTGAAAATGTATATACAATAGTGTGTATATTTATTATTATATATAAAACACATATTAGAAAACAATTACAGTCATTATTAACAGTAAGATTCTTTTGTGAGGTTTTAAAAATACAAGATTTCTACGATAACATGATTTCAATACTTGGGCGGGGGTAAATTTGTAATTTCCATTAATAAACGCAGGTGAGCTATTCCTCTCTCAGTATCCTCTGCTGTCTAGCGATGAAAGCCTCTACCTTCCTATGGAACTCCTCGTCACTCATATTATTCTCAGGCGGTGAGCTTTTAACCACAGTATCGCCGGAACTTTGGCTCCTCTGGAATCTCATCGTCTCTAAATTCCGCGGTGAATCTCCCTTCGATCTCTCCTGGTGCCGGCGATCTAAATTCTCCGATCGAGTTCTCGGAATATTCCTGATTTCTGGAGCTGGAATTTTAAATCGATCATCCTCGTCGCCGTTGATCTTCTGATTCTTTTCGCTGTTGTTAAAGAATTCGGCGTAGAGATCGTCGCCGGAAGTCTTTTTGGCGGAGTATTGAGCTGAGAACTGACCTGATATAGCGAAGAGAGTGATGACGATCACGTTTCCGATGACGAAGACGAAGCGTGGACTGATCAGGCTGACCGAAATGCCGCGGAAATACTGGCCGGAGTTTTTGACGGCGGAGACTGGAGAAAGCTGAGTGTAAATCCTAGAAACGAAGATCAGTACAAGGAAAATCTCGAGAAACCTGAACAGATTTGCGATTCTCCGAAACTGGTTATACTTCCGGATCGCGTTCGCCTTCTCCGCCTTGATGTTGTAAAAGCTGATCGAATCCATTCTCGACTTTACAGGTTAGTGATAATTTCCTCAATCCAACACAGAAACTCTTGCAGAATTTGACGATAATATTCTATTTCTGCTTCTCACTCGAAAACGAATTCCTTGTCCGAGAAAGTGTTGAAGCCAACAATTTCTCTGACGAGAGAAAACATGAAAACTACCATGAGATTAGTAGTAGTAGGTGGAGTGAATGAATTTTTGGTGTTTGGAAATAATGGAAACTGAGAGAGAAAGAGCAAAGTGGAAGAGGCAGTACTACCAGTACTACAGAGAGAGTAATAAGCTCTGTTATTTTTCTTCTTCTTCTTTTTTTCTTCCCCTCATAATGGAAGGTTTTTTTTTTTTTTTTTTTTTTCTCTCTCTTCCCGTTGCTTTTCAATTCTTTGAAGAAGTTTGTGTTATTTATAGAGCCTTGCTTGGAAAGGGTTGTTTGGAGCGTTGCTTTTTTTTTTTCTTCTCTTGAATTTTTATTTTTCATTTTCTATTTATTTTTTAATAAGACTTTCTCTTTATTATTATATTATATATTCCCTTCATTTATGGTCTCTTTGCCCTTTTTTATTTGACGTAATATCGGATCATATTTTACGACAATTTGATGAAAGATCTATTGAAGGCTAAGACGACCAAAGTTAAGATGATGAACAGTATAAAAAGCGTTTCGAAAGGATGACTTTCAATTTTGGATACCTAAAACAACAAAATATTGCTTAGGATTATTGTGGTGATTCAAATCACGAAAACGTAATATATAAAAAAACAGACATCCAAACAGGCTCATAGAATCAGTGGAGAGTTTGATTCAAAATAGGAGAGATTTTTTCTTACTCCCTAAGAAATATTAGTCCATGGGGCCGTGCAAGTAAACATCTAAAAGCACTCACTCTCTGCTTTTCTTTTCTTTTTTCTTTTTTCTTTTTTTTTTTTTCTTTTTTTTTTTTGGGACTTTCCCGCTTCTTTATCTGGTCCACAAACAAATCTATTTTCCTGCCACTGGGCGACAAAACATGACAAACTGACAAAAGGGTCCATCCAAATTTCAAACCAGAAACGTGAAGGATCCAATTTCTCTCTAAAGTTCTATCGTTTTTCCTTTTTATTTTTAAATTTTTCTAAAATATAATAAATCCATTTATAAGAGAAAATTATACATAAAAGATTATAATATAATGTTCTTTAAAATTTTAAATAAATTAAAAAGGGAGATAAATTCACTCAATTCACTGTTAATTTTGGTTAATTATTGATATAGCACATCATTTATTTTCGTTGACAGTTTGAAGAGTTTTCTTCAAACTTAGTTCTACATTATTTGTGAGGATTGAGGTAACATGGTTCAACAAAAGGCATTCAAATCTATCGGGGGAAGTATACCCTTTGACCTTTTCCAAGATGAGAATTTCGTTGATGAAAAACAGGTTAAGATTCATATGGATCAAAATGTTAATAATTTTACTACGAGACCTTACTTGGTGATCTCCAGATTTCTCATCTTAATCTGATTTTCCTTCATTGGGATAACAAAGTGGCATTACATATTGATGCAGGTCCTACTTCCACGAGCGTACTAAACATATCAAACTTAGCTGCCATTTGATCAGAGAGAAAATTCAAGATGACACCATTCATACATCTCATATTCCGACAGACAATCAAATGGTAAATATATTTACAAAATCTTTACCCTCTTTGTGTTTCTTTCCCATTTGTCTAAGGTAGGTGTAGCGAATCTCTACTCTCCATGCAGGGTTATTGAGCTATATCAAGGAGAATCCGGTATTAGAGAGCAAAGTTGTTTCGTGTTCTACTCAGAAGAAGAAAAACTCTTCCAACGGTAACCTGCAAGAAGAAATATAGCTTTTAAACAAAGGAAAAACGATGATGTATTACATAATTTTTATGATATTATTTAAAATTTTTAATATTTCAAAACTAGATAATTAAAAATAAAAATTATTTTTATTTTTATTTGAGTTGGTATTTTAGTAAGATTCTTTTTTTTTTTTTTTTTTTTTTTTTGTAGGATGATCCTTAAAAATAATTAATAACAAAATAATAACAAAAAAATAATAAAAATAATAATAAAAATAATAAAAAGAAAGATAATGAATTGAATCAAAGTTATTATTTTATGGATGTTTTTTTTTACATAATGAAATCAAATCACAATAACCGAGTTGGGATTCCAGCAAATGCCATAAATTAGAAAGTTGTCGGTTGTTTATTAAGGGTTGTGCTGACACGTACTTACCATGTAATAAAGGTCATCTAGTCTTTTTAATGCAATGGTGATCGATTTTTGTTCAAGTATGTTTTTTTTTTTTTTTTTTTTTTTTTTTAACTTAATGAATATTTTCCCCTTGGCCTTTAAGTCCGATCTTAATCCTACTTGATAGTATCGAGTATCATTGGATTAAGATTGGACACCATTTATTGTTTGGTAAGCATGCTTAAACACAGATCCTTAGTAAGCACCGAAACCTTCTATCAAATCAAAGAGAAAAAAGCTGAAAACAAACTGATTTTATTAATTGATCAATGAAATGATTATTAGATAGTTAATTTATACAAGCATAACTAACTAAGCAACCAAAATAACAATTATTAATTACGTAAAGACCTCAATACTTTTACTATATTCATAATATCCCCCTTTAAGGTGGTGGTTGAAAAATATCATGAACCCTAGCTTATTCATCAAGTAATCGTGTTGTTTCTTGCCTAAACACTTGGTTCAGGATATCTGCAGGTTGTTCAAGAGTGTTGATGCTCATAGGCTTGATCAAACACTGTTGGAATTTGTCACAAACTAGGTGACAATCTATATCAATATATTTGGTGAGAGAGTTCATGGAATATGAGATTAGCAACTATTTGGCGAGTGGAATGGGAGTTGGTATTGTGATGGCAAGATCGGATAGTAAACTGATTAACCAACTGAGAGTACTTTGAGTCATGTGTAATAGGAAGCAATTGAATAATTCTCATCATAAAGAAGCTTAGCGTTGTCTACAAAAACAACTCCATTGGAGAGTTCTTTTGAGATCGAATTGAGGAGCCAATAATAACATATCATAGCATTGCAACATTACTATTTTTGTAGATAAACCCTAATTCGTATCCGGCTTTATGTATTGACTAGTGCTAAACCCTAATTTGTTCTTGGATAGTAATGTGAGCTTCATTAATGGACTCCATATATTATAATTCTTACTGCCTAGTAGAACTTGTGAAACCAAGAATGAGGCCAAAGTGTATAAGAAGGATGTATGTAAAGCGGACTAATCGTTCGAAAAATGCTGAAATTAAAATAATTTCATTAATTAATTAGTAAAATGATTACATAATTATGGACACATAATTGTGCGTAACTAACCAACCTAACAAAATAACAATTTATAATTACAAAATGACCCCAAATACCTTCCTTCTTCACAAATTAGTCATGGCAGGATCCAACATGATTGATTACTAGCCCTAATCCCTTTGACTATTCTTATCAATCTCTTTCTCCATTCCTACAAGTTATGCCCGGCATTGCTGCACGTCTTCCAACCTCCAACACCTAGTAAAATTAGAAATTATTTCAAATAAAATTAATTACATTATGTAATGCAATGATGACTAGTTCACGTAGCAACTTTCAATCCCCACCACGATGACAGTGATTACCTGTGGCTAATAATTTTAGATTTGATGGACAATGACTTCCCAACCAAAGTAACTTAAAACGAATCCTTACTTTTAACCGACTATATTTGTCTAATCACAGAAAGAAAAACCTAACTATATCTCTCTAAAATATATATATATATATACATAAAAGAAGCCTTTTAGAAAAGAAAAGTAACAAAAGTTTCTATAATTGGGCTTTTTACTGGGTGGTGGGCCTAATGGCTTAACATGGTGGGAAGTGGGCTTTATCTCTGGGCTCTATTTGTCCGTAGCCCCATTATGTCCACAAAGTGTGTACTGTGCAGAGAATATTTAGTGATACTGTTTTGGATCTTGAACTTTAATTACTTTTCAAAATTTGACCTATTTATTTAGTTCTTAGGGGGGAAAAAAAAACTATAATAATAAATAATTAAATTTTTTCCACCCAAATACATGAAACATCTAATCATGAAGTTTGGTATGGAGACAGCAAAAGCACTCCATACTCCAACAAAATGTACACTACAAACTTCGAAGGACCTTTTTTTTTTGTGGGCCCTCATTTTCCGGGAACAAAGTTTGTGGCATAGGCCCAAGCATTGTTGCTGACTGGGTCAGCTAAGTGGTCTGCCAAGTTTTCCAATGGGCCTTTTCCAGTAACAATGGCTTGGACAAAGAACCCGAACATGGAAAACATGGCCAATCTACCGTTCTTGATTTCCTTCACTTTCAGCTCAGCAAAAGCCTCTGGATCATCAGCAAGGCCCAATGACTTTGAAATAGTGAATGCAAAGTTATGATCACTGATTGTTACAATCTAATTCATACAACAACATTCTAGAAATAAGAAGTGTATTGTAGTCAATACACTATCACAAACAAAAGAGAGGGAAAAAATAATCCAAAAGAACATCTCAAGAACAAAATCAACACATAACTTTCAAAGGGAATAACCAAAAAGTTTAAGCCATCAAAATTATCAGAAGGTTCACCGCATCATCTTTTTCGGCTTCTTGACGAAGCTTAACCTGATTTGCTTAAGCTTTCTCCTCTTCCTCTCCAATTTCTCGGGCAATGTCTCCCTCTTCTTCTCAACCTTCTTAACACCCTCTTCTTCTTCACATATGTTGGGTCCTCCTTGAAAGCCTAAGCACTCACCTATACACCTCTACCCTGCGCTTCATTGTAAAGAACACTCGCCTTATCAAGCCGATTATGAGCACACAATTCATATTTTACTTATCAAAATTCAAACTCTGATCCTACATTTTTTTTTAATCAATATAGCATTTTTGGTATAATCATAAAATGTAAGGTCATAACCAAAGTTCTAAGATGTAAAGATTTTTCTGAAATGTTTTTAACCATAGTACTACGTTAATTTTTTACAATAATATTATTCATACATTCGATGAAATCTAGGAATCCTTTGTCGTATAAATTAGTTTACGTTTATGTAAATTATGTGATATTTTCTCAATTGATTTGTCATATCCAAAAGGCCAGTTCGGATGTGAGTAAATATTTGGTATAATTTGGATCAATATAATTTAGTGCAAGTTAAAATATTACATCAGTATATTTAATAAAGTCAAACAGTTGGGATCAATCATTTTATTATGTTAAGATTTGATCGCAAATTTCACCAATCTAAATTATACCGAATATTTTTTTCGATGTCTCCTCCTCCTAGTTCCCAGAAAATCACCCCTCCTAAGAAAGGCGAAACAGAAGTTCCTCCACCTTTGTCCAAGGAAAAACTTGTCGAAATCAAACACTTGGCAAACACCTTGAAATCGAGCAGTGACGGGACCTTCTCAAGCATGTCTCAATTTACAGTCTCACAATTTTTTCGTATAATACCATTCATGAAAAATAGTCAATTGAAAAAATCATCATACTTAAGATCGACATCAAATTTTGAGATTTTTCAGTCAAATAACATATCATAACTAAATGTGAACATATATATCATAACATTAATTCTCACATGATGATCACTTATATAATCATCCATTTAGTACAACACATGCAATGAATACAACTCCTACTAATCATGCAAATCAAGGGACCTTCAAATACTCATGCCATCAACATATCACTTAATGACTATATGCTTAATTATAACATACATACCAAGTTTGAGTGCACATTAATGTTGCCAAATAAATTTCAAGACAAATCATAAGAATGCAATAAAATCACCACATTAGCAATTAACCAAGAATAATAATTTTCAACTGAATTGAGTTTCTGCGTTTATGAGAACTCAGTGCATCATTACATACTCCCTTTTGGGTGGAGAATGTAATATGCAACTGAAATTTTTTTTTTTATGTGATTTTACCATATAAATATACACTAAGTGTTCGGAAAGTTCAACCTCTTTGGGAAACTAAACACCCTAAACCAATGCATCTCTAACCACATGTCACATGCCCAAATTATTCTTCAATAGAATCTCGATGTATTATTATATACTCCTTTTTGGTTAGAGTGTATAATATGTTAATGAGTATTCTCCATATAAAACCACCTTATGAGGCTAATAATATACCTCTAACCTTATGTTTCATGTCATTTTTAAATTAATATACGCAATGACCCTCTTTGGGCAAATAATTAAATACATTAATATACATAAATTCAAATAAATTATTTATAATGCATCACATACTAATATGAATATATACCTTCCGAGATATTAGTCATTGTATGTATCTTTAAGATCATCAAACAATTACATTCAAATATACTCATTTATTATTATACACAATGATATTTATTCAAGTGATCTTTATTTATTGTAGTACCAAAATTAAATGTACCTCTCATAATCTGTAAAATAAATTATTGCTTTTAGATTTAAAATATAATACCATATCATGTAACTAAAATAATCATATGACATGCATAAACAACACATAAAATACCACTATTTATAGAGTTTGTCTAAAATTAATTCATGTGAATTTTATAAGTGCAGATTTTTATCAAAACTATATGACATGTAGCAATACATCTAAAATACAAAATTCCAAATTCTAAATATTAAAAGTAATATTTGGTTTAGTTATAATCAAAATTATGTATTAAAGATATCACATATATTCATACCATTAGGAAATTAAACACACAAAATAAATGCAGTATACTAGTTCAAATGGGCAACACCTAGAATTAGTTTTAGTACCAAATAAGTTTAATTTATTAAGAGAGTCCAAGTGCATCATTGCATCTCCCCTTTAGACATAGAATACACCATGCTATAGATCCTGTATGAGTTATATATATATTAAACATGAAAATGGTGAATAGTAAACATGAACATTATGCAAACATGAACAATAAAAAAGAAAATAGTGATATTGTAAATAGAACAATAATTGTAAAATAGAATAGAATCTGTAGAATAGAATAGAATATGTAAAATAGAATAGAATAATAAAATATAATAGAATTTATAAAATAGAATAATAAAATAGAACAATAAAATAGAATAGAAAAAGAACTAAATAGTAAAATAGAATAGAAACTCAAACTGATGTCTGTTATATAACAGTTTCCTTAAAACATATTCACCTCCTCATATTGGTGCAGAAGGTTGAACGATATACATCTCCTAAGATATAACAGAGATGAACAGTAGCGGCATAGCACCGAACTATTCTGGCGAACTCAAACAATGGCTCGAACTCTATCACACTGGAAAATTAGAACTCTAGAGCGAGGAAGGAAAATAGAGAGATTTCGTTTTTTTTTTCAAATGGAAGGAAACTTCTAATTTATAGGCTCATGAGGGGAGATGAGATTAATGAGAATTAATCTGAAATTTAATCTGAGTTTAATACAAATTTAAATTTGATGAAATGAAAAATTAATTTTCATCCTTTCATCTTCAAATGTTTTTGCAGAAGAAGAAAAAAATATATGGGAGAAAAACAAAAGGAGGGCCAAGGCAAACCTGATCATTTTCTGACTGACATTCGGCGCGTCCAGGTGCAGGTGCACACGAGTCAAGCCTGATCCGATTCGTTCCGGATTTTCACCCCCTATAAGCGCGCGCAAGAGAGAGTATTCTAACTAATATTTTATTAGCTATTAACAAATATGCAATTATATTTAAATATTTTCTCACTTGTTCCTCTTTCCAATATAGGATAAATTTTTCTTCATTTAATTTTTCTCATTTAAACTATTCTAATGGTTACACTTTGAAATTCAATTTCTCATTTACCCATTAATCATTTTGAGCGTACCATATACTGATTCGAAACTCTCACGGAGGAAACCCGAATCAAATTTGACATTTCGTTTACATGAAGTGGGCTCCACTCAAAATGAGCATAAACATAGCATGTTGTTATGTTAATTTTTCCAACAGGCTCTCTCTCTTATGAAGTGAACTAATGATGGTTTTTAATGTTCGAAAAATATATCCCCTTTGGATAAATAAACTCTTTAGGCCATATCTCATACTTTTATACTTTATGAAGCTTTTAATTAAAATACACAATAACTTTTTTTTGAACATATAATTGTATATATACACTAACTAAAAGATAACTCGTGCCGGAATGTTGAGACAATACTTCCCTCTCATCTCATAAATATAACTAAATATCTTCACTATTATACACTTCTTGCAACTCTTTTTGTTTATAGTTATCTCTCCTATTATTGCCCTCTCATCTCAATATTCACTACACCATAAAAAGGAATATCTAATATTAATATATTATGAATCATTGGCTTCTAAGTTGCCAAAAATAATGGATGTCTACTCTGGTGTAATAAAAAAGACAACTTATATCTTCTAATACACATATTTATTAATGTATACTATTACTGTTATTAAATTAGCCTAATCATTAACCAAAGGGGGAGAAATTAAAGATGGCCAAAAAAGCTTCAAAATTTGTCTACTCCATTTTCTTTCTCATCAATCTCCTTGCCAACATGGGTAAGTGTCCAATTGAGGAGTTTTTTTTTTTTTTTTTTGGTATTTATTACAATTATAACAATCATTTTCCTTTTTCTTATCACCCATCGGATATCTTGTTCGGAACGATTTTCTCTTTGTTTCTCGAGTTTATAATGAGTTACACACAGACTAGTTTATACATAATGTATGTAGTGTGAGAGCCCTGATGTCAAGTTTTTTTTTTGGATTTTTCGTTGATTAATTAAATTAATGCAGAGAAAGGAATTAGTGCAACATATTGTGAGAGGAAAAGCCAAAACATGGAGTGGAATTTGCTTTTACTTCTCAACAGAAAGTTGTGACCATCAATGCAAGACATGGGAGAATGCAGTTCATGGCGCTTGTCATGGCATCGTTCTTCGTCATTGTTATTGCTACTTTAACCGTTGTTAATTGCGTTTATAGTTCGAGTAATTACGATTTAACCCGTTGTTAATTTCTCTAAACTCATGACAATTTTATTATTCATCATATATATATATGATGGGATTTTTGTAATTATTGTATTGTGCTACTAGCGCTCATAATTATAAGGTAAGTATGGAAAGAATACAAAAGCTTAAAGGTCATCTACTTGCTCATTGATCTCAACCCTTAGCTCGATATTGTACGATCATGATTCATGTTTAAGCCTTGATTGACTCAATTAACATTAATTAATTAATAATAAAATGACTCAAATAAGAAACGTGAAGATATAGCAATGTGAAAATAATAGTTTAACAAAAATTAAGAGGGACTAAGATAAACTCTTAAAATTTAATATAAATTATAATTAATATTTAAAATTTTAAGTAATTATAATAAATACTCAATTTTAATTTTAAGTTTAAATTATAATAAATTTTTTAATTCTATTAAAATTAGATAATTAGATAGAATAGTCATGTGCATGTTAAATAATCATTAAGTAACTATTAAAATTTTAAATTTGACCTAATTTAAAATTTTTACTTATATTTTTAGCCCTTTTAATTTGAATTATTTTTTAACCCATTTTATTTATTTATTTTTATTTCTTCTCAATTTCCACCTTACAGTCCACCACAATCGTCTTCCGCCGCCGCTATCATCACCTTCCTCAGCCACCGCCACCACTACCACCAACCTCTACCTTGATATAAGAATATTAAAATTTTAATTATTTTTTATCTTTGTCTCTCTATATTAAATTTTTAAATTTTTATATTAACGGTCTGCCACCTTGTATCAAAAATATAAAAATATAAATTATCTTCTATGTTTCTCAATCTCTTAAATATTAATAAAAATAATATTAAAATATTAAATTTTTAAATTTTTATATTAACAGTAACAATAGTGGAGAGAGTAGTGGTAACCGTAGCAAATGATGGTGTTGGCAGCTAGTGTTGCAGCAATTGAGAAGAAGTTAAAAAAAAATGTGAGTTAAAAAATTTTAAATTTAAATTAAAAGGAGTAAAAATATAAATAAAATTTTAAGTTTGGTCTAATTTAAATTTTTAATAGTCATGTGACATACATATAACCATTAAATCTATTTTTAACAGAATTAGAGATTCATTATAATTTAAATTCAAAATTGGATTCTCATTATATAGTTATTATAAATTTTGGATATTTATTATAATTTATTTTAAATTTTGAGAGTTTATCCTAATTTTTTCAAAAATTAATAAGCTATAGTTAATCTAATATCCTACCATTAATTGATTTTGAGATAGATTTATGATACAAATCCCAAAGAGTCATATTACATTGTGGTTTTCGTTTTGTATGACTATATATGACTCATTTCTAAATGAATAAAATTAATTTTGGAGTTTGAACATTCCTTGGAAAAATTTGATATATTTTTGTAACACATCTTCAAACCATGTCCTAGGGTTCAATGAAAGGTTATTCTTGAACTAGTAAAATGTTGAGCCAATTTCGAGTGGACTGTATTAGTAATCATATATTAAAAATTTTATAATTTAATATGTTGAGGATAATTTAATTCATTATTTATAATCTTAATCATTTTATATTATTATAATATTATAATTATATAAATAAATTTAATTTTTTTTAAATATTAATATATATTATTTAATAATATTATAATCAAATAATTATACCACAAAATATCACTTTTATTAATTTCATAAAAATATATTTATTATATATTTTTAGAATATCATACCCAATAGTTCCCTCTAGTGATATTGTTATTACATAACATCAAATTGATACAAAATAGATTCATCAAACTCAAACATAAAACATTGAATTAGTACATGATTCTATACAGTCTATTTAGTTAAAAATCTGGAGCAGTCACAACAAGATTAGGCAGAGAAGTAAAACCTCATTTACGGAGTCCTTTATGGAGGGATGATTATTAATTTCATCTGCCATTTCTTTGCCCCATCGAACTTAAACAGTTCTCAAACAACAATGTATCCATTTTCTAATTTCTTGAGCTATTCCAATAGCTCTCCTGCTTATCATTCATTTTTAGCCAATATATCATCACATAGAGAACTTAATTCTTACCATGAAGCATGTATAGATGATAATTTGAGAGAAGCTATGAATTTAGAATTGTTAGCACTGGACATAAACAAAATATGAGACATTGTTGATTTACCACCTCCAAAGACAGTCATTGGTTGCAAGTGGGTGTATGAAGTAAAGTTCAAAACAGAGAGCTCTATAGAAAGGTATAAAGTCAAACTCGTTATAAAGAGACACAAAAAGGAAGGAATTGCCTACAATGAGACATTTTCAACAGTAGCGAAGATGGTAAAGTGCGAGCATTTTTGACAATTGTGGCTCAAAATCAATGGCCTCTTTTTTAGATGGACATATAAAATGTGTTCCTTCAAGGAGACCTCAATGAAGAAGTCTACATGAAACTTCCTTAAGGCCTTGATGTGCAACAAAATAACAAAGTGTGTGCAAGCTCAAAAGAACCCTTTATGGCTTGAAACAAGCATTAAGATAGTAGAATGAAAAGTTCACTAGGGTAGTGAAAGAAGTAAGATTTATACAATCAAAGTCTGACTTCTCATTGTTCACTCAGCACGATGATGATCATTCTACAATTTTACTAGTCTACGTAGATGACATTGTCATCACGAGAAACCAAGCCAAAATTGATGAAGTCAAATCATTTCTAAATACAAGGTTCCATATCAAATATCTAGGCCACCTCAAGTATTCTCTTAGAATTGAAGTGGCAATATCCAAACATGGGATATGCCTAAGTCAAAGAAATTATGCAATTAAGCTTTTAATCTACACTGGATTAAGTGCCAGTAAGCTTATTCTTACACCTTTGTAACAAAATATCAAGATGATCTCCATGGCTTATGATGAACACACTGATTAAAGCATTCAGAGACTCATAGGAAGGTTAATCTACCTCACGATGACAAGGCCATATATCACATATACTGTCAACCTATTGAGTCAACATATACATAATCCAAAGCGTTCCCACCTAGAAGCTGCTCACAGAGTCAAGATATCTCAAATCATCTCCAGGCTTAGCAATTTTATTGTCTGCAAAAAAGGATTTGAATCTAAGGGCATCACTGATTCTATTGGGTAGCATGCCCTATCTCCGGAAAATACATACAAGATTTTGCATCATACTTGGAAATTCACTAATCTCTTGGTGATCTAAGAAGCAATCAACAGTCTCCCAATCTTCAGTAGAATCTGAGTACAAAACCATGGCAAGCACCACGTGCGAGGTAATCTAGCTTATCAGTTTGTTCAAGGACTTGGGAGTTTCTATTCCTACACCTATTTCATTGTATTGTGACAACACAAGCGCCATCCACATCTCCATCACTCAATGTTCCACGAAAGGAAAAAATATATAAAAATAGATTGTCACCTTATCCGAAACAAAATTCAAGAAGGTATCATCAAGACAACCCATATCAACACTACAAAACAACCATTATACCTATTCACCACGGCCCTTGCAAGAAAACAACACAGCCATTTGATGTCCAAGCTTCATGTTTTAGATCTCAGACTAATGGTTTTGTTAGCTTAACCAGAGTTAGTGATTGTATATAATGTTGTAACTATGATTATTCCAAATTAATGAAATTTACTTTTTTTCATTCAGTTCAACTTCACAGTTTAACACTAAGAATTTCTTCGAATCCACGTTATGAGATAGTTAGGGTGCCCAGCTTGATCTAAGTTAAATTTGCTAAAGAAACTCACAAATTTAAGATTGTGTTCGGTAATATAACACTAGCTAGCATAACGAGTAAAAAACTCTTATAGAAGAGTTTATATATAAAGATCTTATAACATTCAAAACATCAATTGACAGCAATATAAGTTTTATATATGTGTGTACTTGGATCCTTAAAATCTAGCATAATTATTCTTCAATTGTGGGGTATGCAACTTGAAAATCAACAACATAATTGAAATTATATGACTTGATAAATCATTTAATAAGTTATTTTTCAAGTTAGATATTTCTGATAAGAAATATCATTCTTTAATTCAAGCACTACACAATTTTCAGTCTCCTATCTATATCTGAGCAAGAACTCGTTATTTTCACAAAATAAAAACTACATTTCACTCTACGTAATTGGATAAAAGATCGAGACACGATGTCCTGTAGTGAAACTGATTAAGCCATTAGCGATGTCCAACCAAGTTTAGAAGATATAGTTGTCGTGTAGATGGATGTACTTTCATGAATGTCAGTACAAATCACAAGCGAATGAACTGATCACTTCTGGCATGACTTTTCACTAAACATTCCCATGTGAAGCTTTATCGTATTGCATATATAAAGATTTGCCCATTAATACTTAGTGTTTGTCACCAATATTGTTTCTATCTTTTCCTTTTGGATTTTGTTCCTACTTTCATTTAACCATGGTTGATTTTTTAAGTATCAATTAAGAGCATATTTGGATGCGTCTATTTTTTGAACTGGTTGTAGCTCAAATGAGGTGTTTGGGTAAATCTTTTATATAGGATTTAGAACATGGTCCGTATCTTGGGGAGATGTTTGGTACTGAGAATAAGAGATTACGGGAGGATTGGTTTGATTTTTAAAGGAATGAAAATGTGAATAATAATAAAAATTATTTATTCCTTTATTTATTGATTTTAAATCCAAAGTAAGTTTTTAAATAAAAAAAAATTTGATAAAATTATATAATAAATTTAATAAAATTTAAATGATACATAAAATATTTATATTAAATAATAAATTATTTAATTCTACTTAAAAAAATATATACTTTCATATGACCTTTATTTCGAGTTTTTAAAAAATAAAAATAATTTTCTAATTTTAATCAAATCGAATCAAATCAGATAAAAAATACTATTTATATTACAAAACCGAACAATTATAAACTTATAATTTTTTTTTTTGAAAAGAACTTAGAAAACTCCTTATTTTTAAAAATTGTTTGCGCCGATCAACTAAATCAGTTGTCTTTCCAAAGCGATGTAAGATATTCTTTAACAGATTAAAGAAAAGAAATGGAAACATTCAATTAATAACACACCGATGATTTTTTTTTAATACTAGGAACATTAATTAAGGGAATAAGCAGCCATATGTTTTGAAGACACGTGTACGGTGGTGAGGGATCAACCTGTTTATGAGCCATTAGTCCACATCATGAGGACTGCTTGGACGTTTCCTAAAAACTAGGTTTATCATTCAGAGTGGGGCCCTTTGGCTCTATGATCTCTAATATTCACCGTCAACCGTTCATCATCCATGTGGACTATTTGCCTGACATGGATCTGCGGCTGAATACAGGACGTGAATCTTGGACTCCTGTGGGGCCCACTCAGCACCCACAAACATAGATTTTATCTGATAGCTCAAGTGGGCCTAGTGACCGGCTAAACGTCAGAGGCATCGTGGGCTTTTTTTATTTGGAGACATGAAATGAGAACCGTCCATGGGGGGTTCGGTGGTTTAGTTCAGTAATTGTACAGGTCAACTGTAAGTTACTACAGCCATACTGCAGTACCTTAATGGGCCATGCTATGTAGAGAAGAAAACTGTACTTGTTTGGAACTAGGTTTGTGGGCCCCACAAAACCCATCAAAAATTTTCTTCTTAAAATCCTGCAATTTGGAAGTTAGTGCCAGTTGGAACCGAGTGGTCGGTATCATTCAATTAATTACGAGTCGGTTTTTAAGTTTGAAATTTATTTAAATAAATAAATAAAAAAGATATAAAGTAGTAAAACTCTATATTGATGGGAGAGAGATAATATATTTAAATATTTTTTATTTTTTATTTTTTATTTTCAAATATAGAAAGAGATATATTTTTTATTTTTTAAAAATTTTAAGAAATACATTTATAATATTAATAAAATTTAAAAACTCTATTTATTTAATAATAATATCAATAAAGCCGAAAGATCTATATATTTTAAAAACTCTAGTTATTTAATAATAACGTCAATAAAGCCGAAAGATCTATATTTTTTTTAAAGGAGTTTTCATTTCAACTTTCATTTGAAAACAAATATCAAAATATCGTAACCATATTCTTAGTTATAACATTTATCTAATCCAAACGTTAAATGCGACTTTATTATTATGACTAGTGCCCTAAATTTGGTGTAATTATATATGCTTCTTCACGTCGTCATCTCAATTATGAAATTTTAAATATAATTTTAATTAAAAATATTACTATTATATTATATACAAATAATATAATATATAATATATAAAAATAAAATAATATATAATCACAAATCCTATATATTTAAAAAATCTCTCATCTCACAATAAAATAATCGTATAATAACAAATATATATAATTATAATAAATTTAATAATAATAATATTATAAAATTTTACTCTTATAAATTTTACTAAATTATTTGTTATTTTTATAGCATAAAATTACTTACCATTGTAAGTGGTAATTGGTGTCGGTATGGTACGGTACGGATTGACCTGTACCGTGTATGTGTTCGTGCTTAAAAATAAAAATACAATACGGTACAAACATAATAACGGGTCATAAACGTATCGTATCAGTCCGTGAGATCGTGTCGACCTGTAAGTCTGTTTTGACTCGTATACCTATTTTGGCCTATGAACCCGTTTTGACCCGTGAGGTTGAATGCTTACTTTTTAAAAAAATTTAAATAAAAAAAAAGTTTTAAAGTATTTAGTAAAATATTAATATTGTAATATATATTTTATATATTATTAATCGTTTATAATAATAATAATTTAATAAATTAGAATTTAGTATTATTAATAATTAAATTTATAAATAAATTATAATAAATATTATTTAATTAAATAAAATTTTGTGTTAATTAAAAAAATTTTAACATATAAAATAATTTTTAAGAAAAAAACTCCTAAAATTAAAAGTCATTTTTAACTTATACCAGTACGAGAAATTTGTATCATACCGTGCCAGTACACATACCCGCATAATTCGATACAACCCGACATGACTAATTCATATAATATCTATACCCGCATTGTACTTTTATCGCACCATATTATATATATGCTGTCCGACCCATTTTACCATACTCACCACTAACTTGCATGGTTTCTACAAGTGCATGATGATCCTAGAAACTTGGACCTGACAGTATTATATATATATATATATATATATATATATATATATATACAACAACAATATTTGCAGGATTTCTCGTGAGAGGGTAGCTAAAATCAATAAAGCCAACCACCTTCTTCAACATCACTCACGCATTTCACTCCTTTTCTTCTTCTTTCTTCTTCTTCTTCTCCAAGAATTTTAGCTTTATTTTCCTTAAAGCTTCCCTCCTTGCTTGTCTGAGGTTTTTACTAATAAATTAAATAACTTAATTTTTAAAGCACCGTCTTTATATTTCTATTAACATCTTCAATAGAGTTCATTGGGATTTGAGCTGGATCATTGCTTGTTAATAATCTAAGCCCATTTCCACCATTCTAATTAGCCTCTGATTCTTTTTTTCCTTTCTTTTTTGTGGACTTCTGAAGTGAAGTGGGGGTTAAGGCCTTAATAATAAAGGTAGCCAGCCATTAATGGATTCTTGCTTTCTGACCTTGAAATCAAATGCCCATTTAGCAAATGCAAGAGATAATGGGTTTTTGGGGGAGAGAATCAGAGGAGGGTTGAATGACAAAAACATTGTTTGGGTCCATAATTTTCATGGAAACTGCTTGAGATCTGAAAAGAAAAGCAGGAAGCTCAAATCTGGTCTTCCATATGCTATTCTCACACCAAATCATACCGAAACGGAAGAAGAAAAAGTGGTAAGACAAATGGTAACTTTTTTTTCTTTTTTTTCCATTTTCATAAATTTTCAAAATTCTAGCTAATTAAAATTAAACTTTTTGATTATCATATCATTTGTCTAAAAGAAAAAAAAATTTGAATTTTCAGACGGTACAAGTTCCACCACTACTGAGAAGAAAAGCAGATCCTAAGAATGTTGCTTCAATCATATTGGGAGGAGGAGCAGGGACCCAGCTCTTTCCTCTTACCAGAAGAACAGCTACACCAGCAGTAAGTAAAGACTTGTATAAATTTAATTGTCTAAACTGCAGTTTTCAAGCGCTAATTGATAAATTGCATGCCTTCAATAAGTTTGCATTAATGGCTAAGAGAGGATGATCTTAAAAAAACAGTTTTTAAGCTATGTGAGTAGTTTTCTTTCACATTCTTATTGAAAAATGGATAATTTTTTGATATTACAGGTTCCGGTTGGAGGATGTTATAGGCTTATAGACATGCCGATGAGTAACAGCATTAATAGTGGGATTAACAAGATTTTCGTGCTGACCCAGTTCAACTCTGCTGCTCTTAATCGTCATGTTTCTCGCACTTACTATGGAAATGGTATAAATTTTGGAGATGGATTTGTCGAGGTATGGTTCAAACAGCCTTTTTTCCCCCTTAATAGAGAAATCAATTATTTTGCTAATTGACAACTCACTTGAAAAACAGCTATTGGCAGCAACACAAACACAAGGGGAAGCCGGGATGCAGTGGTTTCAAGGAACGGCTGATGCTGTGAGGCAGTTTATATGGGTATTTGAGGTATGAATAAAAAATTAAAATTAAAATGAATAGAATAATGCATTCTCTTTTGATCATCTTCATGAAATGAATAGAATAAACAGAGTGAATTAAATGAAGTTTTTGATTCTCTTTTTAGGATGCCAAGAACAGAAATGTTGAGAACATAGTAATCTTGTCGGGAGATCATCTATACCGAATGGATTATATGGATTTTGTGCAGGTAATAGGTCATATTTTACTTTCCTACTGGAATAGACAAAAGGATCTTTTTTAGGGGAAAATGAAATTTATTATTATTATATATGTAAACATTAGTTAAAGAGCTTCTTGAGAAATCTTATTCTATGTAATGAATTTAACAGCATCATGTTGATAGAAATGCTGAAATTACAATCTCATGTGCTGCGGTAGGCGAAAGGTCTGTCATGTTTTCCGTTTCCTCTTAATAATACTTCTCTTTGAATTCTTATCATTCTTGCTCATCCAAAAGGAAAAAAGAAGGTGTCATCTATTTTCTTGGATCATTGTTATTGAGTTTTATCTAAAGTTAGATGGGTACTTTTTGCAGCCGTGCATCGGATTATGGATTGGTGAAAATAGATAGCAGAGGCCAAGTTGTGCAGTTTGCTGAGAAGCCAAAGGGTGCAAATCTGAAAGCAATGGTAAGAACCTTGAACAATATAACATAGGCCTCACTGCTTTTTTTATTCCTAATTTGTGAACAATGAATACAAATATAATCCTTCTTTTGACCATTTACTCAATTATTCTTTTTTTTTTACAATGATTATTTTCTGACAGAAAGTAGATACAACTGTTCTGGGTTTATCACCACAAGAGTCGATAAAATCACCTTATGTCGCATCTATGGGAGTCTATGTATTCAAGACAGATGTTTTGCTTAATCTTCTCAAATGGAGATATCCTACTGCTAATGACTTTGGTTCCGAAATCATTCCTGCAGCTGTTGAAGAGCAAAATGTCCAAGTAAGATCATTTCTTAGTCCATTTGTGTTACCCGTTTAGGAATAACTTATAAATAAGGCTCAGAACAGAATCTTACATAGATTACAGTTTACTCATTTTTCTTTATCTGTAATAGAAGATAATGATCCCTTTCTATTTTTTAACAGGCATATATATTTCAAGACTACTGGGAGGATATAGGAACAATAAAGTCCTTCTATGATGCTAACCTGGCCCTAACTGAAGAGGTAAAACATTTTAAGAAACGAGTTCAACAATGTATGTGAAACAGATTTGTATTGGCAAATAGATCAATTTTATTTTTAATTTTAATTTTTTGACATTACTTTCTTGCAGTTTCCTAAGTTCGAATTCTATGATCCAAAGACACCATTTTATACATCTCCTCGATTCTTACCACCAACGAAGATTGACAAATGCCGGGTAAATCTTAGTAAGACTGTCTTAATATTTCTGGTCTGGTTGTAAAAAGGGACTTCTTTTGATAACAAATACTTAATTTAATTGGGTTTGTAGATTGTGGATGCCATAATCGCAGATGGGTGCTTTTTGCGAGAATGTAGTGTCCAACATTCGATTGTAGGGGAGCGATCAAGACTGGACTATGGTGTCGAGCTTAAGGTGAACATACATACATACATACATATGTATGTGTGTATAGATAGATATACATATACCTATATACTGCCTAGAGTTCATATTCTCTTCCTTTTTCCAGGATACTGTGATGATGGGTGCAGATTATTACCAAACTGAATCTGAAATTGCAGCTCTGTTAGCTGAGGGGGAAGTCCCTATTGGAGTTGGCAGCAACACAAAAGTTCGGTAATAATTATATATATATAGAGAAAAACTCTCGTGACATATATACGACTCGTTCTAATTATATGTTTGATGACTTTTGATTTTTTAAGGAAATGTATTATTGACAAGAATGCAAAGATTGGGAAAAATGTAGTGATCATGAACAAAGAAGTAAGACCCCCTTACCTGTTGAACTATACCTTTGTATTGGAAAAAACAACTCAAGTTTTGAACCAACAAATTGTTTTGAAATGGTCTGTTATTCCCTCTCTATTTTCTTTTTGGGGTGTTTTCAGGGAATCCAAGAAGCAGATAGGCCAGATGATGGATTTTACATCCGATCCGGAATCACTGTGGTACTCGAAAAGGCGAAAATAGAAGACGGCACAGTTATATGAAGATAACAAATTAGCCGTGTCTAATTTGTTGATGTGGACCTGTAAAAAGGGTAAAGGGAGCTTGAAAGACGTGGGGAGAAGTTTATACATAAGGATGAGAGACTCCACAGAAGAGAGAAATTCCACCCTTTTAAGACAACCTTAAAATCCCAGAAATCTTTTTATTTGTAACAATAAATGTTGCTTGGTAAGAGTTATATGTAACACCTGTTAGTTTTATAATGTCAACAAATAAATTGGTCTGAATATTTGAGTTTAGCAGATGAGCTATATAGATTTGATACTATGAAGAACTGTTTAATTCCTTCTTCTTCTTCCATTTCGGCTCAAATCCTTCATTTGACCCTCATGATCAAATAGTTTGACACTCATCATAGGTTACTCATCTTCCCACTGCCACGAAGATTCTTCAGTGCTTAAAAGGTTCTTCTGGTCTTGGACTCTTATTTGCTATCAATGTTCAATAGTGTTTGCATCTGACCTCAATTGCCTTCTATGATGTATATAGAGAAACATCCAAACATGTATACAGAGAAACATCCAAACATGTTCCCTTTCCTCCCTTTTTCTTGCATCCATGAATTTACCTCTCCTCCCCTCCTCCCCTCCTCCAAACAGGCTCTATGTCCTTGGAGGCAATTTTTACCAAACATCACGGTGGGATTAAAAAGTGAGCTGGTCAACGCTTGGGGGGAACCTATCCATATGAAGACCGCTCAACATTCTTGCAACAAAACTATTCAATTTGTATTAAAAAAAATTATTAATAATATGTATATATATACTAAAAATTCCCAACTTGACGTGTAATTTTAGAATTGTCAAAGAAAACCTCTTGACATTGTTGTTAATTCATATTGGTGGCTTGGTTATTGGCAGGCCTTATCACTAGACAGGGAAGAGTTGACTACTCAGGTTCCCTTTGTCCCTCCTCTAAACGCTTTTGATCGCCAAGGCTTTGATTAAGGATGTCTGGATCCAACAGCGCCCTTCGTAGCTTCTGGAAAAGCATCTTTCCTCGGAAGAAAGGAGGCGGATCGAGTACCCAAGTCGACAGATCGATGCTCGAGGATGAGATTGATCAAATGCCACATGATCAGTCAGCAAGATTAGGTACCCTGTATCACCTTTCCTCAATCATCACATGTTATAGTATTTCTTTGTTTAATATAAACAGAGGATATGATTATCTCTTTAAGTAGGCAGTTGTGTGTGCAGTCCACCTGGAATAATTAGCTTACCATGGGAATCTCTTCTATTTTCTATTTATATTTCTCTTTAAGGATGAATTCATTATCGATCCCACAGGCGAGGGGTCGAGGACCCATACCGACAGAACATTGCTTGAAGATCAGATGGATCAAAGGCCTCATGATCGGTCAGGAAGATCAGGTATGCTTTATCACCTTCCCTCAACCTTCAGATGTTATAGTATTTCTTGTTGAGTAGCAATAACAGGAGATGCTTGTTTTTGTGGTTTTAGGGGGGGAAAAAAACCAAAACAAAACTGGAACATGTTTGTTAATTCTTCTAAATTTAGTTTTAAATATCGTTGGCCATTCATGACACTTAAATGCGACTTACTACCAATAGCTAAGTTAGTGGCAAAAGAATGTGCTGGTTTGCCACTAGGGATAATTACCTTAGCAAAAAGCATGCCTGCAGGACTTTCTACAAGCCTTGTTTCTGAATGGAGGACTGTGCTAGCATATTTACAAAAATCAAAAGTTCCTGCAACTTTAGATATGATGGAAGAGAGGTTATTTAAAGTCTTGCGATGGAGCTACGATCACTTGAAAGATCCAAAAATCCAACAATGTTTGTTATGTTGTGCTTTATATCCCGAAAGTTCTGAAATGAAAAGAGAAGACTTGATATGGACATTTTTTGACGAAGGACTGCTTGATAAAACAATGAGTATAGAAGCCAACATTGATGAGGGCCACATGATACTTAACATACTTGGAAGAAAATGCTTGCTGGAAAATGATGGCTTACATGATGTTGATCATTGTTTGAAAATCCATGATTTAATTAGAGACATGCTACTACAGATAGCTGCTACTGAATTTATGGTACGAACAAATGTGAAATTTGTACCAGATGAAGAGGAATGGACAAATGATCTAGAAAAAGTCTCTTTGGTGGAGAGTTACATCTCAGAAATTCCTGATATGTCACCTACATGTCCTAAACTTTCGACATTGTGGCTTCAAAACAACCAGTTCCTAAGAAGTATCCCAGACAACTTCTGTAAGCATTTTCGTGAGCTCAAGGTTTTGAATTTGTCTTTTACGCAAGTTGAAGATTTGCCAAATTCAATTTTTGACTTAACGACATTAACTGCGTTGTTGCTTAGGGAATGTAAGAGCTTAAGAGTTTTGCCCTCATTGGCAAAACTTAAGGCTCTAAAGAGATTGGACCTCTATTTAACAGGGATTACGGAAGTACCAGAAAGCTTGGAAACATTGTTCAGATTGAGATATCTCAATCTTGATGTAAGGGAACTATCCACATTTCCGGCTGAGATCTTACGTAAACTTTTTCGTCTGGAGTATCTAGTAGTTGCTTGGAAGTCAATTGGGAAATTAAGCAGACTGGAGTTTAATAATCTGAAAAGGTCAAAAAGATTGGAACTTCGACTGCATGACATGAATGACTTCAACGAATATGCTAAGCTGGTGGAGGAGAATGAAGTATACTGCAAATACCAAATCCAAATGGGATCTAGCTGGATACCTACGGCCTATTATGATAAATGTGTACGCCTATGTAGCAACATCTCTGGAGGAGACTTTGTGCTGCCTAAAGACGCTCAATCCTTCTCAATTGAACAGTGTCTGGATATAACAAGTTTGTGTGACATTCCTTCTCTGAAAAATGCAACTCACTTGAAGTCTTGTCGTATGGCACAGTGTAGTGGCATGAAATATTTTCTTTCTTCACCCTCTACCCTTCCTCTTCAAAGTCTAGAGAAACTAGATCTTTATTCATTGGAAAGCTTGCATTGTCTAGTTGGGAGAGAGATACCTGCAGTGCCTTCAGCTTCACTTGCAACCTTTTCTCAACTTAAAGAATTTTATGTGCAGTCTTGTCCAAAAATAAAGAAGTTGTTTCCCCCTAGTATGATGGAGAATCTCCGAAACCTAGAAAGGTTAACAGTTTACGATTGCAAACAGTTGGAGTACTTAATCGCATCACCATTTGATGAAATTGTTGAAGAACATGGAGAGGAGGAAGAAGGCGTATCCACCACCATCACAGAATATACTCTTCCAAAACTAAAGAACTTGGTATTGAGGGGCTTATTGGAACTGAAAAACTTGTGTAGTAGTGGAGGAGTCATAGTCTGTAATTCTCTAGAAGCAATTCATCTTAACAATTGCCAGAAGCTAAGGAGGGTACCTGTCTCTCTACCCCTGCTCAACGAGGAGATACCAGATGAAGTTTCCTCTTTGAAAACTATCTATCTGCGTGAAGACGAAAGAGAGTGGTGGGAAACAGTGGAGTGGTGCCATGGGAATCACGATGCCAAGCATATCCTGCAACCATTCTGCCGGTTCAGTGCCGTATATACACGTTTGAATACGGTCAATACCGAACCGGTTTCCTTCCCTGATCTCTCTCCTCTTCTTCATTTTCACTAGCAGAAACATTTCAGCCTCCATTTTCATTCTTTCTTTCTCATTTAATTCTTCTCCCCCATTTGAAATCGAAATCCTGATTGCTCGCAGTCGATTTAATACTTCTTTTTCTTCGAAATCCCTAAATCCCCATTCTTCTTCCATTTCGAAATAGAAAGCCCTAAATCCCCATTCTTCCTTCTCCATTCTTTTGTCTGCAAGCAAGTCCATTTCCTCACGATTTCTCCATTCTTCTTCTGCAAATCATTCGAGGTAACGATCTGGGCTTTCTTCTTTGCTCCAATTTCTTCGATCTGATTTTTTTTTTTTTTAATTTCTCTATCCTAATAACACCTAATCACGATTTCTTCTTCGATTTTGGGAAGAAATCCGGGAGCAGATCAAGTGTCGTTCGCCGATCTATTTTCAGTGTAAGATTCTTAGATTATGTTGTTATATTCTTTGTTTCAATCTGTTTAAATTTCTAGATTTTGCATTCAATCTGTTCTTATATTATTCTACGAATCTGCCCGGATTGAGGCGGGTTTCGGTTTTTCTTTGTTATATTCGATTTGATTTTCTATGGTGTATACCTTTGTTTCTCTTTGTTATGTTCAGATTGAGGAGGGTCTGGATTTTTGTCATGTTCGATTTGATTTTCTATTGGTGGAAGGAATCAACTATGTAGCGGTTTTTCAAAAAAAAAAATAAAAAGTTGTATGATGGGTGTTTGAAATTGCTAATTGAAAAGCTTTCCATTTTTGCTTTTGCTGGATGAATTTTGGATTCTTAGGTTAGTTATGAGGAAGTGTGATGTAGGTTAAAACTTCTAAATGGAACCGATGTAGATTACAAATCAGATGATAAGCATTGGGGAAAATCTAACTATTGCTCTCCAGGATTGTGAATGCCAGTCATTTAATAGAGTGATCCCAGGGTGAGTGGTAACACAATTTTTCCATTATCTTTGTAATCTGGAAGTTTTTGGTTTCAGCGCATGTAGTTTCTTTGTTCATGAAAAACGGTATACAAATAGAGGAAGCAGATAGTGGTGATAAAGTGGGCTCAATTTAAAAAAAAAAAGAAAAAAGAAAAAAAAAAAGATTATTTGGTTTATGGGTGTGTATATTAGAGATTGATCTGCGATTTCTCAATTAGGATATAAATTTTTTATTTAGGGATTTCATAAATTTTCCATTGAGAGTTGTGTTTCTTTTAATTGTTGTTGAAATTGTGTTTAGTTGAAATTGTTACTAGTAGAATTGGGTTGGAATTGTTGCTGGATAAGAAATGAAAATTCACTTTGAAATGAAAAAATGAGAAGGAAAATTCTTTTAAGTGTTGTTGGAATTGTGTTTTGTTCTCTTTGGTGAACTTACACAGGTTGCTCAGGTTCTTTTAATTGTTGCTGGAGTTCAATTATTGTCCTTGAAGAGGGAGTTAAAGGATACAACGTAAGATTTAGATGTATTGTAATAAGAATATTATGGACATGTTTTAGATCTTGTTGTTATAATTTGATATGTGAAACTATTTTAGTTTGTGGTAATTTGAATTAGGGTTGTAGGAATTTGATCTATTAATATATATAATTAATATTGTACGTAAATCTATCTTGTGTACTTAAGTTATGGTTGTAATTCTTTATCTCAAGTAGCTTCCTGAAAACCAACATGAAAATTAAAACCAGCATGATAATATGAACATATGATGTTAAATCTGTTTATGTACATTTCAGTTCTGTGATTATTTGTGTGAAATGAATTAATATTCTAATGATACTTACTGGGTTATAATTATTATTATCCTATTTTTTGGGTGTTATTAGATAGGAGAGTTGGTCAAATTGTGGGACCCATTTTTCCCTGTCAATTTAGAAGACTCTTTCATGTCCTTCTCCTTCTCTCCAAGCATCCATTGCAAGTCGTGCCCGTTGTGGACATAAGCAATGCTCAAGTCATTGGTTTTGTTACTCAGGTTTTTCTGTACCATCTTCTTAGTAAACTTGAAAAGAGCTCGTTTGAATAAAATGGAATCTTTTTAAGATTCTGTGAATCCTTAAATTTCGTGGCTCGAAATAGAATCTGTCAAAGAAAGAGGAAGTGAAGTCATGGTTGACAGCATCACCAACAGCGTCTTATCAGAGTTCCGGTATGTGAAAAATCTATTCAGAATTCGGATGACTCGATAATGTGCCTTGACCTAATTATTACTATTCTTTTAATAGGTTTGATAATGAAGAGCATGTTGTACATGTCTTTGACGACCCAAACAATAGCAGAAGCCTTCCGCATTCTGTGGAATAACCGGATTGAAACAGTTGCAGTGACGGACCGAGAAAGTAAGAGTCTTATTGGTAGCATATGGAACGGAAGTGTGTCTCTTCTTGTAGAAAATGACTTATCTATTTCAAAATAGAAGGTAAGTTCACTTCACATATCACTTAATTTCTATTTTAGATCACACCATCACTTCCACCATAAAACTCAAAACAAAAATCTTCTTAAAAGAGTGAAGAGTTCCTTTTTCTCTCTGTCAAGGGATGTAACAGTGAAGGAATTTATAGAGATGGAATCAAAGAAAACAGGCTCTGACCCTACAATTGAACAAGATCTAGGGGCTCTACTCTCAGCCGTCTGAGAAATATTTTCCTTCCCAGAATGGACTCCTCAACAACCATCAAGTGAGAAGACACAATAAAGCAAGCAATGAAAATCTATGGTCAAAACAAAAGATTGTTTTAGTTTTCTAGTCAAGGATTCAAAACAAGCGACGGGGATACTCACGTCAAGAGACATAATTATCCAGTTTGCACCTCCTTGCATGGATTCCACTATCCATGGAGGTGGGTTCTTTAAATCTGCCTTGGAGCAGAATTGCTGTAGTGTTCAAAATGAAATTATGGTTTGCAATAAGTGATTTTCTATACAGTTTAGTAGGTGAAGGCTGATTATGAGTTGAAATTTCATGTATGGATAAGTAGTTAACATATATATACTATTGCTATGTATTAGATCTCAAACTCTCTAATTATAAATATAGTGAATCGGACTACTTACTGAAGGATGACCCTCTGCCTGGCTCTTCACTTAAACCTCCCACCATTTTCGCTTTATCAGAAGCTTCATATCAGTGTTAATTCATTTTGAACAAGAATCTGCATAAATGGTTCCACTATCTATACACATAAGCAATCATATAAATAAGCTTTTATAGAACAATTAGTCTAAAAGAGCTAATATTGGCTTAAGCCATAGACAAAAACCAACTAGGTGATGCATGTTTATTGCTATTATAGAACATCTCGCAAACCCATCCTTTCTCAATAGAAAACATTGAAACTTCAAAACAGAAAAGGAAATATTGAAGTGGACTCCTTTTTCTAATCACTTTTTTTCTGGCCACTTACTGAAGCTGCTATGTATGAGAAGGTGAAGTCGGTGTTAAAGGGGGCCACTTACTCTTTTTTCGCAATGAGTCAGGGTTCAAATCAGCCTTCCGTATTCCAAACTAGAAATGATCCCTTTCTTGTGAACTCACATTGACGAAAACCAGTCATGGCCTTTCCCATCAGAGCCATGGCAGCGATGCTTGGAAACGGCCTTTGTTGAAACTCATCAAAGGCCAATTTCGAAGATTTTGGATCAAAAACAACCATCGAGTCCAGCTTTGTTTGTGAAGCAGCAGGGGGATTATGACACCACCTTTTTATCCACGGATGTGAAAGCATTGTATCTCGACTTTGCCTCTCCAAGTTGCTCCTTGATGAGTTTTGGTTCCTTACCATTGCCTTAGTTTCATCAAATCTCATCTGTTCTTTACCATGGTGAAGATTAGACACTGTGGGTTCTAAACTGGTTCTGAACTGAGTAGCTTGCATGCTGGAAGAATCTTCTCTCATCTTTGAGTTTTTAGTGGCATAACCGGTAGCTGAAGCACTTTGCTTGAGAGATTTGGTCTGTCCATTGCTTGGTTCTGATCTGAGAGGCTCATCTAGGAAAGCAGTTGAGTTTGAGTATTTGGGCTTGATGGTATGAGAGAGGAGGTGGTCTGCATCTAAACTTTGAGTTTTTGATGTACTTGTCTCCAAATTGTTATTCATTGAGCTTGTCAGAGCAGGAGTATTGGGTAGCTTTTGGTTCATATCAGGTAGTGCTTTCTTCAGTAGATCTTCTTCTCCACTTTCTTCTCTAGTTGAAGGAATTACATGTTTGGATAGTGACATCTGGTTCCTTTTAAAGCCCTGTAATATTTACAGTTCCCAGTGATCCAGACGAAGTCGACTTAGAGAGTTTTATTATTGAATGAAATGACAACAAATTGTACTAGTTTCAAAAGGTGGTGAGGCACTGAAGAAGAATCAAGCATGAAAACGGGCAACGTGATTTCAGAGGTAATAGGCCTTCTGTTCACCCAAATTACAACTTTTCCAGGACAAACATTGAGCCAGGAAGTAACCCCTACCACCCTTGATCAGACATAACATATCCGTCTCAACCCTCTCTAGGTGTTGAGTAAAAATCAAGGACCAACAAAACTATTCACACAGGGAAATAACAAACTTATATTCAAAAAATAAAATATAAAATGAGTTACCTTATATAATGGAGACATTTCCATACCTGCAAGAAACAGGAAAATCCCTCAGTTGAGAAGAAAATAATAACAATACTCCAAAAATAGAAATTCCCATGACAAAAAAGACTTGGTCAGACTATAAAATGCTCAATCAAATTCCTCAAGGATCATCTCTAAAAAGGACTGACGCTGTAAAGAAACTCCAAAAGACCTGCCATAGGGGACTTGTATATTCTCCAGAAAAGTATGGTCTAAATTAAATATATTCACTTTCTATTCTACTTTCAGGTAATATAAACATGGAGAATGAAAGATGATACGTAGATACCAGAAAGGCGATTCTCATGTAGTGCATCCATATCCATAATATCAGTTTCATCCGATGATCCGTTGCTCAGACAAACTGCAGAAGTTCTAACATCTCCGAAATTTTCTCTTCCTTCACCTTCCATAGAGCTTCCTAAAGGTCCCAAGCTCCTTGATCGCTGCTGATCATGTATACCCAAATGCCCTGATAGGCCTAGGAGTCCACTCAAAGCTTTTCCTTTGAGTTTGGTAGATAATGCTGACTCTCCAAAAATTTGACCTCCTTCCGACAAGCTAAGATCAGTGTTCTTTGTGATCAGAAAATGATGAGTTGTCTGAGAAAACTTGGGATGACCCCTAGATGACTCTTCCACAGAGTCTACAGTGGTACATATTCTCATAGTTTCCACATCATGAACAGAATAGGGTAACCTTGGTTGTGTATAAACTCTGCCCTGTAATTTCCCTAATCGTGTAGCTATTGTGGGGTTGCTTTGACTGTTAAACAATCTGATACCAGAGTGATTTTGTTTTGTATCAGATGGAATATGCACAAATTCTGGTTTCTGATAATTACTAGTAGAGGTATCATGCAATGATAAATTCATAATGTTCTGCCTTGATAGCCGATCTGCAGATATGGAATCTAAAAGGTTGTTTACTTTTGTCTTCTGAACCATAAAAGTTGAATAACTGTGGGATTTAGAGTTTTCCACATGCTGTTTGGATGCCATACAGGGGTTTGACTGATTACCATTGTCTTCTCCAAACATGGAGGAATGCAATGGAATCCCACTACTGCAAATTTCCAATGGCCTGGACTTAGGAGCTGATCCCATAAACCTATCCCGAATAAATGTTGAAACAGCCAAGCTACTGTTGATATTCTCCTGTTGCTCTTGATACCCTCTTTCTATATCTTTTCCCTTAAAAGTAAATTCTCTTGGTTTAGTTCCTCCTTCAGCAACCAATTCAAGCTTTGATGGAAAGTGACTTGAAGTTGTACCAAGACAAGGATTATTACTGCTAGAGTCTAAACCGATTTGAGACTTACCGGCTCCACTGCAATCAATGGCAGCCTTGTACATTGGGAAAGGTTGAAGATTCATCCTTTCTATCCTCATCTTTTTAGAAGTCTCTGTTAACTTCTCATCAATAATATTTGTTGTTCTGATCTCTGCTACTGGTCCGAAAACTTTAGAATGTTTAGAAATCTCACTTGGTACCTCTGGCCCATCTAGCAATCGGTGTTTCTTACTACCATGACCGTCATTCCTGGACTCGTTACTACTAGAAAAATGACTACAATCTTCATTTTCTGATTTACAGAGTGTGTGCGACCAGTGAGCCATCCAATCAGCTTGATATGGAAGCACTGAAGTTCCTTCACTGTCAATGAATCACAGTACAACAAGGTTAAGCATGATAATTGATATGTACTTTATGTGTGGTTCTCTGTATTAACAAGCCACCTTCAACATCTCCTCAGAAGCCACTTGAAGATGCAGACAAGCAAATTTTGTTTGTTTGAAATCTAGATTCTTTTAATCATTACGTGAATTACAAAAACAGATTCAAAAAGTCTAGAGCCCAGACAACTATTGGATTTAGCTAGATTTGGAAAAGAGTTTGAAAATCTAATTTTGGACGCCAAAAAAACTATAGTTTGTTCCAAATGCCAAATCCAACACTTTGCATCTAAACAAATCCAGTTTTATCTCTCAATCCAACCAAAATAGAATTTACTCAAAACTCCAGTTCAACGAACCTCATGTTTGCAAACTCTTTCCCGAAAACAAGCTCAGTGAAAATTAAGCTACTGAAAAACATTTACAAGTCGATATTGACATCTTCCCAACATAAAACCATAAACACCTATCCATCTATATATATATATATATAAGAGAAAAGGAAAAATAAAACGAGATCCTTCTCTAAACTTGATTTAACGATTCCATATAGCATACTAATTACCAAAACATTAGATGTGATGTAAATCCAGAAAAGGAACAGAACCCTACTTTAAAAGGCGTGAACGGAACAGATAGTCTCTATTTCTACGGTTAATTTTGCTCACACAGTGTAATATCATCTGAAGTTTGAAGAGAGTATCGCGCAGCTAAAAACTTACCTCAGTGAAGACGATGACTTCGACGCCGATCCAGAGATAGATATCGAAACGAATCAAGAGCTAAAAGGTAGAGAGAGAGGAAACTAAAAAAGGGGAAGGTTAACAATGACGATTATGAGGATTGAGAAGAGAGACGAAGGAATGTAGTGAGCCAGAAATGGGGAGAGAGAGAGATATTTCTGAAAGCCGAGCAAGGATGCGGTTTCTGCGTCAACCTACTAACTAGAGTTAACGTGAGGCCTCCTAATATAGAGAAGAGTTGGAGAGAGGGAGAGTGTGTGGGGCCCACAACTGTACGCTTTTGGCCAATCGGTTCTTCACTTTCGCTGAGGTTTCAATTCTTCTTGAATTCTTTAATTTGGAAAGAAGAGAATCATCATCGTACCGGTAACCATACTACATCATCACGTGTATTTATAATTCTACGTGATCAAGCGCTTCTTGATGGCTTACCTGGCTCGCATGAGCCGAGCTGAGCTGGGCCGAGCCGGGGAAGAGAAGATTAAAATAAGAAAGAGGAAGGGATGGGACGGCTAATGGATCCGATGGGCGTACGTTAATAATGCTAATAAGCTAAGAGGGATATTGTTGGATGGTCGGGTGCCACGTGGATTGTTCAGCCACCAAAAGTATTTAATTTTGGCTATCCTCTCTCCACGTCATTCTAGTTTTTCTTTTAACTTTGTTTCTACGTCAATTGACACCTGACTAATATGTGGACCCTTAATCCCTTCCTTCCATGAAAAAAAGAAATATTGACCTAATTCCATTCTCCAATTCCTTCATAATACACTTATATTTAAATATACTTTAGATGAGATTTATATTATCCATCTCACACTTTTCGGATAAGATTATTGCTAATAAAACTAATGCAAAATTTTAAAATAGTACAAAATAAATTATTTTTGAGATTATTTTTAGTAATATCATACTGAAATATTTGTATTATTCGCTGCAAAAAAGGATAAAAGTTGTCGGAAAAAAATATGTGAGAGATCCGAGGACATAACTTACATAATTTCAAATCCTTCAACACACCCTCCTAAGATGTTTTTCCAATAGTCCTAGAAAGCACTTCCGCCATAAGAAGGAACAAATATGGAGAGATAGGATCACCTTAGCGGATACATGCCGAAAATGACAAACTATTTTACCATTAATCACAAGGAAGTAGGACACAGTTGAGATACATTCTAAAATCCAATTTGACCATTCTTTATCAAACCCTATCTTATCCATACTGGCTTCTAGGAAATCTCATTTCACCAAGAATGTTATCTTGGATATTATTGGTGATTATATGACATTAGCTAGTTAGTTTCATTAATCAAGATTAGTTAGGGTCGTCTGGGTTAGTTAGCATGTAAGTCATTTAGTTGTTACGTATATTAGTTTATACATGCAAGTATATAACAGAGGTTTGTATGTAATTATAGAAAAAGTGGAATACGAGATAAAAAAGGTCTTTCTCTCTCCTCTTTCTCTCTCTACCTTCGCTCGACTCAGATTCTCATGAATTTTATTATGGTATCAGAGCAGTTAGAGATTTGATCTCTCACTTTGATCAAAATTTTTCCTCATCAATACTGCAATTCTTGCACAGTTCCATAAATATCTACCACGGATGAAGAAAATTTGCCTCCAGCTCAAATCGGCGCAAGAAATCCATTGACAAGATCGTCTTTGTTTATGTAGGACTGAATCAAACTCCCATGGATTTCAATCATCCTTTATACTTGCATCCATTTGACACGTCTGGTTTAATTCTAGTCTCACCACCACTTCTAGGATCACAAAACTACAATACCTAGAGCAAAGCTATGAAGATTATTCTGATGGCGAAGAATAAGATAGGCTTTGTTACAGGAACGTGTACAAGACCAATAAATGACCTAATAATGGCTCAGAATTGGGATCGCTGCAATGCTTGTGTAATAAACTGGATTCTCAACATTGTTTCCAAAGATTTTTATAATGGCATAGTATACTCCTCGTACGCACATCTCGTGTGGAAAGATCTCTAAAAGAGATTTGAAAAAGTGAATGGCACACGAAAATTTACAATCCAGAATAAGATCGCTAATACTACACAAGGAAGCAGTGATATATCAAGTTATTATAACCGATTGAAAGAATTATGGGATGAATTTTCTGCTTTGGTGATTTTACTAGATGATGAAGTATACCAGAAACATGTTGAAGAACATAGACTTTTTCAATTTCTTATGGGACTGCATGAATCTTACATTCCACTTCGCAGTCAAATACTATTGAAAAGTCCACTTCCATCTGTTGAAGAAGCTTACGCTATCCTCAATGAAGATGAAGCACAACGAAGCATCAATACTAGCAATGTCAATAATGAGGTCATAGCATTTAATTCCTATAAACATGTTAATACTAACAAAACTTCTGTTGAATGTGATCACTGCCATTCCAAAGGGCATAAAAAGGAATTTTGCTTCAAGATTATTGGCTATCCAAGGGTAACAACAAATACAAGGGTAAAAAGCCTTTTTACTAGAAGCATGCTTCATCAAATATTGCTCAAGTAGATGCTCCAAAGATTGAGTTCATTTCTAGTGCTCAAATGTTCTCTCCTAAGCAGTACAATCAACTGATGCAAATGTTGAATAATGAAAATGACTCCACTCCAACATTTAGTGCCAATCTTGCTACTACTAATCCAAGTAGCTCTTCGTGTTTCTTTACTACACATAATGCACAACCTTGGATAATTGACACGAGAGCAAGCCACCATATGACTTGTAAATTACAAGGTTTAATAGATCTTGTTCCATGCTCAGATTTCTCTTCTTCATCTATAAGACTACCAAATGGAATGATATCCCATGCCACTTATACTGGCAATATTACTTTCTCTAGCAACTTAACAATTCATAATGTGCTTTTTGTACCAATTTTTCATCATAATCTCCTATCAATTTCTTCCCTTACCAAAGATAACCAGCTCTGTGTTTCATTTTCCCCTAAATTTTATGTTTTTCAAGAGCTTTTGACGGAGCAATGCAAGGGATTGGTAAAGAATGTCATGGACTATATTACCTTCATTTTTCTAAAGATCTATCAGTACCAATATATCATTCTTCTGCTGTTAAATCTTCTGTTAAGAATAATACATCAATACTATGTACTTCAACTATCTCTCATTCAAATAAAATCTCTATTTCAGACTTTCTCCTTTGGCATTCTCATTTGGGGCATCCCTCATATTCACACATGCTTATTCTTCTTGAATTCTGTCACTTAAAATCAGCTAATATTCCACACTGTGAAATATGCAGTTTAGCTAAACAGACAACAAGACTTCCTTTTCATACAAGTAATTCCATTTCTTTCAAACCTTTTGATCTCATATATTTAGACACTTGGGGCCTTTATAAAACACCGAATCACACATCTGCAAGATATTTCCTAACCATCGTAGATGATTATTCTAGAGGGACATGGGTCTTTCTCATAACTTTCAAATCTGAAGTGTTCTTTCATATTAAAGCCTTTCTATTGATGGTTTAAACTCAATTTAACTCCACTGTCAAACGTATTAGATCAGATAATGACATTGAATTTCTTAACTCCCAATGTTCTAATTTGCTTACATCTCTAGGAATTCTGCATGAAACTTCATGTTCTTACTCTCCTCAACAAAATGGTTGAGTAGAGCGAAAACATCGCCATATTCTTAATATTGCTCGTGCCTAAAAGTTTCAATCTTTTCTTCCCGACAATCATTGGGGTGACTGTGTTCTCACGGCCACTTATCTTCTCAATAAGATGCCCACTCCCCTTCTCCAGAACATATCTCCTTATGAATTACTCTTCAATAAGGTTCCTTTAATCAAACATCTCAAAAGGTTTGGTTGTCTTTGTTACTCTTCTATTCTTAATAATCAGGACAAATTTTGTCCTCGTTCATCTCCATTTGTATTCTTAGGATATGCACATTCATAGAAAGCCTATAGACGCTTGACTCTGCATAGTCACCAATTCATAATTAGTCGTGATGTTCACTTTATTGAGTCCATTTTTCCATTTCATCCTTCATATAATCCTCCTCTATCTTTTAATCTTCCATCTTCTTGGTTTCCTTCATCTGACATTTTCGATAATGACATTGCCCATCACACTCTATCACCTCCTATTATACCTTCCACACCTATTGGTAATGACACTTCTGCTTCTGTTTATCCTTAAACAACTTCATTTCCTATTGTCTCTATTACTCCTCCTATTATTCCCACTCGCAGGTCTTCCAGAATTTATCATCCTCCTCTTTGGTTAAATGACTATACATGTTCAAGTGCCATTGCTTCTTCCTCTCCCTTGCAGCATGCTCCATCCACAAGCTCCAAGGTTACACCTGCCAGGTACCCTATTTCTTCTCACATTTCTTATTCTTCTATTTTCGCCCTATATCATGCATTTCTTTCTTCTATTGCTAATGAAATTGAGCCTACATCATTCCGTGAGGCATCTAAGGATAAAAGATGGCAATTGGCTATGGAACAAGAACTGGAAGCCTTGCTAAATAACAAAACATGGGAGATTTTGGATTTGCCCCCAAACAAGTCTCCCATCGGATGTAAAGGTCTACAAAATTAAATACAAGGCTGATGGCTCTATTGAATGATTCAAAGCACGCCTTATCGCAAAGGGTTACACGCAAACTGTAGGTATTGATTATCATGATACTTTCTCACCAGTTGCAAAGATGGTGACTGTTAGATCTATTTTTTCCCTCACTGCTGTCTAGAAATGGGATATCTATCAGATGGACTTTTATAACGCCTTTCTTCAAGGTGATCTAGTAAAAGATGTTTACATGTTTCTACCTCATGGTTTTCCCAAACAGTCTTCTGGAAAAGTCTGCAAACTCGCCAAGTCCTTGTATGGGCTTAAACAAGCATCTCGCCAATGGAATCAAAAATTCACCCAGGTTGTTCTTCTTGCTGGTTTCAACAATCACGTTTTGACTACAGACTCTTTTTTAAACATGATGGAGCTGACATAACTTTACTCCTTGTCTATGTCGATGATATACTAATCACAAGTAGTAACAATCAGCTCATTACTTCCTTGAAATCTTTTTTGCATTATCAATTCCACATGAAAGACCTTGGCTCCCTCAGGTATTTTCTCAGAATTGAAATTGCACATTCAGACAAGGGTTTCTATCTCAATCAACGCAAATATGCTCTAGAGCTTCTTACAGACTCTGGTATTTTAGCTTCCAAACCTGTTTCCACTCCTATGGAACATCATGTTTAGCTAACTACGGCTGCCTTTGATTCTCCTAAAGACTTGCTCAAAGATCCTTTACTTGATGATCCTAAGCCCTATCAGTGACTTCTTGATCGCCTCATCTACTTAACAATGACGCGCCCTGATATTTCATATTCTGTAACCTTACTAAGTCAATTCATGAAAAAACCTAAAGTCTCACATCTTAATGCTGCTAATCGTGTATTACGATACGTTAAAGGAAATCATGGCCTCAGGATTCTTCTTTCTTCTACTTCAGACTTTCATTTACTGGCCTTTTATGATAGTGATTGGGCATCATGTCCCATGTCTCGTCGCTCAACCGCTGGTTTTTGCATTAGCCTTGGGAGTTCTCTTCTTTCATAGAAATCCAAGAAACAAACGGTTGTGTCTCGATCCTCTGCTGAGGCCGAATACAGATCACTTGCTGCCATTGCTTCTGAGTTGGTCTGGCTAATTCAACTTTTCAAGGATTTGGGGCATCCTCTTCCTCTTCCCATTCAACTACATTGTGATAGTTAGGCGGCAGTTTATATTGCTAGCAATCTAATGTTTCATGAATGCACAAAGCATATAGAGATTGATCTACATGTGGTTCGTGATCATGTTTAAGCTAGTATCATCCGTTTATCTCATGTTAGCACTGTAGAACAACCGGCTAACATTTTCACTAAGTCATTGGGCATCACTCAACACCATCATCTTCTCTCCAAGCTAGGTGTTCTCAATCTCTTTCATCCATCTGCTTTAGGGGGGGGGGGGGGAGGTATTGGTGATTATATGACGTCAGCTAGTTAGTTTCATTAATCAAGATTAGTTAGGGACGTCTGGGTTAGTTAGCAGGTAAGTCGTTTGGTTGTTACATATATTAGTTTATACATGCAAGTATATAACATAGGTTTGTATGTAATTATAGAAAAAGTGGAATACGAGATAAAAAAGATCTTTTTCTCTCCTCTTTCTCTCTCTACCTTCGCTCGACTCAGATTCTCATGAATTTTATTAGATATGTCTTCATAAAACAAAAGACCCTTGGTTTTGAGTAATGATCTTATTGAGTATCAATTTTAGCCTATTAGCTAATACTTTAGAACATATCTTGAAAACATAGGTGCAAAGCCTAATATGCCTAAGTTGGGAAGCCTCTTCCGGGTTCTTGACTCTAGGCACCAAAATGACATCAGTTTGATTAATTTATCTGAGTAATTTTCCCTCTCTAAAGAAACCTCTTACAGCTTCTGTCACCGTAGTTTTAGTTGTATCCCAATATTGTTGATAAGAGAAGCCATTATAGCCGTCATGCCCAAAAGCTTTATAGGGGCCCATTTCAAAATCAGTATGTTCAATCTCCTCCTCACTCACCTCTCTCACTATCTTATATTCATTTTTGGAGTAACAAAGGAAGGCACACTTCCCATAATATCACCCCAATTCCTCTCTCCCGTAGTGTAAAAAAGTTGAGAATCTTTGAAATTCTTCCTAAATTAGGACAGATTGCTCTAACAAGCAGCCTCTACTATCTTTTCACCTTAAGATCTTATTCATTTGTCTCATATTATTTATCTCATGGTGAAATAATCTTGTGTTTCTATCCCCGAAAGAAAGCCAGTTGACCCTCGAATGTTAAAACCAATACTTCTTTTTATTAGTCTAGATAACATCAAGTTTAACAATGAGATCGTGTATCATGTCTAACTTCATTGGTTAGTTCTTTAGACTATAAGGAGGAAATTTTCTCAGAAATGCTATCAATGAGCATTCAATTATGAGGGAATGTCTTCTAGATACAAGCAATTAGCTTTATTTTACAAATCTTCAGTTTTTGAAGCCATTGAAAGAGTAAGATCGCTTTAATAATATACAAGGTTAGGGGGCTGAAAAGCTGTTCTTTGCTGTCTACTTCGCGAGCCTTCACTGCCCCGTTCTGTAACTTCCCAGGAATAATAGTACTCCACACTTCCTGAATAACCAAATTGCACTCATCATGACCAACCCATTGAATTTCAAATTTAAATAATTTAGGGGTATATTAATCTTTAAAATCCAAATAATCTAAAATCGGGGCACGGTTAGATCCAATAATGGGTAAATTAAAAACCTGATTTTTGGGAAAACCCTTTTTCTATTCTAGATTTGCTAACACTAACTCAATTCTTTCCCTGATTAGTTCCCTCTCTTTTATTCTCCCAAGTAAATCTAGCACCCTAATATGGTATATCCAAGAGAACACAGTCATAAATCAATTTATTTTTATTTTTATTTTTAGTTCGATCATCTTCTAAATTAGTTTGATATTACCACCTTCCTTATCCAATTCAAAGAGAATTTCATTACAGTCCTCTGAACAAATCCAAGAGCATACAATACTATTTACTATTCTTCTAAACTCTTTCCACCAATCACATCTAATAATGTAGTCTAAATCCTCATAAACCTAAAACCATTTTATGGCCACACCATTTTCACCGAAGATAACAAGAATGTCAATCAAATTTTTTGATGAAGATATGATCTTCACATTAACTCCCTCATCTCATCAAAGGGCCAGCCCATCAGAAAGGCCCACCAAATCCACATAGTGAGATCATTGAAAACCATGCCTTCTTTTTAATCTTTCGAATTTTCTACTTTTATTTTTGTCTCTATAAAAAACAAATTTTAGGGTTTTGAGTCTTTCTTAGCTCAAAAACAACTATAACTGTCAAGGACGTCTCACTCCTTGACAGTTCCAAGATAGTGTTTTTCATGGATCTCGTGTGGTTTTAGGTGAGCCATCACCGCCAATGAAGTCAATTGAGCCTTCCACAAAATTATCTGATATATCTCTGTTTTGTTGGATGGAGTTCACCAGCTCAGATCCTTAAAATGTTAGAGTCAACTTTTCTGCCTTTTTATTCCGGACACAATCCCTTTACCAAGTTATCTACCTCTCTTCTTTTTAAGTTCGTTTCCATCAACACTAGCCCTTTCCACTAACTTTTCTTCTGATATAGAGTTGAGGAAGCTCTGCTCAATATTGGAGCTAACTTCTTGAATCTGTAGAGTTTTCAGAATTTTCCTCTTAATCAACATTTGCACCTTTTCATTGCTTCTTTGCTTCTTTAAGCTTAGATCATTGAAGTTTCTAGCTGGAGTAATCAGCTTAGAGTTTGGACTTGTATCCCTCCCTCCCTATCTTCAGCGGAGGGGAATTCAACAAAATAATCTTTTAGCATTGGCACATCCTTTCCCACCTTCTTAGATTTTGGCCCATTAACATCTTCTACCATAACCAAAGAGTTATTATCCTCCTTACTTTTATTCAGTTCAATTACTGACTTTTTCCCACCACTATCAATCTCTATAATTATTTTCTCATTGCAGTCCATTTCCCCAAAAATGTCCTTATCCAAGACTACATTTGATTGTTGTTGACCTAACATAGCATTCCCCTTGTAAGTTATTACACCCCACATTTGGGTTCAAAATTACTGTTGTCTTACCCTACCCTAGGCAAATAGAACTACTTGAGAGATCATCGTAGTTCTCTTTCAAATCCTCCTTGCCTTGATCTTTAGAATCCCAGCTAGAGTAAACCTTTAAATGAGGACTAAATTTAGGCCGTCAAGGAAACTGAGTGTCTACAGCCTTTTATATCTTACAATTACGAATATTGTGGCCAAGCTTGCTATATGTTCAAATTTCAACTGAACCCATATTTAGGTCCCATCCTTTTTTGGTAACCAAAAGCCAGTAGGGAAGGGAGTCCCCACATTAGCACCACTTTGATTATTAGGAAGCTCCTGATACACTGTCCAGATCTGTCTCATGTATCAACTAGAAGAAAAATTCCCCAAACTTCATCTAATTTTTCAGCACATGCTACATTCATCATTTGCAAAGTAAGGTTATGGACTTGAATCCATATAGGAATTATAGAGAAAATTATATCTGAAAGAGCTAGATCTTGTTCCCACTTTTGCAGATTTAGGAAAAACCCTATAACCGACTAAAGGCTCCTCAATAAAGCCTTTTTTTTATTCCTTCTCAGACAAAAGAAATTAGCACGTTAATCGAAAAAAATTCTCTACCCCAAACCACGTTCCCCTTAAAATTGAAAGCACCCCAGTTCTTTTCAGACTCTTATCTACTATTATTTTCCCACCAAGGTGAAATGCCCAGATTGTCCCACATTTGAGAGATCATTTCGATCTATTAACATTTCTTCCATATCTTCACAAGTACCAATCTGTACTAAAGAAACCTTGCTACTACACGGGAAACATGAGTAGAGAAATAAGAGATCCATGAAAATAGGAAAGTTGCACTATAGGAACCCTGCTACAAATTGAGATAGGGAAAATAAGAAATAGTAGACCGCACAGGAGAAACCATGTTTCCCACCGGAATAGAACAAAATAGAAAGAAACGAAGTAATAATTTGCACTATCGAAACCTTACTACTTCACTACTTGAGAGTTTGATTTCATATAATAGAACCCATATATTCAGAGCACCCAACGAAATAGGGATGCTTATATTGGTAATCATCATCATCATTTATCCACCATAGTTGCAGAAAGAAAGAAAGTAAACACGTAAACCTCTTGATTTGCAGGAACCAGAGAGAACATGAAATAAGAATTATCTGCCTTGTTCCACCATTAGAGACACATTAGAGCTTAAGAGATGACCATCAAAGACATGTAGATCGCTTGCCGATGCTAACTAGCCCCAAATCTAAGACAAAAGGTCACTAACCAGAGAAGCTTAAGGGAAAAAGCAGAATACAATCCAGGCCCGAAACCCAAGAATATCCCAATCCAAATTGGAGAATTAAACAAAAGGAACCCACTAAAATCTCAAGTCCCGGTTCAGCACCAATGTCTTTGGTACCGGGACGGTATTTTGGTACCAGACTTTTTTAATAATAAAAAAACATATTACTCATTTTAGTAGTTCTTTCACAAAATAATGAATTAAATCAATTAGTCCTTTACAACATTTAACACCAATGAAAAGACTTATATCAACAATCAATGAAAATCAATTAAATCAATGAAGAACCCTAAACAAACACTCAAACAATGTACTTCAGAAAAATCACATTGTTCAAAAACCAAAACAAATGAGAAGAAAAACAGATAGAACAAAGGAAATAGACGATCTGGAGGAAATAGATACAAAGGCGAAAATCTATCTGGCTATTCTTGGATTTTGAGTTGAGAGGAGGATTTGATTCTTCTTTGAATGAGTCACTTGTGTTTTGTAAATTCGCTAAGTAAGGACAAACAAACACTATTGGATATATGGGAGGGAATTGGAGAATGGAGTGGAAGAAGAACAAATAAGAAGGAGAGCTTAGCAAAAAGATGGCAGCGGCGAGAGAGAGAGGCGGCAATGAGAGAGGAGAGGGAGAAGATTCGTGAGAAGTTTACTTTCCAAAAAAAAGATTCGTGAGAAGTAAGATAGAAATGTTAGAGAAAGTGAAATTAGGGATTGGCAGTGGATAAATGAAAATAGTACATAAGAAAATGTTGTGATTGCATTTTCAATTATTGCTGCCCATTTGGTTTTGGGCTTTTTTTTATACTAAATTTTGGGCCCATATCAAGTTAATATTTATATATCTTTTCAATTTTTTTAATTGTTTTATAATATTTAACTAAATAAAAATTAATCCTAGTTCCGAATCAGGTCGCGATATTTAGTACCACTTCCGGTACTTATGTCTTGCTTTCCGATTAAATCGAGACCTATATCGGTATCAGAGATTCCCATCAGTAATTCAAAAAATGTTACTAAAGGTTGTTTGGTTTTCTAGAAAGGGTGGGAATGAGAATGAGTGTTAATCGATTTTATACTCATTTTATCATTTAGTTTCCTAGAATTCATTTTGAAAAATCAATTTCATTCTCGAAAATGACAAAAATAAGAAATAGTGGTTGATAAGGGATGAGTAGATAATGGGTGGGAATTGACAAAATTTGGCTAATGCATTTTCACCCATTCTTCACAAAAAAATTTTCAACTTTATCCGACCTGCAGATCATCTGACATTTCCAACTTTATTTTATTTTTATTTTTGTTTTATTTTATTTTTTTCTTAAATCTAATCTGATTAGAATAATAATATAGGTGGCGGTCGGATATCCATCTGATCGCAACCCGAAAGTCAGTTAATAATTCGGTTGGATCATCTGACCAAATTTTTTATGTATTTCTTAAATCCGACCGATCCGATTAGAAGGGTAGCAACTCAAAAGTCCATTAACAATTCGGCCATATGATCCAACCGAATTTGTTATGTATTTCTTAAATCCGACCGATCCAATCTAATCAGAAGAGTAATTCGGGTGGCGGTCGGATATTTGATCCAAATGCAACCTGAAAATCTCTTAATAATTCGGTCACATCATCCGACCGAATTTGTTATATATTTCTTAAATTCAACCGATCAAATTAAAAATATTTATCCCTAATAAGGTCTCCCTTTCATTACTAAATAGTAGAATGATTGAAATGGGCCCATTCTTTGATATAACCAAATAATAAAATAAAAATATTCTCATTCTCACTTATTTCTTAAAATTCTAATTCATCATCATTCTAATTCTTGTTTCCACCATTTTTTTAAAACCAAACAACCCTTTACTATTTTCGACCGTTCTTCAACCCCGCACTCGTCAGTCATCAACGTCCGTATCTGCAACCGTTACTTTATTATTATTTATTTATTATAATATATAGTCAAATTTTCTCCCCTTTTTCTTTTCTCGAGAAAGTAGAAATCAAAATCCCACATTTTCTCGCAGATCCGATTCACTTTTCGCCTCCTCCCTCCTCCTCAGAAAAGCCCTCCCTTCACCGCCATTAATTCCCTCATTACTTGCAAATTACGCTTAAACAATCATTGAAGGTAAGAATAACGCCTTTAACTCATACGCTTCTTCTTTCTTAATCAATTCCTTCTTTGTCATATGTTGATTTTTTGATCTGGCTCTTTCTATAAATGACAATGGCGATTTGCTTTTCTTAATCCTTCTTACTTTTCTGGGGTTTGTACTTGTTAATTTGCTTGGCTTTTATCATGCGTTTAATTCCTGATATATCTTGTGCTGAAACCCTCGAATTAGATTAATATTTGGTCTGTCGGTTTAGGATCTGCTTACTGAGGAAGTTTTAGATTTAGCTGACCTGCTGGAGAAAGTCTGGAAAGTGATAAATAAAGGAAGCCATTGATATAGGAGTATGGAACCGTTTCTGTTTCCTTTAAGCTAAGAAAGTTGAGTTTTGGCTCAGTTTGTTAGGGTTCATTTGGTTTAACATTTGAAATTAGAGTCTTTTTTTGTGTGTGGCTAAATTAGAGTTTAGGCAAACTGTATTTTCGTTAGATTGTGAGGTGAACTTGTTTTTTCTTGAGGGTTATCCATTTGAAATTAACCGGAGCAGGTCCAGCAAGATTTTAAATTCAAACTGGAGTTTTTGAAGGTGTTTTTTCTTTCAAGGTCTCGAAGTCACTAGAACATTTGAACTTTGAAATATAAGGTAGCATTGTTAACAACTGTATTCTATCACTTTTGGGCCTATTTCTGTAAATATTTGAGAATTACAAGAGTGAAAGTATGTGTTCAAGAAGACATGTGTTTGAAACAAAAATATGCTGATTTCTTATAGAATTCATTGACCGGTTCGAATAAACTTTCTATTATATATCCAGATTGTGAAGCTTATATTGAATGGAGGGAAATGGAGGGGACAGTTCCACAACAGCAGCAGCACCTTTGAAACAGTGGTGGCTTGATAACTCGAGGCTGTATCAGTATTATCTGGATAAGACTACTCCACATACACTATATAGATGGATTGGAACCCTTGTTCTAGCAGCAATTTATATTCTGCGGGTTTTTTATGTCCAAGGGTTCTACATTATTTCCTATGGTCTAGGAATTTATCTGCTGAATTTGTTGATCAGGTTTTTGTCACCTTTGGTAGATCCAGAGCTTGAAGTTTCAGCTGGGCCTTTGCTGCCAACTAAAGGGTCTGATGAATTCAGGCCATTCATTCGCAGACTCCCTGAGTTTAAGTTCTGGTAAGTATATTCCCCTTTTGTCGTTTTTAAATTGATTTTGCATCTTCTTTAAACTTCTCTTATCTCTGAGGAAAAAGAGTTCAGGAAAGAAAAGCTACTGTCTACAAAATTTTCAGGGGTTTAGAACTGTATTTTTTGGGCTCTTAATTATCGTTTTTCTCAAGTACTCCAATGTGCAAAAATTCTCAAGTGAGGATCCTATTTGTCTTAAATTCTTAATTATTGCTTAGTAAATTAAAAATCAAGATAAGATCTGTTTCAAATTTTACATTTTCATTATGTGCTCAGTTTTTCTCCTAGTAATTCCACATTTTCTAGTGGTTTTGTTTAATACCATGTCTCTGCACCCCTGTCAAATCATTCTAGTTTTGATGCTATGAAACGGTTGTTAGGTGATGTGAACACAGTTCCTTTATGGCTAAATCAAACTACCAAAAGAGACAAGTTCATCTACTTACATTTTGGAGGCCTAAGTCAATACATTTATCTAAAGTCTAAATAACCCCCCCCTCCCCCCCTAATCTTTCTATTGTCTACCTTCAGTTTTACTCTACATATTGTTTTTATGTATTGTTCACGGATATAATATTTTGCCTCATGTGTTCGCTTGCAGGTACTCCTTCACAAAGGCATTCTGCATGGCATTTGTAATGACCTTCTTTTCTGTAGTTGATGTTCCTGTCTTCTGGCCCATATTACTTTGTTACTGGATCGTTCTTTTCGTCCTTACCATGAGGCGCCAAGTCTCACATATGATCAAATACAAATACATTCCCTTGAACATCGGAAAGCAGGTAACATTCAAATACTGACTTTCCATTCAGTTCAATGCTTGAAAGTCCAATTTGTGTCAAATTAGACCCTAGTAATCACTTCTTGTATATATATATATATATATCTTATTACTCTTTTGTTTTCCCTGACACTACCTGGTTTCTCTATGTTTGACAGAGGTACGGTGGTAAGAAATCTTCCCGCAGTCACTCTAGTGCAGACTGATGCATGGATGGCAAATCAGGGCAAGTATGTTTAGGCACCAGATGGGGAAGAAAAGTAGAAACTGTGAATATTCATATTAGGAGTAGATGCATTGTTTTATTGAGATAAAATTGCAATCCCATAGAAGACTGGAAAATGTTTTTTTAGTATGAGAGAAAAAAAGGACACCATTGAACTGTTGCCTAAACTTTGTAGTTTTGTGGTGTTAAAATACATTTTAGGAAATTTGTTAATTTTTTTTTTTTTTTTTGGGTAAAAGAAAAAATTGTTGTTAATCGGTCAGCTTTGGATATGTAATTAACCAGTCAGATGAAGATTACATGTGAGGAAAAAAGGAGGATAACAGCTCTTGTAGCAACTGAAGAACTTCTCATAGCTACTGAAGAATTAGTTAGATATGACCGGTGGCTTCATTTTTATGAGGTTAGTTCACGGTCTTTGGGGTGACTCCAAAATTTTTTCATCAAAAGACAAGTCCATGCCTGACGTGCCTATTTTCATAGAGCTTAACAGTAATTTTTATGTATAGATTCTGATAAAGGAATAAATAATAGTTTTTTAAAATTTTTAGTGAATATTATATTAATTTTTTTTTTATAATTTAATAATTTATTAGGTTAATATATATTTTTAATATAATTTTGATTAAATAATATTATTATTTCTTTTAATTTATTAATAAATTTATTTAATCTAAATAAATTAATTTATCTGATATATATATATATAAACGTTATATATAATAATTTTTTATGAATATTTTTTTAAATAATTCTAATAAAATTTTTAAACATATTTTGAAAAATTAATTAATATTATATATATATCGGGTAGAAAGTGGAAATTATAAAAACTATAGGGTTGAAACAGAAACAGATCAGTGAGTCAGATTTGTTGACTTCTTTCTCTTTCTCCATTACTCGGTTCTGTTTCTCGCTTTCACTGAAAGCAGCATAAACATTCTTGAGCCTATCCCACTCTCTCCGCTAACGGCTACGGCGGCAGCGGCGGCGGACTTAGCTTCTTCATAGTCGCCGCCCCTCGGTTATCCACTATTCGTCCGGTCTTTTTAATCTCTATCGAAAGGTATCGTTCGGTCTCTTGATCTATGGCTTTTGAGATAGAAGCTTCTCTGATTTTGCGACAAAATCCGTCAAATTTTCGTGTACGGCTATGCTAGGTCTTCTCTATTAATCTATTGATCGAAAGGGTTTCAATTTTTTAATCTGAAAAAGCTCTTGGTTCAGACAACAGTTTCGTTTCGATTCTAGAGGCTTACTAATTTTCTTGTTACAGGAGCCGATTGTTTCTCTAATAAATTTATTGAGCTGGATTCATATTTAAATTTGAAAGTTCTAGAAACAATAATCGCATATACAATTGACGTAGCAAAGTGATTTTTGTGGAATCGAAGCAGACTGCTTCTCTCTTTTGTCCACTTCTTGCGCTAAAACTGAAGATTACTAATGACTGCAGATAATTGATTACAATGAGCTGTGTACAAATAGAAAATTAGAAAACTTTTGATACGTGTCACGCTTTGCATTTTGATCTATATAGTATATACATGCATATTTTAGATTTGGATAATTGTACACCAAAATGAAATATATCAGAAACCATGAATAAGAATTTTCTTGTCAGCTCATTCTCTCACATTATGTACTAACTTGAACATTTCTCAGGCTTTTTCTTATCTATCTATTCTGGAATGGAAGCTCAACGTGTGTTCTCTACTTTTTTCTCTAATCGAAATATTCCATCGGTATCAACTGACAAAATTTCATCACTTGGTACACGTTCTTCTTCTCGATGTCTTGTTCAATCCCTCAAATGTGTCTCATGCAAAGGACATACTGATTCACAAAGAGCAGTCTACTTAAAAAGACCAACAAGGTGTATGAATGCTGTTCAAATTGTTCAGAATGATTGTTCAGTCGAGAAAAATTCGAAAACTGAAGTTAGAAAGAAAAAACTAGCAATATTTGTATCTGGCGGAGGCTCAAATTTTCGGGCCATTCATAAGAGTACTCTTCAAGAATCTATTAATGGAGATGTTGTTGTTTTAGTAACCGATAAACATGGTATGTTTTCTCCAACCTTGGTTTTAGCTTCATATATTGTTTTACTGTTAGATTGATGGTGTTTTGGTATTTATTTCTTGGTAACGTATTATAGGAAATACTTCATTAGAAAAAGAATTAAGTTAATCTGCTACTTTACTTCTAGATTGTTATGCAACTTTTATTCTTGAGCAACATAATGGAGTAGTTTCTTGCTTATATTTCCATTCATTTATGTTCTTTGTGATTATGTTAGGTTGTGGAGGTGCAGAATATGCAAGAGATAACTCCATCTCAGTAATATTGTTTCCTAAAAAGAAAGATGAACCTAATGGATTGTCTCCATCTGATCTTGTTAGTGCCCTAAGGTTAGGATTTTGACAGATTTAAGTTATGAAAATAAGATTTCTGTAACTCTTAACAATAATCGATCTCCAGATATTTCCTTGTTGCTAATTGGCTATGTCTTATGGTTATCAGGAAGTATGATGTTGACTTCATTCTTCTTGCCGGATACCTTAAACTTATTCCGGTGGAGTTGATCCAGGCATTCCCTAGATCCATACTAAATATCCATCCATCACTTCTACCTGCTTTTGGAGGTAAAGGTTATTATGGAATGAAGGTGCATAAAGCAGTCATTGCTTCTGGAGCAAGGTAGATTATTTATTTATTTATTTTCCTAGTCAGTTTTCATGTATAGATTTTATTTCATTACTCAAAAAATCTCGTTTATGTATTGATAAAGATAAAATCAAACTGAAATGACTTTTCTCACTTTTTGTTAGATACTCAGGCCCCACAATTCACTTCGTAGATGAAGAATACGATAGAGGTCGGATCCTTGCCCAACGCGTGGTCCCTGTTCTTGCAGATGACACGGCAGAAAATTTAGCATCAAGGGTTCTTCAAGAGGTAATGAGATTGTATTTTATATCGACCTATGTTGAGATTTCTCTCAATGTTATTGCTTTATCATCAATTCAACTCATTTATTTTTACTAATAATTTTAGGAGCATCGTCTATATGTGGAGGTGGTTGAAGCAGTATGTGAAGATAGGATCGCTTGGAGGGAAGATGGTGTTCCTCTCATTCGAAGCAAAGAAAATCCTGAAGAGTTTAGATAGCACCGTATGACATGATTTTGCTCTTCTAATCTTTGGTTTAGACCAACATGATAACTATCAAGCATAATTAATGCTTTCATTTTTGCTCTAATGTAAAAGAAAATTATACTTCGATCATAACGAGTGACTAACTTCAGTTCAATGCTTCTGCGTTTTAATTTCATATATATATTCAAGAAAATTTCAATAAAGCAGACAAGCTAAAAGATCTATAGAATGTAGAGAGAAGAATCTAATGTAGAAGAAAAGATTTGCTATTTGTCCATAGCAACTGGACAAGAACGGCTGCCGGAAAATCATGAGGATCAACGTTTTTACAACTTCACCCAGTAATGTTGTTTTAAGTTTTGTTATGACAGTAAAGTGTCTAGGAATTCACTGATGGTAGTATATTTCACTTGTGGATACAGTTTCATCCCCTCAACACCATTTGCCGTTTCTATATTGAAGTAAGTGTGATCGCCCTTAACGAAAGCAGAGTATATGAATATTAACTCCATGTTTTCGGGATAAGGAGTTTCTGCAATGAACAGGAAAAAGACAATATAAGGTAAAAGCTTAGCAAATATATATATATATAGAGAGAGAGAGAGAGAGTACCTTTGATTTTCTTTAGAAGCTCTTCTTCTGGAACATATGTCTTGTCAAGCTTCTTCATAATCTTACTCTCCCAAATCTGAACCAGCTCATTCATGGAGTAAAGATTTCCCTCGGGCCTCAAATACAAGACCTTATTTAAAGTGCGTGGATCGTCCACAGTACTAATAGTAAAGGCAGCAACATCAATTTCCTTTACAAATACAACTGCAGGAAGAAAAAAATAGATCAATATATCACAAAAATGAGAATAAAAGAAAACCACTAAACTCCCAATAATAACTGCTAAAGTTTCTAGTAATTCAGAAAAAAAAAAAAAAAAAAAACAGACAAACAAACTTAAATTGTCAATAAGTGGACCCAACAAATCAACATTGTGCATCAAGCAGATAGAAAAAGTTTCAAACTTTGAACTCAAGCTCTCAAGACATTCCAGACTACACATGGAGTACATATTCCCAAAGATGGTATGCTGTCTCGATCTGCTGTCTGGCATGATTCCGTTTGAGTGTTATACTCCATGTATAACACATAATTCCTCCGCTAATGTCTCATGCTTTTGATTACTGGTAAAACTACTTGAAAATGGACCCGGCAATGTATATCAAATAAATAAGAATGCTAGAATCAAATTATGGTATATTTAGATCGTGGATAGACAGACCTTTAGTATCTCCATTGCCAAATATTGTGACCTTATCCCTTGGAGGAACTTTCAAGCCAGGTTGAACAAGTGAAGGAAGCAAATAGCTCATAAAGAAATTACAAGAAATGAAAGTATAAGGAATGCCCTCATCTTCCACAAGTCTTCTAATCTCGGCTTTTCGTGAATAGAATTCATAGTCCATGTTTGATATATGAACTTTATCCGGATCTAAACCAAATTCCGACGGAATAAACCTCTGCAAAGTCAAAACATTTATTAGCGGTAGTACTAGCTTTTTACTCTAAAAGAGTATATATTTGATACATTCTAAATCTTAGCAAAGTACAATCCGTTCCAAACTCCAGTTTCAAATGGGTTATCTACTACAATGCATACACATATCAAATACATATAAATTGACGATAATAGACACCACACTCAGATCCTTTTTCTTTTCTTTTCTTTTCTTTTTTCCTCATTATACACATGTGGGTGCATTTGAAACTGGAAAATAGCTAACGTTATGTTAGTCATAATCCATAGCTAGATGCTATGATCCTAAACTGGATTTAGTGGGCCAAAACTGGATTTTAATACCAAATTGAAATTGAGTTTCTTTTCCCCAAAAGAATAATTGCTTTATATTTTTAGTTTTTTGGTTCAGAGTTCAGACTTGAGAGCAGATGAATTGGACGTTTCATCAAAATGGGTCACTTAAATATTCAATACTGAAGCAGAAAGCAAAACACAAATTAAATAATTAAATAAAAGAAAACAAAAAAACAACCCAGAAATAAGATAACACTAACCTTAATGCAACCAGCTTGTTTTATGGCTCTAATGAGAGGTTTCTGATCAGAGACCTGTTTAGAATTAACAGCACAAATGACGACATCGACTTGTCTGATTGCATGAACAAGGCTAGGTTCGTCATCAAGAGAGCCTCTGAGAAGAGTGAGGCCGCCATTGGAGAGCGCTTGAAGGTTTTGGAGTTTGTAAGGATCAGAGAAGGCAGAGTCTCGGACCAGAGCAAAGGTCGGGTGAGAAAACTGAAGGCTGGTTTGGGCTAACTGCCGTCCTAAACGTCCGGTTACTCCGATTATCAGTATTCTGCTTTTCTTCTCCATCTCTTCTTTTCACCTGCAGATAGATGAAAAGGAAAATCAAGTTTCAGTTTTTACATGGTTCTTTGGTCTTACGCTCACTTCCAAGCCCAAACCAAGACCAAGGCCCGGCCCGCAGTCGTATTATTGTGTCTATCAGTTAATTGTTAAACTTAATTTTCTGAATAAACACAATCGACGGTGTGGATTGTGCTCTGTGGGTCTCCTGGTCGCAATTTGCGAGGAGAGGGAAGGTTTTGGTGAGGGGACTTTTTACCGACGGTGAGGTTAATGGGAAAGAGTTCGAGAGATGCCGCGAAGAGGATATGGCCGCCATTTTTGTTCTCTCTGAAGCTCAGTTTAGAGTATATATCTCTCTCTCTATGACACAATCTCTATCAGTTTCTCTTGGAAAAGCCTCCCTCTCTGTGGTTCACCAATATTCGAACGCTATCTCTGAGGTGGAACCTAATAACCCGTTTTATGAACAGGATCCGGATCATGACCCGAATCATTTTCTGACATGGTCGAAACGGGACCAGGTTCAATGAATGATACTATTATAAAGGCTTGAAAGACCAGGCTTTGTTTGTAGCTCTCAAGTTTCAACTGCTGCAGTTGTTAAATGGGTTTCTCTGAGTTCCGGCCGCTCGACGAGAAGTCGCTGATCGAATACATAAGGACTGTTCCTGTTTTCTCCTCCAAGCTTGGGGATAAGTTCGATGATCTTCAGATTAAGGAAGTCGGAGATGGAAACCTTAATTTCGTCTACATCATCGTTGGAGCCAACGGTGGTTCCTTCGTCATCAAGCAGGTAAGGTTTCAATTCCTTTTTTTCTTTTCATTCTAGTTTTTAAAATTTCAGTCGATTCTTACTGTTTTTAGGTATGTGAAGTTTTTGAAAAACTGTGGATTGAGTTCTAGAGAGATTTAGGGGCGATAAGGATGAAACTTTTAGCTGGGACAGTAGGGTTTAAGCTTCTATTAAACTAATTTTTATGAAGTATAAGCTTATTTCAAAACTAGAGTTCTAATTTGAATCCAAAAGTCCAACTCGAGCTCTCAAAACTGCAGTTTGTCTCCAGATGTTGATCCAAATACAAAATCTAATCAATCTCACAGTCCAACCCAAGTACTGCTACTACTACTATATCAAGTGTTGAAATTTGTGTCAAAAAGGACTAATTTTGAGTACCATTGTATTTATATGGGACCGATTTCATCTGGGTTCTGATTTTTTCAATATGGTTCTCTGATTGTAGGCTCTTCCTTATATCCGTTGTATAGGCGAATCCTGGCCATTGACAAAAGAGCGAGCCTATTTCGAGGCAGTGGCATTGAGAAAGCACGGTCATCTTAGCCCTAATCATGTCCCAGAAGTTTACCACTTTGATCGAACCATGTCTTTGATTGGAATGCGTTACGTAGAACCCCCCCATATAATTCTTAGGAAAGGGCTAATTGCTGGAATTGAGTACCCATTTCTGGCAGAACACATGTCGGAGTATATGGCAAAGACCCTTTTCTTCACTTCTATGCTTTCTCATTCCACTACAGAGCACAAGAGTGCAGGTAATGTTTTAGCTCTTTTGGGATCATTGACATGATTGAAGTTTTCTCTATCTAATACACAGTTTTATTTATTTATTTATTTATTTTTGTTTTGTTTTTCTGGGCAGTTGCCGAATTTTGTGGCAACATGGAGCTATGTAGGCACACTGAGAATGTTATATTTTCTGACCCTTACAAAATCTCTGAATATAACCATTGGACTTCTCCATATCTTGACCGTGATGCTGAGACGCTTAGAGAGGATAATGCCTTAAAGCTTGAGATTTTTGAGTTGAAATCCAAGTACTGTTCTATTCTCATCTGTCTTTCTTTGTTTCTAGTATTTTACTCGACTAGTTGAGCATTTGAAACTGTAGTTTGGGTGAACTTGAGTTGTGAAATTGTGAAAAGTGCCTTTTGGTTAGACCGTGAATTGGGTTTTGCATTTGGATCAAAATTCGAGTAGAATGGAGTTTTGTGAACCTATATTGGATGTTTGACCTAAACTGGAGTTTTTGATAAATTTCATTTTTCCTTTCTTGTAGATTCAGTGAGAGAGCCCAAGCTCTTATCCATGGAGATCTCCACACGGGTTCTATTATGGTAACAAATGAGTCAACTCAGGTCATAGACCCGGAATTTGCATTCTATGGGCCTATGGGTTTTGATATCGGAGCATTTATCAGCAACTTGTTCTTGGCATTCTTTGCCCAAGATGGACATGCTGTTGAAGGGAATGATAGGAAAGTATGTACAAATTTTTTGATGGTTTTATTTTATTTTATTTTTATTATCATACAAATTTATTGCTTAACTTTGAAATTGTGTATTTTGTAGACGTACAAGGAATGGATTTTGAGGACAATTGAAGAGACATGGACTCTTTTCTGTAAGAAGTTCATTGCTCTTTGGGATGAGAATAAAGATGGTCCGGGTGAAGCATGTCTTCCTGCAATCTATAACAATACCGAGCTTCGGAAGCGTGTACAAGAGAGATTTATTCTTGATTTGTTTCATGATACTCTTGGATTTGGAGCTGCTAAGATGATAAGGTGAACTTAATGCATTTATAATAGAAGTGGGGTTTAAACTTTTTATTTTTGTATTTTTATCTGTTTGGTTTTGGGTTTATAGGAGAATTGTTGGAGTGGTTCATGTTGCAGATTTTGACTCAATTACTGATCTTAGCAACCGAGCAAATTGTGAACACCAAGCTCTTGAGTCCGCGAAGTTGATTCTCAAGGAACGAAGAAAATTTTCGGGTATTGGAGAAGTGATTTCTGCCATTAGGCCAGTTGAGTAGGTGGTGTTTTCTAATAGATTTACCTGTATCATAATGGATTGATTAGGATTATGGACTTACAGATTATACCTAAAAAGTAATTTGAATTTCTTATTCTGAAACTTCTGGATGTGTGAACATGTATACTTCTTTAGGTGACTGGGGACTGGGGACTGGAGACTGTTCCTGGGTTTTTTTTTTTGGTTGTTTGGCTGGCGTGTTGGGCCTAGAGTTGCTGTCCCCCTCAGCTGTGTCTGTATTCATTTTTCTCATCTTTTTCTTTTTCCCGGCCTCATTGTGGGTTCTTGATTGGGACCATCTCTTGGTTTGCGCAAAGAAATCTTACTTCGGCCCAAAAGAAAGGAAAAAAGGTATCTAGCTTGGTCTTGCTGAGAGTTAGAGAAGTATCAAAATTATTGACCACGAAGTCAACTTTCAGAATCGAACGACCTTTCGAAGTTCAATCTAAATTAAGTAGTTAAGTTAAAGTTGTCGATGTAATAACCTGAAAATGTCTATTTAATTTTTAAACGGAAACAATGCCACAAGATATTTTAAAAAGTACCATATATTACAATATTTTCTCTTCTGGCAATTTATTTCATAATCTATTAATACTTATTTTGACAGTAATTATTAAAATACAACAACATCTCGTATCTCAGAACAACCCCTTACGATCACTTTCCATACTTAGCCTTGTACTCAATCCAAAGCCGATCAACATTCTCCCCCAACAACTCAACAAAGTAATTAGCATCATAACCACTCTTTAACTTCTCATTAAGCTCAGCAACAAACCCAATTCTAAGCCCATTCAAATAATCCAAAAACCTAGCCGTTACATCGTACCCTTGATCCCAACGGTCACCTTGCCCCGGCTTGACCCAATGACTCGGCACAAACCCGGACTTTAACCTCACAAAATCAGCAATCCCTTCAATCAATCCACCCGGAGCTTTCCCGTTCCCATTCCATTGCCAAACATGCGTCATTTCATGGTAAAGCACTCCGGATATTTCCCTCTTTACATCGGCTGGATATGTTGATACATAATTTTGTCCCACGTGGATCTCATTGTTGCTTGTATATGCAACTCCGTTGTAGTTGTCAATGATCAAGGAGATTTTTGAGACATTTTTTCGTCCTGATGGAGTATTCTGTTGAAATATTTTCCAGATGAATTTTGTGGCAGATACCAATGTTTGGAGGCTGTATGTCGGTCCGATCTCCTTGTTAAAGCGGTCCCCACCGGGTGTGGTCGGAACGTTGTTGGTGAAGGTGTATTGGATAGCTTGGATGCCTTGAATTAAAGCTAAAGTGGTAATGAGTGTACATAGGGAAAACGAGATGTAGTTAACCATGGTTGTGTGATATGAACGTGAATTTTTGTGGTGCTTAATTTTGATTTTGCATAAGAGATAACGTAGTGTTTATATAGTAGTCTCCTGTAGGGATGTCAGTGGCGGGCTGAGCTGTCTGAGTTAGGCAAATAACCATACGCATATATATATATATATTATGATCAACCTTATCTTTAAAAAGCCGTACCATTTATTCATTGGTTATACTTTCCCCAATCAATTTTTACTTACAACTGCTCTTATGAGTAGGAGAGCTTGAAGCCTACCCGCATATATATATATATATATATATATATTTGACTTTAAATGTTTTGCCTTGAACAAGAGAGTAGGTTTTATCCTATATGATGGGAAAAAGAGAGAGAATTATTTTTAGTCAATAAAGATTGAATTTAAAATATTTCTTATTTGAGTTATAAATTTTTTAAAAATTTTAAAATTATGACTGTCATTTTCATGATCCGAATAAATTTGTAAAAGTACTCTTTCAATTCTTCATATAATAACTTACATACTATAAGATTTGATTAAGAGTTTAAATCATAAAACATTCTATCAAATACAAATCTTCATATACTGAGATAAAACCAAATTAAAAGCTAACATCTAATGTATTCTCAATCATATGACTATGATTTTTTATTTTCTAGCTTATTAATTATAATTTATTTTTTATATATTTTTTCATTAAGTAAATTTATTTAGTAGTATTTTCAATACATAATTAATATGAAAAAAAATGACCATAAATGATAGGAATAGTTGAGAATTGAAAGGAAAAGAAGTGAGGATGTAGTTTCTATGAGAGCCATTAGAATCGTGTAATATCTTCACTTTACAATTCTATCTTTATTTTTTGGGTTTATTTATTGTTTTTTTGCTTTCTTGAGTTTTGAGTACTTATTTTATGAAACGATATTCTTATATATGTATTATGTGAATTTGACACATGACACGGTGAATATAATCTTAAAGTTGGAGTCTCATGTTGAATGAAAACCTTCTCTTTTTGAACGCACAAATGGAAAATTCCAAAAAAAAAAATTTCTTTACCTCTTGGACTCTCTTCTTAATCTAGTCCTTATACATTTTTTTCACTAGCCAAACAATGATGGATACATATACTTTCTCTACACGGAACAGATCGGGTGGGCCAATTCGGTAATTTTCCTGAAAAGATGAACGACCTAATGACAAAATCCTTCCTAAGCTACGTCGATTTAAAGAAACAAGCTATGAAAGATCTCGAATCTGAACCAGACATCGAGATGGGAAGACTGGACTCATTAGACGAACAAAACCTCTCTAACCACCATCAAAACCCAGATGGAAAAAATCACAATTCTTCTTCTCAACCTTCAAGACTTAAACGAAGAATCAAAATCAACCAACAATGCAAACAACATAAAAAATAAGAGACAGGATCAATTCAGACGTAGTAAGCGTTCTTAGGATAACAAAGGACATCAAGTCAAGTCTCGGATTGCTTGATCTATCCAGCGTCTCGAATCGGACGGTGTATAAAGAAGTAAGCCCAATTGATCGGACTAGAGTTTCTGTTACGAACGGGTTGAGAGACATAAAGAGGGACTTGATAGAGCTGCATCAAGTTTTCCTTGACATGGCTGTTTTGGTTGAGACTCAAGGGGAGAGGGTGAATGATATAGAGATGAATGTGTAGAAAGGTGGCGAGTATATCAGGAGACTAATCAACTTTTTCAAGCTCAGAAGTTGAAGAGTGGGATGTAGAAATGGGGGCCTTGGATTGGGATTTTGCTCTTAGTTGTGCTGTGTTTGATTTTTACTTTTGTCACATAGATTTAATGAGTATCTTAGAATTTCATCAATCATGTATTGGATTTCATCAAATTTGGTTCCATTTATTATTATTATTATTATTATTATTATTTTCTCATAAGGAAAGTGTTAGTATGTACATCTGTCAATTGCTAAGGCTACTCATAAAGAAAGTTTTATTATTATGGCCACTCCCTAAAGTCTAAGGCTATATAAGGTCGATGGATAATTGGGCTGTGGCCGGTTTCTCTTAGTTGAAGCTTGTAATAAAATAAATAAACGTAAGCGTTTGAATATTATTGCAAATGGAAGGAGAACTTAGCAGCCAATCATAAGATGACGCTTAGTTATGAGAATGTTGGAAACTTTTCTAAATTATCCTTGGATTTCCATCCGTGAGTATGAGAATGTTGGAGCCTTGGATGATGTGGAGTAGGATTGACTACTAGCTTAGCTAGACATACAAAGATTTTGGTCATTAATTCTCCTTATGGAGCAGGATCGGGTTGATTTTGGTAGCTTGTATGAAATCCATAGAATTGTTGAATACTCAATTAGGATGAACAAAAGTCCGCGTTAAGTATCTATACTCATTATATTTGAGGAAAATCAAAGAAGCGGCTCTCTCCTATAGAATTAGGTTAATTCATTGTTTCAAATGATAGATATCTTAGCTAATTTAGCTTGTATTAACTTATCCCATATTTTATTTGTCATCTTTCTCATCTCTAGAGAGTCAATACGGGCTTAGCCCAGTTTGCAACGAGTCGGACTTGAGTCGGATCAAATCTTGAAAATCAAAGTCCAATATAAACTTATACACGAGCCCTATAATAAGTCTAAAATAAACCAAGTCATTATTAAACTCATATAGATGTTTACCTATAATTAATATTAATATTATTATCATTAATAATATAAATTTTAAACTGTTTTCATATATTTTTTCTCATTTGTTCAAAAAAGCAAGTACGTAGACATTTTAATTATATTAAAATCAATAAATGAGACCATGTAAACATCAATATCGAAATCATTATCATGATCTATCCTTCTTTATAGTTTTTTTTTTGGGGCCTTACTTGATCTCCTGCACCCAAAGTAAACCATTCTCTTAATATAGAATAAGCCGTGTGCTTCTCTCATGTAATAGCCAAGTGGGAGAAGAAAAAAATAAAAAATATCAACAAGGTGAAAGGAGATTCAAAGTGCATAATTCTTATAAAAAAAAAAAAAAACCGAAAATACCTCTTATAAATATGAAGTTATTATATATATATATATATATATATATATAATGTAAATGACAAAAGTTGGGTATGGGCTGGGCCCACAAGAGTAAGGTTGTAAGGGCGACACACTTCATCTCATCTAAGGTGATTTTAGGCCCCCAACGTCTGAACCGGTGGGTTTAAACTGAGTAATCTAAGGTGATAATGAACTCATTTTATTGGTGACATTTTGCCCCCTATTGTTTGAATTGTCGAGTTCACATCGGATCATCTCATGTGAGGATGACCTCAATTTATATTTTAGAGTTTGGGGCCACTAGTCTTTTTAACTAATGAGTTCGCACCGAGTCATCTCATGTGAGGATGTCCTCAATTCAGATTTGGGGGTCTTGAGCCACCAATCTTTTAACTAATGAGTCTGAACTGAGTCATGTCATGTAAGGATAACTCACTTTGGATATGGGGTTTTCGCATGTAGTTTTTGAACTAAAGAGGCCCAACTAAGTCATCTCACATGTGGATGGCCTCAATTCAGATATGGGAGTTTTAGGCCTCCAATGAATGACCTAAAGAAGCCGAACTGAGTCATCTCATATGGGAATGGGCTTAGTTCGGATCTAGGAGTTTTGGCCCCTAATGTATGAACTGAAGAAGCCAAATCGAGGCATCATGTGAGGATGTGCTTACCTTGGATCTAAGGGCTTAGGCCCCTAGTGTATGAATTGCAGAGGCCGAACTGAGTCATCTCATGTAAGGATTACCTTAGTTCGGATCTACAGTTTTTAGCCCCTAGTGTATGAACTGAAGAGGCTTAACTGAGACATTTCACGTGGAATAACCTCAATTCGGATCTGAGGGTTTTGAGCCCCATGTGTATAAACTGAAGAAGTTGAATTGAGTCAATTAGCGTGGGATGCCTCAGTTTGGATTTTGGAATTTTGGGCCCCTAGAATGTAAATGATGGGTCATATCTAACATAGATAATAATGATATGAATCATAAAAGACAAGTTCTTAGAGTAGCGTTTGACCTATTCAAATTGTTGTCCATCTCTTCCAAATGATCCCTATTTTCTTGCTCACTTTAGGTCCTTGTTTTATGTCCTCCTTTGTTGTTGCTTAAAATTTCCTTCAAGTGCTTATTTTGAACCAAGGCTTCAATTTCTTTATTTAGCTAGAAGTAATCTTCTATTCAGTGGCCGATGTCTTTATGTAACTTGCAGTGAAGGGACTTATCACAATTCTCCTAGTTGCTACTAATTGGAGGTGGTTTTGGAAAAAGGTTATGCCTTTTATATTTGTTAAAGATTACCTCTACATTCTCTGTATGAAGCTCTCTAAGACACCTTTTGGTTCCATCCTATCTGAACTCTTACTCTGATCTTCATTCCTTTTCATGTCCTCCTTCTATTGATCTTGTGATATGACCCCTTCTTTCTATCATTTCAGTTTGGAGGTCCCTTGTGATGACTGTCTGATTCCTCTAATCACTTTTTGGTCCCATAAAATTACTGATTTTTTTTTTTTTTTTTAGATTTAGGATATGGGTTATAAATATTATTAAAAAAGGAATTCTACCTTTGCTCGGCTGCAGTGGAAGAGAATGGGAGTCTAAACATGCTGATCACAGAAATGTAGAGTGGTCAATGTAGATCTGAAAGGAAGTCACAAAAAGAAGAGGTGTGTTGGCTTGATCAATTCAGCACAACATGGCCCAATCTGGTTAGACATTCCATGCCAAGATTACAAAATTGAAGGTCGTTATGGAAAAGCACCCAGCTAAGTGGTCGGACCAATATTATGAAGAATATAAAGGTGAGAGTGAAGAAGATAAAGACATTCTAACATTCGATAATGGAGAGCAAATCTTTGTTCTGATAGCGTTATGGTGTAGGGAGGAAAATTGAGGGAGCAATAAGAGCATTATCTACACACCAACCATAAATTGCCACGTGTAAAGTAAATATAATACTCGTCTCCCTCTAAGGTAGTATAAATACTATAACCTTAATTTTATGCAAGGTTACAATCTCATTTTTTGGCCTTAAGAGCATTGCTTGTCTTCAACTATAAGAAATATTCTCTAAGTCTAAACTCTCTTTTAAAAGCTAATTTAGCCATTGGAGAAGGTGTGTCGGACACAACCCAGTCATTCCCTTACTTTTTGTATGCAAGGCTTAGCTGTTGGTGTATTGCTAGTGTTTAGACTCAGGCCGTGTCGGATTTTGTGCATCAACAGTTTGACGCCTACCATGAGGATGATGCTCATCTTCATATTCAAAGGTTCGTTCATTTAGGAGTTTTTTTTAGACATTAAGGAGAGTAAGGCTAATGGAGCAAGTGAGTGGAACAGTTGACACGGGCTAAGCTAGTAAAAAAGTTCAAAGGGAGCATCCTTTAACCTATGCCGGAAATATTTATGGAAGAAGGACAAGAAGTTCAGTCAGGGGTAGAATTAGGTGCAATAGAAACACGTGTAGATGAAAATGAAGGGGGAGTTCTCTCTAGTTTGGTTCAAGTAGTGGAATGATGCACATGATAGACTAGTTAGGGTTAAATGAGTTAGACAATGGACGAAAGGATTAAAGGAGCAATACGGTGCATTTGTGCGGAGGTAGAAGCTTAACAAATACCTTGTTCTCCTTATCCTCCCCCTTCGCCTCCCCAACCTTAGATGAATCAGAATCTTATAAATATGGTCGAAAAGGATGTTCACCTAGAAGTGTGAAATTTGAAAAAATACTTAAAATGTTGGATGTAGCTATGAAAAAAATGGGGATTAGAGCAAGAAACCGATGAGGAGGAAAGTATATTCACTCATGGAATCTTGGAATCCCATTTCTTGAAAAGTTCAAGCCTCATCTTTTCAATTATTATAAGGGGGAGACTAATCAAAGAGACCACATAGAGGCCTACAAAACCATCGTGAAGTTAAGTGCACATAATGATAAGTTAATGTGTTAGGCTTTCCATATTACTTTGAGCGGGCCAACAATGGAATAATACAAAACCTTAGCTTTTGGGTCTATTGATTCTTTTGTTGAGCTAAAGTCTCAGTTTATAGTTAGTTTCTTAGGAGCCAAAATGACTAAAAAACCATTAGTCAGCTCCTACATGATTAATAACTGCCAGAAGAGACTCTAAGTGAGTATAGATATTATTGTTTTCATAAAGAAGCACAAAAGGTGGATAGACTAGCAGATCCAGAGCTGTTGCATGCATTCTTGGAAGGAACCATCAATGAGAAATTGTTGTCCAAATCTAGTAAAAGGCATTTCGACTCATTTGCTGAAGCCTTAGAAGAGGCAAGGAAGATGTCTATAATAGCAACATACATGCAAACCAAGTAAAGAGGCATCAAGGATGAACTGAATATAGTAAGACGGAGTCTGACCTGAAGAAGAGGAAGAACGACCAAAGGGGGAAGAAATGATTAAAGAGATGATAAAAAGAAGAAATGAGGATAAAAAGAAGAAAATGTCAGTTTAATTGCTTAAGGGAACATTTAACCCCTTAACTGAAAGTGTTGGAGTTATCTTTACAAGGATATAGAACCTAAACATGTTTACATGGTCGGTTCCTTTGTCGAATGCCTCAGGCTAGTATGATAGGATTTATTCTGCCACTATTATGGAGATCATGGACATGATACTAAAGATTGTATCCACTTAAAGAGAGAAATTGAAAGATTGATACAAGATGGATTTTTTGAATAATTATATCCAGTGGAGTGGACATGGAAGAGATGATAATAGAGACAAAAAGACTTAGAAATTAAAAGTAGTTGGGCATGTAAAGGTCGAGGCTAATCTGGAACTCCAGAGAGTGCACATGAAAATCCATATAATTATGGGAGATCCAAAAGGAGTGGACAATGGTTGCCAAAGGAAAGAGTGGTACTGGGACCTAAGGACAGTCTTTACATAACTCTTACTAAAGTGATGAGGATGGAATAATGTACCCCCATAATGAGGCGTTAGTAATTTCAACAAACATCTCTCTCCTCTTTATTCACTGGATCTTAGTGAATATAGGGAGTGTCATCAATATCGTTTCCATATCTATATTTAAGAAAATATGAATCAATAATGTGAGGTTGGAGCCTGTCAACACCATACTCTCTAGGTTCTTTGGGAAATCACTAGGGGTAGAGGGGATGATCTCTTTGCCTATAACTTTAGGTGAGGGAGCATATAAAGTTACCGTTGATTGTGAACTTTGTCTTGGGATACAACATAGTTATAGGACGTTAATTGGAGCGTTTATCTCTATGAAACACTTGGCTATGAAGTTCTCAGCTAAAAATAGAGTTGGATTGGTTAGGGGAGAGCAAATGAAGTCTATAGAATGCTATATCACTTCAGTTAAGTCAAAGGAAGTCAAGGGAGTTGTAGAGTTAAATGTAATAATGGAGTGTACTAAGGAGGATGATGACAGGTATGAGGAGATGAACTAAAAGGATGAGAAGAAAAAGAAGGCTAGGGCCTCTCCTGAAAAATTGCTTTAGCCGAGCATCGTAGGGGATGGACAAATTTTAAAATTAGGGTTGCATCAGAGGAGTTCGAGCTGAGCATAATTAATTAGTGCTTATAGGAAAATCATGATCTCTTTACCTGGGATACATCTTAGTTAACTAGAATCTATTATGAAGTTATCGTATACAAGTTAGGAGTGAAGCCTACAGCTAAGACTATTTGGAAAAAGAAGAGGAAGTTCAATAAGGAGAGAAATAAAGTTGTTGAAGAAGAGGTATAGAAGTTACTCTCAACATGAGCAATTAAGGAAGTATAATATTCAGATTGGCTATAAAATATTATACTAATAGTGAAATCCAACAAGAAGTGGAGATTGTGTGTGGATGTCGTCAACATAAACGATGCATGTAAAAAATATAGCCTTTCCATACGTAGCATTGATGTGATGGTAGAAGCCACATTAGGACATGAGCTTCGTAGCTTTATGGATGTGTATTCTGGATACCATTCGGTAAAGTTATGAGGGCTAGATTAAAAGAAGACCTTATTCATAACTAGCAAGGGGCTATAATGTTACAACATCATGTAATTCGGGTTAAAGGAAATCTTTTAGAGATTGGAAAATGGAATGTTTCGAGAACAGTTAGAGGTGACTATGGAAATGTATATGGACAACATCTTGGTGAAGAGTGTGAAGAAGGAGGGTGATTGCTTGCACCTAGAAGAAACCTTTGCAGTCATGAGGAAGTTTAGAATGAAGTTAAACCCTAAGATATGTTCGTTAGAAGTCAACTCAAGAAACTTTTTAGGATATATATTATGCACCATAGAGGGAATGAAGAAAACCTAAAGAAGGTCAAAGCTATTTTGAATCTCTATGCCCCACATAACAAGAAAGAAATTCAAAGGCTTACTAGAAGGATAGTCGCGCTGAACATGTTCATAAGTAGATTTGCTGATAAGTGTTTGCTCTTTTTCAAGGCCTTAAAGAGGACAAGTAAGCTTGGGTGGAAAGAAGAATGTGCCAACAGTTTTGAAGAGTTAAAGAAGGGCTTGGCTAATATACTAAGGCTTAGCAAGCCCGTGGTAGGAGAAGTGCTAAAGTTGATATCTTAGGCTGACCAAGCTACATTGGCCCTAGTTGTAGCAGCATACAAGTTGAGACCTTACTTCCAAGCTCATTCAATTGAAGTATTAACTAACTTGCCATTAAAGCACATACTACATAATCAGACACATTTAGGAGGTTGCTGAAATAGTCAATTGAAATCAGCCAGTTCAATATTGCATATAAGCCCAGGTCGGCGATCAAGGCTCAAGCCTTAGCATATTTCATTTAGAAATTCATTATAATGGAGTCGAACTAGACTTTGGAAGGAGCCGAGCATACTTGCCTACTTTAGCCACCTCGAATCAGGCAAGTACAGTCCCCCTTTTAGACCTTGTAAATTGATGAAGTCATAAATAAGAAAGATGCAGAGCATGGCTGATTTTGACATCGCTGGAAGGACAAATGATTGAATATACACTGAGGTTTAGGTTTAAAACCTCAAACAACGAAGCTGAGTATGAGGCACTCCCTGTAAGGTTAAGGTTGGCGAGAGAAGTAAAAGTGGGAAGAATCGTGATAGTTAATGATTCACAAATTGCGGTGGGGGTAGATAAAAGAAGAATGTTTAGCAAGTAAAAAAAAATGCCGGTTTACCATTAGAGAGTTAACTTAAATAATATTAGATAAAACATCTGCACATGGAGGAAAACTTGCAAGCAGATGCCTTAGCCAAATTGGCCACCTTGCCACAAGATTATTTTCTCAATAAAGTACTGATAAGATACTTACATGAACAATATCGATATCACTATAACAGTGATGGAGGTAGAAGTGGAAGGATGAGTGACTCCTCTAAAAGAATATCTAACTATTGGAGAGCTACCTATTTTAGTTGGAAAGGTCCGAAAGGTAAAAGACCATGCTGGCAGAAGTCTGTTAGTAGGAGAAGTGCTATATGGGAGGCGCTACATAAAGCCTTTACTCATATGTGTGTTAGAAGAAGATACTAAGTAGCTCTTTAGAGAAATATATAAATGGGTATGTGGAAGTCACTCAGGACGAAGAGTAACCCTAAGAAAGTTATTCTTACAAGGGTATTTTGGGCCTACAATGAAAAATGATATGGAGGAGTTTAGTAAGGAGTGTCGCCCATGCTAAGTGAATGCTAATATTCCTAGAAGACCTTTGGTTCAACTAACTATTAGTCTATAAGTAATCCGTAAGCAGAAGTGATATTTTAACTTTTTAGGATCTAATATGAAAACATAAATTAAACTCACTGACATACAATTAAGATTGATCATACAAATATGTAGCAAACATAAATATTTAATGGAAAGTACTAAAAAGTTGTAGGAAACTAAAAGATCAAGATCTAAGAAAACTTACTGATTTTAATACAAAACAAAACGAATTTCCTTACTCCTTTATCATGGCTGAATTCAATAGAAAGATTGAAGTACCCAACTATTCACGCTCTAATCGTAATCCATATAGTTCAGTTCGGTGGACTCATTTTCTACTCCAAAATTCATCATATGATTCAAAAAGCTCATGGAAAGGAAAATATTCATGCTCTAATCGTAATTCATATAGTTCAGTTCGCTCAGTTCATTTTCTACTCTAAAATTCATTAAATAATTAAAAAAACTTATGAAAAGAAAATAGAAAAATCTAACTTTTCTCACTATAGGATTTCGACCATGTTCCTTCCATTCTTTAGAACTACTAAATCAAGGAGAATGAAAAGTTCCAAATTCTCATATAACATAACATGCTAAAATTAGTATCATCATCATAATTACAAAGAGACATTCTGGCATACTGTAGAAGTATTTTACTTCAACCATTACACATCGAATCACATTAACACATTTAACTATTTGGTGTTGATGTGATTTGATTATAACTGTTTGAAGTATGTAGTACTTCTGAAATAAACTATAATTTCTAATATATATATATTAGAAAAGATAAATGTTAAATACAAGTTGTATAATTCCATTAGTATGTTGGATTTCCAATTATGGTACCGTAGCTCGTGGCTTATAGAAGAAACAGACACCGCATGCAGGCATGGATTTCCAATTTGTCATGTTTTGATCTGATCCGATTGCAACGTTCACACTAAATTAAGCCACCAACCAGGCTTATTTTATTTGTCAACCGGTCGTTAGGGTCTTTAAAACTGTTGTAACGAAGAAACAATCGCATTTTGTTCTGTGTTTGATGGGGGATTTACCTCAATTCGAACCCGAGTTAGCATTATGTGCGTCAAGTCTCGCACATGATTCAGAGAAGTCTCGATCTTGTTGTAGGACATAACTCAAGTATCGCTAGTCAAGGACAACAATCTCTCTATGGTCTCATTTGCGAAGAAAAGAAAACTGCTTAGAATAAAAGATCTATTCTTCTCTTTACCTATATCAAGTAGGCCGAGGCCACCTTTCATTCACTAGGTAACCACACCAATCAAGGAGGAAAACTACCATACAAGCCAGTGCCACTATATGTGTGGTAAAATGAAAAAGTATCCTCATAAGTCATAGGCATACATGTAACTAGTAGTTAAACTGTGCAATGAACGAGCAGTTAAAGTGAATTGGTTCAATGATGCGGCACTATTTATAAATAATTATAAATAAAATATAATTAATTTATTATTTTTAAAATTTTTAAATTTATAAAAATAAATATTATATCTCGTCCCTTATCATTATATATTTATTTTAAAATAAAATTTAATAATTTAATAAATAATTCCCCAAAATATTGCATATCTTATTAATTTATATGAATAATTTAATATTAGGTAGAAATTTTTTTAATAGATCATATTTGTAATATACATTTAATTATATATATATATATAAATATTATTATCATATTTATTTTATATATAATAAGAACAAATTTAAAAAGTCAAAAGATATTTGTACGATAAATCATTTAAAATAAATGAAAAAATTAATTTAATTGAAGACCGAAATATATATATATACTTGTTTTCCACACTTTTTCCATACTTCTGGGAATCTGGTTAAAGCAGTCAACAGCAAAAAGTTAAGAACTGTTGAAATATGACACGTATCTTCCTGGAAAATTTTGACACGTAATTTCGCGTCGACCAATAGTTATACACTAACCAACCCTTTTTTGGGGCCAAATACAAGTATACAACTGCTCATTCAGTCCACCGTTTTTTAAGAAAACCAGAATCCGACCACTTTTCCGGCTGCCATTTTCGACTGAAAACAGATTAGAAGTTCCGCCTTAATGGAGCCAGTAATGGAGGATGTAGAAGAGTATAGCTGGAGAGAAGTTCTGCTACCTTCTCTGATCCCAGTCGTGCCTGAACCTGAGCTTGAGAGAGAAACAGGAGAGAGAAGGCGCGGCAGAGACATTCTCATTGCTGTCGATCATGGCCGTAACAGCAAGCACGCCTTTGATTGGGCTCTCATCCACTTCTGCCGACTCGCCGATACGATCCACCTTCTCCATGCCGTTTCAGGTTCAGTCGTCATTTTTCTCCCTCTTTAACTTAGTCCTTGTTTTAGGGTTTTTTGTTTTTCCCCCGTAGTTTAGATTTTGTTACTTATGAAGATGTGAAGAATGAGGTAGTGTATGAAGCTACGCAGCAGCTGATGGAGAAGCTTGCAGTTGAGGGATTTAAAGTTGCCATGGTCAGTGTTTATGCTGTATAATTCTTTCAATTCTGTACATAGCTGAGGAGTGGATGACCATCTTGATTACAGGAAGTTGAGACAATGTGACTAGTTCCTAATCCTAAAACGGGATTGATTAGTCTATCTCTCACTACTCAAAGTCTTTGTAAACTCATTGTCGGGTTCTGTCATAGTAGAGGTTGTAGTAAGAAGATCAACCTTTGATGCCAGCTGATAGCGTAATATCTACATTATTCAGTGTATTATTAAGAATTGTTGTGGTTGGTAACTTCTAACTTCGTATATGTATATAGCAAACTGATATGGATCGAAATAGGTCAAAAGTATGGCTCGGATAGTAGAAGGAGATGCCGGAAAGGCGATCTGCAAGGAAGCAGAGAGAATTAAGCCTGCTGCTGTGGTCATGGGCACTAGAGGCAGAAACTTAATTCGAAGGTATTCTCTCTCTCTCCCTCTCTCTCTCTAACTTAAGGAATTTAATGGTGTTATTGTTTCAGTGTTCTGCAGGGAAGTGTGGGTGAGTACTGCTTCCACCACTGTAAATCAGCGCCTGTTATAATCGTCCCTGGAAAAGGTAATAATAATGCTTCTTTTAAATGAAATCATTTCATTTTACAGTAAAATTTTAAGGGATTAAATACCAAACAATCTTGTGGGCAGAGGCGGGAGATTTGTCGTTGATCTAAAATGCCTTCTCTTTGTCTATGTACATCAGGAAGTCCTAAAATATTGTTGTAATCTGTTTCTTGGGGGCGTGTAGTTTCTGGATTGTAAGATATTGCAAGAACTAGCATATGATATTGCATACATGTTTGTTGGATCAGTTTATTCTATATGCTTTTTCCAGCATCGGTTTTCTTCTACTGAGTCTTTGTAACATGCCTTCACTTTGTCTTAGAAGAATGTTACTACATCCCATACATATTTTACTATCCTCATTATATTTTACTCTCATATTATATTTACTCTCCTCATATTTTAAAATTTAACAATTATCCCCCTTTTTACCCCAATAGTAATTAAATCTCATGGATTTGAGATCTAGTACGGCATAATGCAAGCATATTGATGTTAATAGAATCTGCTCTTATTTCAATTGTGGACAAGTATACATACAATATATTACCTAATTGTTTATCCATTCATCTGGAGAGCAGAAAGAATAATAGTGTATAGGCACTTCATGGAATTTAGTCACCCCATAATTATATGGTTTTGATAAAATGATTCACATCTCTACCTTTAGCTTGTTGGCTGCCTCAATGGAATCTGCAAAAACCAGGTCAGAGGTTTTAGATTGAATAGTTTTTTCTTTCCAATTCTGTCATGTTAGATTCAATAGGTAGAAATAGAGCGCCTTAGATGGAAATTAGTAGAGGTAATGATTCATACATGAATCAGAATAGGAGTCAAATAATAGTGGGCTAAAGGGATGATGAAGTTTTTTCATTTTATATATATGTTTTAAGGGAATATGTCAATTCTCCTAATTAAACTTCACCTTAGGTTGCATCCCCTAAATTGACAAGACATTGAAATTCTATCCTACCTGTATATGGATTCTGTGCTGGAAATGTTCCTTGATCAGATCCCATATTGTTAAGACTTTGTATGTCTGAATCCCAGGCTGAAAGATAAGCTTGATTTTGCTGCAAGTTCAAGTAGAATCAATGTGAGAACCAAGGAACTAGTGGAACAAGCCAGGAGAGGAGAAAGAAAGAGGGGAGGCGGGGGGGGGGGGGGAGGTTTGAAAGAAAAAAAATAAGGAAGAGGTAATTACTGGGAAGCAGAGTGAGTCAAGACTCATCCCCAATTCTGTTGGATTGCATTGGAGGTAACCTGGAATAGTTGTTTCTGATGGAAAACTAGTAGAGCAAAGTGGAATCACCTGATACATTTATGGGAAGAATGAGTTAGGAGCAGATTGATCTAAATTGTCTCTTGCATAAAACTGATGGGTTGGTTCTGAGATTATAAGAATGTCTTCCTTTTTTTTTTTACCTGTTTGGGAAATAGTAAATCGGTATTGAAATCTAGACTTGGATTAACGGCCGCTAATTTCATCGATAAGAACTGTTTAGAGCAAAATATATATATATATATTAGAAGTATAATTGAAAAAAAAAAAATATTGACAACAAGGTAAGAGCGTGTTCCGACTTAAGAAGAACTGTTTTGGGTTATTACCTCTATTTGTTGTTGAAGAGACTGGACATAGTTAATGATTTCGTCTAGCATTCCAGCTTTCCCTGTGACCATGTTGCACCCTGGTACTAAATCTTGCAAGTATTTCATTCTCTCACTAATTTTCTCTCTCCTTACCTGCATTAGTTCAAGATATCATAGCTATAATTACATCCCTTTTTATCCTTAAAAAGAAATGAAGTCATCTTTTTTGCTTGATATATTGTTAAATCTATATCCAAACTATGCTCATGTACTACTTCTACATGATTGATGATACTGTCACCTGATATACTGTTAAGCGTAACAATGAAGTTAAGCTAAAAGAAGAAGAAAGAGAGCCAGTAGAGGAAAAATAAATAAAATCCCTACTCTCTCGGCTAGGCTGTGGCTATCAGTGGCATGACCTCTACGAGCCCGAACATGAATAAAATCTGGCTTTGGAATGCCGGAATTTTTTGATTTCACCTTTGATTTATCACCAGAAGCTTCTCTGTTTCTGCAACTGTTTTGGTTTGTTATCTTTGACCCTTCACCTTCTTCTTCACATCCTTTTATCCGCTTCTCTTTTCTCACATTCTCAGTATATAGCTGGAAAATCACTCATTGGAACTTTTAAGGTTTCTATTACATCACAATGTACTAGCAAAAAAAAAAAAAAAAAAAAAAAAAAAGAAAAAGCAATACTCACCTTAGTAGTAATGTTCTGCATTTTATCATTCTTTCTCTTCTTGGAGTTATCTATGCTAACTACAGTTGAGGTTGAGGTTGTCGGAACTTCACACTGATAATTATTATTAATATTCTCATTTAGAAACCTGGAATTGTGCATTTCAAACTTGCCCAATTCAGGCGACCCATATCCCAAATCAGAACTAGAGCCCACCAGACCTGGAAAATGTTGGACCCGACCCAGATTATTTGGCAAGTAGAAGACACTGTCAAATTCATTGCCGTTATAGTAATCATTGTGGTGGAGATGTTCTTGCTGCCATTTCAGAGTTGCACTCTGCCTCTCTAAAACAGTCATGTCACTACATTTTCCGGCAGTGTTAAAAAAGTTTGACATTTCCGGCGATGCTCCGGTCATCAGCTCAGAAAGTAAGTAGACTGAGTATATCGAAATAAAGAGGATTTGTAGGATTAAAATGAGCGGGGAGAGTGGTGGGGCTAGATATAGAGTAGGATTTGCTTTGAAAGGAAGTCGGTTATTATGGCGGAATGACCCCACTTCTGGTCGGAATTATTATGAGAGAGAGAGAGAGATGGCGAATGGGGCCAGGGCGGTTGAGGGCTATATGGAATGTATCCATAACGGAAGGCCATGGGCAGTGGGTCCCATTGATCTGACCGCCACGTGGGCGCGTCCCAAGTAACCCCCAAGATGTAAAGCACTAGAAGAGTAAAAAATTGGGTTCTTGCTCTGATGCGATTTTGTTTGTTTGCATGTTTATTAGGTTATGCATTCTGACATCCATTTCTAGTTGGAGAAGATTCCGCGGATAATATGAGACTGAGAGTGTCGACGTTCCTTCCCAAAATAGAAATTACAAGGGTTAAAATACACCTTGATTTTTATTTTATTTTATTGATACGTATATATTATCTTATTGATTTGTTTTCATATTCTTAGCCTATTTTATTATAATTTACTTTTTTTTTTATCTTACTTGTATTCTTCTTTATATAATACACAGTAGTCTATATAATTTATATAGTGAATTTTATTAAATTTTTACATGATATCAGAACAAACTTTAAATTCAACTTTTACTCTAATTCCTATGGTCGATTACTCTTTCTCTGATGCTTCCCTTTCCTTGATTCACATGATAATCATCAAACTATCTACATCTAATTACTTATTATGGAAGAAACAATTTGTGCCTCTCCTCTCTTACCAAGGTTTTCTCGGTTTTGTTGATGGAACCACCCCAACACTGCCCACCACCATTACTAGTAACCCACCTATGCTAACTCTAATTCTAAGAATGGATTATAACGGATCAATGTCTTTTCAATCTTTTCCTTCTCTCACAAAAGATGTCATGGCCGAAATCATTGGCTGCACTTTGTTTCGCTTGGTTTGACTTGCCTTAGAGACTACCTTTAGTCATGGCTTTAAGCAACGTGAGCTTTAGATTAAGAATGATCTCTATTTGATGAAAAAAGGTCCCGTTCAGTTGTTGATTATGCTAGGTCCCTTAAAGTATTATGTGATCAATTTGTTGCTATCATTCGCCCCATTGATGAAATCGACAAGTTTCACTGGTAAACACAGACTCATGGCCGGCCAAATGGCTGTCACAATGTTGCCCGGTTTCAAGGATTTAGTTCATCAGATTGAAAGTTTTGAGTTATTTCAAAAATCTTGTGGTAGGAGCTATAACAAAAATCATCGTGGTCTTAGCCAGTTCAAATGGGTCACACTCTTCTGGTTCAAATGGTGGCTACCGTTATTCCCATTTCACCTGTCAAATTTGCAAATCTTGTAGCTGCTGTTATGAATAGAATGATGAAAGTGCAAATCTTGCGGCTGCCTTTGCCGATTCGTGCAAATCTTGTGGCTGCCTTTGCCGATTCGTGCAACTTCTCCAATGGCACTCAATCTAAATAGGATGCTGACATACAGTCCTTCACTCACATGACTTCCAATCCCGCTACCTTTGATTCCACTACACCATATCATGGTAAGGATTCCATTATTGTTGCGAATGATGTTTCTCTTTCTATTTCTCATGTTAGTACTTGATCTCATTCCCCACATGTTTGTTTATTGGATGTGCTTGTTGTTCCACAGCTCACAAAAAAATTGCTCTCTATTAGCAAGCTATCATCAGATTTTTCTCTTAGTATTACCTTTGTTAATGACTCCTTTGTCATTTAGAATCGAAAAACAAGTCAGATGATGATGACTGGTAAAAGACAATGGAGTCTTTATGTTCTTGAGAATGGTCACACAACTTTTATTTCCGCTGTTACTAATTTAGTTTTACGAGCTTCTTTTGATTTATGGCATGCAAGACTTAGTCACATTAATAATTTTATTATTTCTTTATTGAATAAAAAGGGACATATTTCTCTAACCTTTATTCTTCCTACTCTTAAATTTTGTGATGTATGCCAACTTGCTAAGAGTCATCAATTGCCGTTTACACCTAATGATCGTCGAGCCGCTAATGTTTTAGATCTTGTTCGCTGTGATATTTGTTGCCTCTCGCCTACCTCATCTTCACTTGACTTTGCATATTATATTCTCTTTATGGATGATTTTTCGCTGTTTATTTGGTCATATCCTATGAAGCGCAAATCTGATACTTATAATATTTTTCTTCACTTTCATACCTTTGTTAAACAGCAACATGCATGCAAACTTAGGGTTTTTCAAAGTGACGGTTGTGCATAATTCATAAGTAATCGCTTACAAACTTATCTTTGGTCTTGCAAAATTTATCATCAAATCTCATGTCCATACACGCCCATCTCAGAATGGACGGGCTGAACGGAAGCATCGTTATATTATGGAAATGGGCCTTGCCCTTCTTTTCCATTCTCCCACTCCAGCCTGTTTTTGGCTCGATGTCTTTAGCTTGGAAACTTAAATCATCAATTGGCTACATATGCCTTTACTGGGAAATATTTCTCCCTTTGAAGATCTCTATGGTGTGGCCCCTACGTACTCTAATTTCCATCCCTTTGGATGCCGAGTATTTCGTTCCTCAATGACTACATGCCTCATAAGCTCTCACCACGAAGTGTTCCATACATCTTCCTTGGATATAGCACTACTTATAAGTGTTTTGATGTGGCCTTTTCCTGCACAAATATTACTCAACATGCTCAGCTTGACGAGTCATAAATTCTGTTCTTAAAAAATCTCACTGTTCGGCCCCTCTCTGATATGGATTTCTTGACTTTTTGGGAACTAAATTGCTTTGGACAACAAGTTGCTCCTTTCGAGACCCAGTTATGCCCTCAAACCCAGTTCCTTCGATAGGACCCGACACATGAACCCATACTTGGCTCCTTCCCACTCTGCCCATACCCAGATGACAGCTAGACCCGACTTTCAACTGCCCAGACCCAGTCTTTATGTCCATACTTGGACAAAATACCCTCTACAAGACCCGGTCACCAATACAGACATAGTTCTCCATTTTCAAGACCCATGCGAGTCTGCTACTCTAAACTAGACCAGACTGCCAATTTCTCACCGACCATTAGACCCTTACTCCAGGACCATCTACTACCTCTCATGGCCACCTGATGGTCACTCATGTTAGATTTGGTATCTTCATGCCTCGCCATCTCGCATTGCTCGCCGATATTTATCCTTCCAGTTTTCTTTACTCAGTGCTCACTCATTTAAAGCCAAAAGGATTTAAATCGGCTGCCAAGAGTTTGGATTGGCTTTTTTCCAAAGACGATAAAATTTGTGCTCTTCAATCCAACAAGATATGGATTTTTGTTCCCCGGCCCGCCAACACAAATATTGTTGGATCCAAATGGGTCTTTCATACAAAATATTTATCCAACAGGTCCCTTGACCGCTACAAGGCTCGATTGGTGGCTAAAGGCTTCACTTAAATCCCGTGTGTCAATTTACCGACATGTTTAGTCTGATCATCAAAGTTGCTACCGGTCGTGTAGTTCTCTCCATTGTCGTCACAAATCGTTGGTCTCTTCACTAACTTGATATCAAAAATGCTTTCCTGAACTATTTTCTTGAGGAGAATGTGTAAATGGAGCAACCTCTCGGTTACATTAATCCTCATTTTTCGTACCATATTTGTAAGTTACAAAAATCCCTCTATGAACTCAAGCAAGCTCCTTGGGCATGGTTTCAATGGTTTAGCACGTTTATTTTCCATCTTTGTTTCTCTTGTAGTCAAGCTGATACATCTCTCTTCGTCCTCCACAAGAATGGTACTCTTCTATACATTATTTTTTATGTGGAGGACATTATTATTACCGATGATATTCCAACTCTTCTTAATCTCTTTGTTCGTTAACTCAATAGTAAGTTTGCAACCAAGGATCTTGGCTCAATATGTTTTGTCCTCAAGGTTATGTCCACCAATGCTGGCTTGTTTCTTGGTGAAGCCAAATATATTTTGGACATTCTCGCACGTGCTCAATTGCTTGAGGGTAAACCAGCCGCTACACTAATAGTTGTTGCTCGACACTTATCTCTTAACAGTACTCCCTTCTCGGATCCTACACTTTACCGTTCCATCATTGGAGCTTTACAATACTTAACCAATGTCAACTGTGAACTCCGCTAGTCAATTTCTTCACGCTTCTACCAATGTCTATTTTCAAGTGATTAAACAAACTCTTCGTTATGTCAAAGGCACTATCATCTTTGGTCTCTTCCTTACTCGCTCATCCTCAACCGGTTTGGTAGCATTTTTCTAAGTGGTAATCTTGTTTCTAGGAATGCCAAGAAGTAACCAACAATCTTCTGCTATAGTTGTGAATCTGAATATCGCGCACTTACTCTAGTCGGTGCTAAAGTTGTTTGCCTTCACCACTTGCTTTGTGATCTTGCTGTTGTCTCCACTCACAGGCTGATTTTACTGTGTGACAATAAAAGCATTGTTTTGCTTAGCTCTAATCCCATTACTGACAAGTGCGCCAAACACACTGATCATGATTATCATTTTATACGCGAACTTGTCGCTACTAGCACTCTTACGAATCAGTATAACTCCTCTGATATTAAAGTCGTGGCTATCTTTATCAAAAACGTCTCTCGATCCCTGTGTTCTTTCTTTCGATCCAAGTTTCCTGTGTTCACTAATTCCACGCTTAGCTTGAGGGGGTGTTATGGATACTCCTTGATTTCCTCTCGTTGATATGCATATATTTTTTTTATTAATTTGTTTCTTTATTTTTAGCCTACTTTATTACAATTTACTTTCCAGGTCTTTCTTATATTTTTCTATACATAATACACACCAATTCACATAATTTATGTGATAAATTTTACCAAATATTTACGATGAGTATGTTCTGATAAATTTCAACTTAATGTTTTCACATACAGTGGAATATAATTGACAATGACTTGGATTAGATAATAAGTTAGGCGACTCAGGGGGAGTCGTAACTATTTTATCTTCGTTGACTAGCATACTCAACCCTAGTGGGGTATTTTCTACAGATGCCTTATTTTTGGTAAAAGAAAAACAAATAAAAACTCGGGGGGGGGGGGGGGGGGGTAAACAATAGTGCAACTATTGCATCAATTTTTAGAAGGATGCATTAATCTAAAATCCTAATTCTGGGTAACTGTTCTTTTTTTAGTAAGTAAGAAAGTTACCATATTGTAAAAGACATAGTGCAAAATCAAACGAAACAACTGTTGGAAAAGTAGCATATCAATATGCTATGTTTATGCTTGATTTTGAGTGAGTCTCATTTCGTGTAAATGAAAGGTCAAAGCTGACTCAGATTCTCCTCCGTGAGAGCTTCAAATCGGTATATGGTACGCTCAAAATGATTAATGGGTGAATGATAAATTGAATCTCAAAGTGCAACCATTGGAATGGTTTGAAGGGGGTAAAATGAAGGAGAAAATTTTATCCCACATTGGAAAGGAGAACAAGTGAGAGAGTGTTTATATAGAATTGCACATTTCTTAATGGGTAATAAAATATAAGCTAGAATGCTCTCTCTTACGCACTCCTGCAGGAGGTGAAAATCCGGATTGGATCGGATCGGACTTACCTTGGGCCTCTTTTTGTTTTTCTCCCAAATATTTTTTTTTGCTTCTTCTACAGAAGATGAAAGGTTGAAGATGAAATGATGAAATTTAATTTTATCATATTTAAACATGAATTAAACCCAAATTAATTCTCATTCCCCTTATGAGCCTATAAATTGACATCTTCCTCCAATTTAAAAACACATAATCAGAAACGAAATCTCTCATCTCTCTAATTTCATTCCTCCCTCTAGAGTTCTAAATTTATAGTGTGGTAGAGTTCGAGCCACTGTTTGAGTTCGTCGGGAATAGTTCGGTGGTGCGCCGCTACTATTCGTCTCCATTGTATCATAGAAGACATATGTCATTTAACTTTTTGTACCGACGTGAGGAGGCAAATCTGGTTTAAGAGAACTGTTGCATAACAGACCTCGATTTGATTCTCTTTTGCTATTTTGTTCTTCCTATTATGTTCTGTTTTAATATTCTGTTTTGTTTGTCTTATTATTCTATTTATTTTTTCCAGATTATGTTATCTTCTATTTTACTGTTTTATTTTATTTTTACAGATTATATTATGTTCTACTTTTTACATATTTTATTCTGTTCTATATCTTACAAATTCTGTTTTACAATATTACTGTTTATTGTATTCTATTTATTACATATACATATTCCTATACAATTTAAAACAAACTCATTTTATATATATAATAAACAGATTTAATTTAATCAAAATCAAAATATTCTCTATGTAATAAATAAAACAACATACATTAATGAAATGTTTTTTTTACACTAAACGTTTCTATGTTATTGTTAATGTAATTTACTCTTAACATTAAATTCTATAACGGATTTAATGTCAATGTAACAGATTTACTCTAATATCAAAATGAAAATGGTTTTGTCAATATAAATGTGAGTTTACATATTTAATTGTATTTATATATATTGTATTATAATTGCAAGAACGTTATCAACTTATCATGGAGGTCAATTCATTAATAGATTCGTTTTGGATTTGTGGGTTCATTTCTCACGTGACTGCCCCATAATTTCAAGGACCTAATTTATTATTTCTTAATTCTTGAACTGCCCCATAATTTATAAGGATATGTAGATATAAACTCATGAATTCAATCGTGTAGATCATTAAAATCTTCCATTATTGCCGGATGGGTCCTTCCTTGTCAATCCTCCTCCCAAAACCCTACACAGATCTTCTCGGTACTTTCTCTATGATGTACAATTTTCTCATTAAATGTAGGATATGCATAAAACCGACCACCTGATTTGTTTAGTTGAAATCCGAACCGATCACCTAAAATTTATGGGTTTAACGTGTATTCGGTTCGTTACAGATTTAATCTAAACCGAACTCGAAGAATTTGGCCAAAAAAATATTTTGAAAAACACTGACCAAATCGGCAAGATAAAGTTAATAAATAAATATATATATATATATTAAGGTCTTTAAACATGTTCACAAAATATATCTTCTTATATATTAACACTGTAATATATATTATATGATATATTAACAATTTAATATACATCATATGATGTATTAACACTTTAATATATATCTTATGAATAAAAGAAGATCCTGGAATTTATTTTGTCATTTCCCTTTTGAATCCACATGATATTAACTATTTTATTTTATTTTGTCTGCTAATTGAAATTTATTACAAAACGCATTAAAAAAATTGTACTATTTTACCTTATGAAAGATATCAAATTTAAATAAAATAGACATAAAAAATCAGTAATATTAAGTTTAACTGTTTCTTATTTATTGAATTTGTTGTTTAATAAATTGATTTTAAATTTTTATTTTTCATTATAATTGAAGATAATTTAGATCTTAAAATTATGGATTTAATACTAATTATTAATTTTCTTTTTTATACTAACAATGATAGTGATTATTAAGTTTATTGAGATTTGTTTTTTCAAATTTATTTATTTAAGAAAAAATTTGATCACCTGCGGGTTTATGCTTAACCCAACCCAAAGTTTTAGTTACGTTTCCAACATACTTAAGTTGGTCACTGGTGAAAATTTTAAAACTGGTCGTATTTAGGTTGATTATGGAAATCAACCAAACTCGAGCCACCAGGCTAATACACACCCACAAATAGCTTAACAAACTATAGAATACACACTTAAATTTTATATATATGTACAGTTCTCGAAATAATGTTTTTAAAACATTATAATAATTTATGGGAAAATTGAGATTTTTATACATCTTCGCCTCGTAAAAGTCTTAAGATAAAACCATAGTAATATTTATTTATTTATTAGATCTAAATCAAAATTGAATGTAATTATGCATCATTTCATTTTGTTGATTGGTTCGAAAAAATGACTTTGTGAAAATGATTTTTGATTTCCACTTGAATAAAAAAATCATTCTTCCATTCCTACCTTAATAAGTGTCTTTGGTGGTGTTGATACTAATATTTTGCATGCATGTGGCAAGAAGCAACTGGTTTGGAAAATTAAAATACTAAAATTCGTCCAAAAATAATTGGTTAATGAAACGGTCATTAGATCAAATAAACCGACTAAACGTACAAAAGACTCGACCGGTTTAAATAAAAATTCAGGTAAGTATAAGGCTTTTTCTTATAGCAAATTCGGTCAAAACCTTGACATTACAAGGATTAATGATGTGGTCGGGAGATAGTCGCTAATTAATCTCATTAGGATCTATCTTGATCGTCTGAGGATAAACAAACTAAAAGGGGTTTGGTTTTTTGGTATTTCCCCTACAAAGGTGACCGAAATGGGTCACCAAAAACTGTAACAATTAGGGATGATGGAAAAGCAGGTATTGGGAAAGAAAATTCGGTGAAGTCATAAAGTGACAGAAATTGGCCATCAAGAAAGCCAAAAGTGGTCGAGGGAAAACATGTGACGAAAAGTAGCTTGGCATGAAAAAAAATCAGTCAAGCCATGAGGGGATTTTGGCCACTTTGGTTGAAGAATGATTTGTGGGTCCCACTTTCCCTTAAAGTAGAACAAACTTGACTAAATCAACCAAAAAATGGGCCAGGTATAAGAGGTGACAGATTTTTCAGCTTAGTAGAAGGAGGAGTGGTCAAAATTTGGGCTAAAATAAGAGAAAATGATCGACAATGTATATGGACGGAAATTAGAGTGAATTTAGTCGAAATTACTGGTGTTGGTAGTGGTTTTCCATCTAAAAAAGGAGGAACATGCCTCACAAAATGGGTGACCATTTTTGGAAGTGGAAAATAGCTTTTGGATCACTTTTTAATTATGAAAATACCATTATGGCTATCTATAAATAGAAGCTCAGGATAGGTAAAATAGCATCAGCACTCGATCAACCAACATCTTCTTTCAAGCAACCAAACACTTCATTTTTTGCTCGGTTATCCGACTTTATCTTTTTTTTCTTTCCTCCAAGAAAATATGTATTCCTTTCTTTAGATCAATTCTTCAGAATTAGTGATTAGGACACCGAGTTCTCACCTAAGTGAAGGTCTCCGAGTTATTCATCCATAAACAAGAGAAATTTATTTTTCTTTAAGTGTTGTATCTATTTTTTCCTTTAAATGAATATTAGATCCTAATTTTTATCACAGTTTAATTCCAAGCATAGTTTTTACACTTAATTTTATGGTTCAATGTTCTTAGTCCCTTGCTTTATTTAATTTCTTATGTGTTCCAGTTTAATTTCTTTGCTTTAATTTATCCTTTACTTTAATTTCTTTTTCTTACTTGATCATTTCTTTTCAAAACTTTATTTCCATAGTCATTTTCAGTTTACCATTTACTTTATTATCATTAGTACAATCCACTCGTCAGTAGATATGCCGAAAAGAATAGAAACTGGATTGGCCTTGGTCTCTTCGCCTACTCAAAGATGTTAGATTAATTTTCTTAGCACTTTCGGCGATGCATTTATTATTCTTTTTCATTTTTTTAATATAGTATAAAATTCACTTCAAATTTCTAGCACACTCACATCTTTTATATTTACTTTTTATCACGCACCACGATGCTATAAATTTTCATCGTTAGATTTTCCTGACAGTAACAAGTTAGCACGTCCGGTGGAAACTTTTACAAGTGAATTGCTAATTGTCTACCAAAGCATAATGGTTCCACTTCTAGGGAGCCATAGTTAAGATCCTTTGTCGAGGCAGTCTTCATTGTATAATCCGGCCGATAATTCCAATATCGACCAGAATCAAGTAGGTCCAGTTGCTCCTATCTAGAGGCTACATCAGGAGAAGCCTATCTAGAGGCTACATCAGGAGAAGCCGGTGCCAACAAACATCTTCGACTTAAATTCTTTTCAAACTTCCTTACTGGGCAGGCCTTCACTTTGTATACGTGATTGCCACCAAACTCCATACGAACCAAACTCCATTCGAACCGAGTAGAAGATGGAGCTGTACTTCCATAGTCAGTTTTATCACATTCAACTAGAGGTTACCATGGCCAACCTATCCCGCTTGTATCAAGGAGCGGGAGAATTGACCAACTCATACCTATCTCTTTTCAAGCAACAATGCAACTGATGCTCGAGTTTGTAAGACTCATCATCAAATGACTCGATATTAAGCTCTGAAAGAAATTTAAGGGAATGCTTCAACCGGCCGATAGTGATGAAACCTCCCGTAGCCATTCCAAAGCGAGATTACTGTAGACATTAGAGAAAAGATCTCTACCCCGATCGTTGGTCACCTTTAATTGAAATAATCTAGAAATGACGAGCTGATATTGGTCAATCGGTCAATTACCAAAATACTCAAATGATTATGCCTCCTAGGCTAACCAATATAGTGTGTCAACGGTTGGAACATCCAAAGTTCTATAGAGGCAACTGGAAGATGAGGAAGTAGCGTGAGCAATGCTGCCATTAGGCTACCCGAAAAGAGGCAGCAATGGAAGGGCCGCCACTAAAAAGGATCGGTTCAATCTCATCCATGGAAACCCTAAACATCGATCTCATCCATGGAAACCCTAAACATCATATTGAACGACCCCCCATCACCAAAAGACCCACCTATAGCAAGATCGCACCCTAGTTCGGGCAAAAAACCCACCGAGGGGATTACTTGGCCAACATAATTGCCAAGCTCATGGATGCTTGGTGTATTCCCTCATCCATGGAAACAAAGTTGCAGTTCAACCTTGGCCCCCTAGAGCCTTTGTTAGATGGTTTGATTTTGACATCGAATACCTAAGTGATGACACCTGGCCAATCAAGCTAGAAACTAATGACAAGTAAGAGATCATGGTCGGTTTAGTCCCTATTTGTCGCTATTGCAATGTTGTAATGTTACCCTCCACCTTTCCAATCCCTATTTGAGGTCATGAAAGAGGAACAATAAGGGGAAAGCGATGAGGAAGTGCTGCTAGAACTGCCATCAGTTCACAAAAGCAACAAGTCGGTTACTTCTATTGAAATCACCACCGAGGCAGACGATACCAAGAGAGTCATTTTTGATAAATCGTCTACTCAAATGGTCTGACCTTTAAGGCCATTATACATCAAAGTCCACCTGGATGGTATCTCGGTCAACTAGAGTTTAGTAGGTAATGGGCTCACATGTAACATCCTATTGTCCAGTATGATGCGAGTCTTGGATAAGTCACTCAAAGACTTACTCCCAACAAATATTACTTTCAGCGACTTCGCCAGAGGAGTGTCCCAAATAAATGATCTCTTCCCTCTTAAAATGATTGTGGGTTCAAAAAACACCCTAACCGCATGTTTTGTTTTAGACATCACAACCTCGTACAATGCCTTACTAGGGAGAGATTAGATTCACTCAAATTGGTACATCCTTTCCTCACTCCGCCAGGCCCTACTATTCTGGAATGGGTATAAAGTAGAAATGATCAAAGTTAAGGCTCAACCATTTGCGCTATGTCCCATCTTATGAAAACAACTTTCTACGAGCAATCTGTCAGCCTTATCAAGCTAATCAAGAAGTGAGGGAAGCCAATCGGCATTATTTCCACCTCAAAGTGGACACCGACGGATGAAAAACTAGACCATTTTGCCGGACAACCACTACCTTTGGTACAAGTCAGATCAACTTTGGCAGAACCAATAATCGAGGAGATACCATAATAGACCCCTAAAACAATGGAAGACACCGCTACCATTGAGAGGATTTTTTCGGCATCTTTGTAGCCGAACAGAAGAAGAAAATGTTGGTTTGACCATAGACCAACTAGATTTGGCACTTGCCAAATCAAATTATTTAAGAGCCAACATATAGGATCCTTTAATAGAAATAAACTTTGGATCAGTTGAGTATGCTCGGATGGTTTCTATTAATAGTTATATTCTGGTAGAAATGTAGATGAAATTTATTAAATTACTTTAGGAGTATTCATATTTGTTTTACATGGAACTATCACGAAATGTCTTGCTTATATCAGTTGTTGGTCAAACACGGGCTATCGATTAACTTGACTTCAAACCTTTTCAGCAACCTCCTCATCAGATGTTGGCTGAAGTGATCTGAAGGTCAAAGAGGAAGTAGAACAGGTACATATCGCCAGATTCATACAAATGTCAAGAAACTTGGAGTGGATGTTGAACAACATTTTGGTCGTGAAAAAAGAATGAAAAACTCTGAGTTTGCATAGACAAGTGCCCAATGCCAGTGGCTGACATACTAGTCGATGGGGCCGTTCGGCATAGGTTGCTATCATTTATGGACCGTCATTTGGGTTATAGCTAAATCTTCATTGCCAGGAAGATGTGCACAAAACGACATTCTGGTTCCCAGGTGCAATAGGGGTTTTCGAATCGGTAATAATGTCGTTTGGGCTAAATAACGCCAGAGCCTCCTATCAAAAGGCGATGAATGCCATTTTATACAACCTGATTGGGAAAATCTTACAAGTTTATATCGATGATGTCATGGTCAAATCGGTCAAAGCATTGAATTACTTTGACGACCTTCGGAAGACTCTCACACGAATGAGAGTCTATTAGTTGAAAATGTATCTATTAAAATGTGCTTTTAGGGTGATTGATAGAAATTTCTTAAGATTCTTGATGCATAAAAAAGGCTTAGAAATCGATCAATGAAAGTCAAATATATCATATAAGCCTTCCCTCCCTAGAACAATAAAGAGTTTCAAACGTTTTTCCGGCCAGATTAACTTCCTTCAGCGATTTATTTCTAACTTAGTTGGGAAGACAAAAATATCTAACTCTCTCTTAAAATTATGATGAGGCAAGGACTTCAGTTGGACATCTGAGCATTACACTACCATTGATATAATTAAACACAACTTAGCAATGTCTTTGGTGCTAGCTCGAGAAGTCAAAGGATGGTCGTTGCGTAAGAAAACGAAGCTAAATGGGAGTAAGTGGTTTACTACTTGAGCTTGGTGTTACAGGCTGACCAAAATTAGATACTCACCGATAGAGAAGCTCTGTCGAATGTTGTTTTTTGCCATAACAAAACTTAGGCATTAATTATTGAATGCCTAGGTCTTGGTAATCGCCTAGATGGACCTTATAAAGTATCTTCTATCTTGGCCAATTTTGAAGGTTCGATTGGGAAAATGGGCACTCGCCCTAGCTAAATTTAGACTACAATACGTTCCTTCGAAAGCCGTCAATGGATAAGCTTAGGCCAATTTTTTGGCCGATCACCCACTGACGGATCACGTTTTTTACGTTGACGACACCTCCGAGGTACTTTCGTCTAAGAACCGGCCAGGGAGTTACATTTCAATGGGTCGGGCACCAAAATAATGGCAAGCGCTAGAATCATCATCAAAATGCATCAAGGAATGAGTACGACATAGCCATTACAATTAGATTTTCCTTGCCAATAACCAAGCGGAGTATAAAGCATTGATCATCGAATTGGACTCCTAGGTAAAATAGTAGCCACCGATATTGCGTTGTTTGGTGACTCCTAATTAGTGGTGAGATAGCTCTCGAGAGAGGAAAGTGCACAAATCCAAGCTTAACTCGTTATTTTGCCATTACTACGCAATTGTTTCAAGACTTGGAGCCTTACCTAGTTAGCTCGATCATAAAATGCAGAGCCAATGGTGAAGCATAACTTGCCTTAGAATTGTAGTTAGTAGAAGGCATTTCACATTCCATAACAGTCCATAAGAGATCATATCCAAACCTCTCCTCTCGGAATCCGATCTTTACCATCTTCAACATGGACAAACCTGTAAGAAGCCCATTCTTCGCCTACTCGGAAGCGAAAGTCCATTCAAAAAATGGATTCCTGATATCTGAACTAAAGCCTTACCTAAAGATTAAAAGTTGAGTGCTATACAACTCTTTGCATCTAAAATATTTAGGTGCCTTACCCTAGATTCAATAAATCAAGTATGAGAAAGAATAGGGAGGAGAAGAGAGTTTTACCATGCTAATCTCCTCTAGAAAACCAAGGGGTTTTTCCATCTAAAATTGGCAACTACTGCCGATGTGCGTGACTGCCATGCTGCTGCCAGTATCCCATTGCCGCCACTGCCCCATTCTTCTTTTTATGATCCAACAGTTGTTTAACACAACCTATATTAGTAATTCACAATAGTAACAATTTAAGATTGGGTTTCTTTTATATTCATCATCATCATATGTCTGAGAACATAAACTAAGAGAGAAAAGGAAGAAGAGAGAAAAAAAAAAAGTAACACTCTCACTCTTTAGCTTGGGCGGCACACTAAGGGTAAAAGGTTAGTGTTTGTCACTTATGTTCCTTATATAGGGGACATAAGGTTTAGGCCCTAGGCCTATTTTGACTACACTAGCACAAAATCCTTTTAAACATATGTTCATATTTTTACCTTCTGTTTTAATTTTCGATTTTTTAGAAAATTAAAACTAATAATAAAACCAAAAATTAATTCTAAATTTACTCCGTAAACTTTGAACTTTTACTTTGAGACTTGTTTGTGGTCTAATTTATCCCATTAATAATTTAATATCGAAACGATCATTTTCCTTTACCTGAAAAATATTCTTAACTTAGTAGAAATATTTTAGTAATTTAAACATTTTTTTAATTAATTATTTAATTTTTTTCTTAAATCCAAATCACACTTAAATCAATTAATAATTTAACACTTAAATTAAGTTCTCCAAGAATGGGTCAAATCTCCAAGATTAGAATTATGACATTTCTCCTAATCCGGTCGCTAATAATGTGTATGACCTAATACGTTTTACATTATACCGGCAGGTGAACCCCCACAATCATTTTTTTTTTATTCATTCTTTATGAATGAACTATCTAGATCTTAAGAGTAACTTTTAAGTCAGATAGTTACTAAATCATCTTCTATAATTCAATTATCTTTAAACTACCGGACACACATTAGCTTCTAGTAAGGCATATAAGCCACCCGTACAGTGAGAAATTCTTAGAACCTCACAAAGAATCAATAATGATTATTACCATACTAGACTAATTCTTCCCTCTGTTATAAGTCCTGATCATATCCTAAGGTATGGTTTATCTGTTAAACCCCAATATACCAGATCATATGAATTATGTGATTTCTTATGCAATTCAGATAATGGATCAATGGAAAACTCTTTCTAACCATTCCACTTTGCAAAGATTCTCATTGGATAAGATACAACACTCATCCGACACTTCCTCTTGATAATGAGGCCATGTAAGACCATATCAAAGTATGATATCTTTTATATCAGTATCATGGTGATCTTAGGTCTGAAGATCACAAATACCATAGTTATAAACAAGTATCATTAACAACCATTATCAATTACCATTGCGACTTGTCTAGTGATCATGTTTATTGATTAGTCTTCTATTAATCACTTGCCTGCCTATCCTGGTATTCAGGCAATGTCGATGATAAAGAGAACATCATTCTTACTATAAGAAGATAGGTCATATAATAGTCTCTCCAGATTATCAATATCTTGTTAGTGCAACTTATGACTATGAACATTTTGTTTTTATTAGTTTTATAACTTTTGGGTCTCATAGAGTATGATTACTATCATGATCCCAAAAGTCCCTATCTAAGAAAACGTGAACCTATGATGCTAGACATATATTCATTCACTATTTGGACTTCTTGGGATAGGTAATTTTCTCATACAGGTAATGATGACATTCTTGTTTAGTATAGGTAATGATGAAATTTTCATTACTGATATCATTCGACGTCTTGATAGTTCCTTCTCTCTTAAAGACCTAGGTCCTATCAAGTATTTTTTGGGCATTGAATTTTCATGAAGCTAAACCTTAAAAAACTCCAGCAGTACCAGGGCAAATTCTCTCTATTCACACTGGTGATCTGCTTCCTAACATGACGTTGTATCGAAGTACTATGGGGGCATTACAGTGCCTCACTTTTACTAGATCGAATATTCAATTCTCTGTCAACAAGGTTGCTCAATTTCTGAATGCTCCTATATATGTACATTGGACAGCTATAAAACGGATCTAACGCTATCTCAACTCGTCCATTACCCATAGTCTTCTTATCTGAAAATCTTCGTCACTTTATTTTGAAGGTTTTAGTGATAAGCATTCGGCAAATTTCCTAGATGATTGTCGTTCCACTAGTAGTTTCTGTATCTTTCTCAGCATACCTCTTGTTAGTTGGAGCTGCAAAAAATAGCATATTGTCGCTAGCTTGAGTACTAAAGCTGAATATCGAACCATAGCTCTTGCTTCAACCGAACTATGTTGGCTTCATTCCTTGTTTTCTGATTTACAAATTTTACAATCTCATCTACCAACTTTTTGGTGTGAGTTAATTAGAGCAACTTAGTTGACATCAAATCCAGTCTTTCATGCCTAAATTTGACATTCATTTTGTTCGTGACTTGGTCTTGCAAAAGAAAATACAAGTTAGATTTCTCTAGTATGTGGATCAAATAGCTGACATTCTCACCAAGGGCCTATACTTCACTTGGTTCATCACTCTTTGATCCAAGCTCCCTCTTCATCTAGGAGTTTCGCTTGAGGGAGAATATTAGAGTTATTACTATATTAACGCATATTAAAGCTATATATGTTATCATATTGAATTGTAACATAAATGGTATTTATTTATATATTAATAGTATATCAGCTGCTGTAATTAATTTATGTAATTTAGCTTATAAATTACTATAAAAATCATCAATAAAAATACACAAAAATATTTCCACTCTTTCTTTGCTTTGCTTATAAGTAATGTTAAATCACTATTTTTTTAAACAAAATATATATTTTCGTGGTTTTCCTACTTTTTCTGTTTTTCTATAATTTTTTTGGCCGAACGAAAATTTTCCATTCAATAAAAAGAAATTACAGATTATATACATAATTATAAACTAAAATTATGAAAATAAATTCAAAATGGATGTCGAGTGTATACACCCACATGTTAAGATCACATTCCTTAAAATTTGAAAGTTGCTCAAGATAATATTATAAAATACTTTAAATTTGGGAATAATTATCTGAAAACTATAAATAATCCAAGTACATCTTTTTGAGAACAAAACCTACATTCAAAACTAATACCCATTCTAAGACAACTCAAAGAAATAAATTCAATAAAATTACAATAAAAATACTACGAATATTTGATTCTTTACCTTCTCTATAATGCTTCGGAGCATATCAATATTCTTAAAATTTGAGAAGATTTAAAATAAAATTGAAATTAGAAATTACTTTTGATACTAAAAAATTTTCAAAAGATTAACTAACTTAAGTTGAAGAAACGAAAAGGCCTAATATTTTTGAAAAGTAAAATATTTTAATTTTTAAGCATTGAAGAAAAAAAACATGATCACCAAATACATTCAAATACTTTCAATTTCACCACCAAATTTTCTCTTATTTATTTTCATCCCTCCTTCAAGTAAGAGGCTTTCGGTGGTATCAATCCAGACTAAATATGCATGCACCGATCATCGACAGAAATTCTCCGCTTCTCTTAAAAACATTATACGAAAAAGAAAAAAAGAGAGAATAAACAAACAAGAGAAGCTGATTAGTTCCTTGGTTCATGAATATTGTGTTAGCTTCTTTTATTGTAACTTCTACTTGAAAGCCCTCTCGTCCCCACCAAGCGAACATGAAATTTAGAATATACTAGACCGTATGAGGAAATCCACAGTATCTAAGAAATCCACAGTATGAGGAAAGATACTGTCAATCTCTAATGTCTCATGTCATGATCACTAGCTTCATGCACGGGAAAAGGATAAATCTGGATTTGGTACTTGACACATTGGTGCGCGTCTGTATCCATTAATAAGTATAGTCCATACTAGACCGTAAGAATGAGATTATATCTATATTATATTGATGGAACCGGCGATTCGTATTTCTTGTACAAATCATAATACAATTATGAGACGCCATGTGGACATTCCAGCCCTACGATCTTGTATGGACCGTGCTTATTGATTGACATGCACGGGCCCGCATCAAATCCATAGGATAAGGAAGACATAACTTTCATTAGTTGGGGTCTCTAGTATAGGATATTATAGATATATATATAATTAAAATAAAAGATTTTAGCAAGAAATATTTTTGGATGAACAAGGAATATTATAGATTTTAATTAATCATAATTATACAAAACCTAATACGGTGAGTAACGTAATATGTGAGATTTAACATTTACGATTGTTATAAATTAGTCCGGGAGAGATTCGGTTTTATTCTTTTGTCACTCTTTTATTCCTTCCAAAGAAAATCTATTTTTAGACAAATTTTCTCATCTTGGAAGAATATAGATAGACCGATTCGATTTTTGTCTGGAATGTGTGGTGTTATATTTATTATTGTTGAGACTTACAAAAATAATTTAACAATGAAAAATAAATAAATAAATAAAAATATATATATATATATATAACTAGAGAGAGACAACATCACATGAAGGATTTAGTGATAAGCTTGACAATCGAAAGACAATAAAAGTGTTGTAAGATCTGTAAAGGATATGTAAGTTGTAAGCAAAGCAGACCAATTGGAATTTAGAGGGATTTTATTTGGTCTGTTTCTCTCCCACTGCATGCAGAAGCGGAGCCAGGAAACTATGAATGCGAAGAAAAAAAAAAGAGGAAATAACTAGAGTAAAATTTGAAACCCACGAACTCTCGCTAAAATATAAAACTTAAATTTAGCGCCTTCTACCACTAAGTTGATAAATTTCTGTAATAATTACTCGACCATATATTATTGGCCTATTAATATAAATGATTTGAGCAAAAATTAGGGGCGGAGGTTGCGAGTGTTGAGATAAGACACATCATTCTCTAAATATGGAACCCAAAACCTATCTCAACTATTCAGATTGTAGGGCTCTATGTCGTGAATACGTTGACCAAATTTCAGCTCAATCGGACTATTAATCAACCTCCAAACAAAATCTTGATCAAAACTGGTTGAAACCTTTAAAATCATAAAATTATTATTTTCTCTCCTTTTTTTTTTTTTGCAAAAAGCATTCCTTTTGCTACTAACTCTTGCCCTTATATAAAAATAAAGTTGCATTTTTATTTTTCTTTCTCATAAATAAATAAAGTTTCATTTCACTTATTTTTCTCATAAACAAATAAGGTTTTATTTTATTTATCTTTCTCATATGGGCTTAGGTCATCACCATATGGTCGAAATAAACCCAACAAAATCTCATTTACTGCCATGTAGAGGGATTCGTCAACCCGGCGATCAAACAATAAGTTTCAAACTTATCTCATGGTAGTGTGTTTGTTAACATATCAAAACCATTATGATCAGTATAAATTTTATCTAGTTCAAATAACTTGTCATTACGAGTATCTCTTTTCCTGTGATACCTCACATCAACATGTTTTAATCTTGCATGAAAAGTAGGGTTCTTACCAAGGTGAATGACAGTTTGATTATAACAAAAACCACATGATGTCGCCACTTGGAATGAACTCTTGTATAACTTCTTCGTCCATAGATTCTCTTTACATGCTTGCTTTGATATACTCTACTTCTATTGTACAAAGTGCAATAAATTTCGGCCATCTCGATTGTCATGATACAGCCCCACTTGAAAATGTCATCAAATAACTCGAAGTGAACTTTCAGATATCTAGATCTCTTGCCATATTTAAATCCACACAACCAACTAGCAATGGTTTCTCACTTCATAAACCCAGCCTCAAACTGGAAGTGTTAAGAAAATATCTCATAATCCACTTCACTGCATTCCAATGCTCTCTTCCTAGATTAGATAGAAATCGGCTAACAACTTCAACTGTGTGAGCTATATCAGGTCGTGTGCATACCATTGCATATATTAAACTTCCAATTGTTAAGCCATATGGAATTCTTCTTATATTTTTCTTCTCCTTATCTGTAGAAGGGCTCTACATAGTACTTAAAGTGTATAGTAAGAGGAGAACTAACCACCTTAGCTTTGTTCATATTGAACATGTCAAGTACTTTCTATATATCTCTACTATGACATGTACAATTTTTTGGCGACTCTGTCTCGATAAATTCAAATTTCAAGAATTTGCTTTGTTGGCTCTAAATCCTCCATAGCAAAGAATTTACTCAACTTCTTCTTCAACCGGTCAATTCTTGAAGAATTCCTACCAATAATCAATATGTCATCAACATAAAACAGTAATATAATAAAATCATCATCAAAGAATTTTTGCATGAAACACAATGATAAGAAGTTGTTTTCTAACAGCCTTGCTCTCCATAACTAATTCAAGCTTATTGTACCATTGTTTGTTGTTTGGGTGTTTGCTTCAATCCATAAACCCTTTTCTTCAACTCCCACACATAGTCCTCTTTTTGTGGACTCTTATGAGTTGCCGATAATTCTTCTCTATATGTCCCTTTGGAATATAGTGATATACTCAACATTGCCATATCTATTAGACTTGCTCTTATTTCTATCTCTGTTCTTTTTATATCTACTCTTACTTCTCCCCCCTCTTTTATATGACTAAGATTTCTAATTGTAAAGAATCATGTATCATTCTTCTCATCTCTTCATTTAGAATACAATTCTTAGCCAATTCCCTTATAATGAAACCATCTGAAGCTAAGTTAAACAAAGTCATTCTGAATGTTTCTCATGAGTTCGGTAATGTACCAAGAAGGCATTATCCTTATATCTCATCATCATACTTGATAGCAATTGCAACCAACTAATTAATAATTTCTTAGAATGCTTTTAAGTGAGCTGTCACTGAAGTTCCATCATTATATTTCAAAACCATCATTTGCTTTAGGTGATAATTTATTGTTCCTAATTTTTCTAGCATATAATTTATCAAGGGATTTCCATAAAGAACATACATGTGTCTCTCTAGTGACATGATTCAAAATATTATCATATACCCACACACCCGACTATAAAATAAAGTATATTCTTCATCACTTTTATCTTTTGTTTTTCAATCGAAAACATTGACATATAATAATCCTTCATATATAGAAGATCCTCCATTTTGGCTTTACAAATTTGTTAATTTGAACCATTCAAGGTAATAATCCTACTTGTATTAGTTTCTATTGTTCGACACGCAACACATGAATAATTAGAACACGAACCTCAATCTCATACCATTTTGATGGAATAAAACACCGCTCTCTAAATAATTTTATGCCCTCTTGTATGAACCTAATAGTAATCCAAACAAATAGTGAAAATAATCACCACACAATAAGTACAATAAAAATAGGATTTTTTTCAATGTGGAAAACTCCTCAATGCGAGGAGTAAAAAGCCATAGGATTGTAATCCACCTAAATTCTCCATTATCACAATATAGTGAGAATACAAAATGTTTTCTTTAACTAGAACTAGAGGCATATATTAGTATCAACTTGAGATTAATCAGTTTTAGAAAACAAATAATTCCTACAAAGAAATTGAAAAGCTTTTTCAAAGAAAGTCAATTTAACAATACCTAATGTTTGTGTTGATACAAAACCCCCAAAACCAATCTCCACCGTTCAGCTCATTTGGATTTTGTATCGTGATTATATTAACCAAGTTTCAACTCAATTGATCAAAATTTGTTGGAACCATAAAAATCATATAAGTATATTTCCTCTCTTCCCTCCCTTTTTCTTTCCTTTCCTCTGGCACACCTTTTGCTGCTAACTCTTGCCCTTATAAAAAAGTTAAGTTGCATCTTATTTTTTTTTCTTTATAAATATGTAAAGTTACATTTTATTTGTCTTTTTCATAAACAAATAAAGTTACATTTTATTTATTTTTTTCATATGGATTTAGACTATCTCCACATAGTAAATAAACCAAATAGAAGGTAGCGCTAACCTTAATGCCCCCTCCCTCCACTCGTGATTGCATGCATTGGGTGGAGGGGCAAGGGAGCAATTGCTTCCATTAACTTTCATATATATATATATATATATATATATCCAAATCTAATCTGAACGCCTTTAATTAACTAGGATTCGATTAAAAATATCCAATTTTGATTAGATCGGTCGGATATTTCGTATTGGGATCCGTTTGCACAGGTTTATATACCTAGAACTACGCTTAATTAGAGTGGGAATGCCAATGATTTTTTAGGTAAATTACAACTTATTGACCTTTTTTTATCACAAGTCTCAGAACACTGAATACGGTGAGTTGAGCACTTATGTAGAGACAGACTTTCAATTGGGCGAGAGTACAAGAATATGGGAGCATCTGCGTAGGTCTGTTGAATTGAAATGTATCCGGATATCGAATGCCATACAAGTTCATAGTACATTTAAGATTAAAAATAAACGTAAACATACGATGGGCAAGCTCATGAACTGATTAGATGAATCATTGTAAGTATATATTCTGTAGACATTTAAAAGAAATGGGGAGTGTTACTTCGCTAATGATCACGATCCTTGCAAATATCTGGTCCACATTCCTGAACCATATTGATTAAGATGGCATCATTCCGTTTCCTAACAATTACTTTGGATGACTTTCGATTGAGTAGCTGGGTTTGATTGATTAGGTTACTCCTTAGTCCTTCCCCTCTTCAAAGAAAGAAGCAAGAATTTTGTTAAGGCGGCTGTTGTAGACGCATGGTCGCTCCAAGTTTACAAGATGTCCAGCCTTCTCTATCCAACTTAGTGTTGTCTTCTCCCCCAATTGCCTTCGTGATTAAAGAATAAAATTTTGTTCATAAAAATATAGTTAACATTTTCAATTCAGAATATTTATGTAGTTATAAGAGTGATTTTATTCGGCCAAAATAAAAAATAAAAAAAAAAGAGCGATTTTAATTTATTGAATTTTTTCTCCTTTTTTTTTTCTTTTTTTTTTTTGTTTTTTCTTTTGATCTTTCAGTTTTTATTTGTATTTTTCTTTTTCCTTACATTTGTAAGAAAATAGATTCAATAAAGACAGAAGACATACATTTTGAGAGCGTCGGCAACTTCCATATCAAAGATATTGTCGTTCTCTCCCCAAAGAAGATGAACCCTCTGTAACATAACACATTTAGACTTCATAGCTGTAACTCAAACAGTTTATTTATTACGAAAGGTTTTAATAATAGATATATACCTTAATCAACTCTTACCGTACCATAGAAACTAATGCCTCATTTAAAAATGTTAAGACGTCAAAACATATTTATAATGTTAAGAATTTTTTTCCCAGCTAAAAAACCAAAAGAAAAAAAAAAATGTATATCTCGACGTGAGAGAATGTTTCCTCCTAAAATTGCGATAGATAAGTAATGAATATTGCCAAAATACTTGAAACTGTTAGGACATGCATGAAACGAAATATGTAGGAACCTGAGTGTATTGAGGAACAACGAATTCCTGGCCACTGACGAGCAAGGCTTCAAGGAGTTCTTCTTTCTCCTTTCTATGATCAAACATTACCTGCAGACTAACGAATTCACATGTATCGATCGCAGTTTCATTCATTTTTATCAGTAGAAGTTAGCATGTGCTAGATTATGGTCGGACTAAAAAAAGGGTAAAATACCTCCTACGGAATTTCATGTAATTTTCCAAGTATTGCATTTCAATTAATATTTTATCATAAACTTTCAAAATTCTCTAGTTTCTAGAATTCCAACTTAAGTCTTATTTAACATGTAATTTAGCTAGTTTTTCAAATTGTTTAATAGTTGAAGTTATTCAATTTTTAAATGTCAATTTTAGAAGACTAAACTAAAGTGGACCAAAATCACAATTTTTATAGACAAACTTCATTAAGGTTTGGATCCATCCAAAACATATAGATCTGAACTTGTCTAGACCGAAAGTTTCAATATCATTTTACAGATCCTACCGATGAGAAATGTATTCGTAGGAATTGTCAGACTACTTGAGTTACATAAATGAAGTGGTCCAATTGATTTAGTAAATGAGAGAGAAAAGGTGTACTCTCCTTCGGCCGATTGTGCAAAGAGAGATATGAATCTAGATCTAAATTCAAATCTAAATATGAATCTAGATAGTCTTAACCATCGGTCTATTTGAAATATGAACCTTGCAAGGTGAAAAAAAAAAATATGTAACTAATAATTTAATATATACCCACCAAAGAATGAATTGTAATTACCTCCAAAAAATGTTTGTAAACCCAATTAGGCATGGTCGGCAAGTGATAAGAACCAATTTGCAAGAGAACTTTGACCCCATTGACCGAGTCAGGTATCAAATAATCTTTCCAACTCTTAAACCCAATTTTTTCAAGCCCTTTAGTACTAACCTCCTCAGTGAAAGCCATGACCGAGCAAGTCACAACCATGCCCTCCACCAACTCTGGCCACATCTCCGCCATCTTAAACCCCACCATTCCGCCGTAGCTGAGTCCCACCAAATTACATTTCTTCACACCAAGATTTATCAGCCCCTTAGCCACACACTCGGCTTGAAACTCCGGCTACCGGTCCGGTTTGTCCGAAAATGAGGAGCCGAAGAAGATAAAATCTGGTACGTAAATTGAGTAGCTTTTTGCTAGGGCAAGTACTTGGAATTTCCACGTTAAGATCCCATTTGCTGCAAATCCATGAAGGAAAACTATTGTCGGCTTTTTATTCTTCTTGTTGTTGTCAATGGGGGCCCAGAAATTGACGATCGTTCCAGGCTCGATCTCGACTTGTCGGCATTTGATTCCGACGGCCTTCATTAGTCCTTCAAGTACTGGACTGTATAGTGAAATGATGTTCACCATAATATTGTATGTTCTCTCTTTTTGTTTAGCTCAAAAGAAAAAAAGATGGAAAAAAAAAGGGGTTCAAGAAAGAGGTCTTTAGAATAGAATTACAATAAAGAGGAGCAATTATGTAACAAGAAATAGATGATAATATATATAACAAATATGGATGCAATTATACTTCAGGAAGAACATTTTTGCCTCTTTGGCGTGCTTGGCTTTGCTTTGACTTTGCCTTAGAGAAAGATGGATAATTTTACTCTCTTTCTTTTTCTTTCTTTTTGGTGACGAGGGTATACAAACAGAAAAAGAAAAATAAAATCTCTAATATATGAATTATAATATATAAAATTTTATCATAATTATAAATATAATTTTAATATATATCGCATCACGTTATAAAAAATTATAATTATAAATATATATATATATATATATATATATATATATGGGAGAATGATTCTCTATTATTTTCGCAGACAAACAAGGATCAGCACTAGAAGTCAAATTGTGAGGTGTACCCACGTAGACTCCATATATTGTTGGCTGAAAAACAATCCATTTAACTTGATCACGTGTACTTCAGCCACAAAACTAGAACCAACCAGTTGAGGCGCAGAAAAGCCCAACACCGTACCACCCATCTCATCACGGATAATCGTGCCACAACTAGAAAGCATGGTGGACCTTCTAAAAGCTCCATCAACATTAAGCTTAAAGAACCCCGACGAAGGTTTGGTCCATTGGCAAACAATGGACCGGTGAGCATGGAAAGAAAGAAGGGGACAACCCAGCTGAACCAGCGAATGTTCACCAAAAGACGATGAAGCAAGTTTAACATTAAGACCAGAGTTCAATTCCACTAACCATCTCTTTACTTTGAGAATAATCCGATTCAAATGCATGAGAAAGTTATGAAAAGTGGCTTTGTTCCTTGCTAGCCAAATTTCCCAGACAATCAAGGGGGATAAGAGCACGAATTAAGCAAAACTGAGGCTGACCTTTAAGAGTGTCCCACCAAGAAGCGATCAAGCAGAGGCTGAGACTAGTGCGGGATATTAAACAAAGCGCTAAAGATGGTATCAATAAAAAGATGGTATCCATCCTCAGAATCACGATAGTTGCAACATCTACATGCAGAAGGGTAACAAATGCACATTTTCTGAATATTAGCATCCACAGCCAAGCTATCACGTAACAGTTTCCATGCGAAGATTTTAATCTTTAGTGGGATCGGGTGGAAAAATTAAAGACAGAAGTTGGTTTTAGTTAGATTGAAACTGAAAACTAGCAATAAGAGATTCACAAAAAATAGAGAAAAATAAAGTAGTTAAGAATTGGTAAATTCTGAAATTTAACTTTTATTGATTGAATATAATTAACTAAATAATAATTACAAATTGAAACTAAAATATCTAAGACATAATTACAAAAATTAATTGATTATAATTCTACTGAAAATACAGTAAATTAGTTGTTTATCTAAGCAGATAACTTCTAATTTGCACTCTAAACTTAATAAAGTTATCAAAATGGAGATTTTGACCAAAATATCTTTTAATGGATATACTCTTACACCAAATGCTCCAGCACACTTCTAATAAGCTTGCAACTTGTTGGGATCGGATTTGGATAAGAAACTGCAGCTTCTGCTATTTCTTATAAAGTTGACGTCGAAGCGTTGAATATGTCGACCATTCGAGGGCGTTGACCCATCGACTCATACTCAGCTGCAATAGACGATAACTCTTTCAATTTTGATATGATCTAATTGATTCTTTTTGCAACAAGTTTGTTTCAGCCTCCTTCAAATGTAGAAACAGTGGTCAACTCCAAAATTCATCGAACCCAAACAATCAACTATGAGCACTCTTCTTATTCATTAGGAAGTGGTTTCATCTTCTTTAAACACTTCTCCTTGGAACCATTACTAATGACGCCCATCGTGCTTTTAAAATACTTAGAACTATTATTCATCACAAGCTTTTCATTAACAGCTAAGAGAGTAGACATTGGCTTGCTTCCTTCCATTTTGAACTTTTTAATGAAACTAAAAGCATACTTCTCTAGTTTGTCAACTAGAATCCAAGTATAATTCTTATTTATCATTTTCAGCTCCTCTTTCATTAGTCCACATACATCTGAATGCACCAATTCAACTCTCTCTTCTGCCCTATAAGTTTGATTTGTAGGAAAAGAACTCATCTTCAATTTCCCAAGCTGATAGTTTTGACAAATTTACTCTTAAGGTTCTACTTGAGGTAAATCTTCAACCATTTCCCATGAGCTCAACGTCTGTATTGCTTTGAGGCCAAAGTATATGAACATCTTTTGTCACTTCCATGACTCATCACTCTTGCAAATCAAGAGTTGATGACTCCACTAAACAGAAAAACTATTGTGACTTGCTGGGATTTTCACCACTTGCTTCTTACTTGCATCTAAAACGGTGCAATGATTATCTTTAAACAATAATGTGCATCCATTCTTCATTAGCTAGCCAACACTTAGCAAGTTGTGGCTCAAGTTAAAGAAAGTGAAAAGTGGATGAAATCAATAATCCAAAATAAGTATTACTAATTTGACATAAGAGGTCATTGAAAAAGGGGGAGGAGGGTGGGGTAGGGGGTGTAAAGGTAAATTTTGAGTACAAAATAATAGTTTCAATAATAGTCTATATGACTTATCACATTAAGGTTTAAAAATAAATAATTCTATTGAAAGTCTTAAAGGAAAATTGATTATGTGATTGATGATAAGAATATCCATAATTACTAAAATTATCTCTAATGCATATTTTTTGTATTTTAATACAAATTTTAATTAGCAATTTCATTATTTAGATTGATTATAATATTTCCTTGCACTTTATTTTCTTTGTCTTAATAATAATATTAACACATCGATGATTCTGGTAAGGAAATGGAAAAATCACATGTTTTTCCTCCAACTTATATTGCTACATAAATATTAATACAATTTAAATACATGTTAATATAAATTAGAAATTTACATATTAAAATATTTTTATAATTTGGCATTGTCTGTTAGGGCATATTGATTAACAATACAAATAATTATTGAGAATTCACATGCACATCCATTGAAGAATCAAAAATCAAAAGAGTTTCAATTTAATGAATTCTCAAGTGTTGCTTATTCTCAAGGGAAATTGGTTATCAAACCATTAACAACTAAAGTTGGAGTTAAATTCTATGCATTTCTAGAACACATCCATAGTGCTATATATGGACTCAAAATTCCATCATGTGGACCATTTAGATATTTTCATAATTATATGATTTTAATTGATACATCCACTAGGTGGGCACATATATGTCTATTATCAACTCACAACCTAAAGTTTCTGAAAGTGTTTGCTCAAATTATCTTGTTAAGAGCACAAGGACTATTGGTTTGTTCCGGTGAATTTATATCTCAAGCTTTATATTTGTTCATAGATTCATATATTGAATAACTTGTTGCTCATGTTCATGAACAAAGAATTATGAAATGCCCTCGATTAATAGCTACATCACTGTTTTTTAGAACAAAAATCTATTTCTATTTTAGAACATCCTATCTTGAATGGAACATTAATACTTAGATGCATTAAGACTATAAGTTATCATAGATTCTCCCATTATAATTGATTTTTCTCATGAATCAAATATCTCCCAAATATCTCTCAAATAAGAATACTTGATGTGTGATATACTCCACTACAACATATTTTAATAGCCCCTCAAAAGAGGTTGAGAATATATATTGTGTATAATTATCCTTTCATAATTAAATTATTGATTGAAACTCACACAGATTTATCAAATGTTATTTGAAAGGAATAGTTGTTTAAAGATTATGGGGAGAAAAGGATATAGCCGGAACTATTAGGCATGGTATGCTAAATACATATAATAAATATATTTTTATAAAATTAATAAAAGTGATATTTTTTTATATAATTAGTTGAATATGCTATTATTGAATAATGTGTATTAGTATTAAAAAATTTCAAATTCATTTATATAACTATAATCTTATATTAGTACTAGAGGATTAAGATTATAGATGATGAATTTAATTTTTCGCAACATATTAAAGTATATAATTTTTAATAAGCGATTGCTAATATGGCTCACTACCATTATGAATATAGGTGATATAGATCCGATCATTGATGTAGATAGACATCTTAGTGGAGGTGTTTTATATAATTGGATTATATAAGACATGACCCAATATGAATTAATTCTTTATTAACTTTTTGTTTGCCATAAAGAGTTCTATTCATATTAATAGATAATCATATGCAGATCAATCTCAATCCCGAGTAGTCATAAACTCTGATTTATATCAATTGGATCTTTTGATTCACTCGTCACGGTTTGTTTTTAAAATAGGCTAAAGACTTTTGTTTTTTAGATTCATTAGGATAAGCAGCTAGGAACATAATTTACAGATAAGGAGTCCAAACCTTCTTCATAGAAGATTGTATATTGGTTCACTTAAGAGTTAATTTTGGAACTTGTGTTTTGAACTCAAATTTATAATTAAGTTATAAATTGACCGTTCACTAATGGATTAATAGTACTTAATGATAAAAAGATAATTAGAGTGATAAAACAATAATTTTGACCAGCTCTAATTATAAATCAATTATTGGAGGATTGAATTGCATATAATGACAATAGCAATGGACTACTAGAGATTGCTCAGTAATTTGTTTTATAATTATAAGAACGCAATCTCATATTTTTAGTGGAATAATATTAGAATTAATAAATAAGAATGATTAAATTAAAAAGTTTAATTAATAATATAATTTATTAGAGTTTGGAATTATGGGTTCATAGTCCTCATGTCGTCTCTATAAAATATTGTATATGGTAAGACTGACAAAAGTTGAAAAATAATTTATTTGCAAGGAAAATAATTTTCTGAAGCAAATATGTAATTATGAGATAGTTAAGGTTAATAAGTTATTTAATTAAAAGATGTATTTAAATATAATGATGAATTTTGAAATTCATTTTATAAATAATAATATATTTAATTTTGAATTAAATATGTTATATATGATATTAAATTGATATGATATATTAATTTAATATTAATATTAAGTAAGTCAAATTTAAATTAGTTTGAGAAATTATTTTAAAATTTAAATAAGATATGATATGATTTAAAAATATATGAGATTTTATTTTAAATTAAATTTGAAAAAATTTATCAAATTAAAGATATCACTAAAGATATGATTTGATTTAAAATAGATATGACTTTATTTTAAATTAGATTTGATCAAATCAAAGATATCTCATAATTATCTTATTAGTCAATATCATGACTGAATTATTAATTCAATTAATTTAAAATATTTAAATAAAAAATATTATTAAATAGAAAACATAATATACTCTTATAAATACAGCATATTCTAATTATTTCATAATATGAACCCGTTTTCCAATAGGAACACCATCATTTGTATACGAACGAGATTTCACTTCAATGCCCGTATAGAGACCGCGACAAATAGGGTTGCCACATAGGAATAAATGAATCCAGTACTTTTATCCTTAGGAAGAATATAGGTAGCTAAATTTGGTGCTTCAGACGGTGAATTAGCCACATCATCAGACGATAGATATGACATGACAATGAACGGAAGAGAAATGAAACCTAAACCACGACAATCGAACGAAGGAATGATCAGAACACCCTTGACAACCAAAATGTTGGCTGTCAGCAATAGCCGTCACTGGACGGTAACCAAAGGCGATATAAACTTTAATGTGTATGGCGACTCAAAACCCTAGGAGAGCCAATCCCTTCTTTATAATGTAAAACATCTTATTTTTTTCAAAAATATTATATGTCATTATAACCAAAGAAAATAATAAATATAACTGTAAATTTATATGTAGTTTAATTTATGATAATGCCGGAAATTAGGTTGTGCACATTCGCGACAAAAATGTATTGAAAAACTAGCAAGTAACGTTGATGACATATATATGAAATTATGACACTTCATTTAACGGCGTACAGTGTACCGTTAAATGGAAAATCAAATACTGGTAGCATACCGTATGCCGTTAAATACAATTTAGCAGTAATCTCCGTATGAAATTTGCTGTGTGTGCTGCCAAATTAGGGTACTTTTACACTTTTGTGGTGCCCCTAAAATGTGTTTTTTTTCAGTAGTAAGTAAGCATTGGCTGCAAGTATTATAAATTTAACTATATAAATTGATTATTTAAAATTAATTCAATTAACCAATCACATAAATTGACAAGATAGAAATTTACCCAAATTCATTCTTTATTAATTATTTCTTAGATGAAATGGACACAGTTAATATAAAATCACAGATTTGATACTCCCTTCCCTCCTCATATTTCTTAATCCATTTTATTTTTTCTTAGAGAATCCAACGAAGCGCTCTTAATTATTTTCACTCATAAATCGAGCAAACGCTTTCATCATATCCATGGCCTTCTCACCGCTTGGATTGTACAAATGAAAAACATGATCCTCTCCTTTATCTTCTCTGACCTCTACAACTCCTCCCCACCCTTTCTTCTCCAACACCTCCTTATAAAACCAACCTCGATCCTTCAACAAATCCTTCTCCGCCACACAAACAAATACCTTCTCGCCCGCTAGTTTCCCCAAATTCGGATCCTTATCCGGATTGATAAGCGGGTCGTCGCACCCACCCGTTTCCGGGCACAAAAAAAGCCACAGCTTCTCAGCCAATTCCTTCTTGCTCGCCTCTGCATTTTTCTCTTCTCCGATCAGATCTTCCCCCCAGAAATATGGATGCACCAGATTAATCCCTCTAAGCTTTAATCCGGCTAAACCTTTTGTACCTATGCGTAGAGCCATCTGGTGAGTGATAGTACCGCCGGCGCTGTCTCCAGCGAGGAACAGACGGTTTGGATCAGCATGTTGGGTCAGCCACTCTTCCAGACCGGTTCCGGCGAAGTGGGATCCGACCCATTTGAGCGCAGCCCATGAATCTTCGAAAGCGATGGGGAGCGGATGCTCCGGTGCCCGCCGGTAGTCAACGGAGACCGCGACAATGTTGGCTTCGGCTGTTAAGGTGTTGAGGTAGTTGTGGTAGATTGGCGAGTAAGGAGTTTCGACGCAAAACCCGCCGCCGTGAAAGTAAACGAGGAGGGGGAGTTTGATTTGAGTTTGTGCGGCGGTTTTAGGAAGGTAGAGTCTGGCGGCGACGCTGGTTTCGGCGGATATTACGACGTCTTTGGATTCGACACCGGTTATGGGGTCAGTACCGGCTGGGAGCACGGCGGTGCCCCAGATTCTTTCTACGTGACCGTTTTTGTAAATTTTAAGCATGGGGCTAAAATCCAGAGCAATTTCACTAGTGTTTGAAGAAGCCATGGTGATGAAGAACGAAAAAAACAGGATTGTCGTAACTTATTTGTATTCCTTTAGTGTTGGTCTAGGGAAGATCAATTGCATTATTGCAATTTGGACGCTTCTGTGAAAAAAAATTAAATTAATATTTTTGGAAGTAAGAAAATTTATTACTTTAATAAAATATTAAATAATTAAGAAAATTTATATATATTTAAATTGAAATTAAATGGTATTATTTAATTAAAATTATTAATTTATTAAATATTAATATATTAAAATTTTATTGTATTCCTTAAACAGATGAATAAGTTTTATGTTGATATAATAAAATTTTAATATATTAATATTTGATAAATTAAAATTCTTAACTAAATAATAATTTTAGATCTCAATTTAATAATAATATATTAATTTTTTTTATAAATTAATAAATTAATTATTTAAGTATAATAATATTAATTTATCAAAATTTTATTATATTTTATTTATTTTCTTACCCCTATATAAATTTTAACAATTTTTTTTTTCTCAATCTCGATACTGTCAATCCGCCATTGCGCTACATACCAAAACTTTCTCTATCGGGTGCCACTGCACGTACAAATGAAAATCAAATCGAACAGGGTATAGTATCCCATATCAGAATTGATTTTGGCTTTCTAGATTAAGATGGATCTAGCTTGCAAAGAATAAACTTTAGAAACCAAGATCAGTTTTGATTTTTGATTGGGTTTCTAGACTGCTTTTTATTTAGATTTCAAAATCAATCTTGTAAGGAAACAAAAATCGATTTCCAAAGAAAGGGTGGCGGTGCGACGGTGGGGATAGTGGTGCCAACAGTGGAGGCGGTGTTGTTAGGGTATTGAAAAAAAAAAAGAAGGAAAATAAATGATTTAAAATTTATTTAAAAAGAAAAAAAAAGAAAAAAAAGAAAGAAAGAATAAAATTTTGAAGGTGTGGGGTCAATTTAGAGATTAAAATTTTCTCTGGCTAATGGATTTAATGATCATATGCCAAGCACATGACACCCTCCATTAAAATTATTTGAGAAAAGTAATTTTGTTACAAATACAAGTACTTTATCAAGTACTCAAGTACTAATATTAAGTCCGAAACTGAAATTCCACATAATCAAAATTGTCTACCCTACTTAAAAAATTTAAATGTAATTTATATTTAAAAACTTAGATCTGAAAATTTTAAAAAATTAGAACTGAGACCTAATTTTGAATTTGATTCGAAAAGTTGCTGTGGCTTGTTTAATCAATATGCCATGTTTCCAAAGTTCAACCCCAAAATTTATACTGTATTTAAAAATTTCCCCATTAAATTTATTTTTGTTTCCTTTAAAAGTTAAAAACTCTTGACAACCCAAAATGATATATTTATGTACTATGAAAAAAGGTGCTTTAGCAGCACCAAAGACGCACCGCTAAAGCAAGTAAGCGCCGCTCAATTTACATTAAAGGAATGGTTTAGCAGCACTTGGTGCATTCCGTAACCGGCGGACCGTAAATGGTACTTAGCGGCATAAAGAACCGATCAACTTAATCAATTATATTATAAATGTAGCATGAGGTTGAATCTTAACTAATTATACCTTTAAACTCTATCACAATTAAGTGTAGCAAATATATACAACTAATTATATTATAAAGTAGTGCCGATAAGCTTTCTATTATTGAATCACTTCTACTATCAACTTTATTTTCTTGATTTCTCATATTAATAATTTTGTTATTGAAATCAACTTCCTGCTTCAAACATGATTAGGTACCTCCCCATGGCCATGGTCTGGGTCTGAGGTTCAGCATTCGTCTATCCTCAGGGTAATGGACTTGACAGCTGAAAAGCAAAATAAAAAAGTTAGTATCATAGATCAAATGTAGACTAACATTCCCATGACTGATCATCGGGATGACTCCCTAACTTTTGAATGTTTTCGTGAGCTAATAAGAGTATCTCTAACCATCCTATGTAACAGCTCTCAGAAATAACTAGAAACTTTTGCCTCTCCCAATGGAATGGAAACCAAGCTCTAAATGTGAAGAGAAGATAACTTACCTGGGAAGATCCGGCTAGTGATTTCTCTCAGTCTACCCAACAATTTTTCATTTTCCTTATGCAATTTCTACAAAATTAACAGTAATCCTCCAATACTATAAAAAAATATATCAAAGGAAGAAACTGTTGAGCAACATCCCCTAACATATAAACCGTCTCTTTAATCAACTGATGAACTTGGAGTTTAGTAGAATAACAGACGTCTATTAGAGCATCACGTTTTTTATCCTGAATCAGAAAGGTTAAAATTCACTGATCTTTTTTTCTTTGTTTTGTTTTTTTAATGATATGAAAAATGATCTGAAAGATCAACATGTATTTGTGGATTCAAGAAGCAGAAGATAGGTGGTCTAAAGAAACCTTAAACTTTCTAGTTCAAAAAGTAGAAGGAAGAAGAAGACTTAGAGAGAAGACAGGCCAATAACCCGAAGACAATAAATCAGTAAAACCAAAAAATAAATAAATAAACCCTTACCTTGCTCAATAATGGCAAGGAGAGTTGGGTTTTGAGGTGAAGCGGGAGGAGGGGAGAAGGAAGTCGAGGATCGGGTATAGATCGTCGTGTGGATTGAAGGTGAGAAGCTGAGGATACATATCCAGGACGCGACTGAGAGCAGAGAGATCGAAGCCCATGTGAGAGAAGCAGAGATCGACGGACTTAAGTGAGGTGAGGGAAGCAGATAGGAAGTGAGAGTTTGTATATTTTATGAATAAGGATTAGATAGCACAGAAGGGGGAATTAAATGTATATGTATATGTATTTATCAAATGTTATTTGAAAGGAATAGTTGTTTAAAGATTATGGGGAGAAAAGGATATAGCCTGAACTATTAGGCATGGTATGCTAAATACATATAATAAATATATTTTTATAAAATTAATAAAAGTGATATTTTTTTATATAATTATTTGAATATGTTATTATTGAATAATGTGTATTAGTATTAAAAAATTTCAAATTCATTTATATAACTATAATCTTATATTAGTACTAGAGGATTAAGATTATAGATGATGAATTTAATTTTTCGCAACATATTAAAGTATATAATTTTTAATAAGCGATTGCTAATATGGCTCACTACCATTATGAATATAGGTGATATAGATCCGATCATTGATGTAGATAGACATCTTAGTGGAGGTGTTTTATATAATTGGATTATATAAGACATGACCCAATATGAATTAATTCTTTATTAACTTTTTGTTTGCCATAAAGAGTTCTATTCATATTAATAGATAATCATATGCAGATCAATCTCAATCCCGAGTAGTCATAAACTCTGATTTATATCAATTGGATCTTTTGATTCACTCGTCACGGTTTGTTTTTAAAATAGGCTAAAGACTTTTGTTTTTTAGATTCATTAGGATAAGCAGCTAGGAACATAATTTACAGATAAGGAGTCCAAACCTTCTTCATAGAAGATTGTATATTGGTTCACTTAAGAGTTAATTTTGGAACTTGTGTTTTGAACTCAAATTTATAATTAAGTTATAAATTGACCGTTCACTAATGGATTAATAGTACTTAATGATAAAAAGATAATTAGAGTGATAAAACAATAATTTTGACCAGCTCTAATTATAAATCAATTATTGGAGGATTGAATTGCATATAATGACAATAGCAATGGACTACTAGAGATTGCTCAGTAATTTGTTTTATAATTATAAGAACGCAATCTCATATTTTTAGTGGAATAATATTAGAATTAATAAATAAGAATGATTAAATTAAAAAGTTTAATTAATAATATAATTTATTAGAGTTTGGAATTATGGGTTCATAGTCCTCATGTCGTCTCTATAAAATATTGTATATGGTAAGACTGACAAAAGTTGAAAAATAATTTATTTGCAAGGAAAATAATTTTCTGAAGCAAATATGTAATTATGAGATAGTTAAGGTTAATAAGTTATTTAATTAAAAGATGTATTTAAATATAATGATGAATTTTGAAATTCATTTTATAAATAATAATATATTTAATTTTGAATTAAATATGTTATATATGATATTAAATTGATATGATATATTAATTTAATATTAATATTAAGTAAGTCAAATTTAAATTAGTTTGAGAAATTATTTTAAAATTTAAATAAGATATGATATGATTTAAAAATATATGAGATTTTATTTTAAATTAAATTTGAAAAAATTTATCAAATTAAAGATATCACTAAAGATATGATTTGATTTAAAATAGATATGACTTTATTTTAAATTAGATTTGATCAAATCAAAGATATCTCATAATTATCTTATTAGTCAATATCATGACTGAATTATTAATTCAATTAATTTAAAATATTTAAATAAAAAATATTATTAAATAGAAAACATAATATACTCTTATAAATACAGCATATTCTAATTATTTCATAATATGAACCCGTTTTCCAATAGGAACACCATCATTTGTATACGAACGAGATTTCACTTCAATGCCCGTATAGAGACCGCGACAAATAGGGTTGCCACATAGGAATAAATGAATCCAGTACTTTTATCCTTAGGAAGAATATAGGTAGCTAAATTTGGTGCTTCAGACGGTGAATTAGCCACATCATCAGACGATAGATATGACATGACAATGAACGGAAGAGAAATGAAACCTAAACCACGACAATCGAACGAAGGAATGATCAGAACACCCTTGACAACCAAAATGTTGGCTGTCAGCAATAGCCGTCACTGGACGGTAACCAAAGGCGATATAAACTTTAATGTGTATGGCGACTCAAAACCCTAGGAGAGCCAATCCCTTCTTTATAATGTAAAACATCTTATTTTTTTCAAAAATATTATATGTCATTATAACCAAAGAAAATAATAAATATAACTGTAAATTTATATGTAGTTTAATTTATGATAATGCCGGAAATTAGGTTGTGCACATTCGCGACAAAAATGTATTGAAAAACTAGCAAGTAACGTTGATGACATATATATGAAATTATGACACTTCATTTAACGGCGTACAGTGTACCGTTAAATGGAAAATCAAATACTGGTAGCATACCGTATGCCGTTAAATACAATTTAGCAGTAATCTCCGTATGAAATTTGCTGTGTGTGCTGCCAAATTAGGGTACTTTTACACTTTTGTGGTGCCCCTAAAATGTGTTTTTTTTCAGTAGTAAGTAAGCATTGGCTGCAAGTATTATAAATTTAACTATATAAATTGATTATTTAAAATTAATTCAATTAACCAATCACATAAATTGACAAGATAGAAATTTACCCAAATTCATTCTTTATTAATTATTTCTTAGATGAAATGGACACAGTTAATATAAAATCACAGATTTGATACTCCCTTCCCTCCTCATATTTCTTAATCCATTTTATTTTTTCTTAGAGAATCCAACGAAGCGCTCTTAATTATTTTCACTCATAAATCGAGCAAACGCTTTCATCATATCCATGGCCTTCTCACCGCTTGGATTGTACAAATGAAAAACATGATCCTCTCCTTTATCTTCTCTGACCTCTACAACTCCTCCCCACCCTTTCTTCTCCAACACCTCCTTATAAAACCAACCTCGATCCTTCAACAAATCCTTCTCCGCCACACAAACAAATACCTTCTCGCCCGCTAGTTTCCCCAAATTCGGATCCTTATCCGGATTGATAAGCGGGTCGTCGCACCCACCCGTTTCCGGGCACAAAAAAAGCCACAGCTTCTCAGCCAATTCCTTCTTGCTCGCCTCTGCATTTTTCTCTTCTCCGATCAGATCTTCCCCCCAGAAATATGGATGCACCAGATTAATCCCTCTAAGCTTTAATCCGGCTAAACCTTTTGTACCTATGCGTAGAGCCATCTGGTGAGTGATAGTACCGCCGGCGCTGTCTCCAGCGAGGAACAGACGGTTTGGATCAGCATGTTGGGTCAGCCACTCTTCCAGACCGGTTCCGGCGAAGTGGGATCCGACCCATTTGAGCGCAGCCCATGAATCTTCGAAAGCGATGGGGAGCGGATGCTCCGGTGCCCGCCGGTAGTCAACGGAGACCGCGACAATGTTGGCTTCGGCTGTTAAGGTGTTGAGGTAGTTGTGGTAGATTGGCGAGTAAGGAGTTTCGACGCAAAACCCGCCGCCGTGAAAGTAAACGAGGAGGGGGAGTTTGATTTGAGTTTGTGCGGCGGTTTTAGGAAGGTAGAGTCTGGCGGCGACGCTGGTTTCGGCGGATATTACGACGTCTTTGGATTCGACACCGGTTATGGGGTCAGTACCGGCTGGGAGCACGGCGGTGCCCCAGATTCTTTCTACGTGACCGTTTTTGTAAATTTTAAGCATGGGGCTAAAATCCAGAGCAATTTCACTAGTGTTTGAAGAAGCCATGGTGATGAAGAACGAAAAAAACAGGATTGTCGTAACTTATTTGTATTCCTTTAGTGTTGGTCTAGGGAAGATCAATTGCATTATTGCAATTTGGACGCTTCTGTGAAAAAAAATTAAATTAATATTTTTGGAAGTAAGAAAATTTATTACTTTAATAAAATATTAAATAATTAAGAAAATTTATATATATTTAAATTGAAATTAAATGGTATTATTTAATTAAAATTATTAATTTATTAAATATTAATATATTAAAATTTTATTGTATTCCTTAAACAGATGAATAAGTTTTATGTTGATATAATAAAATTTTAATATATTAATATTTGATAAATTAAAATTCTTAACTAAATAATAATTTTAGATCTCAATTTAATAATAATATATTAATTTTTTTTATAAATTAATAAATTAATTATTTAAGTATAATAATATTAATTTATCAAAATTTTATTATATTTTATTTATTTTCTTACCCCTATATAAATTTTAACAATTTTTTTTTTCTCAATCTCGATACTGTCAATCCGCCATTGCGCTACATACCAAAACTTTCTCTATCGGGTGCCACTGCACGTACAAATGAAAATCAAATCGAACAGGGTATAGTATCCCATATCAGAATTGATTTTGGCTTTCTAGATTAAGATGGATCTAGCTTGCAAAGAATAAACTTTAGAAACCAAGATCAGTTTTGATTTTTGATTGGGTTTCTAGACTGCTTTTTATTTAGATTTCAAAATCAATCTTGTAAGGAAACAAAAATCGATTTCCAAAGAAAGGGTGGCGGTGCGACGGTGGGGATAGTGGTGCCAACAGTGGAGGCGGTGTTGTTAGGGTATTGAAAAAAAAAAAAAGAAGGAAAATAAATGATTTAAAATTTATTTAAAAAGAAAAAAAAAGAAAAAAAAGAAAGAAAGAATAAAATTTTGAAGGTGTGGGGTCAATTTAGAGATTAAAATTTTCTCTGGCTAATGGATTTAATGATCATATGCCAAGCACATGACACCCTCCATTAAAATTATTTGAGAAAAGTAATTTTGTTACAAATACAAGTACTTTATCAAGTACTCAAGTACTAATATTAAGTCCGAAACTGAAATTCCACATAATCAAAATTGTCTACCCTACTTAAAAAATTTAAATGTAATTTATATTTAAAAACTTAGATCTGAAAATTTTAAAAAATTAGAACTGAGACCTAATTTTGAATTTGACTCGAAAAGTTGCTGTGGCTTGTTTAATCAATATGCCATGTTTCCAAAGTTCAACCCCAAAATTTATACTGTATTTAAAAATTTCCCCATTAAATTTATTTTTGTTTCCTTTAAAAGTTAAAAACTCTTGACAACCCAAAATGATATATTTATGTACTATGAAAAAAGGTGCTTTAGCAGCACCAAAGACGCACCGCTAAAGCAAGTAAGCGCCGCTCAATTTACATTAAAGGAATGGTTTAGCAGCACTTGGTGCATTCCGTAACCGGCGGACCGTAAATGGTACTTAGCGGCATAAAGAACCGATCAACTTAATCAATTATATTATAAATGTAGCATGAGGTTGAATCTTAACTAATTATACCTTTAAACTCTATCACAATTAAGTGTAGCAAATATATACAACTAATTATATTATAAAGTAGTGCCGATAAGCTTTCTATTATTGAATCACTTCTACTATCAACTTTATTTTCTTGATTTCTCATATTAATAATTTTGTTATTGAAATCAACTTCCTGCTTCAAACATGATTAGGTACCTCCCCATGGCCATGGTCTGGGTCTGAGGTTCAGCATTCGTCTATCCTCAGGGTAATGGACTTGACAGCTGAAAAGCAAAATAAAAAAGTTAGTATCATAGATCAAATGTAGACTAACATTCCCATGACTGATCATCGGGATGACTCCCTAACTTTTGAATGTTTTCGTGAGCTAATAAGAGTATCTCTAACCATCCTATGTAACAGCTCTCAGAAATAACTAGAAACTTTTGCCTCTCCCAATGGAATGGAAACCAAGCTCTAAATGTGAAGAGAAGATAACTTACCTGGGAAGATCCGGCTAGTGATTTCTCTCAGTCTACCCAACAATTTTTCATTTTCCTTATGCAATTTCTACAAAATTAACAGTAATCCTCCAATACTATAAAAAAATATATCAAAGGAAGAAACTGTTGAGCAACATCCCCTAACATATAAACCGTCTCTTTAATCAACTGATGAACTTGGAGTTTAGTAGAATAACAGACGTCTATTAGAGCATCACGTTTTTTATCCTGAATCAGAAAGGTTAAAATTCACTGATCTTTTTTTCTTTGTTTTGTTTTTTTAATGATATGAAAAATGATCTGAAAGATCAACATGTATTTGTGGATTCAAGAAGCAGAAGATAGGTGGTCTAAAGAAACCTTAAACTTTCTGGTTCAAAAAGTAGAAGGAAGAAGAAGACTTAGAGAGAAGACAGGCCAATAACCCGAAGACAATAAATCAGTAAAACCAAAAAATAAATAAATAAACCCTTACCTTGCTCAATAATGGCAAGGAGAGTTGGGTTTTGAGGTGAAGCGGGAGGAGGGGAGAAGGAAGTCGAGGATCGGGTATAGATCGTCGTGTGGATTGAAGGTGAGAAGCTGAGGATACATATCCAGGACGCGACTGAGAGCAGAGAGATCGAAGCCCATGTGAGAGAAGCAGAGATCGACGGACTTAAGTGAGGTGAGGGAAGCAGATAGGAAGTGAGAGTTTGTATATTTTATGAATAAGGATTAGATAGCACAGAAGGGGGAATTAAAAATTGAATAGAGCAGCATGGTAAGAGAATATAAAGGATATAAAATTAGGAGGGAACTAAAAAAATTTTGTTTTTCATATATAGAAGGATGAGATGGAATGGAAATAACGAGGAAGAAACAAAATCAAACCTGTTTCATTTTCGTATTATACGACGTCGTCATTTTGTTTTATATTACATAATAAAATATAGCGGCGAGCTTAGTAGTATCTTAGTCCAACCAACGAACTACTGTAATAAATATTGTTTATTCGTAATTAACTTATCAATATTTATTCGCTGCACAAATTAAGACATATATAATGCTAACATAGCAGTATAATTTGTTGTGTTGCTAAATTCATGATATATTAACGTCATTTTGGTAGTCATGATATACAGTGATATAATGTACAAATATTCTAAATAAGTACCGCTAAATTGGATCTATTCGCGGTATGTTTAGGTGGTGCTGAACGCACACTGCTAACATGCTCTTTAGTGACACTATATAAGTACTGTTAAATGACAAAATGTGCCGATAAAAGTCATGTAACAACAAACACTGGTGGTACAAGATCGATGCCATTCTAGCACTGCCGCGACTGTATGGTTAGCGACACATGATGTTAGGTCAACATGTTGTTTTCATTTAATGTCACTTTTCGGGTCGGTGCTGCTAAAATGGAGCTCGTGGTCTCGCATGTGTGCCGCCAACATTAGTAGCTAAAATTATCATATTTTTTGCAGGTCGGCTATTTGTCGCTAAATTCCGTGGCATATTCTCATTTTCTTGCTAAAGTTTACCACTAATTTGTGGCATTCTTTTGTGGTGCTTTTTGGTACTGCTAGATTTAGTGGCATGTTGTAGTGTCAAGTTTTGCTTAAAAATTATGGGGAGAAAATAACCGGTCAAAAAAAAAGTTACATAATGTTAATATCTTGATATTGTGGACAAAATCAAAAGATGATTTACAGGAAATTAAATATCGGATGTATTTATTGACCTTAAAATAATAACCAAGTCACTTATACTAGCTAGAAATATATCAGCTCAAATTAATGTCCCAATAAGACATTCTCTTAATATTTTGGAAAATTAATATAAGACACGCTTGCAACATGGTGACCAATCGGTTCCATATAAAAAAAATCATTGAAATATAAAAGCATTAGTTGCCTAAATTATAGAGGATGATACTCATGAAAAGACTATAGATATAACAAAACATAAAAATTAGAAGGGGCTCAGGTATCTAAAAGTTATAAAGATAAAAAGATTTTAATAAGTTAAGTCATTTTGAATAAAAAATATATATAATTTTTTAACTAGACTAACCAATATAAAAAATATATAATTCTAGTAGAATTGGATACAATTATAAAATGTGAGATATTTTTGAACTTGTAGTTTAAATACTTGAATGTGTAAAACTACTAAAATGAAAAACCATGTTTTTGAAAAGAGATTAAACTCATAAGATATAAACAACTTATGGCAGACCTACAGTTTAAATACTTGATATTGATTATAGAGATACATATTTCTTGTGGTGGATTTGAGTAATTTTTAATATCCTATTAATCTGAAAAGACGCGAAAGACTCGGAATACATATCTAACGATATGATTACAAATATTTATATGGAACACATACATGATAATGTTATAAAAATCCTTAAGGATTTAAAATACCTTAAATATGTAATTCAATATTTGAGGATTTATGCAATCAATATACTTATATTTAAAGCTAATTGGATGGATGTGACATAAAAGTCTTAGTAAATATTTGATTATAAAAAAAAAATTTGTTTTCTAATAATGATATGAATTTGTAACGTATGACGATAATTTGAACATTATTTGAGTTCCTAAAGAACTTTCAAAGGTAGTAGATTTCATAAAGAAAGATTTTAATATGACAGATCTTAGAAAAATAAAATTTGTGTCTTGGCCTAGAGATAGTGCATTTAGTTGATGAGATTCATATTCATCAATCAACTTTATATAGAAGTGATCATAAAACGTTTTCACGTGGAAAAATTACATCCATTAAGTCTGGTTGTTCGATTGCTTGATGTAAATAAAAGCTTTATTTGACCTAAGAAGATAACAAACAAGTACTTGGCCCTGAAGTATTATATCTTAGTATAATAGATACATTAACGTATCTTGGTAATGATACATGACTTAATTTAGTCATTCTTTGTAAATTTGTTATCAAGATTTTATTCCTCTTAAATATGAAGATATTAGATTGATATATTTCGTTATCTTCAAGTAATAAGTGATTTAGGTTTATTTTATTCTAGACAAAAATGAATTTGTTATGTTCATAAAATGTTTTTATTTGATCCACATAAAACTCGATCTCTAGTGAGTTACTTACTTACTAATGGTGGAGCAATTATACCATGGCTCTATAAAATAAATTATAATTTGCTATATCTTTAAGCCATACATAATTTCTATTAATTTATGATAACAAGTCAATAATATATTTAGTTAAGATTGATTTCTCAACATATCTGAGGGATATGTGGCCAATCTTTCAAGAAGAAGATCCAATAATATTATATGATAAAAATATTAAAGAAGACCAAACAAAACATTACCAAGTTGGTCGGAAGATATAGCTTCAGCTCTTTTCCTACTTCCGGTTAGCTCAGCCTTGGAACCGACGTGAGGTACTTCTTAAGCTCAAAGAATGCTTTATCATATTCTTTAGTTGATCCTTACTTGTTAGCGCTTTTCAAGTACTGGAAGAAGGGGAGGAATATGTCGACTGTGTGACTGACAAATCGATTTAGGGCTGCCACCCTTCTTATCAATGCTTAAATATCCTTCTTAGAGTACAACTTGAATTTTTATGGGATTCGCCTTAATTCCCCGATGATGAACAATGTAGCCTATAAACTCCCTAGATCCAAAACCCAAATGCATATTTTTCTAGGTTCAACTTCATTTCGTATCTTCTCATCATTGAGAAAGTCCCTCTTAAGTACTCGTGATGATCCCCTTTCCTTAAATTCTTCACTCGAATGTCATCCATATAAACTTCAATTGTCTTCCCCGGCTAATCCGGGAACATACCATTCACCAGCCTCTAGAAGGTGGCTTTAGCATTCTTCAGCCAAAAGACATGACCTTGTAACAGTAACTGCCATTGTCAATGATGAAGAAGATTTTTCTCTTGATCCTCGGACCAAAACTTTACTTGATTATATCTCAAATAAGCGTCCATGAAATTGAGTAGCTCGTGTCTAGCCGTCGTGTCCACTATTAGATCGAAGCTAGACAACAGATTCTGAAGTCTACACATAAGCGTTATTTGCCCCTACCCTTCGATATTATGACCATATTAGAAAACTTTTTCGAGTATTAGACCTCTTTGATTACCAGTAACTTCTTTACTTCCTCTGTAGCAACCATGTTCCTTTCTTCATTGAATTTTCTACTCATTTTCCTGACAGGGCGTGCCTCTAACTTCAACACCAACTGATGAGCAATCATGTTTTCACATATTCGAAGCAGCTCACACATGTCCCAGGTAAACAGGTCGAGGTTATCCTTAGGCATGGAACAATCAACGGGTGCTTGACCTCAGGCAAATAGGCTTCTACCTTCAACTCCCTCCCTCTTTCGAACTTTATCAACTGATGGGGCTCAGCTAAGGCAACCCTTGTTTGTCTCATCCTCTCATTCTCTTTTCACATATTCTTCTTAGCTTTCTTGTTCTCATCCTCATCCATGGGGATTGCAACCTCAATCGCATTAACACCCTCGGCCTGAGTTGAGGCCTCTCTTTTCAGGGTAGCCACATAGCACTAGCGTGCCCACATATGGTTGCCTTTGAAAACTCCCACTCCCCCTTATTAGGAAACTTCATTGCCATATGTTTAATCCACATAATAGCTCCTATGGCATTTGATGAGTGGCCAAGTATGATGCTGTAGCCCGACATATAACTCACCACAAGGAAGTTTACCATGATAGTGGCTCAACATGGCTCTTCTTCAACGATAATGGGTATGCTGATAACTTCTTTAGGATACACTACACTCCCTAAGAATTCTGCAAAGGGAGTGTTGACAGGCTTCAACTTCGCATTCCTTTTCTTCATCCACTCGAAAGTGTACATGAAGATAACGTATGCGGCACTCCCTGTCTCCACTAATACTCAATGAATGAGGCTAGATGAGGCACTCACCAAGCTAACCTTGGCTTCATTATACAGGTACCTCACCCCATGCTCATCAGCTTTGCTAAAATTGATATCTAGACTGCTGGTTAGCTGAACCATGATTAATAGAGAGAAGGCCTCAACTTGTGCCAATGACCTCAGCCACCCTTTCCTTTTCAAACTAAAATCACCCCCTTTTAGCATACTAGTAATCACATGGATCTCTCTGGCCACCCCTTGGTGTTCAACTACAGCCCCAACTTGCTCAACCTTGAGGCCTTCCCTATTGTTCCCTCTTCTTCCTTTATTTCCTCTAGGGGCTCTTCGGCCTTTATCCATATACTCGCCTAAGTACCCCTCATGAATGAGAGTCTAAATCCCCCTCTTCAGCTGGTTACACTCTTTGATGTGATGACTGTGGTCATGTTGATACTTATATTAGAGCATCTGGTCCCTCTGAGCTCAGGTGCTCTTCAATGTCTTAGCTGCTCTGAACAGATTCTATTCCTTAAAATAGGTGTAGATTACCTCGATGTTGCAGGTTAAAAGGGTAAAGGTTTACTTAGGTTGTAACATGTTAATCCTCATGTCAGGGTCATTCTCCTTTCAGCTTTCTTCTTCCTCTCATTTCCCTAATCTGACCTTTTACTGTGGTTCATCTTTCTTCCTCTTGTGATCATCGGTCAAGCCGCTCTCTTCAGCTTATCCCAGTTGAGATATTACTTGCTTCTTTACCGTCTCAGTTATTACCTCAATCCTTCTAGCTTCAATGAGGGCCTTAGAAAAGGATTTGAAGGATAATTTTCCCAACTAACTGATGAACTCTATGTCGTTAGTTCCCCCTAGAAAAACATGCAAGACCCTCACATAGGTAGGTTCTTCTGTCTTGTTGGCCATAGTGTGGAAATGATCGACATAATCAAGTGAGGCTCTCTCGGATATTACTTAATTGTGTTAAGGCTAATAACGGGAATCCTTAGAGTCTTTGATCCCATGAAGTTAGCTAGGAACTTAGGTCACAAAACAAGTCTATCAATCCTGGGGCTAAGAATCAGTACCACTCTATGGTGGCATTCTTCAGCGTGATGTGAACGGCCTGACACATAAGCTCATTTCAAAATCCATTCAGCCTCATCATGATCCCATATGCCTCGACGTGATATCGAGGATCTTAAGTCCCATCATACCATTTTATCTGAGGCTGACATAAATTAGGTGGTAGGGCAGCATCTATGACCCTCTAAGTAAAGGGACTGCTCAACTTCATAGATGTCGGATCGACCATCTTCTTGATGAGCGCTTCTAACTCGTAAAACCTTTTGTCGACCTCCTTATCTCTCTTAGCTTTGAGAACCATATTATTCTCCTTCTCTGTGCTAAGCTTCGCTCTAAGATCCTCAGAATTCGCAACCTCCATCACATGGTTGATATTAGAATGCCCCTCATCATCCGTAGGTTATTTACCCCTCGATGGGTTCAAATGATCTCATTGTTGCGCTAGTGAGACCTCAGCCCTCGCTGCTCCTATATGTTGTAGGTCCTCCCTCATCTTTGCTCTGATACGAGCGAGCATCTTCGTCAATTAAATTTTTTTTATATATTATTATTTAATATATGAATTTCGAAATTCATCATTTCAAATACATCTTTTAATTAATTAATTAATTAATTAACACTAATTATCTCATAATTACAAAATTTTCCTAGAAAACTATTTTCTTGCAAATAAGTCATATCAGATATTGTCATATATAATCTAATTATATAAAGTACTTCTACTAAGATGTAGATCACTTGCATTTGTAATGCTGGTGAACCGTACAAGCAATCATCAATTAAAGATTCCATACTTTAATATGTTGGAGACAATTTAATTTATTAACTTATAATCTTAATCATCTCCTATCAATACAAGATTATAATCACATAAATGAATTTAGAATTTTCTTATGTTTATACACATTATTCAATAATAATACATTCATAACAATTATATAAAAAAATATCACTTTTATTAATTTCATAAAACAATACTCATCACATACTTTTACGACACCATGCCCAACAGGTAGGTGCCCATAGGGATTGAGTGATGAGAGGATGGGATGAGGATGAGTCTTTTGGTGTGAGAAAAGGAATGTGGTTTCAATAAAATGACATGGTGGGAGATGTAAACCTTTTGGGTGAGAGGATTAAAGCATCTATAACCCTTGTAATTAGGACTATAACTAATGAATAAACAAATGGTTGATTTTGGACTTAACTTGTCTGCCTTTGTCGGACCAAGGAAGAGATAACACTTCCATTTGGAAACACAAAAAGAAGAATAGTTTGGAGAAATTCAAAATAAAAGTTTAAATGACAACTTCTTATCAAGAAGAAGACTTGGAAGATGGCTAATCATGAAGGCAGCAGTGGAAAGGGCATCAAACCATATATTTTTCAAGCATCCGAAATTAATAAGGAGGGCCAAGGCCATTTTAAAAAGGCTTTGATTTTTATTTTCGGTTATTCCATTTTGCTTAGGAATATAAGGGCATGAAATTTCCCATTTTGCTCCATGAGAGTCAAGAAACTTTTGAAATTTCCCTTTTTATGAGTTTGAGTGGCCCATCACACTGGAAAATCCATAAAGCAATCAAGTATTGAATTGCGAGTGACTAAGGAGTAAAGTCACTTGAAACGGCTAAAATCATGAGTAAATAATATGTAGTAATGCAAACTGGAAATAGATATAACCAAGGCGGGACCCTAAATATCACAATGTATGTGAAATAAAGGAATGTTACAACGAGCATGAACAAGCTTGAAAGGTAGTTTAAGACTTTTGAATAAATGACAAAAATCACATAATGTCTTTATATTTTTGAAATCCAAGAAAGCATTAGTGGATAACCGAACTTGAACAATAATACTTATGGATGGATGACCGAATCCTTGGTACCATATGTGACCCTGAGTATGCGTGCCAAGGGAAGCGGAGAGCGCGGTGATTGAACTAAGGAACTTGAAGATTTTTGTTAGGTGGAACTCAAAGTAGGGAAACTCACATGATTCCATCTTGACAAAAAACCGTTAGATAAGAATTCGGCAATACAAATAATTTTTTGTATCTAATTTAGCAAGGGATAGTAAATTACGTGTGAGACGCGATACGAGAAGCACATTATTTAGTCTATGAGATTAGACTAGTGAAAAAAAGAGATGAAGACCCAACGTTACGGATTTGATAAAAGTGATAGTTTGGAAGTCATGTGAGCTGATGCGCAGGAATCGGGGAGCCACTCGGATAGATGGATATACGGTGAGAAAGAGTTGAAGTCATACGAGCTTGAACTTCCATTTGGGCCCGTTTACGAGAAAAATCATAGACCATTAAACATGGCACTTGAAGAAGAAGAGACACTTACTATATTTGAAGAATTTGAAGAGGATGAGAGACCCATCCATGGAGCTAGCCCTAGAAAGTTATGAGTGCAGACTCGAGAGAGAAGCAGTCGGATGTCTGATTGGAGAGATGATCACCATGAGTCATCATGAAGCTGCCGAATGGGCTGTCTGGAGTAACTATTTGGCCGACAGTATGAGCACCAAAGTTTCTGGAGTTGCTATTTCGTGACGAAGAATAACGAAAGTAGCATATGGATGCTAAATGTCCATGTTTCAAATAATTTGGCACTGGTAGTAGAGGAACCTCTAGATATACGGTGAGAAAAACTACCATCATCGTGAGGAAAATTTGCCATAAGAGAAGCTAGATCCACTGGAGTGACCAATGGCACGAAGCTGAAAGAAAAACCCATATATGGCTTGGCGTCCACCTCGTTGTTGTAACCCAAATCTGCCCGGGAAGAAATTTCGAGGGCATTGATTTTTGGTTTGGCCGGAGAAATAAGTGGCATACATCGTTGCTTGTTCGTTGCATTTTACTTAAGCTTCTTGAATTGCCTCTACTAATAAAGAAGTAATTTAGATCTCAAGTCAGAGGTAGTAGGCAATGAATTAGAGATGGCAATATGGGCCGGCTGGCCCGAATCCGTTCATCTCGGCCCGTTAACGGGTCGTACATGCATTATACATGTATGGGCTTGGGCCGGTCGTACACGCATTATAAACCTGCGGGGCAGCCCGACCCGGCCCGTTTTTAAAAGGGGCCAAGCTTGGCTCGTGGGTATGCGGGCTACCCGCGGTGAACAATACCATCCTGCTGCTTCCCGCGGTGAACAATACCATCCTGCTGCATAAAGCAGCAGAATGGTACACTTACGCTTTTAGCTTAGGCTTAGCTGCAGGGAGCAACAGCTCCCTGCTGTAAATTTTCCTATAAATTTCCCTCTCTATTATTTTTTCTATAAATACCCCTTCAAATTATCTTCATAAATCACAATTAAAAAAAAATCATCTCTCAATTCTATTATTTTTTGTGTAACTACCTCCTCAAATTATCTTTATAAATCACAATTCATAACTCAAAAAAATCATCTCTCAACTCTCAATTTTTCTTACTAATTTAAAGTCTTAATTATCAATTTGACCATTCATGAATCCTGATTATAGTATTGACTCTCAACTCTCAAGTTCCAAAATCGGATTTCAGGTTGATTCAATTTTTCTATTTTATTATAATGTATTTTAATCTTTATTATTATAATTATTTTTTGTAAATTTTATCTTCCAAGTTCTAAAAATTTTTAATATATATATATATATATATATATATATTTTAATAACATAGAAAATGGATAACTTGGATAATACACATGATTTTGGAGGCCAGCCAGATTTTCCATTTTATAGTATATGATATATGGAATTGGACGAAAATAATTTTTCGAATATAGATGAGGTCCATGAGGATGAGGTTGATATCGACGATGAAGTAATAACTATACCGAGTACAACTATTTCTACAAAATGCAAGAAGACAACGTCAAAAGTCTGGCTTTGTTTTGACGAGTTATACAAGCCAGATAAACACTGTAAAATTTAAAAATATGTTATATATAAGGTATGTAAAAAGACTAACTGTTATTGGGACTAGTGGAACTACCTACTTAAAACGTCATAAAGATAAATGCATGCCTGATCCCACACTAGGTATAGGTATGTCTCAAACTCAATTAAATTTTCAACCTGATGGTTCAGTCTCTACATGGTCATATAATGAAATGAGAGTTAGAGATAATCTTGCTAAGTTGATTTCTTATTTTGATTTGCCGATTGGTTTTGCTGACTCTAAATATTATGAAAACTTTGTTCGAGACTCATATTGTCCTTCCTATAGGAGAGTATGTAGAAATACAACTAGAAGTGACATAGAAGCATGTTTTAAAAAACAACATGATGCTTTAAAAAAAGAATTAGGTTCACCTCATGTTAGTATTGCATTAACATCTGATTATTTGAGTGCAAAGTTTAAGTAAGATTATTTATCTGTAGTTAGTCATTATTTAGATGATGAATGGTCTATGAAAAACAAATCATAGGTTTTAGAGTTATTGAGACATAACATAATGCCGAAAATATTTATGATATTATTACGCAAGTTTTGAATGAATTTGATATAAAACAACATATAATATCAATCACATTGGATGTTGCTTTTGCAAATACGAAAGCAATATCTTTATTTGATGATCAACTTAGTGAGCACAATGGTGAAATATTTCTACATCAACGATGTGCTTGTCACATAATAAATCTCATTGTCAAAGCAGGTATGAAATTTGTATCAAATGAAATCACAAATATTCGAGATGCATTAGCTTTCATAGTTAGCTCTAATCCTCATATAGTTGCATTTAGACAATTATGCAAGAATGTAGGTAAGAAACCTCGGAAGTTTGCACTTGATATGTACATAAGATGAAATTCGACTTATATAATGTTACAACAAGTTATTTCATATAAAGATGAAATTACAATGTTTTTACATCTAAAACATGGTACATCTACTATATTGCGTGAAAACGATTGAGAAACTGCTGAAAAATTTAACAAATTTCTAAAAGTTTTTTACGAGTCTACTATGATTTTATTTGGTATTTATAATCCTACTTCACAGTTAGTTTGCACAATTTGTTGATATTGTTCAAATGTTTACTACTTATGGTGATAATGTTGTTTTTAAATCGATTATAGAAAAAATGACAATAAAACACTTAAAATATTGGAAAGAAATTTCACTTTTGTATTGCTTTGGAGTTCTATTGGATCCTAAACTTAAATATGAAGGTTTTGGTAAGGTTGTTTCTTTTATAGGAAGAGAATTAGATATTTCTTATCATGAACTAATCGCTAATACAAATATATAATTTCATGAAGTTTATGTTTTTTATGAAAATAAGTATAGCGACCTGCGACCGTGACGATCCAATCAACAAAATGAACGACCAAAGAAGGTGATATGAAATATTTACAATAAGAAAAAGAGTTCTACAAGTAGTGGTACTTCAAAATACGGGGAGCTTCGGAAGTATCTTGAATCCTCAGATGATAAAGATGGAGATGACTTTAATATCTTGCAATGGCAGAAGTATAATTAAAAAAGATTTCTTATATTAGCTCGACTTGCACATGATGTTTTGACTGTCCCTATCTCAACAGTATCTTTAGAATCAGCTCGTAGCATCTGGTTGAGATATTATCGTGCATCAAAGATTGGGAATGTGCAAATTAGCAAAACCAACATTAAATGACGAATCAAGAAGAAATTTACTGAGCATTTGATAATTTATATATCAAATATGAATACGAAGCTCCTAATTATGAAATAGGAGGTAGTTTAACTCCCCATTAGAAATTATATATTATAATGTAATTTTAATAATTTTTTTTTCTTACTTTTTAATACTTTATTGTAAGTTTCTTTTTTTCCTCTTTTAGGCCGGAATGTTTTTTTGACGGAATTATCTATCATTATAAATCATAATAAAGTTATATTTTTTGCTAACTCTTTGTTAATAATATACTAAATTATAAGTTTTCAAAAATAACAAAATTGGAAAAGAAATCACAAGGTTTTAGGATAATATTATTTTAGGTTAATCTGTTTCACTAGAACGTAATAAAATATAAATTATTAAATAAACGGATAAATATATTATTTTTGTATTATAAAACTTACTTACTACGTTATAAAACTACTTTATTGAACTATAAAACTTATTTATTTGGGATACATTTTATTCAAAAATAAAAAAATTTATTTTTAAGCCCATTTTTAACCGGAGTCGGCCGAGCTTAAAATTTTGAGGCCCGACCCGACCTAATATACTATTATTCTAATAATATTTTAAAATTATAATATATATGAATAATAAATTTAAAATTTAAAAAATTATTGGAAATTCCGATCTTATATCAACCTGTTTTCGATTATGTGATATCTGAATAAAATGGAAATAAAAGTTTCATTCGCGAGTTCGGAATGAGAATCACTACCGGCAACACTCAATTCCAGTCCCGGAAAACCGCCGCCCCTACATTTTCTTTAAGGATATGCATTTTAATTATATCCCTTTTTTTTATCCTTTTATCTCATACTCTTTCTTTTGGCGTTCCTTCTTTCAGACTTCCGTCTTCGCGGACCTCCACACTCTCGTCGCCTACGCCAAAACCCAGCTACCCCGTTAGTCAGGTAATTTCCCCCTAAAATACAGCCTCAAACAGGATAATCCGTACCGTCTATCAATTGTCTCTCCGTTAATCATTTATAGTTTTTGATCCCTGTAAGTATAAACTTATTCTTCTTGTAATTTGAGGGAGCTAGTTTCGGAAAAATGCTCTGAACCATGCCGTTTTCTTTCGTATTGTGTTCCGATTTGAATGTGGAATCGGCATGTGATTGGAGAAGTTGATTGACTGATTTAAGAATTAAGAATAATTAGATCTGTTTTCATTCTGGAATTTCTCCGAAATTCATTGTCCAGATTGTTTATATGTCGGTCTAGTCTGGAATTTGCCTGAGTTTAGGTTTCTTGAAATTTTGGGGGTTTTCAGGTTTTCATCTGTGCTCCCTTTCATTTAAATTTCCGGTTTTCATGATTTCTCATATATGAATTAGTCCTAAATGTATAGTTTGCATGAATTCTCAGTTGTTTCAATCCCTTCTTTCTGATAGGGCAGAATCATCTTGAATCATTCAGACTTACATGTGATTTTTTTTGGACAATTTATTGATTGAGATATCTGGTTTTGGTTATGATATATATTTTGATTATATTAGCTACTTGTAACAGTTATCAGCTTATTATCAAAACTATAAAGGGAAGATTGTTTGTTCAACATCTCTCACCTGTACGTTTACAATCAAAATGGAATTAAATAGGTTATAAGTTATGTAACCAAGGCAATGTTTGTGCACTGATCTTTTTATAAACGAGGTAATATCCATGATACAAGGCCTCAGAAGGGTGGAATAGTGACTTGAGAATGAGAAATAATAATACTTCAAACATATCTTGTAATATGATTACTCCAACCCATAAATCTCGATGGTTATGAAGTGAATCTATTTAAGTATAGAGAATAATGTTTGGTATTAAGTCTCTTTGTTATTGGTTGTGTGAGCTTTTTCTGCCTAAGTCTTTATTGAACAAAGTACAAGTTCGAAAACTTAAGATTCACTTGGATGATAAGTGATTCAAATTTCAGTTTAGGCCCACCAGAATTTAACTAAAACTATACTTGAATGGGTCTCCTTGAACCTTACGTAGATTCTAAATTATCCAAACTCCAGTTTCAATTGCTTACTCAAATGCTGATCGAGACGGTGAAGTATCTGGGAGCTGTTGATGGTTATCTCCTCCTTTTTTTCAGTTAAGCTAATTTAATACATTTACATTTCTAAATCCAGCATTCCTGAGTATGGAACCACAAGAAAAAGAGTCAAATCCTACAATAAACCCACCAGAAGTCAGGTCTTGCCGAAAGAAGAAGAAGGAAGAAGCTACTTTTTTGGAGGATGTGAAGGATCATATTGATGAGTTCATCAACGCATCCATGGATGAACATAAAACTTGCTTCAAAAAGACCATTGAGAAGGTTTCATCTCATTTTGACCTTTTCCCCCTGTTTATGATCTTTATCTTTTCCCTGATACACTGGTTTTGCCTGTAGATGTTCAATATGTCGAAGATTGTTGCGGAAAGGAATTCTGAGCCAAAAGAAGTGGAAAGTTCCCTTTCTCTTCAGACATCCATATCGGAATAAAGAAAGCCTCCTTCACTAATAGCTTACAGTCTGGTTTCCTTCTTTAGACTTTGTAGGTCTAAAATCTCAACAATAAAAGATGTGAGAATTTTGGTATGCGTATAGTTTACAAGTTGATGCACTCTTTCATGTTACGTAAAGAGCTTATGAAAGTATCATAAATATCAATAAACCAGCATCACAAGCTGGTCGGGAAATGAACAAGAAATTCGACAATATATATATATGTTTATCACTCTTGCTAGAATGTCAAATTGACCTTGTTTTACAGGATTGAGGTCATTGGTTGTGACCCAGCAGACTAGTATTCTCTACCCTTCTATTTTGAATAATTATAGCTTTTATTTTATTTATTTTTAAATTAAATTTAGTAATTTGTAATAGAATTGTTATACCTGTGCACCCAAAACACTAGTATTTTGAAGGAAAAGTTTGAAAAGCATCTCCAATTGGTCTTGTATACTTTCTTTAAATCAAACCATTTACATGCTCTTATACATTTGCAAATTAGCGAAAGTATATATGCTATATTTTATATTAGCATATATTTACAAAAACGTACATATATATATATATATATATATATATATTGTTATTTATAGAATTAAGGGGAAAAAAGAGAGGCGAAAAGGAGCTTGGGACGTGCCATGTCTAGACGTACTCGTTTCAAGAAAAAAAAAAGGTGACAAATTTTCCCACCTATATATATATATATATTTAGTTATTTATAGAATTAAGGGAAAAAAAAAAGTGGTGAAGGAGCTTGGGACGTGCCATGTATAGACATGAGCGTTTCAAGATAAAAAAAAGGTGACAAATTTTGCCACCCTACCATCCCCTCACAGGGCTTAAGTACATTAATTAAAAAAGAAAAGAAAAGTAAAATTACCTTTAATATTATGTCACGCGTGCCTGTATATATATATATATACCATCCAATTAAATCAGACAGTTCTAAATATATATGTTAAAAAATAAATAAATATAAATAAATTTATATAAATAATATATAAATTTATATTCGTCCCATTTTTAATTATATTTTCTCATTAAATAAATAATATCACTTTCTCTCCCTCATTTATTGTTCTCCTCTCAATCCCCCTCTCTCTCTTTTATGAAGAAACAAAACAATCTTTCTCCCTAAAGTCTCTATTTATTGAATTTTACTTATTTTTTCCTTCATAATTTCAGGTTTCATTTCCTTCACAATTAACTGATTTTTTCCTCCATAATTTCAGTTCAAATATCTTTATTGATTCGGTTAATTTTACTTCAAAATTTCAAGTTTAGTTTCAAAGTTCGAAGGAAAATTTGAAGGAACGGAAGTGGTTGTTGTGAATCTTCGTTGAAAGTTGAATTTGGTGATATTATGTAAATATTGATTAAGTTGGGGATTTTCAATAAATTATGAGTAAGTTGTGGAATTTTTTTTTTAGATTTATAAATGTTGTAGATTTTATATAAATATTGAATGAGTTTAGGTTGTTAATATAAATTTGACAGTTAGTATTATTTGTGAATTTTGAATAAAATCATAAAGTTGTGGATTTTTGTTTCACTTAATTTTATTTTTCAATTGTTGAATGAGTTATTTAATTTGATTATATCTAAAATGATTTAAATCAATATAATTTAACCGATAATTGAGCAGAACATACATCATAATTTACTTAAAATATGACCACCTACATGTTTATAGTCATATAACCCAACATAAATTAACACAAACAAAATTCATCAAGATCAATTCATAATATAAACATAATTTTTAATAGTCATCGCATTCATTCCTACCTTGTTTGAAAAGAAAATTCGCATGATATCCCAATTGAGAGGAGTATTTATGATAGTCATCACCATACTATAATCATATCCACTCTATGAGTAATTATATTCCTCATTTGTTGGTTGCAGTGAAAAAATATCACTACAAATACAGAATATAAGAGTTATGGAATAATAATCAATGAAAGTGTTAATTCATTAAAATTTATACGTATATATGAAATCATTATTGAAGGTACCTCTCAGTCGTCTTGTAAGTGAATTTCTTGAGCGATAGGTTAGGAAGACGAGCTTTCGTCCCGACGTGAAGACGGCCAATAACCGACTTTTCGTCCACCAAGTGAAGGTCTTGTGAGTTCAAGGGAACTCTAATCCATTTGTTGGAATGTCTTCTTACCTCTCTCTCTTTGAATCCTATTGTAATTATTTTTTAAGGAGGATCATTCAATATCTCTAAAGGATACGTACCTTGCTCTTCATTCAATGTCAAATAACTATTGTTAATTGCTCTATTAGCATTTTGTGGCCCACATTAAATGGTTGAGGATCAACCGCGAGCCTTTCCAATATCGATGTGAACATATAGATATGTCGCCTTTAGGTTGCAACAACCTTAATATTTGGATCTTTCTCTGACGATGATGTGAGCATCTTTGTATACCCTACTCTTACATTCCTCATCCATCCGCTTAATATATATTCTTCTGCTATGTGGTAGAATCGGTTCTCTCTAAGTTTCTAAATAATATGGACACATGGAATGCCTATATATTTGAATACTCTACCTATGCACTGATGAAATCCATTTTCATGAGTTGTCACACGATATTACTTTGTGGATGAACAGTCGTGATTCAGGTTAGTGCTATGATAGTGTAGTACTACTTGTTTATGATCACCAACCATACTATATCCATCAATGTGTAACCAGTTCAATATGTGTACTTCTGCTACGAAATAGGCATTCATCTTTGGTGTATAGATGTTATAGGAGTGGATGGGAAATGGGCCATTTTCTCTCGAAATTAACAAATTATTTTTTATTTCAAAGTATGAATTCAGCTCCCTATACCGAAGAGCATCAATAGTTAGTTGAAATTTTTTTCAAGAACCTATTTATGTCCATGTTCATCTTCAAGGACTATGAAGGTACGAGTTGAAACTTTTATTAACTTGAGTGGTCCTTCATCCAGAATAAAAAGTGTTCTTCACATATGTTTGAGTCCACTTATACTACCTCTCATAGATTCTTTGGATTCACGAGTTGTCATGGAGATTGTATTCATCTAGCATTTGATACCATTCGATCTCAAAATCTTTCACCTTGACATTGAAAAGAAGCCTACTCCAAATATTCTTAAAACCAAATTCTGCAACTTGTGGTCAATATTCTTCAAGGCATTCTGAGATATTTGCAATGTACAAAGGAAGTGATGTGTGTTCGATAAGACGATAGGGATTACAGTGGACATAGTTACATCTTAATCTATGAAAAGAGAGACCGGTGCCTTGCCTCCCATACACTGGATAAATGTGTGGAACAACCACTGAAATAGTTAAGTTGCCTCATCAAACAACAGACACGCTATAAATATAGTCACTCTTTGTAGTGGTTTAACCTACGAATACGCCTAACTATCGATTTCGATCATTCGTCTAGTATGTTGTATCAAAAGATACGAAGTCTCCAAAGATTGCATAGTCCTAGCACATGGATTGATTTTCATAAAAGAGATTGGTTACCAACTAGTCCTCGTTCTTCTGAATCATGATAAAAAATTACGAGTCTTTCCTCTACTTAACTCCAAACTAATTATAAAAAGCAGTGGCCACCCCGTGTTCCATGGTTTTACTCCTTTATCTCATCCACTAGTTAAAGTTGCCAGCATATCGTGTGTCAGCTGCATCAATCTCAACACTCTAATCCATTGTTATTCTCATTTGAGAATGGAGCAAGTGCTTTTTTGATGGTGTTATCAGGTCGTGGTTATACTCTTGATTCCATCCACAGGTGTAGTACATCTCGTCATCTTTGCATTAAATTGTGAATTAAGCGGCGCATCTACATCTTATTTTAGGTATCTTTTCAAATCCCGTATGTGTGACTTATTCTTTAGACTTTCGTTTCTCTTCCTTGTTACAAATAAAATACTTACTAGTTACAATTGAGGTACCCCTGTGTAGACATTCTTCATAAATTCGGACATAACCAAACTTCACCACCATAGTAATTGAACTAATCAAATGCATGGTTGACTGAGTTGAAGCGTAGTTTGTACATATTAACCAACGTGCCGTCATCATTTTTCACAGTCAGACCCTCTGGTATATGGTGGGATGATGATGAATAACCAACATTATGATAAATAGCTTCCATTTATAGTGATAGAATGAAAACTTAGTTGAAAAAAATATGGATTCAGCTGAAATGACTATATTTGTTAGTGACGTAAAAAGAATTCTAAGAATGGTCTTTATATAAGGAAAGATGATTTCTCAAGTAGGGTCTAATGAATAGTGAGTGATATGGTGTAGCTTCTCAAGTGAAACTTCTTGCGTAGTCACGTGTGAGTATGGTTTCTCAAGTGCAGTTTCCTATGTACTCACATGTTAGTGGTAGGATATAGTCACATCAACTAGAAAAATGATGTGTGTAGTCACCATTCTCCGTACGAGAAATGATTCTAAAGGAATATTCAGTGCATGGTTGTAGGTTGGATCTTAGAATCATTCTCTAAGCTCTTGGAAATTCACAAATAGGTTCTTTTGAATATGTTTTTTGTCATGATCCTTACAGACGAGGATGAGCTAGTAACCAATCTCATTTTGGCAGATCATTCCACACATCGTGACTATGCAATCTTTAGATACTTCGTATCATTTGATATAACATACCGAACGAATGATCGAAACCGATTGTTAGGCGCATTTGTGGGTTTGAACCACTACAAGGAGAGGTATATTTTGGGGCATGTATGTTGTTTGATGAGACAACTGAGATATTTCAGTGGTTGTTCCGAACATTTATCAAGTGTATAGGAGGCACTGCATCAATCTTTTTATTTACAGATCAAGATGCAACTATGTACACTACAATCCCTATCATCTTGTGAAACATGCATCACTTCCTTTGTACGTGGAAAATATCTATGAATTTCTTGAAGAAAATTAGCCACAAGTTGCAGAATAAAGGTTTCAAGAATGTCTGAAGTAGGCTTATTTTCAATGCTGAGGTGGAAGATTTTGAGACCGAATAATATCAAATACTAGAGGAATAAAATCTCTTTGATAACTTATGGCTCTAAAGAATATATGAGAGGCATCATAAGTAGGCTCAAACATATGTAAGGAATGCTTTCTGTGCAGGACGAAAGAGTGCTCAAGTTTCAACTCGCACCTTCGTAGATTCTTGGAGACGGACATGGACATAAACAGGTTCCTAACACAATTTCAATCAGTTATTGATGCCCTTCGATATAGGGAACGTAATTCAAATTTTGAAATGAAGAATAATTTGCCAATTTTGAAAGAAAATGACAAATTTCACATTCAGTCCTATAATGTCTATACACCAAAGATGTATGCCTATTTCGTAGAAAAAGTACACATATTGAACTGATTACACATTGATGGGTACAATATGGTTGGTGGTCCTGAAGAAGTAGTGCTACATATCATAACATGAACCTGAAATGATTTTTCATCCATAAAGCAATATCATGTGACAACTCATGAAAATAGATTTCATCAGTGCACGTGTAGAGTATTCGAATATATAAACATTCCATATGTTCATATTATTTGAAAACTTAGAGAGAACCAATTCTACTACATAGTATAACAAGACATATTAAGTCGATGGATAAGGAATGCAGGGGTAGGGAATGTGAAGATGCTTGCATCATCGTCAGAGGAAGATCCAAATATTGAGGCTATTGCAACATGAATGATATATGTTCACATCGACATTAGAAAGACTCGCGATTGATCCTCAAACATTTCCTGTGGTCATGAACGCCCACGCAATGCTGACAGAGCAATTAATAATAGTGAACCTGACATTGAATGAAGAGCAAGGTATGCATGCTTTAGAGACATTGAATGATTCTCCTCTAAAAATAATTATAGCAAAATTTAAAGAGAGAGGTAAGAAGATATTCCAACAAATGGATTCAAGTTCCCTTAAACTCCAAAGTAGTCACTCAAAAACTTCAATAATGCTTATATATATATATATATAAATTTTAATGCTATAACACTTACAGATTATTATTCCATAACTTTTATATTATGTAGTTGTAGTGTTATATTCCTTCGTAGCAACTAACAAATGAGAAATATAATTACTCACAGACTGGACATGATGATAGTATAGATGAATATAATACATACTACTCTCAATTGTGACAATGTAAAGATTTTCTTTTCAAAAAAGGTGGGAATAAAGGCGATGCCGATTAAGAAATTATGTTTATGTTGTGGATTGATCTTGGTTAATTTTGTTTGTGTTAATTTATGTTGGCTTATATGACTATAAACATATAAGTGGTCATGTTTTAAGTTTATTATGATTTATGTTTGGCTCAATTATTTGTTAAGTTATGTTGATTTTAATCATTTTAGATGTAATTAAATTACGTAACTCATTCAACAATTAAAAAATAAAATTAAAGTGAAGTAAAAATGCACAAATTCAGAATTTCATTCAAAATTAATAATTAACGCTAAAAGTCAAATTTATATTAATAACCTCAACTCATTCAACATTTACATAAAATCCACAACATTTACAATTCTTAAAAAAAAAATCCACAACTTATTCGTAATTTATAGAAAATCCCCAACTTAATCAAGATTTATTATGTCACAAAATTCAACCTTCAATGAAGATTCTCAACAACCACTTCTGTTCCTTCAAATTTTCCTTGAAATTTCAAAATTAAATCTAAATTTTTGAAGTAAAATTAACCAAATCAGTAAAGGTAAGTGAACCTAAAATTATGTAGGAAAAAATCAGTTAATTATGAAGGAAAAAATCAATAACATTCAAGAGAGAGAGAGTTTAGGGAGAGAGATTGTTTTGTTTCTTTGCGAGGAGAAAGAGAGATCAGGAGGAAAATTGATAAATGAGGGAGAGAGAGATTGATACTGCACATTAAGTGAAAAAATTGGATAAAAAATGAGGTGTATACGAATTCATATATTATATGTATAAATTCATTTATTAAATTTTTGTCATGGCGGCATTTAAAGTCGTTCACTTTAATCGGACGGTTCCCATACCTATGCAGGCATCCTTGTCGAACTCAATTATGTCCGCATACTCCCCATTGTAAGGTGGCCGTACTGGCTATCTAGATTCGAGGGCTTATGAGGATATAAAGATGCAAGGGAAGATTCATTGATAGTTTGGTTAGATTAAAGTGGGAAATTGAGAGGACCTATAATCGAGCGAATCATTTTTTTCCTCTACATAATTCATGGAGAAAGGTATCCTTCTTGATGAATCGAAGAAATGATCCCGTACATCTAAAATTATGTGTGCCCCTACTAATTGAGTAAGATTGGATAATAAGAAGATAACACGTACAACTGTTTTTTTTTTTTTTTTTTCTTTTTTTTCTAATTTTCTTAATACGAATCATTTTTTTTTATTGGTCAATCTTACTAAATTAGTATAATATGAAAAATTTTGGAAATACATTTATCTTTTCTCAAATATATGAAAAAGAGTAAATTTGTGAGACAAAATTTCACTTTACAAATAACGGGATTGGGAAAAGTGAACTCCCAAAGAAATTAGAGTTTTCCAATCCATTATACACAGTCCTTTTAAGGATCAAACTTCTATCTGTCCCAATGCAGAAAAACTTGAATATTTGACCTAAAAATGAAAATAAGGAAATTATTGAATAGTGAATAAGCAAAAGAAAAATTGATATGGGAGGTTCTCAAAAACAATTCCCTATGACACTATCAAGCTCTCATTTTCACAAACTGGTGTTTCTGGGGTCAAATTTTTAGATCCCAGTTATTACTTTTTCATCAAGGACTATACTATGTATTCAATGGTAGGAAAAATAGCAAATTTTATTTATTTTTATTGCTTTTTTTTTTTCTATATAGAATATCCAATATTTCTTCTTCAGGAAAATATAAAAACATATATAACTAGTTGTTCAATTCAAACTTTTCATTTTCTCTGTCTTTCTCTCTTTTTTTTTTTTCTTTTTTTTTTTTAAATGGGATTTTAGGTTAATCATACTTCATTAGAAGGACGAATATATACATGAACTTCAATAGCATTACATAATTACGATATTAATGTCTTATATATATATATTTATATATAATATACCAATATCTCAAAATATCCATAACGAAAATATTCAAACAACTTGATAAAATTAGAGTAATGGTACGTAGACTAAAATATGGCAAACTATAGACAAAGTGATATTTGTCAGCAAGCAATCATACAATCATTCACTTGTTAATTCATTAATTAAGCAATGATATAAATAATTATCAACCCATCAATATTATCTACAATTTTTCCAGCTTTAAGCCACGTACAATTTTTTCATAAAATTATATTGTGATACTGATCTTCTTGCACCATAAGACTTAATTGTGTAATTTACAAGAGGATCAATTTATGGTATTTATATATGTGAGAATTTGAGAAATAAATCCTCTTTGATAACTCTATTTAATAAATAGTCCAAGTATGAATTTTTTTAAGAAACTAATCCTCTAATAAAAATGCATGACTAAAATTCTCTTAACTTATTTTATTTTTTTTTTTCTTCATTTTCGTCTCTTCCCTCTTCTTCTTTTCTTCTTTCTTTTTTTCCTAAAAAATTATTAATTTTAAATTTTTATTTTTTATTTTTCATGTCTAAACCGAAATTAATCTAGACCAACATATCTAGACAAAATTGGTCTAGACCAAAATCTTGGTATCGAGTTCCATTCCAACTTTATTGTTTTGTACAAATTGAAGTTTTTTGTTGCCTTCTACTCGAGCGAAAATCATTACCTTCCTAGACATATTGGTCTTGGAGATCGTGGAGAAGAAGAGGAAGAAGAGGATAGTTGATGATGAAGAAGAAGAAGAATGAAAAGAAGATGAAGCTCGCTCCATTGATGGAGCTTGATAGTTCTAGATATGATAAAGCCCTCACTCCATTGATAGAGATCTGAATCTCGAACTTCATCAATGGAGTTTGATCTTCTTCTTCTCTCCTTTTCACCTAATGAAAACAAAAGTGAATTAATAATTTCATCCATCTAAATTTAAAAATATGATCATTCTACAAAAGTTTTCAAATTTAGTATATTTTTCAAATTTTTTTATTTCTATTAAGATTAGAAAACTCTCCCAAAAAAAAAAATTATCTTGCTCAAAATATGCTTATTCCTTTAATTTGATTGAAAAAAAAAAGAAAAAAGAAAAAAGAATGGATATATAAAATAAAATTTATATAATATTTATGGATTGGATAATAGGCTAAAAAATATCTAATCGGATCAGATTTACCTTAGATCCTATATGTTGGATAATGAGCATCTAATCGGATACTTGTCATCCAATTTGTGGGATTACTAGGGGAAAAAATAAAATAAGAAACCAAACACAACAATGCAGGAAAAATAAAGTAAGAAACCTAACCTAGTACTCAGCAAGCAAGTATGCGAGAACCAACCACCTCCCTCCTCCTCTCCTCCCTCCCTCTTATTTGCTCTCCAGCATCGGCTTCACATTGCCCTTCGGTTCACCAATAACCTCGATAATTACTATAGAAAGGAAAAAAATGAATAAATATCCTAAACTAATAAAACATAAACCATAATATATTTCTATTGTATGTTCCTTCAAGAAATTCTTCAGTCTGAGACAAGATTAATATGTATTAGATTAATAAATTATTATTATTGGTTACATTACGGTTACACTATAATAATTATCGTTCGAAGTTCTAACTTTAATTTATATCTCAAAACTTAAATTTAAATATAATTTTTATATTTTTATATTTAAAATCTTACATAAAATAAATAATAAATTTAAATTGTTAAATAAATAAAAAATAATACATCAAAAGGATCCAATTCGTTTCGTGTTGGATTGGATAAGATCAGATAATCCTTAATTTTTTTTTATCTGATTGGATATCCAATCGATCCAAAAATATAGATATTTATTATAAAAGTATCTAAAAATATAGATATAGCAGTATTTCGATCCAACGTTCATCCCTATATAAATATAAATTTGAGTTTTCAAAGAGCAAAGGAAAGAAAATGGGAAATATAATTTTGTAAGCCATAAGGATTCACCAATATTTGTTGGAAATCTGAAAGTTTATAAATAATTCTTTTCACAACTCTAATGCACTTCCAAAATAAATTTAAATTTATAACAAATCTCCCCCCACCCCCTTCGTTTTTTTTCCTCTCTTGAGCTGATCGAATCAATTAGCGGCAACTGAATCTAACCCTCTAAGTTAGAAAGAAAATTAATTCTAAGTTTATCCCCCTAATTAATTTGACCTAACAACAACAACCTCTGAACTGGCCAACAACTGTCGCCACCATCATCTCTCTCTCGGTTTACCGTTGGAACTTATCTCGCATGTTTGTGCTAGCCTTTACTCATTATAGCCTGTCATGTATTGCATTCTTATTTACCAGTAGTTTCTTACTTTTCATGTTTTTCTTCTTCCTTTCATGTTAAAAATAAGTTGAGGCGAAAGGATTTTGTAACTGCGTTACATATGATGATGAGTCAATGTAGGTTAACATAAATTATGTCACCCTGGGACGGAGTTTTCATTGTAAAAAAAGGTGGGAAAAGCTGGTGAGGGAAAGAGGGGAAGGGGGGAAATCACATTGTTTCACTTTCAGAGTAGAGCATTCTGCGTGTTTCTTGTAAATGTGTTGAAATATTTCATAATGAAGGCATCTTATATACTCTAGAACCTCAAATTAAAGCAAATTAGTTTCTCTTTGATATATCCTTGCAATTAAAAAGTAAATAAAATTCAAATTAAAGTAATTTATACCTGCAAGAAAGCAACTGTCTGTTTTGAGCACACTTCTCTTAGAGTAACCGAAAATTCCCATGCTTCAGCAAAATCGATAGTAAACAAGCTATCTAGATCGCTACGAGCAGATCCAAACATGTCAAATGCTTTAATGTTAGAGGAGTTAAATCAAAGGTTTGGTACCTCAGTTACTTATATGCAGTTATATAGAGCTCGGAAATGAGGTATTGAAGATCATGAAGGAAGTTATGAAACATCATATAAGAAATTGCTCTCCTATGGTAGATTACTTTGCGATCATAACCCAGATAGTTCATTATGGCTACATTTTGCAGTCAGATCTAGTACTATTGAGCCGTCTGTATTCAAACGATTATATGTCTATTTTGATGCATGCGGTCGGAGTTTTAAAGAAGGATGTAGACCGTTTATTGGATTGGATGGATGCCACCTTAAAGGATCATATGGCGGCATTATGTTGGCAGCTATTTCAGTTGATGGAGATAATGGAATATATCCCGTAGCTTTTGGGGTGGTTGAGAATGAGTCACGAGATAGATGTGCATGGTTTTTACCATCTCTTTCTTTGTCAATCGGGGATGGACAAGAGAGTACCTTAGACTTTATTTGGTAAAGTTTTTTCAAAACGTTTTTTATATTTTAAAAGATAAAATCTAGGTTTAGGGAAGAGATAAACTTGTTTGACATTGATGTTTAATGTCATAATTTCTCAAAATCGGTTTTGTGAAAGGACAAAAAATAGGTTGAGAAAATGGACAAAATTATATTAGTGGTTTTCTTATTATTTTTTTTTTAATGAATTTTGTATTTATAATACAAAAACTTCAATTTTTCGTCAATATAAATTAAACAGATTTACTACTTAAAAATCGATTTATTATCTTCTATTATCAATTTTTTTTATCATTTTTACGAGAATTAATTTTCAAAATATAAAAAATAAAATTTATTCCAAATAAAACTTTAATCTTCATGTCAGATAGACAAAAAGTATTATTTCTTATTACATGATTACATGTTTTGTATTAAAATAATTTTTCTATTCTTAAAATTTCTCACCTAATTAAATATAGGGTCTCATAGAAGTCGTGGAAAATGAATTTCCACGTGCATCACAGAAGCATTATACGAGGTGAGGTATCTCAATCAAAATTTCAAGTTGCACTTATAATAGAAAAATCTTCTCCCATGATTTCTTCCTAAAATCATGTTGTTTGTTAACACCCATATCTTCTATAAATCTAATTCCTTTTGTATTAGGATTCTTACCCTTGTAATCATCAATATATACGGCATTGTACATGTATATAAAAATAACATTTTTACTATAATCAAATATCTTATATGGTATCAAAATGTTTTGCTCTCTAGCGAGTTTCGATTTTGTTGTGATCCTTTAAGCTTTCGTCACAACCATCTTAAACGAAAACAGCCCTTCCGCCAGTGCCCGTAAGCACGCAGCTGCTGCACCAGGAGATGCTGTCTTCATTGCTCCTCAACCTGCGCTATAGCAACCGCCGATTTTGGCCGTGCCCAAGCTGCAACTCTTGCAGTCTTTGCTGCCATGCTTCCGCCCATTCCAATCACCCCATAAGGAGGTCCTCTGGCTGGTCCTCTCGAATTTCTACTGATCGCAATCAACGTGCATCAGCAATTGCCGCTGCAACTCTCACCGTCAAAGTTTTCGTCTTGGCGTGCATAAGTCGAATCCCTATTTGTTTGTTTTGATCTCCTTGGATATCTCGACGGTTCTTTCATCACACCGCCTCGAGGAGTTGCTACCGCTCCCTCTGCTGCCTACGTGAATTGGCTTCGTCAAGACAATCTAATCCAGTCTGTCATATTCCGATTTGTCAGCATTGAAGTAATCTCGTTAATTTTATCCACTCTAATCGCAGATTTGCATAGAGCAGCTTCGTCATGAATATCTTTTTCCGGCTCTATGCAAATCGCTCTCGTACTCAGGTTATGCAGATTAAGGATGACCTCTCATCCCTCACTCCTGGAACTCATTTGGTCTCTACCTTTCTCCAACTTATTAAGGCTAAAATCGATGAGCTCCCCACCATTAATCGACCTCTCTAAGATGATGACATCTCGCTATACATTTTGAATGCTCTCGGTGCCACTTATCATGAAATAGTCGGACCAATCCGTGATTGTGGGATTTCGTACTATTTTGAAGAGCTTCATAATTTTCTTGTTGCTTATGAGGCTTATCTCTAGTGGCTTGACTCCTCCGCAGCCTCCCTTCTTGCAATGGCCAATGTCTCCTCCCGAGATTATACATCTCGCTCTTCCTCTGGTATGAACAAAGGCCTTCCTTTAACTCTTGCAATTCTAATAACTCTCGTGGTCATGGTTGGAACTATAACCGTGGGCGGGTTCTTCTTAAGAACGTTCCAATACTACTTGTCAATGATGCCGGATCCGCGGTCACACAACTGATGTTTGTCGGAAACTTCGTGCTAGTGCAGATTCCGCAACTACCTCTCCCACTGTAGCCCTTGATGACCCTTCCTGGATCTTAAATTCTTGTCCATACCATAACATCACTATTGATCTCGATAACCTTTCGATTCATTCCGAATATGACATAACCGATGAAGTTCGCATAGTGTGGTACAGGTCTGGAAATTTCACATATTAGTTCTTTGAATCTTTGTTTTCCCTCCAATTCTTTCCAACTCTCTAACGTATGGTGTGTTCCTATAGGTAATCAAAACTTGTTATTGGTCCATGATTTTACTAAGTCGAAAAACACAATTCTCGAATTTCATCCATCTCATTTTGTTGTTAATGATCAAAATAATAGGGGCACCTATGCTTCTCGAACAACGGGTTCCTCTTTAAAGTTGGAATCGACGACTTGGTCATCCACCCTTTAAAATTAGTTCTTCGCTTATCAATAAATATTGTTTGCCCATTGTAAAAGAACATTTATCTATTTCTAATTTTTGTATTTCATGTGATTCAAATAAAAGTCAATGGTTACCTTTTCGAGACATTTTGCTTGTTAGCTCTCACCCTCTTCAATATTTTTATGATGATGTTTGGGGTTCTAGCCGGTACTCGTCATTAAATGGTCATCGATACTACTTGTTGTTAGTTGATCATTGTACTAAATATTCTTAGTTTTTTCTGCTATTGGAAAAATCTCAAGCCGCTCTTATCTTCCCTCAATTCAAAGCATTGGTCAAAATTCACTCTGGTCAAAAGCTCCAAAATTTTTATAGTGACAGCAAGGGTGAATTTCAAGCTCTTAGACACTTTCTTAACCAACACAGCATTTATTGGTTCACCACGACTCCGCACATGCCGCAACAAAATGGCACCGTTGAAAGACGTAATAATCAAGCTGTCTAGGCTTACTCTTCTTCATCATTTTGAATTGGGCTCGTGAGCCCAATGCATTTTAAACAGCCACCTACCTTCTCAACCGCATTGGGCTTACTCTTCCACTTTCGTATTGGGCTCATGCATTTTAATGAGCCACCTACTTTCTCAACCGCACTTCTACTACACTTCTTGTCAGAAAAAGTCTGTTTGAATATCTCTTTGATAAACAACCCAATTATCATAAACTTTGGGTTTTTTGTTGTCTCTGCTACCTGTGGTTAAAATCATATAACCGACACAAGCTTGAGCCTAACTCCCAACCATGTCTCTTCATCGGTTATTTAACATCTCAAAGCACCTACAAGTGTTTGGACCTCTCTTCCAAACGAGTATTTATATCGAGGCATGTGAAGTTTTACGAGTTTGTTTTCCCATTTCATCACCCACTATTCAAAAATGCAGATTTTTCATAATAAGATGCTTGTTTACGGTCCATGCTCCTTGCATTTTTAGGCCCATTCCAAATCAACCTCCAATCTTTGGCCCATCTCGTGTGCGCCCTCCAGCTGATGTGTCTGCAACTTCCCCCTCTCTAGGTCGACATGTTGCCAAGATTGCTTCAGCCCATGCACATTGGGCCATCTGGGCCTTTTTTCCGCTCAATCCTCTCCTCTGTATGTGCCATCTACAGTTGGGCCTATCTCTCATGCACATATTCTTCAACAATCATCTTCGTGCATATCGTTTGAACCCAACCTCTCTCCTCTTTGGCACCTGCTTCGTCGGAACAAGCACTTACCACTCCCTCTCTACCATCCATCATCTCTCGGCAGCATCCAATGATGACTTGTGCTATGAATAACATCTTCAAACTAAAGGTTCTTCACCTCGCGACTAAGCATCCGCTTCATCTTGAAACTGAGCCAGCTTGTGTCTCTCAAGCCAAGAAGCATCCGCAATGGTGCTAAGCTATGTCCAATGAGTTTATTGCCCTCCAACGATATAGTACTTGGACTCTCATTTCGGCCACTTAGGCCAGTAATGCGGTTAGTTGCAAGTGGGTTTTTCATATTAAACAAAAGACCGACGGGTGTATGGATCGGTATAAAGCTCAACTTATAGCAAAGGGGTTTCATCAAACTCCGGTCTCAAAATGCCAAAACCTTTAGTTTGGTTATCAAGCCCATCAAAATTCGAGCTGTTCTTTCCATCGTTGTCATGCGTGGTTGGTCAACTCGTCAGCTTGATATTAACAATGCTTTTCTTCATGGCACGTCAGTGAAAATGGTTTATATCACTCAACCGGTTGCTTTTGTTGACTTAGTTCATCCGACTCATGTTTGTTACCTTCAGAAATCTCCGTAGAGTTTAAAACAGGCTCCCCGCACTTGGTACCAAGCCCTTGATGCCACTCTTCTCTCTTTCAGGTTCATTCAGGCTCGTTCAAATATGTCACTGATTATCATGCATTGTGGTACATTATTAATTTACTTTCTGGTTTATGTGGAAGATTTACTTATCATTGGGAGCGACCCTTCTCTTATTTCCATGACTATATGGCCACTTTCTGCTCATTTTTTAGTCAATGATCTTAGCTCCTTATCATTTTTCCTTAGCATCGAAGTCATTCACTATCGTGAAGGGTTATTTCTCAATCAACAAAAGTACATTTCTGATGTACTATCTTGGCACTAAATGGATGGTGCTTGTCCACTTCACACGCCTATGACACCTATTGTAACTCTCTCGAAGCTTGACACTTCTAAACTAGTTGATGCTACTATTTATAGATAGGCTATTGGGGCACTTCAATACCTCACTCTCACTCATTCGGATATCGCCTTTTTGGTCAGTGGTCTTGCTCAGTTCATGTTTGCTTCTACATCTGTTCACTGGTCTGCAGTTAAGCATCTTCCTCGCTATCTTAAGGGGACTCTCGATCACGGTTTTCTCTTACAGCGTTCCTCCAACTTCAACCTCACTACTTATTCTAATGTTGATTAGGTCGATAAGCCTGTCGACCACACCTCTACGTCCACTTTCCTTATCTTTCTCAGCCTTAATGCCATTACGTGGAGTTCTCGAAAGCAACGTGTCACTGCTCGTTCCTCTACTGAAGCTAAATATCAAGCTCTTGCCTATGCTACTTTTGAGGTTTGATGGATATAAAATCTCTTTTTCGAATTGCTACTCCTACTTCGTCAATCGCCTCTCCTGTATTGTGATAACATTAGTGCTACTCATCTTTCTTTCAATATGGTCATGCACTCTCGCATGAAGCACATTTCAATTGTCATCCATTTTATTCCTAACCTTGTCGCAAAAAGCCTCCTTACCATCCCTCACATTAGTACTGTCGATTAACTCTCTGACTTACTTACCAAACCTCTCGACCAGACATGATTCAAATTTTTACTTGATAGAAGAATCTTCCCCCATGATATCTTCCTAAAATCATGTTGTTTTTTAACACTCATATCTTGTACATATATCATTCCTTTTGCATTAGGATTCTTACCCTTGTAATCATCAATATTTATGCCACTGTACATGTATAGAAAAATAACGCTTTACTATAATCAAATATCTTATAGCACTTTCCTCGATCGGGATTAGAGTCATTTTTCCAAGCTGCAGTATACGCTACGGATATACCAGCATTCCATATAGCAATGGAAAACTGGAAGAACAAGAACTTGGATGCTTATAACTAATTAAATGAAATCCCTTATAACACTTGGTCACGACATGCTTTTGACACTACCACAAAATGTGATCCTGTTACTAACAATATGAGTGACTCATTTAATTCATGGGTTGGAAAGCTAAGATGGAAACCGATTGTCGCACTTGTTGATCAATTACGAGTCAAGATGATGGTTGGTATTTCAAAAATTTATGATGATAGCTTAAAGAGGAGAGGAACTTTTGCATCCGAATGCTATGAAGTGCTAAAAAAATCTCAAAAGTACGCAACATATTTTAGTGTTTTTTCTAGTTGTCACCAAGAGTTTGAGATTCTTGGTAATGATGATAGATTTGTTGTCAATATGGCATCTGGATGTCGCTTGTGGATTTGCAAGGTATGTATTCATATTCTTTCAAAAACAAAAAAAAACTTTATCAATTTTTTTTCCCCATGAAATAATTATAACAAGGTAATTTATTCTTATATTTTGTAATGAAATTGTATTCTTATAGCTATACCATGCAATCATGCTGCTGCTGTTGTGGCTCATTGAAGAGAACATTGGGGAGTTTGTAGATAAATGCTATCATCCAGTCAATATACCGCAGTGTATTGGAATTCAGTACATCCTCTACCTAGCAAAAAATACATTGGAAGAAGATGACCTGCAGCCTCTTCCCACACACCCCCCCGCCCCGCAATTGATGAACCAGTTGCGACTGTGCGTAGAATAGGTAGTAGCCTTTATTGCACAAACTGCAAAAACTTCGGCCATAATAAACGTACTTGTCAACGTACACCTGTGGCTCATAATTCTAGAACTTCATCACAGTCTCAGGTATAAATTTCTTATTTTATCACTTTAGATGCATATCCTAATTTTAGTTTACTTTAATAATCTTTTATTTTAATATTTTAATTGTTAAAATTTTTCTCTATGCCACTGCATGTTTTCTTGAGTGCCTTACAGAGGCAAAGCAGCCAACAACTGAGTGTGGTCACACAATATGCAGTGTCCACGCAAATTAGATCACAAGGAAACTCCTCGTAAACGAGAATCTATACATGCCAAAGCAAGAGCTTGATTGTTGGCTAAAACAGTAAAAAAGGTTAGTCCAAAATTTTGTTATGGAAAGTATCAATTGTATGTGTTATATGAATATGGATCCTCTCATACCTTAAATTTGTGATTTATAGAGAGCTAGACAAGCAACAATGCAGTCAAGAACGCAGCCAAGTGTCTCAAGACTAGGAATTCAAAACTCATATACTTGATATCTGTTGCCATCTTTTAAAATAGTTATGTTGTTTAGTTTATGCTTAGATTTTGATGAATTAGACTACATGATGAACCTTGTTATCGAATTCTATAAATTTACGTACTTCTTTTGAGATTTTGAGGAAAATATCTATTGGTGGACAAGTATCTTATAAACCAAATAGAATTAAATTCTCTTTTATTCATACATGATTACTTCTATTGATTAATATGTGATATATATTTATAAAATAACTTCACTTCTAAATCTAATTTCAATGACAAAGTAATACATATATAATGTACTACAATGTACGTGTATTACAATCACTTCTCTAAACCTTGATGAATCATGTACACATTACAATGACAAAGTATTATATATATATAGACAATACACCTCTAAGATCTATTAATTGACTTTAAGGGAATCATTATAATATTAAAAAACTTCAAGAAATCTATTTATAATTTTAAAAAACTTAAAATGATCAACTTGTAATCTTAATAAACTTTAAAGGCTCCATTTATAATTTTATTTTATTTTCATAAAATTACTAAAGGGCACATTAGTCTCTTCTATTAAAATAAATGTTGACTTTTCAACTTTAACGTTGTTAATCAATGAGATTATTCTAAAGGTAAGAAAAACTTGAGTTTAATTCGTAAAATCTTAAGGAATTTATTTATAATATCACTAAATCTCAGTAAATTCATTGCACATACGTACGTGAAAAGGGTAATTCATTATAGATAATGGATTGCAATCATTTTTACATTTGACATTCATAGAGAAACATTACACAACATATACCAATATAGAGAGAGAATCAAAGGTTGGTGATTCTTAGACTTATACAATTACAATTACGATAACTATATATATAACACGTGCAACGGCAGAAGAATATTGGATATATCTTCGCTCTTCCTTTATTTACACGAGCTTTAATATTAGTTAGCTTCATGTTTCTAATCCTGCAAAAGAAACAACAATGATAATACTAATAAATAAAATGAAAAAAATAGAAATAAAAATAAATAAGCCAAATACACAATCCACTAATCTGTATTCATGTTAAGTGTTTTTGATATATGATATAACACTATGCGCCAACTATATAAAAGTATATGTAGTGTTCTATGTTCAAACTCTATATAATGCCTTGAAAGTAATCAATCATGTGTACATAGCATTAGTAAATACTTATTACTTGATTTTGGTTGAAGTAAATACTTAATGTGTATTTTGTAATATATAATAAAAAGAGAAAGATAAAAAATAAATAAATAAAACTTGAAAAAAAATCTATATAAAAGTATAACTTTGTAGTTTGGGGAAATCTTAATTAAGATAGAATGTTACATAATCCGCGACTTAGAGAGATGTTTCCTGTATTGATTGATCAACTAAAATATCATTTAACTTTTTTCTTTGGACAAGGTATAATTAGTATATCATCATGTTCCTTTGCATTTGAAAAGTTTGATAAGAAATAATAAAAGCATAAGCTTCTAGTTAGTTGGAAAGTATCCAATATAAGACAGTTTATTTTAGAATCCATTACGCTAGACGTTGAAACGCAAATTTGAGTAAACTTGTATTTTAAGATCGAAACTGAGTAAACTTAACTATGTTTTGATATAGTTTTGATCTTTATCTTTCATATATATACATATATAAACAAATAATCATGAACAAACACCAGAAATAGAGTTAGGAGCTGAGTAAAAAATAAAAAAATAAAAAGAAGAAAGAAAGTTTATATATATATATAGACGAAGAGGAAGACTTTCTAAAGTTCTACCTCTTTTCCCCATCATTAACATTACCATGAGCAGACCCAGAAGAGGATCAGGTCCTGTAATTAGGGAAACGGACTTGACCAGATTCGATATGGCTAACATCTTGAACAAGAAGCTCATAATGCCTCTTCACTTCCTCGGCAGTTTTGCCGCAAACCGCCTTGGCAATATTGATCCATCTATCTGGAGTGTCCTTGTCATAAACAGCTAGTGCCCTCTCGAATGCCTTGTTCTGCTTAGCAGTCCAAGAACCGGAACCTCTCGACGACATAGAAGCCATTAATTGACACTTTACTTCTAGGCTTAGAATTGTTGTAGTGTAAATGATGACGTTTTTCCAAAGTAAAAGAAAGAGTGAAGGTTTTAGGTAGTGAGGAAAAAGTTGAAGAAAAAGATGGTATTGCATGGCTTTTTATAAGGAGAGGAGGGGGAGAGGTGAGGTGTGGTAGTGCCAGTTGGCTTAAATGAATCAGAATTTCAATGATTTGTTTCGTTTGCTACCACACAAACATAAGCTACCATGTGAACACATATGTAGGAGAATCAGTATCTTAAATATGCAAGTTCGGTTTACTAATGATACATTAGGGGGGATAATAAAGTAAATTTAAGCCCCTCTCTTTTCATGATATGCATATTATTTAATGTGCTTAAAATGTGCAAACTAGTTATACATATCTACATGCTTGCTTATTATATGCGCTTGCGCTATAGGTCCATATTTTGTCAAGGTTTAAGTACTGTTTTCCTGTTAGTGTTTTGCTTTAAGACCTATTTTTTGCCCAAAAAAAACAATAAAACCTCGTACCTATTTAACGAATAGCCTACCAATTTTCTTTATTGAAAAAGAACGGCTTGTAGAAGAAGAATGACTAAGAAAGTCCATATGAGAGGTAATTGATATAGAATTGTACTTCAAGTTATCTAAAATTACATTGAACTTTTTGGACCAAATGATACTTTGCCTTCCTAAATTATCATTATATTAGACTTAACTTCCTCAAATTATCATGCGCAAGGCTGTTATATGTATTTGGGGGCTTAAGCGAAGATGGGAAATGAGGCCTTAATTTAAAAAAAAAAATGAAATATATATATATATTATATATATTGAAATCAATATATATTCTCGCAACTCAAATTCGAAACCTCTAATAAGAAAGTGGAACGATTCTAAAGAGGATGAGAGAAGAGAGAGAAAGAAAAAATTAACCGAATAAATAAATTAAAAGCTGAAAGAGAATTAAAAAAAAAAGATTGTACAAAAAAATAAGAAAGCTCAAAGAGAGAAAATAATTTTTTTCTTCTTCTATACATATATCAATGTATATTGACTTGGAGGGAAGGAAAAAAACGCCATAATACTTAAAATATAATAAAATGAGGCAAAATTTTGTTTATTAACTTTTTATTTTTCTTTTTAAATTTAAAATTAGAGTCTTTCCATTAAAAGGGCCAAAATAATATTTAGTATTTAAAATATAAAAAAATATGTCTCAAATTATTTAATTAACTTTTTATTTTTACTTATATTTTAAAAAATTGGGAGTTTTAAACGAAAACCTAGTTTACCTCATGGGTCAACCGAACCTAACCATACTTTTAAAAATACCCCTCTCAAATACCCTCAGGTCATATAACCCCCCTCCCTCCTCTCGAGTACCTACACATGCTTTTTGGCCAAATGAACTTTAAGATTGACCCAAATTAATTTATTAATTACTTATTTTTTTAGCCTACAAATGTTATTTTTACATTTCTTATTACACTTCATTATTTTAAATGAATACATTGATTGAACACTATCTCTGGAAGTCGACAAACCACCTTAAACCTGAAACAAAAGTGCTATTTAAAATTAGCATCCATGTTCTCGTTTTCAAGCTTAATATCAAGATTATGTGTCAAGCATTCGAAAATCTGGTTCAACTACTTAACAAGAAGCTAATAGTTAGTAGGAGGAAAAGAAAAGGGGAAAGGAGGTGAGAAATTATACCAAGCCCTTTTCTCCTCTAATGACCACCACTATACCTATTGTCAGTCACCACTTGCTCTCTGCCACCATTCCAAGCCATCACCCGATATTTATTTTTGATCCACACAAAAAACTAACTTTTTGATTAATTTTCCAGTTTGAATCTCAATACATGAGATTAAAGCTTTATAATTAGAAGAAAAGAAGTAAAAAGGGAAAAAACTATTTCTCTCTCTTTATAGGGCGTCTAGGATAGGAGTTTCTTCATGTGCCCTAGGGATGAGTGGCTTATATTTATAGAGCACTCTCCCTTAACTGGTTTTCATTTATGTGAATGTTTTGATTTTTGAGGTTTGTTTTACTTTCCGATTTTTATTGCAAAATATAATAACCCATATTTCTATGTTAATGTCCATATTTACCCTATAAGTCCAATTCATTAACACTTTAATGATTAACTGTATTTTTTCTTTAAATCAAATAAATATTCTTGGACTTTAAATTTATTAAATATCTATTTAATAAACTTATTTAGTCAATTGAATATTTATCTAATTAATTAGTTAATTTAAAATTAAATCTAAATTTGAATCTCATTTTGGATGTGTTGATAGTGTAATAGTGTTATATGATAGAGACTTAATAAATTAAACTAATTAGTTATTTAACTCTTAAATTAAGTTTTTTAAGAACAAGTCAAATTTCTAAATTAGTTTGCAACCAAGATCCCATCCTTCTTAATATGTGTGATAAAATATATTCTACACTATGCTGGTAGGTGAGTTTCACAATAATATGTGAGTTTTATCTATTATGATGAATTGACCGCTTTATGCTTAAAATAATTTTTATGTTAAATAGTTAATTCGATTATTTCTATGATCAATTAACTTAAACTACTAGATGCATATTAACTTTTAGTAAGGCGTATGAATCACCCGTATAATGGAAGTATAGGAAATCCTTAAAGAACATATGGTGACTATTATCATACCTTATTGATCCGTCCATCTATGTCAAAGTTCTTATCAGTCTTAGAGTATGGTTTCACTATTAAACCATACTAGACTAATCATATGAATCATGTGATCTTTTATACAACTAGACAATGGATTTATGGAAACTATTTTCCAACTATTATACTTTGCAATACTCCTTGTTGCATAAACTCATAGGACTTATCGTCTAATATAAAGGTGATCGATCTCATCCTATCACCTTACTAAGTACTCGTACAAGAATATATTTCCAATAGTTCACCTTAAATAACCCTTTGCTAGGGTTCATATTTAGTGAAATCAAAGCATGATATCTCATATGTTAGCACTATGGTGATCTCAAGTCTATAAAACACAAGTACAATAGTCACTTGAAAAGTTTTATTAACACTCAATATTAGTGATCATGTTTAGTGATTCAGTCTTTACTAATCACATACATGCTTAACCCAATATTCTTTAATATTGATGAATATGATAACATCAACTTTCTTTCAAAGAAGCACATGCAAATAGTCTTTTTGAATTTTCATTATCCCTTCATGAAAACTCTATGACTATGAACAATTTGAATCTTAGACTTTTAGACACTTGGATTTTACCAAGCGATCACTATCACTGATCCAAGTGCATAACCAAGGATCTGGGAATTTATCATGTATATAATATAATTTATATACACATATCATTATTTCCTAACATAATAACCATAAAGTGATAGATTGATATGCTCATATGAATATAAAGTATTTATAATTTTATATATAACTTATACAGATTAAGACAAATTCATATAAACGAATGACTTTATTGGGCAAACCCGATTTGTTTGATGGGTATTGCACTTTTAATCTCCACCAATCCCTCCTTCGTCACCGATATTAAATCGCCGCCATAAATAGTCTAAAATAATAAATTTAACCATATAATATTTTATTTTAATTTTTGAACTCTTAATTTTTGTTCTTATATTTTCAACCTAATTTTTATTATTTTTCATTTATTCACCTTTAAAATAACTTCCTTCGCCTCCTTTGCCTCTCTCCCTCCTTCCTTCCCTCCCCACCCCAAAAGAGGAAGGTAGCTGAGATTGTTTAATAGGTGAATAAATGTGAAATTAATAACGTTAGGTTGAAAAAAAAAGTTAAAAGCTTAAAAATGAATATATAATTTTAATATGGATAAATTTATAATCTTAAATTATTTCCCATAGCGGCAGCCGAGAAAGGGTTAGTGGATGGTGGTGAAGGTATGTATTGATAGAAAATTTATATTTTAAATAATGAATTAGATTAAAAAATGAAAAACAAAATAGAGCTAAAATTAAAAATAAACATTAATTAGGGTTAATTTTGAATTTATTTGGCCAAAAGGTGGGGTACGTGGAGTAGATATGGTAATATGGATCGAGTCGACCTGGCCCACCAATATTATTATTATCACAATTAAAATATTTATTATTAATATTTTAATTAAACTTATTATATTAAATTTAACAAATATATAATTTATTTTAAATATAACGGCTTGAAGCCACGTTGAATTATGATTTTATCTTATCTTATTACATTAATTTAATGTTTTGAATTTGAAACTTATAATATCATAGATTTCTTTTGTGCAAAAATAAAAACAAAAGAAGGAAGGATTCCATTAAAAAAATCTCCATTTAAAGAAGGATAATATCAGCTGTCTCCGAATCTGACACATGGTAATGTGAGCTTTTTAGGGATAAACTCATAAAAGATTAAGTGAACCAGTTACAATTTCTTTTAAGAAAAAATGAGTTACATTTAAACAAAAAGGAAAATAAAAATAAACCTACGTTAGGCATTTTATTACCATATATTTTGAATTTTCAATAATATTATATATAAATAATTTTTTTCTTTTTCTCTTTGGATTCCTGTCGGACCAATCCTCTTTCGTTGTAGGCCTTAGGAGGTCCAGTCTAGAAGCCGAATCAATCTAGAGGATGTACTAAAACATTCACGTGTGCGTCACAATCCTCCCTCTCTCTCTCTCTCTCTCTCTAGACTTATCTGTGCTATTGCCTGATTTTGTTTGGTCTTCGTACAATGATTCTTTTGTAAGACAACAGGTCAACACGCAGACCTATGTTTTATGTAATGCGGGGCCCTCTGCCCTTTTCAATGTTTGGTATTTTTTTCATTCGGAAAATGAGAATTCTTAAGAGCTCCTTTAATTCAATTTTTATTATTATAAGGAATAGAATGAAAATTATTTTGATTCTATTATTTAGTTTAAATAAATAATTAAATAGGAATAATTTTTTTGTTTCACCGAAATAAATAATTCATTCTTTACTTTATACTTAAATATATAATTTTTGATAGAAATAAAATTAGACATTTATTTATATAAAAAAAAATTCATGTTCTTTTAAATTTTACTAGAATATTTAAGTAGTTCTTAAAAGAATTTCTTTAAGTAGATAAAAAAATATATTATTCTTATTTTTATTTATATTTATTTTATATATAATTAAATTGATACAAAAAATTACTATTTTATTCTCAATTTTATTTTCATTTTTATTCTCATAAAAAAAATGGAATCGAACGAACACTAAAATTTATTAATATTATTCATGAATCTCTTAATATTTTTGAAAATTATAAGTAAATTATTTCATATAGGTCGAGAGTTTATAATTATAAGAGATCATCTTATATTTATCTTAAATTATACATATACTCTCTCAAGTTTGATCTAAATATAAGTCTAATTTTTAACGGTCAATATTATGAATGATGCTCAACTAGTTTTTAGAATTAACCACGACTTTACATTAGTGATATTTTCTTACAAGCTCTTTATAGCTATATTTCCAAACAAAAATGTATGCAAAATTCATGTACTAAACACATAATTACTTGAGATAAACTCATTTTTATTTATTTATAAATTTTAGCAGTTTTGAATCACATTATCCAAAAAATTTAAATAATAATGATAATAAAAAAAAACTAAACTCATATCTTGATTGAAAATTATATGAAGATATACATTTGAAAATTTTTAACTGGTATTAAATTAGTGACTAGCGAAACACTAAGGCTTAAGACCAATCATTACTAATTAGACTTATAATTTATAGAAAACTTGAGAGAATTCACTTATAATTTAAGAAAAATATAAGAGGATCTTCTTGTAATTCTAAAATCTCAAAAACTTCACCTATAATGTGAGACAAATTTAAAGGAAACCTCCTCCACATGCGCATGCAAAAGAGTGTTCTAACTTATATTATTACATATTAGTAAATGTTCAATTCTATGTAACCACCAAATCCACTTGTTCCACTTTTCAGACCTTTTTTCTCATCTTATTTTTTTCACTTTAAACTATTTCAATTGGTGTATTTTGTGGATCAATTTCTCATTCACTCATTCTCCATTTTGAGTATATTATTGTTGATATTGAGAAAATTCACTGAGGATAATTTATGGCCTTGTGAGCGGTAATGCCAATTAAATATAAAAATATGGGTGTGCCAGAAATTTAGAGTGAATTTCACACTATAAATTTAATAAATAAAATAATAAATGTGCTTCAAAATTGTTTAATAAATAAATTTGAATTCTAAGAAAAAATAGGTGAAATGGTCGAGTTTAAATAAAAAATAAATGGCTGTGGAGATAAAATTTGAAAAGACGAATAAGATAAAGTACAACTAATAAAATAAAGTAAGGGACTTAGAATATTAAATAAATAATTAAATCTAAGATGAGAAACTGAGATCTAAACATTAATGGAAAAATGAACAAAAGAACATTTCCAAAATTAGAAGGAATAAGAAAATGATATCTCGTTCATAAATGACTAATTAAGACCTCCATATAAATGAGAACCTAATGCTCAAACATTACTCCTAAGACCAAATCTAAAGAAAAAAAGACATATTTTCTGGAGGAAAGAAGAGAAAAGAAAAGGATAAGTGGGACAGACCAAGAAAAAAAAAAGTATTTGATTGCTTGAATGAAAGTGTTGATTGATCGAGTGATAGTTTTGTTTTTCTTTAGACAAAGCCTTCTATTTATAGGTAATAATTAAAATATAGCCAAATTCTTACTTCCCATGACCAAAAAATAGTCACCTCTTGTGTGGGTCCCATTCCTTCTTTTTTAGAGGGAAACTTAACCCTCAAACAACTATATATTTTTTACTGAACTTGGTCTCTTTCACATCTAGACACATTGCCAACTTCTTCCCCTTCTCTGAGCCTAAAGTTCGGTCATCCCTACGTCCATTGGGCTGAATTTTCAACCAACGTTTCACTTGGTCAAAAATTAGTTTGAAAACGTTCATGTGATGCACTTTTTGGGAAAATGGGTCTCACCGCTAACCTCTTTTCAAGTCGGTTGATTCCTCTATGTATTTCAGCTGATCCTTTCTCTTTGTTGGCAAAAAATGTCTCTAGCCAACCAATAGTTTTGGCCAATTAATGCAATAGGCTTAAAAATGTGGTTTGACATGGTCCTTTTAACATTTTTGAAAGAAAAGTTGTTTGCTCATTATTATTTTTTTTCTTGACCATTCCCTCGTCAAGTTCGACCAAAATTGTATTGTTCTAAGGTCATTTTCAACCAAACTTAGAGCTAGAAGACAAAAAGGCATCCCCCTTCCATGTAGATTTAATTTGTCTTACTCTCGGATGGTCGAGATTGATTCCTAGAGAGCAATCTATGGCTATCTTCCAATCACCTCATCAATCTTCGTGAGTCTTCTATACTCCTAATGAATTCTTAATGTGGGGCAAATATTTCATGGAAAAATGCCTTGTATTCAGCAGAATTTCGATTAAATCAATCAAACTTTCTATTTAGTTAGTCGACTTATATGGTTTGATTGACTGATTATTTAATCAATTTTTACTGACCGATTTGAATTATTTGAAATTTTAAATCAATCATAGCTCTTAATGGCTTAACTATTAGGCTTATTATGGAGCGGAGCTATCTCTAAAGAGGGAAAAACTTCTAATTTGCTCTATAACTAGTGACATATTTTCTACAACCCTTCAGGATAGTCGGCCATTAAAAGTCGTGTTGACGGATCAACCTTCACATTTTCCTTCTGGCATGATGGGTACTAATATCCCTTTGTATGCCTATCTCATTATCCGTATGCTTTCCACGAGACCTAAGCATATTAAGAGCAAGCTACATTAACTTCATCAGTAGAGTTCTACCTCATATACTACAAAGTTCAAGGCATGATGTTGTATGTGTCAAGAAAGATCATGTGCGAGTCTTGAAAGTACTATATTAGTGGCAACCTCCAGTCATTGGAATTAGGTCCTTCCACATCGAAGGTAGAAAAGGTCAGTTCCTAGGATGAAAGGCACTAGTGTGACCCATGCATGAGATGTAACCTAGAGGCTAATTGCGCTAGGCCGTTTGCCTCGAGGTTATGAGACAGAGAGACTTGAGTGAGATTCCAAGTCTCGAAGTCATTAAATAGCGGAGTAGCAAGTGCGAAATACCCAGTTAGGCTTAGGTTTGTACATTTATACTCACCAGCGAGTTTGTTGACTACTAATTGGGAGTCGTGAATAGTGTAATACCGGTGGCTCCTATTTCAGCAAGGAGTTTTAATCCGATAATTAGTGCTTCATATTATGCTTGGTTATTCGTACACGGAAACTCTAGTTGTAAATACCATGTAGTATTCATCCCTTGGGGCATTTTGATGACTATATCGACATTAGACATAACTTCGATGCTGGATCTATCAAATTTTAATTCCTATGGCTGATTCTCGAATGAAAGCACCTCAAAAGTGGCATCCAAATCTATCGACGCATGATGAGCCAATGGGTGGTCAGGAAAAAAGTTAGCCAAGGATTTTCTTTTAATGGCTCTCTGAGGCATGTACTGTAGACTTAATTCGGCCAAGATAAGTGCCAATTTCCAATCAGCCTTTCAAAATTAGTGAAGATAAGAGGTTTTTTATGAGATCCATTCAAGGAATTACAAGAACTTGAGCATTTAACAAATAATGGCATAATTAAGTAACGGTAAAAAATAGTGTGAATCACAACTTCTCGATCGGAGAGTACCTAGTTTCGGTCAGTTGTAAAACCCAACCTAAATTGTAAATCTCATGTTCTCTTCTTAGAGTCGTTCTCTCAAGCAAGTAGTCCTTAGATATAATCTTCAGTGACCAAATCATATAGTAATAGTGACCTACCTTTCACTGTGGGAGCTAGTACTGAAGGAGTCGCGAGATAATGTTTAATTGCATCGAAGGTCAACTAACAAAACTCATTTTCTCCATGTAACTTTAGAAGAAGGCTAGACACCTTTGTTTTTCCTGCCAAATTGGAAATAAACCATCGAAGGAAGTTAATTTAGTCGAAGAACCTTTGAAACTCCTTTTTATTTTGGGGAAGGAAAGATTATGTTATGGCTTTTGCTTTTCGATACTCGACTTCTATGCTTCTTTAGTGTATTAAGAAACTTAGAAAGTTCCCAATCGTTGCCCTAAAGGAGCACGAGAGTCTTTCAATGGGTCCATTTTCAACTTGGGGACCCTCATTCATCTGAGAGTCTTTCAAAGTTGTTGAGATGATTTGATGCTTTAACCGATTTAACAACGACATCATCAATATAGACCTAAAAAATAGTTCCTATAAGGTCATAGAATATGGCGTTCATCGGCCTATGATAGGTAGCCCCGATATTCTTTAATATGAATGGCATTACTACCCATTTGAATACGTCGATTGCGCCGGGGCATAAAAAAAAGGATAAAATATGAAAATTTAGTTATAACCTGAATGGCCATCCATAAATGAAAAAAATTTGTGTCGAATGGCCTCATCGAGTAATAAATCAGCAACTGGTATCTGGTAGTATCTTTTGGTGTAGCCAAGCTAAGATTTATGAAGTCGATGCATTCTATGAGTTTGCTGTTCTTTTTCAGGATTGAGAGATGTTAGACATCTATTCTAAGTATCTCAATGTTCGTATGAACCCAAATTTATGCATCCGTTTTACCTCCTCTATAACCTTTAATGTCACCTCTATCGGCATTCGATGAGGAGGTTGTTAAAGTGGTCTAAAATTGGGCTTTATCGGTAATCGGTGCTCGACCAATGACTTATCCAAACAAGGAATTTCATAGTAATTCCATGCAAAACAATCCAAATACTTCCAAAGTAGTTTTATTAATTCATTTTGTGTACTTATAGAAAGACAAAAATTAATATAAATCGGCCATCCTTAGCCGATCCTAAATTTAATTCTAATAAGGGATCTTGCACATCGGCTCGTAAATCATCTAATTTATCGATTGACAAATCTAACTGGTTTATAGTTAAGCCTACTTCTTCTTTTTCCATTCGGCTGCACAAGTATTCCTTTGATCTCCAAGCTGAAAGGTTTCTCTCAATGGTAGTAATGAGCGTAGTTGCTTTGTGTCTTATGGATCGACCCATTATAGTATTTCCTTGATCACTAGCTCTACTAAAATTGACTAGGGTGATATTAAAGCCAATGGTCTTTCGGCCAAGTGTTCCGATTCTTCATCGGTTGATGGCTAATGTGTAGTGGACACGATCCCAATTGGTTTACCATGTTTCTTTATGAACTGTTTGGGACCAACTGATTGCTCATAGAAGGTACCTTCTATAAGGTGTGATGCAGCTGCAAACGACCATGCTTTAATCTTAACTGTTTCTACTTTATCTATATTTCAAAATAGAAAATCTTGATGCAATGAAGAAGGGATGCACCAGTTTGGAATAGATCCAATCACATTTTAGTACAACGTTATAAGAGGTTGTGGTGTCTACCATATAGGATACGGTTAACATGGTCTATGAGCCCACCATCATCTCTAAGGGTAAGACACCTTTGACCCGGAAAACCCCATAGGAAATATCACTAATGGTGAACTCTATCAGTAGTAAGTCTTTGAATGGCTTATCTAGAACCTACATTATGTTGGAGGGAAGAATGTTGACTGCAGTTCTATTATCCACCAAATTTTGGTTAACTAGAACTCTATCTAGGTGGACTTTAATGTATAATGGCCTTAAGTTGCATGCTATTTGGGTGTGTGGTTTGTCGAAGATGACCCTCTTCAAACCATCTACCTCAGCCGTTACTCTAGAAGAAGCGCCTAACTCATCGATCACATGGATCGATGAGATTTCAAGTAGTATTTTGTCATCGCTTTTACCTGAATGTTCCTCTATGGCACTCTCGAGGTAGGATTGAAAGGTGGAGGGTAGTGTTATCACATTACATTCAAGATGCATGGGAACCAAACCGATCATAATTTCCCTTGTGTCATTGGTCTCTAGGTCAATTAGCCATGCATCTTCGCCATCTTGATCCTCAAAGTCAGAATCAACTTCATCTAACATAGCCTCCGACATGTTAATATCAAATTGACGTTCTATCTCTTGAGAATGAGGAACCATCATGTCTACAATCATATCGGTTAACTCCTCTGCATCCCTCGTAGAGTGTTTGACAACACTCGATAATCGATCAAATATAGATTGGTCATTTTATGAGGGAGGATTGTTTTGTATAATGTTAAGGGTTTCTATGGTCTAAGCTTAGCCGATCCTTTCTAATGGCGGTCTCTCCATTATTGCTTCCCTTCTAGCAGCCTATCACCTACGTTGTTCACAACGCTTCTTTGTGTGCTAATTACCCTTAGGACATTTTGGATGCTCCAACCATTTCCATAGTGTTACGGGTCAGTTGAGGGGGTACGATCATCCGCAAGTTATGGTGATTGACCAACCAATTTATAGTTACTAGGTTAGCCCATTGTCTCTTTACATTTTCGGCTGAAGATGGCTGATAATCAGGGTAGATTTCCCTTCTACATTATCAGCAACATCCTTATTTTGGAGTGGCCGACAGAGGCTTTTCTATTATTGACCGGATAAAACATGTTAGATTATTAATCATCTTGGCCCTATTATCTACTCGAGGATAATCCCTCCTACCTAAGGTTGACCAATCCCTCCTTTGGTGGAAGAGAGGTAAGGTATTTACAACAGCTACATTTACGGTGACTGAAAAAAGGTTCACATCCATGCTCATAGGCGGGTGGTGATAGTAATAGTTATGATACTTGTAATAGTATTTACCTTGTACTTCGTCCGCCAATGGCAGCTTATGATCTCGTGGAATGTTTAGCTTTTTATTTTGAAGCAAGATATCGAATATATCGGTTGTGTTTTAGAGGTTGAATGAGCACACCTTGTCTTTCTCGAGGTTATATCACTTTGCGGTATCCCAACTGATTGATTTGCTAAGAGCCAGTACAACTATCAATTTATTACCGCCAATCATCTGGGAGATTACGACAATGAAATTAGGCTCCTGGTAGTAGGTGCTCACTTCCAATGTGATTCTTTCTTTAACAACTCTTCATATCAGGAAGCTTTGATCGAGAGTTCAAAAAAGTCATAAAACTCTATTCTTTTGAACTTCTTCTGAAACTTGATGTCAAGCTAATTGATGACTAACTTTATAAATTTGAGTTTAGACGAGGTGATATGACATCGATTGCGTTGTTATTTAAACCGACCTACATATGCGTCGATCGATTCTCCTACCCTTTAATATAAGTGAGACAGATCTACCGTGGACACCTTTAGTTGGATGTGGTGAAATTGGGTATGGAAGTACTATTCCATGTCTTGCTAAGTCTGGATTGAATTCAGCTATAATTGTGTGCACCATGCAAACACCTACCTAGTAAGAGAGTTTGCAAAAAGTCAGAGCTAGAGTAAGTCATTAGCACTGGCCTCCCCACATTGAATTGTGAATCATCCGATGTGTTTGATCATGGACTGGAAAGGATCCTTGATAGAGAAAAGGCTAAAGTTAGGATATTGATTTGGGACTGAGGGAATGATTCTTGGTCCACCTCATTTGGGTATGGATTTTGATAAATCGATCATGGTGGCTGCTGGCTAGTAATGTCATACAACTCCTAGACAATATTGCAGATTAGATATCTATTGACTACCGATGGGGCGATTGGCCTTATCTACATCTAGTTGAACTAGAGGTTGGTGTATTTGCGAAACGACATCCATGGGATAAGTCCTGAGGCGACACGCCGGCCAGGGGTACTAGTGGAGACCGGTAGTCTAGTTGAAAGGGTGGCAGCTGAAATCTTAGTGGTATCAGGAATCCACCGTTGGGAGGGGCCCATCTTGGTTGGTACGTTGGCCCCTCCATCGGCAAAGAATTATCGAGCAGTCCTAATGGATGGTTGTTAATTGTAGGATGATTAGGAGGTTGATACAGGATAGCCACCAAAATCTCATGTTGATTAGTCCATATTTGTGAAGGACCATCGATCTCAAAGATGGTCAGCCAGAACTAGCCGTCCAACTACTCCCCACCATAATCCCATTGTGGTGGTGGATAAAATGGCTCGATCGATGGTAGTCACTGGCCGAGCAATTCTAAGCTGCTTTTATATATTCGGTAAGTCAGGTAATTAACACATCTAATAGACTAGACTATTGCACCTAGAGCCAAAAAGGAATTCCATTGGTCCCTATGGTTGAGGCAACGTTTTCCTCTAGATGCCTCTAGTTATTTTTCAGAGGTAACACCTAAGGTCAAGATCCTTAATTCTGGCTGATACTAGAATTATCGACTGGATGAGATGGTTGAGACTGCCTTGACAAAGGATCTTGATTGCGACTCTATAACCGTCGAACCATTATACTCTGGTAAACGATTAGAAATTAACCTATAAAATGTCCCACCAGGCATTCTAATTTGTTGATGTTACAAAAATCTACTAACAAACATTTATGGAGCGAATGGTGGTAAATTTAACCATTTAAAAAAGAAAAAGAACATTTCTTTGACATGTGAAACTAGGTCCCAATGCGTGTGCCATTTGGGGACTTTATTCACAAGATTGGAATGAATGGTGTAAATCTATCGATCATTTGATGACCAACAAGACCAACTTTCTTACATCGAGAACTCAATGGTCCCATTGAGTGTGTCGATTTGTTGATGTCGGAAAAATCCATTGTGGCTAAAATTTATGGCCTTGTGAGATGTGATGTGAATTAAATGTAAAAATGCGGGGTACTAGAAATTCGGACTGAATTTCTTACTATAGAATTAAGAAATAAAAATAAAAAATGTGCTGCCAAAAGTACTATGGCCACTTTAGGTTATATTTTTTTCGGCATATTTACTGACGAGAGAATTTAACTAACTGCAACCGAAGTAAAAATGAAAAGTAAATGGATGTGGATATTTAAGTTTGAAAAGATGAATAAAATAAAGAACATCTAATAAAATAAACTAAAAGACTTAGAATATTAAATCAACAATTAAATGTAAAGACTATGCTAAAATTAACATTAAATTAAATCTAAGACGAGAAACTAAGATCTATCATTAATGGAAAAATGAATGGAATAACATTTCAAAACTTATAAGGAATAAGAAAATAATATCTCTTTCATAAATCATGAACTGAGAGCTCCACATAAATAAGAACATAGTGCTCTAACATTGTTCCGAAGACCGGATCTTAGGAAATAAAGGCATGTTTCCTAGAGGAAAAAAGAGAAAAGAAAAGAAAAAGTAAGATGAATCGAGAAAAAAATTAGTGTTTGATTGCTTGAATGAAGGTGTTGATTGATATAGTGATGATGTCACTTTGCCTAGACCGAATCTTCTATTTATAGACAATTAGAATGACATTTTCATAGTTAAAATGTAACAAAATGCTTGCTTCCAACATTTAAAAAAGGTCACCTCTTGTGTGGGCCCATTCCTTCTTTTTTTTTTTGTAGGAAAACTTAACTTCCAATGACTATATTTTTTATCGAACTTGATCTCTTTCAAGTTCAGATATAAGGAAAAGTTGTTTCTTTATTTGTTGATTTTTGTTTCTTGACCGATTCCTTGATTAATTTCGGCAAAATTCATATTGTTCTAATGCTATTTTCAGCCAAACTTTGAGCTCGAAGACAAAATGACATCCCCTTCCACGTGGATTTATTTATCTTACACTCGGACGGTCGAGATTGACTTCCACGAGAGTAATCTATGACTATCTTTATGTCACCTCATCAATCTTTGTAAGTCATCTATACTCCTAATGAGTTCTTAGTGTTAGCCGAATTATGCATGGCCAAATGCCTTATATTCGACCAAATTTCAATTAAATTAATCAAACTTTCCATTTAGTTGGTTGACTTTTTTTAATTTAAATGACCAATCATTTAATCAATTTTTACTGGTGGATTTCAATTATTTGAAATTATAAATTAATCACCTAATGTCATGTGTATGTAAAATCTTAGCATCTACAATTATATACTATTTCAAAGCTCTCACGGAGAAGAAATCAAATCAATTTTGACGTTTCAATTAATATGTAACAAATTGTATTAATTATGAAAGATTTATGTAATTCATAATTAAAAATCACCCAAAATGAATGTAAATTTTGTTTAACTTAACACATGTAAAATTGGACAAAAAAGAAAAAGAGTGTGTAAAGTCTATGTTAATTTTCCTCCATTGAATAATTTCTCAAAATATAAGAAGATCATCGAATCACAAATCAGGATCGTGCTCTATCTTAAATATTGATGTAAATGACTTACGTAAACAAATTTGAAGAATTACAATTAGAATTATAAATCTAAGTTAAAATTAATTAATATACATACTATTAATTAAGAAAGGAGAAGAAATCGGTTTGATTCTTTTATTAGATCAAATCATTCAATTTCAAAGGGAAAAAACTTCTTTTTTCATACTAATGATCACTTCAAAACTTCTTTGAATAATTGAAGAAGCCAAACTATTTCTCAAGAGACAGCAACGAGAGCTCTATATTCTACCTCTACGAAAGATCGAGATCCAACATGTTGCTTTTTAGACTTCCATGATATAAGAGAAGGGCCAGGTTTGATGCAAAAACCTATGGTGGATCTACGAGACATGGGACAATTAGCCCAATCACTCTCAGAATAGGCATCTAGTTTCAATGGGGATTCCTTAGAAAGGAATATACCGAGGTTTGGACATGATTTGAGGTATCTTAGGACACGTAAAGCAGCATTGTAGAGAGAGTGCTTGGGAGCATGCATGAATTGACTAAGAATTTAAACTATGTAGGAGATATCAGGGTGAGTTATGGTGAGGTAAATAATCCTTCTGACCAGACTTTGATACGAATGAGGATCTTCAAGTAAAGGATCGTTAGGCGGTGATGGGGCAGTGGAATCATATGAGACTATAGTGAGTTTTAGATTATGTTTCATTGGAATAGAAATCAGTTTTGAAGTAGTATAGTCAGTGTCATAGAGAAAGTCCTGAACATGTTTCCTCTATGAAAGATAAATCCAGGTAGCAGACTGAGCAACTTCAATGCCTAGAAAGAAATTTAAAGGGCCAAGATCTTTCATAAGAAATTTGGAGTGAAGAAATTCCTTCAGCTTGTCGATGTCTGCTAAATTGCTGTCTATGATCACAATATCATCTACATATACTAGTAAAATGGTTATAGAGTGTGAAGTATATCGTACAAAAACACTGTAATCTAATTTCAATTATTGAAATCCAGCTTCCAGGACAATATTTGTGAATTTGGCATTCCACTATCTGTAGGCCTACTTCAATCTATAAAGGGATTTCTACAAATTACAAACTTTAGTCTTAGAAAGACGGGAGAGACTAGGAGACAATCTCATGTATACTTTCTCATGTAAGTCACCATGTAAGAATGCATTAAAGACATCTATTTGGAATAAGGGCTAATTACTGATGGGAGTAAAGGTAAGGATAGATCTTACAGTGATCATCTTGGCAACCGGGGAGAAGGTTTCATGGTGAAATCCCTTCTTGTTAAGTGTAGCCCTTTGCAATGAGGCGAGTCTTATATCATTATATTGTGCCATAAGCTTTCCTTTTTATATTGAACACCCATTTGTACCCTATAGCTTTCTTGTTATGGGGGCATATCAACTATGTTCCAAGTGTTGTTTTCGTTAAAACTTGAAGTTCAAGTTCAATAGCATGTTGCTAGCGACTGTGTTTGGCTACTTCATGAAACTTCTTAGGCTTAATTTCATCTGAGAGAGATGAGAGAAAGGAGAAAATTTGGGGGAAATGTTATAGTAAGACAAGGAGGAAGAGAGAGGATACATGTCCTTATGCAACTCGGGCTCATAGTTAGCTACAACATTAATACATACATAGTCTCCAAGTTTAAGAGGTGATTTAGACATTCTAGTTGAATTTTTTAGAGGAAGAATGGGAATTGAAGGGGAGCTAGGAGTAGGGAAAGGAGTAGGAGAAGAGATATGATCATGCGTATATGAGGGAGGTGAAAGTTCTAAATCGATGGATATGGAATCAATAGAAATAGGGCCAGGAGGAATGATAGGGGAAAAATTATCATCATAAATCGGAGGAGTAGAATGAATGGAATTGGATGGAGAAGTATGTTGATGAAAGTGTAACGGGAAGATATGTTTAAAAAAATGAACATCTTTGTTGAGTAGAAGTTGCTTACTATCTATGGTGAGAAGTCTGTATGCTTTTTGTGATTGAGCATATCCTAAAATAATGTAAGGAATTGATTTAAGAGACAATTTATCATGGTTGCTAAGTGAAGTAGCATAAGCGAGACAACTAAAGGAGCGAAGATAAGAAGGAGAAGGGGGCTTGCCAAATAATAGCTCATAAGGTGTCTTCTTATGCAGAAGAGGAGTTGGAGTTCTATTGACTAGGTAGGTGGCAGTTAAGACACAGTCTCCCTGGTGTTGATCAGGGAGATTGGCTTGGAATTTCAGAGCACGAGCAACATTTAAGATGTGTCTATGCTTCTTTTCAACTCTGCCATTTTTTTGTGGTGTATGGGGGGAAGATTTCTCATGTAGTATTCCTAAGGATGAGAAGAGGGAGGCATATTTGGTGTTGACAAATTCTATGCCATTATCTGTGCGGATCTTTTGAGGTTTATGTGGGAATTGAGTTTGTATCATATATAGGAAGGCTTTAATGTGATCATATGCTTTATATTTGTAACTCATATGAAAGATCCATGCACCTCTACTGAAATCATCCATTATAGTTAAAAAATACTTTGCATTAGTATAATTAGGTGTCTTGTATGGACCCCAAATATCCATGTGCATGAGTTGAAAAAGTGTAGACATAGTAGATAAGCTATGTGGGAATGGACTTCGTATTTGGTTTAGCAATGCATAAATATGACAGTGAGAATAAGGAGAAACTTTGAGATGTGCAAAGTCACAATCAGGAAAAGGAAAGAGCCCCAATCTTTCATTCCAAGCATGAGATCTTTAGTTGGGATTTTATTTACAGAATGAGCATATATTTGGTTATAAGAGTAAGACGGAAAAAATTGAGGAATGTAATAGGAAGTAGATGTAGTATTGGAAGGTTGCCTCTCAACTTGAAGATAACTCATGCAATAGTTTACCAATCACCATCATTGTTCTAGTCAAATTATCCTACAAGAAACATGAGTTGTCATTAAAAGTGATGGAGAATTTGCTGTCATTGCTAACAAAAATACCTATGCTAGCACCAGTTGTAACAACATTGGAAGAGACAGAATACCTGCTATCTTTAGTGAACATTTGCTTTAATTAATTATACTGCTCAGGAGTGAAATGTTGAGATGGAGAACTTGGACTGGCATAAGTCTCAGTTGCAACAACTTGTATGGAATTAGCATATGCGGATTTCTAGTAAAAAAGTATCTTGCTTTTGAATTTACCATTGTTGGGATAACCTACTAGCTTGTAACAGTTCTCCTTCTTATGGCCCTTAAGATGACAATGATCACATTGAATGGTGAATTTCCCTTCTGTTTGGTTTCTTGCAGACTGCTTATAAGAATTGGAAAATAAAGTAGTTATTTCTGTAGAATTAGGAGTATTGAGTTCAATATGAGATTCATCTTGAGTCAAGATGTCATAGGCTGTGTCTAGAGAAGACAGGTGATTCATGAGGAGCACTTGACGTCTCAGATTGAAATATGCTTCATTTATCCCATAAGGAACTCTATAAGTTTATGTTCGTGTGTATTTTGATAATAGATGGTAGCTGTAGGGCATTCACATGCAGGTAGAGGAACTAGATCAGCAAGCTCTTCCCATAGTTCTTGAAGTTTGCTGTAATATACTGCTACTTCATTAGTGCCTTGGTAGGTTGAAGTAATCTGTTTCCTTATTATGAAGATCCTTGTGCCATTAACTTTTTGGAAATGATGCTTCAAGTCTTTCCACACCATAAAGGCAGATTTTGGATACACAATTCCAGAATAAAATTCTTTAGAAACAAAATTGAAGATCCAGGTAAAAACAGTTGCATTGCATCGATCCTAGCCCTACGCAAAAAAATGATCAAGAGGCCTTGTCCATTCACCTATAATGAATCCTATCTTGTTCTTTGAAGTCAAGGCATTCACTATCTCTCGTGACCGAATTCCATAATTTCTAGATCCAACCAGAGGTTGATGAACGATCCCTAGTCCTGATGTATCTAATGGATGGATGAAGTAAGGGTGATTGAAGTCCATGTGTGAAGGAATAAATGTATTTTGCAGAGAAATCGCAGCTAGTGAATCTTGAGTTAGAGAATTATCCTCTGTATTTGTAGACATTTTTGGACGATTTGATTATTGGCGGAAGAATTTTGATCGTGGAGCTCAAAGTTCTAACATACTCGACATACTCAATGCCACTAACATGAATGATTCGATGCCTCAACGTCTGCTATATCCACAATACATACATACATTTATATAAAAGAGTATTGATTTGCAATCAATGTGAAGATATTGTTTTGAATTACTATTTTGATCCCTCAATTTACGTATTTTTATCCATTGAGTTTCATTTGACTTAAATAAGTCCTCTAATTTTATTTTTTTTAATCATATTTTAGTCCTTTAGTTCCGAAAGTTAAAAAGAAAATTATTAAAATATTCTTAAAATCTCTACTTAAATCTTGTAAAATTAAAATTTATACATTCTTCTACTTATTTTCATTTTCATTCTACCGAAATTTTGTTGCTGCTGCCACTACCATCCCGTCTCCATTATCGATGCCTCCCCAACTTCGCCTCCCGCCTCTATTTCCTACCATCTCAACTTTATCATCAACCCCCCCCCCCCTTTACCACCATTTTCACCGTTGTCGCCTTAACTTAATCACAACCGCCCCACCTTTGCTCCCACCACCATCAATGGTGGTGGTGAGTTAGAGTGGTAGCGGCAATGACAACGGTCAAGGTGGAGTAGCATCGATAGCAATGACAACGATAGAGGTAGAATGGTGGATGGCGACAAAGATGATGGAGGTGGGGCAGCGAGAACACTAGAAGTGGGGTGGTAGCGAAAATGGAGGAGGAGCGGCTAATGGCGTTGAAGGTGGGCTGGCGGGCGGAAATGGTAGTAATAGGATGAAAATAAAAGTTAATGGAAAAAGAATGAGTAATACTTTATTTAATAAAAGTTAAGTGGAGATTTTTATAATATATATATATATATATATATTTATCTTATTCAATTAAATCAAATTAAAGTCAAGTGACGAAAATAATAAAAACACATAAATAGAGAGATTAAAACTGTAATTTAAACATAAAATTACTTGGTCCGTTTTCTATGGCAAGAAATAACATACAAAAGTAGAGAACCAGTTAAATGATATCCTTATAAATCTTTTATGGAAAGTTGGTTATATAATTTTTAGCTTCTATTTCCCAATATCTTTCTCGTGGATGCCTAAAGAATACGAGTTTGCCACACCTTTAAATTTATCTTACCTTCTTTAAAGAAACAGAACATTATGACCTTCACATTACCATCAACAACGCATAAAATATATTAAGAAAAAGGGAAAGAAAAAACAAATGAGGGGGCCCGGATATATAAGCCAAAACCTTCGAAAATAAGAAACAAAACAAAAAGGCTAGAAAAAAAAAAGGAAAATAAAATGTGAGATCATTATATATATGGATATATAATTTACTTTTATCAGATAATTAATAAAGATAAAAATATTTTAAAATTAGTAAAATTCGAACACCAACATTTCTAATATTGCGTCAAGAGTTTTTTAGATCATGCTTAAAAGTTAAAATATGAATGAACATTTGTTCTTAATGTTGGAAAATTAGCATATCAATATGCTATGTTTATGCTTGATTTTTAGTGAGGTCCACTTCGTGTAAACGAAATGTTAAAGCTAATTCGAATTCTCCTCCGTGAGAGCTTTAAATCGGTATATGGTACACTCAAAATAATTAATGGGTGAATGAGAAATTGAATCTCAAAGTGCAACTATTGAAATGGTTTGAAGAAGGAAAAATGAAGGAAAAATTTTATCCCACATTAGAAATGAGAACAAGTGGGAAAATGTTTATATAGAATTGCATATTTGTTAATGGGTAATAAAATATAAGCTAAAATGCTCTCTTTTATGCACCCCTATAGGAGGGTACAAATCCGGACCAGATCGGGCTTAGCTCGTGTGCGTCTGCACCTGAGTGCGCCGAATATCGGTCCGAAAATGACCCAGTTTGCCTTGGGCATCTTTTTGTTTTTCTCCCTAATATTTTTTTTTTCTTCTACAGAAGATGAAAGGTTTAAAGATGAAAGGTTGAAGATGAAAGGATGAAATTTAATTTCATCATATTTAAACCTGAATTAAACCCAAATTAATTTTCATTCTCCTCACGAGCCTATAAATTGACATCTTCATCCCATTTGAAAATACACAATCAAAAAAATGAAATCTCTCATCCCTCTAATTTCTTTCCTCCCTCTAGAGTTTTAAGTTTCTAGTATGGTAAAGTTCGAGCCACTGTTTGAGTTTGTCGGGAATAGTTCGGTGGTGTGCTGCTTCTATTAGGCTCCGTTGTATCTTGGGAGACAGACGCCGTTCAACCCTCTACACCGACGTGAGAGGGCCAATCTGTTTTAAGAAAACTATTGCATAATAGGCCTCGGTTTGATTCTCTATTGCTATTTTGTTATGTTTTCATATTATGTCTGTTTATTTAACTATTCTATTTATTTTTTCTAGATTCTATTTTATTCTATTTTATTATTCTATTTTGTTTTTACAAATTATATTCTATTATACTTTTACAGATTATATTTTATTCTATTTTACTATTCTATTTTGTTTTTACAGATTATATTCTATTATACTTTTTACAGATTCTGTTCTATTCTATTTTACTATTTTATTTTGTTTTTACAGATTATATTCTATTCTATTTTTTATAGATTCTGTTCTATTTTGTTTTACTATTTTATTCTATTTTTACAGATTATATTCTTTTTTTTTAGATTCTGTTATGTTCTATTTTACTATTCCGTTTTACATATTATTCTATTTTATAACATCACTGTTTCTTAATTACTGTTTACTATATTCTATTAATTATATATACATGTTCTTACACTTAATTATAGCTTAATGATGGGTATAGTCTCAATTCAAGAAAATGACAATTCTTGGATGGCAAAACTAAATATCTGCTTGGAATATAAGGCTTTCGCTGAGAAAGCATCTAGTGATCATCATCATAGAAGCTGAGGCCGGTGTGATGCCATGACCTTTAGGCTACAACTTTGGATAAGATAAATATAGCACAAACCTATGGACCTAACTTTTGGCTAATTGTCCTTGTATAGCAACTAGACTTCAGTTTAGTCCATTCACTCCTACTTTCTACCCTCAACAAAACTCCAATACTTCGATGTATTGCATTAATGTTCGCGACGTAACAAACAAAAAGAAGAAAATAGGGATCCCGATTACCTATGATTCCAGATAATGCATTCATTACTCGTGCTACAATCCGGGTACAAGCTCAAATTGATATATGCGACGTCTCCTGTTGGCATACTATAAATAAACTTTTTGAATTACCGGTAGAAAGAGATTTTGCTAACGAAAATTTGATAGGTAAGTCATTTTTACTATCACTCTCTAGAACTGCGCATGAGATTTTCGCCGATATCCTACAATCAAAATAATTAGTTAAATCTAATGAAATCATTTCATAAAAGTTCATTGATAATATGATGTCGGAGTGGGAGGAACAAAATAATGATAAAATGATATTTCAAATTTCTTAATAATTTGTTATTAATACACATTTGCTTGAATCTGTTATATATATTAGTCTATTAATTTGGATCATTAGAGTTGATATCAGTGCGGAACACAGAAGATTTGACAAAAACGACAAGTACTAACGAGTTCCGTTTTTGGACGTAAGATTTTGCATAACTGATCATTACAAGTATTTCCTCTCGGCATAAGTATTTGATGCAGGCATTGGTTCAATTGTCAATTTGTCAGAATTTGGCTCAAAAGTAGTAAATACTGAGTGGAAACAGGCCTCTAAGAGAAATTCATCACTCCACCGTAGAAAACTAGGCTTTTTCTAGTTTAATTTCACGTTTTCTTCATTGTTTGTGTTTTTAGATCTTTAGGGTTTTACTTGATATTTTGTTAGAGATCTAATATTCTACTGTACAGCTTGAGTTGAAATGTTTCTAAGATTTACAATTCTAAATATAAGATTATCTTGATAGAGTTTTCAGTATCTAAAACTTGATATTCTTTGAGAGTGATTTTAATATATGTTATCAGTATTTTGGTTAGTTTGGTTAAATTACAGTAAAATTTTAATTAATTAATAGTTATTAAACTATTAGTTTAAAATAAATATTAGTAAATATTGAATAATTAATATTATTTTTAAAATAGAATCAGTCAAAAATACTATTTAAATAATATTATTAAGCCAAACCGACTCTTAGACTTTTCAAATCTCCTAGTAGTTCACAAATGTAGCCCCATGTCAAGTTGCACAAGTCATAATCATATGATGTGCATATATTGGCCACACGAGTTAACGGGGCCACCTAGTTAGCAATGATGAGTAGATGAAAATTACGGTCGGCATAATCTTTTCTTCCCGGGATAGTGATCCCCCGGTATATCTTCCTATTCATGTCTCGAATCCTTATCATCACTAAAGGTCCACTTGATTGAGTAATATATTAATAGATTCCTCCATTTCTGGGTACATTAATATATTCTTCTTCTACTGCATGGTCCTCTCCTTACAGCATGGAGAGAGAGTAGGTTGCCTTTGACCGGCCCCCCACTCATGATCCAGGATCTTAAAAGGGCTTGTATCATTTTCTTGATTTTGTTAGAAGTGGCCATAGCAAATGGTAACATCAATTCATTAGTGAGGCGCGCTGATCAAGATAGAGACAGTAAGTAAAAGTTGTTTACGTAAGTCGACAAAATTATATATATAACAAGCACAAATAGGTCAGTTGGGTTGAGAATACAGAAAAATATCATAGGTCCAAACGTGAGGAACTTATAATTATCGCACTCGTTCTGTATTATATATATAAAAAAATTCGTTTGTAGACTTAAAATCACATTACATATGAAGGAATATATTAAAAACAACATGCCGTATAAAAAATGAGAAACTTAACAAAATATTAAATAAGAAAGATAAATTATTCCATTTATTATTAATTAATTTAAAAATATAACCTCAAATTTCTAAAAAATTATAAATTATTGATGGAATAATACGTTTTCTAAAACATTTGAATCTTATTATAAATTATAGATAGATAATACATTTTTTTCCCTAAATTTACCATATATACTTCAAATTTATTTTATATCTCTATAATTTATAATAAGATTCAAATGTTTTAGAAAACGTATTATTCTATAAGATTTTTAAAACATAGTAAGTGCTATCGCTTCCCAGAAGTTTATCCCCCATTACGAAGGCATGCGGAAAAGTTACTTCATTTGTGAAATCAAAAACAAAAATAAAAACCAAAAAACAAAATTCCTTCGATGATTACTAACTACATCATTGCTTACTGCCACGACCACAATGTTGTTGGATAAGAATCGAGCTATAGTATCAAACCTTGAAACAATAATAAGCATAGAATTTCGAAGTTTCTATTAGTAAATAAAAATGAAAATAAAATGAACCAAAGTTATACGGCTTGTGTGTGATTGAGAATCCTACTCAATAAGCATTGTTCGAGTTCCTAGAGACAAAAAATGGATATCTTCTATATGTGATTTCCAACAAGGACATGCAAGCTTATAGAAAGTGGTATTACAAGTTGATCCTGATAAGTACATTTGTGTGGCTCGTATAAATTGTAAGAATTAGAGCATCCAAAAAATTGATAAGATTTTTGTTTATCTATTTTCTTAATTAAAAAGCTTTTATTTGGACTTGATTGACTTTTCAATTGCATGGTTAGCATTTGATTAGTCATTGTATGCATTAAATTTTCAATTTGTTCCAAAAAGTTATAGATATAGTACTCATTTGAAGATATTAGCTTTTGAGCCCTTTCTTTTGTTCCTCTTATAACGATTATCCATCTTAGTATTTTTCTGATATTATGTAACCCTTCACATCTCTAGGTTTATTTTATGCGATTATATCAATTTATTTTTGCAAAAGTAAAAAAAATTCCAACGAGAGAAAATTTGTTGGCTTTGATAAAAAGTGTACATCACACTTATATATATGGGCAACAAGATCAAATTTGTAAGGACTAAAATATCATTTTGATTCAATGAAAAGAAAGAATGGAGTTGAAATAAGTCGATCAAAACAGCTTATAAAAGATTACGTAGTACAATATTGGAGTTCAATCTTTTTTCGAAAGCTCAAGGAAATATTTATCAAGTACGAGAATATTAATTAGATGTAAGGATGGAGATAAAAAATTTATTTATGACCTATAAAAGTTCCAAGATAATATATATATATTATTTTATTTGATGGCCTAAATAAATTATGAAACCCAAAATTGGAATTGGCCCATTTTAATCCAACCGATTTAAAATGCAAGATGGTACTATGACGGTTGGATTTCACTCTTGTATTATCTTATATAAGCATGTGTATAAAATTGGCCACCCAATTCTACCCGTCAAAATCGAATCACTCGAAACTCACTAGTTTAATATATATTGGGTGACTTATGGGTTTAGTCTACCAAATTCAAAGAATTTGGCTAAAAAATAAATTTAAAGAAAATCGACCAAACCCAACTAAATAAAATAAATATTATATATTTATATATATAATAATAATTTATAAAATTACTTGATTAACATAGTCACTCTTATTATACACTTTTTTTATGTTTTCTTTCTTAGCATTTCATACTTTATTCTTCATATACAAAACATACTAATAAATTCGAAATTGCCAAGACATATTAATTGCATAACCCTTTAACCAACCAGGCCACTAGACTCACTAAAACTTATGCCAGATGTTTTTTCTTAAGACTTACCATTTCTTTTCTTTGTTTTAATTTAAACTTGCCTATTTTTTTTTTCTCTTCATTCTCTCTTTTCTGTTCTCCCCCTACAAAATGTCTTCGAGGAGTTAGACTTCTTTTTGCCCGAATCAATCACGGTTAATTTCTGGCACTCTGTCCATTACTAAGGTTCATTTACGATTTTTATTCTGCATATTAGTGATTTTTAGGGATTTTCTCGTGTTAGTTGAAATTAAGATTCTTGTCGTGAATTTAGGGATTTCTCATATTTTATGAAATCAAAATTTTTTCTAATAAGCTCATGTCGAACTTAATGCTAAATGTGAAACCTTAACTAGCATATCAAATTACACGATGTAGTGAAACATTAGTTGAATAGTTAATGCAAAATGCAAAATGGAAAATGGAAGCAATTATAAAAAAGTATTTGAATAATTATAAAAAGAAATGGAAAATGGAAACATTTTTATCCATAATGAAGAAAACTTTTTGTAAATTTTTTATTTAATTAATTTACTTTAATTTGTATTTCACATGATTTCTTTACTCATAGAGGAGCCAACACTGGTAAGAGGAAGAGGTTGGAATTCAAAAGCATGCATCATTGTATTTTAATCCTGCATTATTTCTGATACCTTATTCGTTGGTCTCTTTCTAGATTTCCTCTCCTATATTTCTTAAATATTAGTGAGCTTCTTATGGATTTTATTTATTTATTAAATAATTATACTTTTTTTTTAATAAAAAATTGATCATTTGCAGATTTATATTTAATCTAACTTGAAAATTTGACTGGATTTCTAAGATATTTAGATTGATTATGGGCGAAAATTTCAAAAACCAATCATATTTGGGTTGGCTATAAAATCATTCAAACTCGAGCTATCTGCCCAATGCACATCCATTCTCTTGTCTCACCCTCTCATTGCCTCATATAAAATCCTCTTATTTATGATTACCCTACTCACTTTAATCGAGTTAGGTTTGTGTCATTCTTGATTTTACAAATAGCAAAGCATTTACTTATAATTTGATCGTTAAACGCCTAAAGACATCGAACTAATTAATTTGGATTCATGGTGTAAAATCTTAACAATATATATATTATACAGAATTTTCGTGATGAAATTTAAAAATAATATCAATAAAAAAAAAAAAGGAAAATTTGGATGAATAAAAGTATCTATATTTATAAAGGTCGGTTTCAGTGGTATTTCAGGGGGTGTACAACGGTCGGTTTGAAGGCTCTATAGGTTTGAGGCAGGGTGATCCGTTATCTCCACTGCTATTTATCTTGACTGAGGCGCTATTGAGTCAGAGCTTATTCAAAGCTGTATTGGATGGGAAAATTTAGCCTTATATTTCAAAGCAAGGCTGCCCTATTATTAGCTACCTTTTATTTACGGATGCATCATACATTGATTTTCTGTAATGTTAGTTTACAAAGTATTCGTGGTCTGATGGAGGTTTTAAATACTTATGAACGAGCTTCAGGGCATAAAATAAGTTTGGCAAATAATGAATTATATACGCATCCTAAATGTGTTGCGACTAGGGTTAATATGCTCAGACAAACCACGTTGTTTGCTCAAGGATCTTTCCCTTTTGTTTATTTAGGTGTTCTAATCTCTTTTGGCCATGTGAAGAAGGCGACTTATGGTGGCCTGATTTTGAATATTCAAAGGCATAATGATGGCCTGAAAACGAAGTTGCTCTCACAAGCAGGAAAACTGGTTCTTATTAAGCATGTCTTAACCTCTATTCTCTTCCACCTCTTAGCCTCCTCTCTTGTTCCAGTGTCTGTATTGCATGAGATTGAAGGATGATGGTTAGATTTTTTTGGGATTTTATTGATGATATTAGGAGGCGGCGTTACATATCTTGGGCAAGGATTTGTAGTAGCAAGGAGGCTGGTGGTTTGAATATTAGGAGGTTTGAAAACATGAAGGTTGCCTTTCTATTGAAGAAGCTCTGGCGTCTTACTGCTGGGCAATCACTTTGGTGTACCTTCCTGCATCAGAAGTATGTTTCTGGTCACCTCTCTCTAAGTGGAAAGCCTCATTTTCTGCCTCTAAAGCGTGGATGAAATGATACATGTGATACCCTTGTTCATCAGGTTTAGTTTGTCGAAAATTGGCGATGGTGCTAATGTTTCTTTTTGGCAGTATAAAAGTGGGGTGATGGTATTTTGGCTTGGAACTTATCTATTGATACTACATCGTCCATGGTCCATGAGGCTCTACATGATATGGAGTGCATGGACATGGATATAGAGGTACAATAGGTAGACACAATCACTGCTCAACTCCCTTCTTTACTGATGATCGTTTGGTTTAGATGCCGAGTAAGAATGGCAAGTTTTCTATTAAGTCTACTTGTCATGCTCTTGCTAGGGCAACTATGTTGAATAAAGTGTATAAAATTCTCTGGTTTGTCCACTGTCTTGAGAGGATGAAAGTCTTTGCGTGGAGATTGTAGCAAAATACGATAGCTGTCGATTTTAACATGAGGAAAATAGGGGTCCAACTTCATCTGCTTATTGTTGTTGCACCAATAGAGAAGAGAAAAGTGTCAATCATTTATTCATCTATAGTTAGGTGGCTTCTAGAGTTTAACAGTTTTTTCATGCAGTTTTTAGGGTGTCTAACGTCTTACAGCCTAATGGGACCGCTTTGCTCTTTGGTGGTCAGTTTTTCATTCATATTCTCACATGCACACGGTTGCTCATAGTATTCCTATGTTGATAAGTTGGGAGCCTTGGGTTTGAAGGAATAATGCGGTGCATAAGGGAATCCATTTGAACCATAAAGTGCTAAAGGGTTCTTTCTTGGATCTGGGAACTGGATTCTTCCTATTTCTTAGGAACCTCTTGTAGATCGAATGAGATTGGAATTTTACAGGATCTTGGTTGTTAGATTAGGTCGGCTAAGCATGAGAGAGGTATTATGTGTTTAGAGAGTTCATGCTGCTGGTTGGTTCAAGTTAAATATGGATGGCTCATTCAAAAGGAGCATAGGGATTTCCTCAAGTGGTGGGGTGATTATAAATGCTCAAGGTGGCTTTTTGGGAGCTTTTGTCAGAAATTTAAATTGTGATAATAGCTTCCATACCGAGATTTGTTCTTTGTTCTATGGTATTCAATTTGCTTTGCATGTGGGATACCATCCTTTGGTGATTGAGAGTGATTTGAAATCTTTTGTCATAACTATTTAGAATGATTGCCTATATTGGAGATTTAAGGAATTTTAGCAAACAATTCAATTTCGGTTCATGTCTTCTAATATTTAGATTAGTCATGTCTTCAGAGAGTCTAATAGCGTTGCGGATGCTTTTATAACTTACTTATTATATTTCTGAGGTTGATCTTCCGGTCTTTGTGAAGTTGTATGTTTAGAATAATAAGAGTGGGATACCTCATTTTAGATTGTAATCCTTGATTCTTTTTAATAATATGCCGTATAAAAAGGTTGAAGAAATATAAAATGGAGCATATTATTACTGTAAGTTGTCTTCATACATATATACAATAGAGTAATGCATATATGGAAAGGTACAATTTTACGATGAATGAAATTCATGCAAGTAGCTAAAGAATTATTTATGTATATGTACGAAGACAACTTTCATATTATTTCTGAGGTACACTTGATTGACTGATTTGAGTAAGAGAGAATCATGCTTAATACACCCCCGCAAGATTGAGCTTTCATCAATAAGACCAATCTTGGTAAGTAGAGATTCGGTTCATTGACGAGACGACGGTTTAGTTAATAAATCAGCAAGTTGGTCATTCGTGTGTACATGATGAACATGTAAAAGTCCCTTTTGGATAAGATCACTAACCAAGTGAATGTCGATTTGGATATGCTTCATACGAGAATGATGAATGGGATTTTAGCTAAAATGAGTAGCTCCCAAGTTGTCACAGAGCAGCATAGGACAAGTCTTGAGGGTAAAACTGAGCTCTTGAAGGAGATTGTGCAGCTAAGTGGTCTAAGATGCTGACATGGTTAGTGCTCGGTATTCTACTTTGGTAGAAGAATGGGCGATCGTCAGCATTCAGGTTAGAGCCGAGAAACATGACATAGGCAGATGTCGAGTTGCAATCATTCAGGTTGCCAAGCCAGTCGACATTCGAATATGCAATAAGAGTGGGAGTAGTTTGCTATTTGAGATGAAGACCGTGACTCCATTTGAGAGCGTCTAACTGGTTTGGGCATGAATTGAGACAATTTATTCATTACAAAGGAAATGTCTTGTCTCGTAAAAGATAAGTATTGTAGGGCTCCAATAATTCTTCTATATTACGTGCTATCAACGGAGGCTATTCCATCATCAAGGGAGAGAGAGACAGAGGTTGATAATAGCATTGTGACATCCTTAGTAGCATTTATATGATTATGATGAGATAAGAGGTCTCTAATGTACTTATGTTGAGAAAAGAAAAAGACTAGTGTTTGTGGGAATCACCTCTATGCCTAAAAAGAAATTTGGAGAACCAAGATCCTTCAAGGAGGATCGGAGCCCCAACTTATGAATGATAGATTGAATGAAACGAGTATCATTGCCCAGTCAAAATCAGATCATCAACATATACTAAGATATAAGAAAATAAATCAGCATTGTACACAATTAGTGAAGAGTTAGAGGTCGAATTAATGAAGCCAAATGATGTCAAGGCATGTTTTAGAATGGAGTACTAGGCACGAGGGTCTGGTTTAAGACCGTAAATGATCTTGTGCAGTTGACATATATCATCAGGCTTAGATGGATCCTGAAAACCCAATGGGTGAGTTATATAACATCTTCGACTAAGTCACCATGAAGGAACACATTGTTGACATCCGTTTGACGGAGTGGCCAATCATGCAAGGCAATATACAAAACAAGACAAATGGTTGTAGGCTTTACAACTGGACTAAAGGTTTCAGAATATTCTAGGCTTAGTCATTAGGTAAAACCCTTGGCCATTGACCGATCTGTAAATCGGTCGATACTACCATCAAAGTGTCTCTTGAACCGCAAAACCCATTATCCTATGATTTTTTTATCCTCCGGGTTAGGTACGAGAACTCAAGTTTCATGTTTCATTGATGCAATTAATTCTTGGGACATGGCATCATGCCATTGAGGATCTCAAATTGCCTGACTTACACACGTGCATTTGAGAGTTTGAAGGAGTGGGTGTCGAGTGACGAGGTAGAGCTATTTAGGCTTGTGGTTATTCATGGCATAGGTAGTCATGTGATGATGAGTGAGTTGTGTAATTCCCCAATATTTCTAAACCAGGCATAGTAATAGGAAAATATATTTAAAATGGGCTTATTAGAAACTTTTAAATTCTCACTTATACATAAATGAGAGAATATAAATATAAGGGGACTTTTCTTATAATTAAAATTAGTTAAATGGATCTTTTTAAGAATCTTTAAGATTTGAGAGGGCTTAAACTTAATTAATCAAAACAAATAAATATGTGGCATAAAGCCACGGTAAAAATATCAATAGATGCTATGAGGTGGCTTAATGCATGGTTATGCATTCACACATGCCATTAAAGGAAACATGCATGTTGATTTAATTTCATGCAAGTAGACACATAAGTGGCTAAGGTGTCAACAATTTAGCTCATCTTTTGTCTATAAATAGACTGCTTGAGAGTTGATGTTGAACAAATCAAAAGGAAAACGTGAGAGAGTGAGGGAGAGAAGAAGGGAAAGAGAGGGAAAGGAAAGAAAGAGAGGAAAGGAGAGAAAGGAAAGAAAAGGAAAAAGGAGAGAAAGGAAAGAAAGGGAAGGAAAGAGAGAAAGAGGAAAGTCAAGATCTCCGGTCAACTAACTTTTTGTAAGTATAGTCTCAGTGCAACACCCGGTTATTGTTTGTTTATTATTATAATTATAATTATATTAATTGAGGATAATATTAATTATTAAATGATGACTTGGTTATGTCTGCGTTAGGATTATAATTATAGCATGCGAAGTAGAAGTGAAATACTATGATCATCATGTTAGAAATAAAGATTATAACTAGAATGAACATAATATAGTAGGATGGTTTGAGGAGAGTACAAACTTTAAACATTAAGTGGATATGTTCATATTTCCAAAAGTTAATGTTATGCTAAAATAAATAAGAAGCATAAGCATGCATAATATTAAAGTGAGGTGCTGCTGGGTCAAAAAAAGTATCGTTTGTCGATTAGAAATGACCCTAAATGATATTAAAGAAAAGGTCATAAGTGGATTGTTGCAATGGTCATAAGCGGACCGCTGATTAAATATCAGTTGACATACCGGTGGTAGCATCCTCAGGGCCCAAGTATGTAGAATGATAGGAATTTGTGCACGTTAGATATATGTCATAAATGATAGGAATTTATGCATGTTAGATATAGGTCATAAAAGCACTAACTCATGATAATCATAAAAAGAATAGTGATGTGAGTAGGACACTATCCTTACTGAGCTTCTAGCTCATAGATGTCTACTCTGTGTTGTAGAAAATTACAAAGGTAAGGTGGTAAGCTAAGGAACAGGTGAATGGAGGCAAGTAGTCCGTGAGATTGTACATATGAGACCCGACTTCTGTAAGCAATGAGTTTGAAAAATTGGCACTTCTTATGTATATGTACGTATATGTATATTCAAATAAAGAATAAAGTATTTAAAAAGTTTTGGGATTACTTTTCTATGACAAAGACTTCTGCAGTATTTTCAAATTATTATGTATATCATTCAAACCCCTTTTGGAAGTAAAGTTAATTTTAAGAAACAAAATTTTTATATATAAGAAAAAGAAAAAGCAATACACCTACTAGCTGTATATGTTTCCCTAAAAAAGTATTTGATAAATTAAATAGCTAGTAGGGTGGGCGTTACAAGTTGGTGATGCAATATAATTAGGATAACAAAATTTAGGGTCGAATTGGGGACAACTAAAGGAAGTAAAGCAAGGGAAGAAACATTTAGGGTGGAATTGAGGATAACTAAAGGAAGTGAAGCAAGGGAAGAAGAGTTACCTAAGGAACATGATTATGAGGGCGACTCCGACATCATTGGCGCAATAGTAGGCGGTTGTGAGGGCGCACGGGTGGTAGACAACATCTCAAGCATGGGAATGGCAAACGATAGTAATGGCACTAGGGTGGCAGACAACATCAGAATTTCAACATGGGTTAGGGCGAGAGAAGCTAGATTTGGGTTTGAAGAAGGAGCTGAAGGTGAGACCATGTTTGAGGAGGAAGAAAATAGAAAAATAGCTTTGTGAAAGAACACGTGATGTGAGATGAATATGGGATCAGTGGAGAGGGCTTTATAGATATAAGGATTCTGGGCCTGAGAGTAGCCCAAAAAGATGGATAGAGTGGATTTGGGCTGGAGTTTATTGGAATTGGAGGGCTTGGTGAGAAGAAGATATAAACAACCAAATTGGTATAATTTATGGTAATTGGGTCAAGTACTAAACAAAATCTTAAAAGGTGAATTATTTTTTTAAAGAGGTGTGGGCATACGGTTTATCGGGTAAGTGGCGGTCTTAAAAGCATAAGGCCAGTAGGGAGAAGGTAAGGAGGCATAACCAAGAAGGATAAGACCGGTTTCCACAAGATAATGATGATGGCACTCTAAAACCCCATTTTGTTGTGAACTATGTGAGTTGTGGTATAATGGCTTATTCTATGAAGAATGAGATAACTTTGAGAGCAATATATTCTCCCCAATTATCTGAATAAAAACTTTTGATGGGTCAGTTAAACTATTTTTCAACTAGATGATGAAATTTGAGATATATTCGGCTTCCATTGGATTTATGAGTCATAGGAAAAAGTCATATATGTTTCGTAAAGTGATCCACAAAAATGAAATAATATTTAAAACTGTCAAGGCAATTGTCGGAGCGGACGCCCAAACATTTGTATAAATTAGTTCAAGCGAAGAGGAACTAGTGATACCAATATGTTTGAAAAATTGCCGATGTGCTTTATTTTAAGGAGCAAGAAGTATATAATTGAGACTATGTTTGGAGAAGTTGGTTAATTAAATGAGTTAACTAGATGGGTTACAATGTGATGTGATAGATGTCCTAAATGTTGGTGCCACCCATTACCTGATGTGCGTTCATGAACATTTGCAACCTTGGCCGATGAAATTGACTCTAATGATGCTGGTAAAAGTGTCACCCTCATGCTTTGATCCTTCACAAAAAAATAGTAAATATAAAATTCAACAAGTATATTATTTTCTTTTGTAAAATGATATACAAAGAGTAAGTTTTTTTTTCCCTTAATGTGAGCAACATAAAGAGTATTATGCAATAAAAAGTGCGAGTAGGAGTTTGAACTTATAAAGACTCAATGTGGTAGACCGGCAAACCTAAACCATCTCTATGAATTAATGCATCAGAACCATCATATTCAATGTGAATATTGAGGTTGGATAAAGAACCAATAATGTTATGAGATGCCTTAGAGTCAGCGAGCCATTTTTCCTTTGAATTAGAGGAGGCAGAAGCATAATTTACAACAATTTGAATGAGAGAAATTTGGGCATATTTAGGCTGAGTGGCCCATTTCACAGCATATTTGATAGGGACCCCTGTATCCACTTGAGCAAGCATTGTTTCCATTATAGGCTTGGGTTATATTGGGCTTAGAAGTAAGACCACCTGAGTGTTGGTGAAGGGGCCAAGATGTATTATGTGAGTGGGTTGATTGTTTAGAGAAGCTCATTAAATTCTTTGATGGACCACTATGAAAGGCAAAGCCTCTATTACTGTACCCAGCAGAAGAAGACTCTTTTGCTGCAAAGTTCGTTGTCGCCACCATGGAAACGGTATTCGTATCTAATCGCCGGAGGTAGCTTTCATGACCCACGAGTAAATCATAGAGTTATTCAAGAGTGTGAGAGGTTTCATGGGTATGAATCGAGGCTATGAGCTATGAATTCTCAAAATTCTGAGCCAATTCCTTAAAGACATAGCGAGTAAGATCATCGTTTGAAAGGGGAGGGTCGCTGGTTGTAAGTTCATCAGCAAGCAATTTCATAGAGTGAAGGAACTTTAATACAGATCGAGTAGCACGCTAAATTGTGGCAAGTTCATGCTTGAGTTTAAGAACCCTAGTGTGCGATTTACATAGTGTGTGTAAATTTTCCGAAGCAATGATGGAGGTTTTAGCCATAGCTATCTGCGATTTTAGTATGACACTAATAGAGGAAAAAATCACAGAAAGAATTAGTTTATCCTGTCTAATCCAGTAATGGGCTATAATACTTATGCTTGGAATGGCAGTTATGCCAGAATTGGTGGTGGTGGGAGTAGCGGTGCTATAGGAAGAAGTGACAGTGGAACCAGTTGTACTGATAGCAGGGCATAGAAAAGTACCATCAACGTACCCTTAAATATCATAAAAAATAAGAACTGCATCAAATTAGGCTCTCCATTGAGGGTAATTAGAAGCTGTCAGTCGATCTTTAATCTGTGAAGCAGCGTTGATAACATTAAGTGGAATAGTGGGATTGGTAGAGGGAATAGTTGTTATAGTGATGGAAGCCATGGATGCGATGGGGATCAAAGACTGGGTAGAGTAAGGATGCTTTAATACCATAAAAAGGTTGAAGAAATATAAAATTGAGCATATTATTACTGTAAATTGTCTGCATATATATATACAGCATAGTAATACAAATATGGACGGGTATAAATTTACAATGAATGAAATTCATGCAATTAGCTAAATAATTATTTATGTACATTATTAGGATTAATATTCCCTTTTCGGTTCACTTGGTTGACTGATATGAATAGGAATAAATCATGCTTAATACATAAGGCTGTTTAAGAAAAATATATTTTTATAATAATATAATTTTAAAAACTAGAGAGATGTATGGATGGATATAGTAAATTTATGACATTAAGTTATGAAAGAATCATGATCGGTCTAATTAGCTAGAAAATCGAGTTGTAGAAGTTTAAACATGTTTCATGCTTTATGCCTATCTTTTAGATTCTAGCGTAGAAGATTCCCTAAGAATAGTCAAAGAGACTATAGACGTGGAATCTCATATCACTCGTTCTCAACCAATTGGTATTAGTTTTTACTGAGTTGGGTAGGAAATATATAAGAAATGAATTGCATTGTAAATAGCAATTTAATCACATGGTTCTATAATTTTCTTTTCTCTAGTATCGTTGGCTATTTTCTTTGCCATGAAATATAGTTCTTTGCCATGAAATATAGCACGACAGATGTCTGGAAGCTATCATTGTCGTAACGAAAACTAATTTTTTCCTAAAAGGAATATACTAATATACTTGTTGAGGGAGGAAACCTCCCTCCAATTAAAGGAAGCCACGTAATAAAGAAAACCTATAGCTTTAAAATGAAATAAGAATTAAGAACAAGGCTCATCAAAAGCTTGGGAAAACTCAGAAGGCCAATAACATTGATAGGCTGAAAATATAGATTGGTTGGTGCTATTTTCAGCCAATAGTGAGGAAGATTTCGGTCGAATTTGGTGATGAAATTGGCCAACTTAAAAAATATTAGTGGTGGGATCTATTTTTCTTTAAAAAAGTCTCAAATTGACTTTTTCAACTTGATTTTCGACCAAATAGAAGAGTTGGCCAAACTTTTTGCCTAGTGGGTATAAGAATGGTCGAATTTTGGGTTGAGAGAAGGGGAAAAAGTCAACAATATACATAGACATAGAAAGGACCAAGTTCGGTCGAAAATATGGTTGTTAGAAATTAAGTTTTTCTCTATAGAAAGAGGAATGGGTCCAGGTGACCATTTTTTGGACGTGGAGAGTAAACATTTGGTTACATTTTAGTCACAAAAATGTCATTTTGATTACCTATAAGTAGAAAGCTTGGTTTAGGTAAAAGGGAATCATTACACAATCAATCAACACTTTCATTTAAGCAGTCAAATGCTTTTTTTTTTCTCCATTCGTCTGAATTTTCGTTTCTTTTCTTTCCTTTCCTCTGGGTAACATGTCTTTCTTTCCATAGATCCGGTCTTATGAATAATATTAGAGTAATAGGTTCTTACCTAAGTGAAAGTCTTAATTCATCATTTATAAATGAGACATTGGTTTCTTCTTTTTTCTTCCATGTTCTTTAAATGTTATCTCTACTATTTTCTCCACTAATATTATATCATAATTTCTTATCTTAACTTTAATTTAAGTTTGATTTCATTTCAATATAGTCTTTACATTTAATTATTCGTCTAATATTCTAAGTCCTTTGCTTTATTTTATTAGGAGTTCTTTATCTTAGTTGTATTTTTAAACTTTATTTTTCTAGTCGTTTACACTTTTCTATTTTTTTCTTAAATAGTTATTTCTTAAATTCTCTTGTCAGTAGATATATCGAAAATACTCGAACCTAGATTAACCTCAGTCTCTTCGCCTACTTTTCTTAGAAATTAAATTAATTTCTTTAGCAATTCGGCATCACACTTATTATTTTCATTTATTACTTTTTTATAGCGTGAAATTCACCTAAAGTTTCTAGCACGCCTACATCTACATATATTTAATTCACATCACAACTCAAGATCATAAATTTTTATCGGTAGATTTTCTCGAAGTCAATAATACTCAGGTGGGCTAAGCATACCATGATATAGGTAATAGAATCTGAATGGTTTATTGAGGACAAACCTCTTGAGTGACTATCAAGTTTGTACTAAGAAAGGAAGAAGCTTCGAGAGAAAGAAATGATAGTAAGGGGATTTCCTTTATCACGCACCATAAAATGGAAGGATCATAGAGAGCATAAATTGGGAGCAAATCCCTGACATGTCAAGGAATAAGAGGAAAGGAGTGAAAATACGCACAGAGGACATTCAAGGATTTCGCCAATGGAAACACAACATGTGTAAAGGTGCCCAGATAGTGTCCCCTGCCAAAAGGGTACAAATGGAAAACCCTAATGATAGAAAAAAAAAGTAAGAAGGTACAAATGTTAAATATATAACTCAAAAGAGAAAGTTTATTAAGAAAAATCTAACTTAATCATCGGAGGAGATTCAACGGATCCTTAACCCGATGGTATCCTTTCATGTTTTCTTTGCAGACTAAAGGGTTTTGAATATATCATATTGTTAACAAGGCGAGTTAGGATCATATTCCCAAAAACCGTATTAATAATAATGATACTTATGTTTCTTGATATATTGATATTTAAAAAAGTAATAAATATCACAAAAACATTATCTAATAGGATAAATATCATTTGGTATCCTAAATTTTTATTGTTTGTTTATGAGTTTTGAAATCATTCAATTTTATTTTTGAAGTTTTCAAAATATATTAGTTGTTATAAAATTAAAGAGATAATAGGGAGAAAGAAAAGAGAATATAATTTCGTAGTCTTATCGTGATTAAAACTCTCAACAAACCCTTTATTTAAGGTCATCCGCCACCATAGGCTATAAGAAGTAATAAAGACACCTAGTTAGTATAAATAAGTGATGTACTAACTAGTTAGTACAAGTACATAATTCCTTTATGTACTTGTAAGTGATGGTGTTCACCATTATAAGAGTTATAGTATCCAAATGGATATTCACTATTCATAACATTCCCTGTTAGATGTCCATTTTGAGAAAGATGCTTTAAGAAAAATCTTATAAGGAAAATCTAGTGGGATAAAACCTTTGTTAAGAGAAAAGAGTATAATGCTTATTTACTGCCCTTTGGATATTCATAATACGAGAAAGTTACCTCATTAAAAACTTTACCTATAAAATGCAGTGGAAAAAATAATGGTAAGGAAAAAAGAGTATTATGTGTACTAACTCTCCCTGATAGAAATATCTATTGAGATATTTGAATTGATGCATACAAATTTTATGTATTAATTTTTCAAATACCGCACTAGATAAATAAGGCTGCCAAATTATCACCTGAAAAAATTTGTTGAACTTCAATATCATATTTCTTTTAAAGATTATACGTAAAAAAAAAGGAAAAAACCTTCTATGAAATATATACCATTCAATCTTTTTAAATAATTTTCTCATATAATGTTGTTAGATCTTCTTTCTTAGAAGGTATGCTACATGTCCCTCAGATATTCTTAGAAATCAATATTGACTAAATATATTATTGATTTGCTTTCATGAATTAGTAGAAATTCGCATGACTTGAGGATGTAGCTATTATATCTTCAATGAATATAGACAATGAATTTACTGAAACACTTTTCATACTATACTACCTTGCAAATATTTCATTACTAAATAAAGTATACAACTCATAAGAATTACTTCTCTTTAATATAAGAATGATGGATTCCATCTTAATCACTCACAATCTTCATGTCCAATATTTTATACTCAACGTTTTACTCTATTTTCACCCTCAGCTAAGGTTTATTGGAAGGATGTCAAAATATAAAATCCGGTACAAAAGATACCATGGTCATCTTAGGTCAAATGATCACATGTAAAATAGTTATTAGATAATGTTCATTAATGGTCAGTATTAATTACCATTGAGAATGATCTAAGTATCACACTTGGTACCTTTAGTCGCTACTAAACATCCACATAATCATCACGATTCAGTCATCATAAACACTTTAGGTGATAAACTATGTGATTGTATATTCGGATCATCAATGTCTATTCATGAGATTCTCTGACAATGAACAATTTATGTTTTTAAGTTTTAAGCAATTTGAGTCTCAATAAGCATGGTCTCCATTATGATTTCTAAAATGCATAACTTAAGAAACTAAATTTTATTATAATATTTTTTCACTTAAACAAAGTGGTAGCCCTTTTCACGTGGTAGATTATCTTCTCCATATTTGTGATTAGAGGCCCAAATTATTCAAGGATGGCTTTCACACAACAATGCGAGTAGCTCTTCCAATGTAAGGCTTGTTCTTAATAAGGACTTTGGAGACAAAAGAGTGGCAAAATCATCAATCCAAACACAATTCAAGGAATGCATTCTGCCTTACTCAATTAAACATTCAGAATTAAAACATTGAACAAAAATAAGGCAATTAGAAGATCATGCTTATTGTAGAAAGAACTTATATTTTTCACAAACCTTCAATGTGATTCATAAACAAAATAATCTATCTTCTGAAACTCTACTGACCAACTAACCCACAGACGAAGACAATTTAATTAAATAACACAAACTCCTAAATCATTTCTTATGTAATGAATCTCACGGAATCAAGGGCTTTGGCGAAAATATCAGCAGCAAGCTGCTTTTTTGTTTCAACAGATTCCAAAATAATTGTTTTATCGTCAACCTATTCCCTTATGAAGTGATGGCGGATATCAGCGTGTTTTGTGCGTGAGTGTTGAACTAGATTTTTTGAGATGTTAATAGCACTTATGTTATCACAATAAACAATCAGACTATCTGATACAATACCATAATCCTTAAGCATTTGTTTCATCCACAACAGTTGAGTGTGGCAACTTGCAGCAGCTATATACTTAGCTTCAGTTGTTGACAAGGATATGGAATTTTGCTTTTTGGTGTGCCATGACACCTTTCTGAGACAGAAACAGCCACCACTTGTACTTTTTCTCTCATCTGCATTCCCAACACAATCTGCATCACTGTAATAATATATAAGATTTATATTATTATTTTTTAAATACCAAATGCCATAGTCAACAGTTCCATTAACATAACGAATAGTTCTTTTAACAGCAACAATAAGAGATTCTTTCAGGTTTGCTTCAATATCGAGCATACACCCCAACACTAAAGCTGTCAGAATGACTAGCTAGGAGATATAGGAGACTACAACGCATACTCCTATATAGTGTTAGATCAACACTTTTACCGCTTTCATCCTTAGTCAGCTTCAATGTTCTTCCTATGGGAGTTTTAAAATGTTTGGCAAATTTTAAACCAAACTTTTCACCAGGTTTTTTATGTATTTACTTTGAGATATAATATCTCATCTTCGTGTTGTTTCACCTGTAAACCTAGGAAGAAAGATAGTTCTCCAACCATACTCATTTCAAATTCATTCTGCATTTGAGTGACAAATTCGTCTACTTTATATTGACAACTATACCCACACAATATCATCAACATATATTTGATAAATAATTATACCAAAATCATATTGTTTGATAAATAGTGTTTTATCAACTCCTCTTTTGTAAACTTTTTCAGCTAAGAATTGAGTTAACCTTTCATATCATGCCCTAGTTTTAAACCGTAGAGAGTCTTTTTTTAATTGTAAATATGATTAGGCCAATAAGGATCTTCAAAATCTTTGGGTTGTTCAACATATGCTTCTTTATTCAAAATACCATTTAAAAAGGAAGATTTAATATCCATTTGAAATAATCTCATCCCTATGCTGTAAGCTATAGAACAAGTAATCTAGATTCAAGTCAAGCTACAAGGGCAAAGGTCTCATCAAAATAAACTCCCTCAACTTGGGAGTAATCTTGGGCAACTAACCTAACCTTATTCCTTACAACGTTACCAAATTCATCTGTTTTATTTTTAAAAATCTATTTGGTCCTAATTAAATTAGTATGTGCAGGCTTAGAAATAAGAGTTCATACATCATTTTGAGTAAACTATTCCAATTCATCTTGCATTGTTTTTAGCCAAAATTCATCCAAGAAGGCTTCCTTTGCATTTTTTGGTTCAGTCAAAGAGTTAAAACACATATTTTATCAGGTTTACGTACCTTCATCTTGTGACCATGTTACCATCAAAATTGCCTCTGCCAAATAAATAAGTTGGATCATTCTTCTTGACTCTAAAGGATGGTTCTTTTCAAGTTTGATCAGTCATAACTTTGATTGAGACATGATGTTCATTATTCCCGGACGGTTCTTAAGAGATACTTGTTGCATCATTCTTAGGATCTTTGTCAGTAGAATGGTCATCTTCAGAGGTTGACTCAGATTCATCAAACAGACAGTCAACCTCCTCCTCTTTAGAAAATTCTACAAAATCTTTGAAACCTAAATTTGACTTATGCTAATAAGAATAACGTCCATCAACATGATATACATATTTTAGTTTCGGAAAACTTTCCACATTGAGATTTCATTTACCAAGTACCTTACCCGTGACTACATCACCAAAGGTGACTTCTGCATTTGTTAAGAATTATAGTTCATCAATACATTTTGGTTCCCTGTCATGTGCCTAGAGTAACCACTATCAAAATACCAAGAATTTGAAACACATGACTTTAAGCAGTTAAGTGTAGTCAAGCAATGAAAATCAGTTTTTTTAACCCAAATTTGCCTATAGGTTATTTTTCAAATCGATTTTACACAAATTTAACATTTTAAAGCATCTTGGTCTGATGGGGCCTATGATTAAAAAAAAGGCAAATGGGAACAGATATTTTAGACGAATATGTCATATTTGAAACAAAAGAAATAGGCAGATTTCACATTGTAGCAATCTGACTAGTTGTTGCACAAGAAGAGGATTAAAGTGCTTTGACAAAAACATGTTTTGAATTAAAACTCTTACCTTGATAACCTAAACCACTATTGTAACCACTATATTTACCTGCTGTAAAAATATGATCTAATTTTGAGGTACCTGAACTCAACATTTTAACACTATTTTTAATTCATTTAATGTCAGCAGTTAAATCACTCAATTCTTTATTATTTTAGCAATAACAAGTTCCAAATGTTGCATATGTTTCTAACGATTCCAACAGTGCTTTATTATCACTTACCAAATGCCGATTTTCTACACAAACCCTAATCCATTGAGAGTACATCTTATGATATGCTTCTTGTACAAAATTAGGTTACTCTTAGATTCATCACTTTCATCATAATCGTAGTTGGCCAAGCTTCTAGTTGTTGCTTCTTGTGTTGTAGCTAATTCATTATTTTCCTGTGCATTTAACTGAGAACTAGACACAAGATAAACAATTAGTGCTACATTGCCGACCAAACTTTCATTTTCCTCATGACTATCATTAGGTTCACCGTCACTCTAAGTTGTTGTCATAACCTTTGAATTTTGTTGAAAAGTATTCCCACATTTAGATTGGATATGACTATATCCTTCACATTTTCTATATTGTATACCTTTTTCTTGTCAAAGAACTTTGTTTCTGATTTGGAACCTTTACCCATTCTTTTGATGAATTTGTTTAAATTCTTTGTCAAAAGTGCAAGCTCATCGTTTTCACCTACATCTTCATTCAATTGTAACACCTTTATCTCTGCTTGAATTGCCTTCAAGGCTATTATTAATTTTTCATGCTTCCTTTGTTTCATGTTCATATCAAATGTTCTAAGAGGACCCTGTTATATCTTTGACCGGCATGCTATCTAGATCTTTACTTTCTTCAATAGCCATAATCTTTGATTAGAATCTATCAAGAAGAGATCTAATAATTTTTTGAACAAATTTATATTCAAAAAATTTTTCTCCAAGAGCAAAAGATTCATTAGCAATATTATACAATTTAGCATAAAATTATGAGAGAGTTTCATCTTCAAGCATATGTAAATTTTTAAACCTAGTAAACATAATAAGTTTAGTGCATTTATCATCAGCAACTTCTTCAAACAACATTGTTTAAAATTTTTTTTGCTCAACTTATTATGTTTAAACAACATTGCTTACCATGCATCCTTTGCAAATTCACATGTTAAGATCAACTTTATTTGCTCAATATCAACTCCATTGAAGATAGCATGTAATGCTTTGCTATTATAGTTGGACAACTTATCATTTTTAGTTGACCATTCAATTTTAGGTTTAATCATAACATTTTTGTCTTTATTTTTTGTAGTGGGGTGAATCCATCTAGTGAGGACTGATCTTCAAGCCCTCTCATCAAGAGCCTTGATGAATACTCTCATTCTAACTTTGCATTATGGATAGTAAACATAATAAGTTTAGTGCATTTGACATCACCAGTTTCTTGAAACATTGTTTGAAGAATATCCTATGCCTCTTTTGTAGATTCACATGTCAAGATCAACTTTATTTGCTCAGTATCAACTCCATTGAAGATAACATGTAATGCTTTGCTATTATAGTTGGACAACTTATCATTTTCAGTTGACCATTCAATTTTAGGTTTAATCATAACATTTTTGTCTTTGTTTGTTGTGGTGGGGTGAATCCATCCGGTTAAGACTAATCTTCAAGCCCTCTCATCAAGAGCCTTGATGAATACTCTCATTCTAACTTTGCATTATGGATAGTTAGTGCCAGTGAGTAATGGAAGACATGATATGGAATCACCTTTTGTAAGAAGAGACATTATGATAGATCAAAAATCCCAAAATCTCACTAAAAAAATAGTGATTATGCTCTTATACCAATTGAAAGATCTATTTTATATTTGTGACCAAATAGTTGATTAATATGTTCCATTAACTCATTATTCTTATCATGTTGTACGAGAGAGTCGTGATACTTGAGTGACTATTACATAGGTTATGCAACTGTGGTCACAGAAGAGTAAAGCATGACGCAATATGTTTTTAACATGGTTTGATCCTCACCTAGTCCACGGGGTCATGCCCAGAGATTAAAAAAAATTGATAAAATATCAGAATACAAAATTCAATTGACCTAAACAAGTAAAACTCCCTTTTTTATGATTGCCACAATGTGTCGTATTCACTTGATCAATTCTATTAGCTAGATCCCCTCGACTTTCAAATCATTCACTCTTTAACTCCCTTCAAAGCTGAAGATTCATCTTCTCATGATGATATTTTTCTTTCTAAATAACCACGTCTGTTTAATATTAACCATGAAACTTATTCTCAAACAAACTGCTCTCATTATAACTTCAAAAATTTATAATCACTTAAACAATAGACTTATTTTTGCTCTCTCATTATCTCTGTCTCTCTCACCAGAAAACCTAGCAGCCATATGTTTGCTTTTATAGAGGCTGACGAATGACCTTTTTAGTATCTGCAAGCAAAAATATTAAAAGAAATCAAATCAAATAAAGCATATTATGGTCATACAATTTTCTCCCATATATAAGACTTGATGAGAAAGAAAAAGAAAATAATCTATAAGAAAATATCACAAACATGGAAACCAATATGAATGATATTTTCTTAAATATTTATAGCCATCAAAATTAGTCACAAAAGCACATTATTTTTCAGTCACAAAAGCACATTCTATTTCCTTCATAGCATTCTGTTGCAACAATTGAGGCTATCCGAAATATGCTATGAGATGCCAAAAACCAAGACTTTACATGATATTAAATAGATTTTTTTTTTTCATGCCTTAATATAATAAGTTAAGCAGACATTCCTGAAACGATCATTTTGTAGGCAAAATTTACCTTTACATTTATATATATATATATTTTTTTTGCATGATGATTGATAAACTCAACAATATGGTTTGACAACTTAGGTACATGATCAATTGATCTCTTATGTTCTGTCGGGGTGATATATATTCTGAATTATTAAAATATTTATTTCATCCGATTTTAACTTTCTCAAACTTGTTTTCATTTTATCCCCAATTTGTATTCTTATAATTGGGAGAATTATTAGTGTTATAAGCACCATGTTACGATTAGTGTTTCAATCTCGTGTATATCATAGCTATAATTTTTTGATCTGTAACATTCCTTCTGGGAATGGGAAAAGAAAAGAAAAGAAATTTAATGAAAACCTTTGGTCTTTCATTAAAGCACAAAATAAATTCATTATTATTCGAAACTTTCATTTTTTTCTTTTTTCTTTCTCTTAATTTTTTTTTAATAACAGGAGCATATATTTATTACAGATCTAATATCAATAACAGATAATTAATATTCATATATTATAGATATCAAATTCAAACTTTGGAAATATAATATGATAATCGGGAGAAGTAGTAATAGCGTACAATAATACTTAATTTATAGAAATCAAATATGTGAGTAACTATAGTGATAATATTAATTTTGAAATTAAGAATAAACTAACAGTCATCAATATAGATGACGACAACTAACATCCTTGAGAATAAAAAAAGCTTAAACGGATTCAAGATATAACTGTGCAATTAATGAATTGAAATAAGGTAGAGTTAATGACAAACAATCAAGATGGAAACCGTCAAAACAATTAAAAACTTATTAAATGCATCAAGTATGTTATAATCATAAACCTTACCTTATATGATGGTGAACACTGAACAATGCTTAATAATAATAATATTAAGTGATTAGTAATGTATTTCTCAGATTCCAAAACTCTTATTCGAAAGATAATATTTCAAATAGTTTGTCAAGACATGCAATAAGCTATTCTTATACATAAATCTCAGACCTTTGTGTCAAATTGGTCTGAATCCCCTTTCTAAAGGGTTTGCTTTTATTATATAGAAGAGCTTTATATAGTGAGTGTCTGATTTCCAGTACCTAAATGCTATACAAGGTAAGTATTTCCAACGTTATTTACAGCCTAATTATCTGCTATATACAATTTAGACATAAAGAAAAACATCTCTAAAATAGCACAAATAAAATCCCGTAACATCCCCCCTTAAATTGATGCTGGTAGATCAAGAAACATCAATTTGTCAACTAAAAATTGATGTCGATGCCGAGAAAGAGCTTTAGTGAAGATGTCGGCAGTTTGATGTTCGGTAGAAATGTGAGGAAGGGTAATCACATGTCTATCAAAGGATTCAAGTATGGAATGACAGTCGACTTCGATATGTTTCGTACACTCATGGAAGACAGGATCAGCAGCGATCTGAATGGCACTGGTATTATTAGCATGAAGAGAAGTGGAATGAAGTTGAGGAAAACCAAGTTCACCTAATAACCCACGAAGCCAAGTAATCTCAGAGCAGGCGGAAGACATAGCACGATATTCAGACTCTGTGGAAGACTTGGAAACTCTATCTTGTTTCTTACTCTTCCAAGAAATGAGTGCATTGCCTAAAAATATGCACCAGCCAGTAACAGAGCGACGAGTATCTGCACATCCGGCCCAGTCAGCGTCACTATACCCTACCAACTATAAGGAAGAGTTCTTAGGAAAGAACAACCCGCATGGAGAGGTGCCCTTCAGATATCAGATAATGCGGCGGACAGCAGCAAGTTGAAGGTGTCGAGGGGCCTGCATAAATTGACTGACTTGCTGCACAGCAAAAGAAATGTCAGGACGAGTAATTGTCAGGTAGTTCAAACTCCCAATGAGTTGCCGATACAAGGATGGATCTGATAGAAGCTCGCCTTCCTCCTGACAAAGCTTAAGATTTACCTCCAAGGGAGTAAGAACAGAATTACCCAATTGGAGACCAGCTAATGAAATTACTTCCTCTGTGTATTTGTGCTGATGTAACAAAGTACCAGTCGGAGTAATTTGGACCTCAAGCCCAAGAAAGTACTACAAGGGACCAAGATATTTCATGTGAAAAGAGGCCTTGAGATGCTATTGTAATTGCTTAAGTAACTCAATATCAGAGCCAGTAATCACAATATCGTCAACATATACTAGAAGCAATACAATTCCTGCAGAAGTCTTGCGAAGAAACAGAGAGGAATCAAACTGACTCTGAGTAAAGTGAAAAGCAAGCACAGTAGAGCGAAATTTATCAAACCATGCATGTGGAGCTTGTTTCAAACCATACAAAGATCGGCGTAACCGACAAACCTCTGAGGAAGGTGTAGTAAACATGCCAGGAGGTGGAGACATATAAATTTCTTCCTTCAAATCCCCATGTAGAAAAGCATTCTTCACATCCATCTGCCGGAGAGACCACTCCTATGATGCAGCAAGTGCCAAGATAGTCCGGACAGTAGTCATTTTAGCAACAGGTGCAAATGTCTCTTCATAATCAATACCATACTCCTGTCGGTTCCTAAGAGCCACGAGACAGGCCTTATATCGGTCCAGTGAGCCATCAGACGGAAACTTGACCGAGTATACTCATTTACAACCAATAGGTTTGACACAAGAGGGACGAGTCACAAGATCCCAAGTGTGATTGTCTTGAAGAGCTTGGATTTCTTCTTGCATGGCCTGCTGCCAACATGCTTGGGTGGCTGCCTGAGTATAAGAGTGAGGAACAGCAACAGTATCGAGAGTGGCAGTAAGCGAGGTATGAGAAAAACTATACTTATCTGGTGGATGTGTAACCCGGGTGGAGCATCGAGGTATCGGAAGCGTAGAAGAGGCGCTGAAGGAGGACGTCTATGGTACACCATAGCAAATTTAAATTGCTCAATACAAGAAGGCACATCATGAAAAGCAGGTAGAAGAGTAATAGGAGGATCAGAAATAACCTGAGACTGAAAGAAATATTGATTTTCAAAGAAAATCACATTCCGGGAGATCCGAAATTTGTTTGCATGAGCATCATAACAAACAAATCCTTTCTGAGTAGGGCTATATCCCATAAAAGCACATGTGACAGACTGTGCAACAAGCTTGTGACGATCAATAGGTGGCAGATGAACAAAACAAATACATCTGAAAGTATGAAAGGATTTATACTCAGGAGATATGCCAAATAATCGAAGATAGGGAGAATCATAATTTAGAGTGGCAGTAGACAAATGATTGATCAAATAAACAGCAGTAAATAAAGCTTCTATCCAGAACTTAGAAGGTACAGACGAATCAATCAGCAAAGTACAAACAACATCTAAGAGATGACGATTCTTATGCTCATCGACTCCATTTTGTTGAGGGGTATAAGGACAAGAATGTTGAGAAATTATCCCTTTTTGCTGAAGATAAGTCTGAAAGGAATGAGACATGTATTCCTCCCCGGAGTCGGAGCGTAAGGTTTTGATACAAGTACTGAACTGTGTCTCGACAAGCGCAACAACTTTTTGAAAAACAGAGAACACGTCAGCTTTAGAACGAAGAAAATAGAGCCAAGTAAATCGATTGTAATCATCGATAAACGTCACAAAATAATGATACTGCTCATGAGAAATAATAGGACTGACACCCCAAACATCAGTATGTACAATCTCAAAGCAAGTAGAAGCACGACTACCATGCATAGGAAAAGGTAATGTCTTACTCTTACCAAGACGACAAGTAGCACAATCAAAAGATATAGGAAACGAAGACAAAGATTCGGTATTGCCCAAAAAACCATGTTTCAAAAGATGAGTCAAGACAATATAATTGGGATGACCCAATTTCTTATGCCATACTTCATTATTATGGGCAGTAGCTGTACAAGCAAAAGAAATAACCTTAGTAATAGAAAACTGTACAGGAAATAGACGCCCCACTTTAGGCCCCTTCGCGATCACCGTCCCTAAACCTGATCCTGCACAAGACAACCACCACGAGAGAAATGAACATCACAGTTATTATCTACCAATTGTCTAACAGAAATCAAATTTGTAGATAATCCAGGAGACACAAAAACATTTCGAAAGGAAGAACCCAAAGTACCAACAGCAGTAATAGGAAGTGTACTGCCATCAACAATTTGAATAGTTTGCATGCCTCCATACTTACGAACACCATGGAGACGTGTCGTACTACCAGTCATATGATTAGAGGCACTGGAATCAACAATCCAAGAAGAAGTGAAGGTAGGAGCTGTACCTTGTAGGCCTAAAGCCATAAAAGCAGACACAATCATCTGTTGGACTATGGCAGGTGTGAGAACAGATGAATCAGAGCTTACAGTAGGAGGTGCAGAATAAGACGAGGACTGAACAGCAGCTTGAAAACCTTGAGATTGGTGATTCTGAGGCTGCGCGCGACAACCTTTGATGAGATGGCCCTCTTTCTTGCAGTAGTTACAAACTTTCTTCCGACAGTTGCGAGCAATGTGACCGATCTCCTTGCAACTGAAACTCTGCAGCTTGTTCCTCCCTTTCCCGTGTGCTGCATAGGCTACATTTACAGCCTCAGAAAAGACTTTCTCAGAAGTCATACCCATCTGAGTGGATAATCGTTGTTCCTCACGCAATAAATCTCCCAAGCAAATATCCAAGGAAGGAACCGGATTACGGTTCAATAAATCGGCTCGAACAAACTCAAATTCAGGGCGAAGCTTCATCAAAAATTGATCGCGTTGACTCTCAGCATGAACCACTTGAAGAGCTGCGAGGGTCGCGGTGGGAACCTTAGCATGAACAATAGCAGAATACTCGCTCCAAATATTAATAAAACCAGAATAAAATTGCTCAATGGTCAAATTACCTTGAGTGTAATTGCTAATTTATAACTTCAATTGGAATTTCCGAGTACTGTGGTCTTGGTGATAAATACGTTTTAGATAGGCCCACATAGCGTAAATCGTAGTGAAACACCGAAGATTGGTGACAAGATGGGGCTCAATCGTTCCTAAGAGCCAAGAGATCACCCTAGTAGCATCCTTGACCTCCCATCGGGCAAATTCTTTTTCATCAGTGGGAACTCGAATAGAACTATCAATATGATTTGATAATTCTTTCCCTTTCAAGAACATTTTAAATTGAAATTCCCACGTTGAAAAATTCTTTCCAGTAAAACGAATAATATTATTTTCCGTAGACATGATGAAAGTTACGTATAACAAAATCAGCCCAAATAGTCAAAAAATAACAGCAAGCCTGAAAGTAAATCAATTCCAACTTCAAGTGAAAAAGAGACCCAAATACACAATGCAAAAGAGAAGCCCACGGGTACAAGTTAATTAGGCCCAAGGAACACAATAAGAGGGCCCAAAATTGATACCTGCCCAGCTAGCACGTCTGCAACAAGAGAATCAGCAAACCATATTCATTTACCACAGAGAGAATGCCCACCACAGAACCAGATTCGTTGCTGATCACCTCGCAACCACCACAAAACCTCCCGTCTACCACAGAGAGAGCCGACGTGCCCACAGCAACCCAGCCACCACAATGGAAGCACCGAAAGAGAAGATCGAACACCACTCAACCACCACAGAAAATGCCAAACGCCCCCCTAGAGAAGATTGACGGCCACAGAGGAAGCCAATGGACACATTTCAACTCAGAACAGTACGTCGGTAGCCACAAAACAAGGAACCCACGAAATCGGTGACCACAGAAAGTGCCGACACACCAAGAGCAAGAAAAAAAAAATTTCCTATCACACGAGTGATTAAAACCACAGAAATGAATAGCAGAGTAGGGGCTCTGATACCATGTCAAATTGGTCTGAATCCGCTTTCCATAGGGTTTGCTTTCATTATATATAAGAGATTTACATAGTAAGTGCCTGGTTTCCAATGCCTAAATGCTATACAAAATAAATATTTCCAACGTTATTTGCAGCGCATCCTAATTATTTGCTATATACAATCTAGACATAAAGGAAAACATTCCTAAAATAGCACAAATAAAATCCCCTAACACTTTGTCCAATATTTCCCATGCAATAATATAATTGGAAGATGATAAATAAAACTTAAATATATAAACAAAAATAAATGCTTTAAATTTGGCTTTAAAATTGTTGTACTCTAAACTATAGGATGGTGGATTTTATTTATAGCACAAAAATTAAAGAAGTAATTTGAAGGCAAACACAAGTAAGATCAAGATCATTATAGTATCACAATTTTTTCTCTGAGATTCATGAAACATTAGTGCAATAGGGGAGAAACACACTTTGTATCGAGGGAAGTAACTCACTTTGCTTCTAGCATCCACTATTTTATAGCTTTTGATAAATCACACCACAATATTGATTTGCAATTTAAAGTTGGAACTATATGACAATCATAATTTATCATTTTCTAATATCATGTTTGTAAGGATAATTCGTGGGAGAAATTATTATTCAGACTAGTCGATGAAAATGTTGTAACTAAAATTTAAATAAATTAAGTATAGATAAGAGTATCAATCCTAAGTAAATAATTAAGTTAAATTATGTGGGCCTAAAATAGATTTGATGAGCTCGGATTCCAATTTTTAAAATTTGATTCAAATGGAGCTATAATTTTGAGCATATTTGTGTCATAAAGCAATTATTGGTCCACTAGCGAAGCAACCCATTCCAGAATTGTAAAAGGCCTCACGAATACAATGCTAAAAGAACCGAAAGTTAGTGCGCTAAAAAGTAGTGCACCCACTTATTCTAAACTTTTTATGTCTTTGAAAAGATACCTAAATTCCCATTGCCTCACGAAAGTCTTTAATAAGAGGGATAAAATGCTCGAATAAAGAGCAAAAGAGAGAATATAAAGAACGGAAGATAACAGAGTGAGAAATTTTGGGGTAAACGTAATTGTAGTGAATAAATTGAAATTGATATATTTAATTAAAATATATCAATTTATCATAAATATAATATACTTAAATTTTTTTCTAAAAGAACATCTATCATCATGAAATTTATATTCGAGGAATTTTATACTACATATAATAGAGTAAGACCCTCAGAACTAATAACAGGGCACATCAGCATAAGAAAATGTTTAAAACTAACATAAATTATTGACAAATCTTGTAGCCATTGAAGTATTCTACTCCATATGTAATGTGGAATATCTTCAATTTTAAGATCGTGTTAGGCTTTTACCACGCTTCATTTGGTCGCCATATGGTTGCTCTAGTTTGGGTTTTGATGCTTTATGTGTGTAATGTTATCTCTTTGTAAATTATGTAAGAGAACTAGCAGCTAGATAGATAGCTCTAAGGTTTTTCAAACATCTCTAAATTTCAAATTTTGAGTTTCTAAAGTGAGGCATTCTTCCATGGACTGGCCAATGGAAAATGGACAAATAGAATTTGGAGGTAGTTGATTTGCCAAAAATGCCCCATGAATATATTGGAGTTTTGATTACGCCACCTAGACCAAGTCCTGAACATACTTTTTCTGCTAAAGTAGTTGATGCTTTGATAAATGGCGAGGATCTACTACTAGAGGTGGTAAAATCGACTAAACTGGCACGAGCATACACAGCATGGCATGATAAAAGCATGGCATGATAAAAGCACGACACGATAAAAATACGACACAAACAAGGACATAACACGGGTGTTGAGTATATATACACCATACAAATCCATGCACAAAGATATTTCCATGGGTCTATAGAACCAGTTTCAATACCCATGGAACTACACATTAATCTCATTGATTCTGCAAATGCTTCCCCTTCATCTAATCCATTCTTAGATGATCCTCATGCTTATCATAGATTGATTGGTCGATTAATTTATTTGATGATGACCACGTCAAATATCTCATATTCAGTGTAGGTCTTAAGCCAATTCATGGACAAACCAAGATCATCACACCTCTATGCAACTCACCGTGTTATACGATACTTAAAATGAAGGCCTAGACTTGGTGTTTTCCTAGCTGCCAAGTTGACACTCCAACTCGAGACATTTTGTGACAGTAATTGTGTTGTCCATTTGTAATAAACATAAAACCACATAGGTCCCCATGTAATTCAGAAAATAAAAAGGAAAAAGTTTTGTCTAAATCTCCAAATGGATTTGGAAAGTTTTATGAGTCATGGCTAAACAGATTATGACTCGTTCCAACAAATATGTTAACCAACCGTTATTTTCCTGTGCTCAACTTTCTGAAAAGTCAAAATGCTAGTTTACTTTTCATGTTTTCTGAGACTCTTATTGGACTAAGTGCTTTATTTTACTCTCCCTCCCACTGACATTCCTCAAAATTTATTTATCAACTTACTGCCTCATCCAATTTTTTGTCTTCATAGCTATGGTTCCGTGATATTTGATTCCATGTAGCTACTTGGAAATAAAGAAGGTGGATACACTTATTTATTTAATCTTTCCATCATTGATGGGGATTTGTTGCTCGTATCTTCTATATATATATTACCCACTTTTCTTTACTTACAGCAAGATTCTCTTTTGGCTGCATTGTGTTGGGAAAAATATTAGACATGGTGTCCTGGAAGCATATGATAAGTGTTGTTTTAATAAAATTAATAAAAATAATATCTTTTTATATTATTATTTTGAATATATTATTATAAAATAATATGTATAAATATCAGAAAATTCTAAATTTATTCATGTAACTATAACTTTGTATTGGTACGAGAGGATTAAGATCACAAATAATAAATTAAATTATCTGCAACATATAAAAGTATGAAATCATTAACTAATGGTTGCTAATACAGTCCACTAGTATTATGAATATAAGTGATCTAGATCTGGATCACTGATGTTGATAGATTTCTTAGTGGAGGTGCTTTATATAATTGGATTATATATGATAGAACCCAATATGAATTAAGTCTTTATTAAAATGTCGTTTGCCATAAATAATTTTATTCATATCAATAGATGATCGATCATATGTAGATCAATCAGAATCCTGCATATTCATGAACTCTTGATTATGTCAACTGAATTTTTTGATTCACTAATCACAGTTTGTTTATAAAACAGGCTAAAGATTTTTGTTTTGAAAATTCATTAGGATAAGTAGTTGGAAACGTGATTTACAGATATGGAATCCAAACCTTCTTCATAGAAGATTATATATTGGTTCCCTTAAAGGTTAATTCTGAAGCTGAATGGTTTTGAGCTCAAATGTATTATCAAGTTATAAATTGACCGTTCACTAGTGAATTAATGGTACATAAAGATAAAGAGATAATTAGAGGGATAAAATGGTAATTATGACCAGCTCTAATAATAAATTATTTTTTGGAGGATTGAATGCATGTAATGATAATATCAATGGAGTACTATAGATTGCTCAGTAATTTATTATATAATTGCAACAGTACAATCTCATGTTTTTTGTGAAATAATATTAGGATCAATAAATTAGATTTATTAGATTAAAGAGTTTAATTAATAATCTAATTTAATAGAGTTTGAAATAATAGATCTATGGTCTCCAGGTTGTCTCTATAAAATACTGTATAGGATAAGAATGAAAAATAGTTTAAAAAGGACTTATTTGCAAAAAACAAAGTTTTATGGGGCAAATTTTTAATTATGAGATCAATAGTGTTAGATAATTAAAGAACTAATTAATTAAAAGATATATTTAAATCATGAATTTCAAAATTCATTTATTAAATAATAATATATTTGATTTTGAATTAGAAATGTTATACATAATATTAAATTAATATGAGATATTGATTTAATATTAAGATTAGCTAAGTCAAATTTAAATTTGTTTGAGAAACTAATTTAAAATTCAAATAAGATACAATCTAATTTAAAATAAATGAGATTCTATTTTAAATAAAATTTAAAAAGGTTTAACTATATCAAATATATCATTAAAGATATGATATAATTTGAAATATATAAGATTCAATTTAAAATCAGATTTAAAAATATTTGACCATATCAAAGATATCATCTAATGATTATCTTATCATTTAATATTATAATTTAGTCATCAATTCAATTAATTTAAAGTGTTTAAATTCAATTGAAAAACCTAATGGAACTCTATAAATATATCATGTATTGATTATTTCATGATGTGAAAAATAGAGAGGCTTTTAAAGAGAGATTTTTTCTTAAGAGATTTCTCTAAAAAAAAGAAAAAGAAAACATTGTCATCTTTACGTACCCACGCACGTCCTATTGTGTTGAGGATCGACCTGGAAAATCATGGTGTGAATCTTGACAATCAATTCGCATAGGCTAAGGTATGACCTCTTCATATAAATGTTAGATTAATTTATATACATATAAAAGATCGCTAAAAATTTTTCTGAAAATTTTTGTTATACACTCAGACCAATTAATCACTTCTGCTGTGAGTTCTTGAACTCGTTTTCCAGCAGAAAACGTGGGCCTAAGTATTTAGGTTAGTTTTTATATATACCATTTAGTCACATGTGCACTTCAGATTTTGCTTTTTACCTATAAATTTTAGTTTTGTTACCGTAATCAAATGCCAGAGTTACATATATATCAAATATTTGTAAGCGTTCAATGGCATCACATAATTTGGAATGTGCCCTTCACATTTGAGTTCATTAAAATAATTTATTTCAATAAATATGTATATGCATCCAAGTATAACGACCATTGCATTATGAATTATAAGTATGCTAGAATTGAAATAATTGTGTTGTCATTGTCACATATATTATGTATTCTTGGATTTTGTATTAAGATAAATAAGTTACTATTTTTTTTCTCATAACATTTAGGTGCTTAATGTTTACTACAAGATGGAAGTAGGGATTGGATTGCTACTGCTCATTATTACAAATAATCAAACTCTACTAAGGGAGTCAATAACTTCTTATCAGTTGGTGCCTGAGTAACATATGACAACGATGAAATTCCTTATCCGTTCAATTTGTGTATGAATATAATTTCTCTTCAGCTTAATGATGTAAAGGGTAATATTATTTCCAATGATTTCAATTCCACCTATAAGACATGGATTTACCATGGTAAAGTACCCATGATTTCGGAAGTGGTAACAAGTTTCGAGAACCCGATTGGTTAGGAGAGTGATGTTTGTGACACGGAGGATAATGATGATGTGTTGAGATTGTTTGATGACCATATCATGTGATAGTTTATGGATATAGATGAAGGAGATAGTGGGTAGAATTATACTCCGAGAATATATTGACATTTTGACCAACTTATAAAGGATGACACATACATTTGTTTCCTAGGTGTGGGAAATTTCAAAGGCATGATTTGTAATTCATATGCTACACATCATTGATAAGGCATTTAACATATTCTTATAGTTGTTTGAGTTTTGTCTACCAGATGGGAAGTCTTTACCCAAAAACTTTTACCAAGCTAAAAAGTATAGGAAGGTGCTGTCTGTCGGGGGTGACTTAATACATGCTTGTTACAGTGACTATTCGTTATTTTGGAAGAAAAATGTTGATTTTATCCAGTTTATGGTGACGGAAGGTATATGATCAAGGGTGAAGATATTATCACTAAAATTCCAAGGAAAGTGCTCCGCTACTGTTCACAAGGTCCTCTTTTGAAACGTGTTTTTATAGTTGAAGATAGTGCTAAACATACGACATCGCACCATGAGGAGCGCCCTATGGATGAAGGGGTGCTGACACATCAGACTAACTCTTTAGCATGGAATTAGTTTGACCAATGCCACCCTTATTTTGTAGCCGAGTCATGAAATATTCGTCTAGGCCTATCTAGTGATGAATTTAACCCATGCAAAAATATGAGCAACCCACACAACACATGGCCAATTTTTGTAATTCTTTACAACTCGCCTCCTTGAATGACTATGAAAGATCTTTACTGGATATTGACTATGTTTATTCCTGGCCTAAAAGTTTCGATAATGACCTAGATGTCTACTTAAGACCAATGATTGATAAGCTGAAAAAAATTTAGCACAAAGGGATTGTCACATATGATGCTTATCATAAGGAAAGTTTCAAATGATGGACTGCATTATTGTGGATAATAAATGATTTTTCAGCATATGCCAACCTATCCAGATGGAGTACAAAGGGGAAATTTGCAGTTCTAGAGCACAATAGGAGTAGTGACTCATGGTTATTAAATGGCTGCAACCGCTACTACATTGGACACCATTGTTGGTTCCCACCTAACTACTCAGGGTGGAATGATGAGTCAAGGTTTCTTGTCAAATAGCAAGATCATAGAGAACCACCATAGACAGTTTTTACTATCGAGATTAAAGCTCAGCTTGAGGAAATTGAAAAGGTTCTTTTTAGTAAGGATCCTTCCAAATTGAAACATATTCGTCGTGAAGAGGACAAGATTTGGACCAAGAGTAGTATATATTCTTCAAATTTTTGTATTTGGAAACATTATTGGTTCGCCATAATCTCAATGTTATGCATATTGAAAAGAATATATTCAATAGCATCCTTCAGAAGTTAATAATTAGTAAAAAGTTTAAGGATAATGAAAATGCTTAAGCAGACCTTACCTCACTGGGTATCGGTAAGGAGTTGCATCTGACTATGACTGGTTATAGGGCACCTAAGTATATGTTCACAACTAAAAAGAAGTCATCCTTCTGCAAGTGGGTGACGTAGATCAACTTCTCGAATTCGTACTCTTATAATATATCTAGATATATAAATATGATCGAGTGAAAGATATTTGGACTAAGAAGTCATGATTGTCACATTTTCATGCAACGCATACTCCTATTTGCTCTAGATTTCTAAGAGATGTGTTTTTCCAAAAAAGTATACAAGAACTCTGTATATTCTTCAAGTAGTTATGTGCTAGGCAATTAATTACAACAACTCTAGAAATGCTGCTACGAGACATTTCTATCATATTGTGTAAGTTAGAGATGATTTTCCCTCTTGCATTTTTTAATGTCATGATATACTTGGAAATTCATCTACCACATCAAGCATTAATTTATAGACCATTTCAATATTATTGGTTGTATTTGATCGAAATAATGCTTGAAAGCTTTAAAAAAAAAGGTGGGTATCAAGGCCATACCCAAAGGATCCATTATGGAAATATACCTTGATAGAGAATATGGTAATACATACAACAATTTGAAAGTTTAATAGGCTTGATAGGAATTTCAATCTAATGGAATCATCAACAACAACAAAAGAAAGTATATTCAATGCTAGAATATGTCTCTTAACAACTAATAAATTCGGTTTTTTACGAGCAAACATCATTCAAAAACTATATCACTGCATTTTGTCAAACTACAAAGGCATCTCCACCTACTGAAGGTATCACTCACTGCACTTTTTTGGCAATTTCAATGCATTTTATGTTTGTTTTGACTATAATTGCCAATGCCTAACACACTAATTTTTTGTATCGAGCATCGGAATATCCATGACAGATGCGAAAGTGAAGACTTGTATCATAGGCATGAACAAGAATTTGAAGAATAGTTTTGCAATAAGGTAATATCCATGTTTAATATTTCTTCCATATAGATATATACTTTTACAGTGATTATTTGCATTAAGGATATTAAAAACTATAACATTGTGTTCAATTAGATATCTGAAAATATTACTGCAACAAAGGAGCTTATTTCATTATCACGTGGACTAGACCAGCACATCAAAACATATCAAGCATGTATAGTTAATGGCTTAAGGTGGTAATCACGATGTCATGAGAAAAAATATCGTACATAGTGTAGTGGGCTATTTGTAATGGCGGAGAATGATGAAGGTATTATCGAGGAATACTACGGGACTATCAATGGGATAGTAGAGCCCATTTACATATATGGACATAAAGTCCCTTTATTCAAGTGTACATGGTTTACAAATCAACTAGAATCTAGCGGTTCTACATGATGAAGAATTTGTGACAATTAATACAAGTCGTACTTGGTACGCAGATGATCCTTACATATTGCAAAGTATGGCATTACGAATGCCATATATTAAAGATCATTTGAGAGAGCCTCCTTGGCATATCTCTCAAAATATAGCTAACCGCAATGTGTTCTCTGTTCCGAAGTGACATGAAACTGGTTACGAAGTCAATGGTTCGACAAAAGTAGTGGATGCATTGCAAGAAGATCAAAGTGGTTCTAATGTCAATGGGACCGATGAAAATATACCAAACTTGGTGACTTTGGCAAAGGATGACATGGAGCTAATTCTAGTTACGAACCGTTTGTCCACCTCAATTTTAATGAAAATTGGCAACTACACATGCCAACTTGTTGCAGTAGGACTGATCATGATGAAGGGGATAAATATTATCACTTAGATTACGATAGTGAATTAGAAGATAATGATGATGAAGTCCCAAAACATGTACATTCAATGGGCGATTGTAAAGAAGAAGAAGAGGATGATTGTTGAGAAGACAATGATGATGATGATACTGATTAGTAGTTGTAACAAATAATATTGACTGATCTTATCTTTTCTAAAATTTCATTATTTTAAGTTGTATTATTATTTCAGGTTATTAATGGTGAACCACTTTTTTTTTTGTTTTTTCAGGTTGTGAATGTTTTCGGATAGACTTAGCATGACATAGAAAGAGAGATAGAGATTAGGGATGTTCGATATGGTATACACTTTTACTTGCGTACATATATTTTCCCTACAATAATCATTCTATTTTCCAATTCTAAATTACCATTAACAATTAGGCATCATATTGGATCAATTGCCTTACATTCAATTGTTGCTCAATAGGAAATACTTAATCAAACCAACCAATGGTCATATGTTGATTTATAAGTAAAATCATCTAAGATTTGTAGAGTTAAAATACTATTAATTATTGCCAATTTGGATACCAGTTTACTTTTATTTTTATTTTCTCTCCTTTGTTTCTTCAGATCATTACTAGTAATATGGATCACATCTTCTTCTTCTTTTTTTTTTTTTTTCCTTTTTTGCATCATTCATGTTCGAGATATGCAGTATACTTCTTGAGTTGGATTTTGCATACGAGATCCATTTTCTATAAGTACTCTTAATTATCTTATTAATTTCGTTACTAGCTACTTGGTAAATACGAGATTATTTATACTCTTTACTTGCAGAATCCTACCTATCTTTGCAGTAAGACTGAATAATGTTATTTTGTACGGGATAGATATCAATAAAATTGGTTGGTAATTTGATAGTTTTTGTAGTTATCTAGATCTACCTAGTAGTCTTTGTAATATTAATGGATGCTTTGGATTAAGTAATGAATTTCTGAGATCTGAATTGACATACTCATTTTGTAATGAAATGTGCATTATGTTGAAATTTGGATTATGTATTTACTTCAAATATTTTGCAGTGGGAATTTTGGGAAATAAAAGGTAGTATGCCTGTATACCATAACAATTTGTCACTGGAAATAAGCGTGGAAAATGACACTAAATATGGACCTAAAATATATTGCAAATGACACTAAAAATGGTCATATATAGCAATAGTTCCAACACGTATACATCACAAAAACCTTTTGTAACCGTAAAAAGAATCACAAACACTTTGTGATGTCATTTAACATGTCATGTGGCAATCAAAGATTCACTAAAAATATTATACTTTTGAGAATTACCATGTCACGTGGCAATAAAAATTCGCTAAAAACATCGTACTTCTAACTATCTCTGACATGTAAGTCAATGTAGTTAATTGCCATGGTGGATGATACTGAAATTCATGTGTCGTGTGTCCGTATGAGATAGGTTCACGTATTTCTCGTGAAGAATGCTTTGTCATTGGCTAGAGGTCAAAGTGTGCCATGCGTTGTCACCAGACGTGTGCCATGTGTCAAACATCAATTGGTACACATCAAATACAATGTCATTAGTCAACGTTCAACGTGTGCAACGCATGTTATCATCAGAGTCACGCGAACGTGTCAAATGACAATTGGTACCCATAAAATGCCACATCGGTTGTCTAATGTGGCAGTTTAGGTGACCGGTTGGTGATGTGGAGTGAGGATTAAGCCTGAATATTTTTACTCTGAATCGAGACGTCACAGTTGCCAGTTACTAATAGACCTACTCCAACAGTTCCTAATCAGAAATACTCCGTTTTGTAATATGCTTTCCCGTGACGATGGGTCTTTTTCATTGTAGTGTGTCCAAGATACTAAATAATTTCTCCAATCCGCCCAATACATAACAAGAAAAGAGTTATAAGTACTTAAGCTACAGTTATTCTGATTTCTATCTTTAGGAGACCGATTAAGCAGTATCTGATTGCCATGTCAAACACAAAAATAAAAAAGCAATCCCTAATACAGTTTTTTCTTTCATTTCACCCCTAAACTTTTCAACCTTTAATTTTCTTCCCACTTCTTCTACATTTGCCCTCACCTCACCATAATTGCCACCACTAGCATGCCGCCATGTCCTCCACTCTCTCCCCCTCCCTCCCTCCCTCTCCCGACTAGAGCATACTTGAGGTTGATGTTGGTGGGGTCGAGAGCATGGTGCTGGCATAGGTGGTGGTAGCAAAAGTAGAGAAGAAAATTGAATTTAAAAAATTTTAGGAGTGAAATAGAAGAAAATATTTGTGTTAGCAATATATATATATATATTTGTCAAAGTAAGGATTTCATAAATGATAAATTATATGCCGAGGTAAAGAGATTATAGATCAACACTCTTCAATAAGTTCAGAAGGGATAAAGACTAAAAATATCTACCAATTATAACCATATGTCTTAAATTTTGAGTTTCATTTAAGAGAATAACAATTTATACTTTAAACTTAGAGAATAAGGAATTAAATTTTTCTATCCAAATTACTTATGTTAGCGATTAAGTTTAAATTCTTAAAACTGCTATGACGATCGAATCGACTCATAATATAATATGACGGGTCAACTATTATTTATAATAGATTAAATGATTAATTCTAATTTATATATACTTTAAAACTGCTTAAATAAATTTATTATAAAACTTTGCACAATTATGTTTTGTTTTTTACACACATTTTAGTCTCTATATAGTTGAGTTTTTATAAATTTGTTCATATGTAGTTTCTAAAAAATTAAGGGAGGTCTGAGCTCGACTTTCGTCAACTCAACATCCCATCAATGGATATTAATGGAGGTTTGAGGCTTGGTTTGAGTTTGGTGAAAAGGAAAAATAAAATAAAATAAGGACATAAAATAGGAAGTATATATTTGGGATGAAATTACAAAGAAATAATAGATTTGGGCCAATTTGTAATTTTTATTTTTTATTACTTATGTGACACGATTAAAAAACCAAATTTATACATATCTTAATATAATTAGTACTCACATAATAAAATTTTTCCATATTAACACTTATTATTAAAAAAATTAATTAGATAGAATAAAAAATTTCATTTAAACTACATTAATTAAGAAGTTGCTCGGGGACCGTACAGAAAAAATTTATAAAATTCAATTAGACAAAGATAAAAAAAATGAATTAACTCATAAATAAATAAATATTTATTAGCAAATACAACAACATAAAAATGATACATCCTAATATTGAGTTTGGGGTAACTCATATATAATTATTCTTATGCAAAAATATATGCAAATAGAATTTCACCTTTTATTTTATTTTAATAGTTGTGATTGAAATGAAATTAAAAAATATAAATTTCCTTTAATATTTTAAAAATAAATTTACCCTTAAAACTTTCTCTCCTATCTTCCTTTTTTTTTTTTTTTTTTTTTTTTTTCTAATTTCTCCGTTTTGTCTCATGTTCTCTCTCCATGTAGCCTTTATCGTTTTTTCCCTCCTTTCTTTTTTCTTATAATTAAGTTTCTTTTTTTTTTTTTTTATTGAAAATGTCGATAAACAGTAAAAAAGAAAAGTTTACTTTTCTATTTTTTTTATTTATTTATAGAAGAAAAAGCCCTAAGTCAAATTATTAAAGAAGGAAAATATAGTTTACTATTATCTTTAATATGGTAATTATTTTATTTTTTATTTTTTATTTTTTGTAATAGATTGAGTGTTTAAATAAAACGTATCGATGTATATGAATTATCTATTTTCTCGTAACTAAATTTTTTTTAATCATCTATCATATAAAAAATAAATGAATATAAATCTTAAAAAAAAAAAAAAAAAGAACATGAGCCACCGACTCCCCACTAACCACCCAGGACCCGCCTTTCAAGCTTCTATATAAGCGGGAAGCCATTCCCATTCATTTCTCGTGCTTTCTCCCATCCTCTTCTCTTGTTCACCATTTTATATTTCCTTGAATTTTTAGGATTTCTGACATTTTTAATGGCTAGTGCTGAGGTTGAGTTCCGATGCTTCGTCGGTGGGCTCGCATGGGCCACCGATGATCGGGCCTTAGAGCAGGCTTTCTCTATCTACGGCGATGTTCTTGAATCGAAGGTCCGTTTGAGGCCAGAGATCTGGATCTGAATTCGATACGGCTATGTCGATCCCAAATCCCGATCTGTGACTCTTGACTACTCTGATCTGTTTTGTGTTACTTGATCTTTATTGATTCTCTCTGTCTCTGTTACTATAATCATCCTTTTATTACTCTCCTCAAGTCGGTACGTTCATCTTCATCTTTTTATATAAAGACGAAGATCGATCGGATTTTCTTATTTGTTATTTTTGAATTATTGATCTGGAGCTTATCTGTTATGGTGGATCTGATCCTATATTATTCGATTTCTGGAATCAGATTATTAATGATCGTGAGACCGGTAGGTCCAGAGGTTTTGGATTCGTTACTTTCAGCAACGAGAAGTCCATGAGGAGCGCCATTGAAGCGATGAACGGCTACAGCCTTGACGGCCGCAACATCACCGTTAATGAGGCTCAGTCTCGTGGTGGCAGTGGTGGTGGCGGTGGCTTCAACCGAGGCGGCGGTTATGGTGGTGGTGGACGCCGTGATGGTGGATACGGCCGTGGTGGTGGATACGGCCGTGGTGGCGGCGGCGGATACGGAAGTGGAGGCGGTGGAGGTTATGGTGGTGGACGTGACCGTGGATATGGTGATGGCGGTCCCCGCTACTCAAGAGGCGGCGGTGGTTCTGACGGCCAGTGGAGGAATTAGAAAATATTTCGTTTCGTTATTTCTTATGGGAGTATTCTGATGTTTTCTCTCGTGTTGTGCTACACTATTCTCTCTTTTTGACCGCTTACACTATTCTCATACTTTGTTGCAAACAATGTAAAAGAAGAGACGAGAAATAAAAAAGTATGAGTTCATTATAATGTACGATTCATTCGAATAAATTTTTCTTTTGGCCAAACCTCTGAATCGATCTTAGTACGTAACAATTATGGGGTTTCTTTTGGCATAATTTTCAGTCAAATCATGCCATAAAAATTCTCAAAAATCATTAACATATTATGCATAAAATTTATATTTGAAATGTGAAAATAAAATTTATTCAAACCACATTCAAATAATTTAGTGATTTTGAGAAACTCATCGAAATAATTTTAAGGTGATGAAATAAAAGCACACGTAATTCTCAATGATCATTAGCATGTCATTTACTAAACTTATATTTGAAATACAAAAATAGAATTTGTTTAAAGCTCATTAAAATGGTTTAGTGACTTGAGTAAACTCATTGAAATAATTTTTAAGTAAAATAAATGCTTATGTGTCCTTAAAACTTATTAGCATGTTATGCACGAATCTTGTGTTTGAAGTGTAAAAATAGAATTCGTTCAAACCTCATTCAAATGATTTAGAAGCTTGAGTAGACACGTTGAAATGATTTGTAGGTAAAATAAATTTACACATGTTCTTCAAATATCATTAGCATGTTATGCACAAAACTTGTGTTTCAAGTGCAAAAAATAAAACTCGTTCGTACTTCATTCAACTGGTTAGTGGATTTAAGAGACTCACAGAAATCATTTTGAGGTGAAACAAATGCACACGTGTCCTTCAATGATCATTAGCATGTTATGCACTAAACTTGCATTTGAAGTACGAAAATAGAATTCATTCGAACCTCATTCAAATGGTTTAGTGGCTTGAGTAGACTTATTGAAATGATTTTTAGGTGAAACAAATATACATGTGTCTTTCAAAATGTCATTAGCATGTTATGCATGAAAATTGTGTTTGAAGTGCGAAAATAGAATTTTTTCAAACCTCATTGAAATGGGTTAGTGGCTTTAAGAGACTCTTTGAAATGATTTTGAGTTGAAACAAATGCAAACGTGTCCTTCAATGATCATTAGCATGTTATGCACTAAATTTGTGTTTGAAGTGTAAAAATAGAATTCGTTCGAATATCATTCAAATGGTTTAGTGGCTTAAGGAGACCCATTGAAATAATTTTTAGGTGAAACAAATGCACACGTGTCCTTCAAATATCATTAGCATGTTATGCACGAAACTTGTGTTTGAAGTGGGAAAATTGAATCCGTTCGAACCTCATTCAAATGGTTTAGTGGCCTGAGGAGACTCATTGAAATGATTTTTAAGTGAAACAAATGCACATGTTTCCTTTAAAGATCATTAGCATGTTATGCACTAAACCTGTATTTGAAGTGCAAAAATAGAATTCGTTCGAACCTCATTGAAATGGTATAGATGGTTGAGCAGACTAATTGAAACGATTTTTATGTAAACAAATACTCAAATGTCGTTAAAACATCGTTAGCATATTATGCATGAACTCTGTGTTTGAAGTGAGAAAAAAGAATTTGCTTGAACATCATTCAAACAGTTTAGTCGCTTAAATAGACTCATTGAAATGATTTGTAGGCTAAACAAATGCACACGTGTCCTTCAAAAATCATTAGAATTTTATGTATGAATCTTGTGTTTAAAGTATGAAAATATAATTTGTTTGAACCTCATTATAATGATTTAGTGGCTTAAGGAGACTCACTAAAATGATTTTTAGGTGAAACAAATGAACACGTGTCCTTCAATGATCATTAACATGTTATGTACTAAACTTGTGTTTGAAGTATGAAAAAAGAATTCGTTCGAACTTCATTCAAATGGTTTAGTGGTTTAAGGAGACTCATTGAAATGAGTTCTAGATGAAACAAATGCACAAGAGTTCTTCAATGATTATTAGCATGTTATACCCTAAACTTGTGTTTGAAGTACGAAAATAGAACTCGTTCGAACCTCATTCAACTGGTTTAGTGGTTTGAAGAGACTCATTGAAATAATTTTTAGGTAAAACAAATGCACACGTGTCCTTCAATGATAATTAACATGTTATGTACTAAACTTGTGTTTGAAGTACGAAAAAAGAATTCGTTCGAACTTCATTCAAATGTTTTACTGGTTTAAGGAGACTCATTGAAATGAGTTCTAGATGAAACAAATGCACAAGAGTTCTTCAATGATTATTAGCATGTTATGCCCTAAACTTGTGTTTGAAGTACGAAAATAGAACTCGTTCGAACCTCATTCAACTGGTTTAGTGGTTTGAAGAGACTCATTGAAATAATTTTGAGGTAAAACAAATGCACATGTGTCCTTCAATGATAAACTTGTGTTTGAAGTGCAAAAATAGAATTCGCTAGAACCTCATTCAAATGGTTTAATGGTTTAAGCAGACTCATATAAATGATTTTTAGGTGAAAGAAATTGCACACGCGTCCTTCAAACATCATTAGCATGTTATGAACGAAACTTGTATTTGCAGTAAGAAAATAGAATTCGTTCGAACCTTATTCAAATGGTTTAGTGGCTTGAAGAGACTCATTGAAATTATTTTCAGGTGAAACAAATGTACACGTATCCTTCAAAGATTATTAGCATGTTATGCACTAAACTTCTATTTGAAGTGCAAAAGTAGAATTCGTTCGAACCTCATTAAAATGGTATCATTGCTTGAGTAGACTAATTGAAATGATTTTTAGGTGAAATAAATGTTCAAATGTCATTAAAATATAGTTACCATATTATACATGAACCTTGTGTTTGAAATGTGAAAAAGAATTCATTCGAAGCTCATTCAAATGGTTCAGTGGCTTAAATAGACTCATTGAAATGATTTTTAGGTGAAATAAATGCACACATGTCATTCAAAAATCATTAGAATGTTATGTACGAATCTTGTGTTTAAAGTGCAAAAATAGAATTTCTTTGAACCTCATTATAATGGTTTAATGGCTTAAGGAGACTCACTGAAATGATTTTTAGGTGAAACAAATGCACACGTGTCCTTCAATGATCATTATCATATTATGCACTAAACTTGTATTTGAAGTGCGAAAATAGAACTCGATCGAATCTCACTCAACTAGTTTAATGGCTTTAAGAGACTCACTGAAATGATTTTGAGGTGAAACAAATGCACAAATGTCTTTCAATGCTCATTAACATGTTATGTACTGAACTTGTGTTTGAAGTGCGAAAATAGAATTCGCCCGGACCTCATTCAAATGGTTTAGTGGCTTAAAGAGACTCATTGAAATGCTTTTTAAGTGAAACAAATTGAACACGCGTACTTCAAATATTATTTGCATGTTACGCACGAAACTTATATTTGTAGTGGGAAAATAGAATTCGTTCGTACCTCATTGGTTTAGTAGCTTGAGGAGACTCATTGAAATTATTTTTAGGTGAAACCAACCCACACGTATCCTTCAAAGATCATTAGCAGGTTAGGCACTAAACTTGGATTTGAAGTGCAAAAGTAGAATTCGTTCGAACCTCATTGAAATCGTATAGGTGCTTGAGTAGACTAACTGAAATGATTTTTAGGTGAAACAAATGGTCAACTGACCATAAAACATCCTTAGCATATTATGCACGAACCTTGTATTTGAAGTGCGAAAAAAGAATTCATTCGAACCTCATTCAAATGGTTTAGTAGCTTAAATAAACCCATTGAAATGATTTTTAGGTGAAACAAATACACACGTGTCATTCAAAAATCATTAGAATGTTATGTACGAATGTTGTGGTTAACATGCGAAAATAGAATATGTTTGAACCTCATTATAATTGTTTAATGGCATAAGGAGACTCACTTAAATAATTTTTAAGTGAAACAAATGCACACGAGTTATTCAATGATCATTAGCATGTTATGCCCTAAACTTGTATTTGAAGTGTGAAAATAGAACTCATTCGAACCTCATTCAAATGGTTTAGTGGCTTTAGGAGATTCATTGAAATGATATTGAGGTAAAACAAATGCACACATGTCCTTCAATGGTCATTAATGTGTTATGTACTAAACTTGTGTTTAAAGTGCGAAAATATAATTCGCTCGAACCTCATTCAAATGGTTTAGTGGCTTAAGGAGACTCATTGAAATGATTTTTAGGTGAAACAAATTGCACACGCGTCCTTCAAACATCATTAGCATGCTATGCACGAAACTTGTATTCGTAGTGGGAAAATATAATTCGTTCGAACCTCATTCAAATGGTTTAGTGCCTTGAGGAGACTCATTGAAATGATTTTTTGGTGAAACAAATGCACACGTGTTCTTCAAAGATCATTAGCATATTATGCACTAAACTTGTATTTGAAGTGCAAAAGTAGAATTCGTTCAAACCTCATTAAAATGGTATCGTTGCTTGAGTAAACTAATTGAAATCATTTTTAGGTGAAATAAATGTTCAAATGTCATTAAAATATAGTTACCATAATATATATGAACCTTGTTTTTGAAATACGAAAAAAGAATTCGTTCAAAGCTCATTCAAATGGTTTAGTGGCTTAAATAGACTCATTGAAATGATTTGTAGGTGAAACAAATGCACATGTGTCCTTAAAGAATCATTATAATGTTATGTGTGAATCTTGTGTTTAAAGTGCGAAAATATAATTTACTTTAACCTTATTGTAATGGTTTAGTGGCTTAAGGAGACTCACTGAAATGATTTTTAGGTGAAACAGTTCCACACTTGTGCTTCAACGATCATTAGCATGTTATGTACTAAACTTGTGTTTGAAGTGTGAAAATAAAACTCAATTGAATCTCATTCAACTGGTTTAATGGCTTTAAGAGATTCACTGAAATGATTTTGAGGATAAACAAATGCACTCGTGTCCTTCAATGATCATTAACATATTATGTACTAAACTTGAAGTGTGAAAATAGAATTCGCTTGAACCTCATTCAAATGGTTTAGTGGCTTAAGGAGACTCATTGAAATGCTTTTTAAGTGAAACAAATTGAACAAGCGTCCTTCAAATATCATTAGCATGTTACGCACAAAACTTGTATTTGCAGTGCGAAAATAAGATTCATTCATACCTCATTCAAATGGTTTTAGTGGCTTGAGGAGGCTCATTGAAATGATTTTTAGGTGAAACAAATGCACACATGTCCTTCAAAGATCATTAGCATGTTAGACACTAAACTTGTATTTGAAGTGCAAAAGTAGAATTCGTTCGAACCTCATTGAAATCATATAGGTGCTTGAGTAGAGTAACTGAAATGATTTTTAGGTGAAACAAATGGTCAAATGACCATAAAACATCATTAGCATATTATGCACGAACCTTGTATTTGAAGTATGAGAAAAGAATTCATTTGAACCTCATTCAAATGGTTTAGTAACTTAAGTAGACTCATTGAAATGATTTTTAGCTGAAACAAATGCACATATGTCATTCAAAAATCTTTAGAATGTTATGTACGAATCTTGTGTTTAAAGTGCGAAAATAGAATTTTGAGGTGAAACAAATGCACACATGTCCTTCAATGATCATTGACATGTTATGTACCAAACTTGTATTTGAAGTGCGAAAATAGAATTTGTTCGAACCTCATTCAAATACTTTAGTGGCTTAAGGAGATTCCTTGAAATTATTTTTAAGTAAAACAAATCCACACGTATCCTTCAAACACCATTAACATGTTATGCACGAAACTTCTGTTTGCAGTTGGAAAATAGAATTCGTTCGAATCTCATTCAAATGGTTTAATGGCTTAAGGAGACTCATTGGAATAATTTTTAGGTAAAACAAATGCATATGTTTCCTTCAAAGATCATTAGTATGTTATGCACTAAACTTGTATTTGAAGGGCAAAAGTAGAATTCGTTCGAACCTCATTAAAATTGTATCGTTGCTTGAGTAGACTAGTTGAAATGATTTTTATGTGAAACAAATGCTCAAATGTCCATAAAAAACCATTAGCATATTGTGCACGAACCTCATATTTGAAGTGCAAAAAAAGAATTCGTTCGAATCTCATTTAAATGGTTAGTAGCATAAATTGACTCATGCAAATGATTTTTAGTAAAACAAATGCACACGTGTCCTTCAAATATCATGAGCATGTTATACACGAAACTTGTGTTTGCAGGTGAAAAATAGAACTCTTTCGAACCTCATTTAAATTGTTTACTGGCTTGAGAAGACTCATTGAAATGATTTTTCAGTGAAATAAATGCACATGTGTCTTTAAAAGATCATTAGCATTTTATGCACTTCACTTGTATTTGAAGTGCACGAGCAGAATTCGTTCGAACCTCATTGAAATCGTATAGGTGCTTCAGTAGATTAATTGAAATGATTTTTAGGTGAAACAAATGGTCAAATTTCCATAAAATATCATTAGCATATTATGCATGAACCTTGTATTTGAAGTGCGAAAAAAGAATTCGTTCGAACCTCATTCAAATGGTTTAGTAACTTAAATAGACTCATTAAAATGATTTTTAGGTGAAACAAATGCACAATTGTCCTTAAAAAATCATTAGAATGTTTTGTACGAATCTTGTGTTTAAAGTGAAAAAATAGAATTTGTTTCAACCTCTTTATAATGGTTTAATGGCTTAAAGATACTCATTGAAATGTTTTTTAAGTGAAACAAATTGAACAGGTGTCATTCAAATATCATTAGCATGTTACGCACGAAACTTGTATTTGCAGTGGGAAAATAGAATTCGTTCGCACCTCATTCAAATGGTTTTGTAGCTTGAGGAGACTCATTGAAATGATTTTTAGGTGAAACAAATGCATACGTGTCCTTCAAAGATCATTAGCATGTTATGCACTAAAATTCTATTTGAAGTGCAAAAGTAGAATTCGTTCGAACCTCATTAAAATTGTATCGTTGCTTGAGTAGACTAGTTGAAATGATTTTTAAGTGAAAGAAATGCTCAAATGTCATTAAAATATAGTTACCATATTATACATAAACCTTATGTTTCAATTGCGACAAAAGAATTCGTTTGAACCTCATTCAAATGGTTTAGTGGCTTAAGTAGACTCATTGAAATAATTTTTAGGTGAAACAAATGCGCACGTGTCCTTCAAAAATCATTAGAATGTTATATACGAATCTTGTTTTAAAGTTAGAAAATAGAATATTTTTTAACCTTATTGTAATGGTGTAGTGGCTGGAGGAGACTCACTGAAATGATTTTTAGGTGAAACAAATGCACACTTGTCTTCAATGATCATTAGCATGGTTTCGTGCGTACCATGCTAATAATGTTTGGAGGACATGTGTGCATTGTTTTCACCTAAAACGCATTTCAATGAGTCTCCTTAAGGCACTAAACTATTTGAAGGAGGTTCGAACAAATTTTATTTTCGCACTTCAAACACAAGTTTGGTGCATAATGTAACGCCCGCCCTACTAATTGTTTAGTTTATCAAATAATTTTCTAGGGAAACATATACAGCTAATAAGTGCATTACTTTCTTGTTTTCATATAAAAATTTTGTTCCTTAAAATTTTCTTTACTTTCAAAAGTGGTTTAAAAGATATATGTAATAATTTAAAAATACTGCGGAAGTCTTTGTCATAGAAAAGTAATCCCAAAACTTTTTAAATACTTTATTCTTTATTTGAATTTACATATATGTACAAATACTTTATGACCGTTGCAACGATCCACTTATGACCTTTTCTTTAATATCATCTAGGTCCTTTCTGATCGACAAACGATACTTCTTTTGACCTGACATCACCTCACTTTAATATTATGCATGCTTATGCTTCTTATCTATTTTAGCATAACATTAACTTTTGGAAATATGAATATATGCACTTAATGTTTAAAGTTTGTACTCTCCTCAAACCATCTTGCTATATTATGTTCATTCTAATGTTCATTCTAGTTATAATCATTATTTCTAACATGGTAATCATAGTATTTCACTTCTACTTAGTATGCTATAATTATAATCCTAATGCAGACAAAACCAAATCATCATTTAATAATTAATATTATCCTCAATTAATATAATTATAATCATAATAATAAACAAACAATATCCGGATTTTGACTTTCCTCTTTCTCTATTTCCTTCCTTTTTTTTCTTTTCTCTCCTTTTTCCTTTCCTTTTTTTTCTTTCTCTCTTTCCTTCCCTTTCTTTCCCTTCTCTCCTTTTTCTTTTCCTTTCTTTCCTTTCTCTCCTTCTTCCTTTCCTCTCTTTCTTTCTTTTCTTTCCTTTCCCTCTCTTTCCCTTTCTTTCCTTTTTCCTTCACGGATCCTTTTTCCTTTCTTGCCCATTTTCTCTTTGGGTAAAGGGGTATTTATATGGTTAATTGAAGATTTAGATGGTGACATGTGTCTTACCATTTGATGATTCATGCAAGATGATGAGTTAGCTAACTTAAGAGTTTCTAAATGGACATTAACATAGAGCTTTGTTTTTCTTTTTCTTTTTTTAATTATTATTATTAGTATTATTATTATTACTATTATTATTACTATTATTATTACTATTATTAATATTATTATTACACTGGGGGATTACACATAACATGTTAATGATCATTGAAGGACGCGTGTTCATTTGTTTCACCTCAAAATAATTTCTACGAGTCTCGTAAAGCCACAAAACCAGTTGAATGAGGTTCGAACAAGTTCTATTTTCGCACTTCAAACACAAGTTTAGTGCATAACATGTTAATGATCATTGAAGGACACTTGTGCATTTATTTTATCTAAAAATTATTTCAGTGAGTCTCCTTAAGCCACTAAACCGTTATAATGAGGTTCAAACAAATTTTGTTTTTGGATTTTAAACACAAGATTCGTACATAATATTCTAATGATTTTTTAAGAACACGTGTGCATTTGTTTCACTAAAAATCATTTTAATGAGTCAATATAAGCGATTAACTATTTGAAAGAGGTTCGACTGAATTCTTTTTTCGTAGTTCAAACACAAGTTTCATGCATAATATGGAAATGATGTTTTAAGGACATTTGAGCATTTATTTCACCTAAAAATCATTTCAATTAGTCTACTCAAGCAACTATACCATTTTAATGAGGTCTGAACGAATTTTACTTTTGCACTTCAAATACAAGTTTACTGCATAACAAGCTAATGATCTTTGAAAAACCCGTGTGTATTTGTTTCACCTAAAAATCATTTCAATGACTCTCCTCAAGCCACTAAACCATTTGATTGAGGTTCGAACGAATTTTATTTTCCTACCATAAACACAAGTTTCGTGCGTAACATGCTAATGATGTTTGAAGGACGTGTGTGCATTTGTTTCCCCTAAAAATCACTTCAATAAGCCTCCTCAAGCCACTAAACCATTTGACTGAGGTTCGAGCGAATTCTATTTTTCCGCTATAAACACAAGTTTAGTGTGTAACATACTAATGATGTTTGGAGGATATGTGTGCATTTGTTTCACCTAAAAATCATTTCAATAAGACTCCTTAAGCCACTAAACCATTTGAATGAGGTTCGAACAAATTTTATTTTCACACTTTAAACACAAGTTTGGTGCATAACATGTTCATGATCATTGAAGGACACGTGTGCATTTGTTTCAGCTCAAAATCATTTTAATGAGTCTGTTAAAGCCACAAAACCAGTTCAATGAGTTATGAACAAGTTCTATTTTTGCACTTTAGACACAAGTTGAGTGCATAACATACTAATGATCATTGAAGGACACTTGTGCATTTATTTTACCTAAACATTATTTCAGTGAGTCTCCTTAAGCCACTAAACCGTTATAATGAGTCAAACAAATTCTATTTTTGGACTTTAAACACAAGATTAGTACATAGCATTTGAATAATATTTTAAGGACACGTGTGCATTTTTTCAGTAAAAATAATTTCAATGAGTCAATTAAAAGCACTAACTATTTGAATGAGGTCCAACCAAATTCTTTTTTCGCAGTTCAAGCACAAGGTTTGTGTGTTATTTGCTAACGATGTTTCAAAGACATTTAAGCACTTATTTCACCGAAAAATCATTTGAATTAGTCTACTCAAGCAACTATACCATTTTAATGAGGTCCGAACGAATTCTACTTTTGCACTTCAAATACAAGTTTAGTGGATAACAAGCTAATGATCTTTAAAGGACCCGTGTGCATTTGTTTCACCTAAAAATCATTGCAATGAGTCTCCTCAAGCCACTAAACCATTTGACTGAGGTTTGAACGAATTCTATTTTCCCACTGCAAACACAAGTCTTGTGCACAACATGCTAATGATGTTTGAAGGACACGCGTGCATTTGTTTCACCTAAAAATCACCTAAAACGTGTGCATTTGTGTCACATGAAACACAATTCAATGAGAATTTTCAAGCCACTAAACCATTTGAATGAGGTTTGAACGAATTCTATTTCCGCACATCGAACACAAATTTCGTGCATAACTTGCTTGTGATCTTTGAAGGACACTTGTGCATTTGTTTCACCTGAAAATCATTTCAATAAGTCTCCTCAAGCCACTAAACCATTTGAATGAGGTTCGAACGAATTCTATTTTTGTATTTCAAACACAAGTGTCGTGCATAATATTCTAATGATCTTTGAACAAACATGTGCATTTGTTTCACATGAAACTCAATTCAATGAGTCTTTTTAAGCCACTAGACCATTTTAATGAGGTTTGAATGAATTCTATTTTCGCACATCGAACTCAAATTTCATGCATAACTTGCAAGTGATCTTTGAAGGACACATGTGCATTTTATTTCACCTGAAAATCATTGCAATGAGTCTCCTCAAGCCACTAAACCATTTGATTGAGGTTCGAACGAATTCTATTTTCCCACTACAAACACAAGTCTCGTGCATAACATGCTAATGATGTTTTAAGGACACACGTGCATTTATTTCACCTAAAAATCATTTCAATGGGTCTCCTCAAGCCACTAAATCTTTTGACTGAGGTTTGAACGAATTCTATTTTCCACTACAAACACAAGTTTCATGCGTAACATGCTAATGATGTTTGAAGGACACGTGTGCACTTGTTTCACCGAAAAATCATTTCAATGAGTCTTCTCAAGCTACTAAGCTATTTGACTAAGGTTCAAACGAAATCTATTTTCTCACTACAAACACAAGTTTTGTGCGTAACATGCTAATGATGTTTGAAGGACACGTGTGCATTTGTTTCGCTTAAAAATCATTTTAATGAGTCTCCTCAAGCTACTAAACCATTTCAATGAGGTACGAATGCATTCTATTTTCCCCTTGCAAATACAAGTTCCGTGCGTAACATGCTAATCATATTTGAAGGACACGTGTGCAATTTGTTTCGCTTAAAAATTATCTCAATGAGTCTCCTTAAGCCACTGAACCATTTGAATGAGGTTTGTGTGAATTCTATATTCACACTCCAAACAGAAGTTAATGATCATTGAAGGACACATATGCATTTGTTTCACCTAAAAATCATTTCAATGAGTCTCTTAAAGCAAAAAAACTTGTTGAATGAGGTTCGAACAAGCTCTATTTTCGCACTTCAAACACAAGTTTAGTGTGTAACATGCTAATGATCAATGAAGGACACTTGTGCATTTATTTTACCTAAAATTTATTTCAATGAGTCTTCCTACGCCACTAAACCATTATAATGAGGTTCAAACAAATTCTATTTTTGGACTTTAAACACAAGATTCGTACATAACATTCTAAAACATTTGAATGAGGTTCGAACGAATTCTATTTACGCACTTCAAACACAAGTTTCGTGCACAACCTGCTAATGACCTTTTTCAAGCACACGTTTGCATTTCATTCGCATAAAACTCATTTCAATGAGTCTCCTCAAGCCACAAAACTATTTGAATGAGGTTCGAACGAATTCAATTTTCACACTTTAAATACAAGTTTCGGGCATAACATGCAAATGATATTTGATGGACACGTGTGCATTTGTTTAACCTAAAACTCATTTCAATGAGTCTCCTCAAGCCTCTAAACAATTTGAATTAGTTTCGAAAGAATTCTATTTTCGCACTTCAAATAGAAGTTTCGTTCATAACATGCTAATGATCTTTGAAGGACAAGTGTGCTTTTGTTTCATCTGAAAATCATTTCGATGAGTTTTCTCAAGACACTAAACCATTTGAATGAGGTTCGAACGAATTCTATTTTCACATTTCAAACACAAGTTTTGTGAATGACACGCTAGTGATCCTTGAAGTATACTTGTGCATTTGTTTCACCTAAAACTCATTTCAATGAGTCTTCTCAAGCCTAATAAACCATTTGAATGAGGTTCGAACAAATTCTATTTTTGCATTTCAATCAAAAGTTTCATGCATAACATGCTAGTGATCTTTGAAGGACACGTGTGCCTTTGTTTCACCAAAAACTCATTTCACTTAGTCTTCTCAAGACACTAAACCATTTGAATGAGCCACAAACAAATTGTATTTTCACACATCAAAAATCAGTATCGTGCATAACATGCTAATGATATTTGAAGCACACGTATGCACTTGTGTCATCTAAAACTCATTTTAATGAGTCTTCACAAGCCACTAAACAATTTGAATTAGCTTTGAACGAATTCTATCTTCACACTTCAAATAGAAGTTTTGTTCATAATGCAAATGATCTTTGAAGAACAAGTGTGCATTTATTTCATTGAAAACTCATTTCAATGAGTTTTCTCAAGCAACTAAACTATTTGCATGAGGTTCTAAGGAATTCTATTTTCACAAATCAAACACATGTTTCGTGAATAACATGCTAGTGATCCTTGAAGGATAGTTGTGCATTTGTTTCACCTAAATTATATTTCGATGAGTCTTTTCAATCCATTAAACCATTTGAATGAGGTTCGAACGAATTCTATTTTCGCATTTCAAACACAAGTTTCATGCATAACATGCTAGTGATCTTTGAAGGACACGTGTGCCTTTGTTTCACTGAAAACTCATTTGAATGAGTCTTCTCAAGACACTTAACCATTTGAATGAGGTTCGAACGAATTCTATTTTCACATTTCAAACACATGTTTTGTGAATAACATGCTAGTGATCGTTGAAGGATACTTGTGCATTTGTTTCACCTAAAACTCATTTCAATGAGTCTTCTCAAGCCATTAAACCATTTGAATGAGGTTCGAACGAATTCCAATTTTGCATTTCAAACACAAGTTTCATCCATAACATGCTAGTGATCTTTGAAGGACACGTGTGCCTTTGTTTCACCAGAAACTCATTTCGTTCAGTCTTCTCAAGACACTAAACCATTTGAATGAGGTTCGAACGAATTCTATTTTCGTATTTCAAACACAGGTTTCGGGCAAAACATTCTATTGATCTTTGAAGCGAACGAGTGCATTTGTTTCACATGAAACTCAATTCAATGAGTCTTTTCAAGCCACTAAACCATTTGAATGTAGTTTGAATGAATTTTATTTTCGCACATCGAACACAAATTTCATGCATAACTTGCTACCAACCTCTAAAGGACACTTGTGCATTTGTTTCTTCTGAAAAATTATTTTAATGAGTCTCCTTAAGCTACTAAACCATTTGAATGACGTTCGAACCAATTCTGTTTTCGTATTTCAAACACAAGTGTCGTGCATAACATTCTAATGATCTTTGAAGCGAACATGTGCATTTGTTTCACATGAAACTCAATTAAATGAATCTTTTCAAGCCACTAAACAATTTGAATGAGGTTCGAACGAATTCTATTTTCGTATGTCAAACACAAGTTTCGGGCATAACATTCTATTGATCTTTGAAGCGAACGAGTGCATTTGTTTCACATGAAACTCAATTCAATGAGTCTTTTCAAGCCACTAAACCATTTGAATGTGGTTTGAATGAATTTTATTTTCGCACATCGAACACAAATTTCGTGCATAACTTTCTAGTGACCTCTAAAGGACACATGTGCATTTATTTCACCTGAAAATCATTTCAATGAGTCTCGTTAAGCCACTAAACCATTTGAACGAGATTCGAACAAATTCAATTTTCGTATTTCAAACACAAGTGTCGTGCATAACATTCTAATGATCTTTGAAGCGAATGTCTGCATTTGCTTCACATGAAACTTAATTCAATGAGTCTTTTCAAGCCACTAAACCATTTGAATGTGGTTTGAATGAATTTTATTTTCGCACATCGAACACAAATTTCGTGCATAACTTGCTAGTGACCTCTAAAGGACACTTGTGCATTTGTTTCTTCTGAAAAATCATTTTAATGAGTCTCCTTAAGCTACTAAACCATTTGAATGACGTTCGAACGAATTCTGTTTTCGTATTTCAAACACAAGTGTCGTGCATAACATTCTAATGATCTTTGAAGCGAACATGTGCATTTGTTTCACATGAAACTCAATTAAATGAATCTTTTCAAGCCACTAAACCATTTGAATGAGGTTCGAACGAATTCTATTTTCGTATGTCAAACACAGGTTTCGGGCATAACATTCTATTGATCTTTGAAGCGAACGAGTGCATTTGTTTCACATGAAACTCAATTCAATGAGTCTTTTCAAGCCACTAAACCATTTGAATGTGGTTTGAATGAATTTTATTTTCGCACATCGAACACAAATTTCGTGCATAACTTGCTAGTGACCTCTAAAGGACACTTGTGCATTTGTTTCTTCTGAAAAATCATTTTAATCAGTCTCCTTAAGCTACTAAACCATTTGAATGACGTTCGAACGAATTCTGTTTTCGTATTTCAAACACAAGTGTCGTGCATAACATTCTAATGATCTTTGAAGCGAACATGTGCATTTGTTTCACATGAAACTCAATAAAATGAATATTTTCAAGCCACTAAACCATTTGAATAAGGTTCGAACGAATTCTATTTTCGTATTTCAAACACAGGTTTCGGGCATAACATTATATTGATCTTTGAAGCGAACGAGTGCATTTGTTTCACATGAAACTCAATTCAATGAGTCTTTTAAGGCCACTAAACCATTTGAATGTGGTTTGAATGAATTTTATTTTCGCACATCGAACACAAATTTCGTGCATAACTTTCTAGTGACCTCTAAAGGACACATGTGCATTTATTTCACCTGAAAATCATTTCAATGAGTCTCCTTAAGCCACTAAACCATTTGAATGAGATTCGAACAGATTCAATTTTCGTATTTCAAACACAAGTGTCGTGCATAACATTCTAATGATCTTTGAAGCGAACGTGTGCATTTGTTTCACATGAAACTTAATTCAATAAGTCTTTTCAGGCCACTAAACCATTTGAATGTGGTTTGAATGAATTCTATTTTCGCACACCGAACACAAATTTCGTGCATAACTTGCTACCAACCTCTAAAGGACACTTGTGCATTTGTTTCTTCTGAAAAATCATTTTAATGAGTCTCCTTAAGCCACTAAACCATTTGAATGAGGTTTGAACGAATTCTATTTTCGTATTTCAAACACAAGTGTCATGCAAAACATTCTAATGATCTTTGAAGCGAACGTGGGCATTTATTTCACATGAAACTTAATTCAATCAGTCTTTTCAAGCCACTAAACCATTTGAATGTGGTTTGAATGAATTCTATTTTTGCAAATCAAACACAAATTTCGTGCATAACTTGGTAGTGATCTTTGAAGGACATCAAACACAAATTTTCTGCATAAATTGCTGGTGATGTTTGAAGGTCACATGTGCATTTATTTCACCTGAAAATCATTTCAATAAGTCTCTTGAAGCCACTAAACCATTTGAATGAGGTTCGAAGGAATTCTATTTTCGTATTTCAAACACAGGTTTCGGACATAACATTCTATTGATCTTTGAAGCGAACGAGTGCATTTGTTTCACATGAAACTCAATTCAATGAGTCTTTTCAAGCCACTAAACCATTTGAATGTGGTTTGAATGAATTTTATTTTCGCACATCGAACACAAATTTCGTGCATAACTTGCTAGTGACCTCTAAAGGACACTTGTGCATTCGTTTCTTCTGAAAAATTATTTTAATGAGTCTCCTTAAGCTACTAAACCATTTGAATGACGTTCGAACGAATTCTGTTTTCGTATTTCAAACACAAGTGTCGTGCATAACATTCTAATGATCTTTGAAGCGAACATGTGCATTTGTTTTACATGAAACTCAATTAAATGAATCTTTTCAAGCCACTAAACCATTTGAATGAGGTTCGAACGAATTCTATTTTCGTATGTCAAACACAGGTTTCGGGCATAACATTCTATTGATCTTTGAAGCGAACGAGTGCATTTGTTTCACATGAAACTCAATTCAATGAGTCTTTTAAGGCCACTAAACCATTTGAATGTGGTTTGAATGAATTTTATTTTCGCACATCGAACACAAATTTCGTGCATAACTTTCTAGTGACCTCTAAAGGACACATGTGCATTTATTTCACCTGAAAATCATTTCAATGAGTCTCGTTAAGCCACTAAACCATTTGAATGAGATTCGAACAAATTCAATTTTTGTATTTCAAACACAAGTGTCGTGCATAACATTCTAATGATCTTTGAAGCGAACGTGTGCATTTGTTTCACATGAAACTTAATTCAATAAGTTTTTTCAAGCCACTAAACCATTTGAATGTGGTTTGAATGAATTCTATTTTCGCACACCGAACACAAATTTCGTGCATAACTTGCTACCAACCTCTAAAGGACACTTGTGCATTTGTTTCTTCTGAAAAATCTTTTTAATGAGTCTCCTTAAGCTACTAAACCATTTGAATGACGTTCGAACGAATTCTGTTTTCGTATTTCAAACACAAGTGTCGTGCATAACATTCTAATGATCTTTGAAGCGAACATGTGCATTTGTTTCACATGAAACTCAATTAAATGAATCTTTTCAAGCCACTAAACCATTTGAATAAGGTTCGAAGGAATTCTATTTTCGTATTTCAAACACAGGTTTCGGGCATAACATTCTATTGATCTTTGAAGCGAACGAGTGCATTTGTTTCACATGAAACTCAATTCAATGAGTCTTTTCAAGCCACTAAACCATTTGAATGTGGTTTGAATGAATTTTATTTTCGCACATCGAACACAAATTTCGTGCATAACTTGCTAGTGACCTCTAAAGGACACTTGTACATTTGTTTCTTCTGAAAAATTATTTTAATGAGTCTCCTTAAGCTACTAAACCATTTGAATGACGTTCGAACGAATTCTGTTTTCGTATTTCAAACACAAGTGTCGTGCATAACATTCTAATGATCTTTGAAGCGAACATGTGCATTTGTTTCACATGAAACTCAATTAAATGAATCTTTTCAAGCCACTAAATCATTTGAATGAGGTTCGAACGAATTCTATATTCGTATGTCAAACACAGGTTTCGGGCATAACATTCTATTGATCTTTGAAGCGAATGAGTGCATTTGTTTCACATGAAACTCAATTCAATGAGTCTTGTAAGGCCACTAAACCATATGAATGTGGTTTGAATGAATTTTATTTTCGCACATCGAACACAAATTTCGTGCATAACTTTCTAGTGACCTCTAAAGGACACATGTGCATTTATTTCACCTGAAAATCATATCAATGAGTCTCGTTAAGCCACTAAACCATTTGAATGAGATTCGAACAAATTCAATTTTCGTATTTCAAACACAAGTGTCGTGCATAACATTCTAATGATCTTTGAAGCGAACGTGTGCATTTGTTTCACATGAAACTTAATTCAATAAGTCTTTTCAAGCCACTAAACCATTTGAATGTGGTTTGAATGAATTCTATTTTCGCACACCGAACACAAATTTCGTGCATAACTTGCTACCAACCTCTAAAGGACACTTGTGCATTTGTTTCTACTGAAAAATCATTTTAATGAGTCTCCTTAAGCTACTAAACCATTTGGATGACGTTCGAACGAATTCTGTTTTCGTATTTCAAACACAAGTGTCGTGCATAACATTCTACTGATCTTTGAAGCGAACATGTGCATTTGTTTCACATGAAACTCAATTAAATGAATCTTTTCAAGCCACTAAACCATTTGAATGAGGTTCGAAGGAATTCTATTTTCGTATTTCAAACACAGGTTTCGGGCATAACATTCTATTGATCTTTGAAGCGAACGAGTGCATTTGTTTCACATGAAACTCAATTCAATGAGTCTTTTCAAGCCACTAAACCATTTGAATGTGGTTTGAATGAATTTTATTTTCGCACATCAAACACAAATTTCGTGCATAACTTGCTAGTGACCTCTAAAGGACACTTGTGCATTTGTTTCTTCTGAAAAATTATTTTAATGTGTCTCCTTAAGCTACTAAACCATTTGAATGACCTTCGAACGAATTCTGTTTTCGTATTTCAAACACAAGTGTCGTGCATAACATTCTAATGATCTTTGAAGCGAACATGTGCATTTGTTTCACATGAAACTCAATTAAATGAATCTTTTCATGCCACTAAACCATTTGAATGAGGTTCGAACGAATTCTATTTTCGTATGTCAAACACAGGTTTCGGGCATAACATTCTATTGATCTTTGAAGCGAACGAGTGCATTTGTTTCACATGAAACTCAATTCAATGAGTCTTTTAAGGCCACTAAACCATTTGAATGTGGTTTGAATGAATTTTATTTTCGCACATCGAACACAAATTTCGTGCATAACTTTCTAGTGACCTCTAAAGGACACATGTGCATTTATTTCACTTGAAAATCATTTCAATGAGTCTCCTTAAGCCACTAAACCATTTGAATGAGATTCGAACAAATTCAATTTTCGTATTTCAAACACAAGTGTCGTGCATAACATTCTAATGATCTTTGAAGCGAACGTGTGCATTTGTTTCACATGAAACTTAATTCAATAAGTCTTTTCAAGCCACTAAACCATTTGAATGTGGTTTGAATGAATTCTATTTTCGCACACCGAACACAAATTTCGTGCATAAGTTGCTACCAACCTCTAAAGGACACTTGTGCATTTGTTTCTTCTGAAAAATCATTTTAATGAGTCTCCTTAAGCTACTAAACCATCTGAATGACGTTCGAACGAATTCTGTTTTCGTATTTCAAACACAAGTGTCGTGCATAACATTCTAATGATCTTTGAAGCGAATATGTGCATTGGTTTCACATGAAACTCAATTAAATGAATCTTTTCAAGCCACTAAACCATTTGAATGAGGTTCGAAGGAATTCTATTTTCGTGTGTCAAACACAGGTTTCGGGCATAACATTCTATTGATCTTTGAAGCGAACGAGTGCATTTGTTTCACATGAAACTCAATTCAATGAGTCTTTTCAAGCCACTAAACCATTTCAATGTGGTTTGAATGAATTTTATTTTCGCACATCAAACACAAATTTCGTGCATAACTTGCTAGTGACCTCTAAAGGACACTTGTGCATTTGTTTCTTCTGAAAAATTATTTTAATGAGTCTCCTTAAGCTACTAAACCATTTGAATGACGTTCGAACGAATTCTGTTTTCGTATTTCAAACACAAGTGTCGTGCATAACATTCTAATGATCTTTGAAGCGAACATGTGCATTTGTTTCACATGAAACTCAATTAAATGAATCTTTTCAAGCCACTAAACCATTTGAATGAGGTTCGAACGAATTCTATTTTCGTATGTCAAACACAGGTTTCGGGCATAACATTCTATTGATCTTTGAAGCGAACGAGTGCATTTGTTTCACATGAAACTCAATTCAATGAGTCTTTTAAGGCCACTAAACCATTTGAATGTGGTTTGAATGAATTTTATTTTCGCACATCGAACACAAATTTCGTGCATAACTTTCTAGTGACCTCTAAAGGACACATGTGCATTTATTTCACTTGAAAATCATTTCAATGAGTCTCCTTAAGCCACTAAACCATTTGAATGAGATTCGAACAAATTCAATTTTCGTATTTCAAACACAAGTGTCGTGCATAACATTCTAATGATCTTTGAAGCGAACGTGTGCATTTGTTTCACATGAAACTTAATTCAATAAGTCTTTTCAAGCCAATAAACCATTTGAATGTGGTTTGAATGAATTTTATTTTCGCACATCGAACACAAATTTCGTGCATAACTTTCTAGTGACCTCTAAAGGACACATGTGCATTTATTTCACCTGAAAATCATTTCAATGAGTCTCCTTAAGCCACTAAACCATTTGAATGAGATTCGAACAAATTCAATTTTCGTATTTCAAACACAAGTGTCGTGCATAACATTCTAATGCTCTTTGAAGCGAACGTGTGCATTTGTTTCACATGAAACTTAATTCAATAAGTCTTTTCAAGCCACTAAACCATTTGAATGTGGTTTGAATGAATTCTATTTTCGCACACCGAACACAAATTTCGTGCATAACTTGCTACCAACCTCTAAAGGACACTTGTGCATTTGTTTCTTCTGAAAAATCATTTTAATGAGTCTCCTTAAGCTACTAAACCATTTGGATGACGTTCGAACGAATTCTGTTTTCGTATTTCAAACACAAGTGTCGTGCATAACATTCTACTGATCTTTGAAGCGAACATGTGCATTTGTTTCACATGAAACTCAATTAAATGAATCTTTTCAAGCCACTAAACCATTTGAATGAGGTTCGAAGGAATTCTATTTTCGTATTTCAAACACAGGTTTCGGGCATAACATTCTATTGATCTTTGAAGCGAACGAGTGCATTTGTTTCACATGAAACTCAATTCAATGAGTCTTTTCAAGCCACTAAACCATTTGAATGTGGTTTGAATGAATTTTATTTTCGCACATCAAACACAAATTTCGTGCATAACTTGCTAGTGACCTCTAAAGGACACTTGTGCATTTGTTTCTTCTGAAAAATTATTTTAATGTGTCTCCTTAAGCTACTAAACCATTTGAATGACCTTCGAACGAATTCTGTTTTCGTATTTCAAACACAAGTGTCGTGCATAACATTCTAATGATCTTTGAAGTGAACATGTGCATTTGTTTCACATGAAACTCAATTAAATGAATCTTTTCATGCCACTAAACCATTTGAATGAGGTTCGAACGAATTCTATTTTCGTATGTCAAACACAGGTTTCGGGCATAACATTCTATTGATCTTTGAAGCGAACGAGTGCATTTGTTTCACATGAAACTCAATTCAATGAGTCTTTTAAGGCCACTAAACAATTTGAATGTGGTTTGGATGAATTTTATTTTCGCACATCGAACACAAATTTCGTGCATAACTTTCTAGTGACCTCTAAAGGACACATGTGCATTTATTTCACCTGAAAATCATTTCAATGAGTCTCCTTAACCCACTAAACCATTTGAATGAGATTCGAACAAATTCAATTTTCGTATTTCAAACACAAGTGTCGTGCATAACATTCTAATGATCTTTGAAGCGAACGTGTGCATTTGTTTCACATGAAACTTAATTCAATAAGTCTTTTCAAGCCACTAAACCATTTGAATGTGGTTTGAATGAATTCTATTTTCGCACACCGAACACAAATTTCGTGCATAACTTGCTACCAACCTCTAAAGGACACTTGTGCATTTGTTTCTTCTGAAAAATCATTTTAATGAGTCTCCTTAAGCTACTAAACCATCTGAATGACGTTCGAACGAATTCTGTTTTCGTATTTCAAACACAAGTGTCGTGCATAACATTCTAATGATCTTTGAATCGAACATGTGCATTTGTTTCACATGAAACTCAATTAAATGAATCTTTTCAAGCCACTAAACCATTTGAATGAGGTTCGAAGGAATTCTATTTTCGTATGTCAAACACAGGTTTCGGGCATAACATTCTATTGATCTTTGAAGCGAACGAGTGCATTTGTTTCACATGAAACTCAATTCAATGAGTCTTTTCAAGCCACTAAACCATTTCAATGTGGTTTGAATGAATTTTATTTTCGCACATCAAACACAAATTTCGTGCATAACTTGCTAGTGACCTCTAAAGGACACTTGTGCATTTGTTTCTTCTGAAAAATTATTTTAATGAGTCTCCTTAAGCTACTAAACCATTTGAATGACGTTCGAACGAATTCTGTTTTCGTATTTCAAACACAAGTGTCGTGCATAACATTCTAATGATCTTTGAAGCGAACATGTGCATTTGTTTCACATGAAACTCAATTAAATGAATCTTTTCAAGCCACTAAACCATTTGAATGAGGTTCGAACGAATTCTATTTTCGTATGTCAAACACAGGTTTCGGGCATAACATTCTATTGATCTTTGAAGCGAACGAGTGCATTTGTTTCACATGAAACTCAATTCAATGAGTCTTTTAAGGCCACTAAACCATTTGAATGTGGTTTGAATGAATTTTATTTTCGCACATCGAACACAAATTTCGTGCATAACTTTCTAGTGACCTCTAAAGGACACATGTGCATTTATTTCACCTGAAAATCATTTCAATGAGTCTCCTTAAGCCACTAAACCATTTGAATGAGATTCGAACAAATTCAATTTTCGTATTTCAAACACAAGTGTCGTGCATAACATTCTAATGATCTTTGAAGCGAACGTGTGCATTTGTTTCACATGAAACTTAATTCAATAAGTCTTTTCAAGCCACTAAACCATTTGAATGTGGTTTGAATGAATTTTATTTTCGCACATCGAACACAAATTTCGTGCATAACTTTCTAGTGACCTCTAAAGGACACATGTGCATTTATTTCACCTGAAAATCATTTCAATGAGTCTCCTTAAGCCACTAAACCATTTGAATGAGATTCGAACAAATTCAATTTTCGTATTTCAAACACAAGTGTCGTGCATAACATTCTAATGCTCTTTGAAGCGAACGTGTGCATTTGTTTCACATGAAACTTAATTCAATAAGTCTTTTCAAGCCACTAAACCATTTGAATGTGGTTTGAATGAATTCTATTTTCGCACACCGAACACAAATTTCGTGCATAACTTGCTACCAACCTCTAAAGGACACTTGTGCATTTGTTTCTTCTGAAAAATCATTTTAATGAGTCTCCTTAAGCTACTAAACCATTTGGATGACGTTCGAACGAATTCTGTTTTCGTATTTCAAACACAAGTGTCGTGCATAACATTCTACTGATCTTTGAAGCGAACATGTGCATTTGTTTCACATGAAACTTAATTCAATCAGTCTTTTCAAGCCACTAAACCATTTGAATGTGGTTTGAATGAATTCTATTTTTGCAAATCAAACACAAATTTCGTGCATAACTTGGTAGTGATCTTTGAAGGACATCAAACACAAATTTTCAGCATAAATTGCTGGTGATCTTTGAAGGTCACATGTGCATTTATTTCACCAGAAAATCATTTCAATAAGTCTCTTGAAGCCACTAAACCATTTGAATGAGGTTCGAAGGAATTCTATTTTCGTATTTCAAACACAGGTTTCGGGCATAACATTCTATTGATCTTTGAAGCGAACGAGTGCATTTGTTTCACATGAAACTCAATTCAATGAGTCTTTTAAGGCCACTAAACCATTTGAATGTGGTTTGAATGAATTTTATTTTCGCACATCGAACACAAATTTCGTGCATAACTTTCTAGTGACCTCTAAAGGACACATGTGCATTTATTTCACCTGTAAATCATTTCAATGAGTCTCCTTAAGCCACTAAACCATTTGAATGAGATTCGAACAAATTCAATTTTCATATTTCAAACACAAGTGTCGTGCATAACATTCTAATGATCTTTGAAGCGAACATGTGCATTTGTTTCACATGAAACTCAATTAAATGAATCTTTTCAAGCCACTAAACCATTTGAATGAGGTTCGAACGAATTCTATTTTCGTATGTCAAACACAGGTTTCGGGCATAACATTCTATTGATCTTTGAAGCAACGAGTGCATTTGTTTCACATGAAACTCAATTCAATGAGTCTTTTAAGGCAACTAAACCATTTGAATGTGGTTTGAATGAATTTTATTTTCGCACATCGAACACAAATTTCGTGCATAACTTTCTAGTGACCTCTAAAGGACACATGTGCATTTATTTCACCTGAAAATCATTTCAATGAGTCTCCTTAAGCCACTAAACCATTTGAATGAGATTCGAACAAATTCAATTTTCGTATTTCAAACACAAGTGTCGTGCATAACATTCTAATGATCTTTGAAGCGAACGTGTGCATTTGTTTCACATGAAACTTAATTCAAGAAGTCTTTTCAAGCCACTAAACCATTTGAATGTGGTTTGAATGAATTTTATTTTCGCACATCGAACACAAATTTCGTGCATAACTTTCTAGTGACCTCTAAAGGACACATGTGCATTTATTTCACCTGAAAATCATTTCAATGAGTCTCCTTAAGCCACTAAACCATTTGAATGAGATTCGAACAAATTCAATTTTCGTATTTCAAACACAAGTGTCGTGCATAACATTCTAATGCTCTTTGAAGCGAACGTGTGCATTTGTTTCACATGAAACTTAATTCAATAAGTCTTTTCAAGCCACTAAACCATTTGAATGTGGTTTGAATGAATTCTATTTTCGCACACCGAACACAAATTTCGTGCATAACTTGCTACCAACCTCTAAAGGACACTTGTGCATTTGTTTCTTCTGAAAAATCATTTTAATGAGTCTCCTTAAGCTACTAAACCATTTGGATGACGTTCGAACGAATTCTGTTTTCGTATTTCAAACACAAGTGTCGTGCATAACATTCTACTGATCTTTGAAGCGAACATGTGCATTTGTTTCACATGAAACTCAATTAAATGAATCTTTTCAAGCCACTAAACCATTTGAATGAGGTTCGAAGGAATTCTATTTTCGTATGTCAAACACAGGTTTCGGGCATAACATTCTATTGATCTTTGAAGCGAACGAGTGCATTTGTTTCACATGAAACTCAATTCAATGAGTCATTTCAAGCCACTAAACCATTTCAATGTGGTTTGAATGAATTTTATTTTCGCACATCAAACACAAATTTCGTGCATAACTTGCTAGTGACCTCTAAAGGACACTTGTGCATTTGTTTCTTCTGAAAAATTATTTTAATGAGTCTCCTTAAGCTACTAAACCATTTGAATGACGTTCGAACGAATTCTGTTTTCGTATTTCAAACACAAGTGTCGTGCATAACATTCTAATGATCTTTGAAGCGAACATGTGCATTTGTTTCACATGAAACTCAATTAAATGAATCTTTTCAAGCCACTAAACCATTTGAATGAGGTTCGAACGAATTCTATTTTCGTATGTCAAACACAGGTTTCGGGCATAACATTCTATTGATCTTTGAAGCGAACGAGTGCATTTGTTTCACATGAAACTCAATTCAATGAGTCTTTTAAGGCCACTAAACCATTTGAATGTGGTTTGAATGAATTTTATTTTCGCACATCGAACACAAATTTCGTGCATAACTTTCTAGTGACCTCTAAAGGACACATGTGCATTTATTTCACCTGAAAATCATTTCAATGAGTCTCCTTAACCCACTAAACCATTTGAATGAGATTCGAACAAATTCAATTTTCGTATTTCAAACACAAGTGTCGTGCATAACATTCTAATGATCTTTGAAGCGAACGTGTGCATTTGTTTCACATGAAACTTAATTCAATAAGTCTTTTCAAGCCACTAAACCATTTGAATGTGGTTTGAATGAATTCTATTTTCGCACACCGAACACAAATTTCGTGCATAAGTTGCTACAAACCTCTAAAGGACACTTGTGCATTTGTTTCTTCTGAAAAATCATTTTAATGAGTCTCCTTAAGCTACTAAACCATCTGAATGACGTTCGAACGAATTCTGTTTTCGTATTTCAAACACAAGTGTCGTGCATAACATTCTACTGATCTTTGAAGCGAACATGTGCATTTGTTTCACATGAAACTTAATTCAATCAGTCTTTTCAAGCCACTAAACCATTTGAATGTGGTTTGAATGAATTCTATTTTTGCAAATCAAACACAAATTTCGTGCATAACTTGGTAGTGATCTTTGAAGCGAACGAGTGCATTTGTTTCAGATGAAACTCAATTCAATGAGTCTTTTCAAGCCACTAAACCATTTGAATGTGGTTTGAATGAATTTTATTTTCGCACATCGAACACAAATTTCGTGCATAACTTGCTAGTGACCTCTAAAGGACACTTGTGCATTTGTTTCTTCTGAAAAATTATTTTAATGAGTCTCCTTAAGCTACTAAACCATTTGAATGACGTTCGAACGAATTCTGTTTTCGTATTTCAAACACAAGTGTCGTGCATAACATTCTAATGATCTTTGAAGCGAACATGTGCATTTGTTTCACATGAAACTCAATTAAATGAATCTTTTCATGCCACTAAACCATTTGAATGAGGTTCGAACGAATTCTATTTTCGTATGTCAAACACAGGTTTCGGGCATAACATTCTATTGATCTTTGAAGCGAACGAGTGCATTTGTTTCACATGAAACTCAATTCAATGAGTCTTTTAAGGCCACTAAACCATTTGAATGTGGTTTGAATGAATTTTATTTTCGCACATCGAACACAAATTTCGTGCATAACTTTCTAGTGACCTCTAAAGGACACATGTGCATTTATTTCACCTGAAAATCATTTCAATGAGTCTCCTTAACCCACTAAACCATTTGAATGAGATTCGAACAAATTCAATTTTCGTATTTCAAACACAAGTGTCGTGCATAAAATTCTAATGATCTTTGAAGCGAACGTGTGCATTTGTTTCACATGAAACTTAATTCAATAAGTCTTTTCAAGCCACTAAACCATTTGAATGTGGTTTGAATGAATTCTATTTTCGCACACCGAACACAAATTTCGTGCATAACATGCTACCAACCTCTAAAGGACACTTGTGCATTTGTTTCTTCTGAAAAATCATTTTAATGAGTCACCTTAAGGTACTAAACCATTTGAATGACGTTCGAATGAATTCTGTTTTCGTATTTCAAACACAAGTGTCGTGCATAACATTCTAATGATCTTTGAAGCCAACATGTGCATTTGTTTCACATGAAACTCAATTAAATGAATCTTTTGAAGCCACTAAACCATTTGACTGAGGTTCGAAGGAATTCTATTTTCGTATTTCAAACACAGGTTTCGGGCATAACATTCTATTGATCTTTGAAGCGAACGAGTGCATTTGTTTCACATGAAACTCAATTCAATGAGTCTTTTCAAGCCACTAAACCATTTGAATGTGGTTTGAATGAATTTTATTTTCGCACATCGAACACAAATTTCGTGCATAACTTGCTAGTGACCTCTAAAGGACACTTGTGCATTTGTTTCTTCTGAAAAATTATTTTAATGAGTCTCCTTAAGCTACTAAACCATTTGAATGACGTTCGAACGAATTCTGTTTTCGTATTTCAAACACAAGTGTCGTGCATAACATTCTAATGATCTTTGAAGCGAACATGTGCATTTGTTTCACATGAAACTCAATTAAATGAATCTTTTCAAGCCACTAAACCATTTGAATGAGGTTCGAACGAATTCTATTTTCGTATGTCAAACACAGGTTTCGGGCATAACATTCTATTGATCTTTGAAGCGAACGAGTGCATTTGTTTCACATGAAACTCAATTCAATGAGTCTTTTCAAGCCACTAAACCATTTGAATGTGGTTTGAATGAATTTTATTTTCGCACATCGAACACAAATTTCGTGCATAACTTGCTAGTGACCTCTAAAGGACACTTGTGCATTTGTTTCTTCTGAAAAATCATTTTAATGAGTCTCCTTAAGCTACTAAACCATTTGAATGACGTTCGAACTAATTCTGTTTTCGTATTTCAAACACAAGTGTCGTGCATAACATTCTAAAGATCATTGAAGCGAACATGTGCATTTGCTTCACATGAAACTCAATTAAATGAATCTTTTAAAGCCACTAAACCATTTGAATGAGGTTCGAAGGAATTCTATTTTCGTATTTCAAACACAGGTTTCGTGCATAACATTCTATTGATCTTTGAAGCGAACGAGTGCATTTGTTTCACATGAAACTCAATTCAATGAGTCTTTTCAAGCCACTAAACCATTTGAATGTGGTTTAAATGAATTTTATTTTCGCACATCGAACACAAATTTCGTGCATAACTTGCTAGTGACCTCTAAAGGACACTTGTGCATTTGTTTCTTCTGAAAAATTATTTTAATGAGTCTCCTTAAGCTACTAAACCATTTGAATGACGTTCGAACGAATTCTGTTTTCGTATTTCAAACACAAGTGTCGTGCATAACATTCTAATGATCTTTGAAGCGAACAAGTGCATTTGTTTCACATGAAACTCAATTAAATGAATCTTTTCAAGCCACTAAACCATTTGAATGAGGTTCGAACGAATTCTATTTTCGTATGTCAAACACAGGTTTCGGGCATAACATTCTATTGATCTTTGAAGCGAACGAGTGCATTTGTTTCACATGAAACTCAATTCAATGAGTCTTTTAAGGCCACTAAACCATTTGAATGTGGTTTGAATGAATTTTATTTTCGCACATCGAACACAAATTTCGTGCATAACTTTCTAGTGACCTCTAAAGGACACATGTGCATTTATTTCACCTGAAAATCATTTCAATGAGTCTCCTTAAGCCACTAAACCATTTGAATGAGATTCGAACAAATTCAATTTTCGTATTTCAAACACAAGTGTCGTGCATAACATTCTAATGCTCTTTGAAGCGAACGTGTGCATTTGTTTCACATGAAACTTAATTCAATAAGTCTTTTCAAGCCACTAAACCATTTGAATGTGGTTTGAATGAATTCTATTTTCGCACACCGAACACAAATTTCGTGCATAACTTGCTACCAACCTCTAAAGGACACTTGTGCATTTGTTTCTTCTGAAAAATCATTTTAATGAGTCTCCTTAAGCTACTAAACCATTTGGATGACGTTCGAACGAATTCTGTTTTCGTATTTCAAACACAAGTGTCGTGCATAACATTCAACTGATCTTTGAAGCGAACATGTGCATTTGTTTCACATGAAACTTAATTCAATCAGTCTTTTCAAGCCACTAAACCATTTGAATGTGGTTTGAATGAATTCTATTTTTGCAAATCAAACACAAATTTCGTGCATAACTTGGTAGTGATCTTTGAAGCGAACGAGTGCATTTGTTTCACATGAAACTCAATTCAATGAGTCTTTTCAATCCACTAAACCATTTGAATGTGGTTTGAATGAATTTTATTTTCGCACATTGAACACAAATTTCGTGCATAACTTGCTAGTGACCTCTAAAGGACACTTGTGCATTTGTTTCTTCTGAAAAATTATTTTAATGAGTCTCCTTAAGCTACTAAACCATTTGAATGACGTTCGAACGAATTCTGTTTTCGTATTTCAAACACAAGTGTCGTGCATAACATTCTAATGATCTTTGAAGCGAACATGTGCATTTGTTTCACATGAAACTCAATTAAATGAATCTTTTCAAGCCACTAAACCATTTGAATGAGGTTCGAAGGAATTCTATTTTCGTATTTCAAACACAGGTTTCGGGCATAACATTCTATTGATCTTTGAAGCGAACGAGTGCATTTGTTTCACATGAAACTCAATTCAATGAGTCTTTTAAGGCCACTAAACCATTTGAATGTGGTTTGAATGAATTTTATTTTCGCACATCAAACACAAATTTCGTGCATACCTTGCCAGTGACCTCTAAAGGACACTTGTGCATTTGTTTCTTCTAAAAAATCATTTTAATGAATCTCCTTAAGCTACTAAACTATTGAAATGAGGTTCGAACGAATTCTGTTTTCGTATTTCAAACACAAGTGTCATGCATAACATTCTAATGATCTTTGAAGCGAACATGTGCATTTGTTTCACATGAAACTCAATTAAATGAGTCTTTTCAAGCCACTAAACCATTTGAAAGTGGTTTGAATGAATTCTATAATCGCACATCGAACACAAATTTCGTGCATAACTTGCTAGTGACCTCTAAAGGACACTTGTGCATTTGTTTCTTCTGAAAAATCATTTTAATGAGTCTCCTTACGCTACTAAACCATTTGAATGACGTTCGAACGAATTCTGTTTTCGTATTTCAAACACAAGTGTCGTGCATAACATTCTAATGATCTTTGAAGCGAACATGTGCATTTGTTTCACATGAAACTCAATTAAATGAATCTTTTGAAGCCACTAAACCATTTGAATGAGGTTCGAACGAATTCTATTTTCGTATTTCAAACACAGGTTTCGAGCATAACATTATATTGATCTTTGAAGCGAACGAGTGCATTTGTTTCACATTAAACTCAATTCAATGAGTCTTTTCAAGCCACTAAACCATTTGAATGTGGTTTGAATGAATTTTATTTTCACACATCGAACACAAATTTCGTGCATAACTTGCTAGTGACCTCTAAAGGACACTTGTGCATTTATTTCACCTGAAAATCATTTCAATAAGTCTCCTCAAGCAACTAAACCATTTGAATGAGGTTTGAACGAATCCTACTTTCGTAAAACACAAGCTTCGGGCATAACATTCTAATGATCTTTGAAGCGAACGTCTGCATTTGTTTCACATGAAACTTAATTCAATAAGTCTTTTCAAGCCACTAAAGAATTTGAATGTGGTTTGAATGAATTCTATTTTCGCACACCGAACACAAATTTCGTGCATAACTTGCTACCGACCTCTAAAGGACACTTGTGCATTTGTTTCTTCTGAAAAATCATTTTAATGAGTCTCCTTAAGCCACTAAACCATTTGAATGAGGTTTGAACGAATTCAATTTTTGTATTTCAAACACAAGTGTCGTGCATAACATTCTAATGATCTTTGAAGCGAACGTGTGCATTTGTTTCACATGAAACTCAATTCAATAAGTCTTTTCAAGCCACTAAACAATTTGAATGTGGTTTGAATGAATTCTATTTTCGCACACCGAACACAAATTTCGTGCATAACTTGCTACCGACCTCTAAAGGACACTTGTGCATTTGTTTCTTCTGAAAAATCATTTTAATGAGTCTCCTTAAGCCACTAAACCATTTGAATGAGGTTTGAACGAATTCAATTTTCGTATTTCAAACACAAGTGTCGTGCATAACATTCTAATGATCTTTGAAGCGAACGTGTGCATTTGTTTCACATGAAACTCAATTCAATAAGTCTTTTCAAGCCACTAAACAATTTGAATGTGGTTTGAATGAATTCTATTTTCGCACACCGAACACAAATTTCGTGCATAACTTGCTACCGACCTCTAAAGGACACTTGTGCATTTGTTTCTTCTGAAAAATGATTTTAATGAGTCTCCTTAAGCCACTAAACCATTTGAATGAGGTTTGAACGAATTCTATTTTCGTATTTCAAACACAAGTGTCGTGCATAACAACATTCTAATGATCTTTGAAGCGAACGTGGGCATTTGTTTCACATGAAACTTAATTCAATCAGTCTTGTCAAGCAACTAAACCATTTGAATGTGGTTTGAATGAATTCTATTTTTGCACATCAAACACAAATTTCGTGCATAACTTGCTAGTGATCTTTGAAAGACATGAAACACAAATTTTCTGCATAAATTGCTTGTGATCTTGAAGGACACATGTGCATTTATTTCACCTGAAAATCATTTCAATAAGTCTCCTGAAGCCACTAAACCATTTGAATGAGGTTCGAACGAATTCTATTTTCATATTTCAAACACTGGTTTCGGGCATACCATTCTATTGATCATTGAAGCGAACGAGTTCATTTGTTTCACATGAAAGTCAATTCAATGAATCTTTTCAAGCCACTAAACCATTTGAAAGTTGGTTGAATGAATTCTATCATTGCACATCGAACACAAATTTCGTGCATAACTTGCTAGTGCCCTCTAAAGGACACTTGTGCATTTGTTTCTTCTGAAAAATCATTTTAATGAGTCTCGTTAAGCTACTAAACCATTTGAATGACGTTGGAACGAATTCTGTTTTCGTATTTCAAACACAAGTGTCGTGCATAACATTCTAATGATCTTTGAAGCGAACATGTGCATTTGTTTCACATGAAACTCAATTAAATGAATCTTTTCAAGCCACTAAACCATTTGAATGAGGTTCGAAGGAATTCTATTTTCGTATTTCAAACACAGGTTTCGGGCATAACATTCTATTGATCTTTGAAGCGAACGAGTGCATTTGTTTCACATTAAACTCAATTCAATGAATCTTTTCAAGCCACTAAACCATTTGAATGTGGTTTGAATGAATTTTATTTTCGCACATCGAACACAAATTTCGTGCATAACTTGCTAGTGACCTCTAAAGGACACTTGTGCATTTATTTCACCTTAAAATCATTTCAATGAGTCTCCTTAAGCTACTAAACCATTTGAATGAGGTTCAAACGAATTCTGTTTTCGTATTTCAAACACAAGTGTCGTGCATAACATTCTAATGAACTTTGAAGCGAACATGTGCATTTGTTTCACATGAAACTCAATTCAATGAGTCTTTTCAAGCCACTAAACCATTTGAATGTGGTTTGAATGAATTTTATTTTCGCACATCGAACACAAATTTCGTGCATAACTTTCTAGTGACCTCTAAAGGACACTTGTGCATTTATTTCACCTTAAAATCATTTCAATGAGTCTCCTTAAGCTACTAAACCATTTGAATGAGGTTCAAACGAATTCTGTTTTCGTATTTCAAACACAAGTGTCGTGCATAACATTCTAATGATCTTTGAAGCGAACATGTGCATTTGTTTCGCATGAAACTTAATTCAATAAGTCTTTTCAAGCCACTAAACCATTTGAATGTGGTTTGAATGAATTCTATTTTCGCGCACCGAACACAAATTTCGTGCATAACTTGCTACCGACCTCTAAAGGACACTTGTGCATTTGTTTCTTCTGAAAATCATTTCAATAAGTCTCCTCAAGCAACTAAACCATTTGAATGAGGTTGGAACGAATCCTACTTTCGTATTTCAAACACAAGCTTCGGGCATAACATTCTAATGATCTTTGAAGTAAACGTGTGCATTTGTTTTACCTGAAACTCAAATCAATCAGTCTTTTCAAGCCACTAAACCCTTTGAATGAATTCTATTTTTGCACATCAAACACAAATTTCGTGCATAACTTGCTAGTGATCTTTGAAGGACATCAAACACAAATTTCGTGCATAACTTGCTAGTGACCTCTAAAGGACACATGTGCATTTATTTCAACTGAAAATCATTTCAATAAGTCTCCTGAAGCCACTAAACCATTTGAATGAGGTTCGAAGGAATTCTATTTTCGTATTTCAAACACAGGTTTCGGGCATAACATTCTATTGATCTTTGAAGCGAACGAGTGCATTTGTTTCACATGAAACTCAATTCAATGAGTCTTTTCAAGCCACTAAACCATTTGAATGTGGTTTGAATGAATTTTATTTTCGCACATCGAACACAAATTTCGTGCATAACTTGCTAGTGACCTCTAAAGGACACTTGTGCATTTGTTTCTTCTGAAAAATTATTTTAATGAGTCTCCTTAAGCTACTAAACCATTTGAATGACGTTCGAACGAATTCTGTTTTCGTATTTCAAACACAAGTGTCGTGCATAACATTCTAATGATCTTTGAAGCGAACTTGTGCATTTGTTTCACATGAAACTCAATTAAATGAATCTTTTCAAGCCACTAAACCATTTGAATGAGGTTCGAACGAATTCTATTTTCGTATGTCAAACACAAGTTTCGGGCATAACATTCTATTGATCTTTGAAGCGAGCGAGTGCATTTGTTTCACATGAAACTCAATTCAATGAGTCTTTTCAAGCCACTAAACCATTTGAATGTGGTTTGAATGAATTTTATTTTCGCACATCGAACACAAATTTCGTGCATAACTTGCTAGTGACCTCTAAAGGACACTTGTGCATTTATTTCACCTTAAAATCATTTCAATGAGTCTCCTTAAGCTACTAAACCATTTGAATGAGGTTCAAACGAATTCTGTTTTCGTATTTCAAACACAAGTGTCGTGCATAACATTCTAATGAACTTTGAAGCGAACATGTGCATTTGTTTCACATGAAACTCAATTCAATGAGTCTTTTCAAGCCACTAAACCATTTGAATGTGGTTTGAATGAATTTTATTTTCGCACATCGAACACAGATTTCGTGCATAACTTTCTAGTGACCTCTAAAGGACACTTGTGCATTTATTTCACCTTAAAATCATTTCAATGAGTCTCCTTAAGCTACTAAACCATTTGAATGAGGTTCAAACGAATTCTGTTTTCGTATTTCAAACACAAGTGTCATGCATAACATTCTAATGATCTTTGAAGCGAACATGTGCATTTGTTTCGCATGAAACTTAATTCAATAAGTCTTTTCAAGCCACTAAACCATTTGAATGTGGTTTGAATGAATTCTATTTTCGCGCACCGAACACAAATTTCGTGCATAACTTGCTACCGACCTCTAAAGGACACTTGTGCATTTGTTTCTTCTAAAAATCATTTCAATAAGTCTCCTCAAGCAACTAAACCATTTGAATGAGGTTGGAACGAATCCTACTTTCGTATTTCAAACACAAGCTTCGGGCATAACATTCTAATGATCTTTGAAGTAAACGTGTGCATTTGTTTTACCTGAAACTCAAATCAATCAGTCTTTTCAAGCCACTAAACCCTTTGAATGAATTCTATTTTTGCACATCAAACACAAATTTCGTGCATAACTTGCTAGTGATCTTTGAAGGACATCAAACACAAATTTCGTGCATAACTTGCTAGTGACCTCTAAAGGACACATGTGCATTTATTTCAACTGAAAATCATTTCAATAAGTCTCCTGAAGCCACTAAACCATTTGAATGAGGTTCGAAGGAATTCTATTTTCGTATTTCAAACACAGGTTTCGGGCATAACATTCTATTGATCTTTGAAGCGAACGAGTGCATTTGTTTCACATGAAACTCAATTCAATGAGTCTTTTCAAGCCACTAAACCATTTGAATGTGGTTTGAATGAATTTTATTTTCGCACATCGAACACAAATTTCGTGCATAACTTGCTAGTGACCTCTAAAGGACACTTGTGCATTTGTTTCTTCTGAAAAATTATTTTAATGAGTCTCCTTAAGCTACTAAACCATTTGAATGACGTTCGAACGAATTCTGTTTTCGTATTTCAAACACAAGTGTCGTGCATAAAATTCTAATGATCTTTGAAGCGAACTTGTGCATTTGTTTCACATGAAACTCAATTAAATGAATCTTTTCAAGCCACTAAACCATTTGAATGAGGTTCGAACGAATTCTATTTTCGTATGTCAAACACAAGTTTCGGGCATAACATTCTATTGATCTTTGAAGCGAGCGAGTGCATTTGTTTCACATGAAACTCAATTCAATGAGTCTTTTCAAGCCACTAAACCATTTGAATGTGGTTTGAATGAATTTTATCTTCGCACATCGAACACAAATTTCGTGCATAACTTTCTAGTGACCTCTAAAGGACACATGTGCATTTATTTCACCTGAAAATCATTTCAATGAGTCTCGTTAAGCCACTAAACCATTTGAATGAGATTCGAACGAATTCAATTTTCGTATTTCAAACACAAGTGTCGTGGATAACATTCTAATGATCTTTAAAGCGAACGTGTGCATTTGTTTCACATGAAACTTAATTCAATCAGTCTTTTCAAGCCACTAAACCATTTGAATGTGGTTTGAATGAATTTTATTTTCGCACACCGAACACAAATTTCATGCATAACTTGCTAGTGACCTCTAAAGGACACTTGTGCATTTGTTTCTTCTGAAAATCATTTCAATAAGTCTCCTCAAGCAACTAAACCATTTGAATGAGGTTTGAACGAATCCTACTTTCGTATTTCAAACACAAGCTTTCGGGCATAAAATTCTAATGATCTTTGAAGTAAACGTGTGTATCTGTTTTACCTGAAACTCAAATCAATGAGTCTCCTCTAGGCACTAAATAATATGAATGAGGTTCCGACGAATTCTATTTTCACACATCAAACACAAATTTTGTGCATAGTTTGCTAGTGATCTTTGAAGGACACATGTGCATTTATTTCACCTGAAAATCATTTCAATAAGTCTCTTGAAGCCACTAAACTATTTGAATGAGGTTCGAATGAAGTATACTTTTGTATTTCAGACACAAGTTTCGGGCTAAACATTCTAATGATCTTTCACGTAAACATGTGCATTTCTTTTACCTGAAACTCAAATCAATGAGTCTCCTCAGGCCACCAAATAATATAAATGAGGTTCCGATGAATTATATTTTCGGACATCAAACACAAATTTGCTGCATAACTTGCGAGTGATCTTTGAAGGACACATGTGCATTTATTTCACCTGAAAATCATTTCAATAAGTCTCCTGAAGCCACTAAACCATTTGAATGAGTTTCGAAAGAATTCAATTTTCGTGTTTCAAACACAAGTGCCGTGCATAACATTCTAATGATCTTTGAAGCGAACGTGTGCGTTTGTTTCACATGAAACTTAATTCAATAAGTCTTTTCAAGCCACTAAACCATTTGAATGTGGTTTGAATGAATTCTATTTTTGCACACCGAACACAAATTTCGTGTATAACTTGCTACCAACCTCTAAAGGACACTTGTGCATTTGTTTCTTCTGAAAAATCATTTTAATGAGTCTCCTTAAGCCACTAAACCATTTGAATGAGGTTTGAACGAATTCTATTTTCGTATTTCAAACACAAGTGTCGTGCATAACATTCTAATGATCTTTGAAGCGAACGTGGGCATTTGTTTCACATGAAACTTAATTCAATCAGTCTTTTCAAGCCACAAAACCATTTGAATGTGGTTTGAATGAATTCTATTTTTGCAAATCAAACACAAATTTCGTGCATAACTTGCTAGTGATCTTTGAAGGACATCAAACACAAATTTTCTGCATAAATTGCTGGTGATCTTTGAAGGACACATGTGCATTTATTTCACCTGAAAATGATTTCAATAAGTCTCTTGAAGCCACTAAACCATTTGAATGAGGTTCGAACGAATTCTATTTTCGTATTTCAAACACAGGTTTCGGGCATAACATTCTATTGATCTTTAAAGCGAACGAGTGCATTTGTTTCACATGAAACCCAATTCAATGAGTCTTTTCAAGCCACTAAACTATTTGAATGTGGTTTGAATGAATTTTTATTTCGCACATCGAACACAAATTTCGTGCATAACTTGATAGTGACCTCTAAAGGACACTTGTGCATTTGTTTCTTCTGAAAAATCATTTCAATAAGTCTTCTGAAGCCACTAAACCATTTGAATGCGTTTCGAACGAATTCAATTTTCGTATTTCAAACACAAGTGTCGTGCATAACATTCTAATGATCTTTGAAGCGAACATGTGCATTTGTTTCACATGAAACTCAATTAAATGAATCTTTTCAAACCACTAAACCATTTGAAAGAGGTTCGAACGAATTCTATTTTCGTATGTCAAACACATGTTTCATGCATAACATGCTATTAATCTTTGAAGGACACATGTGCATTTATTTCACCTGAAAATCATTTCAATGAAACTCCTTAAGCCACTAAACTAATTGAATGAGGTTCGAACGAATTCTATTTTCGTATTTCAAACACAAGTGTCGTGCATAAAATTCTAATGATCTTTGTAGGGAACGCCTGCATTTGTTTTACATGAAACTCAATTCAATGAGTCTTTTCAAGCCACTAAACTCTTTGAATGTGGTTTGAATGAATTCTATTTTCGCACATCGAACACAAATTTCGTGCATAACTTGCTAGTGATCTTTGAAGGACATCAAACACAAATTTTCTGCATAACTTGCTAGTGATCTTTGAAGGACACATGTGCATTTATTTCACTTGAAAATCATTTCAATAAGTCTCCTGAAGCAACTGAACCATTTGAATGATGTTCGAACGAATTCTACTTTCGTATTTCAAATACAAGTTTCGGGCATAACATTTTAATGATCTTCAAATAAAACGTGTGCATTTGTTTTACTTGAAATTTAAATCAATGAGTCTCCTCAAGCCACTAAATAAAATGTATGAGGTTCCGACGAATTCTATTTTCGCACATCAAACACAAATTTTGTGCATCACTTGCTAGTGATCTTTGAAGGACACATGTGCATTTATTTCACCTGTAAATCATTTCAATGAAACTCCTTAAGCCACTAAACTATTTGAATAAGATTCGAACGAATTCTATTTTCGTATTTTAAACAAAAGTGTCGTGTATAACATTCTATTGATCTTTGAAGTGAACGGGTGCATTTGTTTCACATGAAACTCAATTCAACGAGTCTTTTCAAGCCACTAAACCATTTGAATGTGGTTTGAATAAATTCTATTTTCGCACATCGAACACAAATTTCGTGCATAACTTGCTAGTGATCTTTGAAGGACATCAAACACAAATTTCTTGCATAACTTGCTAGTGACCTCTAAAGGACACTTGTGCATTTGTTTCTTCTGAAAAATCATTTTAATGAGTCTCCTTAAGCTACTAAACCATTTGAATGCTGTTCGAACGAATTCTACTTTCGTATTTCAAATACAAGTTTCGGGCATAACATTTCAATGATCTTCGAAGAAAACGTGTGCATTTGTTTTACTTGAAACATAAATCAATGAGTCTCCTCAAGCAACTAAATAAAATGTATGAGGTTCCGACGAATTCTATTTTCGCACATCAAACACAAACTTTGTGCATCACTTGCCAGTGATCTTTGAAGGACACATGTGCATTTATTTCACCTGAAAATCATTTCAATGAAACTCCTTAAGCCACTAAACTATTTGAATAAGGTTTGAACGAATTCTATTTTCGGATTTCAAACAAAAGTGTCGTGTATAACATTCTATTGATCTTTGAAGCGAACGGGTGCATTTGTTTCACATGAAACTCAAATCAATGAGTCTCCTCTAGCCACTAAATAATATGAATGAGTTTCTGACAAATTCAATTTTAGGACATCAAACACAAATTTTCTGCATAAATTGCTAGCTATATTTAAAGGACACATGTGCATTTTTTTCACCTAAAAATCATTTCAATGAGTCTCCTTAAGCCACTAAACAATTTGAATGAGATACGAACAAATTCTATTTTCGTATTTCAAACACAAGTGTCGTGCATAACATTCTAATGATCTTTGAAGCGAACGTGTGCATTTGTTTCACATGAAACTCAATTCAACCAGTCTTTTCAAGCCACTAAACCATTCGAATGTGGTTTGAATGAATTCTATTTTTACACATCGAACACAAATTTCGTGCATAACTTGCTAGTGACCTCTAAAGGACACTTGTGCATTTGTTTCTTCTGAAAAATCATTTTAATGAGTCTCCTTAAGCTACTACACCATTTGAATGAGGTTCGAACGAATTCTGTTTTCGTATTTCAAACACAAGTGTCGTGCATAACATTCTAATGATCTTTGAAGCGAACATGTGCATTTGTTTCACATGAAACTCAATTAAATGAGTCTTTTCAAGCCACTAAACCATTTGAAAGTGGTTTGAATGAATTCTATTATCACACATCGAAGACAAATTTGGTGCATAACTTGCTAGTGACCTCTAAAGGACACTTGTGCATTTTTTTCTTCTGTAAATCATTTCAATAAGTCTCCTCAAGCAACTAAACCATTTCAATGAGGTTCGAACGAATCCTACTTTCGTATTTCAAACACAAGTTTCGGGCATAACATTCTAATGATCTTTGAAGTAAACGAGTGCATTTGTTTTACCTGAAACTCAAATCAATGAGTCTACTTAAGCCACTAAATAATATGAATGAGGTTCCGATAGATTCTATTTTCGGACATCAAATACAAATTTTGTGCATAACTTGCTAGTGATCTTTGAAGGACACATGTGCATTTATTTCACCTGAAAATCATTTCAATAAGTCTCTTGAAGCCCTAAACCATTTGAATGAGGTTCGAACGAATTCTACTTTCGTATTTCAAACATAAGTTTCGGGCATAACATTTTAATGATCTTCGACGTAAACGTGTGCTTTTGTTTTACCTGAAACTTAAATCAATGAGTCTCCTCAAGCCACTAAATAAAATGTATGAGGTTCCAACGAATTGTATTTTCGCACATCAAACACATTTTTTTTGCATAACTTGCTAGTGATCTTTGAAGGACACGTGTGCATTTATTTCACCTGAAAATCATTCAATGAAACTCCTTAAGCCACTAAACTAATTAATTGAATGAGGTTCGAACGAATTCTATTTTCGTATTTCAAACACAAGTGTCATGCATAACATTCTAATGATCTTTGTAGGGAACGTCTGCAGTTGTTTTACATGAAACTCAATTCAATGAGTCTTTTCAAGCCACTAAACTCTTTGAATGTGGTTTGAATGAATTCTATTTTTGGACATCGAACACAAATTTTGTGCATAACCTACTAGTGATCTTTGAAGCACATCAAACACAAATTTTCTGCATAACTTGCTAGTGATCTTTGAAGGACACATGTGCGTTTATTTCACCTGAAAATCATTCCAATAAGTCTCCTGAAGCCACTAAACCATTTGAATGAGGTTCGAACGAATTCTCCTTTCGTATTTCAAATACAAGTTTCAGGCATAACATTTTAATGATCTTCGAAGAAAACGTGTGCATTTGTTTTACTTGAAACTTAAATCAATGAGTCTCCTCAAGCCATTAAATAAAATGTATGAGGTTCCGACGAATTCTATTTTCGCACATCACACACAAATTTTGCGCATCACTTGCTAGTGATCTTTGAAGGACACATGTGCATTTATTTCACCTGAAAATCATTTCAATGAAACTCCTTAAGCCACTAAACTATTTAAATGTGGTTCGAACGAATTCTATTCTCAGATTTCAAACAAAAGTGTCGTGCATAACATTCTATTGATCTTTGATGCGAACGAGTGCATTTGTTACGCATGGAACTCAATTCAATCAGCCTTTTCAAGCCACTAAACCATTCGAATGTGGTTTGAATGAATTCTATTTTTACACATCGAACACAAATTTCGTGCATAACTTGCTAGTGACCTCTAAAGGACACTTGTGCATTTGTTTCTTCTGAAAAATCATTTTAATGAGTCTCCTTAAGCTACTAAACCATTTGAATGAGGTTCGAACGAGTTCTGTTTTCGTATTTCAAACACAAGTGTCGTGCATAGCATTCTAATGATCTTTGAAGCGAACATGTGCATTTGTTTCACATGAAACTCAATTAAATGAGTCTTTTCAAGCCATTAAACCATTTGAAAGTGGTTTGAATGAATTCTATTATCGCACATTGAAGACAAATTTCGTGCATAACTTGCTAGTGACCTCTAAAGGACACTTGTGCATTTGTTTCTTCTGGAAATCATTTCAATAAGTCTCCTCAAGCAACTAAACAATTTGAATGAGGTTCGAAGGAATCCTACTTTCGTATTTCAAACACAAGTTTCGGGCATAACATTCTAATGATCTTTGAAATAAACGAGTGCATTTGTTTTACCTGAAACTCAAATCAATGAGTCTACTTAAGCCACTAAATAATATGAATGAGGTTCCGACAGATTCTATTTTCGGACATCAAATACAAATTTTGTGCATAACTTGCTAGTGATCTTTGAAGAACACATGTGCATTTATTTCACCTGAAAATCATTTCAATAAGTCTCTTGAAGCCCTAAACCATTTGAATGAGGTTCGAACGAATTCTACTTTCGTATTTCAAACATATGTTTCGGGCATAACATTTTAATGATCTTCGAAGTAAACGTGTGCTTTTGTTTTACCTGAAACTTAAATCAATGAGTCTCCTCAAGCCACTAAATAAAATGTATGAGGTTCCAACGAATTGTATTTTCGCACATCAAACACAATTTTTTTGCATAACTTGCTAGTGATCTTTGAAGGACACGTGTGCATTTATTTCACCTGAAAATCATTCAATGAAACTCCTTAAGCCACTAAACTAATTAATTGAATGAGGTTCGAACGAATTCTATTTTCGTATTTCAAACACAAGTGTCATGCATAACATTCTAATGATCTTTGTAGGGAACGTCTGCAGTTGTTTTACATGAAACTCAATTCAATGAGTCTTTTCAAGCCACCAAACTCTTTGAATGTGGTTTGAATGAATTCTATTTTTGGACATCGAACACAAATTTTGTGCATAACTTGCTAGTGATCTTTGAAGCACATCAAACACAAATTTTCTGCATAACTTGCTAGTGATCTTTGAAGGACACATGTGCATTTATTTCACCTGAAAATCATTTCAATGAAACTCCTTAAGCCACTAAACTAATTAATTGAATGAGGTTCGAACGAATTCTATTTTCGTATTTCAAACACAAGTGTCGTGCATAACATTCTAATGATCTTTGTAGGGAACGTCTACAGTTGTTTTACACGAAACTCAATTCAATGAGTCTTTTCAAGCCACCAAACTCTTTGAATGTGGTTTGAATGAATTCTATTTTTGGACATCGAACACAAATTTTGTGCATAACTTGCTAGTGATCTTTGAAGCACATCAAACACAAATTTTCTGCATAACCTGCTAGTGATCTTTGAAGGACACATGTGCGTTTATTTCACCTGAAAATCATTTTAATAAGTCTCCTGAAGCCACTAAACCATTTGAATGAGGTTCGAACGAATTCTACTTTCGTATTTCAAATACAAGTTTCAGGCATAACATTTTAATGATCTTCGAAGAAAACGTGTGCATTTGTTTTACTTGAAACTTAAATCAATGAGTCTCCTCAAGCCATTAAATAAAATGTATGAGGTTCCGACGAATTCTATTTTCGCACATCAAACACAAATTTTGCGCATCACTTGCTAGTGATCTTTGAAGGACACATGTGAATTTATTTCACCTGAAAATCATTTCAATGAACTCCTTAAGCCACTAAACTATTTGAATGTGGTTCGAACGAATTCTGTTCTCAGATTTCAAACAAAAGTGTCGTGCATAACATTTTATTGATCTTTGATGCGAACGAGTGCATTTGTTTCGCATGAAACTCAATTCAATCAGTCTTTTCAAGCCACTAAACCATTTTAATGTGGTTTGAATGAATTCTATTTTTGCACATCGAACACAAATTTCGTGCATAACTTGCTATTGACCTCTAAAGGACACTTGTGCATTTGTTTCTTCTGAAAAATCATTTTAATGAGCCTCCTTAAGCTACTAAACCATTTTAATGAGGTTCGAACGAATTCTGTTTTCGTATTTCAAACACAAGTGTCATGCATAACATTCTAATGATCTTTGAAGCGAACATGTGCATTTTTTTCACATGAAACTCAATTAAATGAGTCTTTTCAAGCCATTAAACCATTTGAAAGTTGTTTGAATGAATTCTATTATCGCACATCGAAGACAAATTTCGTGCATAACTTGCTAGTGACCTCTAAAGGACACTTGTGCATTTGTTTCTTCTGGAAATCATTTCAATAAGTCTCCTCAAGCAACTAAACCATTTGAATGAGGTTCGAAGGAATCCTACTTTCGTATTTCAAACATAAGTTTCGGGCATAACATTCTAATGATCTTTGAAATAAACGAGTGCATTTGTTTTACCTGAAACTCAAATCAATGAGTCTACTTAAGCCACTAAATAATATGAATGAGGTTCCGACAGATTCTATTTTCGGACATCAAATACAAATTTTGTGCATAACTTGCTAGTGATCTTTGAAGAACACATGTGCATTTATTTCGCCTGAAAATCATTTCAATAAGTCTCTTGAAGCCCTAAACCATTTGAATGAGGTTCGAACGAATTCTACTTTCGTATTTCAAACATATGTTTCGGGCATAACATTTTAATGATCTTCGAAGTAAACGTGTGCTTTTGTTTTACCTGAAACTTAAATCAATGAGTCTCCTCAAGCCACTAAATAAAATGTATGAGGTTCCAACGAATTGTATTTTCGCACATCAAACACAATTTTTTTGCATAACTTGCTAGTGATCTTTGAAGGACACGTGTGCATTTATTTCACCTGAAAATCATTCAATGAAACTCCTTAAGCCACTAAACTAATTAATTGAATGAGGTTCGAACGAATTCTATTTTCGTATTTCAAACACAAGTGTCATGCATAACATTCTAATGATCTTTGTAGGGAACGTCTGCAGTTGTTTTACATGAAACTCAATTCAATGAGTCTTTTCAAGCCACCAAACTCTTTGAATGTGGTTTGAATGAATTCTATTTTTGGACATCGAACACAAATTTTGTGCATAACTTGCTAGTGATCTTTGAAGCACATCAAACACAAATTTTCTGCATAACTTGCTAGTGATCTTTGAAGGACACATGTGCATTTATTTCACCTGAAAATCATTTCAATGAAACTCCTTAAGCCACTAAACTAATTAATTGAATGAGGTTCGAACGAATTCTATTTTCGTATTTCAAACACAAGTGTCGTGCATAACATTCTAATGATCTTTGTAGGGAACGTCTACAGTTGTTTTACACGAAACTCAATTCAATGAGTCTTTTCAAGCCACCAAACTCTTTGAATGTGGTTTGAATGAATTCTATTTTTGGACATCGAACACAAATTTTGTGCATAACTTGCTAGTGATCTTTGAAGCACATCAAACACAAATTTTCTGCATAACCTGCTAGTGATCTTTGAAGGACACATGTGCGTTTATTTCACCTGAAAATCATTTTAATAAGTCTCCTGAAGCCACTAAACCATTTGAATGAGGTTCGAACGAATTCTACTTTCGTATTTCAAATACAAGTTTCAGGCATAACATTTTAATGATCTTCGAAGAAAACGTGTGCATTTGTTTTACTTGAAACTTAAATCAATGAGTCTCCTCAAGCCATTAAATAAAATGTATGAGGTTCCGACGAATTCTATTTTCGCACATCAAACACAAATTTTGCGCATCACTTGCTAGTGATCTTTGAAGGACACATGTGAATTTATTTCACCTGAAAATCATTTCAATGAACTCCTTAAGCCACTAAACTATTTGAATGTGGTTCGAACGAATTCTGTTCTCAGATTTCAAACAAAAGTGTCGTGCATAACATTTTATTGATCTTTGATGCGAACGAGTGCATTTGTTTCGCATGAAACTCAATTCAATCAGTCTTTTCAAGCCACTAAACCATTTTAATGTGGTTTGAATGAATTCTATTTTTGCACATCGAACACAAATTTCGTGCATAACTTGCTATTGACCTCTAAAGGACACTTGTGCATTTGTTTCTTCTGAAAAATCATTTTAATGAGCCTCCTTAAGCTACTAAACCATTTTAATGAGGTTCGAACGAATTCTGTTTTCGTATTTCAAACACAAGTGTCATGCATAACATTCTAATGATCTTTGAAGCGAACATGTGCATTTTTTTCACATGAAACTCAATTAAATGAGTCTTTTCAAGCCATTAAACCATTTGAAAGTTGTTTGAATGAATTCTATTATCGCACATCGAAGACAAATTTCGTGCATAACTTGCTAGTGACCTCTAAAGGACACTTGTGCATTTGTTTCTTCTGGAAATCATTTCAATAAGTCTCCTCAAGCAACTAAACCATTTGAATGAGGTTCGAAGGAATCCTACTTTCGTATTTCAAAGACAAGTTTCGGGCATAACATTCTAATGATCTTTGAAGTAAATGAGTGCATTTGTTTTACCTGAAACTCAAATCAATGAGTCTACTTAAGCCACTAAATAATATGAATAAGGTTCCGACAGATTCTATTTTCGGACATCAAATACAAATTTTGTGCATAACTTGCTAGTGATATTTGAAGAACACATGTGCATTTATTTCACCTGAAAATCATTTCAATAAGTCTCTTGAAGCCCCTAAACCATTTGAATGAGGTTCGAACGAATTCTACTTTCGTATTTCAAACACAAGTTTCGGGCATAACATTTTAATGATCTTCGAAGTAAACGTGTGCTTTTGTTTTACCTGAAACTTAAATCAATGAGTCTCCTCAAGCCACTAAATAAAATGTATGAGGTTCCAACGAATTGTATTTTCGCACATCAAACACAATTTTTTTGCATAACTTGCTAGTGATCTTTGAAGGACACATGTGCATTTATTTCACCTGAAAATCATTTCAATGAAAGGAGTAAGCCACTAAACTAATTAATTGAATGAGGTTCGAACGAATTCTATTTTCGTATTTCAAACACAAGTGTCGTGCGTAACATTCTAATGATCTTTGTAGGGAACGTCTGCAGTTGTCTTACATGAAACTCAATTCAATGAGTCTTTCCAAGCCACCAAACTCTTTGAATGTGGTTTGAATGAATTCTATTTTCGCACATCGAACACAAATTTCGTGCATAACTTGCTAGTGATCTTTGAAGCACATCGAACACAAATTTTCTGCATAACTTGCTAGTGATCTTTGAAGGACACATGTGCATTTATTTCACTTGAAAATCATTTCAATAAGTCTCCTGAAGCCACTAAACCATTTGAATGAGGTTCGAACGAATTCTACTTTCGTATTTCAAATACAAGTTTCAGGCATAACATTTTAATGATCTTCGAAGAAAACGTGTGCATTTGTTTTACTTGAATCTTAAATCAATGAGTCTCCTCAAGCCATTAAATAAAATGTATGAGGTTCCGACGAATTCTATTTTCGCACATCAAGCACAAATTTTGTGCATCACTTGCTAGTGATCTTTGAAGGACACATGTGCATTTATTTCACCTGAAAATCATTTCAATGAAACTCCTTAAGCCACTAAACTATTTGAATGTGGTTCGAACGAATTCTATTTTCGGTTTTCAAACAAAAGTGTCGTGCATAACATTCTATTAATCTTTGATGCGAACGAGTGCATTTGTTTCGCATGAAACTCAATTCAATCAGTCTTTTCAAGCCACTAAACCATTTGAATGTAGTTTGAATGAATTCTATTTTTGCACATTGAACACAAATTTCGTGCATAACTTGTTAGTGACCTCTAAAGGACACTTGTGCATTTGTTTCTTCTGAAAAATCATTTTAATGAGTCTCCTTAAGCTACTAAACCATTTGAATGAGGTTCGAGTGAATTCTGTTTTCGTATTTTAAACACAAGTGTCGTGCATAACATTTTAATGATATTTGAAGCGAACATGTGCCTTTGTTTCACTTGAAACTCAATTCAATGAGTCTTTTCCAGTCACTAAACCATTTGAAAGTGGATTGAATGAATTCTATTATCGTACATCGAACACAAATTTCATGGATAACTTGCTAGTGACCTCTAAAGGACACTTGTGCATTTGTTTCTTCTGAAAATCATTTCAATAAGTCTCCTCAAGCAACTAAACCATTTGAATAAGGTTCGAACGAATCCTTCTTTCGTATTTCAAACTCAAGTTTCGGGCATAACATTCTAATGATCTTTGAAGTAAACGTTTGCATTTGTTTTACCTGAAACTCAAATCTATGACGCTCTTCAAGCCACTAAATAATATGAATGAGGTTCCGACGAATTTTATTTTCGCACATCAAACACAAATTTTATGCATAACTTGCTACTAATCTTTGAAGGACACATGTGCATTTATTTTACCCGAAAATCATTTCAATAAGTCTCCTGAAGCCACTAAACCATTTGAATGAAGTTCGAATGAAGTCTTCTTTCATATTTCAGACACAAGTTGGGCAAAACATTCTAATGATCTTTCTAGTAAACGTGTGCATTTGTTTTACCTGAAACTCAAATCTATGATTCTCTTCAAGCCACTAAATAATATAAATGAGGTTCCGACGAATTTTATTTTCGCACATCAAACACAAATTTTATGCATAACTTCCTACTGATCTTTGAAGGACGCATGTGCATTTATTTCACCCGAAAATCATTTCAATAAGTCTCCTGAAGCCACTAAACCATTTGAATGAAGTTCGAATGAAGTCTTCTTTCATATTTCGGACACAAGTTTCGGGCAAAACATTCTAATGATCTTTGTAGTAAACGTGTGCATTTGTTTTACCTGAAACTCAAATCTATGACGCTCTTCAAGCCACTAAATAACATGAATGATGTTCCGACGAATTCTATTTTCGCACATCGAACACAAATTTTTTGCATAACTTGCTACTGATCTTTAAAGTAAACATGTGAATTTGTTTTAGCTGAAACTCAAATCAATGAGTTTTTTCAAGCCACTAAATAATATGAATGAGGTTCTGACAAATTCTACTTTCGCACATCAAAGGCAAATTTTGTGCATAACTTGCTAGTGATCTTTAAAAGACACGTGCATTTATTTCACCTGAAAATCATTTCAATAAGTCTCCAGAAGCTACTAAACAATTTGAATGAGGTTCGAATAAAGTCTACTTTCGTATTTCAGTCACAAGTTTCGGGCATAACATTCAAATGATCTTTGAAGTAAACCTGTGCATTTATTTTACCTATAACTCAAATCAATGAGTCTCCTCTAGCCACTAAATAATATGAATGAGTTTCCAAGGAATTCTATATTCGCACATCAAAGACAAATTTTGTGCATAACTTGCTAGTGATCTTTGAAGGATACTTGTGCATTTATTTCACCTGAATATCATTTCACTGAGTCTCCTTAAGCCACTAAACCATTTGAAGGAGGTCCGAACGAATTCTATATTCGTATTTCAAACACAAGTGTCGTGCATAACAATCTAATGATCTTTGAAGCGAACGTCTGCATTTTTTTCACGTGAAACTCAATTCAATCAGTCTTTTCAAGCAACTAAACCATTTAAATGTTGTTTAAATGAATTCTATTTTCACACATCGAACACAAATTTCGTGCATAACTTGCTACTGATCTTTGAAGGACACATGTGCATATATTTCACTTGAAAATCATTTCAATAAGTCTCCTGAAGCCACTAAACCATTCGAATGAAGTTCGAATGAAGTCTTCTTTCGTATTTCAGACACAAGTTTCAGGCATAACATTCTAATGATCCTTGTAGTAAACGTGTGCATTTACTTTACCTAAAACTCAAATAAATGAGTCTCCTCAAGCCACTAAATCATATGAATGAGGTTCCCACGAATTCTATTTTCGCACATCAAACACAAATTTTGTGCTTAACTTGCTAGTGATCTTTGAAGGACACATGTGCATTTACTTCACCTGAAAAGCATTTCAATAAGTCTCCTGAAGCCACTAAACCATTTGAATGAGGTTCAAATGAAGTCTACTTTCGTATTTCAGACACAAGTTTCAGGCAAAACATTCTAATGATCTTTGTTGTAAACGTGTGCATTTGTTTTACCTGAAACACAAATCAATGAGACTCTTCAAGCCACTAAATAATATGAATGAGGTTCCGACGAATTCTATTTTCGCACACCAAACACAAATTTTGTGCATAACTTGCTAGTGATCTTTGAAGGAGACATGTGCATTTATTTCACCTGAAAATCATTTCCATAAGTCTCCTAAAGCCACTACACCATTTGAATGAGGTTTGAATGACATCTACTTTCGTATTTCAGACACAAGTATCAGGCAAAACATTCTAATGATCTTTGTAGTAAACGTGTGCATTTGTTTTACCTGAACCTCAAATCAATGAGACTCTTCAAGCCACTAAATAATATGAATGAGGTTCCAACGAATTCTATTTTCGCACATCAAACACAAATTTTGCGCATAACTTGCTAGTGATCTTTGAAGGAGACATGTGCATTTATTTCACCTGAAAATCATTTCCATAAGTCTCCTGAAGCCACTACACAATTTGAATGAGGTTCGAATGAATTCTTCGTTCGTTATTCAGACACAAGCTTCAGGCAAAACATTCTAATGATCTTTGTAGTAAACGTGTGCATTTGTTTTACCTGAAACTCAAATCAATGAGACACTTCAAGCCACTAAATAATATGAATGAGGTTCCGACGAATTCTATTTTCGCACATCAAAAAAAACTTTGTGCATAACTTGCTAGTGATCTTTGAAGGACACATGTGCATTTATTTCACCTGAAAATCATTTCAATAAGTCTCCTAAAGCCACTAAACCATTTGAATGAGGTTCAAATGAAGTCTACTTTCGTATTTCAGACACAAGTTTCAGGCAAAACATTCTAATGATCTTTGTTGTAAACGTGTGCATTTGTTTTACCTGAAACACAAATCAATGAGACTCTTCAAGCCACTAAATAATATGAATGAGGTTCCGACGAATTCTATTTTCGCACACCAAACACAAATTTTGTGCATAACTTGCTAGTGATCTTTGAAGGAGACATGTGCATTTATTTCACCCGAAAATCATTTCAATAAGTCTCGTGAAGCCACTACACCATTTGAATGAGGTTTGAATGACGTTTACTTTCGTATTTCAGACACAAGTTTCAGGCAAACCATTCTAATGATCTTTGCAGTAAACGTGTGCATTTGTTTTACCTGAAACTCAAATCAATGAGTCTCTTCAAGCCACTAAATAATATGAATGAGGTTCCAACGAAATCTATTTTCGCACATCAAACACAAATTTTGCGCATAACTTGCTAGTGATCTTTGAAGGACACATGTGCATTTATTTCACCTGAAAATCATTTCAATAAGTCTCCTGAAGCCACTCAACCATTTGAATGAGGTTCAAATGAAGTCTACTTTCGTATTTCAAACACAAGTTTCGGGCAAAACATTCTAATGATCTTTGTAGTAAACATGTGCATTTGTTTTACCTGAAACTCAAATCAATGAGTCTCCTCTAGCCACTAAATCATATGTGTGAGGTTCAAACTAATTCTATTATCGCACATCAAACACAAATTTTGTGCATAACTTGCTAGTGATCTTTGAAGGACACATGTGCATTTATTTCACCTGAAAATCATTTCAATAAGTCTCCTAAAGCCACTAAACCATTTGAATGAGGTTCAAATGAAGTCTACTTTCTTATTTCAGACACAAGTTTCTGGCAAAACATTCTAATGATCTTTATAGTAAACGTGTGCATTTGTTTTACCTGAAACTCAAATCAATGAGACTCTTTCAGCCACTAAATAATATGAATGAGGTTCCGACAAATTCTATTTTCGCACATCAAACACAAATTTTGTGCATAACTTGCTAGTGATCTTTGAAGGAGACATGTGCATTTATTTCACCTGAAAATCATTTCCATAAGTCTCCTGAAGCCACTACACCATTTGAATGAGGTTTGAATGACGTCTACTTTCGTATTTCAGACACAAGTTTCAGGCAAAACATTCTAATGATCTTTGTAGTAAACGTGTGCATTTGTTTTACCTGAAACTCAAATCAATGAGTCTCTTGAAGCCACTAAATAATATGAATGAGGTTCTGACGAATTCTATTTTCGCACATCAAACACAAATTTTGTGCATAACTTGCTAGTGATCTTTGAAGGACACATGTGCATTTACTTCACCTGAAAAGCATTTCAATAAGTCTCCTGAAGCCATTAAACCATTTGAATGACGTTTGAATGAAGTCTACTTTCGTATTTCAGACACAAGTTTCAGGCAAAACATTCTAATGATCTTTGTAGTAAACGTGTGCATTTCTTTTACCTGAAACTCAAGTCAAGGAGACTCTTCAGGCAACTAAATAATATGAATGAGGTTCCAACAAATTCTATTTTCGCACATCAAACACAAATTTTGTGCATAACTTGCTAGTGATCTTTGAAGGACACATGTGCATTTACTTCTCCTGAAAAGCATTTCAATAAGTCTCCCGAAGCCACTAAACCATTTCAATGACGTCTGAATGAAGTCTACTTTCGTATTTCAGACATAAGCTTCAGGCAAAACATTCTAATGATCTTTGTAGTAAACGTGTGCATTTGTTTTACCTGAAACTCAAATCAATGAGACTCTTCAAGCCAGTAAATAATAAGAATGAGGTTCTAACGAATTCTATTTTCGCACATCAAACACAAATTTTGCGCATAATTTGCTAGTGATCTTTGAAGGACACATGTGCATTTATTTCACCTACAAATCATTTCAATAACTCTCCTGAAGCCACTAAACCATTTGAATGAGGTTCGAATGAAGTCTACTTTCGTATTTCAAACACAAGTTTCGGGCAAAACATTTTAATGATCTTTGTAGTAAACGTGTGCATTTGTTTTACCTGAAACTCAAATCAATGAGACTCTTCAAGCCACTAAATAATATGAATGAGGTCCCGACGAATTCTATTTTCGCACATCAAACACAAATTTTGTACATAACTTGCTAGTGATCATTGAAGGACACATGTGCATTTATTTCACTTGAAAATCATTCCAATAAGTCTCCTGAAGCCACTCAACCATTTGAATGAGGTTCGAATGAAGTGTACTTTCGTATTTCAAACACAAGTTTCGGGCAAAACATTCTAATGATCTTTGTAGTAAACATGTGCATTTGTTTTACCTGAAACTCAAATCAATGAGTCTCCTCTAGCCACTAAATCATATGTGTGAGGTTCAAACTAATTCTATTATCGCACGTCAAACACAAATTTTGTGCATAACTTGCTAGTGACCTTTGAAGGACACATGTGCATTTATTTCACTTGAAAATCATTTCAATAAGTCTCCTGAAGCCACTAAACCATTTGAATGAGGTTCAAATGAAGTCTACTTTCGTATTTCAGACATAAGTTTCAGGCAAAAGATTCTAATGATATTTGTAGTAAACGTGTGCATTTGATTTACCTGAAACTCAAATCAATGAGTCTCCTCTAGCCACTAAATCATATGAATGAGGTTCCAACTAATTCTATTATCGCACATCAAACACAAATTTTGTGCATAACTTGCTAGTGATCTTTGAAGGACACATGTGCATTTACTTCACCTGAAAAGCATTTCAATAATTCTCCTGAACCCACTAAACAATTTGAATGACGTTCGAATGAAGTCTTTTTTCGTTATTTAGACACAAGCTTTAGGCAAAAGATTCTAATGATCTTTGTAGTAAACGTGTGCTTTTGTTTTACCTGAAACTCAAATCAATGAGACACTTCAAGCCACTAAATAATATGAATGAGGTTCTGATGAATTCTATTTTCGCACATCAAACACAAATTTTGTGCATAACTTGCTAGTGACTTTGAAGGAGACATGTGCATTTATTTCACCTGAATATCATTTCCATAAGTCTCCTGAAGCCACTACACCATTTGAATGAGGTTTGAATGACGTTTACTTTCGTATTTCAAACAAACGTTTCAGGCAAAACATTCTAATGATCTTTGTAGTAAATGTGTGCACTTGTTCTAGCAGAAACTCAAATCAATGAGTCTCTCCAGGCCACTAAATAATATGAATGAGGTTCTGACGAATACTATTTTCGCACATCAAACACAAATTTTGTGCATAACTTGCTAGTGACTTTGAAGGAGACATGTGCAGTTATTTCACCTGAAAATCATTTCCATAAGTCTCCTGAAGCCACTACGCCGTTTGAATGAGGTTTGAATGACGTTTACTTTCGTATTTCAAACAAACGTTTCGGGCAAAACATTCTAATGATCTTTATAGTAAATGTGTGCACTTGTTCTAGCTGAAACTCAAATCAATGAGTCTCTCCAGGCCACTAAATAATATGAATGAGGTTCTGACGAATTCTATTCTCGCACATCAAACACAAATTTTGTGCATAACTTGCTAGTGATCTTTGAAGGACACATGTGCATTTACTTCACCTGAAAAGCATTTCAATAAGTCTCCTGAAGCCACTAAACCATTTGAATGACGTTTGAATGAAGTCTACTTTCGTATTTCAGACACAAGTTTCAGGCAAAACATTCTAATGATCTTTGTAGTAAACGTGTGCATTTCTTTTACCTGAAACTCAAGTCAAGGAGACTCTTCAGGCAACTAAATAATATGAATGAGGTTCCAACAAATTCTATTTTCGCACATCAAACACAAATTTTGTGCATAACTTGCTAGTGATCTTTGAAGGACACATGTGCATTTATTTCACCTGAAAATCATTTCAATAAGTCTCCTAAAGCCACTAAACCATTTGAATGAGGTTCAAATGAAGTCTACTTTCTTATTTCAGACACAAGTTTCTGGCAAAACATTCTAATGATCTTTGTAGTAAACGTGTGCATTTGTTTTACCTGAAACTCAAATCAATGAGACTCTTTCAGCCACTAAATAATATGAATGAGGTTCCGACAAATTCTATTTTCGCACATCAAACACAAATTTTGTGCATAACTTGCTAGTGATCTTTGAAGGAGACATGTGCATTTATTTCACCTGAAAATCATTTCCATAAGTCTCCTGAAGCCACTACACCATTTGAATGAGGTTTGAATGACGTCTACTTTCGTATTTCAGACACAAGTTTCAGGCAAAACATTCTAATGATCTTTGTAGTAAACGTGTGCATTTGTTTTACCTGAAACTCAAATCAATGAGTCTCTTGAAGCCACTAAATAATATGAATGAGGTTCTGACGAATTCTATTTTCGCACATCAAACACAAATTTTGTGCATAACTTGCTAGTGATCTTTGAAGGACACATGTGCATTTACTTCACCTGAAAAGCATTTCAATAAGTCTCCTGAAGCCATTAAACCATTTGAATGACGTTTGAATGAAGTCTACTTTCGTATTTCAGACACAAGTTTCAGGCAAAACATTCTAATGATCTTTGTAGTAAACGTGTGCATTTCTTTTACCTGAAACTCAAGTCAAGGAGACTCTTCAGGCAACTAAATAATATGAATGAGGTTCCAACAAATTCTATTTTCGCACATCAAACACAAATTTTGTGCATAACTTGCTAGTGATCTTTGAAGGACACATGTGCATTTACTTCTCCTGAAAAGCATTTCAATAAGTCTCCCGAAGCCACTAAACCATTTCAATGACGTCTGAATGAAGTCTACTTTCGTATTTCAGACATAAGCTTCAGGCAAAACATTCTAATGATCTTTGTAGTAAACGTGTGCATTTGTTTTACCTGAAACTCAAATCAATGAGACTCTTCAAGCCAGTAAATAATAAGAATGAGGTTCTAACGAATTCTATTTTCGCACATCAAACACAAATTTTGCGCATAATTTGCTAGTGATCTTTGAAGGACACATGTGCATTTATTTCACCTACAAATCATTTCAATAACTCTCCTGAAGCCACTAAAGCACTTGAATGAGGTTCGAATGAAGTCTACTTTCGTATTTCAAACACAAGTTTCGGGCAAAACATTTTAATGATCTTTGTAGTAAACGTGTGCATTTGTTTTACCTGAAACTCAAATCAATGAGACTCTTCAAGCCACTAAATAATATGAATGAGGTCCCGACGAATTCTATTTTCGCACATCAAACACAAATTTTGTACATAACTTGCTAGTGATCATTGAAGGACACATGTGCATTTATTTCACTTGAAAATCATTCCAATAAGTCTCCTGAAGCCACTCAACCATTTGAATGAGGTTCGAATGAAGTGTACTTTCGTATTTCAAACACAAGTTTCGGGCAAAACATTCTAATGATCTTTGTAGTAAACATGTGCATTTGTTTTACCTGAAACTCAAATCAATGAGTCTCCTCTAGCCACTAAATCATATGTGTGAGGTTCAAACTAATTCTATTATCGCACGTCAAACACAAATTTTGTGCATAACTTGCTAGTGACCTTTGAAGGACACATGTGCATTTATTTCACTTGAAAATCATTTCAATAAGTCTCCTGAAGCCACTAAACCATTTGAATGAGGTTCAAATGAAGTCTACTTTCGTATTTCAGACATAAGTTTCAGGCAAAAGATTCTAATGATATTTGTAGTAAACGTGTGCATTTGATTTACCTGAAACTCAAATCAATGAGTCTCCTCTAGCCACTAAATCATATGAATGAGGTTCCAACTAATTCTATTATCGCACATCAAACACAAATTGTGTGCATAACTTGCTAGTGATCTTTGAAGGACACATGTGCATTTACTTCACCTGAAAAGCATTTCAATAATTCTCCTGAACCCACTAAACAATTTGAATGACGTTCGAATGAAGTCTTTTTTCGTTATTTAGACACAAGCTTTAGGCAAAAGATTCTAATGATCTTTGTAGTAAACGTGTGCTTTTGTTTTACCTGAAACTCAAATCAATGAGACACTTCAAGCCACTAAATAATATGAATGAGGTTCTGATGAATTCTATTTTCGCACATCAAACACAAATTTTGTGCATAACTTGCTAGTGACTTTGAAGGAGACATGTGCATTTATTTCACCTGAATATCATTTCCATAAGTCTCCTGAAGCCACTACACCATTTGAATGAGGTTTGAATGACGTTTACTTTCGTATTTCAAACAAACGTTTCGGGCAAAACATTCTAATGATCTTTGTAGTAAATGTGTGCACTTGTTCTAGCAGAAACTCAAATCAATGAGTCTCTCCAGGCCACTAAATAATATGAATGAGGTTCTGACGAATACTATTTTCGCACATCAAACACAAATTTTGTGCATAACTTGCTAGTGACTTTGAAGGAGACATGTGCAGTTATTTCACCTGAAAATCATTTCCATAAGTCTCCTGAAGCCACTACGCCGTTTGAATGAGGTTTGAATGACGTTTACTTTCGTATTTCAAAAAAACGTTTCGGGCAAAACATTCTAATGATCTTTATAGTAAATGTGTGCACTTGTTCTAGCTGAAACTCAAATCAATGAGTCTCTCCAGGCCACTAAATAATATGAATGAGGTTCTGACGAATTCTATTCTCGCACATCAAACACAAATTTTGTGCATAACTTGCTAGTGATCTTTGAAGGACACATGTGCATTTACTTCACCTGAAAAGCATTTCAATAAGTCTCCTGAAGCCACTAAACCATTTGAATGACGTTTGAATGAAGTCTACTTTCGTATTTCAGACACAAGCTTCAGGCAAAAAATTCTAATGATCTTTGTAGTAAACGTGTGCATTTGTTTTACCTGAAACTCAAGTCAATGAGACTCTTCAAGGTACTAAATAATAAGAATGAGGTTCCGACGAATTCTATTTTCGCACATCAAACACAAATTTTTTGCATAACTTGTTAGTGATCTTTGAAGGACACATGTGCATTTACTTCACCTGAAAAGCATTTCAATAATTCTCCTGAAGCCACTAAACAATTTGAATGACGTTCGAATGAAGTCTTCTTTCGTTATTTAGACACAAGCTTCAGGCAAAACATTCTAATGATCTTTGTAGTAAACGTGTGCTTTTGTTTTACTTGAAACTCATATCAATGAGACACTTCAAGCCACTAAATAATATGAATGAGGTTCTGATGAATTCTATTTTCGCACATCAAACACAAATTTTGTGCATAACTTGCTAGTGACTTTGAAGGAGACATGTGCATTTATTTCACCTGAATATCATTTCCATAAGTCTCCTGAAGCCACTACACCATTTGAATGAGGTTTGAATGACGTTTACTTTCGTATTTCAAACAAACGTTTCGGGCAAAACATTCTAATGATCTTTGTAGTAAATGTGTGCACTTGTTCTAGCTGAAACTCAAATCAATGAGTCTCTCCAGGCCACTAAATAATATGAATGAGGTTCTGACGAATTCTATTTTTGCACATCAAACACAAATTTTGTGCATAACTTACTAATGATCTTTGAAGGACACATGTGCATTTACTTCACCTGAAAAGCATTTCAATAAGTCTCCTGAAGCCACTAAACCATTTGAATGACGTTTGAATGAAGTCTACTTTCGTATTTCAGACACAAGCTTCAGGCAAAAAATTCTAATGATCTTTGTAGTAAACGTGTGCATTTGTTTTACCTGAAACTCAAGTCAATGAGACTCTTCAAGGTACTAAATAATAAGAATGAGGTTCCGACGAATTCTATTTTCGCACATCAAACACAAATTTTTTGCATAACTTGCTAGTGATCTTTGAAGGACACATGTGCATTTACTTCACCTGAAAAGCATTTCAATAATTCTCCTGAAGCCACTAAACAATTTGAATGACGTTCGAATGAAGTCTTCTTTCGTTATTTAGACACAAGCTTCAGGCAAAACATTCTAATGATCTTTGTAGTAAACGTGTGCTTTTGTTTTACTTGAAACTCAAATCAATGAGACACTTCAAGCCACTAAATAATATGAATGAGGTTCTGATGAATTCTATTTTCGCACATCAAACACAAATTTTGTGCATAACTTGCTAGTGACTTTGAAGGAGACATGTGCATTTATTTCACCTGAATATCATTTCCATAAGTCTCCTGAAGCCACTACACCATTTGAATGAGGTTTGAATGACGTTTACTTTCGTATTTCAAACAAACGTTTCGGGCAAAACATTCTAATGATCTTTGTAGTAAATGTGTGCACTTGTTCTAGCTGAAACTCAAATCAATGAGTCTCTCCAGGCCACTAAATAATATGAATGAGGTTCTGACGAATTCTATTTTCGCACATCAAACACAAATTTTGTGCATAACTTACTAATGATCTTTGAAGGACACATGTGCATTTACTTCACCTGGAAAGCATTTCAATAAGTCTCCTGAAGCCACTAAACCATTTGAATGACGTTTGAATGAAGTCTACTTTCGTATTTCAAACACAAGCTTCAGGCAAAAAATTCTAATGATCTTTGTAGTAAACGTGTGCATTTGTTTTACCTGAAACTCAAATCAATGAGACTCTTCAAGCCACTAAATAATAAGAATGAGGTTCCGCCAAATTCTATTTTCGCACATCAAACACAAATTTTGTGCATAACTTGCTAGTGATCTTTGAAGGACACATGTGCATTTATTTCACCTGAAAATTATTTCAATAAGTCTCCTAAAGCCACTAAACAATTTGAATGAGGTTCAAATGAAGTCTACTTTCGTATTTCAGACACAAGTTTCAGGCAAAACATTCTAATGATCTTTGTAGTAAACGTGTGCTTTTGTTTTACCCGAAACTCAAATCAATGTGACACTTCGAGCCACTAAATAATATGAATGAGGTTCTGACGAATTCTATTTTCGCACATCAAACACAAATTTTGTGCATAACTTGCTAGTGACTTTGAAGGAGACATGTGCATTTATTTCACCTGAAAATCATTTCCATAAGTCTCCTGAAGCCACTACACCATTTGAATGAGGTTTGAATGACGTTTACTTTCGTATTTCAAACAAACGTTTCGGGCAAAACATTCTAATGATCTTTGTAGTAAATGTGTGCACTTGTTCTAGCTGAAACTCAAATCAATGAGTCTCTCCAGGCCACTAAATAATATGAATGACGTTCTGACGAATTCTATTATCGCACATCAAACACAAATTTTGTGCATAACTTGCTAGTGATCTTTGAAGGACACATGTGCATTTACTTCACCTGAAAAGCATTTCAATAAGTCTCCTGAAGCCATTAAACCATTTGAATGACGTTTGAGTGAAGTCTACTTTCGTATTTCAGACACAATTTTCAGGCAAAACATTCTAATGATCTTTGTAGTAAACGTGTGCATTTCTTTTACCTGAAACTCAAGTCAAGGAGACTCTTCAGGCCACTAAATAATATGAATGAGGTTCCAACAAATTCTATTTTCGCACATCAAACACAAATTTTGTGCATAACTTGCTAGTGATCTTTGAAGGACACATGTGCATTTACTTCTCCTGAAAAGCATTTCAATAAGTCTCCCGAAGCCACTAAACCATTTCAATGACGTCTGAATGAAGTCTACTTTCGTATTTCAGAAACAAGCTTCAGGCAAAACATTCTAATGATCTTTGTAGTAAACGTGTGCGTTTGTTTTACCTGAAACTCAAATCAATGAGACTCTTCAAGCCACTAAATAATAAGAATGAGGTTCTAACGAATTCTATTTTCGCACATCAAACACAAATTTTGTGCATAACTGGCTAGTGATCTTTGAAGGACACATGTGCATTTATTTCACCTGAAAATCATTTCCATAAGTCTCGTGAAGCCACTACACCATTTGAATGAGGTTTGAATGACGTTTACTTTCGTATTTCAAACAAACGTTTCGGGCAAAACATTCTAATGATCTTTGTAGTAAATGTGTGCACTTGTTCTAACTGAAACTCAAATCAATGAGTCTCTCCAGGCCGCTAAATAATATGAATGAGGTTCTGACGAATTCCATTTTCGCAAATCAAACACAAATTTTGTGCATAACTTGCTAGTGATCTTTGAAGGACACATGTGCATTTACTTCACCTGAAAAGCATTTCAATAAGTCTCCTAAAGCCACTAAACCATTTGAATGACGTTTGAATGAAGTCTTCTTTCGTATTTCAGACACAAGCTTCAGGCAAAACATTTTAATGATCTTTATAGTAAACGTGTGCATTTGTTTTACCTGAAACTCAAATCAATGAGACTCTTCAAGCCACTAAATAATAAGAATGAGGTTCTGACGAATTCTATTTTCGCACATCAAACACAAATTTTGTGCATAACTGGCTAGTGATCTTTGAAGGACACATGTGCATTTATTTCACCTGAAAATCATTTCCATAAGTCTCGTGAAGCCACTACACCATTTGAATGAGGTTTGAATGACGTTTACTTTCGTATTTCAAACAAACGTTTCGGGCAAAACATTCTAATGATCTTTGTAGTAAATGTGTGCACTTGTTCTAACTGAAACTCAAATCAATGAGTCTCTCCAGGCCGCTAAATAATATGAATGAGGTTCTGACGAATTCCATTTTCGCAAATCAAACACAAATTTTGTGCATAACTTGCTAGTGATCTTTGAAGGACACATGTGCATTTACTTCACCTGAAAAGCATTTCAATAAGTCTCCTGAAGCCACTAAACAATTTGAATGACGTTTGAATGAAGTCTACTTTTGTATTTCAGACACAAGCTTCAGGCAAAACATTCTAATGATCTTTGTAGTAAACATGTGCATTTGTTTTACCTGAAACTCAAATCAATGAGTCTCCTCTAGCCACTAAATCATATGAATGACGTTCCAACTAATTCAATTATCGCTCATCAAAAAAAAAATTTGTGCATAACTTGCTAGTGATCTTTGAAGGACACATGTGCATTTATTTCACCTGAAAATCGTTTCAATAAGTCTCCTAAAGCCACTAAACCATTTGAATGAGGTTCAAATGAAGTCTACTTTCTTATTTCAGACACAAGTTTCAGGCAAAACATTGTAATGATCTTTGTAGTAAACGTGTGCATTTGTATTACCTGAAACTCAAGTCAATGAGACTCTTCAGACCACTAAGTAATATGAATGAGGTTCCCTCAAATTCTATTTTCGCACATCAAACACAAATTTTGTGCATAAATTCCTGGTGATCTTTGAAGGACACATGTGCATTTACTTCACCTGAAAAGCATTTCAATAAGTCTCCTGAATCCACTAAACCATTTGTATGACGTTTGAATGAAGTCTACTTTCGTATTTCAGACACAAGCTTCAGGCAAAACATTCTAATGATCTTTGTAGTAAACGTGTGCATTTGTTTTACCTGAAACTCAAATCAATGAGACTCTTCAAGCCACTAAATAATAAGAATGAGGTTCCGCCAAATTCTATTTTCGCACATCAAACACAAATTTTGTGCATAACTTGCGAGTGATCTTTGAAGGACACATGTGCATTTACTTCACCTGAAAAGCAATTCAATAAGTCTCCTGAAGCCATTAAACCATTTGAATGACGTTTGAATGAAGTCTACTTTCGTATTTCAGACACAAGTTTCACGCAAAACATTCTAATGATCTTTGTAGTAAACGTGTGCATTTGTTTTACCTGAAACTCAAATCAATGAGACTCTTCAAGCCACTAAATAATATGAATGAGGTTCTAACGAATTCTATTTTCGCACATCAAACACAAATTTTGCGCATAATTTGCTAGTGATCTTTGAAGGACACATGTGCATTTATTTCACCTGAAAATCATTTCAATAAGTCTCCTGAAGCCACTCAACCATTTGAATGAGGTTCGAATGAAGTCTACTTTCGTATTTCAAACACAAGTTTCGGGCAAAACATTCTAATGATCTTTGTAGTAAACATGTGCATTTGTTTTACCTGAAACTCAAATCAATGAGTCTCCTGTAGCCACTAAATCATATGAATGAGGTTCCAACTAATTCTATTATCGCACATCAAACACAAATTTTGTGCATAACTTGCTAGTGATCTTTGATGGACACATGTGCATTTATTTCACCTGAAAATCATTTCAATAAGTCTCCTAAAGCCACTAAACCATTTGAATGAAGTTCAAATGAAGTCTACTTTCTTATTTCAGACACAAGTTTCAGGCAAAACATTCTAATGATCTTTGTAGTAAACGTGTGCATTTGTTTTACCTGAAACTCAAGTGAATGAGACTTTTCAGGCCACTAAATAATATGAATGAGGTTCCGACGAATTCTATTTTCGCACATCAAGCACAAATTTTGTGCATAACTTGCTAGTGATCTTTGAAGGACACATGTGCATTTACTTCACCTGAAAAGCATTTCAATAAGTCTCCTGAATCCACTAAACCATTTGAATGACGTTCGAATGAAGTCTACTTTCGTATTTCAGACACAAGCTTCAGGCAAAACATTCTGATGATCTTTGTAATAAATGTGTGCATTTGTTTTACCTGAAACTCAAATGAATGAGTCTCCTCTAGCCACTAAATCATATGAATGAGGTTTTAACTAATTCTATTATCGCACATCAAACACAAATTTTGTGCATAACTTGCTAGTGATCTTTAAAGGAGACATGTGCATTTATTTCCCCTGAAAATCATTTCAGTAAGTCTCCTGAAGCCACCAAACCATTTGAATGAGGTTCAAATGAAGTCTACTTTCGTATTTCAGACACAAGATTCAGGCAAAACATTCTAATGATCTTTGTAGTAAACGTGTGCATTTGTTTTACCTGCAACTCAAATCAATGAGACTCTTCAAGCCACTAAATAATATGAATTAGGTTCCGACGAATTCTATTTTCGCACATCAAACACAAATTTTGTGCATAACTTCCTAGTGATCTTTGAACGAGACATGTGCATTTACTTCACCTGAAAAGCATTTCAATACGTCTCCTGAAGCCACTAAACCATTTGAATGACATTCGAATGAAGTCTACTTTCGTATTTCAGACACAAGCTTCAGGCAAAACATTCTAATGATCTTCATAGTAAACGTGTGCATTTGTTTTACCTGAAACTCAAACAAATCAGACTCTTCAAGCCACTAAATAATAAGAATGAGGTTCCGCCAAATTCTATTTTCGCACATGAAACACAAATTTTGTGCATAACTTGCTAGTGACCTTTGAAGGACACATGTGCGTTTATTTCACCTGAAAATCATTTGCATAAGTCTCCTGAAGCCACTACACCATTTGAATGAGATTCGAATGAAGTCTACTTTCGTATTTCAAACACAAGTTTCAGGCAAAACATTCTAATGATCTTTGTAGTAAACATGTGCATTTGTTTTACCTGAAACTCAAATCAATGAGTCTCCTCTAGCCACTAAATCATATGAATGAGGTTCCAACTAATTCTATTATCGCACATCAAACACAAATTTTGTCCACAACTTGCTAGTGATCTTTGAAGGACACATGTGCATTTATTTCACCTGAAAATCATTCCAATAAGTCTTCTGAAGCCACTCAACCATTTGAATGAGGTTCGAATGAAGTCTACTTTCGTATTTCAGACACAAGCTTCAGGCAAAACATTCTAATGATCTTTGAAGTAAACGTGTGCATTTGTATTACCTGAAACTCAAGTCAATGAGACTCTTCAGGCCACTAAACAATATGAATGAGGGTCCCACAAATTCTATTTTCGCACATCAAACACAAATTTTGTGCATAAATTGCTAGTGATCTTTGAAGGACACATGTGCATTTACTTCACCTGAAAAGCATTTCAATAAGTCTCTTGAATCCACTAAACCATTTGAATGACGTTTGATTGAAGTCTACTTTTGTATTTCAGACACAAGCTTCAGGCAAAACATTCTAATGATCTTTGAAGTAAACGTGTCCTTTTGGTTTACCTAAAACTCAAATGAATGAGTCTCTTCAAGCCACTAAATAATATGAATGAGGTTCCGACGAATTCTATTTTTGCATATCAAACACAAATTTTGTCCATAACTTGCTAGTGATCTTTGAAGGACACATGTGCATTTATTTCACCTGAATATCATTTCAATAAGTCTCTTGAAGCCACTCAACCATTTGACCGAGGTTCAAATAAAGTCTACTTTCTTATTTCAGACACAAGTTTCAAGCAAAAGATTCTAATGATCTTTGTAGTAAACGTGTGCATTTGTATTACCTGAAACTCAAGTCAATGAGACTCTTCAGGCCACTAAATAATATGAATGATGTTCCCACAAATTCTATTTTCGCACATCAAACACAAATTTTGTGCATAACTTGCTAGTGATCTTTGAAGGACACATGTGCATTTATTTCACCTGAAAATCATTTCAATAAGTCTCCTGAAGCCACTCAACCATTTGAATGACGTTCGAACGAAGTCTACTTTCGTATTTCAAACACAAGTTTCAAGCAAAACATTCTAATGATCTTTGTAGTAAACATGTGCATTTGTTTTACCTGAAACTCAAATCAATGAGTCTCCTCTAGCCACTAAATCATATGAATGAGGTTCAAACTAATTCTATTATCGCACATCAAACACAAATTTTGTGCATAACTTGCTAGTGATCTTTGAAGGACACATGTGCATTTATTTCACCTGAAAATCATTTCAATAAGTCTCCTAAAGCCACTAAACCATTTGAATGAGGTTCAAATGAAGTCTACTTTCTTATTTCAGACACAAGTTTCAGGCAAAACATTCTAATGATCTTTGTAGTTAACGTGTGCATTTGTATTACCTGAAACTCAAGTCAATGAGACTCTTCAGGCCACTAAATAATATGAATGAGGTTCCCACAAATTCTATTTTCGCACATCAAACACAAATTTTGCGCATAAATTGCTAGTGATCTTTGAAGGACACATGTGCATTTACTTCACCTGAAAAGCATTTCAATAAGTCTCCTGAATCCACTAAACCATTTGAATGACGTTTGAATGAAGTCTACTTTCGCATTTTAGAAACAAGCTTCAGCCAAAACATTCTAATGATCTTTGTAGTAAACGTGTGCATTTCTTTTACCTAAAACTCAAATGAATGAGTCTCTTCAAGCCACTAAATAATATGAATGAGGTTCCGACGAATTCTATTTTTGCATATCAAACAAAAATTTTGTCCATAACTTGCTAGTGATCTTTGAAGGACACATGTGCATTTATTTCACCTGAATATCATTTCAATAAGTCTCCTAAAGCCACTAAACAATTTGAATGAGGTTCAAATGAAGTCTACTTTCGTATTTCAGACAAAAGTTTCAGGCAAAACATTCTAATGATCTTTGTAGTAAACGTGTGCTTTTGTTTTACCTGAAACTCAAATCAATGTGACACTTCAAGCCTCTAAATAATATGAATGAGGTTCTGACGAATTCTATTTTCGCACATCAAACACAAATTTTATGCATAACTTGCTAGTGACTTTGAAGGAGACATGTGCATTTATTTCACCTGAAAATCATTTCCATAAGTCTCCTGAAGCCACTACACCATTTGAATGAGGTTTGAATGACGTTTACTTTTGTATTTCAAACAAACGTTTCGGGCAAAACATTCTAATGATCTTTGTAGTAAATGTGTGCACTTGTTCTAGCTGAAACTCAAATCAATGAGTCTCTCCAGGCCACTAAATAATATGAATGACGTTCTGACGAATTCTATTATCGCACATCAAACACAAATTTTGTGCATAACTTGCTAGTGATCTTTGAAGGAGACATGTGCATTTATTTCACCTGAAAATCATTTCCATAAGTCTCCTGAAGCCACTACACAATTTGAATGAGGTTCGAATGAAGTCTACTTTCGTATTTTAGACACAAGCTTCAGGCAAAACATTCGAATGATCTTTGTAGTAAACGTGTGCATTTCTTTTACTTGAAACTCAAATCATTGAGACTCTTCAAGCCACGAAATAAAAAGAATGAGGTTCCGCCAAATTCTATTTTCGCACATCAAACACAAATTTTGTGCATAACTTGCTAGTGATCTTTGAAGGACACATGTGCATTTATTTCACCTGAAAATCATTTCAATAAGTCTCCTAAAGCCATTAAACAATTTGAATGAGGTTCAAATGAAGTCTACTTTCGTATTTCAGACACAAGTTTCAGGCAAAACATTCTAATGATCTTTGTAGTAAACGTGTGCTTTTGTTTTACCTGAAACTCAAATCAATGAGACAGTTCAAGCCACTAAATAATCTGAATGAGGTTCTGACGAATTCTATTTTCGCACATCAAACACAAATTTTGTGCATAACTGGCTAGTGACTTTGAAGGAGACATGTGCATTTATTTCACCTGAAAATCATTTCCATAAGTCTCGTGAAGCCACTACACCATTTGAATGAGGTTTGAATGACGTTTACTTTCGTATTTCAAACAAACGTTTCGGGCAAAACATTCTAATGATCTTTGTAGTAAATGTGTGCACTTGTTCTACCTGAAACTCAAATCAATGAGTCCCTCCAGGCCGCTAAGTAATATGAATGAGGTTCTGACGAATTCCATTTTCGCAAATCATACACAAATTTTGTGCATAACTTGCTAGTGATCTTTGAAGGACACATGTGCATTTACTTCGCCTGAAAAGCATTTCAATAAGTCTCCTGAAGCCACTATACCATTTGAATGACGTTTGAATGAAGTCTACTTTCGTATTTCAGACACAAGCTTCAGGCAAAACATTCTAATGATCTTTGTAGTAAACGTCTGCATTTGTTTTACCAGAAACTCAAATCAATGAGACTCTTCAAGCCACTAAATAATATGAATGATGTTCTAACGAATTCTATTTTCGCACATTAAACACAAATTTTGCGCATAATTTGCTAGTGATCTTCGAAGGACACATGTACATTTATTTCACCTGAAAATCATTTCAATAAGTCTCCTGAAGCCACTCAACCATTTGAATGAGGTTCGAATGAAGTCTACTTTCGTATTTCAAACACAAGTTTCGGGCAAAACATTCTAATGATCTTTGTAGTAAACATGTGCATTTGTTTTACCTGAAACTCAAATCAATGAGTCTCCTCTAGCCACTAAATCATATGAATGAGGTTCCAACTAATTCTATTATCGCACATCAAACACAAATTTTGTGCATAACTTGCTAGTGATCTTTGGAGGACACATGTGCATTTATTTCACCTGAAAATCATTTCAATAAGTCTCCTAAAGCCACTAAACCATTTGAATGAAGTTCAAATGAAGTATACTTTCTTATTTCAGACACAAGTTTCAGGCAAAACATTCTAATGATCTTTGTAGTAAGCGTGTGCATTTGTTTTACCTGAAACTCAAGTCAATGAGACTTTTCAGGCCACTAAATAATATGAATGAGGTTCCGACGAATTCTATTTTGGCACATCAAGCACAAATTTTGTCCATAACTCGCTAGTGATCTTTGAAGGACAGATGTGCATTTACTTCACCTGAAAAGCATTTCAATAAGTCTCCTGAATGCACTAAACAATTTGAATGACGTTCGAATGAAGTCTACTTTCGTATTTCAGACACAAGCTTCAGGCAAAACATTCTGATTATCTTTGTAGTAAATGTGTGCATTTGTTTTACCTGAAACTCAAATGAATGAGCCTCCTTTAGCCACTAAATCATATGAATGAGGTTTTAACTAATTCTATTATCGCACATCATACACAAATTTTGTGCATAACTTGCTAGTGATCTTTAAAGGACACATGTGCATTTATTTCCCCTGAAAATCATTTCAGTAAGTCTCCTGAAGCCACTAAACCATTTGAATGAGGTTCAAATGAAGTCTATTTTCGTATTTCAGACACAAGATTCAGGCAAAACATTCTAATGATCTTTGTAGTAAACGTGTGCATTTGTTTTACCTGCAACTCAAATCAATGAGACTCTTCAAGCAACTAAATAATATGAATTAGGTTCCGATGAATTCTATTTTCGCACATCAAACACAAATTTTGTGCATAACTTGCTAGTGATCTTTGAACGAGACATGTGCATTTACTTCACCTGAAAAGCATTTCAATAAGTCTCCTGAAGCCACTAAACCATTTGAATGACATTCGAATGAAGTCTACTTTCGTATTTCAGACACAAGCTTCAGGCAAAACATTCTAATGGTCTTTGTAGTAAACGTGTGCATTTGTTTTACCTGAAATTCAAATCAATGAGACTCTTCAAGCCACTAAATAATAAGAATGAGGTTCCGCCAAATTCTATTTTCGCACATCAAACACAAATTTTGTGCATAACTTGCTAGTGATCTTTGAAGGACACATGTGCATTTACTTCACCTGAAAAGCATTTCAATAAGTCTCCTAAAGCCACTAAACCATTTGAATGAGGTTCAAATGAAGTCTACTTTCTTATTTCAGACACAAGTTTCAGGCAAAACATTCTAATGATCTTTGTAGTAAACAGGTGCATTTGTTTTACCTGAAACTCAAATCAATGAGTCTCCTCTAGCCACTAAATCATATGAATGAGGTTCCAACTAATTCTATTTTTGCATATCAAACAAAAATTTTGTGCATAACTTGCTAGTGATCTTTGAAGGACACATGTGCATTTATTTCACCTGAAAATCATTTCAATAAGTCTCCTAAAGCCACAAAACCATTTGAATGAGCTTCAAATGAAGTCTACTTTCTTATTTCAGACACAAGTTTCAGGCAAAACATTCTAATAATCTTTGTAGTAAACGTGTGCATTTGTATTACCTGAAACTCAAGTCAATGAGACTCTTCAGGCCACTAAATAATATGAATGAGGTTCCCACAAATTCTATTTTCGCACATCAAACACAAACTTTGCGCATAAATTGCTAGTGATCTTTGAAGGACACATGTGCATTTACTTCACCTGAAAAGCATTTCAATAAGTCTCCTGAATCCACTAAACCATTTGAATGACGTTTGAATGAAGTCTACTTTCGTATTTCAGACACAAGCTTCAGCCAAAACATGCTAATGATCTTTGTAGTAAACGTGTGCATTTCTTTTACCTAAAACTCAAATGAATGAGTCTCTTCAAGCCACTAAATAATATGAATGAGGTCCCGACGAATTCTATTTTTGCATATCAAACAAAAATTTTGTCCATAACTTGCTAGTGATCTTTGAAGGACACATGTGCATTTATTTCACCTGAATATCATTTCAATAAGTCTCCTGAAGCCACTCAACCATTTGAATGAGGTTCAAATGAAGTCTACTTTCTTATTTCAGACACAAGTTTCAGGCAAAACATTCTAATGATCTTTGTAGTAAACGTGTGCATTTGTATTACCTGAAACTCAAGTCAATGAGACTCTTCAGGCCACTAAATAATATGAATGATGTTCCCACAAATTCTATTTTCGCACATCAAACACAAATTTTGTGCATAACTTGCTAATGATCTTTGAAGGACACATGTGTATTTCTTTCACCTGAAAATCATTTCAATAAATCTCCTGAAGCCACTCAACCATTTGAATGACGTTCGAACGAAGTCTACTTTCGTATTTCAAACACAAGTTTCAAGCAAAACATTCTAATGATCTTTGTAGTAAACATGTGCATTTGTTTTACCTGAAACTCAAATCAATGAGTCTCCTCTAGCCACTAAATCATATGAATGAGGTTCCAACTAATTCTAATATCGCACATCAAACACAAATTTTGTGCATAACTTGCTAGTGATCTTTGAAGGACACATGTGCATTTATTTCACCTGAAAATCATTTCAATAAGTCTCCTAAAGCCACTAAACCATTTGAATGAGGTTCAAATGAAGTCTACTTTCTTATTTCAGACACAAGTTTCAGGCAAAAAATTCTAATAATCTTTGTAGTAAACGTGTGCATTTGTATTACCTGAAACTCAAGTCAATGAGACTCTTCAGGCCACTAAATAATATGAATGAGGTTCCCACAAATTCTATTTTCGCACATCAAACACAAACTTTGCGCATAAATTGCTAGTGATCTTTGAAGGACACATGTGCATTTACTTCACCTGAAAAGCATTTCAATAAGTCTCCTGAATCCACTAAACCATTTGAATGACGTTTGAATGAAGTCTACTTTCGTATTTCAGACACAAGCTTCAGCCAAAACATGCTAATGATCTTTGTAGTAAACGTGTGCATTTCTTTTACCTAAAACTCAAATGAATGAGTCTCTTCAAGCCACTAAATAATATGAATGAGGTTCCGACGAATTCTATTTTTGCATATCAAACAAAAATTTTGTCCATAACTTGCTAGTGATCTTTGAAGGACACATGTGCATTTATTTCACCTGAATATCATTTCAATAAGTCTCCTGAAGCCACTCAACCATTTGAATGAGGTTCAAATGAAGTCTACTTTCTTATTTCAGACACAAGTTTCAGGCAAAACATTCTAATGATCTTTGTAGTAAACGTGTGCATTTGTATTACCTGAAACTCAAGTCAATGAGACTCTTCAGGCCACTAAATAATATGAATGATGTTCCCACAAATTCTATTTTCGCACATCAAACACAAATTTTGTGCATAACTTGCTAATGATCTTTGAAGGACACATGTGTATTTCTTTCACCTGAAAATCATTTCAATAAATCTCCTGAAGCCACTCAACCATTTGAATGACGTTCGAACGAAGTCTACTTTCGTATTTCAAACACAAGTTTCGGGCAAAACATTCTAATGATCTTTGTAGTAAACATGTGCATTTGTTTTACCTGAAACTCAAATCAATGAGTCTCCTCTAGCCACTAAATCATATGAATGAGGTTCCAACTAATTCTAATATCGCACATCAAACACAAATTTTGTGCATAACTTGCTAGTGATCTTTGAAGGACACATGTGCATTTATTTCACCTGAAAATCATTTCAATAAGTCTCCTACAGCCACTAAACCATTTGAATGAGGTTCAAATGAAGTCTACTTTCTTATTTCAGACACAAGTTTCAGGAAAAACATTCTAATAATCTTTGTTGTAAACGTGTGCATTTGTATTACCTGAAACTCAAGTCAATGAGACTCTTCAGGCCACTAAATAATATGAATGAGGTTCTCACAAATTCTATTTTCGCACATCAAACACAAATTTTGCGCATAAATTGCTAGTGATCTTTGAAGGACACATGTGCATTTACTTCACCTGAAAAGCATTTCAATAAGTCTCCTGAATCCACTAAACCATTTGAATGACGTTTGAATGAAGTCTACTTTCGTATTTCAGACACAAGCTTCAGCCAAAACATTCTAATGATCTTTGTAGTAAACGTGTGCATTTGTTTTACCTAAAACTCAAATGAATGAGTCTCTTCAAGCCACTAAATAATATGAATGAGGTTCCGACGAATTCTATTTTTGCATATCAAATAAAAATTTTGTCCATAACTTGCTAGTGATCTTTGAAGGACACATGTGCATTTATTTCACCTGAATATCATTTCAATAAGTCTCCTGAAGCCACTCAACCATTTGAATGAGGTTCAAATGAAGTCTACTTTCTTATTTCAGACACAAGTTTCAGGCAAAACATTCTAATGATCTTTGTAGTAAACGTGTGCATTTGTATTACCTGAAACTCAAGTCAATGAGACTCTTCAGGCCACTAAATAATATGAATGATGTTCCCACAAATTCTATTTTCGCACATCAAACACAAATTTTGTGCATAACTTGCTAATGATCTTTGAAGGACACATGTGTATTTCTTTCACCTGAAAATCATTTCAATAAATCTCCTGAAGCCACTCAACCATTTGAATGACGTTCGAACGAAGTCTACTTTCGTATTTCAAACACAAGTTTCAAGCAAAACATTCTAATGATCTTTGTAGTAAACATGTGCATTTGTTTTACCTGAAACTCAAATCAATGAGTCTCCTCTAGCCACTAAATCATATGAATGAGGTTCCAACTAATTCTAATATCGCACATCAAACACAAATTTTGTGCATAACTTGCTAGTGATCTTTGAAGGACACATGTGCATTTATTTCACCTGAAAATCATTTCAATAAGTCTCCTAAAGCCACTAAACCATTTGAATGAGGTTCAAATGAAGTCTACTTTCTTATTTCAGACACAAGTTTCAGGCAAAAAATTCTAATAATCTTTGTAGTAAACGTGTGCATTTGTATTACCTGAAACTCAAGTCAATGAGACTCTTCAGGCCACTAAATAATATGAATGAGGTTCCCACAAATTCTATTTTCGCACATCAAACACAAACTTTGCGCATAAATTGCTAGTGATCTTTGAAGGACACATGTGCATTTACTTCACCTGAAAAGCATTTCAATAAGTCTCCTGAATCCACTAAACCATTTGAATGACGTTTGAATGAAGTCTACTTTCGTATTTCAGACACAAGCTTCAGCCAAAACATGCTAATGATCTTTGTAGTAAACGTGTGCATTTCTTTTACCTAAAACTCAAATGAATGAGTCTCTTCAAGCCACTAAATAATATGAATGAGGTTCCGACGAATTCTATTTTTGCATATCAAACAAAAATTTTGTCCATAACTTGCTAGTGATCTTTGAAGGACACATGTGCATTTATTTCACCTGAATATCATTTCAATAAGTCTCCTGAAGCCACTCAACCATTTGAATGAGGTTCAAATGAAGTCTACTTTCTTATTTCAGACACAAGTTTCAGGCAAAACATTCTAATGATCTTTGTAGTAAACGTGTGCATTTGTATTACCTGAAACTCAAGTCAATGAGACTCTTCAGGCCACTAAATAATATGAATGATGTTCCCACAAATTCTATTTTCGCACATCAAACACAAATTTTGTGCATAACTTGCTAGTGATCTTTGAAGGACACATGTGCATTTATTTCACCTGAAAATCATTTCAATAAGTCTCCTGAAGCCACTCAACCATTTGAATGACGTTCGAACGAATTCTACTTTCGTATTTCAAACACAAGTTTCAAGCAAAACATTCTAATGATCTTTGTAGTAAACATGTGCATTTGTTTTACCTGAAACTCAAATCAATGAGTCTCCTCTAGCCACTAAATCATATGAATGAGGTTCCAACTAATTCTAATATCGCACATCAAACACAAATTTTGTGCATAACTTGCTAGTGATCTTTGAAGGACACATGTGCATTTATTTCACCTGAAAATCATTTCAATAAGTCTCCTAAAGCCACTAAACCATTTGAATGAGGTTCAAATGAAGTCTACTTTCTTATTTCAGACACAAGTTTCAGGCAAAACATTCTAATAATCTTTGTAGTAAACGTGTGCATTTGTATTACCTGAAACTCAAGTCAATGAGACTCTTCAGGCCACTTAATAATATGAATGAGGTTCCCACAAATTCTATTTTCGCACATCAAACACAAACTTTGCGCATAAATTGCTAGTGATCTTTGAAGGACACATGTGCATTTACTTCACCTGAAAAGCATTTCAATAAGTCTCCTGAATCCACTAAACCATTTGAATGACGTTTGAATGAAGTCTACTTTCGTATTTCAGACACAAGCTTCAGCCAAAACATGCTAATGATCTTTGTAGTAAACGTGTGCATTTCTTTTACCTAAAACTCAAATGAATGAGTCTCTTCAAGCCACTAATTAATATGAATGAGGTCCCGACGAATTCTATTTTTGCATATCAAACAAAAATTTTGTCCATAACTTGCTAGTGATCTTTGAAGGACACATGTGCATTTATTTCACCTGAATATCATTTCAATAAGTCTCCTGAAGCCACTCAACCATTTGAATGAGGTTCAAATGAAGTCTACTTTCTTATTTCAGACACAAGTTTCAGGCAAAACATTCTAATGATCTTTGTAGTAAACGTGTGCATTTGTATTACCTGAAACTCAAGTCAATGAGACTCTTCAGGCCACTAAATAATATGAATGATGTTCCCACAAATTCTATTTTCGCACATCAAACACAAATTTTGTGCATAACTTGCTAATGATCTTTGAAGGACACATGTGTATTTCTTTCACCTGAAAATCATTTCAATAAATCTCCTGAAGCCACTCAACCATTTGAATGACGTTCGAACGAAGTCTACTTTCGTATTTCAAACACAAGTTTCAAGCAAAACATTCTAATGATCTTTGTAGTAAACATGTGCATTTGTTTTACCTGAAACTCAAATCAATGAGTCTCCTCTAGCCACTAAATCATATGAATGAGGTTCCAACTAATTCTAATATCGCACATCAAACACAAATTTTGTGCATAACTTGCTAGTGATCTTTGAAGGACACATGTGCATTTATTTCACCTGAAAATCATTTCAATAAGTCTCCTAAAGCCACTAAACCATTTGAATGAGGTTCAAATGAAGTCTACTTTCTTATTTCAGACACAAGTTTCAGGCAAAAAATTCTAATAATCTTTGTAGTAAACGTGTGCATTTGTATTACCTGAAACTCAAGTCAATGAGACTCTTCAGGCCACTAAATAATATGAATGAGGTTCCCACAAATTCTATTTTCGCACATCAAACACAAACTTTGCGCATAAATTGCTAGTGATCTTTGAAGGACACATGTGCATTTACTTCACCTGAAAAGCATTTCAATAAGTCTCCTGAATCCACTAAACCATTTGAATGACGTTTGAATGAAGTCTACTTTCATATTTCAGACACAAGCTTCAGCCAAAACATGCTAATGATCTTTGTAGTAAACGTGTGCATTTCTTTTACCTAAAACTCAAATGAATGAGTCTCTTCAAGCCACTAAATAATATGAATGAGGTTCCGACGAATTCTATTTTTGCATATCAAACAAAAATTTTGTCCATAACTTGCTAGTGATCTTTGAAGGACACATGTGCATTTATTTCACCTGAATATCATTTCAATAAGTCTCCTGAAGCCACTCAACCATTTGAATGAGGTTCAAATGAAGTCTACTTTCTTATTTCAGACACAAGTTTCAGGCAAAACATTCTAATGATCTTTGTAGTAAACGTGTGCATTTGTATTACCTGAAACTCAAGTCAATGAGACTCTTCAGGCCACTAAATAATATGAATGATGTTCCCACAAATTCTATTTTCGCACATCAAACACAAATTTTGTGCATAACTTGCTAATGATCTTTGAAGGACACATGTGTATTTCTTTCACCTGAAAATCATTTCAATAAATCTCCTGAAGCCACTCAACCATTTGAATGACGTTCGAACGAAGTCTACTTTCGTATTTCAAACACAAGTTTCAAGCAAAACATTCTAATGATCTTTGTAGTAAACATGTGCATTTGTTTTACCTGAAACTCAAATCAATGAGTCTCCTCTAGCCACTAAATCATATGAATGAGGTTCCAACTAATTCTAATATCGCACATCAAACACAAATTTTGTGCATAACTTGCTAGTGATCTTTGAAGGACACATGTGCATTTATTTCACCTGAAAATCATTTCAATAAGTCTCCTACAGCCACTAAACCATTTGAATGAGGTTCAAATGAAGTCTACTTTCTTATTTCAGACACAAGTTTCAGGAAAAACATTCTAATAATCTTTGTTGTAAACGTGTGCATTTGTATTACCTGAAACTCAAGTCAATGAGACTCTTCAGGCCACTAAATAATATGAATGAGGTTCTCACAAATTCTATTTTCGCACATCAAACACAAATTTTGCGCATAAATTGCTAGTGATCTTTGAAGGACACATGTGCATTTACTTCACCTGAAAAGCATTTCAATAAGTCTCCTGAATCCACTAAACCATTTGAATGACGTTTGAATGAAGTCTACTTTCGTATTTCAGACACAAGCTTCAGCCAAAACATTCTAATGATCTTTGTAGTAAACGTGTGCATTTGTTTTACCTAAAACTCAAATGAATGAGTCTCTTCAAGCCACTAAATAATATGAATGAGGTTCCGACGAATTCTATTTTTGCATATCAAATAAAAATTTTGTCCATAACTTGCTAGTGATCTTTGAAGGACACATGTGCATTTATTTCACCTGAATATCATTTCAATAAGTCTCCTGAAGCCACTCAACCATTTGAATGAGGTTCAAATGAAGTCTACTTTCTTATTTCAGACACAAGTTTCAGGCAAAACATTCTAATGATCTTTGTAGTAAACGTGTGCATTTGTATTACCTGAAACTCAAGTCAATGAGACTCTTCAGGCCACTAAATAATATGAATGATGTTCCCACAAATTCTATTTTCGCACATCAAACACAAATTTTGTGCATAACTTGCTAATGATCTTTGAAGGACACATGTGTATTTCTTTCACCTGAAAATCATTTCAATAAATCTCCTGAAGCCACTCAACCATTTGAATGACGTTCGAACGAAGTCTACTTTCGTATTTCAAACACAAGTTTCAAGCAAAACATTCTAATGATCTTTGTAGTAAACATGTGCATTTGTTTTACCTGAAACTCAAATCAATGAGTCTCCTCTAGCCACTAAATCATATGAATGAGGTTCCAACTAATTCTAATATCGCACATCAAACACAAATTTTGTGCATAACTTGCTAGTGATCTTTGAAGGACACATGTGCATTTATTTCACCTGAAAATCATTTCAATAAGTCTCCTAAAGCCACTAAACCATTTGAATGAGGTTCAAATGAAGTCTACTTTCTTATTTCAGACACAAGTTTCAGGCAAAAAATTCTAATAATCTTTGTAGTAAACGTGTGCATTTGTATTACCTGAAACTCAAGTCAATGAGACTCTTCAGGCCACTAAATAATATGAATGAGGTTCCCACAAATTCTATTTTCGCACATCAAACACAAACTTTGCGCATAAATTGCTAGTGATCTTTGAAGGACACATGTGCATTTACTTCACCTGAAAAGCATTTCAATAAGTCTCCTGAATCCACTAAACCATTTGAATGACGTTTGAATGAAGTCTACTTTCGTATTTCAGACACAAGCTTCAGCCAAAACATGCTAATGATCTTTGTAGTAAACCTGTGCATTTCTTTTACCTAAAACTCAAATGAATGAGTCTCTTCAAGCCACTAAATAATATGAATGAGGTTCCGACGAATTCTATTTTTGCATATCAAACAAAAATTTTGTCCATAACTTGCTAGTGATCTTTGAAGGACACATGTGCATTTATTTCACCTGAATATCATTTCAATAAGTCTCCTGAAGCCACTCAACCATTTGAATGAGGTTCAAATGAAGTCTACTTTCTTATTTCAGACACAAGTTTCAGGCAAAACATTCTAATGATCTTTGTAGTAAACGTGTGCATTTGTATTACCTGAAACTCAAGTCAATGAGACTCTTCAGGCCACTAAATAATATGAATGATGTTCCCACAAATTCTATTTTCGCACATCAAACACAAATTTTGTGCATAACTTGCTAATGATCTTTGAAGGACACATGTGTATTTCTTTCACCTGAAAATCATTTCAATAAATCTCCTGAAGCCACTCAACCATTTGAATGACGTTCGAACGAAGTCTACTTTCGTATTTCAAACACAAGTTTCAAGCAAAACATTCTAATGATCTTTGTAGTAAACATGTGCATTTGTTTTACCTGAAACTCAAATCAATGAGTCTCCTCTAGCCACTAAATCATATGAATGAGGTTCCAACTAATTCTAATATCGCACATCAAACACAAATTTTGTGCATAACTTGCTAGTGATCTTTGAAGGACACATGTGCATTTATTTCACCTGAAAATCATTTCAATAAGTCTCCTACAGCCACTAAACCATTTGAATGAGGTTCAAATGAAGTCTACTTTCTTATTTCAGACACAAGTTTCAGGAAAAACATTCTAATAATCTTTGTTGTAAACGTGTGCATTTGTATTACCTGAAACTCAAGTCAATGAGACTCTTCAGGCCACTAAATAATATGAATGAGGTTCTCACAAATTCTATTTTCGCACATCAAACACAAATTTTGCGCATAAATTGCTAGTGATCTTTGAAGGACACATGTGCATTTACTTCACCTGAAAAGCATTTCAATAAGTCTCCTGAATCCACTAAACCATTTGAATGACGTTTGAATGAAGTCTACTTTCGTATTTCAGACACAAGCTTCAGCCAAAACATTCTAATGATCTTTGTAGTAAACGTGTGCATTTGTTTTACCTAAAACTCAAATGAATGAGTCTCTTCAAGCCACTAAATAATATGAATGAGGTTCCGACGAATTCTATTTTTGCATATCAAATAAAAATTTTGTCCATAACTTGCTAGTGATCTTTGAAGGACACATGTGCATTTATTTCACCTGAATATCATTTCAATAAGTCTCTTGAAGCCACTCAACCATTTGAATGAGGTTCAAATGAAGTCTACTTTCTTATTTCAGACACAAGTTTCAGGCAAAACATTCTAATGATCTTTGTAGTAAACGTGTGCATTTGTATTACCTGAAACTCAAGTCAATGAGACTCTTCCGGCCACTAAATAATATGAATGAGTTCCCACAAATTTTATTTTCGCACATCAAACACAAATTTTGCGCATAACTTGCTAGTGATCTTTGAAGGACACATGTGCATTTATTTCACCTGAAAATCATTTCAATAAGTCTCCGGAAGCCATTCAACCATTTGAATGACGTTCGAGCGAAGTCTACTTTCATATTTCAAACACAAGTTTCAAGCAAAACATTCTAATGATCTTTGTAGTAAACATGTGCAGTTGTTTTACCTGAAACTCAAATCAATGAGTCTCCTCTAGCCACTAAATCATATGAATGAGGTTCCAACTAATTCTATTATCGCACATCAAACACAAATTTTGTGCATAACTTGCTAGTGATCTTTGAAGGACACATGTGCATTTATTTCACCTGAAAATCATTTCAATAAGTCTCCTAAAGCCACTAAACCATTTGAATGAGGTTCAAATGAAGTCTACTTTCTTATTTCAGACACAAGTTTCAGGCAAAACATTCTAATGATCTTTGTAGTAAATGTGTGCATTTGTATTACCTGAAACTCAAGTCAATGAGACTCTTCAGGCCACTAAATAATATGATTGAGGTTCCCACAAATTCTATTTTCGCACATCAAACACAAATTTTGCACATAAATTGCTAGTGATCTTTGAAGGACACATGTGCATTTACTTCACCTGAAAAGCATTTCAATAAGTCTCCTGAATCCACTAAACCATTTGAATGATGTTTGAATGAAGTCTACTTTCGTATTTCAGACACAAGCTTCAGGCAAAACATTCTAATGAACTTTGTAGTAAACGTGTGCATTTGTTTTACCTAAAACTCAAATGGATGAGTCTCTTCAAGCCACTAAATAATATGAATGAGGTTCCGACAAATTCTATTTTTGCATATCAAACACAAATTTTGTCCATAACTTGCTAGTGATCTTTGAAGGACACATGTGCATTTATTTCACCTGAATATCATTTCAATAAGTCTCCTGAAGCCACTCAACCATTTGAATGAGGTTCAAATGAAGTCTACTTTCTTATTTCGGACACAAGTTTCAGGCAAAACATTCTAATGATCTTTGTAGTAAACGTGTGCATTTGTATTACCTGAAACTCAAGTGAATGAGACTCTTCGGGCCACTAAATATTATGAATGACGTTCCCACAAATTCTATTTTCGCACATCAAACACAAATTTTGTGCATTACTTGATAGTGATCTTTGAAAGACACATGTGCATTTATTTCACCTGAAAAGAATTTCAATAGGTCTCCTGAAGCCAGTAAACCATTTGATAGAGGGTCGAATGAAGTCTACTTTCGTATTTCAGACACAAGTTTCAGGCAAAATATTCTAATGATCTTTGTAGTAAACGTGTGCATTTGTTTTACCTGAAACTCAAATCAATTAGACTCTTCAAGCAACTAAATAATATGAATGAGGTTCCAACGAATTCTATTTTCGCACATTAAACACAAATTTTGTGCATAACTTGCTAGTGATCTTTGAAGGACACATGTGCATTTATTTCACCTGAAAATCATTTCAATATGTCTCCTGAAGCCACTCAACAGTTTGAATGAGGTTCGAATGAAGTCTACTTCCGTATTTCAAACACAAGTTTCAGGCAAAACATTTTAATGATCTTTGTAGTAAACGTGTGCATTTGTTTTACCTGAAACTCAAATCAATCAGTCTCCTCTAGCCACTAAATCATATGAATGAGGTTCCAACTATATATATTATCGCACATTAAGCACAAATTTTATGCATAACTTGCTAGTGACCTTCGAAGGACACATGTGCATTTATTTCACCTGAAAATCATTTCAATAAGTCTCCTGAAGCCACTAAACAATTTGAATGAGGTTCAAATGAAGTCAACCTTCGTATTTCAGACACAAGCTTCAGGCAAACCATTCTAATAAGCTTTGTAGTAAACGTGTGCATTTGTTTTACCTGAAACTCAAATCAATGAGACTCTTCAAGCCACTAAATAATATGAATGAGGTTCCGACGAATTCTATTTTCGCACATCAAACACAAATTTTGTGCATAACTTGCTAGTGATCTTTGAAGGAAACATGTGCATTTACTTCACCTGAAAAGCATTTCAATAAGTCTCCTGAAGCCACTAAACAATTTGAATGACGTTCGAATGAAGTCTTCTTTCGTATTTCAGACACAAGCTTCAGGCAAATCATTCTTAAGATCTTTGTAGTAAACGTGTGCATTTATTTTACCTAAAACTCAAATCAATGAGACACTTCAAGCCACTAAATAATATGAATGAGGTTCCGACGAATTCTATTTTCGCACATCAAACACAAATTTTGTGCATAACTTGCTAGTGACTCTGAAGGAGACATGTCCATTTATTTCACCTGAAAATCATCTCCATAAGTCTCCTGAAGCCACTACACCATTTGAATGAGGTTTGAATGACGTTTACTTTCGTATTTCAGACACAAGTTTCAGGCAAACCATTCTAATGATCTTTGTAGTAAACGTGTGCATTTGTTTTACCTGAAACTCAAATCAATGAGATCCTTCAAGCCACTAAATAATATGAATGAGGTTCCAACGAATTTTATTTTCGCACATCAAACACAAATTTTGCGCATAACTTGCTGGTGATCTTTGAAGGACACATGTGCATTTATTTCACCTAAAAATCATTTCAATAAGTCTCCTGAAGCCACTCAACCATTTGAATGAGGTTCAAATGAAGTCTACTTTCGTATTTCAGACACAAGTTTCAGGCAAACAATTCTAATGATCTTTGCAATTAACGTGTGCATTTGTTTTACCTAAAACTCAAATCAATGAGACTCTTCAAGCCACTAAATAATATCAATGAGGTTCCGACGAATTCTATTTTCGCACATCAAACACAAATTTTGTCAATAACTTGGTAATGATCTTTGAAGGACACATGTGCATTTATTTCACCTGAAAATCATTTCAATAAGTCTCCTGAAGCCACTAAACCATTTGAATGAGGTTCAAATGAAGTCTACTTTCGTATTTAAGACACAAGTTTCAGGCAAAACATTCTAGTGATCTTTGTAGTAAACGTGTGCACTTGTTTTACCTGAAACTCAAGTCAATGAGACTCTTCAGGCCACTAAATCATATGAATGAGGTTTCGACGAATTCTATTATCGCACATCAAACACAAATTTTGTGCATAACTTGCTAGTGATCTTTGAAGGACACATGTGCATTTACTTCACCTGAAAAGCATTTCAATCAGTCTCCCGAAGCCACTAAACCATTTGAATGACGTTTGAATGAAGTCTACTTTCGTATTTCAGACACAAGCTTCGGGCAAAACATTTTAATGATCTTTGTAGTAAACCTGTGCATTTGTTTTACCTGAAACTCAAATCAATGAGTCTCGTCTAGCCACTTAATCATATGAATGAGGTTCTAACTAATTCTATTATCGCACATTAAACACAAATTTGGTGCATAACTTGCTAGTGACCTTTGAAGGACACATGTGCATTTATTTCACCTGAAAAACATTTCAATAAGTCTCCTGAAGCCACTAAACCATTTGATACAGGTTCGAGTGAAGTCTACTTTCGTATTTCAGACACAACTTTCGGGCAAAACATTCTAATGATCTTTGTAGTAAACGTGTGCACTTGTTTTACCTGCAACTCAAATCAATGAGACTCCTCTAGCCACTAAATCATATGAATGAGGTTTCGACGAATTCTATTACCGCACATCAAACACATATTTTGTGCATTACTTGATAGTGATCTTTGAAGGACACATGTGCATTTATTTCACCTGAAAAGCATTTCAATAAGTCTCCTGAAGCCACTAAACCATTTGATAGAGGTTCGAATGAAGTCTACTTTCGTGTTTCAGACACAAGTTTCAGGCAAAACATTCTAGTGATCTTTGTAGTAAACGTGTGCACTTGTTTTTCCTGAAACTCAAATCAATGAGTCTCCTCTAGCCACTACATAATATGAATGAGGTTCCGACGAATTCTATTTTCGCACATCAAACACAAATTTTGCGCATAACTCACTAGTGATCTTTGAAGGACACATGTGCATTTATTTCACCTGAATATCATTTCAATAAGTCTCCTGAAGCCACTCAAGCATTTGAATGAGGTTCGAATGAAGTCTACTTTCGTATTTCAAACAAACGCTTCGGGCAAAACATTCTAATGATCTTTGTAGTAAATGTGTGCACTTGTTCTACCTGAAACTCAAATCAATGAGTCTGTCCAAGCCACTAAATAATATGAATGAGGTTCTGATGAATTCTATTTTTGCACATCAAACACAAATTTTGCGCATAACTTGCTAGTGATCTTTGAAGGACACATGTGTATTTACTTCACCTGAAAAACATTTCAATAAGTCTCCTGAAGCCACGAAACCATTTGAATGACGTTCGAATAAAGTCTACTTTCGTATTTCAGACACAAGCTTCAGGAAAAACATTCTAATGATCTTTGTAGTAAACGTGTGCATTTGTTTTACCTGAAACTCAAATCAATGAGACTCTTCAAGCCACTAAATAATATAAATGAGGTTCCGACAAATTCTATTTTCGCACATCAAACACAAATTTTGTGCATAACTTGCTAGTGATCTTTGAAGGAGACGTGTGCATTTATTTTACCTGAAAATCATTTCCATAAGTCTCCTGAAGCCACTACACCATTTGAATGAGGTTTGAATGACGTCTACTTTCGTCTTTCAGAGACAAGTTTTAGGCAAAGCATTCTAATGATCTTTGTAGTAAACGTGTGCATTTGTTTTACCTGAAACTCAAATGAATGAGTCTCTTCTAGCCACTAAATCATATGAATGAGGTTCCAACTAATTCTACTATCGCACATTAAACCCAAATTTTGTGCATACATTGCAAGTGACCTTTGAAGGACACATGTGCATTTATTTCACCTGAAAATCATTTCAATAAGTCTCCTGAAGCCACTAAACCATTTGAATGAGGTTCAAATGAAGTCTACTTTCGTATTTCAGACACAAGTTTCAGGCAAAATATTCTAATGATCATTGTAGTAAACGTGTGCATTTGTTTTACCTGAAACTCAAATGAATGAGTCTCTTCAAGCCACAAAATAATATGGATGAGGTTCTGACGAATTCTATTTTTGCACATCAAACACAAATTTTGTCCATAACTTGCTCCTGATCTTTGAAGGACACATGTACATTTATTTCACCTGAATATCATTTCAATAAGTCTCCTGAAGCCACTCAATCATTTGAAGGAGGTTCAAATGAAGTCTACTTTCGTATTTCAAACAAACGTTTCGGGCAAAATATTCTAATGATCTTTGTAGTAAATGTGTGCACTTGTTCTACCTGAAACTCAAATGAATTAGTCTCTTCAAGCCACTAAATAATATGAATGAGGTTCCGACGAATTATATTTTCGCACCTCAAACACAAATTTGGTACATAACTTGCAAGTGATCTTTGAAGGACACATGTGCATTTATTTCACCTGAAAATCATTTCAATAAGTCTCCTGAAGCCACTAAACAATTTGAATGACGTTCGAACGAAGTCTTCTTTCGTTATTCAAACACAAGGTTCAGGCAAAACATTCTAATGATCTTTGTAGTAAACGTGTGCATTTGTTTTATCTGAAACTCAAATCAATGAGACACTTCAAGGCACTAAATAATATGAATGAGGTTCCGACGAATTCTATTTTCGCACATCAAACACAAATTTTGTGCATAACTTGCTAGTGACTTTGAAGGAGACATGTGCATTTATTTCACCTGAAAATCATTTCCATAAGTCTCCTTAAGCCACTACACCATTTGAATGAGGTTTGAATGACGTTTACTTTCGTATTTCAGACACAAGTTTCAGGCAAACCATTCTAATGATCTTTGCAGTAAATGTGTGCATTTGTTTTACCTGAAACTCAAATCAATGAGACTCTTCAAGCCACTAAATAATATAAATGAGGTTCCAACGAATTCTATTTCCACACATCAAACATAAATTTTGCGCATAACTTGCTAGTGATCTTTGAAGGACACATGTGCATTAATTTCACCTGAAAATCATTTCCATAAGTCTCCTGAAGCCACTACACCATTTGAATGAGGTTTGAATGACATTTACTTTCGTATTTCAGACACAAGTTTCAGGCAAACCATTCTAATGATCTTTGCAGTTAACGTGTGCATTTGTTTTACCCAAAACTCAAATCAATGAGACTCTTCAAGCCACTAAATAATATGAATGAGGTTCCAACGAATTCTATTTTCGCACATCAAACACAAATTTTGTGCATAAATTGCTAGTGATCTTTGAAGGACACATGTGCATTTACTTCACCTGAAAAGCATTTCAGTAAGTCTCTTGAAGCCACTAAACCATTTGAATGACGTTTGAATGAAATCTACTTTCGTATTTCAGACACAAGCTTCAGGAAAAACATTCTAATGATCTTTGTAGTAAACGTGTGCATTTGTTTTACCTGAAACTCAAATCAATGAGACTCTTCAAGGCACTAAATAATATGAATGAGGTTCCGACGAATTCTATTTTCGCACATCAAACACAAATTTTGTGCATAACTTGCTAGTGACTTTGAAGGAGACATGTGCATTTATTTCACCTGAAAATCATTTCCATAAGTCTCCTTAAGCCACTACACCATTTGAATGAGGTTTGAATGACGTTTACTTTCGTATTTCAGACACAAGTTTCAGGCAAACCATTCTAATGATCTTTGCAGTAAATGTGTGCATTTGTTTTACCTGAAACTCAAATCAATGAGACTCTTCAAGCCACTAAATAATATAAATGAGGTTCCAACGAATTCTATTTCCACACATCAAACACAAATTTTGCGCATAACTTGCTAGTGACTTTGAAGGAGACATGTGCATTTATTTTACCTGAAAATCATTTCCAAAAGTCTCCTGAAGCCACTACACCATTTGAATGAGGTTTGAATGACGTTTACTTTCATATATCAGACACAAGTTTCAGGCAAACCATTCTAATGATCTTTGTAGTAAACGTGTGCAATTGTTTTACCTGAAACTCAAGTCAATGAGACTCTTCAGGCCACTAAATAATATGAATGAGGTTCCAACAAATTCTATTTTCGCACATCAAACACAAATTTTGTGCATAAATTGCTAGTGATCTTTGAAGGACACATGTGCATTTACTTCACCTGAAAAGCATTTCAGTAAGTCTCTTGAAGCCACTAAACCATTTGAATGACGTTTGAATGAAATCTACTTTCGTATTTCAGACACAAGCTTCAGGAAAAACATTCTAATGATCTTTGTAGTAAACGTGTGCATTTGTTTTACCTGAAACTCAAATCAATGAGACTCTTCAAGCCACTAAATAATATGAATGTGGTTCCAACGAATTCTATTTTCGCACATCAAACAGAAATTTTGTTCATAACTTGCTAGTGATCTTTGAAGGACACATGTGCATTTACTTCACCTGAAAAGCATTTCAATAAGTCTCCTGAAGCCACTAAACCATTTGAATGACGTTCGAATGAAGTCTACTTTCGTATTTCAGACACAAGCTTCAGGCAAAACATTCTAATGATCTTTGTAGTAAACGTGTGGATTTGGTTTTCCTGAAACTCAAGTCAATGAGACTCTTCAGGCCACTAAATAATATGAATGAGGTTCCAACAAATTCTATTTTCGCACATCAAACACAAATTTTGTGCATAACTTGCTAGTGATCTTTGAAGGACACATGTGCATTTACTTCACCTGAAAAGCATTTCAATAAGTCTCCTGAAGCCACTAAACCATTTGATAGAGGTTCGAGTGAAGTCTACTTTCGTATTTCAGACACAACTTTCGGGCAAAACATTCTAAGGATCTTTGTAGTAAACGTGTGCACTTGTTTTACCTGAAACTCAAATCAATGAGACTCCTCTAGCCACTAAATCATATGAATGAGGTTTCGACGAATTCTATTATCGCACATCAAACACAAATTTTGTGCATTAATTGATAGTGATCTTTGAAGGACACATGTGCATTTATTTCACCTGAAAAGCATTTCAATAAGTCTCCTGAAGCCACTAAACCATTTGATAGAGGTTCGAATGAAGTCTACTTTCGTGTTTTAGACACAAGTTTCCGGCAAAACATTCTAAAGATCTTTGTAGTAAACGTGTGCACTTGTTTTACCTGAAACTCAAATCAATGAGTCTCCTCTAGCCACTACATAATATGAATGAGGTTCCGACGAATTCTATTTTCGCACATCAAACACAAATTTTGTGCATAACTTGCTAGTGATCTTTGAAGGACACATGTGCATTTATTTCACCTGAATATCATTTCAATAAGTCTCCTGAAGCCACTCAACCATTTGAATGAGGTTCGAATGAAGTCTACTTTCGTATTTCAAACAAACGCTTCGGGCAAAACATTCTAATGATCTTTGTAGTAAATGTGTGCACTTGTTCTACCTGAAACTCAAATCAATGAGTCTGTCCAAGCCACTAAATAATATGAATGAGGTTCTGATGAATTCTATTTTTGCACATCAAACACAAATTTTGCGCATAACTTGCTAGTGATCTTTGAAGGACACATGTGCATTTATTTCACCTGAATATCATTTCAATAAGTCTCCTGAAGCCACTCAACCATTTGAATGAGGTTCGAATGAAGTCTACTTTCGTATTCCAAACAAACGTTTCGGGCAAAACATTCTAATGATCTTTGTAGTAAATATGTGCACTTGTTCTACCTGAAACTCAAATCAATGAGTCTCTCCAAGCCACTAAATAATATGAATGAGGTTCTTACGAATTCTATTTTCGCACATCAAACACAAATTTTGTTCATAACTTGCTAGTGATCTTTGAAGGACACATGTGCATTTACTTCACCTGAAAAGCATTTCAATAAGTCTCCTGAAGCCACTAAACCATTTGAATGACGTTCGAATGAAGTCTTCTTTCGTTATTCAGACACAAGCTTCAGGCAAAACATTCTAATGATCTTTGTAGTAAACATGTGCATTTGTTTTACCTGAAACTCAAATCAATGAGACTCTTCAAACCACTAAATCATATGAATGATGTTTCGACGAATTCTATTATCGCACATCAAACACAAATTTTGTGCATTACTTGCTAGGGATCTTTGAAGGACACATGTGCATTTATTTCACCAGAAAAGCATTTCAATAAGTCTCCTGAAGCCACTAAACCATTTGATAGAGGTTCGAGTGAAGTCTACTTTCGTATTTCAGACACAACTTTCGGGCAAAACATTCTAATGATCTTTGTAGTAAACGTGTGCACTTGTTTTACCTGAAACTCAAATCAATGAGACTCCTCTAGCCACTAAATCATATGAATGAGGTTTCGACGAATTCTATTATCGCACATCAAACGCAAATTTTGTGCATTACTTGATAGTGATCTTTGAGGGACACATGTGCATTTATTTCACTTAAAAAAGCATTTCAATAAGTCTCCTGAAGCCACTAAACCATTTGATAGAGGTTCGAATGAAGTCTACTTTCGTGTTTTAGACACAAGTTTCCGGCAAAACATTCTAAAGATCTTTGTAGTAAACGTGTGCACTTGTTTTACCTGAAACTCAAATCAATGAGACTCTTCAAGCCACTAAATAATATGAATGAGGTTCCGACGAATTCTATTTTCGCACATCAAACACAAATTTTGTTCATTACTTGCTAGTGATCTTTGAAGGACACATGTGCATTTACTTCACCTGAAAAGCATTTCAATAAGTCTCCTGAAGCCACTAAACCATTTGAATGACGTTTGAATGAAGTCTACTTTCGTATTTCAGACACAAGCTTCAGGAAAAACATTCTAATGATCCTTGCAGTAAACGTGTGCATTTGTTTTACCTGAAACTCAAATCACTGAGACTCTTCAAGCCACTAAATAATATGAATGAGGTTCCGACAAATTCTATTTTCGCACATCAAACACAAATTTTGTGCATAACTTGCTAGTGATCTTTGAATGACACATGTGCATTTATTTCACTTGAAAATCATTTCAATTAGTCTCCTGAAGCAACTAAACCATTTGATAGAGGTTCGAATGAAGTCTACTTTCGTATTTCAGACACAAGTTTCGGGCAAAAGATTCTAAGGATCTTTATAGTAAACGTGTGCATTTGTTTTACCTGAAACTCAAATGAATGAGTCTCTTCAAGCAACTAAATTATATGAATGAGGTTCCGATGAATTCTATTTTCGCACATCAAACACAAATTTTGTCCATAACTTGCTAGTGATCTTTGAAGGACACATATGTGCATTTATTTCACCTGAAAATCATTTCAATAAGTCTCCTGAAGCCACTAAACCATTTTGAATGAGGTTCGAATGAAGTCTGCTTTCGTATTTCAGACACAATTTCAGGCAAAACATTCTAATGATCTTTGTAGTAAATGTGTGCATTTGTTTTACCTTAAACTCAAATCAATGAGTCTCCTCTAGCCACTAAATCATATGAATGAGGTTCCGACGAATTCTTTTATCGCACATCAAACACAAATTTTGTGCATTACTTGCTAGTGATCTTTGAAGGACACATGTGCATTAATTTCACCTGAAAACCATTTCAATAAGTATCCTGAAGCCACTCAATCATGTGAATGAGGTTCGAATGAAGTCTACTTTCGTATTTCAAACACAAGTTTCGGGCAAACCATTCTAATGATCTTTGTAGTAAACGTGTGCACTTGTTTTACCTGAAACTCAAATCAATGAGACTCCTCTAGCCACTAAATCATATAAATAACATTTCGACGAATTCTATTATCGCACATCAAACACAAATTTTGTTCATTACTTGCTAGTGATCTTTGAAGGACACATGTGCATTTACTTCACCTGAAAAGCATTTCAATAAGTCTCCTGAAGCCACTAAACCATTTGAATGAGGTTCGAATGAAGTCTACTTTCGTATTTCAGACACAAGTTTCGGGCAAAACATTCTAATGATCTTTGTAGTAACCGTGTGCATTTGTTTTACCTGAAATTCAAATCAATGAGACTCTTCAAACCACTAAATCATATGAATGAGGTTCCGACGAATTCTATTATCGCACATCAAACACAAATTTTGTGCATAACTTGCTAGTGATCTTTGTAGGACACATGTGCATTTATTTCATCTGAAAATCACTTCAATAAGTCTCCTGAAGCCACTCAACCATTTGAATGAGGTTCGAATGAAGTCTACTTTTGTATTTCAGACACAACTTTCGGGCAAAACATTCTAATGATCTTTGTAGTAAACGTGTGCATTTGTTTTACCTGAAACTCAAATCAATGAGTCTCCTCTAGCCACTAAATCATATGAATGAGGTTCCGACGAATCCTTTTATCGCACATCAAACACAAATTTTGTGCATTACTTGCTAGGGATCTTTGAAGGACACATGTGCATTTATTTCACCTGAAAATCAATTAAAGTGGTCTCCTAAAGCCTTTAAACCATTTTGAATGAGCTTCGAATGAAGTCTACTATCGTATTTTAGACACAATTTTCGGGCAAAATATTCTAATGATATTTGTAGTAAACGTGTGCATTTGTTTTACCTGAAACTCAAATCAATGAGTCTCCTCTAGCTACTAAATCATATGAAGAGGTTCCAACTATTTCAATTATCGCACATCAAACAGAAATTTTGTGCATAACTTGCTAGTGATCTTTGAGGGACACATGCGCATTTATTTCACCTGAAAATCATTTCAATAGGTCTCCTAAAGCCTTTAAACCATTTTGAATGAGCTTCGAATGAAGTCTACTTTCGTATTTTAGACACAAGTTTCGGGCAAAAGATTCTAATGATCTTTGTAGTAAACGTGTGCATTTGTTTTACCTGAAACGCAAATCAATAAGTCTCCTCTAGCCACTAAATCATATGAATGAGGTTCCAACTAATTCTATTATCGCACATAAAACACAAATTTTGTGCATAACTTGCTAGTGATATTTGAAGGACACATGTGCATTTATTTCACCTGAAAAGCATTTCAATAAGTCTCCTGAAGCCACTAACCCATTTGAATGAGGTTCGAATGAAGTCTACTTTCGTATTTCAGACACAAGTTTCAGGCAAAACATTCTAATGATCTTTGTAGCAAACGTGTGCACTTGTTTTACCTGAAACTCAAATCAATGAGTCTCCTCTAGCCACTAAATAAAATGAATGAGGTTCCGACGAATTCTATTTTCGCACATCGAACACAAATTTTGTGGATAACTTGCTAGTGATCTTTGAAGGACACATGTGCATATATTTCACCTGAATATCATGTCAATAAGTCTCCTGAAGCCACTCAACCATTTCAATGAGGTTCGAATGAAGTCTACTTTCGTATTTCAAACAAAAGTTTCGGGCAAAACATTCTAATGATCTTTGTAGTAAATGTGTGCACTTATTCTACCTGAAACTCATATCAATGAGTCTCTTCAAACCACTAAATCATATGAATGAGGTTCCAACTAATTCTATTATCGCATATCAAACACAAATTTTGTGCATAACTCGCTAGTGATCGGTGAAGGACACATGTGCATTTACTTCACCTGAAAATCATTTCAATAAGTCTCCCGAAGCCACTAAACCATTTTGAATGAGGTTCGAATGAAGTCTACTTTCGTATTTCAGACACAAGTTTCAGGCAAAACATTCTAATGATCTTTGTAGTAAACGTGTGCATTTGTTTTACCTGAAACTCAAATCAATGAGTCTCTTCAAACCACTAAATCATATGAATGAGGTTTCGACGAATTCTATTATCGCACATCAAACACAAATTTTGTGCATTACTTGCTAGAGATCTTTGAAGGACACATGTGCATTTATTTCACCTGAAAAGCATTTCAATAAGTCTCCTGAAGCCACTAAACCATTTGATAGAGGTTCGAATGAAGTCTACTTTCGTATTTCAGACACAAGTTTCGGGCAAAACGTTCTAATGATCTTTGTAGTAAACGTGTGCATTTGTTTTACCTGAAATTCAAATCAATGAGACTCTTCAAACCACTAAAACATATGAATGAGGTTCCGACGAATTCTATTATCGCACATCAAACACAAATATTGTGCATAACTTGCTAGTGATCTTTGTAGGACACATGTGCATTTACTTCACCTGAAAAGCATTTCAATCAGTCTCCCGAAGCCACTAAACCATTTGAATGACGTTTGAATGAAGTCTACTTTCGTATTTCAGACACAAGTTTGAGGCAAAACGTTCTAATGATCTTTGTAGTAAACGTGTGCATTTGTTTTACCTGACACTCAAATCAATGAGACTATTCAAGCCACTAAATCCTGTGAATGAGTTTTCGACGAATTCTATTATCGCACATCAAACACAAATTTTGTGCATTACTTGCTAGGGATCTTTGAAGGACACATGTGCATTTATTTCACCTGAAAATCATTTCAATAAGTCTCCTGAAGCCACAAAACCATCTGAATGAGGTTCGAATGAAATCTACTTTCGGATTTCAGACACAAGTTTCGGGCAAAACATTCTAATGATCTTTGTAGTAAACGTGTGCATTTGTTTTACCTGAAACTCAAATCAATGAGTCTCCTCTAGCCACTAAATCATATGAATAAGGTTCCAACTAATTCTATTATCGCACATCAAACACAAATTTTGTGCATAACTTGCTAGTGATCTGTGAAGGACACATGTGCATTTAGTTCAGCTGAGAATCATTTCAATAAGTCTCCTGAAGCCACTAAACCATTTGAATGAGGTTCGAATGAAGTCTACTTTCGTATTTCAGACACAAGTTTCAGACAAAACATTCTAATGATCTTTGTAGTAAACGGGTGCATTTGTTTTACCAGAAACTCAAATCAATGAGACTCTTCAAACCACTAAATCATATGAATGAGGTTTCGACGAATTCTATTATCGCAAATCAAAGACATATTTTGTGCATTACTTGCTAGGGATATTTGAAGGACACATGTGCATTTATTTCACCTGAAAATCATTTCAATAAGTCTCCTGAAGCAACTAAACCATTTGATAGAGGTTCGAATGAAGTCTACTTTCGTCTTTAAGACACAAATTTCGGGCAAAAGATTCTAATGATCTTTGTAGTAAACGTGTGCATTTGTTTTACCTGAAACTCAAATCAATGAGTCTCCTCCAGCCACTAAATCATATGAATGAGGTTCCAACTAATTCTATTATCGCACATCAAACACAAATTTTGTGCATAACTTGCTAGTGATCTGTGAAGGACACATGTGCATTTAGTTCACCTGAAAATCATTTCAATAAGTCTCCTGAAGCCACTAAACCATTTCATAGTGGTTCGAATGAAGTCTACTTTCGTATTTCAGACACAAGTTTCAGGCAAAAGATTCTAATGATCTTTGTAGTAAACGTGTGCATTTATTTTACCTGAAACTCAAATCAATGAGTCTCCTCTAGCCACTAAATCATATGAATGAGTTTCCCACTAATTCTATTATCGCACACCAAACACAAAATTTGTGCATAACTTGCTAGTGATCTGTGAAGGACACATGTGCATTTAGTTTACCTGAAAATCATTTCAATAAGTCTCCTGAAGCCACTAAACCATTTGAATGAGGTTCGAATGAAGTCTACTTTCATATTTCAGACACAAGTTTCGGGCAAAACATTCTAATGATCTTTGTAGTAAACGTGTGCTTTTGTTTTACCTGAAACTCAAATCAATGAGACTCTTCAAACCACTAAATCATATGAATGAGGTTTCGACGAATTCTATTATCGCACATCAAACACAAATTTTGTGCATTACTTGCTAGGGATCTTTGAAGGACACATGTGCATTTATTTCACCTGACAAGCATTTCAATAAGTCTCCTGAAGCCACTAAACCACTTGATAGAGGTTCGAATGAAGTCTACTTTCGTATTTTAGACACAAGTTTCGGGCAAAAAATCGTAATGATCCTTGTAGTAAATGTGTGCATTTGTTTTACCTGAAACTCAAATCAATGAGAGTCTTCAAACCACTAAATCATATGAATGAGGTTTCGACGAATTCTATTATCGCACAACCAAAAAAAATTTTGCGCATTACTTGCTAGGGTTCTTTGAAGGACACATGTGCATTTATTTCACCTGAAAATCATTTCAATAAGTCTCCTGAAGCCACTAAACCACTTGATAGAGGTTCGAATGAAGTCTACTTTCGTATTTCAGACACAAGTTTCGGGCAAAAAATCGTAATGATCTTTGTAGTAAATGTGTGCATTTGTTTTACCTGAAACTCAAATCAATGAGACTCTTCAAACCACTAAATCATATGAATGAGGTTTCGACGAATTCTATTATCGCACATCAAAAGCAAATTTTGCGCATTACTTGCTAGGAATCTTTGAAGGACACATGTGCATTTATTTCACCTGAAAATCATTTCAATAAGTCTCCTGAAGCCACTAAATCATCTGAATGAGGTTTGAATGAAGTCTACTTTCGGATTTCAGACACAAGTTTCGGGTAAAAAATTCTAATGACCTTTGTAGTAAACGTGTGCACTTGTTTTACCTGAAACTCAAATCAATGAGTCTCCTCTTGCCACTAAATCATTTGAATGAAGTTCCGACGAATTCTATTATCGCACATCAAACACAAATTTTGTGCATTACTTGCTAGGGATCTTTGAAGGACACATGTGCATTTATTTCACCTGAAAAGCATTTCGATAAGTCTCCTGAAGCCACTAAACCATTTGATAGAGGTTCGAATGAAGTCTACTTTCGTATTTCAGACACAAGTTTCGGGCAAAACATTCTAATGATCTTTGTAGTAAACGTGTGCATTTGTTTTACCCGAAACTCAAATCAATGAGACTCTTCAAACCACTAAATCATATGAATGAGGTTCCGACGAATTCTATTATCGCACATCAAACACAAATTTTGTGCATAACTTGCTAGTGATCTTTGTAGGACACATGTGCATTTATTTCATCTGAAAATCACTTCAAAAAGTCTCCTGAAGCCACTCAACCATTTGAATGAGGTTCGAATGTAGTCTCCTTTCGTATTTCAGACACAAGTTTCGGGCAAAACATTCTAATGATCTTTATAGTTAACGTGTGCACTTGTTTTACCTGAAACTCAAATCAATGAGTCTCCTCAAGCAACTAAATAATATGAATGAGGTTCCGACGAATTCTATTATCGCACATCAAACACAAATTTTGTGCATAACTTGCGAGTGATCTTCGAAGGACACATGTGCATTTATTTCATCTGAAAATCAATTCAATAAATCTTCTGAAGCCACTCAACCATTTGAATGAGCTTCGAATGAAGTCTACTTTCATATTTCAGGCACAAGTTTCGGGCAAAACATTCTAATGATCTTTGTAGTAAACGTGTGCATTTATTTTACCTGAAACTCAAACCAATGAGTCTCCTCTAGCCACTAAATCATATGAATGAGGTTCCAACTAATTCAATTATCGCACATCAAACACAAATTTTGTGCATAACTTGCTAGTGATTTGTGAAGGACACATGTGCATTTAGTTCACCTGAAAATCATTTCAATAAGTCTCCTGAAGCCACTAAACCATTTGAATGAGGTTCGAATGACGTCTACTTTCGTATTTCAGACACAAGTTTCAGGCAAAACATTCTAATGATCTTTGTAGTAAACGTGTGCATTTGTTTTACCTGAAACTCAAATTAATGAGACTCTTCAAACCACTAAATCATATGAATGAGGTTTCGACGAATTCTATTATCGCACATCAAACACAAATTTTGTGCATTACTTGCTAGGGATCTTTGAAGGACACATGTGCATTTATTTCACCTGAAAAGCATTTCAATAAGTCTCCTGAAGCCACTAAACCATTTGATAGAGGTTCGAATGAAGTCTACTTTCGTATTTCAGACACAAATTTCGGGCAAAAATTTCTAATGATCTTTGTAGTAAATGTGTGCATTTGTTTTACCTGAAACTCAAATCAATGAGACTCTTCAAACCACTACATCATATGAATGAGGTTCCGACGAATTCAATTATCGCACATCAAACACAAATTTTGCGCGTAACTTGCTAGTGATCTTTGTAGGACACATGTCCATTTATTTCATCTGAAAATTACTTCAATAAGTCTCCTGAAGCCACTCAACCATTTGAATGAGGTTCGAATGAAGTCTACTTTCGTATTTCAGACACAAGTTTCGGGCAAAACATTCTAATGATCTTTATAGTTAACGTGTGCACTTGTTTTACCTGAAACTCAAATCAATGAGTCTCCTCAAGCAACTAAATAATATGAATGAGGTTCCGACGAATTCTATTATCGCACATCAAACACAAATTTTGTGCATAACTTGCGAGTGATCTTCGAAGGACACATGTGCATTTATTTCATCTGAAAATCAATTCAACAAATCTTCTGAAGCCACTCAACCATTTGAATGAGCTTCGAATGAAGTCTACTTTCATATTTCAGGCACAAGTTTCGGGCAAAACATTCTAATGATCTTTGTAGTAAACGTGTGCATTTATTTTACCTGAAACTCAAACCAATGAGTCTCCTCTAGCCACTAAATCATATGAATGAGGTTCCAACTAATTCAATTATCGCACATCAAACACAAATTTTGCGCATAACTTGCTAGTGATTTGTGAAGGACACATGTGCATTTAGTTCACCTGAAAATCATTTCAATAAGTCTCCTGAAGCCACTAAACCATTTGAATGAGGTTCGAATGACGTCTACTTTCGTATTTCAGACACAAGTTTCAGGCAAAACATTCTAATGATCTTTGTAGTAAACGTGTGCATTTGTTTTACCTGAAACTCAAATTAATGAGACTCTTCAAACCACTAAATCATATGAATGAGGTTTCGACGAATTCTATTATTGCACATCAAACACAAATTTTGTGCATTACTTGCTAGGGATCTTTGAAGGACACATGTGCATTTATTTCACCTGAAAAGCATTTCAATAAGCCTCCTGAAGCCACTAAATCATCTGAATGAGGTTTGAATGAAGTCTACTTTCGGATTTCAGACACAAGTTTCGGGTAAAAAATTCTAATGATCTTTGTAGTAAACGTGTGCACTTGGTTTACTTGAAACTCAAATCAATGAGTCTCCTCTTGCCACTAAATCATATGAATGAGGTTCCGACGAATTCTACTATCGCACATCAAACACAAATTTTGTGCATTACTTGCTAGTGATCTTTGAAGGACACATGTGCATTTATTTCACCTGAAATGCATTTCAATAAGTCTCCTGAAGCCACTAAACAATTTGATAGAGTTTCGAATGAAGCCTACTTTCGTATTTCAGACACAAGTTTCGGGCAAAAGATTCTAATGATCTTTGTTGTGAACGTGTGCATTTATTTTACCCGAAACTCAAATCAATGAGTCTCCTCTAGCCACTAAATCATATGAATGAGTTTCCAACTAATTCTATTATCGCACATCAAACACAAATTTTGTGCATAACTTGCTAGTGATCTGTGAAGGACACATGTGCATTTATTTCACCTGAAAAGCATTTCAATAAGTCTCCTGAAGCCACTAAACCATTTGATAGAGGTTCGAAAGAAGTCTACTTTCGTATTTCAGACACAAGTTTCGGGCAAAACATTCTAATGATCTTTGTAGTAAAGGTGTGCATTTGTTTTACCTGAAACTCAAATCAATGAGACTCTTCAAACCACTAAATCATATGACTGAGGTTCGGACGAATTCTATTATCGCACATCAAACACAAATTTTGTGCATAACTTGCTAGTGATCTTTGTAGGACACATGTGCATTTATTTCATCTGAAAATCACTTCAATAAGTTTCCTGAAGCCACTCAACCATTTGAATGAGGTTCGGATGAAGTCTACTTTCGTATTTGAGACACAAGTTTCGGGCAAAACATTCTAATGATCTTTGTAGTAAACGTGTGCATTTGTTTTACCTGAAACTCAAATCAATGAGACTCTTGAAACAACTAAATCATATGAATGAGGTTTCGACGAATTCTATCATCGCACATCAAACACAAATTTTGTGCATTACTTGCTAGGGATCTTTGAAGGACACATGTGCATTTATTTCGCCTGAAAAGCATTTCAATAAGTCTCCTGAAGCCACTAAACTATTTGATAGAGGTTCGAATGAAGTCTACTTTCGTATTTCAGACACGAGTTTCGGGCAAAACATTCTAATGATCTTTGTAGTAAACGTGTGCATTTGTTTTACCTGAAACTCAAATCAATGAGACTCTTCAAACCACTAAATCATATGAATGAGGTTTCGACGAATTCTATTATCGCACATCAAACATAAAATTTTGTGCATAACTTGCTAGGGATCTTTGAAGGACACATGTGCATTTATTTCACCTGAAAAGCATTTCAATAAGTCTCTTGAAGCCACTAAACCATTTGATAGAGGTTTGAATGAAGTCTACCTTCGTATTTCAGACACAAGTTTCGGGCAAAACAATCTAATGATCTTTGTAGTAAACGTGTGCATTTGTTTTACCTGAAACTCAAATCAATGAGACTCTTCAAACCACTAAATCATATGAATGAGGTTTCGATGAATTCTATTATCGCACATCAAACACAAATTTTGTGCATAACTTGCTAGGGATCTTTGAAGGACACATGTGCATTTATTTCACCTGAAAAGCATTTCAATAAGTCTCCCGAAGCCACTAAACCATTTGATAGAGGTTCAAATGAAGTCTACTTTCGTATTTCAGACACAAGTTTCGGGCAAAACATTCTAATGATCTTTGTAGTAAACGTGTGCATTTGTTTTACCTGAAACTGAAATCAATGAGACCCTTCAAACCACTAAATCATATGAATGAGGTTTCGACGAATTCTATTATCGCACATCAAACACAAATTTTGTGCATTACTTGCTAGGGATCTTTGAAGGACAGATGTGCATTTATTTCACCTGAAAAGCATTTCAATAAGTCTCCTGAAGCCACTAAACCATTTGATAGAGGTTCGAATGAAGTCTACTTTCATATTTCAGACACAAGTTTCGGGCAAAACATTCTAATGATCTTTGTAGTAAACGTGTGCATTTGTTTTACCTGAAACTCAAATTAATGAGACTCTTCAAACCACTAAATCATATGAATGAGGTTTCGACGAATTCTATTTTCGCATATCAAACGCAAATTTTTTGCATAATTTGCTAGTGATCTTTGAAGGACACATGTGCATTTATTTCACCTGAAAATCATTTCAATAAGTCTCCCGAAGCCACTAAACCATTTGATAGGGGTTCGAATGAAGTCTACTTTCGTATTTCAGACACAAGTTTCGGGCAAAACATTCTAATGATCTTTGTAGTAAACGTGTGCATTTGTTTTACCTGAAACTCAAATCAATGAGACTCTTCAAACCACTAAATCATATGAATGAGGTTTCGACGAATTCTATTATCGCACATCAAACACAAATTTTGTGCATTACTTGCTAGGGATCTTTGAAGGACACATGTGCATTTATTTCACCTGAAAATCATTTCAATAAGTCTCCTGAAGCCACTAAATCATCTGAATGAGGTTTGAATGAAGTCTACTTTCGGATTTCAGACACAAGTTTCGGGTAAAAAACTCTAATGATCTTTGTAGTAAACGTGTGCACTTGTTTTACCTGAAACTCAAATCAATGAGTCTCCTCTTGCCACTAAATCATTTGAATGAGGTTCCGACGAATTCTACCATCGCACATCAAACACAAATTTTGTCCATTACTTGCTAGTGATCTTTGAAGGACACATGTGCATTTATTTCACCTGAAATGCATTTCAATAAGTCTCCTGAAGCCACTAAACCATTTGATAGAGTTTCGAATGAAGCCTACTTTCGTATTTTAGACACAAGTTTCGGGCAAAAGATTCTAATGATCTTCGTAGTAAACCTGTGCATTTATTTTACCTGAAACTCAAATCAATGAGTGTCCTCTAGCCACAAAATCATATGAATGAGTTTCAAACTAATTCTATTATCGCACATCAAACAAAAATTTTGTGCATAACTTGCTAGTGAACTATGAAGGACACATGTGCATTTAATTCACCTGAAAATCATTTCAATAAGTCTCCTGAAGCCACTAAACCATTTGAATGTGGTTCGAATGAAGACTACTTTCGTATTTCAGACACAAGTTTCAGGCAAAACATTCTAATGATCTTTGTAGTAAACGTGTGCATTTGTTTTACCTGAAACTCAAATCAATGAGACTCTTCAAACCACTAAATCATATGAATGAGGTTTCGACGAATTCTATTATCGCACATCAATAAAAAATTTTGTGCATTACTTGCTAGGGATCTTTGAAGGACACATGTGCATTTATTTCACCTGAAAAGCATTTCAATGAGTCTCCTGAAGCCACTAAACCATTTGATAGAGGTTCGAATGAAGTCTACTTTCATATTTCAGACACAAGTTTCGGGCAAAACATTCTAATGATCTTTGTAGTAAACGTGTGCATTCGTTTTACCTGAAACTCAAATCAATGAGACTCTTCAAACCACTAAATCATATGAATGAGGTTTCGACGAATTCTATTATCGCACATCAATAAAAAATTTTGTGCATTACTTGCTAGGGATCTTTGAAGGACACATGTGCATTTATTTCACCTGAAAAGCATTTCAATAAGTCTCCTGAAGCCACTAAACCATTTGATAGAGGTTCGAATGAAGTCTACTTTCATATTTCAGACACAAGTTTCGGGCAAAACATTCTAATGATCTTTGTAGTAAACGTGTGCATTCGTTTTACCTGAAACTCAAATCAATGAGACTCTTCAAACCACTAAATCATATGAATGAGGTTTCGACGAATTCTATTATCGCACATCAAACACAAATTTTGCGCGTAACTTGCTAGTGATCTTTGTAGGACACATGTGCATTTATTTCATCTGAAAATCACTTCAATAAGTTTCCTTATGCCACTCAACCATTTGATAGAGGTTCGGATGAAGTCTACTTTCGTAATTCAGACACAAGTTTCGAGCAAAACATTATAATGATCTTTGTAGTAAATGTGTGCATTTGTTTTACCTGAAACTCAAATCAATGAGACTCTTCTAACCACTAAATCATATGAATGAGGTTCCGACGAATTCTATTATCGCACATTAAACACAAATTTTGTAAATAACTTGCTAGTGATCTTTGTAGGACACATGTGCATTTATTTCATCTTAAAATTACTTCAATAAGTCTCCTGAAGCCACTCAACCATTTGAATGAGGTTCGAATGAAGTCTACTTTCGTATTTCAGACACAAGTTTCGGGCAAAACATTCTAATGATCTTTGTAGTAAACGTGTGCATTCGTTTTACCTGAAACTCAAATCAATGAGACTCTTCAAACCACTAAATCATATGAATGAGGTTTCGACGAATTCTGTTATCGCACATCAAACACAAATTTTGTGCATTACTTGCTAGGGATCTTTGAAGGACACATGTGCATTTATTTCACCTGAAAAGCATTTCAATAAGTCTCCTGAAGCCACTAAACCATTTGATAGAGGTTCGAATGAAGTCTACTTTCGTATTTCAGACACAAGTTTCGGGAAAAAAAGGCTAATGATCTTTGTAGTAAATGTGTGCATTTGTTTTACCTGAAACTCAAATCAATGAGACTCTTCAAACCACTAAATCATATGAATGAGGTTTCGACGAATTCTATTATCGCACATCAAACACAAATTTTGTGCATTACTTGCTAGGGATCTTTGAAGGACACATGTGAATTTATTTCACCTGAAAAGCATTTCAATAAGTCTCCTGAAGCCACTAAACCATTAGATAGAGGTTCGAATGAAGTCTACTTTCGTATTTCAGACACAAGTTTCGGGCAAAACATTCTAATGATCTTTGTAGTAAACGTGTGCATTTGTTTTACCTGAAACTCAAATCAATGAGACTGTTCAAACCACTAAATCATATGAATGAGGTTTCGACGAATTCTATTATCGCACATCAAACACAAATTTTGTGCATAACTTGCTATGGATCTTTGAAGGACACATGTGCATTTATTTCACCTGAAAAGCATTTCAATAAGTCTCCTGAAGCCTAACCATTTGATAGAGGTTCGAATGAAGTCTACTTTCGTATTTCAGACACAAGTTTCGGGCAAAAAAGTCTAATGATCTTTGTAGTAAATGTGTGCATTTGTTTTACCTGAAACTCAAATCAATGAGACTCTTCAAACCACTAAATCATATGAATGAGGTTCCGACGAATTCTATTATCGCACATCAAACACAAATTTTGTGCATTACTTGCTAGGGATCTTTGAAGGACACATGTGCATTTATTTCACCCGAAAAGCATTTCCATAAGTCTCCTGAAGCCACTAAACCATTTGATAGAGGTTCGAATGAAGTCTACTTTCATATTTCAGACACAAGTTTCGGGCAAAACATTCTAATGATCTTTGTAGTAAACGTGTGCATTCGTTTTACCTGAAACTCAAATCAATGAGACTCTTCAAACCACTAAATCATATGAATGAGGTTTCGACGAATTCTGTTATCGCGCATCAAACACAAATTTTGTGCATTACTTGCTAGGGATCTTTGAAGGACACATGTGCATTTATTTCACCTGAAAAGCATTTCAATAAGTCTCCTGAAGCCACTAAACCATTTGATAGAGGTTCGAATGAAGTCTACTTTCGTATTTCAGACACAAGTTTCGGGCAAAACATTCTAATGATCTTTGTAGTAAATGTGTGCATTTGTTTTACCTGAAACTCAAATCAATGAGACTCTTCAAACCACTAAATCATATGAATGAGGTTTCAACGAATTCTATTATCGCACATCAAACACAAATTTTGTGCATTACTTGCTAGGGATCTTTGAAGGACACATGTGCATTTTTTCACCTGAAAAGCATTTCAATAAGTCTCCTGAAGCCACTAAACTATTTGATAGAGGTTCGAATGAAGTCTACTTTCGTATTTCAGACACAAGTTTCGGGCAAAACATTCTAATGATCTTTGTAGTAAACGTGTGCATTTGTTTTACCTGAAACTCAAATCAATGAGACTCTTCAAACCACTAAATCATATGAATGAGGTTTCGACGAATTCTATTATCGCACATCAAACATAAAATTTTGTGCATAACTTGCTAGGGATCTTTGAAGGACACATGTGCATTTATTTCACCTGAAAAGCATTTCAATAAGTCTCTTGAAGCCACTAAACCATTTGATAGAGGTTTGAATGAAGTCTACCTTCGTATTTCAGACACAAGTTTCGGGCAAAACAATCTAATGATCTTTGTAGTAAACGTGTGCATTTGTTTTACCTGAAACTCAAATCAATGAGACTCTTCAAACCACTAAATCATATGAATGAGGTTTCGATGAATTCTATTATCGCACATCAAACACAAATTTTGTGCATAACTTGCTAGGGATCTTTGAAGGACACATGTGCATTTATTTCACCTGAAAAGCATTTCAATAAGTCTCCCGAAGCCACTAAACCATTTGATAGAGGTTCAAATGAAGTCTACTTTCGTATTTCAGACACAAGTTTCGGGCAAAACATTCTAATGATCTTTGTAGTAAACGTGTGCATTTGTTTTACCTGAAACTGAAATCAATGAGACCCTTCAAACCACTAAATCATATGAATGAGGTTTCGACGAATTCTATTATCGCACATCAAACACAAATTTTGTGCATTACTTGCTAGGGATCTTTGAAGGACAGATGTGCATTTATTTCACCTGAAAAGCATTTCAATAAGTCTCCTGAAGCCACTAAACCATTTGATAGAGGTTCGAATGAAGTCTACTTTCATATTTCAGACACAAGTTTCGGGCAAAACATTCTAATGATCTTTGTAGTAAACGTGTGCATTCGTTTTACCTGAAACTCAAATCAATGAGACTCTTCAAACCACTAAATCATATGAATGAGGTTTCGACGAATTCTATTATCGCACATCAAACACAAATTTTGCGCGTAACTTGCTAGTGATCTTTGTAGGACACATGTGCATTTATTTCATCTGAAAATCACTTCAATAAGTTTCCTTATGCCACTCAACCATTTGATAGAGGTTCGGATGAAGTCTACTTTCGTAATTCAGACACAAGTTTCGAGCAAAACATTATAATGATCTTTGTAGTAAATGTGTGCATTTGTTTTACCTGAAACTCAAATCAATGAGACTCTTCTAACCACTAAATCATATGAATGAGGTTCCGACGAATTCTATTATCGCACATTAAACACAAATTTTGTAAATAACTTGCTAGTGATCTTTGTAGGACACATGTGCATTTATTTCATCTTAAAATTACTTCAATAAGTCTCCTGAAGCCACTCAACCATTTGAATGAGGTTCGAATGAAGTCTACTTTCGTATTTCAGACACAAGTTTCGGGCAAAACATTCTAATGATCTTTGTAGTAAACGTGTGCATTCGTTTTACCTGAAACTCAAATCAATGAGACTCTTCAAACCACTAAATCATATGAATGAGGTTTCGACGAATTCTGTTATCGCACATCAAACACAAATTTTGTGCATTACTTGCTAGGGATCTTTGAAGGACACATGTGCATTTATTTCACCTGAAAAGCATTTCAATAAGTCTCCTGAAGCCACTAAACCATTTGATAGAGGTTCGAATGAAGTCTACTTTCGTATTTCAGACACAAGTTTCGGGAAAAAAAGGCTAATGATCTTTGTAGTAAATGTGTGCATTTGTTTTACCTGAAACTCAAATCAATGAGACTCTTCAAACCACTAAATCATATGAATGAGGTTTCGACGAATTCTATTATCGCACATCAAACACAAATTTTGTGCATTACTTGCTAGGGATCTTTGAAGGACACATGTGAATTTATTTCACCTGAAAAGCATTTCAATAAGTCTCCTGAAGCCACTAAACCATTAGATAGAGGTTCGAATGAAGTCTACTTTCGTATTTCAGACACAAGTTTCGGGCAAAACATTCTAATGATCTTTGTAGTAAACGTGTGCATTTGTTTTACCTGAAACTCAAATCAATGAGACTGTTCAAACCACTAAATCATATGAATGAGGTTTCGACGAATTCTATTATCGCACATCAAACACAAATTTTGTGCATAACTTGCTATGGATCTTTGAAGGACACACGTGCATTTATTTCACCTGAAAAGCATTTCAATAAGTCTCCTGAAGCCTAACCATTTGATAGAGGTTCGAATGAAGTCTACTTTCGTATTTCAGACACAAGTTTCGGGCAAAAAAGTCTAATGATCTTTGTAGTAAATGTGTGCATTTGTTTTACCTGAAACTCAAATCAATGAGACTCTTCAAACCACTAAATCATATGAATGAGGTTCCGACGAATTCTATTATCGCACATCAAACACAAATTTTGTGCATTACTTGCTAGGGATCTTTGAAGGACACATGTGCATTTATTTCACCCGAAAAGCATTTCCATAAGTCTCCTGAAGCCACTAAACCATTTGATAGAGGTTCGAATGAAGTCTACTTTCATATTTCAGACACAAGTTTCGGGCAAAACATTCTAATGATCTTTGTAGTAAACGTGTGCATTCGTTTTACCTGAAACTCAAATCAATGAGACTCTTCAAACCACTAAATCATATGAATGAGGTTTCGACGAATTCTGTTATCGCGCATCAAACACAAATTTTGTGCATTACTTGCTAGGGATCTTTGAAGGACACATGTGCATTTATTTCACCTGAAAAGCATTTCAATAAGTCTCCTGAAGCCACTAAACCATTTGATAGAGGTTCGAATGAAGTCTACTTTCGTATTTCAGACACAAGTTTCGGGCAAAACATTCTAATGATCTTTGTAGTAAATGTGTGCATTTGTTTTACCTGAAACTCAAATCAATGAGACTCTTCAAACCACTAAATCATATGAATGAGGTTTCAACGAATTCTATTATCGCACATCAAACACAAATTTTGTGCATCACTTGCTAGGGATCTTTGAAGGACACATGTGCATTTATTTCACCTGAAAAGCATTTCGATAAGTCTCCTGAAGCCACTAAACTATTTGATAGAGGTTCGAATGAAGTCTACTTTCGTATTTCAGACACAAGTTTCGGGCAAAACATTCTAATGATCTTTGTAGTAAACGTGTGCATTTGTTTTACCTGAAACTCAAATCAATGAGACTCTTCAAACCACTAAATCATATGAATGAGGTTTCGACGAATTCTATTATCGCACATCAAACATAAAATTTTGTGCATAACTTGCTAGGGATCTTTGAAGGACACATGTGCATTTATTTCACCTGAAAAGCATTTCAATAAGTCTCTTGAAGCCACTAAACCATTTGATAGAGGTTTGAATGAAGTCTACCTTCGTATTTCAGACACAAGTTTCGGGCAAAACAATCTAATGATCTTTGTAGTAAACGTGTGCATTTGTTTTACCTGAAACTCAAATCAATGAGACTCTTCAAACCACTAAATCATATGAATGAGGTTTCGATGAATTCTATTATCGCACATCAAACACAAATTTTGTGCATAACTTGCTAGGGATCTTTGAAGGACACATGTGCATTTATTTCACCTGAAAAGCATTTCAATAAGTCTCCCGAAGCCACTAAACCATTTGATAGAGGTTCAAATGAAGTCTACTTTCGTATTTCAGACACAAGTTTCGGGCAAAACATTCTAATGATCTTTGTAGTAAACGTGTGCATTTGTTTTACCTGAAACTGAAATCAATGAGACCCTTCAAACCACTAAATCATATGAATGAGGTTTCGACGAATTCTATTATCGCACATCAAACACAAATTTTGTGCATTACTTGCTAGGGATCTTTGAAGGACAGATGTGCATTTATTTCACCTGAAAAGCATTTCAATAAGTCTCCTGAAGCCACTAAACCATTTGATAGAGGTTCGAATGAAGTCTACTTTCATATTTCAGACACAAGTTTCGGGCAAAACATTCTAATGATCTTTGTAGTAAACGTGTGCATTCGTTTTACCTGAAACTCAAATCAATGAGACTCTTCAAACCACTAAATCATATGAATGAGGTTTCGACGAATTCTATTATCGCACATCAAACACAAATTTTGTGCATTACTTGCTAGGGATCTTTGAAGGACACATGTGCATTTATTTCACCTGAAAAGCATTTCAATAAGTCTCCTGAAGCCACTAAACCATTTGATAGAGGTTCGAATGAAGTCTACTTTCGTATTTCAGACACAAGTTTCGGGAAAAAAAGGCTAATGATCTTTGTAGTAAATGTGTGCATTTGTTTTACCTGAAACTCAAATCAATGAGACTCTTCAAACCACTAAATCATATGAATGAGGTTTCGACGAATTCTATTATCGCACATCAAACACAAATTTTGTGCATTACTTGCTAGGGATCTTTGAAGGACACATGTGAATTTATTTCACCTGAAAAGCATTTCAATAAGTCTCCTGAAGCCACTAAACCATTAGATAGAGGTTCGAATGAAGTCTACTTTCGTATTTCAGACACAAGTTTCGGGCAAAACATTCTAATGATCTTTGTAGTAAACGTGTGCATTTGTTTTACCTGAAACTCAAATCAATGAGACTGTTCAAACCACTAAATCATATGAATGAGGTTTCGACGAATTCTATTATCGCACATCAAACACAAATTTTGTGCATAACTTGCTATGGATCTTTGAAGGACACATGTGCATTTATTTCACCTGAAAAGCATTTCAATAAGTCTCCTGAAGCCTAACCATTTGATAGAGGTTCGAATGAAGTCTACTTTCGTATTTCAGACACAAGTTTCGGGCAAAAAAGTCTAATGATCTTTGTAGTAAATGTGTGCATTTGTTTTACCTGAAACTCAAATCAATGAGACTCTTCAAACCACTAAATCATATGAATGAGGTTCCGACGAATTCTATTATCGCACATCAAACACAAATTTTGCGCGTAATTTGCTAGTGATCTTTGTAGGACACATGTGCATTTATTTCATCTGAAAATCACTTCAATAAGTCACCTGAAGCCACTCAACCATTTGAATGAGGTTCGAATGAAGTCTACTTTCGTATTTAAGACACAAGTTTCGAGCAAAACATTCTAATGATCTTTGTAGTAAACGTGTGCATTTGTTTTATCTGAAACTCAAATCAATGAGACTCTTGAAACCACTAAATCATATGAATGAGGTTTCGACGAATTCTATTATCGCACATCAAACACAAATTTTGTGCATTACTTGCTAGGGATCTTTGAAGGACACATGTGCATTTATTTCACCTGAAAAGCATTTCAATAAGTCTCCTAAGGCCACTAAACCATTTGATAGAGGTTCGAATGAAGTCTACTTTCATATTTCAGACACAAGTTTCGGGCAAAACATTCTAATGATCTTTGTAGTAAACGTGTGCATTTGTTTTACGTGAAACTCAAATCAATGAGACTCTTCAAACCACTAAATCATATGAATGAGGTTTCGACGAATTCTATTATCGCACATCAAACACAAATTTTGTGCATTACTTGCTAGGGATCTTTGAAGGACACATGTGCATTTATTTCACCTGAAAAGCATTTCAATAAGTCTCCTGAAGCAACTAAACCATTTGATAGAGGTTCGGATGAAGTCTACTTTCGTATTTCAGACACAAGTTTCGGGCAAAACATTCTAATGATCTTTGTAGTAAACGTGTGCATTTGTTTTACCTGAAACTCAAATCAATGAGACTCTTCTAACCACTAAATCATATGAATGAGGTTCCGACGAATTCTATTATCGCACATCAAACACAAATTTTGTAAATAACTTACTAGTGATCTTTGTAGGACACATGTGCATTTATTTCATCTTAAAATTACTTCAATAAGTCTCCTGAAGCCACTCAACCATTTGAATGAGGTTCGAATGAAGTCTACTTTCGTATTTCAGACACAAGTTTCGGGCAAAACATTCTAATGATCTTTGTAGTAAACGTGGGCATTTGTTTTACCTGAAACTCAAATCAATGAGACTCTTCAGACAACTAAATCATATGAATGAGGTTTCGACGAATTCTATTATCGCACATCAAACACAAATTTTGTGCATTACATGCTAGGGATCTTTGAAGGACACATGTGCATTTATTTCACCTGAAAAGCATTTCAATAAGTCTCCTGAAGCCACTAAACCATTTGATAGAGGTTCGAATGAAGTCTACTTTCGTATTTCAGACACAAGTTTCGGGCAAAAAAGTCTAATGATCTTTGTAGTAAATGTGTGCATTTGTTTTACCTGAAACTCAAATCAACGAGACTCTTCAAACAACTAAATAATATGAATGAGGTTCCGACGAATTCTATTATCGCACATCAAACACAAATTTTGCGCGTAAGTTGCTTGTGATCTTTGTAGGACACATGTGCATTTATTTCATCTGAAAATCACTTCAATAAGTCTCCTGAAGTCACTCAACCATTTGAATGAGGTTCGAATGAAGTCTACTTTCGTATTTCAGACACAAGTTTCGGGCAAAACATTCTAATGATCTTTGTAGTAAACGTGTGCATTTGGTTTATCTGAAACTCAAATCAATGAGACTCTTGAAACCACTAAATCATGTGAATGAGGTTTCGACGAATTCTATTATCGCACATCAAACACAAATTTTGTGCATTACTTGCTAGGGATCTTTGAAGGACACATGTGCATTTATTTCACTTGAAAAGCATTTCAATAAGTCTCCTGAAGCCACTAAACCATTTGATAGAGGTTCGAATGAAGTCTACTTTCGTATTTCAGAAACAAGTTTCGGGTAAAACATTCTAATGATCTTTGTAGTAAACGTGTGCATTTGTTTTACCTGAAACTCAAATCAATGAGACTCTTCAAACCACTAAATCATGTGAATGAGGTTTCGACGAATTCTATTATCGCACATCAAACACAAATTTTGTGCATTACATGCTAGGGATCTTTGAAGGACACATGTGCATTTATTTCACCTGAAAAGCATTTCAATAAGTCTCCTGAAGCCACTAAACCATTTGATAGAGGTTCGGATGAAGTCTACTTTCGTATTTCAGGCACAAGTTTCGGGCAAAACATTCTAATGATCTTTGTAGTAAACGTGTGCATTTGTTTTACCTGAAACTCAAATCAATGAGACTCTTCAAACCACTAAATCATATGAATGATGTTTCAACGAATTCTATTATCGCACATCAAAAACAAATTTTGTGCCTTACTTGCTAGGGATCTTTGAAGGACACATGTGCATTTATTTCATCTGAAAATCAATTCAATAAGTCTCCTGAAGCCACTAAACCATTTGAAAGAGGTTCGAATGAAGTCTACTTTCGTATTTCAGACACAAGTTTCGGGCAAAACATTCTAATGATCTTTGTAGTAAATGTGTGCATTTGTTTTACCTGAAACTCAAATCAATGAGACTCTTCAAACCACTAAATCATATGAATGAGGTTCCGACGAATTCTATTATCGCACATCAAACACAAATTTTGTAAATAACTTGCTAGTGATCTTTGTAGGACACATGTGCATTTATTTCATCTTAAAATTACTTCAATAAGTCTCCTGAAGCCACTCAACCATTTGAATGAGGTACGAATGAAGTCTACTTTCGTATTTCAGACACAAGTTTCGGGCAAACCATTCTAATGATCTTTGTAGTAAACGTGTGCATTTGTTTTACCTGAAACTCAAATCAATGAGACTCTTCAAACCACTAAATCATATGAATGAGGTTTCGACGAATTCTATTATCGCACATCAAACACAAATTTTGTGCATTACTTGCTAGGGATCTTTGAAGGACACATGTGCATTTATTTCACAAGAAAAGCATTTCAATAAGTCTCCTGAAGCCACTAAACCATTTGATAGAGGTTCGAATGCAGTCTACTTTCGTATTTCAGACACAAGTTTCGGGCAAAAAAGTCTAATGATCTTTGTAGTAAATGCGTGCATTTGTTTTACCTGAAACTCAAATCAATGAGACTCTTCAAACCACTAAATCATATGAATGAGGTTCCGACGAATTCTATTATCGCACATCAAACACAAATTTTGCGCGTAATTTGCTAGTGATCTTTGTAGGACACATGTGCATTTATTTCATCTGAAAATCACTTCAATAAGTCACCTGAAGCCACTCAACCATTTGAATGAGGTTCGAATGAAGTCTACTTTCGTATTTCAGACACAAGTTTCGAGCAAAACATTCTAATGATCTTTGTAGTAAACGTGTGCATTTGTTTTATCTGAAACTCAAATCAATGAGACTCTTGAAACCACTAAATCATATGAATGAGGTTTCGACGAATTCTATTATCGCACATCAAACACAAATTTTGTGCATTACTTGCTAGGGATCTTTGAAGGACACATGTGCATTTATTTCACCTGAAAAGCATTTCAATAAGTCTCCTAAGGCCACTAAACCATTTGATAGAGGTTCGAATGAAGTCTACTTTCATATTTCAGACACAAGTTTCGGGCAAAACATTCTAATGATCTTTGTAGTAAACGTGTGCATTTGTTTTACGTGAAACTCAAATCAATGAGACTCTTCAAACCACTAAATCATATGAATGAGGTTTCGACGAATTCTATTATCGCACATCAAACACAAATTTTGTGCATTACTTGCTAGGGATCTTTGAAGGACACATGTGCATTTATTTCACCTGAAAAGCATTTCAATAATTCTCCTGAAGCAACTAAACCATTTGATAGAGGTTCGGATGAAGTCTACTTTCGTATTTCAGACACAAGTTTCGGGCAAAACATTCTAATGATCTTTGTAGTAAACGTGTGCATTTGTTTTACCTGAAACTCAAATCAATGAGACTCTTCTAACCACTAAATCATATGAATGAGGTTCCGACGAATTCTATTATCGCACATCAAACACAAATTTTGTAAATAACTTACTAGTGATCTTTGTAGGACACATGTGCATTTATTTCATCTTAAAATTACTTCAATAAGTCTCCTGAAGCTACTCAACCATTTGAATGAGGTTCGAATGAAGTCTACTTTCGTATTTCAGACACAAGTTTCGGGCAAAACATTCTAATGATCTTTGTAGTAAATGTGTGCATTTGTTTTACCTGAAACTCAAATCAATGAGACCCTTCAAACCACTAAATCATATGAATGAGGTTTCGACGAATTCTATTATCGCACATCAAACACAAATTTTGTGCATTACTTGCTAGGGATCTTTGAAGGACACATGTGAATTTATTTCACCTGAAAAGCATTTCAATAAGTCTCCTGAAGTAACTCAACCATTTGAATGAGGTTCGAATGATGTCTACTTTCGTATTTCAGACACAAGTTTCGGGCAAAACATTCTAATGATCTTTGTAGTAAACGTGTGCATTTGTTTTACCTGAAACTCAAATCAATGAGACTCTTCAAACCACTAAATCATATGAATGAGGTTCCGACGAATTCTATTATCGCACATCAAACACAAATTTTGCGCGTAATTTGCTAGTGATCTTTGTAGGACACATGTGCATTTATTTCATCTGAAAATCACTTCAATAAGTCACCTGAAGCCACTCAACCATTTGAATGAGGTTCGAATGAAGTCTACTTTCGTATTTCAGACACAAGTTTCGAGCAAAACATTCTAATGATCTTTGTAGTAAACGTGTGCATTTGTTTTATCTGAAACTCAAATCAATGAGACTCTTGAAACCACTAAATCATATGAATGAGGTTTCGACGAATTCTATTATCGCACATCAAACACAAATTTTGTGCATAACTTGCTAGGGGTCTTTGAAGGACACATGTGCATTTATTTCACCTGAAAAGCATTTCAATAAGTCTCCTGAAGCCACTAAACCATTTGATAGAGGTTCGAATGAAGTCTACTTTCGTATTTCAGACACAAGTTTCGGGCAAAACATTCTAATGATCTTTGTAGTAAACGTGTGCATTTGTTTTACCTGAAACTCAAATCAATGAGACTCTTCAAACAACTACATCATATAACTGAGGTTCCGACGAATTCAATTATCGCACATCAAACACAAATTTTGCGCGTAACTTGCTAGGGATCTTTGTAGGACACATGTGCATTTATTTGACCTGAAAAGCATTTCAATAAGTCTCCTGAAGCCACTAAACCATTTGATAGAGGTTCGAATGAAGTCTAATTTCGTATTTCAGACACAAGTTTCGGGCAAAACATTCTAATGATCTTTGTAGTAAACGTGTGCATTTGTTTTACCTGAAACTCAAATCAATGAGACCCTTCAAACCACTAAATCATATGAATGAGGTTTCGACGAATTCTATTATCGCACATCAAACACAAATTTTGTGCATTACTTGCTAGGGATCTTTGAAGGACACATGTGCATTTATTTCACCTGAAAAGCATTTCAATAAGTCTCCTGAAGCCACTAAACCATTTGAAAGAGGTTCGAATGAAGTCTACTTTCGTATTTCAGACACAAGTTTCGGGCAAAACATTCTAATGATCTTTGTAGTAAACGTGTGAATTTTTTTTACCTGAAACTCAAATTAATGAGACTCTTCAAACCACTAAATCATATGAATGAGGTTTCGACGAATTCTATTATCGCACATCAAAGACAAATTTTGTGCATTACTTGCTAGGGATCTTTGAAGGACACATGTGCATTTATTTCACCTGAAAAGCATTTCAATAAGTCTCCTGAAGCCACTAAACCATTTGATAGAGGTTCGAATGAAGTCTACTTTCGTATTTCAGACACAAATTTCGGGCAAAAATTTCTAATGATCTTTGTAGTAAATGTGTGCATTTGTTTTACCTGAAACTCAAATCAATGAGACTCTTCAAACCACTACATCATATGACTGAGGTTCCGACGAATTCAATTATCGCACATCAAACACAAATTTTGCGCGTAACTTGCTAGTGATCTTTGTAGGACACATGTCCATTTATTTCATCTGAAAATTACTTCAATAAGTCTCCTGAAGCCACTCAACCATTTGAATGAGGTTCGAATGAAGTCTACTTTCGTATTTCAGACACAAGTTTCGGGCAAAACATTCTAATGATCTTTGTAGTAAACGTGTGCATTTGTTTTACCTGAAACTCAAATCAATGAGACTCTTCAAACCACTAAATCATATGAATTTGGTTTCGACGAATTCTATTATCGCACATCAAACACAAATTTTGTGCATTACTTGCTAGGGATATTTAAAGGACACATGTGCATTTATTTAACCTGAAAAGCATTTCAATAAGTCTCCTGAAGCCACTAAACCATTTGATAGAGGTTCGAATGAAGTCTACTTTCGTATTTCAGACACAAGTTTCGGGCAAAAAATTCTAATGAACTTTGTAGTAAACGTGTGCATTTGTTTTAGCTGAAACTCAAATCAATGAGACTCTTCAAACCACTAAATCATATGAATGAGGTTCCGACGAATTCTATTATCGCACATCAAACACAAATTTTGCGCGTAACTTGCTAGTGATCTTTGTAGGACACATGTGCATTTATTTCATCTGAAAATCACTTCAATAAGTCTCCTGAAGCCACTCCACCATTTGAATGAGGTTCGAATAAAGTCTACTTTCGTATTTCAGACACAAGTTTCGGGCAAAACATTCTAATGATCTTTGTAGTAAACGTGTGCATTTGTTTTATCTGAAACTCAAATCAATGAGACTCTTGAAACCACTAAATCATATGAATGAGGTTTCGACGAATTCTATTATCCCACATCAAACACAAATTTAGTGCATAACTTGCTAGTGATCTTTGTAGGACACATGTGCATTTATTTCATCTGAAAATCACTTCAATAAGTCTCATGAAGCCACTCAACCATTTAAATGAGGTTCGAATGAAGTCTACATTCGTATTTCAGAGACAAGTTTTGGGCAAAACATTCTAATGATCTTTGTAGTAAAAGTGTGCATTTGTTTTACCTGAAACTCAAATCGATGAGACTCTTCAAACCACTAAATCATATGAATGAGGTTTCGACGAATTCTATTATCGCACATCAAACACAAATTTTGTGCATAACTTGCTAGGGATCTTTGAAGGACACATGTGCATTTATTTCACCTGAAAAGCATTTCAATAAGTCTCCTGAAGCCACTAAACCATTTGATAGAGGTTCGAATGAAGTCTACTTTCGTATTTCAGACACAAGTTTCGGGCAAAACATTCTAATGATCTTTGTAGTAAACGTGTGCATTTGTTTTACCTGAAACTCAAATCGATGAGACTCTTCAAACCACTAAATCATATGAATGAGGTTTCGACGAATTCTATTATCGCACATCAAACACAAATTTTGTGCATAACTTGCTAGGTATCTTTGAAGGACACATGTGCATTTATTTCACCTGAAAAGCATTTCAATAAGTCTCCTGAAGCCACTAAACCATTTGATAGAGGTTCGAATGAAGTCTACTTTCGTATTTCAGACACAAGTTTCGGGCAAAACATTCTAATGATCTTTGTAGTAAACGTGTGCATTTGTTTTACCTGAAAATCAAATCAATGAGTCTCCTCTAGCCACTAAATCATATGAATGAGGTTCCAACTAATTCTATTATCGCACATCAAACACAAATGTTGTGCATAACTTGCTAGTGATCTTTGTAGGACACATGTGCATTTATTTCATCTGAAAATCACTTCAATAAATCTCATGAAGCCAATCAACCATTTGAATGAGGTTCGAATGAAGTCTAGTTTCGTATTTTGAGACACAAGTTTCGGACAAAACATTCTAATGATCTTTGTAGTAAACGTGTGCATTTGTTTTACCTGAAACTCAAATCAATGAGACTCTTCAAACCACTAAATCATATGAATGAGGTTTCGACGAATTCTATTATCGCACATCAAACACAAATTTTGTGCATTACTTGCTAGGGATCTTTGAAGGACACATGTGCATTTATTTCACCTGAAAAGCATTTCAATAAGTCTCCTGAAGCCACTAAACCATTTGATAGAGGTTCGAATGAAGTCTACTTTCGTATTTCAGACACAAGTTTCGGGCAAAACATTCTAATGATCTTTGTAGTAAATGTGTGCATTTGTTTTACCTGAAACTCAAATCAATGAGACTCTTCAAACCACTACATTATATGACTGAGGTTCCGACGAATTCAATTATCGCACATCAAACACAAATTTTGCGCGTAACTTGCTAGTGATCTTTGTAGGACACATGTCCATTTATTTCATCTGAAAATTACTTCAATAAGTCTCCTGAAGCAACTCAACCATTTGAATGAGGTTCGAATGAAGTCTACTTTCGTATTTCAGACACAAGTTTAGGGCAAAACATTCTAATGATCTTTGTAGTAAACGTGTGCATTTGTTTTACCTGAAACTCAAATCAATGAGACTCTTCAAACCACTAAATCATATGAATTTGGTTTCGACGAATTCTATTACCGCACATCAAACACAAATTTTGTGCATTACTTGCTAGGGATATTTAAAGGACACATGTGCATTTATTTCACCTGAAAAGCATTTCAATAAGTCTCCTGAAGCCACTAAACCATTTGATAGAGGTTCGAATGAAGTCTACTTTCGTATTTCAGACACAAGTTTCGGGCAAAACATTCTAATGATCTTTGTAGTGAATGTGTGCATTTGTTTTACCTGAAACTCAAACCAATGACACTCTTCAAACCACTAAATCATATGAATGAGGTTCCGACGAATTCTATTATCGCACATCAAACACAAATTTTGTAAATTACTTGCTAGTAATCTTTGTAGGACACATGTTCATTTATTTCATCTTAAAATCACTTCAATAAGTCTCCTGAAGCCACTCAACCATTTGAATGAGGTTCGAATGAAGTGTACTTTCGTATTTCAGACACAAGTTTCGGGCAAAACATTTTAATGATCTTTGTAGTAAACGTGTGCATTTGTTTTACCTGAAACTCAAATCAATGAGACTCTTCAAACCACTAAATCATATGAATGAGGTTTCGACGAATTCTATTATCGCACATCAAACACAAATTTTGTGCATAACTTGCTAGGGGTCTTTGAAGGACACATGTGCATTTATTTCACCTGAAAAGCATTTCAATAAGTCTCCTGAAGCCACTAAACCATTTGATAGAGGTTCGAATGAAGTCTACTTTCATATTTCAGACACAAGTTTCGGGCAAAACATTCTAATGATCTTTGTAGTAAACGTGTGCATTTGTTTTACCTGAAAATCAAATCAATGAGTCTCCTCTAGCCACTAAATCATATGAATGAGGTTCCAACTAATTCTATTATCGCACATCAAACACAAATTTTGTGCATAACTTGCTAGTGATCTTTGTAGGACACATGTGCATTTATTTCATCTGAAAATCACTTCAATAAATCTCATGAAGCCAATCAACCATTTGAATGAGGTTCGAATGAAGTCTACTTTCGTATTTTGAGACACAAGTTTCGGACAAAACATTCTAATGATCTTTGTAGTAAACGTGTGCATTTGTTTTACCTGAAACACAAATCAATGAGACTCTTCAAACCACTAAATCATATGAATGAGGTTTCGACGAATTCTATTATCGCACATCAAACACAAATTTTGTGCATTACTTGCTAGGGATATTTGAAGGACACATGTGCATTTACTTCACCTGAAAAGCATTTCAATAAGTCTCCTGAAGCCACTAAACCATTTGATAGAGGTTCGAATGAAGTCTACTTTCGTATTTCAGACACAAGTTTTGGGCAAAACATTCTAATGATCTTTGTAGTAAACGTGTGCATTTGTTTTACCTGAAACTCAAATCAATGAGACTCTTCAAACCACTAAATCATATGAATGAGGTTTCGACGAATTCTATTATCGCACATCAAACACAAATTTTGTGCATTACTTGCTAGGGATCTTTGAAGGACACATGTGCATTTATTTCACCTGAAAAGCATTTCAATAAGTCTCCTGAAGCCACTAAACCATTTGATAGAGGTTCGAAGAAGTCTACTTTCGTATTTAAGACACAAGTTTCGGGCAAAACATTCTAATGATCTTTGTAGTAAATGTGTGCATTTGTTTTACCTGAAACTCAAATCAATGAGACTCTTCAAACCACTAAATCATATGAATGAGGTTCCGACGAATTCTATTATCGCACATCAAACACAAATTTTGTGCATAACTTGCTAGTGATCTTTGTAGGACACATGTGCATTTATTTCATCTGAAAATCACTTCAATAAGTCTCCTGAAGCCACTCAACCATTTAAATGAGGTTCGAATGAAGTCTACATTCGTATTTCAGAGACAAGTTTCGGCCAAAACATTCTAATGATCTTTGTAGTAAACGTGTGCATTTGTTTTACCTGAAACTCAAATCGATGAGACTCTTCAAACCACTAAATCATATGAATGAGGTTTCGACGAATTCTATTATCGCACATCAAACACAAATTTTGTGCATTACTTGCTAGGGATCTTTGAAGGACACATGTGCATTTATTTCACCTGAAAAGCATTTCAATAAGTCTCCTGAAGCCACTAAACCATTTGATAGAGGTTCGAATGAAGTCTACTTTCGTATTTCAGACACAAGTTTGGGGCAAAACATTCTAATGATCTTTGTAGTAAACGTGTGCATTTGTTTTACCTGAAACTCAAATCAATGAGACTCTTCAAACCACTAAATCATATGAATGAGGTTTCGACGAATTCTATTATCGCACATCAAACACAAATTTTGTGCATTACTTGCTAGGGATCTTTGAAGGACACATGTGCATTTATTTCACCTGAAAAGCATTTCAATAAGTCTCCTGAAGCCACTAAACCATTTGATAGAGGTTCGAAGAAGTCTACTTTCGTATTTAAGACACAAGTTTCGGGCAAAACATTCTAATGATCTTTGTAGTAAATGTGTGCATTTGTTTTACCTGAAACTCAAATCAATGAGACTCTTCAAACCACTAAATCATATGAATGAGGTTCCGACGAATTCTATTATCGCACATCAAACACAAATTTTGTGCATAACTTGCTAGTGATCTTTGTAGGACACATGTGCATTTATTTCATCTGAAAATCACTTCAATAAGTCTCATGAAGCCACTCAACCATTTGAATGAGGTTCGAATGAAGTCTACTTTCGTATTTCAGACACAAGTTTCGGACAAAACATTCTAATGATCTTTGTAGTAAACGTGTGCATTTGTTTTACCTGAAACTCAAATCAATGAGACTCTTCAAACAACAAAATCATATGAATGAGGTTTCGACGAATTCTATTATCGCACATCAAACACAAATTTTGTGCATTACTTGCTAGGGATCTTTGAAGGACACATGTGCATTTATTTCACCTGAAAAGCATTTCAATAAGTCTCCTGAAGCCACTAAACCATTTGATAGAGGTTCGAATGAAGTCTACTTTCGTATTTCAGACACAAGTTTCGGGCAAAACATTCTAATGATCTTTGTAGTAAACGTGTGCATTTGTTTTACCTGAAACTCAAATCAATGAGACTCTTCAAACCACTAAATCATATGAATGAGGTTCCGACGAATTCTATTATCGCACATCAAACACAAATTTTGTGCATAACTTGCTAGTGATCTTTGTAGGACACATGTGTATTTATTTCATCTGAAAATCACTTCAATAAGTCTCCTGAAGCCACCCAACCATTTAAATGAGGTTCGAATGAAGTCTACATTCGTATTTCAGAGACAAGTTTCGGGCAAAACATTCTAATGATCTTTGTAGTAAACGTGTGCATTTGTTTTACCTGAAACTCAAATCGATGAGACTCTTCAAACCACTAAATCATATGAATGAGGTTTCGACGAATTCTGTTATCGCACATCAGACACAAATTTTGTGCATAACTTGCTAGGGATCTTTGAAGGACACATGTGCATTTATTTCACCTGAAAAGCATTTCAATAAGTCTCCTGAAGCCACTAAACCATTTGATAGAGGTTCGAATGAAGTCTACTTTCGTATTTCAGACACAAGTTTCGGGCAAAACATTCTAATGATCTTTGTAGTAAAAACGTGTGCATTTGTTTTACCTGAAACTCAAATCGATGAGACTCTTCAAACCACTAAATCATATGAATGAGGTTTCGACGAATTCTATTATCGCACATCAAACACAAATTTTGTGCATAACTTGCTAGGTATCTTTGAAGGACACATGTGCATTTATTTCACCTGAAAAGCATTTCAATAAGTCTCCTGAAGCCACTAAACCATTTGATAGAGGTTCGAATGAAGTCTACTTTCGTATTTCAGACACAAGTTTCGGGCAAAACATTCTAATGATCTTTGTAGTAAACGTGTGCATTTGTTTTACCTGAAAATCAAATCAATGAGTCTCCTCTAGCCACTAAATCATATGAATGAGGTTCCAACTAATTCTATTATCGCACATCAAACACAAATTTTGTGCATAAGTTGCTAGTGATCTTTGTAGGACACATGTGCATTTATTTCATCTGAAAATCACTTCAATAAATCTCATGAAGCCAATAAACCATTTGAATGAGGTTCGAATGAAGTCTAGTTTCGTATTTTGAGACACAAGTTTCGGACAAAACATTCTAATGATCTTTGTAGTAAACGTGTGCATTTGTTTTACCTGAAACTCAAATCAATGAGACTCTTCAAACCACTAAATCATATGAATGAGGTTTCGACGAATTCTATTATCGCACATCAAACACAAATTTTGTGCATTACTTGCTAGGGATCTTTGAAGGACACATGTGCATTTATTTCACCTGAAAAGCATTTCAATAAGTCTCCTGAAGCCACTAAACCATTTGATAGAGGTTCGAATGAAGTCTACTTTCGTATTTCAGACACAAGTTTCGGGCAAAACATTCTAATGATCTTTGTAGTAAATGTGTGCATTTGTTTTACCTGAAACTCAAATCAATGAGACTCTTCAAACCACTACATTATATGACTGAGGTTCCGACGAATTCAATTATCGCACATCAAACACAAATTTTGCGCGTAACTTGCTAGTGATCTTTGTAGGACACATGTCCATTTATTTTATCTGAAAATTACTTCAATAAGTCTCCTGAAGCCACTCAACCATTTGAATGAGGTTCGAATGAAGTCTACTTTCGTATTTTAGACACAAGTTTCGGGCAAAACATTCTAATGATCTTTGTAGTAAACGTGTGCATTTGTTTTACTTGAAACTCAAATCAATGAGACTCTTCAAACCACTAAATCATATGAATTTGGTTTCGACGAATTCTATTACCGCACATCAAACACAAATTTTGTGCATTACTTGCTAGGGATATTTAAAGGACACATGTGCATTTATTTCACCTGAAAAGCATTTCAATAAGTCTCCTGAAGCCACTAAACCATTTGATAGAGGTTCGAATGAAGTCTACTTTCGTATTTCAGACACAAGTTTCGGGCAAAACATTCTAATGATCTTTGTAGTGAATGTGTGCATTTGTTTTACCTGAAACTCAAACCAATGACACTCTTCAAACCACTAAATCATATGAATGAGGTTCCGACGAATTCTATTATCGCACATCAAACACAAATTTTGTAAATTACTTGCTAGTAATCTTTGTAGGACACATGTTCATTTATTTCATCTTAAAATCACTTCAATAAGTCTCCTGAAGCCACTCAACCATTTGAATGAGGTTCGAATGAAGTGTACTTTCGTATTTCAGACACAAGTTTCGGGCAAAACATTTTAATGATCTTTGTAGTAAACGTGTGCATTTGTTTTACCTGAAACTCAAATCAATGAGACTCTTCAAACCACTAAATCATATGAATGAGGTTTCGACGAATTCTATTATCGCACATCAAACACAAATTTTGTGCATAACTTGCTAGGGGTCTTTGAAGGACACATGTGCATTTATTTCACCTGAAAAGCATTTCAATAAGTCTCCTGAAGCCACTAAACCATTTGATAGAGGTTCGAATGAAGTCTACTTTCATATTTCAGACACAAGTTTCGGGCAAAACATTCTAATGATCTTTGTAGTAAACGTGTGCATTTGTTTTACCTGAAAATCAAATCAATGAGTCTCCTCTAGCCACTAAATCATATGAATGAGGTTCCAACTAATTCTATTATCGCACATCAAACACAAATTTTGTGCATAACTTGCTAGTGATCTTTGTAGGACACATGTGCATTTATTTCATCTGAAAATCACTTCAATAAATCTCATGAAGCCAATCAACCATTTGAATGAGGTTCGAATGAAGTCTACTTTCGTATTTTGAGACACAAGTTTCGGACAAAACATTCTAATGATCTTTGTAGTAAACGTGTGCATTTGTTTTACCTGAAACTCAAATCGATGAGACTCTTCAAACCACTAAATCATATGAATGAGGTTTCGACGAATTCTATTATCGCACATCAAACACAAATTTTGTGCATTACTTGCTAGGGATCTTTGAAGGACACATGTGCATTTATTTCACCTGAAAAGCATTTCAATAAGTCTCCTGAAGCCACTAAACCATTTGATAGAGGTTCGAAGAAGTCTACTTTCGTATTTAAGACACAAGTTTCGGGCAAAACATTCTAATGATCTTTGTAGTAAATGTGTGCATTTGTTTTACCTGAAACTCAAATCAATGAGACTCTTCAAACCACTAAATCATATGAATGAGGTTCCGACGAATTCTATTATCGCACATCAAACACAAATTTTGTGCATAACTTGCTAGTGATCTTTGTAGGACACATGTGCATTTATTTCATCTGAAAATCACTTCAATAAGTCTCCTGAAGCCACTCAACCATTTAAATGAGGTTCGAATGAAGTCTACATTCGTATTTCAGAGACAAGTTTCGGCCAAAACATTCTAATGATCTTTGTAGTAAACGTGTGCATTTGTTTTACCTGAAACTCAAATCGATGAGACTCTTCAAACCACTAAATCATATGAATGAGGTTTCGACGAATTCTATTATCGCACATCAAACACAAATTTTGTGCATTACTTGCTAGGGATCTTTGAAGGACACATGTGCATTTATTTCACCTGAAAAGCATTTCAATAAGTCTCCTGAAGCCACTAAACCATTTGATAGAGGTTCGAATGAAGTCTACTTTCGTATTTCAGACACAAGTTTCGGGCAAAACATTCTAATGATCTTTGTAGTAAATGTGTGCATTTGTTTTACCTGAAACTCAAATCAATGAGACTCTTCAAACCACTACATTATATGACTGAGGTTCCGACGAATTCAATTATCGCACATCAAACACAAATTTTGCGCGTAACTTGCTAGTGATCTTTGTAGGACACATGTCCATTTATTTCATCTGAAAATTACTTCAATAAGTCTCCTGAAGCAACTCAACCATTTGAATGAGGTTCGAATGAAGTCTACTTTCGTATTTCAGACACAAGTTTAGGGCAAAACATTCTAATGATCTTTGTAGTAAACGTGTGCATTTGTTTTACCTGAAACTCAAATCAATGAGACTCTTCAAACCACTAAATCATATGAATTTGGTTTCGACGAATTCTATTACCGCACATCAAACACAAATTTTGTGCATTACTTGCTAGGGATATTTAAAGGACACATGTGCATTTAATTCACCTGAAAAGCATTTCAATAAGTCTCCTGAAGCCACTAAACCATTTGATAGAGGTTCGAATGAAGTCTACTTTCGTATTTCAGACACAAGTTTCGGGCAAAACATTCTAATGATCTTTGTAGTGAATGTGTGCATTTGTTTTACCTGAAACTCAAACCAATGACACTCTTCAAACCACTAAATCATATGAATGAGGTTCCGACGAATTCTATTATCGCACATCAAACACAAATTTTGTAAATTACTTGCTAGTAATCTTTGTAGGACACATGTTCATTTATTTCATCTTAAAATCACTTCAATAAGTCTCCTGAAGCCACTCAACCATTTGAATGAGGTTCGAATGAAGTGTACTTTCGTATTTCAGACACAAGTTTCGGGCAAAACATTTTAATGATCTTTGTAGTAAACGTGTGCATTTGTTTTACCTGAAACTCAAATCAATGAGACTCTTCAAACCACTAAATCATATGAATGAGGTTTCGACGAATTCTATTATCGCACATCAAACACAAATTTTGTGCATAACTTGCTAGGGGTCTTTGAAGGACACATGTGCATTTATTTCACCTGAAAAGCATTTCAATAAGTCTCCTGAAGCCACTAAACCATTTGATAGAGGTTCGAATGAAGTCTACTTTCATATTTCAGACACAAGTTTCGGGCAAAACATTCTAATGATCTTTGTAGTAAACGTGTGCATTTGTTTTACCTGAAAATCAAATCAATGAGTCTCCTCTAGCCACTAAATCATATGAATGAGGTTCCAACTAATTCTATTATCGCACATCAAACACAAATTTTGTGCATAACTTGCTAGTGATCTTTGTAGGACACATGTGCATTTATTTCATCTGAAAATCACTTCAATAAATCTCATGAAGCCAATCAACCATTTGAATGAGGTTCGAATGAAGTCTACTTTCGTATTTTGAGACACAAGTTTCGGACAAAACATTCTAATGATCTTTGTAGTAAACGTGTGCATTTGTTTTACCTGAAACACAAATCAATGAGACTCTTCAAACCACTAAATCATATGAATGAGGTTTCGACGAATTCTATTATCGCACATCAAACACAACTTTTGTGCATTACTTGCTAGGGATCTTTGAAGGACACATGTGCATTTATTTCACCTGAAAAGCATTTCAATAAGTCTCCTGAAGCCACTAAACCATTTGATAGAGGTTCGAATGAAGTCTACTTTCGTATTTCAGACACAAGTTTTGGGCAAAACATTCTAATGATCTTTGTAGTAAACGTGTGCATTTGTTTTACCTGAAACTCAAATCAATGAGACTCTTCAAACCACTAAATCATATGAATGAGGTTTCGACGAATTCTATTATCGCACATCAAACACAAATTTTGTGCATTACTTGCTAGGGATCTTTGAAGGACACATGTGCATTTATTTCACCTGAAAAGCATTTCAATAAGTCTCCTGAAGCCACTAAACCATTTGATAGAGGTTCGAAGAAGTCTACTTTCGTATTTAAGACACAAGTTTCGGGCAAAACATTCTAATGATCTTTGTAGTAAATGTGTGCATTTGTTTTACCTGAAACTCAAATCAATGAGACTCTTCAAACCACTAAATCATATGAATGAGGTTCCGACGAATTCTATTATCGCACATCAAACACAAATTTTGTGCATAACTTGCTAGTGATCTTTGTAGGACACATGTGCATTTATTTCATCTGAAAATCACTTCAATAAGTCTCCTGAAGCCACTCAACCATTTAAATGAGGTTCGAATGAAGTCTACATTCGTATTTCAGAGACAAGTTTCGGCCAAAACATTCTAATGATCTTTGTAGTAAACGTGTGCATTTGTTTTACCTGAAACTCAAATCGATGAGACTCTTCAAACCACTAAATCATATGAATGAGGTTTCGACGAATTCTATTATCGCACATCAAACACAAATTTTGTGCATTACTTGCTAGGGATCTTTGAAGGACACATGTGCATTTATTTCACCTGAAAAGCATTTCAATAAGTCTCCTGAAGCCACTAAACCATTTGATAGAGGTTCGAATGAAGTCTACTTTCGTATTTCAGACACAAGTTTGGGGCAAAACATTCTAATGATCTTTGTAGTAAACGTGTGCATTTGTTTTACCTGAAACTCAAATCAATGAGACTCTTCAAACCACTAAATCATATGAATGAGGTTTCGACGAATTCTATTATCGCACATCAAACACAAATTTTGTGCATTACTTGCTAGGGATCTTTGAAGGACACATGTGCATTTATTTCACCTGAAAAGCATTTCAATAAGTCTCCTGAAGCCACTAAACCATTTGATAGAGGTTCGAATGAAGTCTACTTTCGTATTTCAAACACAAGTTTCGGGCAAAACATTCTAATGATCTTTGTAGTAAACGTGTGCATTTGTTTTACCTGAAAATCAAATCAATGAGTCTCCTCTAGCCACTAAATCATATGAATGAGGTTCCAACTAATTCTATTATCGCACATCAAACACAAATTTTGTGCATAACTTGCTAGTGATCTTTGTAGGACACATGTGCATTTATTTCATCTGAAAATCACTTCAATAAATCTCATGAAGCCAATAAACCATTTGAATGAGGTTCGAATGAAGTCTAGTTTCGTATTTTGAGACACAAGTTTCGGACAAAACATTCTAATGATCTTTGTAGTAAACGTGTGCATTTGTTTTACCTGAAACTCAAATCAATGAGACTCTTCAAACCACTAAATCATATGAATGAGGTTTCGACGAATTCTATTATCGCACATCAAACACAAATTTTGTGCATTACTTGCTAGGGATCTTTGAAGGACACATGTGCATTTATTTCACCTGAAAAGCATTTCAATAAGTCTCCTGAAGCCACTAAACCATTTGATAGAGGTTCGAATGAAGTCTACTTTCGTATTTCAGACACAAGTTTCGGGCAAAACATTCTAATGATCTTTGTAGTAAATGTGTGCATTTGTTTTACCTGAAACTCAAATCAATGAGACTCTTCAAACCACTACATTATATGACTGAGGTTCCGACGAATTCAATTATCGCACATCAAACACAAATTTTGCGCGTAACTTGCTAGTGATCTTTGTAGGACACATGTCCATTTATTTTATCTGAAAATTACTTCAATAAGTCTCCTGAAGCCACTCAACCATTTGAATGAGGTTCGAATGAAGTCTACTTTCGTATTTCAGACACAAGTTTCGGGCAAAACATTCTAATGATCTTTGTAGTAAACGTGTGCATTTGTTTTACTTGAAACTCAAATCAATGAGACTCTTCAAACCACTAAATCATATGAATTTGGTTTCGACGAATTCTATTACCGCACATCAAACACAAATTTTGTGCATTACTTGCTAGGGATATTTAAAGGACACATGTGCATTTATTTCACCTGAAAAGCATTTCAATGAGTCTCCTGAAGCCACTAAACCATTTGATAGAGGTTCGAATGAAGTCTACTTTCGTATTTCAGACACAAGTTTCGGGCAAAACATTCTAATGATCTTTGTAGTGAATGTGTGCATTTGTTTTACCTGAAACTCAAACCAATGACACTCTTCAAACCACTAAATCATATGAATGAGGTTCCGACGAATTCTATTATCGCACATCAAACGCAAATTTTGTAAATTACTTGCTAGTAATCTTTGTAGGACACATGTTCATTTATTTCATCTTAAAATCACTTCAATAAGTCTCCTGAAGCCACTCAACCATTTGAATGAGGTTCGAATGAAGTGTACTTTCGTATTTCAGACACAAGTTTCGGGCAAAACATTTTAATGATCTTTGTAGTAAACGTGTGCATTTGTTTTACCTGAAACTCAAATCAATGAGACTCTTCAAACCACTAAATCATATGAATGAGGTTTCGACGAATTCTATTATCGCACATCAAACACAAATTTTGTGCATAACTTGCTAGGGGTCTTTGAAGGACACATGTGCATTTATTTCACCTGAAAAGCATTTCAATAAGTCTCCTGAAGCCACTAAACCATTTGATAGAGATTCGAATGAAGTCTACTTTCATATTTCAGACACAAGTTTCGGGCAAAACATTCTAATGATCTTTGTAGTAAACGTGTGCATTTGTTTTACCTGAAAATCAAATCAATGAGTCTCCTCTAGCCACTAAATCATATGAATGAGGTTCCAACTAATTCTATTATCGCACATCAAACACAAATTTTGTGCATAACTTGCTAGTGATCTTTGTAGGACACATGTGCATTTATTTCATCTGAAAATCACTTCAATAAATCTCATGAACCCAATCAACCATTTGAATGAGGTTCGAATGAAGTCTACTTTCGTATTTTGAGACACAAGTTTCGGACAAAACATTCTAATGATCTTTGTAGTAAACGTGTGCATTTGTTTTACCTGAAACTCAAATCGATGAGACTCTTCAAACCACTAAATCATATGAATGAGGTTTCGACGAATTCTATTATCGCACATCAAACACAAATTTTGTGCATTACTTGCTAGGGATCTTTGAAGGACACATGTGCATTTATTTCACCTGAAAACCATTTCAATAAGTCTCCTGAAGCCACTAAACCATTTGATAGAGGTTCGAAGAAGTCTACTTTCGTATTTAAGACACAAGTTTCGGGCAAAACATTCTAATGATCTTTGTAGTAAATGTGTGCATTTGTTTTACCTGAAACTCAAATCAATGAGACTCTTCAAACCACTAAATCATATGAATGAGGTTCCGACGAATTCTATTATCGCACATCAAACACAAATTTTGTGCATAACTTGCTAGTGATCTTTGTAGGACACATGTGCATTTATTTCATCTGAAAATCACTTCAATAAGTCTCCTGAAGCCACTCAACCATTTAAATGAGGTTCGAATGAAGTCTACATTCGTATTTCAGAGACAAGTTTCGGCCAAAACATTCTAATGATCTTTGTAGTAAACGTGTGCATTTGTTTTACCTGAAACTTAAATCGATGAGACTCTTCAAACCACTAAATCATATGAATGAGGTTTCGACGAATTCTATTATCGCACATCAAACACAAATTTTGTGCATTACTTGCTAGGGATCTTTGAAGGACACATGTGCATTTATTTCACCTGAAAAGCATTTCAATAAGTCTCCTGAAGCCACTAAACCATTTGATAGAGGTTCGAATGAAGTCTACTTTCGTATTTCAGACACAAGTTTTGGGCAAAACATTCTAATGATCTTTGTAGTAAACGTGTGCATTTGTTTTACCTGAAACTCAAATCAATGAGACTCTTCAAACCACTAAATCATATGAATGAGGTTTCGACGAATTCTATTATCGCACATCAAACACAAATTTTGTGCATTACTTGCTAGGGATCTTTGAAGGACACATGTGCATTTATTTCACCTGAAAAGCATTTCAATAAGTCTCCTGAAGCCACTAAACCATTTGATAGAGGTTCGAAGAAGTCTACTTTCGTATTTAAGACACAAGTTTCGGGCAAAACATTCTAATGATCTTTGTAGTAAATGTGTGCATTTGTTTTACCTGAAACTCAAATCAATGAGACTCTTCAAACCACTAAATCATATGAATGAGGTTCCGACGAATTCTATTATCGCACACCAAGCACAAATTTTGTGCATAACTTGCTAGTGATCTTTGTAGGACACATGTGCATTTATTTCATCTGAAAATCACTTCAATAAGTCTCATGAAGCCACTCAACCATTTGAATGAGGTTCGAATGAAGTCTACTTTCGTATTTCAGACACAAGTTTCGGACAAAACATTCTAATGATCTTTGTAGTAAACGTGTGCATTTGTTTTACCTGAAACTCAAATCAATGAGACTCTTCAAACAACTAAATCATATGAATGAGGTTTCGACGAATTCTATTATCGCACATCAAACACAAATTTTGTGCATTACTTGCTAGGGATCTTTGAAGGACACATGTGCATTTATTTCACCTGAAAAGCATTTCAATAAGTCTCCTGAAGCCACTAAACCATTTGATAGAGGTTCGAATGAAGTCTACTTTCGTATTTCAGACACAAGTTTCGGGCAAAACATTCTAATGATCTTTGTAGTAAACGTGTGCATTTGTTTTACCTGAAAATCAAATCAATGAGTCTCCTCTAGCCACTAAATCATATGAATGAGGTTCCAACTAATTCTATTATCGCACATCAAACACAAATTTTGTGCATAACTTGCTAGTGATCTTTGTAGGACACATGTGCATTTATTTCATCTGAAAATCACTTCAATAAATCTCATGAAGCCAATAAACCATTTGAATGAGGTTCGAATGAAGTCTAGTTTCGTATTTTGAGACACAAGTTTCGGACAAAACATTCTAATGATCTTTGTAGTAAACGTGTGCATTTGTTTTACCTGAAACTCAAATCAATGAGACTCTTCAAACCACTAAATCATATGAATGAGGTTTCGACGAATTCTATTATCGCACATCAAACACAAATTTTGTGCATTACTTGCTAGGGATCTTTGAAGGACACATGTGCATTTATTTCACCTGAAAAGCATTTCAATAAGTCTCCTGAAGCCACTAAACCATTTGATAGAGGTTCGAATGAAGTCTACTTTCGTATTTCAGACACAAGTTTCGGGCAAAACATTCTAATGATCTTTGTAGTAAATGTGTGCATTTGTTTTACCTGAAACTCAAATCAATGAGACTCTTCAAACCACTACATTATATGACTGAGGTTCCGACGAATTCAATTATCGCACATCAAACACAAATTTTGCGCGTAACTTGCTAGTGATCTTTGTAGGACACATGTCCATTTATTTTATCTGAAAATTACTTCAATAAGTCTCCTGAAGCCACTCAACCATTTGAATGAGGTTCGAATGAAGTCTACTTTCGTATTTCAGACACAAGTTTCGGGCAAAACATTCTAATGATCTTTGTAGTAAACGTGTGCATTTGTTTTACCTGAAACTCAAATCAATGAGTCTCCTCTAGCCACTAAATCATATGAATGAGGTTCCAACTAATTCTATTATCGCATATCAAACACAAATTTTGTGCATAACTTGCTAGTGATCTTTGTAGGACACATGTGCATTTATTTCATCTGAAAATCACTTCAATAAGTCTCATGAAGCCACTCAACCATTTGAATGAGGTTCGAATGAAGTCTACTTTCGTATTTCAGACACAAGTTTCGGACAAAACATTCTAATGATCTTTGTAGTAAACGTGTGCATTTGTTTTACCTGAAACTCAAATCAATGAGACTCTTCAAACCACTAAATCATATGAATGAGGTTTCGACGAATTCTATTATCGCACATCAAACACAAATTTTGTGCATAACTTGCTAGTGATCTTTGTAGGACACATGTGCATTTATTTCATCTGAAAATCACTTCAATAAGTCTCATGAAGCCACTCAACCATTTGAATGAGGTTCGAATGAAGTCTACTTTCGTATTTCAGACACAAGTTTCGGACAAAACATTCTAATGATCTTTGTAGTAAACGTGTGCATTTGTTTTACCTGAAACTCAAATCAATGAGACTCTTCAAACAACTAAATCATATGAATGAGGTTTCGACGAATTCTATTATCGCACATCAAACACAAATTTTGTGCATTACTTGCTAGGGATCTTTGAAGGACACATGTGCATTTATTTCACCTGAAAAGCATTTCAATAAGTCTCCTGAAGCCACTAAACCATTTGATAGAGGTTCGAATGAAGTCTACTTTCGTATTTCAGACACAAGTTTCGGGCAAAACATTCTAATGATCTTTGTAGTAAACGTGTGCATTTGTTTTACCTGAAACTCAAATCAATGAGACTCTTCAAACCACTAAATCAAATGAATGAGGTTTCGACGAATTCTATTATCGCACATCAAACACAAATTTTGTGCATAACTTGCTAGTGATCTTTGTAGGACACATGTGCATTTATTTCATCTGAAAATCACTTCAATAAGTCTCATGAAGCCACTCAACCATTTGAATGAGGTTCGAATGAAGTCTACTTTCGTATTTCAGACACAAGTTTCGGACAAAACATTCTAATGATCTTTGTAGTAAACGTGTGCATTTGTTTTACCTGAAACTCAAATCAATGAGACTCTTCAAACAACTAAATCATATGAATGAGGTTTCGACGAATTCAATTATCGCACATCAAACACAAATTTTGTGCATTACTTGCTAGGGATCTTTGAAGGACACATGTGCATTTATTTCACCTGAAAAGCATTTCAATAAGTCTCCTGAAGCCACTAAACCATTTGATAGAGGTTCGAATGAAGTCTACTTTCGTATTTCAGACACAAGTTTCGGGCAAAACATTCTAAAGATCTTTGTAGTAAACGTGTGCATTTGTTTTACCTGAAACTCAAATCAATGAGACTCTTCAAACCACTAAATCATATGAATGAGGTTCCGAAGAATTCTATTATCGCACATCAAACACAAATTTTGTGCATAACTTGCTAGTGATCTTTGTAGGACACATGTGCATTTATTTCATCTGAAAATCACTTCAATAAGTCTCCTGAAGCCACTTAACCATTTAAATGAGGTTCGAATGAAGTCTACATTCGTATTTCAGAGACAAGTTTCGGGCAAAACATTCTACTGATCTTTGTAGTAAACGTGTGCATTTGTTTTACCTGAAACTCAAATCGATGAGACTCTTCAAACCACTAAATCATATGAATGAGGTTTCGACGAATTCTATTATCGCACATCAAACACAAATTTTGTGCATAACTTGCTAGGGATCTTTGAAGGACACATGTGCATTTATTTCACCTGAAAAGCATTTCAATAAGTCTCCTGAAGCCACTAAACCATTTGATAGAGGGTCGAATGAAGTCTACTTTCGTATTTCAGACACAAGTTTCGGGCAAAACATTCTAATGATCTTTGTAGTAAACGTGTGCATTTGTTTTACCTGAAACTCAAATCAATGAGACTCTTCAAACCACTAAATCATATGAATGAGGTTTCGACGAATTCTATTATCGCACATCAAACACAAATTTTGTGCATAACTTGCTAGGGATCTTTGAAGGACACATGTGCATTTATTTCACCTGAAAAGCATTTCAATAAGTCTCCTGAAGCCACTAAACCATTTGATAGAGGTTCGAATGAAGTCTACTTTCGTATTTCAGACACAAGTTTCGGGCAAAACATTCTAATGATCTTTGTAGTAAACGTGTGCATTTATTTTACCTGAAACTCAAATCAATGAGTCTCCTCTAGCCACTAAATCATATGAATGAGGTTCCAACTAATTCTATTATCGCACATCAAACACAAATTTTGTGCATAAGTTGCTAGTGATCTTTGTAGGACACATGTGCATTTATTTCATCTGAAAATCACTTCAATAAGTCTCATGAAGCCACTCAACCATTTGAATGAGGTTCGAATGAAGTCTACTTTCGTATTTCAGACACAAGTTTCGGACAAAACATTCTAATGATCTTTGTAGTAAACGTGTGCATTTGTTTTACCTGAAACTCAAATCAATGAGACTCTTCAAACCACTAAATCATATGAATGAGGTTTCGACGAGTTCTATTATCGCACATCAAACACAAATTTTGTGCATTACTTGCTAGGGATCTTTGAAGGACACATGTGCATTTATTTCACCTGAAAAGCATTTCAATAAGTCTCCTGAAGCCACTAAACCATTTGATAGAGGTTCGAATGAAGTCTACTTTCGTATTTCAGACACAAGTTTCGGGCAAAACATTCTAATGATCTTTGTAGTAAACGTGTGCATTTGTTTTACCTGAAACTCAAATCAATGAGTCTCCTCTAGCCACTAAATCATATGAATGAGGTTCCAACTAATTCTATTATCGCACATCAAACACAAATTTTGTGCATAACTTGCTAGGGATCTTTGAAGGACACATGTGCATTTATTTCACCTGAAAAGCATTTCAATAAGTCTCCTGAAGCCACTAAACCATTTGATAGAGGTTCGAATGAAGTCTACTTTCGTATTTCAGACACAAGTTTCGGGCAAAACATTCTAATGATCTTTGTCGTAAACATATGCATTTGTTTTACCTGAAACTCAAATCAATGAGACTCTTCAAACCACTAAATCATATGAATGAGGTTTCGACGAATTCTATTATCGCACATCAAACACAAATTTTGTGCATAACTTGCTAGTGATCTTTGTAGGACACATGTGCATTTATTTCATCTGAAAATCACTTCAATAAGTCTCATGAAGCCACTCAACCATTTGAATGAGGTTCGAATGAAGTCTACTTTCGTATTTCAGACACAAGTTTCGGGCAAAACATTCTAATGATCTTTGTAGTAAACGTGTGCATTTGTTTTACCTGAAACTCAAATCAATGAGACTCTTCAAACCACTAAATCATATGAATGAGGTTGCGACGAATTCTATTATCGCACATCAAACACAAATTTTGTGCATAACTTGCTAGGGATCTTTGAAGGACACATGTGCATTTATTTCACCTGAAAAGCATTTCAATAAGTCTCCTGAAGCCACTAAACCATTTGATAGAGGTTCGAATGAAGTCTACTTTCGTATTTCAGACACAAGTTTCGGGCAAAACATTCTAATGATCTTTGTAGTAAACATATGCATTTGTTTTACCTGAAACTCAAATCAATGAGACTCTTCAAACCACTAAATCATATGAATGAGGTTTCGACGAATTCTATTATCGCACATCAAACACAAATTTTGTGCATAACTTGCTAGGGATCTTTGAAGGACACATGTGCATTTATTTCACCTGAAAAGCATTTCAATAAGTCTCCTGAAGCCACTAAACCATTTGATAGAGGTTCGAATGAAGTCTACTTTCGTATTTCAGACACAAGTTTCGGGCAAAACATTCTAATGATCTTTGTAGTAAACGTGTGCATTTGTTTTACCTGAAACTCAAATCAATGAGTCTCCTCTAGCCAATAAATCATATGAATGAGGTTCCAACTAATTCTATTATCGCACATCAAACACAAATTTTGTGCATAAGTTGCTAGTGATCTTTGTAGGACACATGTGCATTTATTTCATCTGAAAATCACTTCAATAAGTCTCATGAAGCCACTCAACCATTTGAATGAGGTTCGAATGAAGTCTACTTTCGTATTTCAGACACAAGTTTCGGACAAAACATTCTAATGATCTTTGTAGTAAACGTGTGCATTTGTTTTACCTGAAACTCAAATCAATGAGACTCTTCAAACCACTAAATCATATGAATGAGGTTTCGACGAATTCTATTATCGCACATCAAACACAAATTTTGTGCATTACTTGCTAGGGATCTTTGAAGGACACATGTGCATTTATTTCACCTGAAAAGCATTTCAATAAGTCTCCTGAAGCCACTAAACCATTTGATAGAGGTTCGAATGAAGTCTACTTTCGTATTTCAGACACAAGTTTCGGGCAAAACATTCTAATGATCTTTGTAGTAAACGTGTGCATTTGTTTTACCTGAAACTCAAATCAATGAGTCTCCTCTAGCCACTAAATCATATGAATGAGGTTCCAACTAATTCTATTATCGCACATCAAACACAAATTTTGTGCATAACTTGCTAGGGATCTTTGAAGGACACATGTGCATTTATTTCACCTGAAAAGCATTTCAATAAGTCTCCTGAAGCCACTAAACCATTTGATAGAGGTTCGAATGAAGTCTACTTTCGTATTTCAGACACAAGTTTCGGGCAAAACATTCTAATGATCTTTGTAGTAAACATGTGCATTTGTTTTACCTGAAACTCAAATCAATGAGACTCTTCAAACCACTAAATCATATGAATGAGGTTTCGACGAATTCTATTATCGCACATCAAACACAAATTTTGTGCATAACTTGCTAGGGATCTTTGAAGGACACATGTGCATTTATTTCACCTGAAAAGCATTTCAATAAGTCTCCTGAAGCCACTAAACCATTTGATAGAGGTTCGAATGAAGTCTACTTTCGTATTTCAGACACAAGTTTCGGGCAAAACATTCTAATGATCTTTGTAGTAAACGTGTGCATTTGTTTTACCTGAACCTCAAATCAATGAGTCTCCTCTAGCCAATAAATCATATGAATGAGGTTCCAACTAATTCTATTATCGCACATCAAACACAAATTTTGTGCATAAGTTGCTAGTGATCTTTGTAGGACACATGTGCATTTATTTCATCTGAAAATCACTTCAATAAGTCTCATGAAGCCACTCAACCATTTGAATGAGGTTCGAATGAAGTCTACTTTCGTATTTCAGACACAAGTTTCGGACAAAACATTCTAATGATCTTTGTAGTAAACGTGTGCATTTGTTTTACCTGAAACTCAAATCAATGAGACTCTTCAAACCACTAAATCATATGAATGAGGTTTCGACGAATTCTATTATCGCACATCAAACACAAATTTTGTGCATTACTTGCTAGGGATCTTTGAAGGACACATGTGCATTTATTTCACCTGAAAAGCATTTCAATAAGTCTCCTGAAGCCACTAAACCATTTGATAGAGGTTCGAATGAAGTCTACTTTCGTATTTCAGACACAAGTTTCGGGCAAAACATTCTAATGATCTTTGTAGTAAACGTGTGCATTTGTTTTACCTGAAACTCAAATCAATGAGTCTCCTCTAGCCACTAAATCATATGAATGAGGTTCCAACTAATTCTATTATCGCACATCAAACACAAATTTTGTGCATAACTTGCTAGGGATCTTTGAAGGACACATGTGCATTTATTTCACCTGAAAAGCATTTCAATAAGTCTCCTGAAGCCACTAAACCATTTGATAGAGGTTCGAATGAAGTCTACTTTCGTATTTCAGACACAAGTTTCGGGCAAAACATTCTAATGATCTTTGTAGTAAACATGTGCATTTGTTTTACCTGAAACTCAAATCAATGAGACTCTTCAAACCACTAAATCATATGAATGAGGTTTCGACGAATTCTATTATCGCACATCAAACACAAATTTTGTGCATAACTTGCTAGGGATCTTTGAAGGACACATGTGCATTTATTTCACCTGAAAAGCATTTCAATAAGTCTCCTGAAGCCACTAAACCATTTGATAGAGGTTCGAATGAAGTCTACTTTCGTATTTCAGACACAAGTTTCGGGCAAAACATTCTAATGATCTTTGTAGTAAACGTGTGCATTTGTTTTACCTGAAACTCAAATCAATGAGTCTCCTCTAGCCACTAAATCATATGAATGAGGTTCCAACTAATTCTATTATCGCACATCAAACACAAATTTTGTGCATAAGTTGCTAGTGATCTTTGTAGGACACATGTGCATTTATTTCATCTGAAAATCACTTCAATAAGTCTCATGAAGCCACTCAACCATTTGAATGAGGTTCGAATGAAGTCTACTTTCGTATTTCAGACACAAGTTTCGGGCAAAACATTCTAATGATCTTTGTAGTAAACGTGTGCATTTGTTTTACCTGAAACTCAAATCAATGAGACTCTTCAAACCACTAAATCATATGAATGAGGTTTCGACGAATTCTATTATCGCACATCAAACACAAATTTTGTGCATTACTTGCTAGGGATCTTTGAAGGACACATGTGCATTTATTTCACCTGAAAAGCATTTCAATAAGTCTCCTGAAGCCACTAAACCATTTGATAGAGGTTCGAATGAAGTCTACTTTCGTATTTCAGACACAAGTTTCGGGCAAAACATTCTAATGATCTTTGTAGTAAACGTGTGCATTTGTTTTACCTGAAACTCAAATCAATGAGACTCTTCAAACCACTAAATCATATGAATGAGGTTCCGACGAATTCTATTATCGCACATCAAACACAAATTTTGTGCATAACTTGCTAGTGATCTTTGTAGGACACATGTGCATTTATTTCATCTGAAAATCACTTCAATAAGACTCCTGAAGCCACTCAACCATTTAAATGAGGTTCGAATGAAGTCTACATTCGTATTTCAGAGACAAGTTTCGGGCAAAACATTCTAATGATCTTTGTAGTAAACGTGTGCATTTGTTTTACCTGAAACTCAAATCGATGAGACTCTTCAAACCACTAAATCATATGAATGAGGTTTCGACGAATTCTATTATCGCACATCAAACACAAATTTTGTGCATAACTTGATAGGGATCTTTGAAGGACACATGTGCATTTATTTCACCTGAAAAGCATTTCAATAAGTCTCCTGAAGCCACTAAACCATTTGATAGAGGTTCGAATGAAGTCTACTTTCGTATTTCAGACACAAGTTTCGGGCAAAACATTCTAATGATCTTTGTAGTAAACGTGTGCATTTGTTTTACCTGAAACTCAAATCGATGAGACTCTTCAAACCACTAAATCATATGAATGAGGTTTCGACGAATTCTATTATCGCACTTCAAACACAAATTTTGTGCATAACTTGCTAGGGATCTTTGAAGGACACATGTGCATTTATTTCACCTGAAAAGCATTTCAATAAGTCTCCTGAAGCCACTAAACCATTTGATAGAGGTTCGAATGAAGTCTACTTTCGTATTTCAGAGACAAGTTTCGGGCAAAACATTCTAATGATCTTTGTAGTAAACGTGTGCATTTGTTTTACCTGAAACTCAAATCAATGAGTCTCCTCTAGCCACTAAATCATATGAATGAGGTTCCAACTAATTCTATTATCGCACATCAAACACAAATTTTGTGCATAACTTGCTAGTGATCTTTGTAGGACACATGTGCATTTATTTCATCTGAAAATCACTTCAATAAGTCTCCTGAAGCCACTCAACCATTTGAATGAGGTTCGAATGAAGTCTACTTTCGTATTTCAGACACAAGTTTCGGACAAAACATTCTAATGATCTTTGTAGTAAACGTGTGCATTTGTTTTACCTGAAACTCAAATCAATGAGACTCTTCAAACCACTAAATCATATGAATGAGGTTTCGACGAATTCTATTATCGCACATCAAACACAAATTTTGTGCATTACTTGCTAGGGATCTTTGAAGGACACATGTGCATTTATTTCACCTGAATAGCATTTCAATAAGTCTCCTGAAGCCACTAAACCATTTGATAGAGGTTCGAATGAAGTCTACTTTCGTATTTCAGACACAAGTTTCGGGCAAAACATTCTAATGATTTTGTAGTAAACGTGTGCATTTGTTTTACCTGAAACTCAAATCAATGAGACTCTTCAAACCACTAAATCATATGAATGAGGTTTCGACGAATTCTATTATCGCACATCAAACACAAATTTTGTGCATAACTTGCTAGGGAACTTTGAAGGACACATGTGCATTTATTTCACCTGAAAAGCATTTCAATAAGTCTCCTGAAGCCACTAAACCATTTGATAGAGGTTCGAATGATGTCTACTTTCGTATTTCAGACACAAGTTTCGGGCAAAACATTCTAATGATCTTTGTAGTAAACGTGTGCATTTGTTTTACCTGAAAATCAAATCAATGAGTCTCCTCTAGCCACTAAATCATATGAATGAGGTTCCAACTAATTCTATTATCGCACATCAAACACAAATTTTGTGCATAACTTGCTAGTGATCTTTGTAGGACACATGTGCATTTATTTCATCTGAAAATCACTTCAATAAGTCTCATGAAGCCACTCAACCATTTGAATGAGGTTCGAATGAAGTCTACTTTCGTATTTCAGACACAAGTTTCGGACAAAACATTCTAATGATCTTTGTAGTAAACGTGTGCATTTGTTTTACCTGAAACTCAAATCAATGAGACTCTTCAAACCACTAAATCATATGAATGAGGTTTCGACGAATTCTATTATCGCACATCAAACACAAATTTTGTGCATTACTTGCTAGGGATCTTTGAAGGACACATGTGCATTTATTTCACCTGAATAGCATTTCAATAAGTCTCCTGAAGCCACTAAACCATTTGATAGGGGTTCGAATGAAGTCTACTTTCGTATTTCAGACACAAGTTTCGGGCAAAACATTCTAATGATCTTTGTAGTAAACGTGTGCATTTGTTTTACCTGAAACTCAAATCAATGAGACTCTTCAAACCACTAAATCATATGAATGAGGTTCCGACGAATTCTATTATCGCACATCAAACACAAATTTTGTGCATAACTTGCTAGTGATCTTTGTAGGACACATGTGCATTTATTTCATCTGAAAATCACTTCAATAAGTCTCCTGAAGCCACTCAACCATTTAAATGAGGTTCGAATGAAGTCTACATTCGTATTTCAGAGACAAGTTTCGGGCAAAACATTCTAATGATCTTTGTAGTAAACGTGTGCATTTGTTTTACCTGAAACTCAAATCGATGAGACTCTTCAAACCACTAAATCATATGAATGAGGTTTCGACGAATTCTATTATCGCACATCAAACACAAATTTTGTGCATAACTTGCTAGGGATCTTTGAAGGACACATGTGCATTTATTTCACCTAAAAAGCATTTCAATAAGTCTCCTGAAGCCACTAAACCATTTGATAGAGGTTCGAATGAAGTCTACTTTCGTATTTCAGACACAAGTTTCGGGCAAAACATTCTAATGATCTTTGTAGTAAACGTGTGCATTTGTTTTACCTGAAACTCAAATCAATGAGACTCTTTAAACCACTAAATCATATGAATGAGGTTTCGACGAATTCTATTATCGCACATCAAACACAAATTTTGTGCATAACTTGCTAGGGATCTTTGAAGGACACATGTGCATTTATTTCACCTGAAAAGCATTTCAATAAGTCTCCTGAAGCCACTAAACCATTTGATAGAGGTTCGAATGAAGTCTACTTTCGTATTTCAGACACAAGTTTCGGGCAAAACATTCTAATGATCTTTGTAGTAAACGTGTGCATTTGTTTTACCTGAAACTCAAATCAATGAGTCTCCTCTTGCCACTAAATCATATGAATGAGCTTCCAACTAATTCTATTATCGCACATCAAACACAAATTTTGTGCATAACTTGCTAGTGGTCTTTGTAGGACACATGTGCATTTATTTCATCTGAAAATCACTTCAATAAGTCTCATGAAGCCACTCAACCATTTGAATGAGGTTCGAATGAAGTCTACTTTCGTATTTCAGACACAAGTTTCGGACAAAACATTCTAATGATCTTTGTAGTAAACGTGTGCATTTGTTTTACCTGAAACTCAAATCAATGAGACTCTTCAAACCACTAAATCATATGAATGAGGTTTCGACGAATTCTATTATCGCACATCAAACACAAATTTTGTGCATAACTTGATAGGGATCTTTGAAGGACACATGTGCATTTATTTCACCTGAAAAGCATTTCAATAAGTCTCCTGAAGCCACTAAACCATTTAATAGAGGTTCGAATGAAGTCTACTTTCGTATTTCAGACACAAGTTTCGGGCAAAACATTCTAATGATCTTTGTAGTAAACGTGTGCATTTGTTTTACCTGAAACTCAAATCAATGAGACTCTTCAAACCACTAAATCATATGAATGAGGTTTCGACGAATTCTATTATCGCACATCAAACACAAATTTTGTGCATAACTTGCTAGGGATCTTTGAAGGACACATGTGCATTTATTTCACCTGAAAAGCATTTCAATAAGTCTCCTGAAGCCACTAAACCATTTGATAGAGGTTCGAATGAAGTCTACTTTCGTATTTCAGACACAAGTTTCGGGCAAAACATTCTAATGATCTTTGTAGTAAACGTGTGCATTTGTTTTACTTGAAACTCAAATCAATGAGACTCTTCAAACCACTAAATCATATGAATGAGGTTTCGACGAATTCTATTATCGCACATCAAACACAAATTTTGTGCATAACTTGCTAGGGATCTTTGAAGGACACATGTGCATTTATTTCACCTGAAAAGCATTTCAATAAGTCTCCTGAAGCCACTAAACCATTTGATAGAGGTTCGAATGAAGTCTACTTTCGTATTTCAGACACAAGTTTCGGGCAAAACATTCTAATGATCTTTGTAGTAAACGTGTGCATTTGTTTTACCTGAAACTCAAATCAATGAGACTCTTCAAACCACTAAATCATATGAATTAGGTTCCGACGAATTCTATTATCGCACATCAAACACAAATTTTGTGCATAACTTGCTAGTGATCTTTGTAGGACACATGTGCATTTATTTCATCTGAAAATCACTTCAATAAGACTCCTGAAGCCACTCAACCATTTAAATGAGGTTCGAATGAAGTCTACATTCGTATTTCAGAGACAAGTTTCGGGCAAAACATTCTAATGATCTTTGTAGTAAACGTGTGCATTTGTTTTACCTGAAACTCAAATCGATGAGACTCTTCAAACCACTAAATCATATGAATGAGGTTTCGACGAATTCTATTATCGCACATCAAACACAAATTTTGTGCATAACTTGATAGGGATCTTTGAAGGACACATGTGCATTTATTTCACCTGAAAAGCATTTCAATAAGTCTCCTGAAGCCACTAAACCATTTGATAGAGGTTCGAATGAAGTCTACTTTCGTATTTCAGACACTAGTTTCGGGCAAAACATTCTAATGATCTTTGTAGTAAACGTGTGCATTTGTTTTACCTGAAACTCAAATCAATGAGTCTCCTCTAGCCACTAAATCATATGAATGAGGTTCCAACTAATTCTATTATCGCACATCAAACACAAATTTTGTGCATAACTTGCTAGTGATCTTTGTAGGACACATGTGCATTTATTTCATCTGAAAATCACTTCAATAAGTCTCCTGAAGCCACTCAACCATTTGAATGAGGTTCGAATGAAGTCTACTTTCGTATTTCAGACACAAGTTTCGGACAAAACATTCTAATGATCTTTGTAGTAAACGTGTGCATTTGTTTTACCTGAAACTCAAATCAATGAGACTCTTCAAACCACTAAATCATATGAATGAGGTTTCGACGAATTCTATTATCGCACATCAAACACAAATTTTGTGCATAACTTGCTAGGGATCTTTGAAGGACACATGTGCATTTATTTCACCTGAAAAGCATTTCAATAAGTCTCCTGAAGCCACTAAACCGTTTGATAGAGGTTCGAATGAAGTCTACTTTCGTATTTCAGACACAAGTTTCGGGCAAAACATTCTAATGATCTTTGTAGTAAACGTGTGCATTTGTTTTACCTGAACCTCAAATCAATGAGTCTCCTCTAGCCAATAAATCATATGAATGAGGTTCCAACTAATTCTATTATCGCACATCAAACACAAATTTTGGCCATAAGTTGCTAGTGATCTTTGTAGGACACATGTGCATTTATTTCATCTGAAAATCACTTCAATAAGTCTCATGAAGCCACTCAACCATTTGAATGAGGTTCGAATGAAGTCTACTTTCGTATTTCAGACACAAGTTTCGGACAAAACATTCTAATGATCTTTGTAGTAAACGTGTGCATTTGTTTTACCTGAAACTCAAATCAATGAGACTCTTCAAACCACTAAATCATATGAATGAGGTTTCGACGAATTCTATTATCGCACATCAAACACAAATTTTGTGCATTACTTGCTAGGGATCTTTGAAGGACACATGTGCATTTATTTCACCTGAAAAGCATTTCAATAAGTCTCCTGAAGCCACTAAACCATTTGATAGAGGTTCGAATGAAGTCTACTTTCGTATTTCAGACACAAGTTTCGGGCAAAACATTCTAATGATCTTTGTAGTAAACGTGTGCATTTGTTTTACCTGAAACTCAAATCAATGAGTCTCCTCTAGCCACTAAATCATATGAATGAGGTTCCAACTAATTCTATTATCGCACATCAAACACAAATTTTGTGCATAACTTGCTAGGGATCTTTGAAGGACACATGTGCATTTATTTCACCTGAAAAGCATTTCAATAAGTCTCCTGAAGCCACTAAACCATTTGATAGAGGTTCGAATGAAGTCTACTTTCGTATTTCAGACACAAGTTTCGGGCAAAACATTCTAATGATCTTTGTAGTAAACATGTGCATTTGTTTTACCTGAAACTCAAATCAATGAGACTCTTCAAACCACTAAATCATATGAATGAGGTTTCGACGAATTCTATTATCGCACATCAAACACAAATTTTGTGCATAACTTGCTAGGGATCTTTGAAGGACACATGTGCATTTATTTCACCTGAAAAGCATTTCAATAAGTCTCCTGAAGCCACTAAACCATTTGATAGAGGTTCGAATGAAGTCTACTTTCGTATTTCAGACACAAGTTTCGGGCAAAACATTCTAATGATCTTTGTAGTAAACGTGTGCATTTGTTTTACCTGAAACTCAAATCAATGAGTCTCCTCTAGCCACTAAATCATATGAATGAGGTTCCAACTAATTCTATTATCGCACATCAAACACAAATTTTGTGCATAACTTGCTAGTGATCTTTGTAGGACACATGTGCATTTATTTCATCTGAAAATCACTTCAATAAGTCTCATGAAGCCACTCAACCATTTGAATGAGGTTCGAATGAAGTCTACTTTCGTATTTCAGACACAAGTTTCGGACAAAACATTCTAATGATCTTTGTAGTAAACGTGTGCATTTGTTTTACCTGAAACTCAAATCAATGAGACTCTTCAAACCACTAAATCATATGAATGAGGTTTCGACGAATTCTATTATCGCACATCAAACACAAATTTTGTGCATAACTTGCTAGGGATCTTTGAAGGACACATGTGCATTTATTTCACCTGAAAAGCATTTCAATAAGTCTCCTGAAGCCACTAAACCATTTGATAGAGGTTCGAATGAAGTCTACTTTCGTATTTCAGACACAAGTTTCGGGCAAAACATTCTAATGATCTTTGTAGTAAACGTGTGCATTTGTTTTACCTGAACCTCAAATCAATGAGTCTCCTCTAGCCAATAAATCATATGAATGAGGTTCCAACTAATTCTATTATCGCACATCAAACACAAATTTTGGCCATAAGTTGCTAGTGATCTTTGTAGGACACATGTGCATTTATTTCATCTGAAAATCACTTCAATAAGTCTCATGAAGCCACTCAACCATTTGAATGAGGTTCGAATGAAGTCTACTTTCGTATTTCAGACACAAGTTTCGGACAAAACATTCTAATGATCTTTGTAGTAAACGTGTGCATTTGTTTTACCTGAAACTCAAATCAATGAGACTCTTCAAACCACTAAATCATATGAATGAGGTTTCGACGAATTCTATTATCGCACATCAAACACAAATTTTGTGCATTACTTGCTAGGGATCTTTGAAGGACACATGTGCATTTATTTCACCTGAAAAGCATTTCAATAAGTCTCCTGAAGCCACTAAACCATTTGATAGAGGTTCGAATGAAGTCTACTTTCGTATTTCAGACACAAGTTTCGGGCAAAACATTCTAATGATCTTTGTAGTAAACGTGTGCATTTGTTTTACCTGAAACTCAAATCAATGAGTCTCCTCTAGCCACTAAATCATATGAATGAGGTTCCAACTAATTCTATTATCGCACATCAAACACAAATTTTGTGCATAACTTGCTAGGGATCTTTGAAGGACACATGTGCATTTATTTCACCTGAAAAGCATTTCAATAAGTCTCCTGAAGCCACTAAACCATTTGATAGAGGTTCGAATGAAGTCTACTTTCGTATTTCCGACACAAGTTTCGGGCAAAACATTCTAATGATCTTTGTAGTAAACATGTGCATTTGTTTTACCTGAAACTCAAATCAATGAGACTCTTCAAACCACTAAATCATATGAATGAGGTTTCGACGAATTCTATTATCGCACATCAAACACAAATTTTGTGCATAACTTGCTAGGGATCTTTGAAGGACACATGTGCATTTATTTCACCTGAAAAGCATTTCAATAAGTCTCCTGAAGCCACTAAACCATTTGATAGAGGTTCGAATGAAGTCTACTTTCGTATTTCAGACACAAGTTTCGGGCAAAACATTCTAATGATCTTTGTAGTAAACGTGTGCATTTGTTTTACCTGAAACTCAAATCAATGAGTCTCCTCTAGCCACTAAATCATATGAATGAGGTTCCAACTAATTCTATTATCGCACATCAAACACAAATTTTGTGCATAACTTGCTAGTGATCTTTGTAGGACACATGTGCATTTATTTCATCTGAAAATCACTTCAATAAGTCTCATGAAGCCACTCAACCATTTGAATGAGGTTCGAATGAAGTCTACTTTCGTATTTCAGACACAAGTTTCGGACAAAACATTCTAATGATCTTTGTAGTAAACGTGTGCATTTGTTTTACCTGAAACTCAAATCAATGAGACTCTTCAAACCACTAAATCATATGAATGAGGTTTCGACGAATTCTATTATCGCACATCAAACACAAATTTTGTGCATTACTTGCTAGGGATCTTTGAAGGACACATGTGCATTTATTTCACCTGAATAGCATTTCAATAAGTCTCCTGAAGCCACTAAACCATTTGATAGGGGTTCGAATGAAGTCTACTTTCGTATTTCAGACACAAGTTTCGGGCAAAACATTCTAATGATCTTTGTAGTAAACGTGTGCATTTGTTTTACCTGAAACTCAAATCAATGAGACTCTTCAAACCACTAAATCATATGAATGAGGTTCCGACGAATTCTATTATCGCACATCAAACACAAATTTTGTGCATAACTTGCTAGTGATCTTTGTAGGACACATGTGCATTTATTTCATCTGAAAATCACTTCAATAAGTCTCCTGAAGCCACTCAACCATTTAAATGAGGTTCGAATGAAGTCTACATTCGTATTTCAGAGACAAGTTTCGGGCAAAACATTCTAATGATCTTTGTAGTAAACGTGTGCATTTGTTTTACCTGAAACTCAAATCGATGAGACTCTTCAAACCACTAAATCATATGAATGAGGTTTCGACGAATTCTATTATCGCACATCAAACACAAATTTTGTGCATAACTTGCTAGGGATCTTTGAAGGACACATGTGCATTTATTTCACCTAAAAAGCATTTCAATAAGTCTCCTGAAGCCACTAAACCATTTGATAGAGGTTCGAATGAAGTCTACTTTCGTATTTCAGACACAAGTTTCGGGCAAAACATTCTAATGATCTTTGTAGTAAACGTGTGCATTTGTTTTACCTGAAACTCAAATCAATGAGACTCTTCAAACCACTAAATCATATGAATGAGGTTTCGACGAATTCTATTATCGCACATCAAACACAAATTTTGTGCATAACTTGCTAGGGATCTTTGAAGGACACATGTGCATTTATTTCACCTGAAAAGCATTTCAATAAGTCTCCTGAAGCCACTAAACCATTTGATAGAGGTTCGAATGAAGTCTACTTTCGTATTTCAGACACAAGTTTCGGGCAAAACATTCTAATGATCTTTGTAGTAAACGTGTGCATTTGTTTTACCTGAAACTCAAATCAATGAGTCTCCTCTTGCCACTAAATCATATGAATGAGCTTCCAACTAATTCTATTATCGCACATCAAACACAAATTTTGTGCATAACTTGCTAGTGGTCTTTGTAGGACACATGTGCATTTATTTCATCTGAAAATCACTTCAATAAGTCTCATGAAGCCACTCAACCATTTGAATGAGGTTCGAATGAAGTCTACTTTCGTATTTCAGACACAAGTTTCGGACAAAACATTCTAATGATCTTTGTAGTAAACGTGTGCATTTGTTTTACCTGAAACTCAAATCAATGAGACTCTTCAAACCACTAAATCATATGAATGAGGTTTCGACGAATTCTATTATCGCACATCAAACACAAATTTTGTGCATAACTTGATAGGGATCTTTGAAGGACACATGTGCATTTATTTCACCTGAAAAGCATTTCAATAAGTCTCCTGAAGCCACTAAACCATTTAATAGAGGTTCGAATGAAGTCTACTTTCGTATTTCAGACACAAGTTTCGGGCAAAACATTCTAATGATCTTTGTAGTAAACGTGTGCATTTGTTTTACCTGAAACTCAAATCAATGAGACTCTTCAAACCACTAAATCATATGAATGAGGTTTCGACGAATTCTATTATCGCACATCAAACACAAATTTTGTGCATAACTTGCTAGGGATCTTTGAAGGACACATGTGCATTTATTTCACCTGAAAAGCATTTCAATAAGTCTCCTGAAGCCACTAAACCATTTGATAGAGGTTCGAATGAAGTCTACTTTCGTATTTCAGACACAAGTTTCGGGCAAAACATTCTAATGATCTTTGTAGTAAACGTGTGCATTTGTTTTACTTGAAACTCAAATCAATGAGACTCTTCAAACCACTAAATCATATGAATGAGGTTTCGACGAATTCTATTATCGCACATCAAACACAAATTTTGTGCATAACTTGCTAGGGATCTTTGAAGGACACATGTGCATTTATTTCACCTGAAAAGCATTTCAATAAGTCTCCTGAAGCCACTAAACCATTTGATAGAGGTTCGAATGAAGTCTACTTTCGTATTTCAGACACAAGTTTCGGGCAAAACATTCTAATGATCTTTGTAGTAAACGTGTGCATTTGTTTTACCTGAAACTCAAATCAATGAGACTCTTCAAACCACTAAATCATATGAATTAGGTTCCGACGAATTCTATTATCGCACATCCAACACAAATTTTGTGCATAACTTGCTAGTGATCTTTGTAGGACACATGTGCATTTATTTCATCTGAAAATCACTTCAATAAGACTCCTGAAGCCACTCAACCATTTAAATGAGGTTCGAATGAAGTCTACATTCGTATTTCAGAGACAAGTTTCGGGCAAAACATTCTAATGATCTTTGTAGTAAACGTGTGCATTTGTTTTACCTGAAACTCAAATCGATGAGACTCTTCAAACCACTAAATCATATGAATGAGGTTTCGACGAATTCTATTATCGCACATCAAACACAAATTTTGTGCATAACTTGATAGGGATCTTTGAAGGACACATGTGCATTTATTTCACCTGAAAAGCATTTCAATAAGTCTCCTGAAGCCACTAAACCATTTGATAGAGGTTCGAATGAAGTCTACTTTCGTATTTCAGACACTAGTTTCGGGCAAAACATTCTAATGATCTTTGTAGTAAACGTGTGCATTTGTTTTACCTGAAACTCAAATCAATGAGTCTCCTCTAGCCACTAAATCATATGAATGAGGTTCCAACTAATTCTATTATCGCACATCAAACACAAATTTTGTGCATAACTTGCTAGTGATCTTTGTAGGACACATGTGCATTTATTTCATCTGAAAATCACTTCAATAAGTCTCCTGAAGCCACTCAACCATTTGAATGAGGTTCGAATGAAGTCTACTTTCGTATTTCAGACACAAGTTTCGGACAAAACATTCTAATGATCTTTGTAGTAAACGTGTGCATTTGTTTTACCTGAAACTCAAATCAATGAGACTCTTCAAACCACTAAATCATATGAATGAGGTTTCGACGAATTCTATTATCGCACATCAAACACAAATTTTGTGCATTACTTGCTAGGGATCTTTGAAGGACACATGTGCATTTATTTCACCTGAATAGCATTTCAATAAGTCTCCTGAAGCCACTAAACCATTTGATAGGGGTTCGAATGAAGTCTACTTTCGTATTTCAGACACAAGTTTCGGGCAAAACATTCTAATGATCTTTGTAGTAAACGTGTGCATTTGTTTTACCTGAAACTCAAATCAATGAGACTCTTCAAACCACTAAATCATATGAATGAGGTTCCGACGAATTCTATTATCGCACATCAAACACAAATTTTGTGCATAACTTGCTAGTGATCTTTGTAGGACACATGTGCATTTATTTCATCTGAAAATCACTTCAATAAGTCTCCTGAAGCCACTCAACCATTTAAATGAGGTTCGAATGAAGTCTACATTCGTATTTCAGAGACAAGTTTCGGGCAAAACATTCTAATGATCTTTGTAGTAAACGTGTGCATTTGTTTTACCTGAAACTCAAATCGATGAGACTCTTCAAACCACTAAATCATATGAATGAGGTTTCGACGAATTCTATTATCGCACATCAAACACAAATTTTGTGCATAACTTGCTAGGGATCTTTGAAGGACACATGTGCATTTATTTCACCTAAAAAGCATTTCAATAAGTCTCCTGAAGCCACTAAACCATTTGATAGAGGTTCGAATGAAGTCTACTTTCGTATTTCAGACACAAGTTTCGGGCAAAACATTCTAATGATCTTTGTAGTAAACGTGTGCATTTGTTTTACCTGAAACTCAAATCAATGAGACTCTTCAAACCACTAAATCATATGAATGAGGTTTCGACGAATTCTATTATCGCACATCAAACACAAATTTTGTGCATAACTTGCTAGGGATCTTTGAAGGACACATGTGCATTTATTTCACCTGAAAAGCATTTCAATAAGTCTCCTGAAGCCACTAAACCATTTGATAGAGGTTCGAATGAAGTCTACTTTCGTATTTCAGACACAAGTTTCGGGCAAAACATTCTAATGATCTTTGTAGTAAACGTGTGCATTTGTTTTACCTGAAACTCAAATCAATGAGTCTCCTCTTGCCACTAAATCATATGAATGAGCTTCAAACTAATTCTATTATCGCACATCAAACACAAATTTTGTGCATAACTTGCTAGTGGTCTTTGTAGGACACATGTGCATTTATTTCATCTGAAAATCACTTCAATAAGTCTCATGAAGCCACTCAACCATTTGAATGAGGTTCGAATGAAGTCTACTTTCGTATTTCAGACACAAGTTTCGGACAAAACATTCTAATGATCTTTGTAGTAAACGTGTGCATTTGTTTTACCTGAAACTCAAATCAATGAGACTCTTCAAACCACTAAATCATATGAATGAGGTTTCGACGAATTCTATTATCGCACATCAAACACAAATTTTGTGCATTACTTGCTAGGGATCTTTGAAGGACACATGTGCATTTATTTCACCTGAAAAGCATTTCAATAAGTCTCCTGAAGCCACTAAACCATTTGATAGAGGTTCGAATGAAGTCTACTTTCGTATTTCAGACACAAGTTTCGGGCAAAACATTCTAATGATCTTTGTAGTAAACGTGTGCATTTGTTTTACCTGAAACTCAAATCAATGAGACTCTTCAAACCACTAAATCATATGAATGAGGTTCCGACGAATTCTATTATCGCACATCAAACACAAATTTTGTGCATAACTTGCTAGGGATCTTTGAAGGACACATGTGCATTTATTTCACCTGAAAAGCATTTCAATAAGTCTCCTGAAGCCACTAAACCATTTGATAGAGGTTCGAATGAAGTCTACTTTCGTATTTCAGACACAAGTTTCGGGCAAAACATTCTAATGATCTTTGTAGTAAACGTGTGCATTTGTTTTACCTGAAACTCAAATCAATGAGACTCTTCAAACCACTAAATCATATGAATGAGGTTTCGACGAATTCTATTATCGCACATCAAACACAAATTTTGTGCATTACTTGCTAGGGATCTTTGAAGGACACATGTGCATTTATTTCACCTGAATAGCATTTCAATAAGTCTCCTGAAGCCACTAAACCATTTGATAGAGGTTCGAATGAAGTCTACTTTCGTATTTCAGACACAAGTTTCGGGCAAAACATTCTAATGATCTTTGTAGTAAACGTGTGCATTTGTTTTACTTGAAACTCAAATCAATGAGACTCTTCAAACCACTAAATCATATGAATGAGGTTTCGACGAATTCTATTATCGCACATCAAACACAAATTTTGTGCATAACTTGCTAGGGATCTTTGAAGGACACATGTGCATTTATTTCACCTGAAAAGCATTTCAATAAGTCTCCTGAAGCCACTAAACCATTTGATAGAGGTTCGAATGAAGTCTACTTTCGTATTTCAGACACAAGTTTCGGGCAAAACATTCTAATGATCTTTGTAGTAAACGTGTGCATTTGTTTTACCTGAAACTCAAATCAATGAGACTCTTCAAACCACTAAATCATATGAATTAGGTTCCGACGAATTCTATTATCGCACATCCAACACAAATTTTGTGCATAACTTGCTAGTGATCTTTGTAGGACACATGTGCATTTATTTCATCTGAAAATCACTTCAATAAGACTCCTGAAGCCACTCAACCATTTAAATGAGGTTCGAATGAAGTCTACATTCGTATTTCAGAGACAAGTTTCGGGCAAAACATTCTAATGATCTTTGTAGTAAACGTGTGCATTTGTTTTACCTGAAACTCAAATCGATGAGACTCTTCAAACCACTAAATCATATGAATGAGGTTTCGACGAATTCTATTATCGCACATCAAACACAAATTTTGTGCATAACTTGATAGGGATCTTTGAAGGACACATGTGCATTTATTTCACCTGAAAAGCATTTCAATAAGTCTCCTGAAGCCACTAAACCATTTGATAGAGGTTCGAATGAAGTCTACTTTCGTATTTCAGACACTAGTTTCGGGCAAAACATTCTAATGATCTTTGTAGTAAACGTGTGCATTTGTTTTACCTGAAACTCAAATCAATGAGTCTCCTCTAGCCACTAAATCATATGAATGAGGTTCCAACTAATTCTATTATCGCACATCAAACACAAATTTTGTGCATAACTTGCTAGTGATCTTTGTAGGACACATGTGCATTTATTTCATCTGAAAATCACTTCAATAAGTCTCCTGAAGCCACTCAACCATTTGAATGAGGTTCGAATGAAGTCTACTTTCGTATTTCAGACACAAGTTTCGGACAAAACATTCTAATGATCTTTGTAGTAAACGTGTGCATTTGTTTTACCTGAAACTCAAATCAATGAGACTCTTCAAACCACTAAATCATATGAATGAGGTTTCGACGAATTCTATTATCGCACATCAAACACAAATTTTGTGCATTACTTGCTAGGGATCTTTGAAGGACACATGTGCATTTATTTCACCTGAATAGCATTTCAATAAGTCTCCTGAAGCCACTAAACCATTTGATAGGGGTTCGAATGAAGTCTACTTTCGTATTTCAGACACAAGTTTCGGGCAAAACATTCTAATGATCTTTGTAGTAAACGTGTGCATTTGTTTTACCTGAAACTCAAATCAATGAGACTCTTCAAACCACTAAATCATATGAATGAGGTTCCGACGAATTCTATTATCGCACATCAAACACAAATTTTGTGCATAACTTGCTAGTGATCTTTGTAGGACACATGTGCATTTATTTCATCTGAAAATCACTTCAATAAGTCTCCTGAAGCCACTCAACCATTTAAATGAGGTTCGAATGAAGTCTACATTCGTATTTCAGAGACAAGTTTCGGGCAAAACATTCTAATGATCTTTGTAGTAAACGTGTGCATTTGTTTTACCTGAAACTCAAATCGATGAGACTCTTCAAACCACTAAATCATATGAATGAGGTTTCGACGAATTCTATTATCGCACATCAAACACAAATTTTGTGCATAACTTGCTAGGGATCTTTGAAGGACACATGTGCATTTATTTCACCTAAAAAGCATTTCAATAAGTCTCCTGAAGCCACTAAACCATTTGATAGAGGTTCGAATGAAGTCTACTTTCGTATTTCAGACACAAGTTTCGGGCAAAACATTCTAATGATCTTTGTAGTAAACGTGTGCATTTGTTTTACCTGAAACTCAAATCAATGAGACTCTTCAAACCACTAAATCATATGAATGAGGTTTCGACGAATTCTATTATCGCACATCAAACACAAATTTTGTGCATAACTTGCTAGGGATCTTTGAAGGACACATGTGCATTTATTTCACCTGAAAAGCATTTCAATAAGTCTCCTGAAGCCACTAAACCATTTGATAGAGGTTCGAATGAAGTCTACTTTCGTATTTCAGACACAAGTTTCGGGCAAAACATTCTAATGATCTTTGTAGTAAACGTGTGCATTTGTTTTACCTGAAACTCAAATCAATGAGTCTCCTCTTGCCACTAAATCATATGAATGAGCTTCCAACTAATTCTATTATCGCACATCAAACACAAATTTTGTGCATAACTTGCTAGTGGTCTTTGTAGGACACATGTGCATTTATTTCATCTGAAAATCACTTCAATAAGTCTCATGAAGCCACTCAACCATTTGAATGAGGTTCGAATGAAGTCTACTTTCGTATTTCAGACACAAGTTTCGGACAAAACATTCTAATGATCTTTGTAGTAAACGTGTGCATTTGTTTTACCTGAAACTCAAATCAATGAGACTCTTCAAACCACTAAATCATATGAATGAGGTTTCGACGAATTCTATTATCGCACATCAAACACAAATTTTGTGCATTACTTGCTAGGGATCTTTGAAGGACACATGTGCATTTATTTCACCTGAAAAGCATTTCAATAAGTCTCCTGAAGCCACTAAACCATTTGATAGAGGTTCGAATGAAGTCTACTTTCGTATTTCAGACACAAGTTTCGGGCAAAACATTCTAATGATCTTTGTAGTAAACGTGTGCATTTGTTTTACCTGAAACTCAAATCAATGAGACTCTTCAAACCACTAAATCATATGAATGAGGTTCCGACGAATTCTATTATCGCACATCAAACACAAATTTTGTGCATAACTTGCTAGGGATCTTTGAAGGACACATGTGCATTTATTTCACCTGAAAAGCATTTCAATAAGTCTCCTGAAGCCACTAAACCATTTGATAGAGGTTCGAATGAAGTCTACTTTCGTATTTCAGACACAAGTTTCGGGCAAAACATTCTAATGATCTTTGTAGTAAACGTGTGCATTTGTTTTACCAGAAACTCAAATCAATGAGACTCTTCAAACCACTAAATCATATGAATGAGGTTTCGACGAATTCTATTATCGCACATCAAACACAAATTTTGTGCATAACTTGCTAGGGATCTTTGAAGGACACATGTGCATTTATTTCACCTGAAAAGCATTTCAATAAGTCTCCTGAAGCCACTAAACCATTTGATAGAGGTTCGAATGAAGTCTACTTTCGTATTTCAGACACAAGTTTCGGGCAAAACATTCTAATGATCTTTGTAGTAAACGTGTGCATTTGTTTTACCTGAAACTCAAATCAATGAGTCTCCTCTAGCCACTAAATCATATGAATGAGCTTCCAACTAATTCTATTATCGCACATCAAACACAAATTTTGTGCATAACTTGCTAGTGGTCTTTGTAGGACACATGTGCATTTATTTCATCTGAAAATCACTTCAATAAGTCTCATGAAGCCACTCAACAATTTGAATGAGGTTCGAATGAAGTCTACTTTCGTATTTCAGACGCAAGTTTCGGACAAAACATTCTAATGATCTTTGTAGTAAACGTGTGCATTTGTTTTACCTGAAACTCAAATCAATGAGACTCTTCAAACCACTAAATCATATGAATGAGGTTTCGACGAATTCTATTATCGCACATCAAACATAAATTTTGTGCATTACTTGCTAGGGATCTTTGAAGGACACATGTGCATTTATTTCACCTGAAAAGCATTTCAATAAGTCTCCTGAAGCCACTAAACCATTTGATAGAGGTTCGAATGAAGTCTACTTTCGTATTTCAGACACAAGTTTCGGGCAAAACATTCTAATGATCTTTGTAGTAAACGTGTGCATTTGTTTTACCTGAAACTCAAATCAATGAGACTCTTCAAACCACTAAATCATATGAATGAGGTTCCGACGAATTCTATTATCGCACATCAAACACAAATTTTGTGCATAACTTGCTAGTGATCTTTGTAGGACACATGTGCATTTATTTCATCTGAAAATCACTTCAATAAGTCTCCTGAAGCCACTCAACCATTTAAAGGAGGTTCGAATGAAGTCTACATTCGTATTTCAGAGACAAGTTTCGGGCAAAACATTCTAATGATCTTTGTAGTAAACGTGTGCATTTGTTTTACCTGAAACTCAAATCGATGAGACTCTTCAAACCACTAAATCATATGAATGAGGTTTCGACGAATTCTATTATCGCACATCAAACACAAATTTTGTGCATTACTTTCTAGGGATCTTTGAAGGACACATGTGCATTTATTTCACCTGAAAAGCATTTCAATAAGTCTGTTGAAGCCACTAAACCATTTGATAGAGGTTCGGATGAAGTCTACTTTCGTATTTCAGACACAAGTTTCGGGCAAAACATTCTAATGATCTTTGTAGTAAACGTGTGCATTTGTTTTACCTGAAACTCAAATCAATGAGACTCTTCAAACCACTAAATCATATGAATGAGGTTTCGACGAATTCTATTATCGCACATCAAACACAAATTTTGTGCATAACTTGCTAGTGATCTTTGTAGGACACATGTGCATTTATTTCATCTTAAAATCACTTCAATAAGTCTCCTGAAGCCACACAACCATTTAAATGTGGTTCGAATGAAGTCTACATTCGTATTTCAGAGACAAGTTTCGGGCAAAACATTCTAATGATCTTTGTAGTAAACGTGTGCATTTGTTTTACCTGAAACTCAAATCAATGAGACTCTTCAAACCACTAAATCATATGAATGAGGTTTCGACGAATTCTATTATCGCACATCAAACACAAATTTTGTGCATTACTTGCTAGGGATCTTTGAAGGACACATGTGCATTTATTTCACCTGAAAAGCATTTCAATAAGTCTCCTGAAGCCACTAAACCATTTGATAGAGGTTCGAATGAAGTCTACTTTCGTATTTCAGACACAAGTTTCGGGCAAAACATTCTAATGATCTTTGTAGTAAACGTGTGCATTTGTTTTACCTGAAACTCAAATCAATGAGACTCTTCAAACCACTAAATCATATGAATGAGGTTCCGACGAATTCTATTATCGCACATCAAACACAAATTTTGTGCATAACTTGCTAGTGATCTTTATAGGACACATGTGCATTTATTTCATCTGGAAATCACTTCAATAAGTCTCCTGAAGCCACTCAACCATTTAAATGAGGTTCGAATGAAGTCTACATTCGTATTTCAGACACAAGTTTCGGGCAAAACATTCTAATGATCTTTGTAGTAAACGTGTGCATTTGTTTTACCTGAAACTCAAATCGATGAGATTCTTCAAACCACTAAATCATATGAATGAGGTTTCGACGAATTCTATTATCGCACATCAAACACAAATTTTGTGCATAACTTGCTAGGGATCTTTGAAGGACACATGTGCATTTATTTCACCTGAAAAGCATTTCAATAAGTCTCCTGAAGCCACTAAACCATTTGATAGAGGTTCGAATGAAGTCTACTTTCGTATTTCAGACACAAGTTTCGGGCAAAACATTCTAATGATCTTTGTAGTAAACGTGTGCATTTGCTTTACCTGAAACTCAAATCAATGAGACTCTTCAAACCACTAAATCATATGAATGAGGTTTCGACGAATTCTATTATCGCACATCAAACACAAATTTTGTGCATAACTTGCTAGGGATCTTTGAAGGACACATGTGCATTTATTTCACCTGAAACGCATTTCAATAAGTCTCCTGAAGCCACTTAACCATTTGATAGAGGTTCGAATGAAGTCTACTTTCGTATTTCAGGCACAAGTTTCGGGCAATACATTCTAATGATCTTTGTAGTAAATGTGTGCATTTGTTTTACCTGAAACTCAAATCAATGAGACTCTTTAAACCACTAAATCATATGAATGAGGTTCCGACGAATTCTATTATCGCACATCAAACACAAATTTTGTGCATAACTTGCTAGTGATCTTTGTAGGACACATGTGCATTTATTTCATCTGAAAATCACTTCAATAAGTCTCCTGAAGCCACTCAACCATTTGAATGAGGTTCGAATGAAGTCTACTTTCGTATTTCAGACACAAGTTTCGTGCAAAACATTTTAATGATCTTTGTAGTAAACGTGTGCATTTGTTTTACCTTAAACTCAAATCAATGAGACTCTTCAAACCACTAAATCATATGAATGAGGTTTCGACGAATTCTATTATCGCACATCAAACACAAATTTTGTGCATAACTTGCTAGGGATCTTTGAAGGACACATGTGCATTTATTTCACCTGAAAAGCATTTCAATAAGTCTCCTAGAGCCACTAAACCATTTGATAGAGGTTCGAATGAAGTCTACTTTCGTATTTCAGACACAAGTTTCGGGCAAAACATTCTAATGATCTTTGTAGTAAACGTGTGCATTTGTTTTACCTGAAACTCAAATCAATGATTTTGTGCATTTATTTCACCTGAAAATCGTTTCAATAAGTCTCCTCAAGCCACTCAACCATCTGAATGAGGTTCGAATGAAGTCTACTTTCGTATTTCAGACACAAGTTTCGGGTAAAAAATTCTAATGATCTCTGTATTAAACGTGTGCACTTGTTTTACCTGAATCTCAAATCAATGAGACTCTTCAATCCACTAAATCATATGAATGAGGTTCCGACGAATTCTATTATTCCAAATCAAACACAAATTTTGTGCATAACTTGCTAGTCATCTTTGAATGACACATGTGCATTTATTTCACCTGAAAATCATTTCAGTAAGTCTCCTGAAGCCACTCAACCATTTGAATGAGGTTCGAGTGAATTCTACTTTCGTATTTCAGACAAAAGTTTCGGGAAAAACATTCAAATGATATTTGTAGTAAATGTGTGCACCTGTTTTACCTGACACTCAAATCAACGAGTGTCCTCTAGCCACTAAATCATATGAATGAGGTTCCGACGAATTCTTTTTTCGCACATGAAACACAAATTTTGTGCATAACTTGCTAGTGATCTTTGAAGGACACTTGTGCATTTATTTCACCTGAAAATCATTTCAATAAGTCTCCTGAAGCCACTAAAGCATTTTGGATGAGGTTCGAATGAAGTCTACTTTCGTATTTCTGACACAAGTTTCGGGTAAAACATTCTAATGATCTTTGTAGTAAACGTGTGCATTTGTTTTACCTTAAACTCAAATCAATGAGTCTCCTCTAGCCACAAAATCATATGAATGAGGTTCCGAAGAATTATTTTATCGCACATCAAACACAAATTTTGTGCATAACTTGCTAGTGATCTTTGAAGGACACATGTGCATTAGTTTCACCTGAAAACCATTTCAATAAGTCTCCTGAAGCCACTCAACCATTTGAATGAGGTTCGAATAAAGTCTACTTTTGTATTTCAAACACAAGTTTCGGGCAAAACATTCTAATGATCTTTGTAGTAAATGTCTGCATTTGTTTTACCTAAAACTCAAATCAATGAGTCTCCTCTAGCCACCAAATCATATGAATGAGGTTTCGACGAATTGTATTACCGCACATCAAACACAAATTTTGTGCATAACTTGCTAGTGATCTTTGAAGGATACATGTGCATTTATTTCACCTGAAAATCGTTTCAATAAGTCTCCTGAAGCCACTCAACCATTTGAATGAGGTTCGAATGAAGTCTACTTTCGTATTTCAAACAAAAGTTTCGGCCAAAACATTCTAATGATCTTTGTAGTAAATGTGTGCACTTGTTTTACCTGAAACTCAAATCAATGAGTCTCCTCTAGCCACTAAATCATATGAATGAGGTTCCGACAAATTCTTTTATCGCACTTCAAACACAAATGTTGTGCATAACTTGTTAGTGATCTTTGAAGGACACATGTGCATTAATTTCACCTGAAAACCATTTCAATAAGTCTCCTGAAGCCACTCAACCATTTGAATGAGGTTCGAATGAAGTCTACTTTCGTATTTCATACACAAGTTTCGGGTAAAAAATTCTAATGATCTGTGTAGTAAACGTGTGCACTTGTTTTACCTGAAACTCAAATCAATGAGACTCTTCAATCCACTAAATCATATGAATGAGGTTCCGACGAATTCTATTATCGCAAATCAAACACAATTTTTGTGCATAACTTGCTAGTCATCTTTGAATGACACATGTGCATTTATTTCATCTGAAAATCACTTCAATAAGTCTCCTGAAGCCACTCAACCATTTGAATGACGTTCGAGTGAATTCTACTTTCGTATTTCAAACAAAAGTTACGGGCAAAACATTCAAATGATATTTGTAGTAAATGTGTGCACTTGTTTTACCTGAAACTCAAATCAACGAGTCTCCTCTAGCCACTAAATCATATGAATGAGGTTCCGACGAATTCTATTTTCGCACATCAAACACAAATTTTGTGCATAACATGCTAGTGATATTTGAGGGACACATGTGCATTTATTTCACCTGAAAATCATTTCAATAAGTCGCCTGAGCCACTAAAGCATTTTGGATGAGGTTCGAATGAAGTCTACTTTCGTATTTCAGACGCAAATTTCGGGCAAAACATTCTAATGATCTTTGTAGTAAACGTGTGCATTTGTTTTACCTTAAACTCAAATCAATGAGTCTCCTCTAGCCACAAAATCATATGAATGAGGTTCCGAAGAATTCTTTTATCGCACATCAAACACAAATTTTGTGCATAACTTGCTAGTGATCTTTGAAGGACACATGTGCATTAGTTTCACCTGAAAATCATTTCAATAAGTCTCCTGAAGCCACTCAACCATTTGAATGAGGTTCGAATGAAGTCTACTTTCGTATTTCAAACACAAGTTTCGGGCATAACATTGTAATGATCTCGGTAGTAAATGTGTGCATTTGTTTTACCTGAAACTCAAATCAATGAGTCTCCTCTAAGCACTAAATCATATGAATGAGGTTTCGACGAATTCTATTCTCGCACATCAAACACAAATTTTGTGCATAACTTGCTAGTGATCTTTGAAGGACACATGTGCATTTATTTCACCTGAAAATCGTTTCAATAAGTCTCCTCAAGCCACTCAACCATCTGAATGAGGTTCGAATGAAGTCTACTTTCGTATTTCAAACAAAAGTTTCGGGCAAAACATTCTATTGATCTTTGTAGTAAATGTGTGCACTTGTTTTACCTGAGACTCAAATCAATGAGTCTCCTCTAGCCACTAAATCATATGAATGAGGTTCCGACGAATTCTTTTATCGCACTTCAAACACAAATGTTGTGCATAACTTGTTAGTGATCTTTGAAGGACACATGTGCATTATTTTCACCTGAAAACCATTTCAATAAGTCTCCTGAAGCCACTCAACCATTTGAATGAGGTTCGAATGAAGTCTACTTTCGTATTTCATACACAAGTTTCGGGTAAAAAATTATAATGATCTTTGTAGTAAACGTGTGCACTTGTTTTACCGGAAACTCAAATCAATGAGACTCTTCAATCCACTAAATCATATGAATGACGTTCCGACGAATTCTATTATCGCAAATCAAACACAATTTTTGTGCATAACTTGCTAGTCATCTTTGAATGACACATGTGCATTTATTTCATCTGAAAATCATTTTAATAAGTCTCCTGAAGCCACTCAACCATTTGAATGACGTTCGAGTGAATTCTACTTTCGTATTTCAAACAAAAGTTTCGGGCAAAACATTCAAAATGATATTTGTAGTAAATGTGTGCACTTGTTTTACCTGAAACTCAAATCAACGAGTCTCCTCTAGCCACTAAATCATATGAATGAGGTTCCGACGAATTCTTTTATCGCACTTCAAACACAAATGTTGTGCATAACTTGTTAGTGATCTTTGAAGGACACATGTGCATTAATTTCACCTGCAAACCATTTCAATAAGTCTCCTGAAGCCACTCAACCATTTGAATGAGGTGCGGATGAAGTCTACTTTCGTATTTCAGACACAAGTTTCGGGTAAAAATCTCTAATGATCTCTGTAGTAAACGTGTGCACTTGTTTTACCAAAATCTTAAATCAATGAGACTCTTCAATCCACTAAATCATATCAATGAGGTTCCGACGAATTCTATTATCACAAATCAAATACAAATTTTGTTCATAACTTGCTAGTCATCTTTGAATGACACATGTGAATTTATTTCACCTGAAAATCATTTCAATAAGTCTCTTGAAGCCACTCAACCATTTGAATGAGGTTCGAGTGAATTCTACTTTCGTATTTCAGACAAAAGTTTCGGGCAAAACATTCAAATGATATTTGTAGTAAATGTGTGCACTTGTTTTACCTGAAACTCAAATCAACGAGTCTCCTCTAGCCACTAAATCATATGAATGAGGTTCCGACGAATTCTATTTTCGCACATCAAACACAAATTTTGTGCGTAACTTGCTTGTGATCTTTGAAGGACACTTGTGCATTTATTTCACTTGAAAATCATTTCAATAAGTCTCTTGAAACCACTAAAGCATTTTGGATGAGGTTCGAATGAAGTCTACTTTCGTATTTCAAACACAGGTTTCGGGCAAAACATTCTAATGATCTTTGTAGTAAACATGTGCATTTGTTTTACCTTAAACTCAAATCAATGAGTCTCCTCTAGCCACAATATCATATGAATGAGGTTCCGACAAATTCTTTTATCGCACATCAAACACAAATTTTGTGCATAACTTGCTAGTGATCTTTGAAGGACACATGTTCATTAGTTTCACCTGAAAACCATTTCAATAAGTCTCCTGAAGCCACTCAACAATTTGAATGAGGTTCGAATGAAGTCTACTTTCGTATTTCAAACACAACTTTCGGGCAAAACATTCTAATGATCTTTGTAGTAAATGTGTGCATTTGTTTTACCTGAAACTCAAATCAATGAGTCTCCTCTAGCCACTAAATCATATGAATGAGGTTTCGACGAATTCTATTATCGCACATCAAACACAAATTTTGTGCATAACTTGCTAGTGATCTTTGAAGGACACATGTGCATTAGTTTCACCTGAAAACCATTTCAATAAGTCTCCTGAAGCCACTCAACCATTTGAATGAGGTTCGAATGAAATCTACTTTCGTATTTCAGACACAAGTTTTGGGTAAAAAAATTCTAATGATCTCTGTAGTAAATGTGTGCATTTGTTTTACCTGAAACTTAAATCAATGAGTCTCCTCTAGCCACTAAATCATATCAATGAGGGTCCGACGAATTCTATTTTCGCACATCAAACACAAATTTTGTGCATAACTTGCTAATGATCTTTGAAGGACACATGTGCATTTCTTTCGCCTGAAAATCATTTCAATAAGTCTCCTGAAGCCACTCAACCATTTTAAATGAGGTTCGACTAAAGTCGACTTTCGTATTTCAGACAGAATTTCAGACAAAACAATCTGATGATATTTGTAGTAAACGTGAGCATTTATTTTACCTAAAACTCAAATCAATGAGACTCTTCAAGCCACTAAATAATATGAATGAGGTTCCGACGAATTCTATTTTCGCATATCAAACACAAATTTTGTGCATAACTTGCTAGTGATCTTTGAAGGACACATGTGCATTAGTTTCACCTGAAAACCATTTCAATAAGTCTCCTGAAGCCACTCAACCATTTGAATGAGGTTCGAATGAAATCTACTTTCGTATTTCAGACACAAGTTTCGGGTAAAAAATTCTAATGATCTCTGTAGTAAATGTGTGCATTTGTTTTACCTGAAACTTAAATCAATGAGTCTCCTCTAGCCACTAAATCATATCAATGAGGGTTCGACGAATTCTATTATCGCACATCAAACACAAATTTTGTGCATAACTTGCTAGTGATCTTTGAAGGACACATGTGCATTTATTTCACCTGAAAATCATTTCAATAAGTTCTCCTGAAGCCACTAAACCATTTTGAATGTGGTTCGAATGAAGTCTACTTTCGTATTTCAGACACAAGTTTCAGGCAAAACATTCTAATGATCTTTGTGGTAAACGTGTGCATTTGTTTTACCTGAAACTCAAATCAATGAGACGCTTTAAGCCACTAAATAATATGAATGAGGTTCCGACGAATTCTATTTTCGCACATCAAACACAAATTATGTGCATAACTTGCTAGTTATCTTTGAAGGACACATGTGCATTTATTTCACCTGAAAATCATTTCAATAAGTCTCCTGAAGCCACTAAACCATTTTGAATGAGGTTCGAATGAAGTCTACTTTCGTATTTCAAACACAGGTTTCAGGCAAAACATTCTAATAATCTTTGTAGCAAAGGTGTGCATTTGTTTTACCTGAAACTCAAATCAATATGACTCTTCACGCCACTAAATAATATGAATGAGGTTCCGATGAATTCTATTTTCGCATATCAAACACAAATTCTGTGCATAACTTGCTAGTGATCTTTGAAGGACACATGTGCATTTATTTCACCTGAAAATCATTTCAATAAGTCTCTAGAAGCCACTAAACCATTTTGAATGAGGTTCGAATGAAGTCTACTTTCGTATTTCAAACACAAGTTTCAGGCAAAACATTCTAATAATCTTTGTAGCAAAGGTGTAAATTTGTTTTACCTGAAACTCAAATCAATATGACTCTTCAAGCCACTAAATAATATGAATGAGGTTCCGATAAATTATATTTTCGCATATCAAACACAAATTTTGTGCATAACTTGCTAGTCATCTTTGAAGGACACATGTGCATTTATTTCACCTAAAAATCATTTCAATAAGTCTCTTGAAGCCACTCAACGATTTGAATGAGGTTCGAATGAAGTCTACTTTTGTATATTAGACACAAGTTTCAGGAAAAACATTCTAATGATCTCTATAGTAAACGTGTGCATTTGATTTACCTGAAAGTCAAATCAATGAGACTCTTCAAGCCACTAAATAATATGACTGAGATTCCGACGAATTCTATTTTCGCACATCAAACACAAATTTTGTGCATAACTTGCTAATGATCTTTGAAGGACACATGTGCATTTCTTTCGCCTGAAAATCATTTCAATAAGTCTCCTGAAGCCACTCAACCATTTTAAATGAGGTTCGACTAAAGTCGACTTTCGTATTTCAGACAGAATTTCAGACAAAACAATCTAATGATCTTTGTAGTAAACGTGTGCATTTATTTTACCTGAAACTCAAATCAATGAGACTCTTCAAGCCACTAAATAATATGAATGAGGTTCCGACGAATTCTATTTTCGCATATCAAACACAAATTTTGTGCATAACTTGCTAGTGATCTTTGAAGGACACATGTGCATTAGTTTCACCTGAAAACCATTTCAATAAGTCTCCTGAAGCCACTCAACCATTTGAATGAGGTTCGAATGAAATCTACTTTCGTATTTCAGACACAAGTTTCGGGTAAAAAATTCTAATGATCTCTGTAGTAAATGTGTGCATTTGTTTTACCTGAAACTTAAATCAATGAGTCTCCTCTAGCCACTAAATCATATCAATGAGGGTTCGACGAATTCTATTATCGCACATCAAACACAAATTTTGTGCATAACTTGCTAGTGATCTTTGAAGGACACATGTGCATTTATTTCACCTGAAAATCATTTCAATAAGTCTCCTGAAGCCACTAAACCATTTTGAATGTGGTTCGAATGAAGTCTACTTTCGTATTTCAGACACAAGTTTCAGGCAAAACATTCTAATGATCTTTGTGGTAAACGTGTGCATTTGTTTTACCTGAAACTCAAATCAATGAGACGCTTTAAGCCACTAAATAATATGAATGAGGTTCCAACGAATTCTATTTTCGCACATCAAACACAAATTATGTGCATAACTTGCTAGTTATCTTTGAAGGACACATGTGCATTTATTTCACCTGAAAATCATTTCAATAAGTCTCCTGAAGCCACTAAACCATTTTGAATGAGGTTCGAATGAAGTCTACTTTCGTATTTCAAACACAGGTTTCAGGCAAAACATTCTAATAATCTTTGTAGCAAAGGTGTGCATTTGTTTTACCTGAAACTCAAATCAATATAACTCTTCACGCCACTAAATAATATGAATGAGGTTCCGATGAATTCTATTTTCGCATATCAAACACAAATTTTGTGCATAACTTGCTAGTGATCTTTGAAGGACACATGTGCATTTATTTCACCTGAAAATCATTTCAATAAGTCTCCTGAAGCCACTAAACAATTTGAATGAGGTTCGACCGAAGTCTACTTTCGTATTTCAGACACAAGTTTCGGGCATAACATTCTAATAGTCTTTGAAGTAAACGTGTGCATTTGTTTTACCTGAAACTCAAATGAATGAGACTCTTCAAGCCACTAAATAATATGAATGAGGTTCCGACGAATTCCATTTTCGCACATCAAACACAAATTTTGTGCATAACTTGCTAGTGATCTTTGAAGGACACATGTGCATTAGTTTCACCTGAAAACCATTTCAATAAGTCTCCTGAAGCCACTCAACCATTTGAATGAGGTTCGAATGAAATCTACTTTCGTATTTCAGACACAAGTTTCGGGTAAAAAAATTCTAATGATCTCTGTAGTAAATGTGTGCATTTGTTTTACCAGAAACTTAAATCAATGAGTCTCCTCTAGCCACTAAATCATATCAATGAGGGTTCGACGAATTCTATTATCGCACATCAAACACAAATTTTGTGCATAACTTGCTAGTGATCTTTGAAGGACACATGTGCATTTATTTCACCTGAAAATCATTTCAATAAGTCTCCTGAAGCCACTAAACCATTTTGAATGTGGTTCGAATGAAGTCTACTTTCGTATTTCAGACACAAGTTTCAGGCAAAACATTCTAATGATCTTTGTGGTAAACGTGTGCATTTGTTTTACCTGAAACTCAAATCAATGAGTCTCCTCTAGCCACTAAATCATATGAATGAGGGTTCGACGAATTCTATTATCGCACATCAAACACAAATTTTGTGCATAACTTGCTAATGATCTTTGAAGGACACATGTGCATTTATTTCGCCTGAAAATCATTTCAATAAGTCTCCTGAAGCCACTCAACCATTTTAAATGAGGTTCGACTAAAGTCGACTTTCGTATTTCAGACAGAATTTCAGACAAAACAATCTAATGATCTTTGTAGTAAACGTGTGCATTTATTTTACCTGAAACTCAAATCAATGAGCCTCTTCAAGCCACTAAATAATATGAATGAGGTTCCGACGAATTCTATTTTCGCATATCAAACACATATTTTGTGCATAACTTGCTAGTGATCTTTGAAGGACACATGTGCATTAGTTTCACCTGAAAACCATTTCAATAAGTCTCCTGAAGCCACTCAACCATTTGAATGAGGTTCGAATGAAGTCTACTTTCGTATTTCAAACACAAGTTTCGGGTAAAACATTCTAATGATCTCTGTAGTTAATGTGTGCATTTGTTTTACCTGAAACTCAAATCAATGAGTCTCCTCTAGCCACTAAATCATATGAATGAGGGTTCGACGAATTCTATTATCGCACATCAAACACAAATTTTGTGCATAACTTGTTAGTGATCTTTGAAGGACACATGTGCATTATTTTCACCGGAAAACCATTTCAATAAGTCTCCTGAAGCCACTCAACCATTTGAATGAGGTTCGAATGAAGTCTACTTTCGTATTTTAGACACAAGTTTCTGGCAAAATATTCTAATGATCTTTGTAGTAAACGTGTGCATTTGTTTTACCTGAAACTCAAATCAATGAGACTCTTCAAGCCACTAAATAATATGAATGAGGTTCCGACGAATTCTATTTTCGCACATCAAACACAAATTTTGTGCATAACTTGCTACTTATCTTTGAAGGACACATGTGCATTTATTTCACCTGAAAATCATTTCAATAAGTCTCTTGAAGCCACTCAACCATTTGAATGAGGTTCGAATGAAATCTACTTTCGTATTTCAGACACAAGTTTCGGGTAAAAAAATTCTAATGATCTCTGTAGTAAATGTGTGCATTTGTTTTACCAGAAACTTAAATCAATGAGTCTCCTGTAGCCACTAAATCATATCAATGAGGGTTCGACGAATTCTATTATCGCACATCAAACACAAATTTTGTGCATAACTTGCTAGTGATCTTTGAAGGACACATGTGCATTTATTTCACCTGAAAATCATTTCAATAAGTCTCCTGAAGCCACTAAACCATTTTGAATGTGGTTCGAATGAAGTCTACTTTCGTATTTCAGACACAAGTTTCAGGCAAAACATTCTAATGATCTTTGTGGTAAACGTGTGCATTTGTTTTACCTGAAACTCAAATGAATGAGACTCTTCAAGCCACTAAATAATATGAATGAGGTTCCGACGAATTCCATTTTCGCACATCAAACACAAATTTTGTGCATAACTTGCTAGTGATCTTTGAAGGACACATGTTCATTAGTTTCACCTGAAAACCATTTCAATAAGTCTCCTGAAGCCACTCAACAATTTGAATGAGGTTCGAATGAAGTCTACTTTCGTATTTCTAACACAAGTTTCGGGCAAAATATTCTAATGATCTTTGTAATAAACGTGTGCATTTGTTTTACCTTAAACTCAAATCAATGAGTCTCCTCTAGCCACAAAATCATTTGAAGGAGGTTCCGACGAATTCTTTTATCGCACATCAAACACAAATTTTGTGCATAACTTGCTAGTGATCTTTGAAGGACACATGTGCATTAGTTTCACCTGAAAACCATTTCAATAAGTCTCCTGAAGCCACTCAACCATTTGAATGAGGTTCGAATGAAGTCTACTTTCGTATTTCAAACACAAGTTTCGGGTAAAACATTCTAATGATCTCTGTAGTTAATGTGTGCATTTGTTTTACCTGAAACTCAAATCAATGAGTCTCCTCTAGCCACTAAATCATATGAATGAGGGTTCGACGAATTCTATTATCGCACATCAAACACAAATTTTGTGCATAACTTGTTAGTGATCTTTGAAGGACACATGTGCATTATTTTCACCGGAAAACCATTTCAATAAGTCTCCTGAAGCCACTCAACCATTTGAATGAGGTTCGAATGAAGTCTACTTTCGTATTTTAGACACAAGTTTCTGGCAAAATATTCTAATGATCTTTGTAGTAAACGTGTGCATTTGTTTTACCTGAAACTCAAATCAATGAGACTCTTCAAGCCACTAAATAATATGAATGAGGTTCCGACGAATTCTATTTTCGCACATCAAACACAAATTTTGTGCATAACTTGCTACTTATCTTTGAAGGACACATGTGCATTTATTTCACCTGAAAATCATTTCAATAAGTCTCCTGAAGCCACTAAACTATTTTGAATGTGGTTCGAATGAAGTCTACTTTCGTATTTCAGACAGAAGTTTCAGGCAAAACATTCTAATGATCTTTGTAGTAAACGTGTGCATTTGTTTTACCTGAAACTCAAATCAATGAGACTCTTCAGGCCACTAAATAATATGAATGAGGTTCCGACGAATTCTATTTTCGCATATCAAACACAAATTTTGTGCATAACTTGCTAATGATTTTTGAAGGACACATGTGCATTTATTTCACTTGAAAATAACTTCAATAAGTCTCCTGAAGCCACTCAACCATTTGAATGAGGTTCGGATGAAGTCTACTTTTGTATATCAGACACAAGTTTCGGGCAAAACATTCTAATGATCTCTGTAGTAAACGTGTGCATTTGATTTACCTGAAAGTCAAATCAATGAGACTCTTCAAGGCACTAAATAATATGACTGAGATTCCGACGAATTCGATTTTCGCACATCAAACACAAATTTTATGCATAACTTGCTAATGATTTTTGAAGGACACATGTGCATTTATTTCACCTGAAAATCATTTCAATAAGTCTCCTAAAGCCACTAAACAATTCGAATGAGGTTCGACCGAAGTCTACTTTCGTATTTCAGACACAAGTTTCGGGCATAACATTCTAATAATCTTTAAAGTAAACGTGTGCATTTGTTTTACCTGAAACTCAAATCAATGAGACTGTTCAAGCCACTAAATAATATGAATGAGGTTCTGACGAATTCTATTTTCGCACATCAAACACAAATTTTGTGCATAACTTGCTACTGATCTTTGAAGGACACATGTGCATTTATTTCACCTGAAAATCATTTCAATAAGTCTCCTGAAGCCACTAAACCATTTTGAATGTGGTTTGAATGAAGTCTACTTTCGTATTTCAGACAGAAGTTCCAGGCAAAACATTCTAATGATCTTTGTAGTAAACGTGTGCATTTGTTTTACCTGAAACTCAAATCAATGAGACTCTTCAAGCCACTAAATAATATGAATGAGGTTCCGACGAATTCTATTTTCGCACATCAAACACAAATTTTGTGCATAACTTGCTAGTGATCTTTGAAGGACATGTGCATTTATTTCATCTGAAAATCATTTCAATAAGTCTTCTGAAGCCACTAAACCATTTTGAATGTGGTTCGAATGAAGTCTACTTTCGTATTTCAGACAGAAGTTTCGGGCATAACATTCTAATGATCTTTGTAGTAAACGTGTGCATTTGTTTTACCTTAAACTCAAATCAGCCATGAAATCATATGAATGAGGTTCCGACGAATTCTTTTATCGCACATCAAACACAAATTTTGTGCATAACTTGCTAGTGATCATTGAAGGACACATGTGCATTTATTTCACCTGAAAATCATTTCAATAAGTCTCCTGAAGCCACTAAAGCATTTTGAATGAGGTTCGAATGAAGTCTACTTTCGTATTTCAGACACAAGTTTCGGGCAAAACATTCTAATGATCTTTGTAGTAAACGTGTGCATTTGTTTTACCTTAAACTCAAATCAATGAGACTCTTCAAACCACTAAATCATATGAATGAGGTTTCGACGAATTCTATTATCGCACATCAAACACAAATTTTGTGCATTACTTGCTAGGGATCTTTGAAGGACACATGTGCATTAATTTCAGCTGAAAACCATTTCAATAAATCTCCTGAAGCCACTCAACCATTTGAATGAGGTTCGAATGAAATCTAATTTCGTATTTCAAACAAAAGTTTCGGGCAAAACATTCTAATGATCTTTGTAGTAAATGTGTGCACTTGTTTTACCTGAAACTCAAATCAATGAGTCTCCTCTAGCCACTAAATCTTATGAATGCGGTTCCAACTAATTCTATTATCGCACATCAAACACAAAATTTTGTGCATAACTTACAAGTGACCTTTGAAAGACACATGTGCATTTAGTTCCCTGAAGCCACTAAACCATTTTGAATGAGGTTCGAATGAAGTCTACTTTCGTATTTCAAACACAAGTTTCACGCAAAACATTCTAATGATCTTTGAAGTAAACGTGTGCATTTGTTTTTCCCGAAACTCAAATCAATGAGTCTCCTCAAGCCACTAAATAATATGAATGAGGTTCCGACGGATTCTATTATTGCACATCAAACACAAATTTTGTGCATAACTTGCTAGTAATCTTTGAAGGACACATATGCATTTATTTCACCTGAAAAGCATTCAATAAGTCTCCTGAAGCCACTAAACCATTTGAACGAGGTTCGAATGAAGTCTACTTTCATATTTCAGACACAAGTTTCGGGCAAAACATTCTAATGATCTTTTTAGTAAACGTGTGCATTTGTTTTACCTGAAACTCAAATCAATGAGTTTCCTCTAGCCACTAAATCATATGAATGAGGTTCCAACTAATTCTATTATCGCAAATCAAACACAAATTTTGTGTATAACTTGCTAGTGATCTGTGAAGGACACATGTGAATTTATTTCACCCGAAAATCATTTCAATGAGTCTCCTGAAGCCACTAAACCATTTTGAATGAAATTCGAATGAAGTATACTTTCGTATTTCACACACAAGTTTCAGGCAAAACATCCTAATGATCTTTGAAGTAAACGTGTGCATTTGTTTTCCTGAAACTCAAATCAATGAGTCTCTTCAAGCCACTAAATAATATGAATGAGGTTCGACGAATTCTGTTTTTGCATATCAAACACAAATTTTGTGCATAAATTGCTAATGATCTTTGAAGGACACATGTGCATTTATTTCACCTGAAAATCATTTCAATAAGTCTCCTGAAGCCACCCAACCATTTGAATGAGGTTCGAATGAAGTCTACTTTCGTATTTCAAACACAAGTTTTGGGCAAAACATTCTAATGATCTTTGAAGTAAATGTGTGCATTTGTTTTACCTGAAACTCAAATCAATGAGACTGTTCAAGCCACTAAATAATATGAATGAGGTTCCGACGAATTCTATTTTCGCACATCAAATACAAATTTTGTGCATTACTTGCTACTGATCTTTGAAGGACACATGTGCATTTATTTCACCTGAAAATCATTTCAATAAGTCTCCTGAAGCCACTCAACCAATTGAATGAGGTTCGAATGAAGTCTACTTTCGTATTTCAGACACAAGTTTCAGGCAAAACATCCTAATGATCTTTGAAGTAAACGTGTGCATTTGTTTTCCTGAAACTCAAATCAATGAGTCTCTTAAAGCCACTAAATAATATGAATGAGGTTCCGACGAATTCTATTTTCGCACATCAAACACAAATTTTGTGCATAACTTGCTACTGATATTTGAAGGACACATGTGCATTTATTTCACCTGAAAATCATTTCAATAAGTCTCCTAAAGCCACTAAACCATTTTGAATGTGGTTCGAATGAAGTCTACTTTGGTATTTTAGACAAAAGTTTCAGGCAAAACATTCTAATGATCTTTGTAGTAAACGTGTGCATTTGTTTTACCTAAAACTCAAATCAATGGGACTCTTCAAGCCACTAAATAATATGAATGAGGTTCCGACGAATTCTATTTTCGCATATCAAACACAAATTCTGGGCATAACTTGCTAGTGATCTTTGAAGGACACATGTGCATTTATTTCACTTGAAAATCATTTCAATAAGTCACCTGAAGCCACTCAACCATTTGAATGAGGTTCGGATGAAGTCTACTTTTGTATATCAGACACAAGTTTTAGGCAAAACATTCTAATGATCTCTATAGTAAACGAGTGCATTTTATTTACCTGAAAGTCAAATCAATGAGACTCTTCAAGCCACTAAATAATATGACTGAGATTCTGACGAATTCTATTTTCGCACATCAAACACAAATTTTGTGCATAACTTGCTAATGATCTTTGAAGGACACATGTGCATTTATTTCGCCTGAAAATCATTTCAATAAGTCTCCTGAAGCCACTAAACTATTGTAAATGAGGTTCGACTGAAGTCTACTTTCGTATTTCAGACAGAAGTTTCAGGCAAACCATTCTAATGATCTTTGTAGTAAACGTGTGCATTTGTTTTACCCGAAACTCAAATCAATGAGACTCTTCAAGCCACTAAATAATATGAATGAGGTTCCGACAAATTCTATTTTCGCATATCAAACACAAATTTTGTGCATAACTTGGTAGTGATCTTTGAAGGACACATGTGCATTTATTTCACCTGAAAATCATTTCAATAAGTCTCCTGAAGCCACTAAACCATTTTGAATGTGGTTCGAATGAAGTCTACTTTCGTATTTCAGACCCAAGTTTCGGGCATAACATTCTAATGATCTTTGAAGTAAACGTGTGCATTTTTTTTTTACCTAAAACTCAAATCAATGAGACTCTTGAAGCCACTAAATAATATGAATGAGGTTCCGACGAATTCTATTTTCGCACATCAAACAAAAATTTTGTGCATAACTTGCTAGTGATCTTTGGAGGACACATGTGCATTTATTTCACCGGAAAATCATTTTAATAAGTCTCCTGAAGCCACTCAACCACTTAAATGAGGTTCGAATGAAATCTACTTTCGTATTTCTGACACAAGTTTTGGACATAACATTCTAATGATCTTTGATGTAAACGTGTGAATTTGTTTTACCTGAAACTCAAATCAATGAGTCTCTTCAAGCCACCAAATAATATGAATGAGTTTCCGATGAATTCTATCTTCGCACATCAAACACAAATTTTGTGCATAACTTGCTAGTGATCTTTGAAGGACACATGTGCATTTCTTTCACCAGAAAATCATTTTAATAAGTCTCCTGAAGCCACTCAACCACTTGAATGAGGTCTGAATGAAGTCTACTTTCGTATTTCTGACACAAGTTTTGGACATAACATTCTAATGATCTTTGAAGTAAACGTGTGAATTTGTTTTACTTGAAACTCAAAACAATGAGTCTCTTCAAGCCACCAAATAATATGAATGAGGTTCCGACGAATTCTATTTTCGCACATCAAACACAAATTTTTTGCATAACTTGCTAGTGATCTTTGAAGGACACATGTGCATTTATTTCGCCTGAAAATCATTTGAATAAGTCTCCTGAAGCCACTCAACCATTTGAATGAGGTTCGAATGAAGTCTACTTTCGTATTTCAGACACAAGTTTCAGGCAAAACATTCTAATGATCTTTGAAGTAAACCTGTGCATTTGTTTTACCTGAAACTCAAATCAATGAGACTCTTCAAGCCATTAAATAATATGAATGAGGTTCCGACGAATTCTATTTTCGCATATCAAACACAAATTTTGTGCATAACTTGCTAGTGATCTTTGAAGGACACATGTGCATTTATTTCACCTGAAAATCATTTCAATAAGTCTCCTGAAGCCACTAAACCATTTTGAATGAGGTTCGAATGAAGTCTACTTTCGTATTTCAAACACAAGTTTCGGGCAAAACATTCTAATGATCTTTGAAGTAAACCTGTGCATTTGTTTTCCTGAAACTCAAATCAATGAGTCTCTTCAAGCCACTAAATAATATGAATGAGGTTCCGACGAATTCTATTTTCGCACATCAAACACAAATTTTGTGCATAACTTGCTAATGATCTTTGAAGGACACATGTAAATTTATTTCACCTGAAAATCATTTCAATAAGTCTCCTGAAGCCACTAAACCATTTTGAATGAGGTTCGAATGAAGTCTACTTTCGTATTTCAAACACAAGTTTCGGGCAAAACATTCTAATAATCTTTGTAGCAAAGGTGTGCATTTGTTTTACCTTAAACTCAAATCAATGAGACTCTTCAAGCCACTAAATAATATGAATGAGGTTCCGATGAATTCTATTTTCGCATATCAAACACAAATTTTGTGCATAACTTGCTAGTCATCTTTGAAGGACACATATGCATTTATTTCAGATGAAAACCATTTCAATAAGTCTCTTGAAGCCACTCAACCATTTGAATGAGGTTCGAATGAAGTCTACTTTTGTATATCATACACAAATTTCAGGCAAAACATTCTAATGATCTCTATAGTAAACGTGTGCATTTGATTTACCTGAAAGTGAAATCAATGAGACTCTTCAAGCAACTAAATAATATGACTGAGATTCCGACGAATTCTATTTTCGCACATCAAACACAAATTTTGTGCATAACTTGCTAATGATCTTTGAAGGACACATGTGCATTTATTTCTCCTGAAAATCATTTCAATAAGTCTCCTGAAGCCACTCAACTATTTTAAATGAGGTTCGACTAAAGTCTACTTTCGTATTTCAGACAGAAGTTTCAGGCAAAACAATCTAATGATCTTTGTAGTAAACGTGTGCATTTACTTTACCTGAAACTCAAATCAATGAGACTCTTCAAGCCACTAAATAATATGAATGAGGTTCAGATGAATTCTATTTCCGCATATCAAACACAAATTTTGTGCATAACTTGCTAGTGATATTTGAAGGACACATGTGAATTTATTTCACCTGAAAATCATTTCAATAAGTCTCCTGAAGCCACTCAACCATTTGAATGAGGTTCAAATGAAGTCTACTTTTGTATATCAGACACAAGTTTCAGGCAAAACATTCCAATGATCTCTATAGTAAACGTGTGCATTTGATTTACCTGAAAGTCAAATCAATGAGACTCTTCAAGCCACTAAATAATATGACTGAGATTCTGACGAATTCTATTTTCGCACATCAAACACAAATTTTGTGCATAACTTGCTAATGATCTTTGAAGGACACATGTGCATTTATTTCACCTGAAAATCATTTCAATAAGTCTCCTGAAGCCACTAAACAATTTGAATGAGGTTCGACCGAAGTCTACTTTCGTATCTCAGACACAATTTTCGGGCAAACCATTCTAATAATCTTTGAAGTAAACGTGTGCATTTGTTTTACCTGAAACTCAAATCAATAAGACTCTTCAAACCACTAAATAATATGAATGAGGTTCCGACGAATTCTATTTTCGCACATCAAACACAAATTTTGTGCATAACTTGCTACTGATCTTTGAAGGACACAAGTGCATTTATTTCACCTGAAAATCATTTCAATAAGTCTCCTGAAGCCACTAAAGCATTTTGAATGTGGTTCGAATGAAGTCCACTTTCGTATTTTAGACAAAAGTTTCAGGCAAAACATTCTAATGATCTTTGTAGTAAACGTGTGCATTTGTTTGACCTGGAACTCAAATCAATGGGACTCTTCAAGCCACTAAATAATATGAATGAGGTTCCGACGAATTCTATTTTCGCATATCACACACAAATTTTGTGCATAACTTGCTAGTGATCTTTGAAGGACACATGTGCATTTATTTCACCTGAAAATCATTTCAATAAGTCTCCTGAAGCCACTAAACCATTTTGAATGAGGTTCGAATGAAGTCTACTTTCGTATTTCAAACACAAGTTTCGGGCAAAATATTCTAATGATCTTTGAAGTAAACTTGTGCATTTGTTTTCCTGAAACTCAAATCAATGAGTCTCTTCAAGCCACTAAATAATATGAATGAGGTTCCGACGAATTCTATTTTCGCACATCAAACACAAATTTTGTGCATAACTTGCTAATGATCTTTGAAGGACAAATGTAAATTTATTTCACCTGAAAATCATTTCAATAAGTCTCCTGAAGCCACTAAACCATTTTGAATGAGGTTTGAATGAAGTCTACTTTCGTATTTCAAACACAAGTTTCGGGCAAAACATTCTAATAATCTTTGTAGCAAAGGTGTGCATTTGTTTTACCTTAAACTCAAATCAATGAGACTCTTCAAGCCACTAAATAATATGAATGAGGTTCCGATGAATTCTATTTTCGCATATCAAACACAAATTTTGTGCATAACTTGCTAGTCATCTTTGAAGGACACATATGCATTTATTTCAGATGAAAACCATTTCAATAAGTCTCTTGAAGCCACTCAACCATTTGAATGAGGTTCGAATGAAGTCTACTTTTGTATATCAGACACAAATTTCAGGCAAAACATTCTAATGATCTCTATAGTAAACGTGTGCATTTGATTTACCTGAAAGTGAAATCAATGAGACTCTTCAAGCAACTAAATAATATGACTGAGATTCCGACGAATTCTATTTTCGCACATCAAACACAAATTTTGTGCATAACTTGCTAATGATCTTTGAAGGACACATGTGCATTTATTTCTCCTGAAAATCATTTCAATAAGTCTCCTGAAGCCACTCAACTATTTTAAATGAGGTTCGACTAAAGTCTACTTTCGTATCTCGGACAGAAGTTTCAGGCAAAACAATCTAATGATCTTTGTAGTAAACGTGTGCATTTACTTTACCTGAAACTCAAATCAATGAGACTCTTCAAGCCACTAAATAATATGAATGAGGTTCAGATGAATTCTATTTCCGCATATCAAACACAAATTTTGTGCATAACTTGCTAGTGATATTTGAAGGACACATGTGAATTTATTTCACCTGAAAATCATTTCAATAAGTCTCCTGAAGCCACTCAACCATTTGAATGAGGTTCAAATGAAGTCTACTTTTGTATATCAGACACAAGTTTCAGGCAAAACATTCCAATGATCTCTGTAGTAAACGTGTGCATTTGATTTACCTGAAAGTCAAATCAATGAGACTCTTCAAGCCACAAAATAATATGACTGAGATTCTGACGAATTCTATTTTCGCACATCAAACACAAATTTTGTGCATAACTTGCTAATGATCTTTGAAGGACACATGTGCATTTATTTCACCTGAAAATCATTTCAATAAGTCTCCTGAAGCCACTAAACAATTTGAATGAGGTTCGACCGAAGTCTACTTTCGTATCTCAGACACAATTTTCGGGCAAACCATTCTAATAATCTTTGAAGTAAACGTGTGCATTTGTTTTACCTGAAACTCAAATCAATAAGACTCTTCAAACCACTAAATAATATGAATGAGGTTCCGACGAATTCTATTTTCGCACATCAAGCACAAATTTTGTGCATAACTTGCTACTGATCTTTGAAGGACATAAGTGCATTTATTTCACCTGAAAATCATTTCAATAAGTCTCCTGAAGCCACTAAAGCATTTTGAATGTGGTTCGAATGAAGTCTACTTTCGTATTTTAGACAAAAGTTTCAGGCAAAACATTCTAATGATCTTTGTAGTAAACGTGTGCATTTGTTTGACCTGGAACTCAAATCAATGGGACTCTTCAAGCCACTAAATAATATGAATGAGGTTCCGACGAATTCTATTTTCGCATATCAAACACAAATTTTGTGCATAACTTGCTAGTGATCTTTGAAGGACACATGTGCATTTATTTCGCCTGAAAATCATTTCAATAAGTCTCCTGAAGCCACAAAACAATTTGAATGAGGTTCGACCGAAGTCTACTTTCGTATTTCAGACACAAGTTTCGGGCATAACATTCTAATAATCTTTGAAGTAAACGTGTGCATTTGTTTTACCTGAAACTCAAATCAATGAGACTCTTCAAGCCTCTATATGAGGTTCCGACGAATTCTATTTTCGCACATCAAACACAAATTTTGTGCATAACTTTCGACTGATCTTTGAAGGACACATGTGCATTTATTTCACCTGAAAATCATTTCAATAAGTCTCCTGTAGCCACTCAACCATTTGAATGAGATTTGAATGAAGTCTACTTTCGTATTTCAGACACAAGTTTCAGGCAAAATATCCTAATGATCTTTGAAGTAAACGTGTGCATTTGTTTTCCTGAAACTCAAATCAATGAGTCTTTTAAAGCAACTAAATAGTATGAATGAGGTTCCGACGAATTCTATTTTCGGACATCAAACACAAATTTTGTGCATAACTTGCTAGTGATCTTTGAAGGACACATGTGCATTTCTTTCACCAGAAAATCATTTTAATAAGTCTCCTGAAGCCACTCAACCACTTGAATGAGGTCTGAATGAAGTCTACTTTCGTATTTCTGACACAAGTTTCGGGCAAAACATTCTAATAATCTTTGTAGCAAAGGTGTGCATTTGTTTTACCTTAAACTCAAATCAATGAGACTCTTCAAGCCACTAAATAATATGAATGAGGTTCCGATGAATTCTATTTTCGCATATCAAACACAAATTTTTGCATAACTTGCTAGTCATCTTTGAAGGACACATATGCATTTATTTCAGATGAAAACCATTTCAATAAGTCTCTTGAAGCCACTCAACCATTTGAATGAGGTTCAAATGAAGTCTACTTTTGTATATCAGACAGAAGTTTCAGGCAAAACAATCTAATGATCTTTGTAGTAAACGTGTGCATTTATTTTACCTGAAACTCAAATCAATGAGACTCTTCAAGCCACTAAATAATATGAATGAGGTTTAGACGAATTCTATTTCCGCATATCAAACACAAATTTTGTGCATAACTTGCTAGTGATATTTGAAGGACACATGTGCATTTATTTCGCCTGAAAATCATTTCAATAAGTCTCCTGAAGCCACTAAACCATTTGAATGAGGTTCGAATGAAGTCTACTTTCGTATTTCAAACACAAGTTTCAGGCAAAACATTCTAATGATCTTTGTAGTAAACCTGTGCATTTGTTTTCCTGAAACTCAAATCAATGAGTCTCTTCAAGCCACTAAATAATATGAATGAGGTTCCGACGAATTCTATTTTCGCACATCAAACACAAATTCTGTGCATAACTTGCTAATGATCTTTGAAGGACACATGTGAATTTATTTCACCTGAAAATCATTTCAATAAGTCTCCTGAAGCCACTCAACCATTTGAATGAGGTTCGAATGAAGTCTACTTTTGTATATCAGACACAAGTTTCAGGCAAAACATTCCAATGATCTCTGTAGTAAACGTGTGCATTTGATTTACCTGAAAGTCAAATCAATGAGACTCTTCAAGCCACTAAATAATATGACTGAGATTCTGACGAATTCTATTTTCGCACATCAAACACAAATTTTGTGCATAACTTGCTAATGATCTTTGAAGGACACATGTGCATTTATTTCACCTGAAAATCATTTCAATAAGTCTCCTGAAGCCACTAAACAATTTGAATGAGGTTCGGCCGAAGTCTACTTTCGTATCTCAGACACAATTTTCGGGCAAACCATTCTAATAATCTTTGAAGTAAACGTGTGCATTTTTTTTACCTGAAACTCAAATCAATGAGACTCTTCAAACAACTAAATAATATGAATGAGGTTCCGACGAATTCTATTTTCGCACATCAAACACAAATTTTGTGCATAACTTGCTACTGATCTTTGAAGGACACAAGTGCATTTATTTCACCTGAAAATCATTTCAATAAGTCTCCTGAAGCCTCTAAACCATTTTGAATGTGGTTCGAATGAAGTCGACTTTCGTATTTTAGACAAAATTTTCAGGCAAAACATTCTAATGATCTTTGTTGTAAACGTGTGCATTTGTTTTACCTGAAACTCAAATCAATGGGACTCTTCAAGCCACTAACTAATATGAATGAGGTTCCGACGAATTCTATTTTCGCATATCAAACACAAATTTTGTGCATAACTTGCTAGTGATCTTTGAAGGACACATGTCCATTTATTTCGCCTGAAAATCATTTCAATAAGTCTCCTGAAGCCACAAAACAATTTGAATGAGGTTCGACCGAAGTCTACTTTCGTATTTCAGACACAAGTTTCGGGCATAACATTCTAATAATCTTTGAAGTAAACGTGTGCATTTGTTTTACTTGAAACTCAAATCAATGAGACTCTTCAAGCCTCTAAATAATATGAATGAGGTTCCGACGAATTCTATTTTCGCACATCAAACACAAATTTTGTGCATAACTTTCGACTGATCTTTGAAGGACGCATGTGCATTTATTTCACCTGAAAATCATTTCAATAAGTCTCCTGTAGCCACTCAACCATTTGAATGAGATTCGAATGAAGTCTACTTTCGTATTTCAGACACAAGTTTCAGGCAAAATATCCTAATGATCTTTGAAGTAAACGTGTGCATTTGTTTTCCTGAAACTCAAATCAATGAGTCTCTTAAAGCCACTAAATAATATGAATGAGGTTCCGAAGAATTCTATTTTCGCACATCAAACACAAATTTTGTGCATAACTTGCTAATTATCTTTGAAGGACACATGTGAATTTATTTCACCTGAAAATCATTTCAATAAGTCTCCTGAAGCCACTAAACCATTTTGAATGAGGTTCGAATGAAGTCTACTTTCGTATTTCAAACACAAGTTTCGGGCAAAACATTCTAATAATCTTTGTAGCAAAGGTGTGCATTTGTTTTACCTTAAACTCAAATCAATAAGACTCTTCAAGCCACTAAATAATATGAATGAGGTTCCGATGAATTCTATTTTCGCATATCAAACACAAATTTTGTGGGTAACTTGCTAGTCATCTTTGAAGGACACATATGCATTTATTTCAGATGAAAACCATTTCAATAAGTCTCTTGAAGCCACTCAACCATTTGAATGAGGTTCGAATGAAGTCTACTTTTGTATATCAGACACAAATTTCAGGCAAAACATTCTAATGATCTCTATAGTAAACGTGTGCATTTGATTTACCTGAAAGTGAAATCAATGAGACTCTTCAAGCAACTAAATAATATGACTGAGATTCCGACGAATTCTATTTTCGCACATCAAACACAAATTTTGTGCATAACTTGCTAATGATCTTCGAAGGACACATGTGCATTTATTTCTACTGAAAATCATTTCAATAAGTCTCCTGAAGCCACTCAACCATTTTAAATGAGGTTCGACTAAAGTCTACTTTCGTATTTCGGACAGAAGTTTCAGGCAAAACAATCTAATGATCTTTGTAGTAAACGTGTGCATTTATTTTACCTGAAACTCAAATCAATGAGACTCTTCAAGCCACTAAATAATATGAATGAGGTTCAGACGAATTCTATTTCCGCATATCAAACACAAATTTTGTGCATAACTTGCTAGTGATATTTGAAGGACACATGTGCATTTATTTCGCCTGAAAATCATTTCAATAAGTCTCCTGAAGCCACTAAACCATTTGAATGAGGTTCGAATGAAGTCTACTTTCGTATTTCAAACACAAGTTTCAGGCAAAACATTCTAAGGATCTTTGTAGTAAACCTGTGCATTTGTTTTCCTGAAACTCAAATCAATGAGTCTCTTCAAGCCACTAAATAATATGAATGAAGTTCCGACGAATTCTATTTTGGCACATCAAACACAAATTTTGTGCATAACTTGCTAATGATCTTTGAAGGACACATGTGAATTTATTTCACCTGAAAATCATTTCAATAAGTCTCCTGAAGCCACTAAACCATTTTGAATGAGGTTCGAATGAAGTCTACTTTCGTATTTCAAACACAAGTTTCAGGCAAAACATTCTAATCATCTTTGTAGTAAACCTGTGCATTTGTTTTCCTGAAACTCAAATCAATGAGTCTCTTCAAGCCACTAAATAATATGAATGAGGTTCCGACGAATTCTATTTTCGCACATCAAACACAAATTCTGTGCATAACTTGCTAATGATCTTTGAAGGACACATGTGCATTTATTTCACCTGAAAATCATTTCAATAAGTCTCCTGAAGCCACTAAACAATTTGAATGAGGTTCGACCGAAGTCTACTTTCGTATATCAGACACAATTTTCGGGCAAACCATTCTAATAATCTTTGAAGTAAACGTGTGCATTTGTTTTACCTGAAACTCAAATCAATAAGACTCTTCAAACCACTAAATAATATGAATGAGGTTCCGACGAATTCTATTTTCGCACATCAAACACAAATTTTGTGCATAACTTGCTACTGATCTTTGAAGGACACAAGTGCATTTATTTCACCTGAAAATCATTTCAATAAGTCTCCTGAAGCCACTCAACCATTTGAATGAGGTTCGAATGAAGTCTACTTTTGTATATCAGACACAAGTTTCAGGCAAAACATTCCAATGATCTCAGTAGTAAACGTGTGCATTTGATTTACCTGAAAGTCAAATCAATGAGACCCTTCAAGCCACTAAATAATATGACTGAGATTCTAGCGAATTCTATTTTCGCACATCAAACACAAATTTTGTGCATAACTTGCTAATGATCCTTGAAGGACACATGTGCATTTATTTCACCTGAAAATCATCTCAATAAGTCTCCTGAAGCCACTAAACAATTTGAATGAGGTTCGACCGAAGTCTACTTTCGTATCTCAGACACAATTTTCAGGCAAACCATTCTAATAATCTTTGAAGTAAACGTGTGCATTTGTTTTACCTGAAACTCAAATCAATGAGACTCTTCAAGCCTCTATATAATATGAATGAGGTTCCGACGAATTCTATTTTCGCACATCAAACACAAATTTTGTGCATACCTTGCTACTGATCTTTGAAGGACACAAGTGCATTTATTTCACCTGAAAATCATTTCAATTAGTCTCCTGAAGCCACTAAACCATTTTGAATGTGGTTCGAATGAAGTCTACTTTCGTATTTTAGACAAAAGTTTCAGGCAAAACATTCTAATGATCTTTGTAGTAAACGTGTGCATTTGTTTTACCTGAAACTCAAATCAATGGGACTCTTCAAGCCACTAAATAATATGAATGAGGTTCCGACGAATTCTATTTTCGCATATCAAACACAAATTTTGTGCATAACTTGCTAGTGATCTTTGAAGGACACATGTCCATTTATCTCGCCTGAAAATCATTTCAATAAGTCTCCTGAAGCCACAAAACAATCTGAATGAGGTTCGACCGAAGTCTACTTTCGTATTTCAGACACAAGTTTCGGGCATAACATTCTAATAATCTTTGATGTAAACGTGTGAATTTGTTTTACCTGAAACTCAAATCAATGAGTCTCTTCAAGCCACCAAATAATATGAATGAGTTTCCGATGAATTCTATCTTCGCACATCAAACACAAATTTTGTGCATAACTTGCTAGTGATCTTTGAAGGACACATGTCCATTTATTTCGCCTGAAAATCATTTCAATAAGTCTCCTGAAGCCACAAAACAATTTGAATGAGGTTCGACCGAAGTCTACTTTCGTATTTCAGACACAAGTTTCGGGCATAACATTCTAATAATCTTTGATGTAAACGTGTGCATTTGTTTTACCTGAAACTCAAATCAATGAGTCTCTTCAAGCCACCAAATAATATGAATGAGTTTCCGATGAATTCTATCTTCGCACATCAAACACAAATTTTGTGCATAACTTGCTAGTGATCTTTGAAGGACACATGTCCATTTATTTCGCCTGAAAATCATTTCAATAAGTCTCCTGAGGCCACAAAACAATTTGAATGAGGTTCGACCGAAGTCTACTTTCGTATTTCAGACACAAGTTTCGGGCATAACATTCTAATAATCTTTGATGTAAACGTGTGCATTTGTTTTACCTGAAACTCAAATCAATGAGACTCTTCAAGCCACTAAATAATATGAATGAGGTTCCGACGAATTCTATTTTCGCACATCAAACACAAATTTTGTGCATAACTTTCAACTGATCTTTGAAGGACACATGTGCATTTATTTCACCTGAAAATCATTTCAATAAGTCTCCTGTAGCCACTCAACCATTTGAATGAGATTCGAATGAAGTCTACTTTCGGATTTCAGACACAAGGTTCAGGCAAAATATCCTAATGATCTTTGAAGTAAACGTGTGCATTTGTTTTCCTGAAACTCAAATCAATGAGTCTCTTAAAGCCACTAAATAATATGAATGAGGTTCCGACGAATTCTATTTTCGCACATCGAACACAAATTTTGTGCATAACTTGCTACTGATCTTTAAAGGACACATGTGCATTTATTTCACCTGAAAATCATTTCAATAAGTCTCCTGAAGCCACTCAACCATTTGAATGAGGTTCGAATGAAGTCTACTTTTGTATATCAGACACAAGTTTTAGGCAAAACATTCTAACGATCTCTATAGTAAACGTGTGCATTTGATTTACCTGAAAGTCAAATCAATGAGACTCTTCAAGCCACTAAATAATATGACTGAGATTCCGACGAATTCTATTTTCGCACATCAAACACAAATTTTGTGCATAACTTGCTAATGATCTTTGAAGGACACATGTGCATTTATTTCGCCTGAAAATCATTTCAGTAAGTCTCCTGAAGCCACTAAACTATTTTAAATGAGGTTCGACTGAAGTCTACTTTCGTATTTCAGACAGAAGTTTCAGGCAAAACATTCTAATGATCTTTGTAGTAAACGTGTGCATTTGTTTTACCTGAAACTCAAATCAATGAGACTCTTCAAGCTACTAAATAATATGAATGAGGTTCCGACGAATTCTATTTTCGCATATCAAACACAAATTTTTGCATAACTTGCTAGTCATCTTTGAAGGACACATATGCATTTATTTCAGATGAAAATCATTTCAATAAGTCTCCTGAAGCCACAAAACAATTTGAATGAGGTTCGACCGAAGTCTACTTTCGTATTTCAGACACAAGTTTCGGGCATAACATTCTAATAATCTTTGATGTAAACGTGTGCATTTGTTTTACCTGAAACTCAAATCAATGAGACTCTTCAAGCCACTAAATAATATGAATGAGGTTCCGACGAATTCTATTTTCGCACATCAAACACAAATTTTGTGCATAACTTTCAACTGATCTTTGAAGGACACATGTGCATTTATTTCACCTGAAAATCATTTCAATAAGTCTCCTGTAGCCACTCAACCATTTCAATGAGATTCGAATGAAGTCTACTTTCGGATTTCAGACACAAGGTTCAGGCAAAATATCCTAATGATCTTTGAAGTAAACCTGTGCATTTGTTTACCTCAAAGTCAAATCAATGAGACTCTTCAAGGCACTAAATAATATGACTGAGATTCCGACGAATTCGATTTTCGCACATCAAACACAAATTTTATGCATAACTTGCTAATGATCTTTGAAGGACACATGTGCATTTATTTCACCTGAAAATCATTTCAATAAGTCTCCTGAAGCAACTAAACAATTCGAATGAGGTTCGACCGAAGTCTACTTTCGTATTTCAGACACAAGTTTCGGGCATAACATTCTAATAATCTTTGAAGTAAACGTGTGCATTTGTTTTACCTGAAACTCAAATCAATGAGACTCTTCAAGCCTCTATATAATATGAATGAGGTTCCGACGAATTCTATTTTCGCACATCAAACACAAATTTTTTGCATAACTTTCGACTGATCTTTGAAGGACACATGTGCATTTATTTCACCTGAAAATCATTTCAATAAGTCTCCTGTAGCCACTCAACCATTTGAATGAGATTCGAATGAAGTCTACTTTCGGATTTCAGACACAAGGTTCAGGCAAAATATCCTAATGATCTTTGAAATAAACGTGTGCATTTGTTTTCCTGAAACTCAAATCAATGAGCCTCTTAAAGCCACTAAATAATATGAATGAGGTTCCGACGAATTCTATTTTCGCACATCGAACACAAATTTTGTGCATAACTTGCTACTGATCTTTAAAGGACACATGTGCATTTATTTCGCCTGAAAATCATTTCAATAAGTCTCCTGAAGCCACTAAACTATTTTAAATGAGGTTCGACTGAAGTCTACTTTCGTATTTCAGACAGAAGTTTCAGGCAAAACATTCTAATGATCTTTGTAGTAAACGTGTGCATTTGTTTTACCTGAAACTCAAATCAATGAGACTCTTCAAGCCACTAAATAATATGAATGAGGTTCCGACGAATTCTATTTTCGCATATCAAACACAAATTTTGTGTTTCCTGAAGCCACTCAACCACTTGAATGAGGTTTGAATGAAGTCTACTTTCGTATTTCTGACACAAGTTTTGGACATAACATTCTAATGATCTTTGAAGTAAACGTGTGAATTTGTTTTACCTGAAACTCAAAACAATGAGTCTCTTCAAGCCACCAAATAATATGAATGAGGTTCCGACGAATTCTATTTTCGCACATCAAACACAAATTTTGTGCATAACTTGCTAGTGATCTTTGAAGGACACATGTGCATTTATTTCACCTGAAAATCATTTCAATAAGTCTCCTGAAGCCACTCAACCACTTGAATGAGGTTTGAATGAAGTCTACTTTCGTATTTCTGAAACAAGTTTTGGACATAACATTCTAATGATCTTTGAAGTAAACGTGTTAATTTGTTTTACCTGAAACTCAAAACAATGAGTCTCTTCAAGCCACGAAATAATATGAATGAGGTTCCGACGAATTTTATTTTCGCACATCAAACACAAATTTTGTGCATAACTTGCTAGTGATCTTTGAAGGACACATGTGCATTTATTTCACCTGAAAATCATTTCAATAAGTCTCCTGAAGCCACTCAACCATTTGAATGAGGTTCGAATGAAGTCTACTTTCGTATTTCAGACACAAGTTTCAGGCAAAACATTCTAATGATCTTTGAAGTAAACCTGTGCATTTGTTTTACCTGAAACTCAAATCAATGAGACTCTTCAAGCCACTAAATAATATGAATGAGGTTCCGACGAATTCTATTTTCGCATATCAAACACAAATTTTGTGCATAACTTGCTAGTGATCTTTGAAGAACACATGTGCATTTATTTCACCTGAAAATCATTTCAATAAGTCTCCTGAAGCCACTCAACCATCTGAATGAGGTTCGAATGAAGTCTACATTCGTATTTCAAACACAAGTTTCAGGCAAAACATTCTAATGATCTTTGAAGTAAACCTGTGCATTTGTTTTCCTGAAACTCAAATCAATGAGTCTCTTCAAGCCACTAAATAATATGAATGAGGTTCCGACGAATTCTATTTTCGCACATCAAACACAAATTTTGTCCATAACTTTCTAATGATCTTTGAAGGACACATGTGCATTTATTTCTCCTGAAAATCATTTCAATAAGTCTCCTGAAGCCACTAAACTATTTTAAATGAGGTTCGACTGAAGTCTACTTTCGTATTTCAGACAGAAGTTTCAGGCAAAACATTCTAATGATCTTTGTAGGAAACGTGTGCATTTGTTTTACCTGAAACTCAAATCAATGAGACTCTTCAAGCCACTAAATAATATGAATGAGGTTCCGACGAATTCTATTTTCGCATATCAAACACAAATTTTGTGCATAACTTGCTAGTGATCTTTGAAGGACACATGTGCATTTATTTCACCTGAAAATCATTTCAATAAGTCTCCTGAAGCCACTCAACCACTTGAATGAGGTTTGAATGAAGTCTACTTTCGTATTTCTGACACAAGTTTTGGACATAACATTCTAATGATCTTTGAAGTAAACGTGTTAATTTGTTTTACCTGAAACTCAAAACAATGAGTCTCTTCAAGCCACGAAATAATATGAATGAGGTTCCGACGAATTTTATTTTCGCACATCAAACACAAATTTTGTGCATAACTTGCTAGTGATCTTTGAAGGACACATGTGCATTTATTTCACCTGAAAATCATTTCAATAAGTCTCCTGAAGCCACTCAACCATTTGAATGAGGTTCGAATGAAGTCTACTTTTGTATATCAGACACAAGTTTTAGGCAAAACATTCTAATGATCTCTATAGTAAACGTGTGCATTTGATTTACCTGAAAGTCAAATCAATGAGACACTTCAAGCCACTAAATAATATGACTGAGATTCCGACGAATTCTATTTTCGCACATCAAACACAAATTTTGTCCATAACTTTCTAATGATCTTTGAAGGACACATGTGCATTTATTTCTCCTGAAAATCATTTCAATAAGTCTCCTGAAGCCACTAAACTATCTTAAATGAGGTTCGACTGAAGTCTACTTTCGTATTTCAGACAGAAGTTTCAGGCAAAACATTCTAATGATCTTTGTAGTAAACGTGTGCATTTGTTTTACCTGAAACTCAAATCAATGAGACTCTTCAAGCCACTAAATAATATGAATGAGGTTCCGACGAATTCTATTTTCGCATATCAAACACAAATTTTGTGCATAACTTGCTAGTGATCTTTGAAGGACACATGTGCATTTATTTCACCTGAAAATCATTTCAATAAGTCTCCTGAAGCCACTCAACCACTTGAATGAGGTTTGAATGAAGTCTACTTTCGTATTTCTGACACAAGTTTTGGACATAACATTCTAATGATCTTTGAAGTAAACGTGTTAATTTGTTTTACCTGAAACTCAAAACAATGAGTCTCTTCAAGCCACGAAATAATATGAATGAGGTTCCGACGAATTTTATTTTCGCACATCAAACACAAATTTTGTGCATAACTTGCTAGTGATCTTTGAAGGACACATGTGCATTTATTTCACCTGAAAATCATTTCAATAAGTCTCCTGAAGCCATTCAACCATTTGAATGAGGTTCGAATGAAGTCTACTTTCGTATTTCTGACACAAGTTTTGGACATAACATTCTAATGATCTTTGAAGTAAACGTGTTAATTTGTTTTACCTGAAACTCAAAACAATGAGTCTCTTCAAGCCACGAAATAATATGAATGAGGTTCCGACGAATTTTATTTTCGCACATCAAACACAAATTTTGTGCATAACTTGCTAGTGATCTTTGAAGGACACATGTGCATTTATTTCACCTGAAAATCATTTCAATAAGTCTCCTGAAGCCATTCAACCATTTGAATGAGGTTCGAATGAAGTCTACTTTCGTATTTCAGACACAAGTTTCAGGCAAAACATTCTAATGATCTTTGAAGTAAACCTGTGCATTTGTTTTACCTGAAACTCAAATCAAAGAGACTCTTCAAGCCACTAAATAATATGAATGAGGTTCCGACGAATTCTATTTTCGCATATCAAACACAAATTTTGTGCATAACTTGCTAGTGATCTTTGAAGGACACATGTGCATTTATTTCACCTGAAAATCATTCCAATAAGTCTCCTGAAGCCACTCAACCATCTGAATGAGGTTCGAATGAAGTCTACTTTCGTATTTCAAACACATGTTTTAGGCAAAACATTCTAATGATCTTTGAAGTAAACCTGTGCATTTGTTTTCCTGAAACTCAAATCAATGAGTCTCTTCAAGCCACTAAATAATATGAATGAGGTTCCGATGAATTCTATTTTCGCATATCAAACACAAATTTTGTGCATAACTTGCTAGTCATCTTTGAAGGACACATATGCATTTATTTCACCTGAAAACCATTTCAATAAGTCTCTTGAAGCCACTCAACCATTTGAATGAGGTTCGAATGAAGTCTACTTTTGTATATCAGACACAAATTTCAGGCAAAACATTCTAATGATCTCTATAGTAAACGTGTGCATGCATTTGATTTACTTGAAAGTCAAATCAATGAGACTCTTCAAGCCACTAAATAATATGACTGAGATTCCGATGAATTCTATTTTCGCACATCAAACACAAATTTTGTGCATAACTTGCTAGTGATCTTTGAAGGACACATGTGCATTTATTTCGCCTGAAAATCATTTCAATAAGTCTCCTGAAGCCACTCAACCATTTGAATGAGGTTCGAATGAAGTCTACTTTCGTATTTCAGACCCAAGTTTCAGGCAAAACATTCTAATGATCTTTGAAGTAAACCTGTGCATTTGTTTTACCTGAAACTCAAATCAATGAGACTCTTCAAGCCACTAAATAATATGAATGAGGTTCCGACGAATTCTATTTTCGCATATCAAACACAAATTTTGTGCATAACTTGCTAGTGATCTTTGAAGGACACATGTGCATTTATTTCACCTGAAAATCATTTCAATAAGTCTCCTGAAGCCACTCAACCATTTGAACGAGGTTCGAATGAAGTCTACTTTCGTATTTCAAACACAAGTTTCAGGCAAAACATTCTAATGATCTTTGAAGTAAACGTGTGCATTTGTTTTCCTGAAACTCAAATCAATGAGTCTCTTCAAGCCACTAAATAATATGAATGAGGTTCCGACGAATTCTATTTTCGCATATCAATCACAAATTTTGTGCACAACTTGCTAGTGATCTTTTAAGGACACATGTGCATTTATTTCACCTGAAAATCATTTCAATAAGTCTCCTGAAGCCACTCAACCATTTGAACGAGGTTCGAATGAAGTCTACTTTTGTATATCAGACACAAGTTTTAGGCAAAACATTCTAATGATCTCTATAGTAAACGTGTGCATTTGATTTACCTGAAAGTCAAATCAATGAAACTCTTCAAGCCACTAAATAATATGACTGAGATTCCGACGAATTCTATTTTCGCACATCAAACACAAATTTTGTGCATAACTTTCTAATGATCTTTGAAGGACACATGTGCATTTATTTCTCCTGAAAATCATTTCAATAAGTCTCCTGAAGCCACTAAACTATTTTAAATGAGGTTCGACTGAAGTCTACTTTCGTATTTCAGACAGAAGTTTCAGGCAAAACATTCTAATGATCTTTGTAGGAAACGTGTGCATTTGTTTTACCTGAAACTCAAATCAATGAGACTCTTCAAGCCACTAAATAATATGAATGAGGTTCCGACGAATTCTATTTTCGCATATCAAACACAAATTTTGTGCATAACTTGCTAGTGATCTTTGAAGGACACATGTGCATTTATTTCACCTGAAAATCATTTCAATAAGTCTCCTGAAGCCACTCAACCACTTGAATGAGGTTTGAATGAAGTCTACTTTTGTATTTCTGACACAAGTTTTGGACATAACATTCTAATGATCTTTGAAGTAAACGTGTGAATTTGTTTTACCTGAAACTCAAAACAATGAGTCTCTTCAAGCCACGAAATAATATGAATGAGGTTCCGACGAATTTTATTTTCGCACATCAAACACAAATTTTGTGCATAACTTGCTAGTGATCTTTGAAGGGCACATAAGCATTTATTTCACCTGAAAATCATTTCAATAAGTCTCCTGAAGCCACTCAACCATTTGAATGAGGTTCGAATGAAGTCTACTTTCGTATTTCAGACACAAGTTTCAGGCAAAACATTCTAATGATCTTTGAAGTAAACCTGTGCATTTGTTTTACCTGAAACTCAAATCAAAGAGACTCTTCAAGCCACTAAATAATATGAATGAGGTTCCGACGAATTCTATTTTCGCATATCAAACACAAATTTTGTGCATAACTTGCTAGTGATCTTTGAAGGACACATGTGCATTTATTTCACCTGAAAACCATTTCAATAAGTCTCCTGAAGCCACTCAACCATTTGAATGAGGTTCGAATGAAGTCTACTTTCGTATTCCAAACACAAGTTTCGGGCAAAACATTCTAATGATCTTTGTAGTAAATGTGTGCATTTGTTTTACCTGAAACTCAAATCAATGAGACTCTTCAAGCCACTAAATCATATGAATGAGGTTCCGACGAATTCTATTATCGCAAATCAAACACAAATTTTGTTCATAACTTTCTAGACATCTTTGAAGGGCACATAAGCATTTATTTCACCTGAAAATCATTTCAATAAGTCTCCTGAAGCCACTCAACCATTTGGATGAGCTTCGAATGAAGTCTAATTTCGTATTTCAAACAAAAGTTTCGGGCAAAACATTTCTAATGATCTTTGTAGTAAATGTGTGCACTTGTTTTACCGGAAACTCAAATCAATGAGTCTCCTCTAGCCACTAAATCATATGAATGAGGTTCCAACTAATTCTATTATCGCACATCAAACACAAATTTTGTGCATAACTTGCAAGTGACCTTTGAAGGACACATGTGCATTTAGTTCACCTGAAAATCATTTCAATAAGTCTCCTGAAGCCACTAAACCATTTTGAATGAGGTTCGAATGAAGTCTACTTTCGTATTTCAGACACAAGTTTCACGCAAAACATTCTAATGATCTTTGAAGTAAACGTGTGCATCTGTTTTACGTTAAACTCAAGTCAATGAGTCTCCTCAAGCCACTAAATAATATGAATGAGGTTCCGACGAATTCTATTATCGCACATCAAACACAAATTGTGTGCATAACTTGCTAGTCATCTTTGAAGGACACATGCGCATTTATTTCACCTGAAAATCATTTCAATAAGTCTCCTGAAGCCACTCAACCATTTGAACGAGGTTCGAATGAAGTCTACTTTCGTATTTCAAACAAAAGTTTCGGGCAAAACATTCAAATGATCTTTGTAGTAAATGTGTGCACTTGTTTTACCTGAAACTCAAATCAATGAGTCTCCTCTAGCTACTAAATCATATGAATGAGGTTTCGATGAATTCTATTTTCGCACATCAAACACAAATTTTCTGCATTACTTGCAACTGATCTTTGAAGGACACATGTGCATTTATTTCACCCGAAAAGCATTCAATAAGTCTCCTGAAGCCACTAAACCATTTGATAGAGGTTCGAATGAAGTCTACTTTCATATTTCAGACACAAGTTTCCGGCAAAACATTCTAATGATCTTTTTAGTAAACGTGTGCATTTGTTTTACCTGAAACTCAAATCAATGAGTTTCCTCTAGCCACTAAATCATATGAATGAGGTTCCAACTAATTCTATTATCGCACATCAAACACAAATTTTGTGTATAACTTGCTAGTGATCTGTGAAGGACACATGTGAATTTATTTCACCCGAAAATCATTTCAACGAGTCTCCTGAAGCCACTAAACCATTTTGAATGAGGTTCGAATGAAGTATACTTTCGTATTTCACACACAAGTTTCAGGCAAAACATCCTAATGATCTTTGAAGTAAACGTGTGCATTTCTTTTCCTGAAACTCAAATCAATGAGTCTCTTCAAGCCACTAAATAATATGAATGAGGTTCCGACGAATTCTATTTTCACATATCAAACACAAATTTTGTGCATAACTTGCTAAAGACCTTTGAAGGACACATGTGCATTTATTTCACCAAAAAATCATTTCAATAAGTCTCCTGAAGCCACCCAACCATTTGAATGAGGTTCGAATGAAATCTACTTTCGTATTTCAAACACAACTTTTGGGCAAAACATTCTAATGATCTTTGAAGTAAACGTGTGCATTTGTTTTCCTGAAACTCAAATCAATGAGACTCTTCTAGCCATTAAATAATATGACTGAGATTCTGACGAATTCTATTTTCGCACATTAAACACAAATTTTGTGCATAACTTGCTAATGATCTTTGAAGGGCACATGTGCATTTATTTCGCCTGAAAATCATTTCAATAAGTCTCCTGAAGCCACTAAACCATTTAAATGAGGTTCGACCGAAGTCTACTTTCGTATTTCAGACACAAGTTTCGGGCATAACATTCTAATGATCTTTGAAGTAAATGTGTGCATTTGTTTTACCTGAAACTCAAATCAATGAGACTCTTCAAGCCACTAAATAATATGAATGAGGTTCCGACGAATTCTATTTTCGCACATCAAACACAAATTTTGTGCATAACTTGCTAGTGATATTTGAAGGACACATGTGCATTTACTTAGCCTGAAAATCATTTCAATAAGTCTCCTGAAGCCTCTCAACCATTTGAATGAGGTTCGAATGAAGTCTAGTTTCGTATGTCAAACACAAGTTTCGGGCAAAACATTCTAATGATCTTTGTAGTAAACGTGTGCATTTGTTTTTCCTGAAACTCAAATCAATGAGATTCTTCAAGCCATAAAATAATATGAATGAGGTTCCGACGAGTTCTATTTTCGCACATCAAACACAAATTTTGTGCATAACTTGCTAGTGATATTTGAAGGACATATGTGCATTTACTTAGCCTGAAAATCATTTCAATAAGTCTCCTGAAGCCTCTCAACCATTTGAATGAGGTTCGAATGAAGTCTACTTTCGTATTTCAAACACAAGTTTCGGGCAAAACATTCTAATGATCTTTGTAGTAAACGTGTGCATTTTGTTTTTCCTGAAACTCAAATCAGTGAGACTCTTCAAGCCACTAAATTATATGAATGAGGTTCCGACGAATTCTATTTTTCCACATCAAACACAAATGTTGAGCATAACTTGCTAGTGATATTTGAAGGACACATGTGCATTTACTTAGCCTGAAAATCATTTCAATAAATCTCCTGAAGCCTCTCAACCATTTGAATGAGGTTCGAATGAAGTCTAGTTTCGTATGTCAAACACAAGTTTCGGGCAAAACATTCTAATGATCTTTGTAGTAAACGTGTGCATTTATTTTCCTGAAACTCAAATCAATGAGTCTCTTCAAGCCACCAAATAATAAGAATGAGGTTCCGACGAATTCTATTTTCGCACATCAAACACAAATTTTGTGCATAACTTGCTAGTGATCTTTGAAGGACACATGTGCATTTATTTCACCTGAAAATCATTTTAATAAGTCTCCTGAAGACACTCAACCACTTGAATGAGGTTCGAATGAAGTCTACTTTCGTATTTCTGACACAAGTTTTGGACATAACATTCTAATGATCTTTGTAGTAAACGTGTGAATTTGTTTTACCTGAAACTCAAATCAATGAGACTCTTCAAGCCACTAAATAATATGAATGAGGTTCCCACGAATTCTATTTTTCAACATCAAACACAAATGTTGTGCATAACTTGCTAGAGATATTTGAAGGACACATGTGCATTTTACTTAGCCTGAAAATCATTTCAATAAGTCTCCTGAAGCCTCTCAACCATTTGAATGAGGTTCGAATGAAGTCTAGTTTCGTATGTCAAACACAAGTTTCGGGCAAAACATTCTAATGATCTTTGTAGTAAACGTGTGCATTTGTTTTTCCTGAAACTCAAATCAATGAGACTCTTCAAGCCGTTAAATAATATGAATGAGGTTCCGACGAGTTCTATTTTCGCACATCAAACACAAATTTTGTGCATAACTTGCTAGTGATCTTTGAAGGACACATGTGCATTTATTTCACCTGAAAATCATTTCAATAAGTCTCCTGAAGCCACTAAACCATTTTGAATGAGGTTCGAATGAAGTCTGCTTTCGTATTTCGAACACAAGTTTCGGGCAAAACATTCTAATAATCTTTGTAGCAAACGTGTGCATTTGTTTTACCTGAAACTCAAATCAATGAGACTCTTCAAGCCACTAAATAATATGAATGAGGTTCCGACGAATTCTATTTTCGCATATCAAACGCAAATTTTTTGCATAATTTGCTAGTGATCTTTGAAGGACACATGTCCATTTATTTCACCTGAAAATCATTTCAATAAGTCTCCTGAATCCACTAAACCACTTTGAACGTGGTTCGAATGAAGTCTACTTTTGTATTTCAGACACAAGTTTCAGGCAAAACATTCTAATGATCTTTGTAGTAAACGTGTGCATTTGTTTTTCCTGAAACTCAAATCAATGAGACTCTTCATGCCACTAAATAATATGAATGAGGTTCCGACGAATTCTATTTTCGCACATGAAACACAAATTATGTGCATAACTTGCTAGTGATCTTTGAAGGACACATGTGCATTTATTTCACCTGAAATTCATTTCAATAAGTCTCCTGAAGCCACTAAACCATTTTGGATGAGGTTCGAATGAAGTCTACTTTCGTATTTCAAACACAAGTTTCAGGCAAAACATTCTAATGATCTTTGAAGAAAACCTGTGCATTTGTTTTCCTGAAACTCAAATCAATGAGTCTCTTCAAGCCACTAAATAATATGAATGAGGTTCCGACGAATTCTATTTTCGCACATCGAACACAAATTTTGTGCATAACTTGCTAGTGATCTTTGAAGGACACACGTGCATTTATTTCGCGTGAAAATCATTTCCATAAGTCTCCTGAAGCCACTCAACCACTTGAATAAAGTTCGGATGAAGTCTACTTTCGTATTTCTGACACAAGTTTTGGACATAACATTCTAATGATCTGTGTAGCAAACGTGTGCATTTGTTTTACCTGAAACTCAAATCAATGAGACTCTTCAAGCCACTAAATAATATGAATGAGGTTCCGACGAAATCTATTTTCGCATATCAAACGCAAAATTTTTGCATAATTTGCTAGTGATCTTTGAAGGACACATGTGCATTTATTTCACCTGAAAATCATTTCAATAAGTCTCTTGAAGCCACTAAACCACTTTGAACGTGGTTCGAATGAAGTCTACTTTTGTATTTCAGACACAAGTTTCAGGCAAAACATTCTAATGATCTTTGTAGTAAACGTGTGCATTTGTTTTACCTCAAACTCAAATCAATGAGACTCTTCAAGCCACTAAATAATATGAATGAGGTTCCCACGAATTCTATTTTTCCACATCAAACACAAATGTTGTGCATAACTTGCTATTGATATTTGAAGGACACATGTGCATTTACTTAGCCTGAAAATCATTTCAATAAGTCTCCTGAAGCCTCTCAACCATTTGAATGAGGTTCGAATGAAGTCTAGTTTCGTATGTCAAACACAAGTTTCGGGCAAAACATTCTAATGATCTTTGTAGTAAACGTGTGCATTTGTTTTTCCTGAAACTCAAATCAATGAGACTCTTCAAGCCATTAAATAATATGAATGAGGTTCCGACGAGTTCTATTTTCGCACATCAAACACAAATTTTGTGCATAACTTGCTAGTGATCTTTGAAGGACACATGTGCATTTATTTCGCCTGAAAATCATTTCAATAAGTCTCCTGAAGCCTCTCAACCACTTGAATAAGGTTCGAATGAAGTCTACTTTCGTGTTTCTGACACAAGTTTTGGACATAACATTCTAATGATCTTTAAAGTAAACGTGTGAATTTGTTTTACCTGAAACTCAAATCAATGAGTCTCTTCAAGCCACCAAATAATATGAATGAGGTTCCGACGAATTCTATTTTCGCACATCAAACACAAATTTTGTGCATAACTTGCTAGTGATCTTTGAAGGACACATGTGCATTTATTTCGCCTGAAAATCATTTCAATAAGTCTCCTGAAGCCTCTCAACCACTTGAATAAGGTTCGAATGAAGTCTACTTTCGTGTTTCTGACACAAGTTTTGGACATAACATTCTAATGATCTTTAAAGTAAACGTGTGCATTTGTTTTTCCTGAAACTCAAATCAATGAGACTCTTCAAGCCATTAAATAATATGAATGAGGTTCCGACGAGTTCTATTTTCGCACATCAAACACAAATTTTGTGCATAACTTGCTAGTGATCTTTGAAGGACACATGTGCATTTATTTCGCCTGAAAATCATTTCAATAAGTCTCCTGAAGCCTCTCAACCACTTGAATAAGGTTCGAATGAAGTCTACTTTCGTGTTTCTGACACAAGTTTTGGACATAACATTCTAATGATCTTTAAAGTAAACGTGTGAATTTGTTTTACCTGAAACTCAAATCAATGAGTCTCTTCAAGCCACCAAATAATATGAATGAGGTTCCGACGAATTCTATTTTCGCACATCAAACACAAATTTTGTGCATAACTTGCTAGTGATCTTTGAAGGACACATGTGCATTTATTTCACCTGAAAAGCATTTCAATAAGTCTCCTGAAGCCACTAAACCACTTTGAATGTGGTTCGAATGAAGTCTACTTTCGTATTTCACAAATAAGTTTCGGGCAAAACATTCTAATGATCTTTGTAGTAAACGTGTGCATTTGTTTTTCCTGAAACTCAAATCAATGAGACTCTTCAAGCCACTAAATTATATGAATGAGGTTCCGACGAATTCTATTTTCGCACATCAAACACAAATTTTGTGCATAACTTGCTAGTGACCTTTGAAGGACACATGTGCATTTATTTCACCTGAAAATCATTTCAATAAGTCTCCGGAAGGCACTAAACCATTTTGAATGAGGTTCGAATGAAGTCTGCTTTCGTATTTCGAACAGAAGTTTCGGGAAAAACATTCTAATAATCTTTGTAGCAAACGTGTGCATTTGTTTTACCTGAAACTCAAATCGATGAGACTCTTCAAGCCACTAGATAATATGAATGAGGTTCCGACGAATTCTATTTTCGCATATCAAACGCAAATTTTTTGCATAATTTGCTAGTGATCTTTGAAGGACACATGTGCATTTATTTCACCTGAAAATCATTTCAATAAGTCTCCTGAAGCCACTAAACCAATTTGAACGTGGTTCGAATGAAGTCTACTTTTGTATTTCAGACACAAGTTTCAGGCAAAACATTCTAATGATCTTTGTAGTAAACGTGTGCATTTGTTTTACCTGAAACTCAAATCAATGAGACTCTTCATGCCACTAAATAATATGAATGAGGTTCCGACGAATTCTATTTTCGCACATCAAACACAAATTATGTGCATAACTTGCTAGTGATCTTTGAAGGACACATGTGCATTTATTTCACCTGAAATTCATTTCAATAAGTCTCCTGAAGCCACTAAACCATTTTGAATGAGGTTCGAATGAAGTCTACTTTCGTATTTCAAACACAAGTTTCAGGCAAAACATTCTAATGATCTTTGAAGAAAACCTGTGCATTTGTTTTCCTGAAACTCAAATGAATGAGTCTCTTCAAGCCACTAAATAATATGAATGAGGTTCCGACGAATTCTATTTTCGCACATCTAACACAAATTTTGTGCATAACTTGCTAGTGATCTTTGAACGACACATGTGCATTTATTTCACCTGAAAATCATTTCAATAAGTCTCCTGAAGCCACTAAACCATTTTGAATGAGGTTCGAATGAAGTCTGCTTTCGTATTTCGAACACAAGTTTCGGGCAAAACATTCTAATAATCTTTGTAGCAAACGTGTGCATTTGTTTTACCTGAAACTCAAATCAATGAGACTCTTCAAGCCACTAAATAATATGAATGAGGTTCCGACGAATTCTATTTTCGCATATCAAACGCAAATTTTTTGCATAATTTGCTAGTGATCTTTGAAGGACACATGTGCATTTATTTCACCTGAAAATCATTTCAATAAGTCTCCTGAAGCCACTAAACCAATTTGAACGTGGTTCGAATGAAGTCTACTTTTGTATTTCAGACACAAGTTTCAGGCAAAACATTCTAATGATCGTTGTAGTAAACGTGTGCATTTGTTTTTCCTGAAACTCAAATCAATGAGACTCTTCATGCCACTAATATGAATGAGGTTCCCACGAATTCTATTTTTCCACATCAAACACAAATTTTGTGCATAACTTGCTAGTGACTTTGAAGGACACATGTGCATTTATTTCACCTGAAAATCATTTCAATAAGTCTCCTGAAGCCACTAAACCAATTTGAACGTGGTTCGAATGAAGTCTACTTTTGTATTTCAGACACAAGTTTCAGGCAAAACATTCTAATGATCGTTGTAGTAAACGTGTGCATTTGTTTTTCCTGAAACTCAAATCAATGAGACTCTTCATGCCACTAATATGAATGAGGTTCCCACGAATTCTATTTTTCCACATCAAACACAAATTTTGTGCATAACTTGCTAGTGATATTTGAAGGACACAAGTGCATTTACTTTGCCTGAAAATCATTTCAATAAGTCTCCTGAAGCCTCTCAACCATTTGAATGAGGTTCGAATGAAGTCTAGTTTCATATTTCTGACACAAGTTTTGGACATAACATTCTAATGATCTTTGTAGTAAACGTGTGAATTTGTTTTACCTGAAACTCAAATCAATGAGACTCTTCAAGCCACAAAATAATATGAATGAGGTTCCCACGAATTCTATTTTTCCACATCAAACACAAATTTTGTGCATAACTTGCTAGTGATATTTGAAGGACACATGTGCATTTATTTAGCCTGAAAATCATTTCAATAAGTCTCCTGAAGCCTCACAACAATTTGAATGAGGTTCGAATGAAGTCTACTTTCGTATGTCAAACACAAGTTCCGGGCAAAACATTCTAATGATCTTTGTAGTAAACGTGTGCATTTGTTTTACCTGAAACTCAAATCAATGAGACTCTTCAAGCCATTAAATAATATGAATGAGGTTCCGACGAATTCTATTTTCGCACATCAAACACAAATTATGTGCATAACTTGCTAGTGATCTTTGAAGGACACATGTGCATTTATTTAGCCTGAAAATCATTTCAATAAGTCTCCTGAAGCCTCACAACCATTTGAATGAGGTTCGAATGAAGTCTACTTTCGTATGTCAAACACAAGTTCCGGGCAAAACATTCTAATGATCTTTGTAGTAAACGTGTGCATTTGTTTTTCCTGAAACTCAAATCAATGAGACTCTTCAAGCCACTAAATTATATGAATGAGGTTCCGACGAATTCTATTTTCGCACATCAAACACAAATTTTGTGCATAACTTGCTAGTGACTTTGAAGGACACATGTGCATTTATTTCACCGGAAAATCATTTCAATAAGTCTCCTGAAGCCACTAAACCAATTTGAACGTGGTTCGAATGAAGTCTACTTTTGTATTTCAGACACAAGTTTCAGGCTAAACATTCTAATGATCTTTGTAGTAAACGTGTGCATTTGTTTTTCCTGAAACTCAAATCAATGAGACTCTTCATGGCACTAAATAATATGAATGAGGTTCCGACGAATTCTATTTTCGCACATCAAACACAAATTATGTGCATAACTTGCTAGTGATCTTTGAAGGACACATGTGCATTTATTTCACCTGAAAATCATTTCAATAAGTCTCCTGAAGCCACTAATCCATTTTGAACGTGGTTCAAATGAAGTCTACTTTCGTATGTCAAACACAAGTTTCAGGCAAAACATTCTAATGATCTTTGTAGTAAACGTGTGCATTTGTTTTTCCTGAAACTCAAATCAATGAGACTCTTCAAGCCATTAAATAATATGAATGAGGTTCCGACGAATTCTATTTTCGCACATCAAACACAAATTTTGTGCATAACTTGCTAGTGATCTTTGAAGGACACATGTGCATTAATTTCACCTGAAAAGCATTTCAATAAGTCTCCTGAAGCCACTCAACCATTTGAATGAGGTTCGAATGAAGTCTACTTTCATATTTCAAACATAAGTTTCGGGCAAAACATTCTAATGATCTTTGTATTAAACGTGTGCATTTGTTTTTTCTGAAACTCAAATCAATGAGACTCTCCAAGCCACTAAATAATATGAATGAGGTTCCGACGAATTCTATTTTCGCATATCAAACGCAAATTTTTTGCATAATTTGCTAGTGATCTTTGAAGGACACGTGCATTTATTTCACCTGAAAATCATTTCAATAAGTCTCCTGAAGCCACTAAACCAATTTGAACGTGGTTCGAATGAAGTCTACTTTTGTATTTCAGACACAAGTTTCAGGCAAAACATTCTAATGATCGTTGTAGTAAACGTGTGCATTTGTTTTTCCTGAAACTCAAATCAATGAGACTCTTCATGCCACTAATATGAATGAGGTTCCCACGAATTCTATTTTTCCACATCAAACACAAATTTTGTGCCTAACTTGCTAGTGATATTTGAAGGACACATGTGCATTTACTTTGCCTGCAAATCATTTCAATAAGTCTCCTGAAGCCTCTCAACCATTTGAATGAGGTTCGAATGAAGTCTAGTTTCATATTTCTGACACAAGTTTTGGACATAACATTCTAATGATCTTTGTAGTAAACGTGTGAATTTGTTTTACCTGAAACTCAAATCAATGAGACTCTTCAAGCCACTAAATAATATGAATGAGGTTCCCACGAATTCTATTTTTCCACATCAAACACAAATTTTGTGCATAACTTGCTAGTGATATTTGAAGGACACATGTGCATTTACTTAGCCTGCAAATCATTTCAATAAGTCTCCTGAACCCTCTCAACCATTTGAATGAGGTTCGAATGAAGTCTAGTTTCGTATGTCAAACACAAGTTTCGGGCAAAACATTCTAATGATCTTTGTAGTAAACGTGTGCATTTGTTTTTCCTGAAACTCAAATCAATGAGACTCTTCAAGCCATTAAATAATATGAGTGAGGTTCCGACGAGTTCTATTTTCGCACATCAAACACAAATTATGTGCATAACTTGCTAGTGATCTTTGAAGGACACATGTGCATTTATTTCACCTGAAATTCATTTCAATAAGTCTCCTGAAGCCACTAAACCATTTTGAATGTGCTTCGAATGAAGTCTACTTTCGTATTTAAGACACAAGTTTCAGGCAAAACATTCTAATGATCTTTGTAGTAAACGTGTGTATTTGTTTTACGTGAAACTCAAATCAATGAGACTCTTCAAGCCACTAAATTATATGAATGAGGTTCCGACGAATTCTATTTTCGCACATCAAACACAAATTTTGTGCATAACTTGCTAGTGACTTTGAAGGACACATGTGCATTTATTTCACCTGAAAATCATTTCAATAAGTCTCCTGAAGCCACGAAACCAATTTGAACGTGGTTCGAATGAAGTCTACTTTTGTATTTCAGACACAAGTTTCAGGCAAAACATTCTAATGATCGTTGTAGTAAACGTGTGCATTTGTTTTTCCTGAAACTCAAATCAATGAGACTCTTCATGCCACTAATATGAATGAGGTTCCCACGAATTCTATTTTTCCACATCAAACACAAATTTTGTGCATAACTTGCTAGTGATATTTGAAGGACACATGTGCATTTACTTTGCCTGAAAATCATTTCAATAAGTCTCCTGAAGCCTCTCAACCATTTGAATGAGGTTCGAATGAAGTCTAGTTTCATATTTCTGACACAAGTTTTGGACATAACATTCTAATGATCTTTGTAGTAAACGTGTGAATTTGTTTTACCTGAAACTCAAATCAATGAGACTCTTCAAGCCACAAAATAATATGAATGAGGTTCCCACGAATTCTATTTTTCCACATCAAACACAAATTTTGTGCATAACTTGCTAGTGATATTTGAAGGACACATGTGCATTTATTTAGCCTGAAAATAATTTCAATAAGTCTCCTGAAGCCTCACAACAATTTGAATGAGGTTCGAATGAAGTCTACTTTCGTATGTCAAACACAAGTTCCGGGCAAAACATTCTAATGATCTTTGTAGTAAACGTGTGCATTTGTTTTACCTGAAACTCAAATCAATGAGACTCTTCAAGCCATTAAATAATATGAATGAGGTTCCGACGAATTCTATTTTCGCACATCAAACACAAATTTTGTGCATAACTTGCTAGTGATCTTTGAAGGACACATGTGCATTTATTTCACCTGAAATTCATTTCAATAAGTCTCCTGAAGCCACTAAACCATTTTGAATGTGCTTCGAATGAAGTCTACTTTCGTATTTAAGACACAAGTTTCAGGCAAAACATTCTAATGATCTTTGTAGTAAACGTGTGTATTTGTTTTACGTGAAACTTAAATCAATGAGACTCTTCAAGCCACTAAATTATATGAATGAGGTTCCGACGAATTCTATTTTCGCACATCAAACACAAATTTTGTGCATAACTTGCTAGTGATCTTTGAAGGACACATGTGCATTTTTTTCACCTGAAAATCATTTCAATAAGTCTCCTGAAGCCACTAAACCAATTTGAACGTGGTTCGAATGAAGTCTACTTTTGTATTTCAGACACAAGTTTCAGGCTAAACATTCTAATGATCTTTGTAGTAAACGTGTGCATTTGTTTTTCCTGAAACTCAAATCAATGAGACTCTTCATGGCACTAAATAATATGAATGAGGTTCCGACGAATTCTATTTTCGCACATCAAACACAAATTATGTGCATAACTTGCTAGTGATCTTTGAAGGACACATGTGCATTTATTTCACCTGAAAATCATTTCAATAAGTCTCCTGAAGCCACTAATCCATTTTGAACGTGGTTCGAAGGAAGTCTACTTTTGTATTTCAGACACAAGTTTCAGGCAAAACATTCTAATGATCTCTGTAGTAAATGTGTGCATTTGTTTTTCCTGAAACTCAAATCAATGAGACTCTTCAAGCCATTAAATAATATGAATGAGGTTCCGACGAATTCTATTTTCGCACATCAAACACAAATTTTGTGCATAACTTGCAAGTGATCTTTGAAGGACACATGTGCATTTATTTAGCTTGAAAATCATTTCAATAAGTCTCCTGAAGCTTCTCAACCATTTGAATGAGGTTCGAATGAAGTCTACTTTCGTATGTCAAACACAAGTTTCGGGTAAAACATTCTAATGATCTTTGTAGTAAACGTGTGCATTTGTTTTTCCTGACACTCAAATCAATGAGACTCTTCAAGCCATTAAATAATATGAATGAGGTTCCGACGAATTTTATTTTCGCAGATCAAACACAAATTTTGTGCATAACTTGCTAGTGATCTTTGAAGGACACATGTGTATTTATTTAGCCTGAAAATCATTTCAATAAGTCTCCTGAAGCCTCTCAACCATTTGAATGAGGTTCGAATGAAGTATACTTTCGTATGTCAAACACAAGTTCCGGGCCAAACATTCTAATTATCTTTGTAGTAAACGTGTGCATTTGTTTTTCCTGAAACTCAAATCAATGAGACTCTTCAAGCCATTAAATAATATGAACGAGGTTCCGACGAATTCTATTTTCGCACATCGAACATAAATTTTGTGCATAACTTGCTAGTGATCTTTGAAGGACACATGTGCATTTATTTAGCCTGAAAATCATTTCAATAAGTCTCCTGAAGCCTCTACACCATTTGAATGAGGTTCGAATGAAGTATACTTTCGTATGTAAAACACAAGTTTCGGGCAAAACATTCTAATGATCTTTGTAGTAAACGTGTGCATTTGTTTTTCCTGAAACTCAAATCAGTGAGACTCTTCAAGCCATTAAATGATATGAATGAGGTTCCGACGAATTCTATTTTCGCACATCAAACACAAATTTTGTGCATAACTTGCTAGTGATCTTTGAAGGACATATGTGCATTTATTTCACCTGAAAATCATTTCAATAAGTCTCCTGAAGCCACTCAACCATTTGAATGAGGTTCGAATGAAGTCTACTTTTGTATTTCAAACACAAGTTTCGGGCAAAACATTCTAATGATCTTTGTAGTAAACGTGTGAATTTGTTTGACCTAAAACTCAAATCAATGTGACTCTTCAAGCCACTAAATAATATGAATGAGGTTCCCACGAATTCTATTTTCGCACATCAAACACAAATTTTGTGCATAACTTGCTACTGATCTTTGAAGGACACATGTCCATTTATTTAGCCTGAAAATCATTTCAATAAGTCTCCTGAAGCCACTCAACCACTTGAATAATGATCGAATGAAGTCTACTTTCGTATTTCTGACACATGTTTTGGGCAAAACATTCTAATGATCTTTAAAGTAAACCTGTGAATTTGTTTTACCTGAAACTCAAATCAATGAGACTCTTCAAGCCACTAAATAATATGAATGAGGTTCCGACGAATTCTATTTTCGCACATCAAACACAAATTTTGTGCATAACTTGCTAGTGATCTTTGAAGGACACATGTGCATTTATTTGGCCTGAAAATCATTTCAATAAGTCTCCTAAAGCCACTCAACCACTTGAATAAGGTTCGAATGAAGTCTACTTTCGTATTTCTGACACATGTTTTGGATATAACATTCTAATGATCTTTAAAGTAAACCTGTGAATTTGTTTTACCTGAAACTCAAATCAATGAGACTCTTCAAGCCACTAAATAATATGAATGAGGTTCCCAGGAATTCTATTTTCGCACATCAAACACAAATTTTGTGCATAACTTGCTAGTGATCTTTGAAGGACACATGTGCATTTATTTAGCCTGAAAATCATTTCAATAAGTCTACTGAAGCCTCTCAACCATTTGAATGAGGTTCGAATGAAGTCTACTTTCGTATGTCAAACAAAAGTTCCGGGCAAAACATTCTAATGATCTTTGTAGTAAACGTGTGCATTTGTTTTTCTGGAAACTCAAATCAATGAGACTCTTCAAGCCATTAAATAATATGAATGAGGTTCCGACGAATTTTATTTTCGCACATCAAACACAAATTTTGTGCATAACTTGCTAGTGATCTTTGAAGGACACATGTGTATTTATTTAGCCTGAAAATCATTTCAATAAGTCTCCTGAAGCCTCTCAACCATTTGAATGAGGTTCGAATGAAGTCGACTTTCGTATGTCAAACAGAAGTTTCGGGCAAAACATTCTAATGATCTTTGTAGTAAACGTGTGCATTTGTTTTACCTGAAACTCAAATCAATGAGTCTCTTCAAGCCACCAAATAATATGAATGAGGTTCCGACGAATTCTATTTTCGCACATCAAACACAAATTTTGTGCCTAATTGCTAGTGATCTTTGAAGGACACACGTGCATTAATTTCACCTGAAACGCATTTCAATAAGTCTCCTGAAGCCACTCAACCATTTGAATGAGGTTCGAATGAAGTCTACTTTTGTATTTCAAACACAAGTTTCGGGCAAAACATTCTAATGATCTTTGTAGTAAACGTGTGCATTTGTTTTTCCTGAAACTCAAATCAATGAGACTCTTCAAGCCATTAAATAATATGAATGAGGTTCCGACGAATTCTATTTTCGCACATCAAACACAAATTTTGTGCATAACTTGCTAGTGATCTTTGAAGGACACATGTGCATTTATTTGGCCTGAAAATCATTTCAATAAGTCTCCTGAAGCCACTCAACCACTTGAATAAGGTTCGAATGAAGTCCACTTTCGTATTTCTGACACAAGTTTTGGATATAACATTCTAATGATCTTTAAAGTAAACGTGTGAATTTGTTTTACCTGAAACTCAAATCAATGAGACTCTTCAAGCCACTAAATAATATGAATGAGGTTCCCAGGAATTCTATTTTCGCACATCAAACACAAATTTTGTGCCTAACTTGCTAGTGATCTTTGAAGGACACACGTGCATTAATTTCACCTGAAACGCATTTCAATAAGTCTCCTGAAGCCACTCAACCATTTGAATGAGGTTCGAATGAAGTCTACTTTTGTATTTCAAACACAAGTTTCGGGCAAAACATTCTAATGATCTTTGTAGTAAACGTGTGCATTTGTTTTTCCTGAAACTCAAATCAATGAGACTCTTCAAGCCATTAAATAATATGAATGAGGTTCCAACGAATTCTATTTTCGCACATCAAACACAAATTTTGTGCATAACTTGCTAGTGATCTTTGAAGGACACATGTGCATTTATTTGGCCTGAAAATCATTTCAATAAGTCTCCTAAAGCCACTCAACCAATTGAATAAGGTTCGAATGAAGTCTACTTTCGTATTTCTGACACATGTTTTGGATATAACATTCTAATGATCTTTAAAGTAAACCTGTGAATTTGTTTTACCTGAAACTCAAATCAATGAGACTCTTCAAGCCACTAAATAATATGAATGAGGTTCCCAGGAATTCTATTTTCGCACATCAAACACAAATTTTGTGCATAACTTGCTAGTGATCTTTGAAGGACACATGTGCATTTATTTAGCCTGAAAATCATTTCAATAAGTCTCCTGAAGCCTCTACACCATTTGAATGAGGTTCGAATGAAGTATACTTTCGTATGTAAAACACAAGTTTCGGGCAAAACATTCTAATGATCTTTGTAGTAAACGTGTGCATTTGTTTTTCCTGAAACTCAAATCAGTGAGACTCTTCAAGCCATTAAATGATATGAATGAGGTTCCGACGAATTCTATTTTCGCACATCAAACACAAATTTTGTGCATAACTTGCTAGTGATCTTTGAAGGACAGATGTGCATTTATTTCACCTGAAAATCATTTCAATAAGTCTCCTGAAGCCACTCAACCATTTGAATGAGGTTCGAATGAAGTCTACTTTTGTATTTCAAACACAAGTTTCGGGCAAAACATTCTAATGATCTTTGTAGTAAACGTGTGAATTTGTTTGACCTAAAACTCAAATCAATGTGACTCTTCAAGCCACTAAATAATATGAATGAGGTTCCCACGAATTCTATTTTCGCACATCAAACACAAATTTTGTGCATAACTTGCTACTGATCTTTGAAGGACACATGTCCATTTATTTAGCCTGAAAATCATTTCAATAAGTCTCCTGAAGCCACTCAACCACTTGAATAATGATCGAATGAAGTCTACTTTCGTATTTCTGACACAAGTTTTGGACATAACATTCTAATGATCTTTAAAGTAAACGTGTTAATTTGTTTTACCTGAAACTCAAATCAATGAGACTCTTCAAGCCACTAAATAATATGAATGAGGTTCCCAGGAATTCGATTTTCGCACATCAAACACAAATTTTGTGCATAACTTGCTAGTGATCTTTGAAGGACACATGTGCATTTATTTAGCCTGAAAATCATTTCAATAAGTCTCCTGAAGACTCTCAACCATTTGAATGAGGTTCGAATGAAGTCTACTTTCGTATGTCAAACACAAGTTTCGGGCAAAACATTCTAATGATCTTTGTAGTAAACGTGTGAATTTGTTTTAGCTGAAACTCAAGTCAATGAGTCTCTTCAAGCCACCAAATAATATGAATGAGGTTCCGACGAATTCTATTTTCGCACATCAAACACAAATTTTGTGCATAACTTGCTAGTGATATTTGAATGACACATGTGCATTAATTTCACCTGAAAAGCATTTCAATAAGTCTCTTGAAGCCACTCAACCAGTTGAATGAGGTTCGAATGAAGTCTACTTTCGTATTTCAAACACAAGTTTCGGGCAAAACATTCTAATGATCTTTGTAGTAAACGTGTGCATTTGTTTTTCCTGAAACTCAAATCAATGAGACTCTTCAAGCCATTAAATAATATGAATGAGGTTCCGACGAATTCTATTTTCGCACATCAAACACAAATTTTGTGCATAACTTGCTAGTGGTCTTTGAAGGACATATGTGCATTTATTTCACCTGAAAATCATTTCAATAAGTCTCCTGAAGCCACTCAACCACTTGAATAAGGTTCGAATGAAGTCTACTTTCGTATTTCTGACACAAGTGTTGGACATAACATTCTAATGATCTTCAAAGTAAACGTGTGAATTTGTTTTACCTGAAACTCAAATCAATGAGACTCTTAAAGCCACTAAATAATATGAATGAGGTTCCCAGGAATTCTATTTTCGCACATCAAACACAAATTTTGTGCATAACTTGCTAGTGATCTTTGAAGGACATATGTGCATTTATTTCACCTGAAAATCATTTCAATAAGTCTCCTGAAGCCACTCAACCACTTGAATATGGTTCGAATGAAGTCTACTTTCGTATTTCTGACACAAGTGTTGGGCATAACATTCTAATGATCTTTAAAGTAAACATGTGAATTTGTTTTACCTAAAACTCAAATCAATGAGACTCTTCAAGCCACTAAATAATATGAATGAGGTTCCCAGGAATTCTATTTTCGCACAGCAAACACAAATTTTGTGCATAACTTGCTAGTGATCTTTGAAGGACACATGTGCATTTATTTAGCTTGAAAATCATTTCAATAAGTCTCCTGAAGCCTCTCAACCATTTGAAAGAGGTTCGAATGAAGTCTACTTTCGTATGTCAAACACAAGTTTCGGGCAAAACATTCTAATGATCTTTGTAGTAAACGTGTGCATTTGTTTTACCTGAAACTAAAATCAATGAGTCTCTTCAAGCCACCAAATAATATGAATGAGGTTCCGACGAATTCTATTTTCGCACATCAAACACAAATTTTGTGCATAACTTCCTAGTGATCTTTGAAGGACACATGTGCATTAATTTCACTTGAAATGCATTTCAATATGTCTCCTGAAGCCACTAAACCATTTGAATGAGGTTCGAATGAAGTCTACTTTCGTATTTCAAACACAAGTTTCGGGCAAAACATTCTAATGATCTTTGTAGTAAACGTGTGAATTTGTTTTACCTAAAACTCAAATCAATGAGACTCTTCAAGCCATTAAATGATATGAATGAGGTTCCGACGAATTCTATTTTCGCACATCAAACACAAATTTTGTGCATAACTTGCTAGTGATCTTTGAATGACACATGTGCATTAATTTCACCTGAAAAGCATTTCAATAAGTCTCCGGAAGCCACTCAACCAGTTGAATGAGGTTCGAATGAAGTCTACTTTCGTATTTCAAACACATGTTTCGGGCAAAACATTCTAATGATCTTTGTAGTAAATGTGTGAATTTGTTTTACCTGAAACTCAAATCAATGAGACTCTTCAAGCCACTAAATAATATGAATGAGGTTGCCAGGAATTCTATTTTCGCACATCAAACACAAATTTTGTGCATAACTTGCTACTGATCTTTGAAGGACACATGTGCATTTATTTAGCCTGAAAATCATTTCAATAAGTCTCCTGAAGCCTCTCAACCATTTGAATGAGGTTCGAATGAAGTCTACTTTCGTATGTCAAACACAAGTTCCGAGCAAAACATTCTAATGATCTTTGTAGTAAACGTGTGCATTTGTTTTTCCTGAAACTCAAATCAATGAGCCTCTTCATGCCATTAAATAATATAAATGAGGTTCCGACGAATTCTATTTTCGCACATCAAACACAAATTTTGTGCATAACTTGCTAGTGATCTTTGAAGGACACATGTGCATTTATTTCGCCTGAAAATCATTTCGATAAGTCTCCTGAAGCTACTCAACCACTTGAATAAGGTTCGAATGAAGTCTACTTTCGTATTTCTGACCCAAGTTTTGGACATAACATTCTAATGATCTTTAAAGTAAACATGTGAATTTGTTTTACCTGAAACTCAAATCAATGAGTCTCTTCAAGCCACCAAATAATATGAATGAGGTTTCGACGAATTCTATTTTCGCACATCGAACACAAATTTTGTGCATAACTTGCTAGTGATCTTTGAAGGACACATGTGCATTAATTTCACCTGAAAAGCATTTTAATAAGTCTCCTGAAGCCACTCAACCATTAGAATGAGGTTCGAATGAAGTCTACTTTCGTATTTCAAACACAAGTTTCGGGCAAAACATTCTAAAGATCTTTGTTGTAAACGTGTGCATTTTTTTTTCCTGAAACTCAAATCAATGAGACTCTTCAAGCCACTAAATAATATGAATGAGATTCCGACGAATTCTATTTTCGCACATCAAACACAAATTTTGTGCATAACTTGCGAGTGATCTTTGAAGGACACATGTGCATTTATTTAGCCTGAAAATCATTTCAATAAGTCTCCTGAAGCCTCTCAACCATTTGAATGAGGTTCGAATGAAGTCTACTTTCGTATGTCAAACACAAGTTCCGGGCAAAACATTCTAATGATCTTTGTAGTAAACGTGTGCATTTGTTTTTCCTGAAACTCAAATCAATGAGACTCTTCAAGCCATTAAATAATATGAATGAGGTTCCGACGAATTCTATTTTCGCACATCAAACACAAATTTTGGGCACAACTTGCTAGTGATCTTTGAAGGACACATGTGCATTTATTTAGCCTGAAAATCATTTCAATAAGTCTCCTGAAGCCACTAAACCATTTTGAATGTTGTTCAAATGAAGTCTTCTTCCGTATTTCAGACACAAGTTTCAGGCAAAAAATTCTAATGATCTTTATAGTAAACGTGTGCATTTGTTTTACCTGAAACTCAAATCAATGAGACTCTTCAAGCCACTAACTAATATGAATGAGGTTCCGACGAATTCTATTTTCGCATATCAAACACAAATTTTGTGCATAACTTGCTAGTTATCTTTGAAGGACACATGTGCATTTATTTCACCTGAAAATCATTTCAATAAGTCTCCTGAAGCCACTAAACCATTTTGAACATGGTTCGAATGAAGTCTACTTTCGTATTTCAGACACAAGCTTCCGGCAAAACATTCTAATGATCTTTGTAGTAAACGTGTGCATTTGTTTTTCCTGAAACTCAAATCAATGGGACTCTTCATGCCACTAAATAATATGAATGAGGTTCCGACGAATTCTATTTTCGCACATCAAACACAAATTATGTGCATAACTTGCTAGTGATCTTTGAAGGACACACGTGCATTTATTTCGCCTGAAAATCATTTCAATAAGTCTCCTGAAGCCACTAAACCATTTTAATGAGGTTCAAATGAAGTCTACTTTCGTATTTCAGACACAAGTTTCAGGCCAAACCTTCTAATAATCTTTGTAGCAAACGTGTGCATTTCGTGTGCATTTGTTTTACCTGAAACTCAAAATCAATGAGACTCTTCAAGCCACTATATAATATGAATGAGGTTCCCACGAATTCTATTTTCGCACATCAAACACAAATTTTGTGCATAACTTGCTAGTGATCTTTGAAGGACACATGTGCATTTATTTAGCCTGAAAATCATTTCAATAAGTCTCCTGAAGCCTCTCAACCATTTGAATGAGGTTCGAATGAAGTCTACTTTCGCATATCAAACACAAATTTTGTGCATAACTTGCTAATGATCTTTGAAGGACACATGTGCATTTGTTTTCCTGAAACTCAAATCAATGAGACTCTTCATGCCACTAAATAATATGAATGAGGTTCCGACGAATTCTATTTTCGCACATCAAACACAAATTATGTGCATAACTTGCTAGTGATCTTTGAAGGACACACGTGCATTTATTTCGCCTGAAAATCATTTCAATAAGTCTCCTGAAGCCACTAAACCATTTTAATGAGGTTCAAATGAAGTCTACTTTCGTATTTCAGACACAAGTTTCAGGCCAAACCATCTAATGATCTTTGTAGTAAACGTGTGCATTTATTTTTCCTGAACCTCAAATCAATGAGACTCTTCATGCCACTAATAATATGAATGAGGTTCCGACGAATTCTATTTTTGCATATCAAACACAAATTTTGTGCATAACTTGCTAGTGATCTTTGAAGGACACATGTGCATTTATTTCACCTGAAAATCATTTCAATAAGTCTCCTGAAGCCACTAAACCATTTTGAATGTGGTTCGAATGAAGTCTACTTTTGTATATCAGACACAAGTTTCAGGCAAAACATTCTAATGATCTCTGTAGTAAACGTGTGCATTTGATTTACCTGAAACTCAAATCAATGAGACTCTTCAAGCCACTAAATAATATGACTGAGATTCCGACGAATTCTATTTTCGCACATCAAGCACAAATTTTGTGCATAACTTGCTAATGATCTTTGAAGGATACATGTGCATTTATTTCGCCTGAAAATCATTTCAATAAGTCTCTTGAAGCCACTAAACTATTTTAAATGAGGTTCGATTGAAGTCTACTTTTGTATTTCAGAGACAAGTTTCAGGCAAAACATTCTAATGATCTTTGTAGTAAACGTGTGCATTTGTTTTACCTGAAACTCAAATCAATGAGACTCTTCAAGCCACTAAATAATATGAATCAGGTTCCGACGAATTATATTTTCGCATATTAAACACAAATTTTGTGCATAACTTGATAGTGATCTTTGAAGGACACATGTGCATTTATTTCACCTGAAAATCATTTCAATAAGTCTCCTGAAGCCACTAAACCATTTTGAACGTGGTTCGAATGAAGTCTACCTTCGTATTTCAGACACAAGTTTCAGGGAAAACATTCTAATGATCTTTGTAGTAAACGTGTGCATTTGTTTTTCCTGAAACTCAAATCAATGAGACTCTTCATGCCTCTAAATAATATGAATGAGGTTCCGACGAATTCTATTTTCGCACGTCAAACACAATTATGTGCATAACTTGCTAGTGATCTTTGAAGGACACATGTGCATTTATTTCGCCTGAAAATCATTTCCATAAGTCTCCTGAAGCCACTCAACCATTTGAATGAGGTTCGAATGAAGTTTACTTTTGTATTTAAAAACACAAGTTTTGGGCAAAAAAATCTAATGATCTTTGTAGTAAACGTGTGCCTTTGTTTTACCTGAAACTCAAATCAATGGGACTCTTCAAGCCACTAAATTATATGAATGAGGTTCCGACGAATTCTATTTTCTCATATCAAACACAAATTTTGTGCATAACTTGCTAGTGATCTTTGAAGGACACATGTGCATTTATTTCGCCTGAAAATCATTTCAATAAGTCTCCTGAAGCCACTCAACCATTTGAATGAGGTTCGAATGAAGTCTACTTTCGTATTTCAGACACAAGTTTCAGGCGAAACATTCTAATGATCTTTGAAGTAAACGTGTGCATTTGTTTTCCTGAAACTCAAATCAATGAGACTCTTCAAGCCACTAAATAATATGAATGAGGTTCCGACGAATTCTATTTTCGCACATCAAACTCAAATTTTGTGCATAACTTTCTAGTGATCTTTGAAGGACACATGTGCATTTATTTCACCTGAAAATCATTTCAATAAGTCTCCTGAAGCCACTAAACTATTTGAATGAGGTTCAAATGAAGTCTGCTTTCGTATGTAAGACACAAGTTTTAGGCAAAACATTCTAATAATCTTTGTAGCAAACGTGTGCATTTCGTGTGCATTTGTTTTACCTGAAACTCAAAATCAATGAGACTCTTCAAGCCACTATATAATATGAATGAGGTTCCCACGAATTCTATTTTCGCACATCAAACACAAATTTTGTGCATAACTTGCTAGTGATCTTTGAAGGACACATGTGCATTTATTTAGCCTGAAAATCATTTCAATGAGTCTCCTGAAGCCTCTCAACCATTTGAATGAGGTTCGAATGAAGTCTACTTTCGCATATCAAACACAAATTTTGTGCATAACTTGCTAATGATCTTTGAAGGACACATGTGCATTTATTTCGCTTGAAAATCATTTCAATAAGTCTCTTGAAGCCACTAAACCATTTGAATGAGGTTCGAATGAAGTCTACTTTCGTATTTCAGACACAAGTTTCAGGCGAAACATTCTAATGATCTTTGAAGTAAACGTGTGCATTTGTTTTCCTGAAACTCAAATCAATGAGACTCTTCAAGCCACTAAATAATATGAATGAGGTTCCGACGAATTCTATTTTCACATATCGAACTCAAATTTTGTGCATAACTTGCTAGTGATCTTTGAAGGACACATGTGCATTTATTTCACCTGAAGATCATTTCAATAAGTCTCCTGAAGCCACTAACCCATTTTGAATGTGGTTCGAATGAAGTCTACTTTCGTATTTCGGACAAAAGTTTCAGGCAAAACATTCTAATGATCGTCGTAGTAAACGTGTGTATTTGTTTTACCTGAAACTCAAATCAATGAGACTCTTCAAGCCACTAAATTATATGAATGTGGTTCCCACGAATTCTATTTTCGCACATCAAACACAAATTTTGTGCATAACTTTCTAGTTATCATTGAAGGACACATGTGCATTTATTTCGCCTGAAAATCATTTCAATAAGTCTCCTGAAGCCACTAAACCATTTGAATGAGGTTCGAATGAAGTCTACTTTCGTATTTCAGACACAAGTTTTAGGCGAAACATTCTAATGATCTTTGAAGTAAACGTGTGCATTTGTTTTCCTGAAACTCAAATCAATGAGACTCTTCAAGCCACTAAATAATATGAATGAGGTTCCGACGAATTCTATTTTCACATATCGAACTCAAATTTTGTGCATAACTTGCTAGTGATCTTTGAAGGACACATGTGCATTTATTTCACCTGAAGATCATTTCAATAAGTCTCCTGAAGCCACTAACCCATTTTGAATGTGGTTCGAATGAAGTCTACTTTCGTATTTCGGACAAAAGTTTCAGGCAAAACATTCTAATGATCGTCGTAGTAAACGTGTGTATTTGTTTTACCTGAAACTCAAATCAATGAGACTCTTCAAGCCACTAAATTATATGAATGTGGTTCCCACGAATTCTATTTTCGCACATCAAATACAAATTTTGTGCATAACTTGCTAGTGATCTTTGAAGGACACATGTGCATTTATTTCACCTGAAAATCATTTCAATAAGTCTCCTGAAGCCACTAAACCATTTCGAATGAGGTTCGACTGAAGTCTACTTTCGTATTTCAGACACATTTTCAGGCAAAACATTCTAATGATCTTTGTAGTAAACATGTGCATTTGTTTTACCTGAAACTCAAATCAATGAGACTCTTCAAGCCACTAAATTATATGAATGAGGTTCCGACGAATTCTATTTTCGCATATCAAACACAAATTTTGTGCATAACTTGCTAGTGATCTTTGAAGGACACATGTGCATTTATTTCACCCGAAAATCATTTCAATAAGTCTCCTGAAGCCACTAAACCATTTGAATGAGGTTCGAATGAAGTCTACTTTCGTATTTCAGACACATGGTTCAGGCAAAACATTCTAATGATCTTTGTAGTACACATGTGCATTTGTTTTTCCTGAGACTCAAATCAATGAGACTCTTGAAGCCATTAAATAATATGAATGAGGTTCCGACGAATTCTATTTTCGCATATCAAACACAAATTTTGTGCATAACTTGCTAATGATCTTTGAAGGACACATGTGCATTTATTTCACCTAAAAATACTTTCAATAAGTCTCCTGAAGCCACCCAACCATTTGAATAAGGTTCGAATGAAGTCTACTTTCGTATTTCAAACACAAGTTTCAGGCAAAAAAATCTAATGATCTTTGAAGTAAACATGTGCATTTGTTTTCCTGAAACTCAAATCAATGAGAGTCTTCAAGCCACTAAATAATATGAATGAGGTTCCGACGAATTCTATTTTCGCATATCAAACACAAATTTTGTGCATAACTTTCTAGTTATCTTTGAAGGACACATGTGCATTTATTTCGCCTGAAAATCATTTCAATAAGTCTCCTGAAGCCACTAAACCATTTGAATGAGGTTCGAATGAAGTCTACTTTCGTATTTCAGACACATGGTTCAGGCAAAACATTCTAATGATCTTTGTAGTACACATGTGCATTTGTTTTTCCTGAGACTCAAATCAATGAGACTCTTGAAGCCATTAAATAATATGAATGAGGTTCCGACGAATTCTATTTTCACATATCGAACTCAAATTTTGTGCATAACTTGCTAGTGATCTTTGAAGGACACATGTGCATTTATTTCACCTGATGATCATTTCAATAAGTCTCCTGAAGCCACTAAACCATTTTGAATGTGGTTCGAATGTAGTCTACTTTCGTATTTCGGACAAAAGTTTCAGGCAAAGCATTCTAATGATCGTTGTAGTAAACGTGTGTATTTGTTTTACCTGAAACTCAAATCAATGAGACTCTTCAAGCCACTAAATTATATGAATGAGGTTCCCACGAACTCTATTTTCGCACATCAAATACAAATTTTGTGCATAACTTGCTAGTGATCTTTGAAGGACAAATGTGCATTTATTTCACCTGAAAATCATTTCAATAAGTCTCCTGAAGCCACTAAACCATTTCGAATGAGGTTCGACTGAAGTCTACTTTCGTATTTCAGACACATGTTTCAGGCAAAACATTCTAATGATCTTTGTAGTAAACATGTGCATTTGTTTTACCTGAAAGTCAAATCAATGAGACTCTTCAAGCCACTAAATTATATGAATGAGGTTCCGACGAATTCTATTTTCGCATATCAAACACAAATTTTGTGCATAACTTGCTAGTGATCTTTGAAGGACACATGTGCATGTATTTCGCCTGAAAATCATTTCAATAAGTCTCCTGAAGCCACTAAACCATTTGAATGAGGTTCGAATGAAGTCTACTTTCGTATTCTAGACACAAGTTTCAGGAAAAACATTCTAATGATCTTTGAAGTAAACGTGTGCATTTGTTTTCCTGAAACTCAAATCAATGAGAGTCTTCAAGCCACTAAATAATATGAATGAGGTTCCGACGAATTCTATTTTCGCATATCGAACACAAATTTTGTGCATAACTTGCTAGTGATCTTTGAAGGACAGATGTGCATTTATTTCACCTGAAAATCATTTCAATAAGTCTCTTGAAGCCACTAAACCATTTTCAATGTGGTTCGAATGAAGTCTACTTTCGTATTTCAGACACAAGTTTCCTGCAAAACATTCTAATGATCTTTGTAGCAAACGTGTGTATTTGTTTTACCTGAAAATCAAATCAATGAGACTCTTCAAGCCACTAAATAATATGAATGAGGTTCCCACGAATTCTATTTTCACACATCAAACACAAATTTTGTGCATAACTTTCTAGTTACCTTTGAAGGACACATGTGCATTTATTTCGCCTGAAAATCATTTCAATAAGTCTCCTGAAGCCACTAAACCATTTGAATGAGGTTCGAATGAAGTCTACTTTCGTATTTCAGACACAAGGTTCAGGCAAAACATTCTAATGATCTTTGTAGTACACATTTGCATTTGTTTTTCCTGAGACTCAAATCAATGAGACTCTTGAAGCCATTAAATAATATGAATGAGGTTCCGACGAATTCTATTTTCGCATATCAAACACAAATTTTGTGCATAACTTGCTAATGATCTTTGAAGGACACATGTGCATTTATTTCACCTAAAAATACTTTCAATAAGTCTCCTGAAGCCACCCAACCATTTGAATGAGGTTCGAATGAAGTCTACTTTCGTATTTCAAACACAAGTTTCAGGCAAAAAAATCTAATGATCTTTGAAGTAAACATGTGCATTTGTTTTCCTGAAACTCAAATCAATGAGAGTCTTCAAGCCACTAAATAATATGAATGAGGTTCCGACGAATTCTATTTTCGCATATCAAACACAAATTTTGTGCATAACTTGCTAGTGATCTTTGAAGGACACATGTGCATTTATTTCACCTGAAAATCATTTCAATAAGTCTCCTGAAGCCGCTAAACCATTTCGAATGAGGTTCGACTGAAGTCTACTTTCGTATTTCAGACACATGTTTCAGGCAAAACATTCTAATGATCTTTGTAGTAAACATGTGCATTTGTTTTACCTGAAACTCAAATCAATGAGACTCTTCAAGCCACTAAATTATATGAATGAGGTTCCGACGAATTCTATTTTCGCATATCAAACACAAATTTTGTGCATAACTTGATAGTGATCTTTGAAGGACACATGTGCATTTATTTCACCTGAAAATCATTTCAATAAGTCTCCTGAAGCCACTAAACCATTTGAATGAGGTTCGAATGAAGTCTACTTTCGTATTTCAGACACAAGGTTCAGGCAAAACATTCTAATGATCTTTATAGTACACATGTGCATTTGTTTTTCCTGAGACTCAAATCAATGAGACTCTTGAAGCCATTAAATAATATGAATGAGGTTCCGACGAATTCTATTTTCGCATATCAAACACAAATTTTGTGCATAACTTGCTAATGATCTTTGAAGGACACATGTGCATTTATTTCACCTAAAAATACTTTCAATAAGTCTCCTGAAGCCACCCAACCATTTGAATGAGGTTCGAATGAAGTCTACTTTCGTATTTCAAATACAAGTTTCAGGCAAAAAAATCTAATGATCTTTGAAGTAAACATGTGCATTTGTTTTCCTGAAACTCAAATCAATGAGAGTCTTCAAGCCACTAAATAATATGAATGAGGTTCCGACGAATTCTATTTTCGCATATCAAACACAAATTTTGTGCATACCTTGCTAGTGATCTTTGAAGGACACATGTGCATTTATTTCACCTGAAAATCATTTCAATAAGTCTCCTGAAGCCGCTAAACCATTTCGAATGAGGTTCGACTGAAGTCTACTTTCGTATTTCAGACACATGTTTCAGGCAAAACATTCTAATGATCTTTGTAGTAAACATGTGCATTTGTTTTACCTGAAACTCAAATCAATGAGACTCTTCAAGCCACTAAATTATATGAATGAGGTTCCGACGAATTCTATTTTCGCATATCAAACACAAATTTTGTGCATAACTTGATAGTGATCTTTGAAGGACACATGTGCATTTATTTCACCTGAAAATCATTTTAATAAGTCTCCTGAAGCCACCCAACAATTTGAATGAGGTTCGAATGAAGTATACTTTCGTATTTCAAACACAAGTTTTGGGCAAAAAAATCTAATGATAGTGATCTTTGAAGGACACATGTGCATTTATTTCACCTAAAAATACTTTCAATAAGTCTCCTGAAGCCACCCAACCATTTGAATGAGGTTCGAATGAAGTCTACTTTCGTATTTCAAACACAAGTTTCAGGCAAAAAAATCTAATGGTCTTTGAAGTAAACATGTGCATTTGTTTTCCTGAAACTCAAATCAATGAGAGTCTTCAAGCCACTAAATAATATGAATGAGGTTCCGACGAATTCTATTTTCGCATATCGAACACAAATTTTGTGCATAACTTGCTAGTGATCTTTGAAGGACACATGTGCATTTATTTCACCTGAAAATCATTTCAATAAGTCTCTTGAAGCCACTAAACAATTTTTCAATGTGGTTCGAATGAAGTCTCCTTTCTTATTTCAGACACAAGTTTCCTGCAAAACATTCTAATGATCGTTGTAGTAAACGTGTGTATTTGTTTTACCTGAAACTCAAATCAATGAGACTCTTCAAGCCACTAAATTATATGAATGAGGTTCCCACGAATTCTATTTTCGCACATCAAACACAAATTTTGTGCATAACTTGCTAGTGATCTTTGAAGGACATATGTGCATTTATTTCACCTGAAAATCATTTCAATAAGTCTCCTGAAGCCACTAAACCATTTCGAATGAGGTTCGACTGAAGTCTACTTTCGTATTTCAGACACATGTTTCGGGCAAAACATTCTAATGATCTTTGTAGTAAACATGTGCATTTGTTTTACCTGAAACTCAAATCAATGAGACTCTTCAAGCCACTAAATTATATGAATGAGGTTCCGACGAATTCTATTTTCGCATATCAAACACAAATTTTGTGCATAACTTGCTAGTGATCTTTGAAGGACACATGTGCATTTATTTCACCTGAAAATCATTTCAATAAGTCTCCTGAAGCCACTAAACCATTTGAATGAGGTTCGAATGAAGTCTACTTTCGTATTTCAGACACAAGTTTCCTGCAAAACATTCTAATGATCGTTGTAGTAAACGTGTGTATTTGTTTTACCTGAAACTCAAATCAATGAGACTCTTCAAGCCACTAAATTATATGAATGAGGTTCCCACGAATTCTATTTTCGCACATCAAACACAAATTTTGTGCATAACTTGCTAGTGATCTTTGAAGGACACATGTGCATTTATTTCACCTAAAAATACTTTCAATAAGTCTCCTGAAGCCACCCAACCATTTGAATGAGGTTCGACTGAAGTCTACTTTCGTATTTCAGACACATGTTTCGGGCAAAACATTCTAATGATCTTTGTAGTAAACATGTGCATTTGTTTTACCTGAAACTCAAATCAATGAGACTCTTCAAGCCACTAAATTATATGAATGAGGTTCCGACGAATTCTATTTTCGCATATCAAACACAAATTTTGTGCATAACTTGCTAGTGATCTTTGAAGGACACATGTGCATTTATTTCACCTGAAAATCATTTCAATAAGTCTCCTGAAGCCACTAAACCATTTGAATGAGGTTCGAATGAAGTCTACTTTCGTATTTCAGACGCAAGGTTCAGGCAAAACATTATAATGATCTTTGTAGTACACATGTGCATTTGTTTTTCCTGAGACTCAAATCAATGAGACTCTTGAAGCCATTAAATAATATGAATGAGGTTCTGACGAATTCTATTTTCGCATATCAAACACAAATTTTGTGCATAACTTGCTAATGATCTTTGAAGGACACATGTGCATTTATTTCACCTAAAAATACTTTCAATAAGTCTCCTGAAGCCACCCAACCATTTGAATGAGGTTCGAATGAAGTCTACTTTCGTATTTCAAACACAAGTTTTGGGCAGAAAAATCTAATGATAGTGATCTTTGAAGGACACATGTGCATTTATTTCACCTGAAAATCATTTTAATAAGTCTCCGGAAGCCACCCAACAATTTGAATGAGGTTCGAATGAAGTCTACTTTCGTATTTCAAACATAAGTTTTGGGCAAAAAAATCTAATGATAGTGATCTTTGAAGGACACATGTGCATTTATTTCTCCTGAAAATCATTTTAATAAGTCTGCTGAAGCCACTAAACCATTTGAATGAGGTTCGAATGAAGTTTGCTTTCGTATTTAAGACATAAGTTTCAGGCAAAACATTCTAATAATCTTTGTAGCAAACGTGTGCATTTGTTTTACCTGAAACTCAAATCAATGAAACTATTCAAGCCACTAAATAATATGAATGAGGTTCCCACGAATTCTATTTTCGCACATCAAACACAAATTTTGTGCATAACTTGCTAGTGATCTTTGAAGGACACATGTGCATTTATTTAGCCTGAAAATCATTTCAATAAGTCTCCTGAAGCCTCTAAACCATTTGAATGAGGTTGGAATGAAGTCTACTTTCGTATTTCAGACGCAAGTTTCAGGCAAAACATTCTAATGATCTTTGAAGTAAACGTGTGCATTTGTGTTCCTGAAACTCAAATCAATGAGACTCTTCAAGCCACTAAATAATATGAATGAGGTTCCGAAGAATTCTATTTTCGCATATCAAACACAAATTTTGTGCATAACTTGCTAATGATCTTTGAAGGACACATGTGCATTTATTTCGCCTGAAAATCAATTCAATAAGTCTCCAAAAGCCACTAAACCATTTGAATGAGGTTCGAATGAAGTCTACTTTCGTAGTTTAGACACAAGTTTCAGGAAAAACATTCTAATAATCTTTGAAGTAAACGTGTGCATTTGTTTTCCTGAAACTCAAATCAATGAGTCTCTTCAAGCCACTAAATAATATGAATGAGGTTCCGACGAATTCTATTTTCGCATATCAAACACAAATTTTGTGCATAACTTGCTAGTGATCTTTGAAGGACATATGTGCATTTATTTCACCTGAAAATCATTTCAATAAGTCTCCTGAAGCCACTAAACCATTTCGAATGAGGTTCGACTGAAGTCTACTTTCGTATTTCAGACACATGTTTCGGGCAAAACATTCTAATGATCTTTGTAGTAAACATGTGCATTTGTTTTACCTGAAACTCAAATCAATGAGACTCTTCAAGCCACTAAATTATATGAATGAGGTTCCGACGAATTCTATTTTCGCATATCAAACACAAATTTTGTGCATAACTTGCTAGTGATCTTTGAAGGACACATGTGCATTTATTTCACCTGAAAATCATTTCAATAAGTCTCCTGAAGCCACTAAACCATTTGAATGAGGTTCGAATGAAGTCTACTTTCGTATTTCAGACGCAAGGTTCAGGCAAAACATTCTAATGATCTTTGTAGTACACATGTGCATTTGTTTTTCCTGAGACTCAAATCAATGAGACTCTTGAAGCCATTAAATAATATGAATGAGGTTCTGACGAATTCTATTTTCGCATATCAAACACAAATTTTGTGCATAACTTGCTAATGATCTTTGAAGGACACATGTGCATTTATTTCACCTAAAAATACTTTCAATAAGTCTCCTGAAGCCACCCAACCATTTGAATGAGGTTCGAATGAAGTCTACTTTCGTATTTCAAACACAAGTTTTGGGCAAAAAAATCTAATGATAGTGATCTTTGAAGGACACATGTGCATTTATTTCACCTGAAAATCATTTTAATAAGTCTCCTGAAGCCACCCAACAATTTGAATGAGGTTCGAATGAAGTCTACTTTCGTATTTCAAACATAAGTTTTGGGCAAAAAAATCTAATGATAGTGATCTTTGAAGGACACATGTGCATTTATTTCTCCTGAAAATCATTTTAATAAGTCTCCTGAAGCCACCCAACAATTTGAATGAGGTTCGAATGAAGTCTACTTTCGTATTTCAAACACAAGTTTTGGGCAAAAAAATCTAATGATAGTGATCTTTGAAGGACACATGTGCATTTATTTCACCTGAAAATCATTTCAATAAGTCTCCTGAAGCCACTAAACCATTTGAATGAGGTTCGAATGAAGTTTGCTTTCGTATTTAAGACATAAGTTTCAGGCAAAACATTCTAATAATCTTTGTAGCAAACGTGTGCATTTGTTTTACCTGAAACTCAAATCAATGAAACTATTCAAGCCACTAAATAATATGAATGAGGTTCCCACGAATTCTATTTTCGCACATCAAACACAAATTTTGTGCATAACTTGCTAGTGATCTTTGAAGGACACATGTGCATTTATTTCGCCTGAAAATCATTTCAATAAGTCTCCTGAAGCCACTAAACCATTTGAATGAGGTTGGAATGAAGTCTACTTTCGTATTTCAGACGCAAGTTTCAGGCAAAACATTCTAATGATCTTTGAAGTAAACGTGTGCATTTGTGTTCCTGAAACTCAAATCAATGAGACTCTTCAAGCCACTAAATAATATGAATGAGGTTCCGAAGAATTCTATTTTCGCATATCAAACACAAATTTTGTGCATAACTTGCTAATGATCTTTGAAGGACACATGTGCATTTATTTCGCCTGAAAATCAATTCAATAAGTCTCCAAAAGCCACTAAACCATTTGAATGAGGTTCGAATGAAGTCTACTTTCGTAGTTTAGACACAAGTTTCAGGAAAAACATTCTAATAATCTTTGAAGTAAACGTGTGCATTTGTTTTCCTGAAACTCAAATCAATGAATCTCTTCAAGCCACTAAATAATATGAATGAGGTTCCGACGAATTCTATTTTCGCATATCAAACACAAATTTTGTGCATAACTTGCTAGTGATCTTTGAAGGACATATGTGCATTTATTTCACCTGAAAATCATTTCAATAAGTCTCCTGAAGCCACTAAACCATTTCGAATGAGGTTCGACTGAAGTCTACTTTCGTATTTCAGACACATGTTTCGGGCAAAACATTCTAATGATCTTTGTAGTAAACATGTGCATTTGTTTTACCTGAAACTCAAATCAATGAGACTCTTCAAGCCACTAAATTATATGAATGAGGTTCCGACGAATTCTATTTTCGCATATCAAACACAAATTTTGTGCATAACTTGCTAGTGATCTTTGAAGGACACATGTGCATTTATTTCACCTGAAAATCATTTCAATAAGTCTCCTGAAGCTACTAAACCATTTGAATGAGGTTCGAATGAAGTCTACTTTCGTATTTCAGACGCAAGGTTCAGGCAAAACATTCTAATGATCTTTGTAGTACACATGTGCATTTGTTTTTCCTGAGACTCAAATCAATGAGACTCTTGAAGCCATTAAATAATATGAATGAGGTTCTGACGAATTCTATTTTCGCATATCAAACACAAATTTTGTGCATAACTTCCTAATGATCTTTGAAGGACACATGTGCATTTATTTCACCTAAAAATACTTTCAATAAGTCTCCTGAAGCCACCCAACAATTTGAATGAGGTTCGAATGAAGTCTACTTTCGTATTTCAAACACAAGTTTTGGGCAAAAAAATCTAATGATAGTGATCTTTGAAGGACACATGTGCATTTATTTCACCTGAAAATCATTTTAATAAGTCTCCTGAAGCCACCCAACAATTTGAATGAGGTTCGAATGAAGTCTACTTTCGTATTTCAAACATAAGTTTTGGGCAAAAAAATCTAATGATAGTGATCTTTGAAGGACACATGTGCATTTATTTCTCCTGAAAATCATTTTAATAAGTCTCCTGAAGCCACCCAACAATTTGAATGAGGTTCGAATGAAGTCTACTTTCGTATTTCAAACACAAGTTTTGGGCAAAAAAATCTAATGATAGTGATCTTTGAAGGACACATGTGCATTTATTTCACCTGAAAATCATTTCAATAAGTCTCCTGAAGCCACTAAACCATTTGAATGAGGTTCGAATGAAGTTTGCTTTCGTATTTAAGACATAAGTTTCAGGCAAAACATTCTAATAATCTTTGTAGCAAACGTGTGCATTTGTTTTACCTGAAACTCAAATCAATGAAACTATTCAAGCCACTAAATAATATGAATGAGGTTCCCACGAATTCTATTTTCGCACATCAAACACAAATTTTGTGCATAACTTGCTAGTGATCTTTGAAGGACACATGTGCATTTATTTCGCCTGAAAATCATTTCAATAAGTCTCCTGAAGCCACTAAACCATTTGAATGAGGTTGGAATGAAGTCTACTTTCGTATTTCAGACGCAAGTTTCAGGCAAAACATTCTAATGATCTTTGAAGTAAACGTGTGCATTTGTGTTCCTGAAACTCAAATCAATGAGACTCTTCAAGCCACTAAATAATATGAATGAGGTTCCGAAGAATTCTATTTTCGCATATCAAACACAAATTTTGTGCATAACTTGCTAATGATCTTTGAAGGACACATGTGCATTTATTTCGCCTGAAAATCAATTCAATAAGTCTCCAAAAGCCACTAAACCATTTGAATGAGGTTCGAATGAAGTCTACTTTCGTAGTTTAGACACAAGTTTCAGGAAAAACATTCTAATAATCTTTGAAGTAAACGTGTGCATTTGTTTTCCTGAAACTCAAATCAATGAGTCCCTTCAAGCCACTAAATAATATGAATGAGGTTCCGACGAATTCTATTTTCGCATATCAAACACAAATTTTGTGCATAACTTGCTAATGATCTTTGAAGGACACATGTGCATTTATTTTGCCTGAAAATCATTTCAATAAGTCTTCTAAAGCCACTAAACCATTTGAATGAGGTTCGAATGAAGTCTACTTTAGTAGTTCAGACACAAGTTTCAGGTAAAACATTCTAATAATCTTTGAAGTAAACGTGTACATTTTTTTCTTGAAACTCAAGTCAATGAGTCACTTCAAGCCACTAAATAATATGAATGAGGTTCCGACGAATTCTATTTTCGCATATCAAACACAAATTTTGTGCATAACTTGCTAATGATCTTTGAACGACACATGTGCATTTATTTCACCTGAAAATCATTTTAATAAGTCTCCTGAAGCCACCCAACAATTTGAACGAGGTTCGAATGAAGTCTACTTTCGTATTTCAAACACAAGTTTTGGGCAAAAAAATCTAATGATAGTGATCTTTGAAGGACACGTGTGCATTTATTTCACCTGAAAATCATTTTAATAAGTCTCCTGAAGCCACCCAACAATTTGAATGAGGTTCGAATGAGGTCTACTTTCGTATTTCAAACACAAGTTTTGGGCAAAAAAATCTAATGATAGTGATCTTTGAAGGACACATGTGCATTTATTTCACCTGAAAATCATTTCAATAAGTCTCCTGAAGCCACTAAACCATTTGAATGAGGTTCGAATGAAGTTTGCTTTCGTATTTAAGACATAAGTTTCAGGCAAAACATTCTAATAATCTTTGTAGCAAACGTGTGCATTTGTTTTACCTGAAACTCAAATCAATGAGACTATTCAAGCCACTAAATAATATGAATGAGGTTCCCACGAATTCTATTTTCGCACATCAAACACAAATTTTGTGCATAACTTGCTAGTGATCTTTGAGGGACACATGTGCATTTATTTCGCCAAAAAATCATTTCAATAAGTCTCCTGAAGCCACTAAACCATTTGAATGAGGTTGGAATGAAGTCTACTTTCGTATTTCAGACGCAAGTTTCAGGCAAAACATTCTAATGATCTTTGAAGTAAACGTGTGCGTTTGTTTTCCTGAAACTCAAATCAATGAGACTCTTCAAGCCACTAAATAATATAAATGAGGTTCCGACGATTTCTATTTTCACATATCAAACACAAATTTTGTGCATAACTTGCTAATGATCTTTGAAGGACACATGTGCATTTATTTTGCCTGAAAATCATTTCAATAAGTCTTCTAAAGCCACTAAACCATTTGAATGAGGTTCGAATGAAGTCTACTTTCGTATTTCAAACACAAGTTTTGGGCAAAAAAATCTAATGATAGTGATCTTTGAAGGACACGTGTGCATTTATTTCACCTGAAAATCATTTTAATAAGTCTCCAAAAGCCACTAAACCATTTGAATGAGGTTCGAATGAAGTCTACTTTCGTAGTTTAGACACAAGTTTCAGGAAAAACATTCTAATAATCTTTGAAGTAAACGTGTGCATTTGTTTTCCTGAAACTCAAATCAATGAGTCTCTTCAAGCCACTAAATAATATGAATGAGGTTCCGAAGAATTCTATTTTCGCATATCAAACACAAATTTTGTGCATAACTTGCTAATGATCTTTGAAGGACACATGTGCATTTATTTAGCCTGAAAATCATTTCAATAAGTCTCCTGAAGCCTCTAAACCATTTGAATGAGGTTGGAATGAAGTCTACTTTCGTATTTCAGACGCAAGTTTCAGGTAAAACATTCTAATGATCTTTGAAGTAAACGTGTGCATTTGTGTTCCTGAAACTCAAATCAATGAGACTCTTCAAGCCACTAAATAATATGAATGAGGTTCCGAAGAATTCTATTTTCGCATATCAAACACAAATTTTGTGCATAACTTGCTAATGATCTTTGAAGGACACATGTGCATTTATTTCGCCTGAAAATCAATTCAATAAGTCTCCAAAAGCCACTAAACCATTTGAATGAGGTTCGAATGAAGTCTACTTTCGTATTTCAAACACAAGTTTTGGGCAAAAAAATCTAATGATAGTGATCTTTGAAGGACACGTGTGCATTTATTTCACCTGAAAATCATTTTAATAAGTCTCCAAAAGCCACTAAACCATTTGAATGAGGTTCGAATGAAGTCTACTTTCGTAGTTTAGACACAAGTTTCAGGAAAAACATTCTAATAATCTTTGAAGTAAACGTGTGCATTTGTTTTCCTGAAACTCAAATCAATGAGTCTCTTCAAGCCACTAAATAATATGAATGAGGTTCCGACGAATTCTATTTTCGCATATCAAACACAAATTTTGTGCATAACTTGCTAATGATCTTTGAAGGACACATGTGCATTTATTTTGCCTGAAAATCATTTCAATAAGTCTTCTGAAGCCACTAAACCATTTGAATGAGGTTCGAATGAAGTCTACTTTAGTAGTTCAGACACAAGTTTCAGGTAAAACATTCTAATAATCTTTGAAGTAAACGTGTGCATATTTTTCCTGAAACTCAAGTCAATGAGTCTCTTCAAGCCACTAAATAATATGAATGAGGTTCCGACGAATTCTATTTTCGCATATCAAACACAAATTTTGTGCATAACTTGCTAATGATCTTTGAAGGACACATGTGCATTTATTTCACCTGAAAATCATTTTAATAAGTCTCCTGAAGCCACCCAACAATTTGAATGAGGTTCGAATGAAGTCTACTTTCGTATTTCAAACACAAGTTTTGGGCAAAAAAATCTAATGATAGTGATCTTTGAAGGATACATGTGCATTTATTTCACCTGAAAATCATTTCAATAAGTCTTCTGAAGCCACTAAACCATTTGAATGAGGTTCGAATGAAGTCTGCTTTCGTATTTAAGACATAAGTTTCAGGCAAAAGATTCTAATAATCTTTGTAGCAAATGTGTGCATTAGTTTTACCTGAAACTCAAATCAATGAGACTCTTCAAGCCACTAAATAATATGAATGAGGTTCCCACTAATTCTATTTTCGCACATCAAACACAAATTTTGTGCATAACTTGCTAGTGATCTTTGAAGGACACATGTGCATTGATTTCGCCTGAAAATCATTTCAATAAGTCTCCTGAAGCCACTAAACAATTTGAATGAGGTTCGAATGAAGTCTACTTACGTATTTCAGACGCAAGTTTCAGGCAAAACATTCTAATGATCTTTGAAGTAAACGTGTGCGTTTGTTTTCCTGAAACTCAAATCAATGAGACTCTTCAAGCCACTAAATAATATAAATGAGGTTCCGACGATTTCTATTTTCACATATCAAACACAAATTTTGTGCATAACTTGCTAATGATCTTTTAAGGACACATGTGCATTTATTTCGCCTGAAAATCATTTCAATAAGTCTCCTAAAGCCACTAAACCATTTGAATGAGGTTCGAATGAAGTCTACTTTCGTAGTTCAGACACAAGTTTCAGGAAAAACATTCTAATAATCTTTGAAGTAAACTTGTGCATTTGTTTTCCTGAAACTCAAATCAACGAGTCCCTTCAACCCACTAAATAATATGAATGAGGTTCCGACCAATTCTATTTTCGCATATCAAACACAAATTTTGTGCATAACTTGCTAATGATATTTGAAGGACACATGTGCATTTATTTCACCAGAAAATCATTTCAATAAGTCTCCTGAAGCCACCCAATAATTTGAATGAGGTTCGAATGAAGTCTACTTTCGTATTTCAAACACAAGTTTTGGGCAAAAAAATCTAATGATCTTTGTAGTAAACGTGTGCATTTGTTTTACCCGAAACTCAAATCAATGAGACTCTTCAAGCCACTAAATTATATGAATGAGGTTCCGACGAATTCTATTTTCGCATATCAAACCCAAATTTTGTACATAACTTGCTAATGATCTTTGAAGGACACATGTGCATTTATTTCGCCTGAAAATCATTTCAATAAGTCTCTTGAATCCACTAAACCATTTGAATGAGGTTCGAATGAAGTCTACTTTTGTATTTCAGACACAAGTTTCAGGCAAAACATTCTAATGATCTTTGAAGTAAACGTGTGCATTTGTTTTCCTGAAACTCAAATCAATGTGTCTCTTCAAGCCACTAAATAATATGAATGAGGTTCCGACGAATTCTATTTTCGCATATCAAACCCAAATTTTGTACATAACTTGCTAATGATCTTTGAAGGACACATGTGCATTTATTTCGCCTGAAAATCATTTCAATAAGTCTCTTGAAGCCACTAAACCATTTGAATGAGGTTCGAATGAAGTCTACTTTCGTAGTTCAGACACATGTTTCAGGCAAAACATTCTAATGATCTTTGACGTAAACGTGTGCGTTTGTTTTCCTGAAACTCAAATCAATGAGACTCTTCAAGCGACTAAATAATATGAATGAGGTTCCGACGAATTCTATTTTCGCATATCAAACACAAATTTTGTGCATAACTTGCTAATGATCTTTGAGGGACACATGTGCATTTATTTCACCTGAAAATCATTTCCGTAAGTCTCCTGAAGCCACTCAACCATTTGAATGAGGTTCGAATGACGTTTACTTTCGTATTTCAAACACAAGTTTTAGGCAAAAAAATCTAATGATAGTGATCTTTGAAGGACACATGTGCATTTATTTCAACTGAAAATCATTTTAATAAGTCTCCTAAAGCCACTAAACCATTTGAATGAGGTTCGAATGAAGTCTGCTTTCGTATTTAAGACATAAGTTTCAGGCAAAACATTCTAATAATCTTTGTAGCAAACGTGTGCATTTGTTTTACCTGAAACTCAAATCAATGAGACTCTTCAAGCCACTAAATAATATGAATGAGGTTCCCACGAATTCTATTTTCGCACATCAAACACAACTTTTGTGCATAACTTGCTAGTGATCTTTGAATGACACATGTGCATTAATTTCGCCTGAAAATCATTTCAATAAGTCTCCTGAAGCCACTAAACAATTTGAATGAGGTTCGAATGAAGTCTACTTACGTATTTCAGACGCAAGTTTCAGGCAAAACATTCTAATGATCTTTGAAGTAAACGTGTGCGTTTGTTTTCCTGAAACTCAAATCAATGAGACTCTTCAAGCCACTAAATAATATGAATGAGGTTCCCACGAATTCTATTTTCGCACATCAAACACAACTTTTGTGCATAACTTGCTAGTGATCTTTGAATGACACATGTGCATTAATTTCGCCTGAAAATCATTTCAATAAGTCTCCTGAAGCCACTAAACAATTTGAATGAGGTTCGAATGAAGTCTACTTACGTATTTCAGACGCAAGTTTCAGGCAAAACATTCTAATGATCTTTGAAGTAAACGTGTGCGTTTGTTTTCCTGAAACTCAAATCAATGAGACTCTTCAAGCCACTAAATAATATGAATGAGGTTCCCACGAATTCTATTTTCGCACATCAAACACAACTTTTGTGCATAACTTGCTAGTGATCTTTGAATGACACATGTGCATTAATTTCGCCTGAAAATCATTTCAATAAGTCTCCTGAAGCCACTAAACAATTTGAATGAGGTTCGAATGAAGTCTACTTACGTATTTCAGACGCAAGTTTCAGGCAAAACATTCTAATGATCTTTGAAGTAAACGTGTGCGTTTGTTTTCCTGAAACTCAAATCAATGAGACTCTTCAAGCCACTAAATAATATAAATGAGGTTCCAACGAATTCTATTTTCACATATCAAACACAAATTTTGTGCATAACTTGCTAATGATCTTTAAAGGACACATGTGCATTTATTTCGCCTGAAAATCATTTCAATAAGTCTCCTAAAGCCACTAAACCATTTGAATGAGGTTCGAATGAAGTCTACTTTCGTATTTCAAACACAAGTTTCGGGCAAAACATTCTAATAATCTTTGAAGTAAACGTGTGCGTTTGTTTTCCCGAAACTCAAATAATTGAGTCTCCTCCTGCCACTAAATAATATGAATGAGGTTCCGACGAATTTTATTTTCGGACATCAAACACAAATTTTGTGCATAACTTGCTAATAATCTTTGAAGGACACATGTGCATTTATTTCACCTGAAAATCATTTCAATAAGTCTCCTGAAGCCACTAAACCATTTTGAATGTGGTTCGAATGAAGTCTACTTTCGTATTTTAAGCACAAGTTTCGGGCAAAACATTCTAATAATCTTTGTAGTAAACGTGTGCATTTTTTTTTCCTGAAACTCAAATCAATGAGACTCTTCAAGCCATTAAATAATATGAATGAGGTTCCGACGAATTCTATTTTCGCACATCAAACACTAATTTTGTGCATAACTTGCTAGTGATCTTTAAAGGACACATGTGCATTTATTTCGCCTGAAAATCATTTCAGTAAGTCTCTGGAAGCCACTCAACCATTTTAATGAGGTTCGAATGAAGTCTACTTTCGTATTTCAGACACAAGTTTCGGGAAAAACATTCTAATAATCTTTGTAGCAAACGTGTGCATTTGTTTTACCTGAAACTCATCTCAATGAGACTCTTCAAGCAACTAAATAATATGAATGAGGTTCCGACGAATTCTATTTTCGCATATCAAACACAAATTTTGTGCATAACTTGCTAGTGATCTTTGAAGGACACATGTGCATTTATTTCACCTTAAAATCATTTCAATAAGTCTCCTGAAGCCACTAAACCATTTGAATGAGGTTCAAATGAAGTCTACTTTCGTATTTCAGACACAAGTTTCAGGGAAAACATTCTAATGATCTTTGAAGTAAACGTGTGCATTTGTTTTCCTGAAACTCAAATCAATGAGTCTCTTCAAGCAACTAAATAATATGAATGAGGTTCCGACGAATTCTATTTTCGCATATCAAACACAAATTTTGTGCATAACTTGCTAGTGATCTTTGAAGGACACATGTGCATTTATTTCTCCTGAAAATCATTTCAATAAGTCTCCTGAAGCCACTAAACCATTTTGAATGTGGTTCGAATGAAGTCTACTGTCGTTTTTCAAGCACAAGTTTCGGGCAAAACTTTCTAATAATCTTTGTAGTAAACGTGTGCATTTGTTTTTCCTGAAACTCAAATCAATGAGACTCTTCAAGCCATTAAATAATATGAGTGAGGTTCCGACGAATTCTATTTTCGCACATCAAACACAAATTTTGTGCATAACTTGCTAGTGATCTTTGAAGAACAGATGTGCATTTATTTCGCCGGAAAATCATTTCAATAAGTCTCCAGAAGCCACTCAACCATTTGAATGAGGTTCGAATGAAGTCTACTTTCGTATTTCAGACACAAGTTTCAGGGAAAACATTCTAATGATCTTTGAAGTAAACGTGTGCATTTGTTTTCCTAAAACTCAAATCAATGAGTCTCTTCAAGCAACTAAATAATATGAATGAGGTTCCGACGAATTCTATTTTCGCATATCAAACACAAATTTTGTGCATAACTTGCTAGTAATCTTTGAAGGACACATGTCCATTTATTTCACCTGAAAATCATTTCAATAAGTCTCCTGAACCCACTAAAGCATTTGAATGAGGTTCGAATGAAGTCTACTTTCGTATTTCAGACACAAGTTTCGGGCAAAACATTCTAATGATCTTTGCAGTAAACGTGTGCATTTGTTTTACCTGAAACTCAAATCAATGAGACTCTTCAAGCCACTAAATAATATGAATGAGGTTCCGATGAATTCTATTTTCGCACATCAAACACAAATTATGTGCATAACTTGCTAGTGATCTTTGAAGGACACATGTGCATTTATTTCACCTAAAAATAATTTCAATAAGTCTCCCGAAGCCACTAAACCATTTTGAATGGGGTTCGAAAGAAGTCTACTTTCATATTTCAAACACAAGTTTCGGGCAAAACATTCTAATAATCTTTGTAGCAAACGTGTGCATTTGTTTTACCTGAAACTCAAATCAATGAGACTCTTCAAGCCACTAAATAATATGAATGAGGTTCCGACGAATTCTATTTTCGCATATCAAACACAAATTTTGTGCATAACTTGCTAGTGATCTTTGAAGGACACATGTGCATTTATTTCGACTGAAAATCATTTCAATAAGTCTCCTGAAGCCACTAAACCATTTGAATGAGGTTCGAATGAAGTCTACTTTCGTATTTCAGACACAAGTTTCAGGGAAAACATTCTAATGATCTTTGAAGTAAACGTGTGCATTTGTTTTCCTAAAACTCAAATCAATGAGTCTCTTCAAGCAACTAAATAATATGAATGAGGTTCCGACGAATTCTATTTTCGCATATCAAACACAAATTTCGTGCATAACTTGCTAGTGATCTTTGAAGGACACATGTGTATTTATTTCACCTGAAAATCATTTCAATAAGTCTCCTGAAGCCACTAAACCATTTTGAATGTGGTTCGAATGAAGTCTACTTTCGTTTTTCAAGCACAAGTTTCGGGCAAAACAGTCTAATAATCTTTGTTGTAAACGTGTGCACTTGTTTTTCCTGAAACTCAAATCAATGAGACTCTTTAAGCCATTAAATAATATGAATGAGGTTCCGACGAATTCTATTTTCGCACATCAAACACAAATTTTGTGCATAACTTGCTAGTGATCTTTGAAGGACAGATGTGCATTTATTTCGACTGAAAATCATTTCAATAAGTCTCCCGAAGCCACTCAACCATTTGAATGAGGTTCGAATGAAGTCTACTTTCATATTTCAGACACAAGTTTCAGGAAAAACATTCTAATAATCTTTGTAGCAAACGTGTGCATTTGTTTTACCTGGAACTCAAATCAATGTGACTCTTCAAGCAACTAAATAATATGAATGAGGTTCCGACGAATTCTATTTTCGCATATCAAACACAAATTTTGTGCATAACTTGCTAGTGATCTTTGAAGGACACATGTGTATTTATTTCACCTGAAAATCATTTCAATAAGTCTCCTGAAGCCACTAAACCATTTTGAATCGGGTTCGAATGAAGTCTACTTTCGTATTTCAGACACAAGTTTTGGGAAAAACATTCTAATAATCTTTGTAGCAAATGTGTGGATTTGTTTTTCCTGAAACTCAAATCAATGAGACTCTTCAAGCCATTAAATAATATGAATGAGGTTCCGACGAATTCTATTTTCGCACATCCAACACAAATTTTGTGCATAACTTGCTAGTGATCTTTGAAGGACACATGTGCATTTATTTCACCTGAAAATCATTTCAATAAGTCTCCTGAAGCCACTAAACCATTTTGAATGTGGTTCGAATGAAGTCTACTTTCGTTTTTCAAGCACAAGTTTCGGGCAAAACATTCTAATAATCTTTGTAGTAAACGTGTGCATTTGTTTTTCCTGAAACTCAAATCAATGAGACTCTTCAAGCAACTAAATAATATGAATGAGGTTCCGACGAATTCTATTTTCGCATATCAAACACAAATTTTGTGCATAACTTGCTAGTGATCTTTGAAGGACACATGTGTATTTATTTCACCTGAAAATCATTTCAATAAGTCTCCTGAAGCCACTAAACCATTTTGAATCGGGTTCGAATGAAGTCTACTTTCGTATTTCAGACACAAGTTTCGGGAAAAACATTCTAATAATCTTTGTAGCAAACGTGTGCATTTGTTTTACCTGAAACTCAAATCAATGAGACTCTTCAAGCAACTAAATAATATGAATGAGGTTCCGACGAATTCTATTTTCGCATATCAAACACAAATTTTGTGCATAACTTGCTAGTGATCTTTGAAGGACACATGTGTATTTATTTCACCTGAAAATCATTTCAATAAGTCTCCTGAAGCCACTAAACCATTTTGAATCGGGTTCGAATGAAGTCTACTTTCGTATTTCAGACACAAGTTTCGGGAAAAACATTCTAATAATCTATGTAGCAAATGTGTGGATTTGTTTTTCCTGAAACTCAAATCAATGAGACTCTTCATGCCATTAAATAATATGAATGAGGTTCCGACGAATTCTATTTTCGCACATCAAACACAAATTTTGTGCTTAACTTGCTAGTGATCTTTGAAGGACACATGTGCATTTATTTCACCTGAAAATCATTTCAATAAGTCTCCTGAAGCCTCTAAACCATTTTGAATGTGGTTCGAATGAAGTCTACTTTCGTTTTTCAAGCACAAGTTTCGGGCAAAACATTCTAATAATCTCTGTAGTAAACGTGTGCATTTGTTTTTCCTGAAACTCAAATCAATGAGACTCTTCAAGCCATTAAATAATATGAATGAGGTTCCGACGAATTCTATTTTCGCACATCAAACACAAATTTTGTGCATAACTTGCTAGTGATCTTTGAAGGACAGATGTGCATTTATTTCGACTGAAAATCATTTCAATAAGTTTCCCGAATCCACTCAACCATTTGAATGAGGTTCGAATGAAGTCTACTTTCGTATTTCAGACACAAGTTTCGGGAAAAACATTCTAATAATCTTTGTAGCAAACCTGTGCATTTGTTTTACCTGAAACTCAAATCAATGAGACTCTTCAAGCAACTAAATAATATGAATGAGGTTCTGACGAATTCTATTTTCGCATATCAAACACAAATTTTGTGCATAACTTGCTAGTGATCTTTGAAGGACACATGTGCATTTATTTCACCTGAAAATCATTTCAATAAGTCTCCTGAAGCCACTAAACCATTTGAATGAGGTTCGAATGAAGTCTACTTTCGTATTTCAGACACAAGTTTCAGGGAAAATATTCTAATGATCTTTGAAGTAAACGTTTGCATTTGTTTTCCTGAAACTCAAATCAATGAGTCTCTTCAAGCCACTAAATAATATGAATGCGGTTCCGACGAATTCTATTTTCGCATATCAAACACAAATTTTGTGTATAACTTGCTAGTGATCTTTGAAGGACACATGTGTATTTATTTCACCTGAAAATCATTTCAATAAGTGTCCTGAAGGCACTAAACCATTTTGAATGTGCTTCGAATGAAGTTTACTTTCGTATTTCAGACACAAGTTTCGGGAAAAACATTCTAATAATCTTTGTAGCAAACGTGTGCATTTGTTTTACCTGAAACTCAAATCAATGAGACTCTTCAAGCAACTAAATAATATGAATGAGGTTCCGACGAATTCTATTTTCGCATATCAAACACAAATTTTGTGTATAACTTGCTAGTGATCTTTGAAGGACACATGTGTATTTATTTCACCTGAAAATCATTTCAATAAGTGTCCTGAAGGCACTAAACCATTTTGAATGTGCTTCGAATGAAGTCTACTTTCGTATTTCAGACACAAGTTTCGGGAAAAACATTCTAATAATCTTTGTAGCAAACGTGTGCATTTGTTTTACCTGAAACTCAAATCAATGAGACTCTTCAAGCAACTAAATAATATGAATGAGGTTCTGACGAATTCTATTTTCGCATATCAAACACAAATTTTGTGCATAACTTGCTAGTGGTCTTTGAAGGACACATGTGTATTTATTTCACCTGAAAATCATTTCAATAAGTCTCCTGAAGCCACTAAACCATTTTGAATCGGGTTCGAATGAAGTCTACTTTCGTATTTCAGACACAAGTTTCGGGAAAAACATTCTAATAATCTTTGTAGCAAACGTGTGCATTTGTTTTACCTGAAACTCAAATCAATGAGACTCTTCAAGCAACTAAATAATATGAATGAGGTTCCGACGAATTCTATTTTCGCATATCAAACACAAATTTTGTGCATAAAATGCTAGTGATCTTTGAAGGACACATGTGCATTTATTTCACCTGAAAATCATTTCAATAAGTCTCCTGAAGCCACTAAACAATTTTAATGAGGTTCGAATGAAGTCTACTTTCGTATTTCAGACACAAGTTTCAGGGAAAACATTCTAATGATCTTTGAAGTAAACGTTTGCATTTGTTTTCCTGAAACTCAAATCAATGAGTTGCTTCAAGCCACTAAATAATATGAATGCGGTTCCGACGAATTCTATTTTCGCATATCAAACACAAGTTTTGTGTATAACTTGCTAGTGATCTTTGAAGGACACATGTGTATTTATTTCACCTGAAAATCATTTCAATAAGTGTCCTGAAGCCACTAAACCATTTTGAATGTGCTTCGAATGAAGTCTACTTTCGTATTTCAGACACAAGTTTCGGGAAAAACATTCTAATAATCTTTGTAGCAAACGTGTGCATTTGTTTTGCCTGAAACTCAAATCAATGAGACTCTTCAAGCCACTAAATAATATGTATGAGGTTCCGACGAATTCTATTTTCGCACACCAAACAAACATTTTGTGCATAACTTGTTAGTGATCTTTGAAGGACACATGTGCATTTATTTCACCTGAAAATCATTTCAATAAGTCTCCTGAAGCCACTAAACCGTTTTGAATGTGGTTCGAATGAAGTCTACTTTCGTATTTCAGACACAAGTTTCGGGAAAAACATTCTAATAATCTTTGTAGCAAACGTGTGCATTTGTTTTACCTGAAACTCAAATCAATGAGACTCTTCAAGCAACTAAATAATATGAATGAGGTTCCGACGAATTCTATTTTCGCATATCAAACACAAATTTTGTGCATAACTTTCTAGTGATCTTTGAAGGACACATGTGCATTTATTTCACCTGAAAATCATTTCAATAAGTCTCCTGAAGCCACTAAACCATTTGAATGAGGTTCGAATGAAGTCTACTTTCGTATTTCAGACACAAGTTTCAGGGAAATTATTCTAGTGATCTTTGAAGTAAACGTTTGCATTTGTTTTCCTGAAACTCAAATCAATGAGTCTCTTCAAGCCACTAAATAATATGAATTCCGTTCCGACGAATTCTATTTTCGCATATCAAACACAAATTTTGTGTATAACTTGCTAGTGATCTTTGAAGGACACATGTGTATTTATTTCACCTGAAAATCATTTCAATAAGTGTCTTGAAGGCACTAAACCATTTTGAATGTGCTTCGAATGAAGTCTACTTTCGTATTTCAGACACAAGTTTCAGGAAAAACATTCTAATAATCTTTGTAGCAAACGTGTGCATTTGTTTTGCCTGAAACTCAAATCAATGAGACTCTTCAAGCCACTAAATAATATGTATGAGGTTCCGACGAATTCTATTTTCGCACACCAAACAAACATTTTGTGCATAACTTGTTAGTGATCTTTGAAGGACACATGTGCATTTATTTCACCTGAAAATCATTTCAATAACTCTCCTGAAGCCACTAAACCGTTTGTAATGTGGTTCGAATAAAGTCTACTTTCGTATTTCAGACACAAGTTTCGGGAAAAACATTCTAATAATCTTTGTAGCAGACGTGTGCATTTGTTTTGCCTGAAACTCAAATCAATGAGACTCTTCAAGCCACTAAATAATATGTATGAGGTTCCGACGAATTCTATTTTCGCACACCAAACAAACATTTTGTGCATAACTTGTTAGTGATCTTTGAAGGACACATGTGCATTTATTTCACCTGAAAATCATTTCAATAAGTCTCCTGAAGCCACTAAACCGTTTTGAATGTGGTTCGAATGAAGTCTACTTTCGTATTTCAGACACAAGTTTCGGGAAAAACATTCTAATAATCTTTGTAGCAAACGTGTGCATTTGTTTTACCTGAAACTCAAATCAATGAGACTCTTCAAGCAACTAAATAATATGAATGAGGTTCCGACGAATTCTATTTTCACATATCAAACACAAATTTTGTGCATAACTTGCTAGTGATCTTTGAAGGACACATGTGCATTTATTTCACCTGAAAATCATTTCAATAAGTCTCCTAAAGCCACTAAACCATTTGAATGAGGTTCGAATGAAGTCTACTTTCGTATTTCGGACACAAGTTTCAGGGAAAACATTCTAATGATCTTTGAAGTAAACGTTTGCATTTGTTTTCCTGAAACTCAAATCAATGAGTCTCTTCAAGCCACTAAATAATATGAATGCGGTTCCGACGAATTCTATTTTCGCATATCAAACACAAATTTTGTGTATAACTTGCTAGTGATCTTTGAAGGACACATGTGTATTTATTTCACCTGAAAATCATTTCAATAAGTGTCCTGAAGGCACTAAACCATTTTGAATGTGCTTCGAATGAAGTCTACTTTCGTATTTCAGACACAAGTTTCGGGAAAAACATTCTAATAATCTTTGTAGCAAACGTGTGCATTTGTTTTGCCTGAAACTCAAATCAATGAGACTCTTCAAGCCACTAAATAATATGTATGAGGTTCCGACGAATTCTATTTTCGCACACCAAACAAACATTTTGTGCATAACTTGTTAGTGATCTTTGAAGGACACATGTGCATTTATTTCACCTGAAAATCATTTCAATAAGTCTCCTGAAGCCACCAAACCGTTTTGAATGTGGTTCGAATGAAGTCTACTTTCGTATTTCAGACACAAGTTTCAGGGAAAACATTCTAATGATCTTTGAAGTAAACGTTTGCATTTGTTTTCCTGAAACTCAAATCAATGAGTCTCTTCATGCCACTAAATAATATGAATGCGGTTCCGACGAATTCTATTTTCGCATATCAAACACAAATCTTGTGTATAACTTGCTAGTGATCTTTGAAGGACACATGTGTATTTATTTCACCTGAAAATCATTTCAATAAGTGAGTGTCCTGAAGGCACTAAACCATTTTGAATGTGCTTCGAATGAAGTCTACTTTCGTATTTCAGACACAAGTTTCGGGAAAAACATTCTAATAATCTTTGTAGCAAACGTGTGCATTTGTTTTGCCTGAAACTCAAATCAATGAGACTCTTCAAGCCACTAAATAATATGTATGAGGTTCCGACGAATTCTATTTTCGCACACCAAACAAACATTTTGTGCATAACTTGTTAGTGATCTTTGAAGGACACATGTGCATTTATTTCACCTGAAAATCATTTCAATAAGTCTCCTGAAGCCACTAAACCGTTTTGAATGTGGTTCGAATGAAGTCTACTTTCGTATTTCAGACACAAGTTTCAGGGAAAACATTCTAATGATCTTTGAAGTAAACGTTTGCATTTGTTTTCCTGAAACTCAAATCAATGAGTCTCTTCATGCCACTAAATAATATGAATGCGGTTCCGACGAATTCTATTTTCGCATATCAAACACAAATTTTGTGTATAACTTGCTAGTGATCTTTGAAGGACACATGTGTATTTATTTCACCTGAAAATCATTTCAATAAGTGTCCTGAAGGCACTAAACCATTTTGAATGTGCTTCGAATGAAGTCTACTTTCGTATTTCAGACACAATTTCAGGAAAAACATTCTAATAATCTTTGTAGCAAACGTGTGCATTTGTTTTGCCTGAAACTCAAATCAATGAGACTCTTCAAGCCACTAAATAATATGTATGAGGTTCCGACGAATTCTATTTTCGCACACCAAACAAACATTTTGTGCATAACCTGTTAGTGATCTTTGAAGGACACATGTGCATTTATTTCACCTGAAAATCATTTCAATAAGTCTCCTGAAGCCACTAAACCGTTTTGAATGTGGTTCGAATGAAGTCTACTTTCGTATTTCAGACACAAGTTTTGGGAAAAACATTCTAATAATCTTTGTAGCAAACGTGTGCATTTGTTTTACCTAAAACTCAAATCAATGAGGCTCTTCAAGCCATTAAATAATATGAATGAGGTTCCGACGAATTCTATTTTCGCACATCAAACACAAATTATGTGCATAACTTGCTAGTGATCTTTGAAGGACACATGTGCATTTATTTCACCTAAAAATCATTTCAATAAGTCTCCTAAAGCCACTAAACCATTTTGAATGGGGTTCGAAAGAAGTATACTTTCGTATTTCAAACACAAGTTTCATGCAAAACATTCTAATAATCTTTGAAGTAAACGAGTGCATTTGTTTTCCTGAAACTCGAATCAATGAGTCTCCTCCTGCCACTAAATAATATGAATGACGTTCCGACGAATTTTATTTTCGGACATCAAACACAAATTTTGTGCATAACTTGCTAATAATCTTTGAAGGACACATGTGCATTTATTTCACCTGAAAATCATTTCAATAAGTCTCCTGAAGCCACTAAACCATTTTGAATGTGGTTCGAATGAAGTCTACTTTCGTATTTCAAGCACAAGTTTCGGGCAAAACATTCTAATAATCTTTGTAGTACACGTGTGCATTTGTTTTTCCTGAAACTCAAATCAATGAGTCTCTTCTAGCCACTAAATCATATGAATAAGGTTCCGACGAATTCTTTTATCGCACACCAAACACAAATTGTGTGCATAACTTGCTAGTGATCTTTGAAGGACACATGTGCATTTATTTCGCCTGAAAATCATTTCAATAAGTCTCCTGAAGCCACTAAACTATTTTGAATGAAGTTCGAATGAAGTCTACTTTCGTATTTCAGACACAAGTTTCAGGCAAAACATTCTAATAATCTTTGTAGCAAACGTGTGCATTTGTTTTACATGAAACTCAAATCAATGAGTCTCTTCAAGCCACTAAATAATATGAATGAGGTTCCGACGAATTCTATTTTCGCATATCAAACACAAATTTTGTGCATAACTTGCTAGTGATCTTTGAAGGACACATGTGCATTTATTTCGCCTGAAAATTATTTCAATAAGTCTCCGGAAGCCACTCAACCATTTGAATGAGGTTCGAATGAAGTCTACTTTCGTATTTCAGACATAAGTTTCGGGAAAAACATTCTGATAATCTTTGTAGCAAACGTGTGCATTTGTTTTACCTGAAACTCAAATCAATGACACTCTTCAACAACTAAATAATATGAATGAGGTTCCGACGAATTCTATTTTCGCATATCAAACACAAATTTTGTGCATAACTTGCTAGTGATCTTTCAAGGGCACATATGCATTTATTTCACCTGAAATCAATTCAATAAGTCTCCTGAAGCCACTAAACCACTTTGAATGTGGTTCGAATGAAGTCTACTTTCGTATTTCAGACACAAGTTTCAGGCAAAACATTCTAATGATCTTTGTAGTAAACGTGTGCATTTGTTTTACCTGAAACTCAAATCAATGAGACTCTTCAAGCCACTTAATAATATGAATGAGGTTCCGACGAATTCTATTTTCGCCTATCAAACACAAATTTTGTGCATAACTCGCTAGTGATCTTTGAAGGACACATGTGCATTTATTTCACTTGAAAATCATTTCAATAAGTCTCTTGAAGCCACTAAACCATTTTGAATGTGGTTCACATGAAGTCTACTTTCGTATATCAGACACAAGTTTCATGCAAAACATTCTAATGAGCTTTGTAGTAAATGTGTGAATTTGTTTTACCTGAAACTCAAATCAATGAGTCTCCTCCAGCCACTAAATCTTATGAATAGGGTTCGGACGAATTCTTTTATCGCACACCAAACACAAATTGTATGCATAACTTGCTAGTGATCTTTGAAGGACACAAGTGCATTTATTTCGCCTGAAAATCATTTCAATAAGTCTCCTGAAGCCACTAAACTATTTTGAATGGGGTTCGAATGAAGTCTACTTTCGTATTTCAGACACAAGTTTAAGGCAAAACATTCTAATGATCTTTGTAGTAAATGTGTGCATTTGTTTTACCTGAAACTCAAATCAATGAGACTCTTCAAGCCACTAAATAATATGAATGAGGTTCCGACGAATTCTATTTTCGCATATCAAACACAAATTTTGTGCATAACTTGCTAGTGATCTTTCAAGGACACATGTGCATTTATTTCACCTGAAAATCATTTCAATAAGTCTCCTGAAGCCACTAAACCATTTTGAATGTGGTTCGAATGAAGTCTACTTTCGTATTTCAGACACAAGTTTCAGGCAAAATATTCTAATGATCTTTGTAGTAAACGCGTGCATTTGTTTTACCTGAAACTCAAATCAATGAGACTCTTCAAGCCACTAAATAATATGAATGAGGTTCCGACGAATTCTATTTTCGCATATCAAACACAAATTTTGTGCATAACTTGCTAGTGATCTTTGAAGGACACATGTGCATTTATTTCGCCTGAAAATTATTTCAATAAGTCTCCGGAAGCCACTCAACCATTTGAATGAGGTTCGAATGAAGTCTACTTTCGTATTTCAGACATAAGTTTCGGGAAAAACATTCTAATAATCTTTGTAGCAAACGTGTGCATTTGTTTTACCTGAAACTCAAATCAATGACACTCTTCAACAACTAAATAATATGAATGAGGTTCCGACGAATTCTATTTTCGCATATCAAACACAAATTTTGTGCATAACTTGCTAGTGATCTTTCAAGGGCACATATGCATTTATTTCACCTGAAATCAATTCAATAAGTCTCCTGAAGCCACTAAACCACTTTGAATGTGGTTCGAATGAAGTCTACTTTCGTATTTCAGACACAAGTTTCAGGCAAAACATTCTAATGATCTTTGTAGTAAACGTGTGCATTTGTTTTACCTGAAACTCAAATCAATGAGACTCTTCAAGCCACTTAATAATATGAATGAGGTTCCGACGAATTCTATTTTCGCCTATCAAACACAAATTTTGTGCATAACTCGCTAGTGATCTTTGAAGGACACATGTGCATTTATTTCACTTGAAAATCATTTCAATAAGTCTCTTGAAGCCACTAAACCATTTTGAATGTGGTTCACATGAAGTCTACTTTCGTATATCAGACACAAGTTTCATGCAAAACATTCTAATGATCTTTGTAGTAAATGTGTGCATTTGTTTTACCTGAAACTCAAATCAATGAGTCTCCTCCAGCCACTAAATCTTATGAATAGGGTTCCGACGAATTCTTTTATCGCACACCAAACACAAATTGTATGCATAACTTGCTAGTGATCTTTGAAGGACACAAGTGCATTTATTTCTCCTGAAAATCATTTCAATAAGTCTCCTGAAGCCACTAAACTATTTTGAATGGGGTTCGAATGAAGTCTACTTTCGTATTTCAGACACAAGTTTAAGGCAAAACATTCTAATGATCTTTGTAGTAAATGTGTGCATTTGTTTTACCTGAAACTCAAATCAATGAGACTCTTCAAGCCACTAAATAATATGAATGAGGTTCCGACGAATTCTACTTTCGCATATCAAACACAAATTTTGTGCATAACTTGCTAGTGATCTTTCAAGGACACATGTGCATTTATTTCACCTGAAAATCATTTCAATAAGTCTCCTGAAGCCACTAAACCATTTTGAATGTGGTTCGACTGAAGTCTACTTTCGTATTTCAGACACAAGTTTCAGGCAAAATATTCTAATGATCTTTGTAGTAAACGCGTGCATTTGTTTTACCTGAAACTCAAATCAATGAGACTCTTCAAGCCACTAAATAATATGAATGAGGTTCCGACGAATTCTATTTTCGCATATCAAACACAAATTTTGTGCATAACTTGCTAGTGATGTTTGAAGGACACATGTGCATTTATTTCACCTGAAAATCATTTCAATAAGTCTCCTGAAGACACTAAACCATTTTGAATGTGGTTCAAATGAAGTCTACTTTCGTATATCAGACACAAGTTTCAGGCAAAACATTCTAATGACCTTTGTAGTAAACGTGTGCATTTGTTTTACCTGCAACTCAAATCAATGAGACTCTTCAAGCCACTAAATAATATGAATGAGGTTCCGACGAATTCTATTTTCGCACATCAAACACAAATTATGTGCATAACTTGCTAGTGATCTTTGAAGGACACATGTGCATTTATTTCACCTGAAAATCATTTCAATAAGTCTCCTGAAGCCACTAAACCATTTTGAATGTGGTTCGAATGAAGTGTACTTTCGTATTTCAGACACAAGTTTCAGGCAAAACATTCTAATGATCTTTGCAGTAAACGTGTGCATTTGTTTTACCTGAAACTCAAATCAATGAGACTCTTCAAGCCACTAAATAATATGAATGAGGTTCTGACGAATTCCATTTTCGCTTATCAAACACAAATTTTGTGCATAACTTGCTAGTGATCTTTCAAGGACACATGTGCATTTATTTCACCTGAAAATCATTTCAATAAGTCTCCTGAAGCCACTAAACCATTTTGAATGTGGTTCGAATGAAGTCTACTTTCGTATTTCAGACACAAGTTTCAGGCAAAACATTCTAATAATCTTTGCAGTAAACGTGTGCATTTGTTTTACCTGAAACTCAAATCAATGAGACTCTTCAAGCCACTAAATAATATGAATAAGGTTCCAACAAATTCTATTTTTGCACATCAAACACAAATTATGTGCATAACTTGCTAGTGATGTTTGAAGGACACATGTGCATTTATTTCACCTGAAAATCATTTCAATAAGTCTCCTGAAGCCACTAAACCATTTTGAATGTGGTTCAAATGAAGTCTACTTTCGTATATCAGACACAAGTTTCAGGCAAAACATTCTAATGACCTTTTGTAGTAAACGTGTGCATTTGTTTTACCTGAAACTCAAATCAATGAGACTCTTCAAGCCACTAAATAATATGAATGAGGTTATGAGGAATTCCATTTTCGCACATCAAACACAAATTATGTGCATAACTTGCTAGTGATGTTTGAAGGACACATGTGCATTTATTTCACCTGAAAATCATTTCAATAAGTCTCCTGAAGCCACTAAACCATTTTGAATGTGGTTCGAATGAAGTCTACTTTCGTATTTCAGACACAAGTTTCAGGCAAAACATTCTAATGATCTTTGCCGTAAACGTGTGCATTTGTTTTACCTGAAACTCAAATCAATGAGACTCTTCAAGCCACTAAATAATATGAATGAGGTTCTAACGAATTCAATTTTTGCTTATCAAACACAAATTTTGTGCATAACTTGCTAGTGATCTTTCAAGGACACATGTGCATTTATTTCACCTGAAAATCATTTCAATAAGTCTCCTGAAGCCACTAAACCATTTTGAATAAGGTTCGAATGAAGTCTACTTTCGTATTTCAGACACAAGTGTCAGGCAAAACGTTCTAATGATCTTTGTAGTAAACGTGTGCATTTGTTTTACCTGAAACTCAAATCAATGAGACTCTTCAAGCAACTAAATAATATGAATGAGGTTCCGACGAATTCTATTTTCGCTTATCAAACACAAATTTTGTGCATAACTTGCTAGTGATCTTTGAAGGACACATATGCATTTATTTCACCTGAAAATCATTTCAATAAGTCTCCTGAAGCCACTAAACCATTTTGAATGAGGTTCGAATGAAGTCTACTTTCGTATTTCAGACACAAGTTTCAGGCAAAAAGTTCTAATGATCTTTGTAGTAAACGTGTGCATTTGTTTTACCTGAAACTCAAATCAATGAGACTCTTCAAGCCACTAAATAATATGAATGAGGTTCCGACGAATTCTATTTTCGCATATCAAACACAAATTTTGTGCATAACTTGCTAGTGATCTTTGAAGGACACATGTGCATTTATTTCACCTGAAAATCATTTAAGTAAGTCTCCTGAAGCCACTAAACCATTTGAATGAGGTTCGAATGAAGTCTACTTTCGTATTTCAGACACAAGTTTCAGGCAAAACATTCTAATGATCTTTGAAGTAAACGTGTGCATTTGTTTTACCAAAAACTCAAATCAATGAGTCTCTTCAAGCCACTAAATAATATGAATGAGGTTCCGACGAATTCTATTTTCGCACATCAAACACAAATTTTGTGCATAACTTGTTAGTGAATTTTGATGGACACATGTGCATTTATTTCACCTAAAAATCATTTCAATAAGTCTCCTGAAGCCACTAAACCATTTTGAATGGGGTTCGAAAGAAGTCTATTTTCGTATTTCAAACACAAGTTTTGGGCAAAACATTCTAATGATCTTTATAGTAAACGTGTGCATTTGTTTTACCTGAAACTCAAATCAATGAGACTCTTCAAGCCACTAAATTATATGAATGAGGTTCCGACGAATTCTATTTTCGAATATCAAACACAAATTTTGTGCATAACTTGCTAGTGATCTTTGAAGGACACATGTGCATTAATTTCACCTGAAAAGCATGTCAATAAGTCTCCTGAAGCCACTCAACCATTTGAATGAGGTTCGAATGAAGTCTACTTTCGTATTTCAGACACAAGTTTCGGGAAACACATTCTAATGATCTTTGTAGTAAACGTGTGCATTTGTTTTACCTGAAACTCAAATCAATGAGTCTCTTCTAGCCACTAAATCATATGAATAAGGTTCCGACGAATTCTTTTATCCCACACCAAACACAAATTGTGTGCATAACTTGCTAGTGATCTTTGAAGGACACATATGCATTTATTTCGCCTGAAAATCATTTCAATAAGTCTCCTGAAGCCACTAAACCATTTTGAATGTGGTTCGAATGAAGTCTACTTTCGTATTTCAGACACAAGTTTCAGGCAAAACATTCTAATGATCTTTGTAGTAAACGTGTGCATTTGTTTTCCCTGAAACTCAAATCAATGACACTCTTCAAGCCATTAAATAATATGAATGAGGTTCCGACGAATTCCATTTTCGCATATCAAACACAAATTTTGTGCATAACTTGCTAGTGATCTTTGAAGGACACATGTGCATTAATTTCACCTGAAAAGCATGTCAATAAGTCTCCTGAAGCCACTCAACCATTTGAATGAGGTTCGAATGAAGTCTACTTTCGTATTTCAAACACAAGTTCGGGCAAAACATTCTAATGATCTTTGTAGTAAACTTGTGCATTTGTTTTTCCTGAAACTCAAATCAATGAGACTCTTCAAGCCACTAAATTATATGAATGAGGTTCCGACGAATTCTATTTTCGAATATCAAACACAAATTTTGTGCATAACTTGCTAGTGATCTTTGAAGGACACATGTGCATTAATTTCACCTGAAAAGCATGTCAATAAGTCTCCTGAAGCCACTCAACCATTTGAATGAGGTTCGAAAGAAGTCTACTTTCGTATTTCAAACACAAGTTCGGGCAAAACATTCTAATGATCTTTGTAGTAAAAAGGTGTGCAATTGTTTTTCTTGAAACTGAAATCAATGAGACTCTTCAAGCCATTAAATAATATGAATGAGGTTCCGACGAATTCTATTTTCGCATATCAAACACAAATTTTGTGCATAACTTGCTAGTGATCTTTGAAGGACACATGTGCATTTATTTCACTTGAAAATCATTTCAATAAGTCTCTTGAAGCCACTAAACCATTTTGAATGTGGTTCAAATGAAGTCTACTTTCGTATATCAGACACAAGTTTCAGGGAAAACATTCTAATGATCTGTATAGTAAACGTGTGCATTTGTTTTACCTGAAACTCAAATCAATGAGTCTCTTCTAGCCACTAAATCATATGAATAAGGTTCGGACGAATTCTTTTATCGCACACCAAACACAAATTGTGTGCATAACTTGCTAGTGATCTTTGAAGGACACATATGCATTTATTTCGCCTGAAAATCATTTCAATAAGTCTCCTGAAGCCACTAAACTATTTTGAATCGGGTTCGAATGAAGTCTACATTCATATTTCAGAGAAAAGTTTCAGGCAAAACATTCTAGTGATCTTTGTAGTAAACGTGTGCATTTGTTTTACCTGAAACTCAAATCAATGAGACTCTTCAAGCCACTAAATAATATGAATGAGGTTCGGACGAATTCCATTTTCGCATATCAAACACAAATTTTGTGCATAACTTGCTAGTGATCTTTGAACGACACATGTGCATTTATTTCGCCAGAAAATAATTTCAATAAGTCTCCTGAAGCCACTAAACCATTTTGCTGAATGTCGTTCGAATGAAGTCTACTTTCGTATTTCAGACACAAGTTTCAAGTAAAACAATTAAATGATCTCTGTAGTAAACGTGTGCATTTGTCTTTCCTGAAACTCAAATCAATGAGTCTCTTCTAGCCACTAAATCATATGAATAAGGTTCCGACGAATTCTTTTATCGCACACCAAACACAAATTGTGTGCATAATTTGCTAGTGATCTTTGAAGGACACATGTGCATTTATTTCACCTGAAAATCATTTCAATAAGTCTCCTGAAGCCACTAAACCATTTTGAATGTGGTTCGTATGAAGTCTACTTTCGTATTTCAGACACAAGTTTCAGGCAAAACATTCTAATGATCTTTGTAGTAAACGTGTGCATTTGTTTTACCTAAAACTCAAATCAATGAGACTCTTCAAGCCACTAAATAATATGAATGAGGTTCCGACGAATTCTATTTTCGCACATCAAACACAAATTTTGTGCATAACTTGCTAATGATCTATGAAGGACACATGTGCATTTATTTCACTAGAAAATAATTTCAATAAGTCTCTTGAAGCCACTAAACCATTTTGCATGTGGTTCAAATGAAGTCTACTTTCGTATATCAGACACAAGTTTCAGGCAAAACATTCTAATGATCTTTGTAGTAAACATGTGCATTTGTTTTACCTGAAACTCAAATCAATGAGTCTCTTTAAGCCACTAAATCATATGAATAAGGTTCCGACGAATTCTTTTATCGCACACCAAACACAAATTGTGTGCGTAATTTGCTAGTGATCTTTGAAGGACACATGTGCATTTATTTCGCCTGAAAATCATTTCAATAAGTCTCTTGAAGCCACTAAACTATTTTGAATGGGGTTCGAATGAAGTCTACTTTCGTATTTCAGACACAAGTTTCAGGCAAAACATTCTAGTGATCTTTGTAGTAAACGTGTGCATTTGTTTTACCTGAAACTCAAATCAATGAGACTCTTCAAGCCATTAAATAATATGAATGAGGTTCCGACGAATTCTATTTTCGCATATCAAACACAAATTTTGTGCATAACTTGCTAGTGATCTTTGAACGACACATCTGCATTTATTTCGCCAGAAAATCATTTCAATAAGTCTCCTGAAGCCACTAAACCATTTTGAATGTCGTTCGAATGAAGTCTACTTTCGTATTTCAGACACAAGTTTCAAGTAAAACATTCAAATGATCTTTGTAATAAACGTGTGCATTTGTTTGACCTGAAACTCAAATCAATGAGACTCTTCAAGCCAGTAAATAATATGAATGAGGTTCCGACGAATTCTATTTTCGCACATCAAACACAAATTTTGTGCATAACTTGCTAATGATCTTTGAAGAACACATGTGCATTTATTTCACCTGAAAATCATTTCAATAAGTCTCTTGAATCCACCCAACCATTTGAATGAGGTTCGAATGAGGTCTACTTTCGTATTTCAAACACAAGTTTTGGGCTTTAATGATCTTTGTAGTAAACGTGTGCATTTGTTTTACCTGAAACTCAAATCAATGAGACTCTTCAAGCCACTAAATTATATGAATGAGGTTCCGACGAATTCTATTTTCGAATATCAAACACAAATTTTGTGCATAACTTGCTAGTGATATTTGAAGGACACATGTTCATTTATTTCGCCTGAAAATCATTTCAATAAGTCTCCTGAAGCCACTAATCCATTTGAATGAGTTTCGAATGAAGTCTACTTTCGTATTTCAGACACAAGTTTCAGGCATAACATTCTAATGATCTTTGAAGTAAACGTGTGCATTTGTTTTACCAGAAACTCAAATCAAAGAGACTCTTCAAGCCACTAAATAATATGAATGAGGTTCCGACGAATTCTATTTTCGCATATCAAACACAAATTTTGTGCATAACTTGCTAGTGATATTTGAAGGACACATGTGCATTTATTTCGCCTGAAAATCATTTCAATAAGTCTCCTGAAGCCACTAAACTATTTTGAATGAGGTTCGAATGAAGTCTACTTTCGTATTTCAGACACAAGTTTCAGGCAAAACATTCTAATGATCCTTGAAGTAAACGTGTCCATTTTTTTTCTGAAACTCAAATCAATGAGTCTCTTCAAGCCACTAAATAATATGAATGAGGTTCCGACGAATTCTATTTTCGCATATCAAACACAAATTTTGTGCATAACTTGCTAGTGATCTTTGAAGGACACATGTGCATTTATTTCACCTGAAAATTATTTAAGTAAGTCTCCTGAAGCCACTAAACCATTTGAATGAGGTTCGAATGAAGTCTACTTTCGTATTTCAGACACAAGTTTCAGGCAAAACATTCTAATGATCTTTGAAGTAAACGTGTCCATTTTTTTTCCTGAAACTCAAATCAATGAGTCTCTTCAAGCCACTAAATAATATGAATGAGGTTCCGACAAATTCTATTTTCGCACATCAAACACAAATTTTGTGCATAACTTGCTAGTGATCTTTGAAGGACACATGTGCATTTATTTCGCCTGAAAATCATTTCAATAAGTCTCCGGAAGCCACTCAACCATTTGAATGAGGTTCGAATGAAGTCTACTTTCGTATTTCAGACACAAGTTTCGGGAAAAACATTCTAATAATCTTTGTAGCAAACGTGTGCATTTGTTTTACCTGAAACTCAAATCAATGAGACTCTTCAAGCAACTAAATAACATGAATGAGGTTCCGACGAATTCTATTTTCGCATATCAAACACAAATTTTGTGCATAACTTGCTAGTGATCTTTGAACGACACATGTGCATTTATTTCGCCTGAAAATCATTTCAATAAGTCTCTTGAATCCACCCAACCATTTGAATGAGGTTCGAATGAAGTCTACTTTCGTATTTCAAACACAAGTTTTGGGCTAAACATTCTAATGATCTTTGTAGTAAACGTGTGCATTTGTCTTTCCTGAAACTCAAATCAATGAGTCTCTTCTAGCCACTAAATCATATGAATAAGGTTCCGACGAATTCCTTTATCGCACACCAAACACAAATTGTGTGCATAATTTGCTAGTGATCTTTGAAGGACACATGTGCATTTATTTCGCCTGAAAATCATTTCAATAAGTCTCCTGAAGCCACTAAACTATTTTGACTGAGGTTCGAATGAAGTCTACTTTCGTATTTCAGATACAAGTTTCAGGCAAAACATTCTAATGATCCTTGAAGTAAACGTGTCCATTTTTTTTCCTGAAACTCAAATCAATGAGTCTCTTCAAGCCACTAAATAATATGAATGAGGTTCCGACGAATTCTATTTTCGCATATCAAACACAAATTTTGTGCATAACTTACTAGTGATCTTTGAACGACACATGTGCATTTATTTCGCCTGAAAATCATTTCAATAAGTCTCCTGAAGCCACTAAACCATTTTGAATGTCGTTCGAATGAAGTCTACTTTCGTATTTCAGACACAAGTTTCAGGTAAAACATTCTAATGATCTTTGTAGTAAACGTGTGCATTTGTTTTACCTGAAACTCAAATCAATGAGACTCTTCAAGCCACTAAATAATATGTATGAGGTTCCGACGAAATCTATTTTCGCACATCAAACACAAATTTTGTGCATAACTTGCTAGTGATCTTTCAAGGACACATGTGCATTTATTTCACTTGAAATCATTTCAATAAGTCTCTTGAAGCCAGTAAACCATTTTGAATGTGGTTCAAATGAAGTCTACTTTCGTATATCAGACACAAGTTTCAGGCAAAACATTCTAATGATCTTTGTAGTAAACGTGTGCATTTGTTTTACCTGAAACTCAAATCAATGAGTCTCTTCTAGCCACTAAATCATATGAATACGGTTCCGACGAATTCTTTTATCGCACACCAAACACAAATTGTGTGCATAACTTGCTAATGATCTTTGAAGGACACATGTGCATTTATTTCGCCTGAAAATCATTTCAATAAGTCTCCTGAAGCCACTAAACTATTTTCAATGAGTTTTGAATGAAGTCTACTTTCGTATTTCAGACACAAGTTTCAGGCAAAACATTCTAATGATCTTTGTAGTAAACGTGTGCATTTGTTTTACCTGAAACTCAAATCAATGAGACTCTTCAAGCCACTAAATAATATGAATGAGGTTCCGACGAATTCTATTTTCGCACATCAAACACAAATTTTGTGCATAACTTGCTAATGATCTTTGAAGGACACATGTGCATTTATTTCACCTGAAAATCATTTCAATAAGTCTCTTGAATCCACCCAACCATTTGAATGAGGTTCGAATGAAGTCTACTTTCGTATTTCAAACACAAGTTTTGGCCAAAACATTCTAATGATCTTTGTGGTAAACGTGTGCATTTGTTTTCTTGAAACTCAAATCAATGAGTCTCCTCCTGCCACTAAATAATATGAATGAGGTTCCGACGAATTTTATTTTCGGACATCAAACACAAATTTTGTGCATAACTTGCTAATAATCTTTGAAGGACACATGTGCATTTATTTCACCTGAAAATCATTTCAATAAGTCTCCTGAAGCCACTAAACCATTTTGAATGTGGTTCGAATGAAGTCTACTTTCGTATTTCAAGCACAAGTTTCAGGCAAAACATTCTAATAATCTTTGTAGTAATCGTGTGCATTTGTTTTTCCTGAAACTCAAATCAATGAGACTCTTCAAGCCATTAAATAATATGAATGAGGTTCCGACGAATTCTATTTTCGCACATCAAACACAAATTTTGTGCATAACTTGCTAGTGATCTTTGAAGGACACATGTGCATTTATTTCGCCTGAAAATCATTTCAATAAGTCTCCGGAAGCCACTCAACCATTTGAATGAGGTTCGAATGAAGTCTACTTTCGTATTTCAGACACAAGTTTCGGGAAAAACATTCTAATAATCTTTGTAGCAAACGTGTGCATTTGTTTTACCTGAAACTCAAATCAATGAGACTCTTCAAGCAACTAAATAACATGAATGAGGTTCCGACGAATTCTATTTTCGCATATCAAACACAAATTTTGTGCATAACTTGCTAGTGATCTTTGAACGACACATGTGCATTTATTTCGCCTGAAAATCATTTCAATAAGTCTCTTGAATCCACCCAACCATTTGAATGAGGTTCGAATGAAGTCTACTTTCGTATTTCAAACACAAGTTTTGGGCTAAACATTCTAATGATCTTTGTAGTAAACGTGTGCATTTGTCTTTCCTGAAACTCAAATCAATGAGTCTCTTCTAGCCACTAAATCATATGAATAAGGTTCCGACGAATTCCTTTATCGCACACCAAACACAAATTGTGTGCATAATTTGCTAGTGATCTTTGAAGGACACATGTGCATTTATTTCGCCTGAAAATCATTTCAATAAGTCTCCTGAAGCCACTAAACTATTTTGACTGAGGTTCGAATGAAGTCTACTTTCGTATTTCAGACACAAGTTTCAGGCAAAACATTCAAATGATCTTTGTAGTAAACGCGTGCATTTGTTTTATCTGAAACTCAAATCAATGAGACTCTTCAAGCCACTAAATTATATGAATGAGGTTCCGACGAATTCTATTTTCGCACATGAAACACAAATTTTGTGCATAAGTTGCTAATGATCTTTGAAGGACACATGTGCATTTATTTCACCTGAAAATCATTTGAATAAGTCTCTTGAATCCACCCAACCATTTGAATGAGGTTCGAATGAAGTCTACTTTCGTATTTCAAACACAAGTTTTGGGCTAAACATTCTAATGATCTTTGTAGTAAACGTGTGCATTTGTTTTACGTGAAACTCAAATCAATGAGACTCTTCAAGCCACTAAATTATATGAATGAGGTTCCGACGAATTCTATTTTCGAATATCAAACACAAATTTTGTGCATAACTTGCTAGTGATCTTTGAAGGACACATGTGCATTAATTTCACCTGAAAAGCATGTCAATAAGTCTCCTGAAGCCACTCAACCATTTGAATGAGGTTCGAATGAAGTCTACTTTCGTATTTCGAACACAAGTTCGGGCAAAACATTCTAATGATCTTTGAAGTAAACGTGTGCATTTGTTTTACCTGCAACTCAAATCAAGGAGACTCCTCAAGCCACTAAATAATATGAATGAGGTTCGGACGAATTCCATTTTCTCATATCAAACACAAATTTTGTGCATAACTTGCTAGTGATCTTTGAAGGACACATGTGCATTTATTTCACCTGAAAATCATTTCAATAAGTCTCCTGAAGCCACTAAACCATTTTGAATGTGGTTCGTATGAAGTCTACTTTCGTATTTCAGACACAAGTTTCAGGCAAAACATTCTAATGATCTTTGTAGTAAACGTGTGCATTTGTTTTACCTGAAACTCAAATCAATGAGACTCTTCAAGCCACTAAATAATATGAATGAGGTTCCGACGAATTCTTTTATCGCACACCAAACACAAATTGTGTGCGTAATTTGCTAGTGATCTTTGAAGGACACATGTTCATTTATTTCGCCTGAAAATCATTTCAATAAGTCTCCTGAAGCCACTAAACTATTTTGAATGGGGTTCGAATGAAGTCTACTTTCGTATTTCAGACACAAGTTTCAGGCAAAACATTCTAGTGATCTTTGTAGTAAACGTGTGCATTTGTTTTACCTGAAACTCAAATCAATGAGACTCTTCAAGCCATTAAATAATATGAATGAGGTTCCGACGAATTCTATTTTTGCATATCAAACACAAATTTTGTGCATAACTTGCTAGTAATCTTTGAACGACACATGTGCATTTATTTCGCCAGAAAATCATTTCAATAAGTCTCCTGAAGCCACTAAACCATTTTGAATGTCGTTCGAATGAAGTCTACTTTCGTATTTCAGACACAAGTTTCAAGTAAAACATTCAAATGATCTTTGTAATAAACGTGTGCATTTGTTTGACCTGAAACTCAAATCAATGAGACTCTTCAAGCCAGTAAATAATATGAATGAGGTTCCGACGAATTCTATTTTCGCACACCAAACACAAATTTTGTGCATAACTTGCTAATGATCTTTGAAGAACACATGTGCAATTATTTCACCTGAAAATCATTTCAATAAGTCTCTTGAATCCACCCAACCATTTGAATGAGGTTCGAATGAGGTCTACTTTCGTATTTCAAACACAAGTTTTGGGCTTTAATGATCTTTGTAGTAAACGTGTGCATTTGTTTTACCTGAAACTCAAATCAATGAGACTCTTCAAGCCACTAAATTATATGAATGAGGTTCCGACGAATTCTATTTTCGAATATCAAACACAAATTTTGTGCATAACTTGCTAGTGATATTTGAAGGACACATGTTCATTTATTTCACCTGAAAATCATTTCAATAAGTCTCCTGAAGCCACTAAACCATTTGAATGAGTTTCGAATGAAGTCTACTTTCGTATTTCAGACACAAGTTTCAGGCATAACATTCTAATGATCTTTGAAGTAAACGTGTGCATTTGTTTTACCAGAAACTCAAATCAAAGAGACTCTTCAAGCCACTAAAGAATATGAATGAGGTTCCGACGAATTCTATTTTCGCATATCAAACACAAATTTTGTGCATAACTTGCTAGTGATCTTTGAAGGACACATGTGCATTTATTTCACCTGAAAATCATTTCAATAAGTCTCCTGAAGCCACTAAACTATTTTGAATGAGGTTCGAATGAAGTCTACTTTCGTATTTCAGATACAAGTTTCAGGCAAAACATTCTAATGATCCTTGAAGTAAACGTGTCCATTTTTTTTCCTGAAACTCAAATCAATGAGTCTCTTCAAGCCACTAAATAATATGAATGAGGTTCCGACGAATTCTATTTTCGCATATCAAACACAAATTTTGTGCATAACTTACTAGTGATCTTTGAACGACACATGTGCATTTATTTCGCCTGAAAATCATTTCAATAAGTCTCCTGAAGCCACTAAACCATTTTGAATGTCGTTCGAATGAAGTCTACTTTCGTATTTCAGACACAAGTTTCAGGTAAAACATTCTAATGATCTTTGTAGTAAACGTGTGCATTTGTTTTACCTGACACTCAAATCAATGAGACTCTTCAAGCCACTAAATAATATGTATGAGGTTCCGACGAAATCTATTTTCGCACATCAAACACAAATTTTGTGCATAACTTGCTAGTGATCCTTCAAGGACACATGTGCATTTATTTCACTTGAAAATCATTTCAATAAGTCTCTTGAAGCCAGTAAACCATTTTGAATGTGGTTCAAATGAAGTCTACTTTCGTATATCAGACACAAGTTTCAGGCAAAACATTCTAATGATCTTTGTAGTAAACGTGTGCAGTTGTTTTACCTGAAACTCAAATCAATGAGTCTCTTCTAGCCACTAAATCATATGAATACGGTTCCGACGAATTCTTTTATCGCACACCAAACACAAATTGTGTGCATAACTTGCTAATGATCTTTGAAGGACACATGTGCATTTATTTCGCCTGAAAATCATTTCAATAAGTCTCCTGAAGCCACTAAACTATTTTGAATGAGTTTCGAATGAAGTCTACTTTCGTATTTCAGACACAAGTTTCAGGCAAAACATTCTAATGATCTTTGTAGTAAACGTGTGCATTTGTTTTACCTGAAACTCAAATCAATGAGACTCTTCAAGCCACTAAATAATATGAATGAGGTTCCGACGAATTCTATTTTCGCACATCAAACACAAATTTTGTGCATAACTTGCTAATGATCTTTGAAGGACACATGTGCATTTATTTCACCTGAAAATCATTTCAATAAGTCTCTTGAATCCACCCAACCATTTGAATGAGGTTCGAATGAAGTCTAGTTTCGTATTTCAAACACAAGTTTTGGCCAAAACATTCTAATGATCTTTGTAGTAAACGTGTGCATTTGTTTTACCTGAAACTCAAATCAATGAGTCTCCTCCTGCCACTAAATAATATGAATGAGGTTCCGACGAATTTTATTTTCGGACATCAAACACAAATTTTGTGCATAACTTGCTAATAATCTTTGAAGGACACATGTGCATTTATTTCACCTGAAAATCATTTCAATAATTCTCCTGAAGCCACTAAACCATTTTGAATGTGGTTCGAATGAAGTCTACTTTCGTATTTCAAGCACAAGTTGCAGGCAAAACATTCTAATAATCTTTGTAGTAATCGTGTGCATTTGTTTTTCCTGAAACTCAAATCAATGAGACTCTTCAAGCCATTAAATAATATGAATGAGGTTCCGACGAATTCTATTTTCGCACATCAAACACAAATTTTGTGCATAACTTGCTAGTGATCTTTGAAGGACACATGTGCATTTATTTCGCCTGAAAATCATTTCAATAAGTCTCCGGAAGCCACTCAACCATTTGAATGAGGTTCGAATGAAGTCTACTTTCGTATTTCAGACACAAGTTTCGGGAAAAACATTCTAATAATCTTTGTAGCAAACGTGTGGATTTGTTTTACCTGAAAGTCAAATCAATGAGACTCTTCAAGCAACTAAATAATATGAATGAGGTTCCGACGAATTCTATTTTCGCATATCAAACACAAATTTTGTGCATAACTTGCTAGTGATCTTTCAAGGACACATGTGCATTTATTTCACCTGAAAATCATTTCAATAAGTCTCCTGAAGCCACTAAACCATTTTGAATGTGGTTCGAATGAAGTCTACTTTCGTATTTAAGACACAAGTTTCAGGCACAACAATCTAATGATCTTTGTAGTAAACGTGTGCATTTGTTTTACCTGAAACTCAAATCAATGAGACTTTTCAAGCCACTAAATAATATGAATGAGGTTCTGACGAATTCTATTTTCGCATATAAAACACAAATTTTGTGCATAACTTGCTAGTGATCTTTGAAGGACACATGTGCATTTATTTCACCTGAATGATCTCCTGAAGCCACTCAACCACTTGAATGAGGTTCGAATGAAGTCTACTTTCGTATTTCAGACACAAGTTTCGGGAAAAACATTCTAATAATCTTTGTAGCAAACGTGTGCATTTGTTTTACCTGAAACTCAAATCAATGAGACTCTTCAAGCCACTAAATTATATGAATGAGGTTCCGACGAATTCTATTTTCGCATATCAAACACAAATTTTGTGCATAACTTGCTAGTGATCTTTGAAGGACACATGTGCATTTATTTCACCTGAAAATCATTTCAATAAGTCTCCTGAAGCCACTAAACAATTTTGAATGTGGTTCGAATGAAGTCTAGTTTCGTATTTCAGACACAAGTTTCAGGCAAAACATTCTAATGATCTTTGCAGTAAACGTGTCCATTTGTTTTACCTGAAACTCAAATCAATGAAACTCTTCAAGCCACTAAATAATATGAAAGAGGTTCCGACGAATTCTATTTTCGCACATCAAACACAAATTATGTGCATAACTTGCTAGTGATCTTTGATGGACACATGTGCATTTATTTCACCTAAAAATCATTTCAATAAGTCTCCTGAAGCCACTAAACCATTTTGAATGGGGTTCGAAAGAAGTCTACTTTCGTATTTCAAACACAAGTTCGGGCAAAACATTCTAATGATCTTTGTTGTAAACGTGTGCATTTCTTTTTCCTGAAACTCAAATCAATGAGACTCTTCAAGCCACTAAATTATATGAATGAGGTTCCGACGAATTCTATTTTCGAATATCAAACACAAATTTTGTGCATAACTTGCTAGTGATCTTTGAAGGACACATGTGCATTAATTTCACCTGAAAAGCATGTCAATAAGTCTCCTGAAGCCACTCAACCATTTGAATGAGGTTCGAATGAAGTCTACTTTCGTATTTCAAACACAAGTTCGGGCAAAACATTCTAATGATCTTTCTAGTAAACATGTGCATTTGGTTTTCCTGAAACTCAAATCAATGAGACTCTTCAAGCCATTAAATAATAAGAATGAGGTTCCGACGAATTCTATATTCGCACATCAAAGACAAATTTTGTGCATAACTTGCTAGTGATCTTTGAAGGACACATGTGCATTTATTTCACCTGAATGATCTCCTGAAGCCACTCAACCACTTGAATGAGGTTCGAATGAAGTCTACTTTCGTATTTCAGACACAAGTTTCGGGAAAAACATTCTAATAATCTTTGTTGCAAACGTGTGCATTTGTTTTACCTGAAACTCAAATCAATGAGACTCTTCAAGCCACTAAATAATATGAATGAGGTTCTGACGAATTCTATTTTCGCATATAAAACACAAATTTTGTGCATAACTTGCTAGTGATCTTTGAAGGACACATGTGCATTTATTTCACCTGAAAATCATTTCAATAAGTCTCCTGAAGCCACTAAACAATTTTGAATGTGGTTCGAATGAAGTCTACTTTCGTATTTTTGACACAAGTTTCGGGCAAAACATTTTAATAATCTTTGTAGCAAACGTGTGCATTTGTTTTACCTGAAACTCAAATCAATGAGACTCTTCAAGCCACTAAATAATATGAATGAGGTTCTGACGAATTCCATTTTTGCATATCAAACACAAATTTTGTGCATAACTTGCTAGTGATCTTTGAAGGACACATGTGCATTTATTTCTCCTGAAAATCATTTCAATAAGTCTCCTGAAGCCACTAAACCATTTTGAATGTGGTTCGAATGAAGTCTACTTTCGTATTTCAGACACAAGTTTCAGGCAAAACATTCTAATGATCTTTGTAGTAAACGTGTGCATTTGTTTTACCTGAAACACAAATCAATGAGACTCGTCAAGCCACTAAATAATATGAATGAGGTTCTGACGAATTCCATTTTCGCATATAAAACACAAATTTTGTGCATAACTTGCTAGTGATCTTTGAAGGACACATGTGCATTTATCTCGCCTGAAAATCATTTCAATAAGTCTCCTGAAGCCACTAAACTATTTTGAATGAGGTTCGAATGAAGTCTACTTTCGTATTTCAGACACAAGTTTCAGGCAAAACATTCTAATGATCCTTGAAGTAAAAGTGTCCATTTTTTTTCCTGAAACTCAAATCAATGAGTCTCTTCAAGCCACTAAATAATATGAATGAGGTTCCGACGAATTCTATATTCGCACATCAAAGACAAATTTTGTGCATAACTTGCTAGTGATCTTTGAAGGACACATGTGCATTTATTTCACGTGAAAATCATTTCAATAAGTCTCTTGAAGCCACTAAACTATTTTGAATGAGGTTCGAATGAAGTCTACTTTCGTATTTCAGACACAAGTTTCAGGCAAAACATTCTAATGATCCTTGAAGTAAAAGTGTCCATTTTTTTTCCTGAAACTCAAATCAATGAGTCTCTTCAAGCCACTAAATAATATGAATGAGGTTCGGACGAATTCTATTTTCGCATATCAAACACAAATTTTGTGCATAACTTGCTAGTGATCTTTGAAGGACACATGTGCATTTATCTCGCCTGAAAATCATTTCAATAAGTCTCCTGAAGCCACTAAACTATTTTGAATGAGGTTCGAATGAAGTCTACTTTCGTATTTCAGACACAAGTTTCAGGCAAAACATTCTAATGATCCTTGAAGTAAAAGTGTCCATTTTTTTTCCTGAAACTCAAATCAATGAGTCTCTTCAAGCCACTAAATAATATGAATGAGGTTCCGACGAATTCTATATTCGCACATCAAAGACAAATTTTGTGCATAACTTGCTAGTGATCTTTGAAGGACACATGTGCATTTATTTCACGTGAAAATCATTTCAATAAGTCTCTTGAATCATCCCAACCATTTGAATGAGGTTCGAATGAAGTCTACTTTCGTATTTCAAACACAAGTTTTGGGCAAAACATTCTAATGATCTTTGTAGTATACGTGTGCATTTGTTTTACCTGAAACTCAAATCAATGAGACTCTGCAAGCCACTAAATTATATGAATGAGGTTCCGACGAATTCTATTTTCGAATATCAAGCACAAATTTTGTGCATAACTTGCTAGTGATCTTTGAAGGACACATGTGCATTAATTTCACCTGAAAAGCATGTCAATAAGTCTCCTGAAGCCACTCAACCATTTGAATGTGGTTCGAATGAAGTCTACTTTCGTATTTCAAACACAAGTTCGGGCAAAACATTCTAATGATCTTTGTAGTAAACGTGTGCATTTGTTTTTCCTGAAACTCAAATCAATGAGACTCTTCAAGCCATTAAATAATATGAATGAGGTTCCGACGAATTCTATTTTCGCATATCAAACACAAATTTTGTGCATAACTTGCTAGTGATCTTTGAAGGACACATGTGCATTTATTTCACCTGAAAATCATTTAAGTAAGTCTCCTGAAGCCACTAAACCATTTGAATGAGGTTCGAATGAAGTCTACTTTCGTATTTCGTACACAAGTTCCAGGCAAAACATTCTAATGATCTTTGTAGTAAACGTGTGCATTTGTTTTACCCGAAACTCAAATCAATGAGTCTCTTCTAGCCACTAAATCATATGAATAAGGTTCCGACGAATTCTTTTATCGCACACCAAACACAAATTGTGTGCATAACTTGCTAGTGATCTTTGAAATACACATGTGCATTTATTTCGCCTAAAAATCATTTCAATAAGTCTCCTGAAGCCACTAAACTATTTTGAATGAGGTTCGAATGAAGTCTACTTTCGTATTTCAGACACAAGTTTCAGGCAAAACATTCTAATGATCTTTGTAGTAAACGTGTGCATTTGTTTTACCTGAAACTCAAATCAATGAGACTCTTCAAGCCACTAAATAATATGAATGAGGTTCCGACGAATTCTATTTTCGCACATCAAACACAAATTTTGTACATAACTTGCTAATGATCTTTGAAGGACACATGTGCATTTATTTCACCTGAAAATCATTTCAATAAGTCTCTTCAATCCACCCAACCATTTGAATGAGGTTCGAATGAAGTCTACTTTCGTATTTCAAACACAAGTTTTGGGCAAAACATTCTAATGATCTTTGTAGTATACGTGTGCATTTGTTTTACCTGAAACTCAAATCAATGAGACTCTGCAAGCCACTAAATTATATGAATGAGGTTCCGACGAATTTTATTTTCGGACATCAAACACAAATTTTGTGCATAACTTGCTAACAATCTTTGAAGGACACATGTGCATTTATTTCACCTGAAAATCATTTTATTAAGTCTCCTGAAGCCACTAAACCATTTTGAATGTGGTTCGAATGAAGTCTACTTTCGTATTTCGAGCACAAGTTTCGGGCAAAACATTCTAATAATCTTTGTAGTAAACGTGTGCATTTGTTTTTCTTGAAAACTCAAATCAATGAGACTCTTCAAGACATTAAATAACATGAATGAGGTTCCGACGAATTCTATTTTCGCATATCAAACACAAATTTTGTGCATAACTTGCTAGTGATCTTTGAAGGACACATGTGCATTTATTTCACCCGAAAATCATTTCAATAAGTCTCATGAAGCCACTAAACCATTTTGAATGTGGTTCGAATGAAGTCTACTTTCGTATTTTTGACACAAGTTTCGGGCAAAACATTTTAATAATCTTTGTAGCGAACGTGTGCATTTGTTTTACCTGAAACTCAAATCAATGAGACTCTTCAAGCCACTAAATAATATGAATGAGGTTCTGACGAATTCCATTTTCGCATATCAAACACAAATTTTGTGCATAACCTGCGAGTGATCTTTGAAGGACACATGTGCATTTATTTCGCTTGAAAATCATTTCAATAAGTCTCCTGAAGCCACTAAACCATTTTGAATGTGGTTCGAATGAAGTCTACTTTCGTATTTTAGACACAAGTTTCAGGCAAAACATTCTAATGATCTTTGTAGTAAACGTGTGCATTTGTGTTACCTGAAACTCAAATCAATGAGACTCTTCAAGCCACTAAATAATATGAATGAGGTTCCGACGAATTCTATTTTCGCATATCAAACACAAATTTTGTGCATAACTTGCTAGTGATCTTTGAAGGACACATGTGCATTTATTTCACTTGAAAATCATTTCAATAAGTCTCTTGAAGCCACCAAACCATTTTGAATGTGGTTCAAATGAAGTCTACTTTCATATATCAGACACAAGTTTCAGGCAAAACATTATAATGATCTTTGTAGTAAACGTGTGCATTTGTTTTACCTGAAACTCAAATCAATGAGACTCTTCAAGCCACTAAATAATTGAATGAGGTTCCGACGAATTCTATTTTCGCATATCAAACACAAATTTTGTGCATAACTTGCTAGTGATCTTTGAAGGACACATGTGCATTTATTTCACTTGAAAATCATTTCAATAAGTGTCTTGAAGCCACCAAACCATTTTGAATGTGGTTCAAATGAAGTCTACTTTCATATATCAGACAGAAGTTTCAGGCAAAACATTATAATGATCTTTGTAGTAAACGTGTGCATTTGTTTTACCTGAAACTCAAATCAATGAGTCTCTTCTAGCCACTAAATCATATGAATAAGGTTCCGACGAATTCTTTTATCGCACACCAAACACAAATTGTGTGCATAACTTGCTAGTGATCTTTGAAGGACACATGTGCATTTATTTCGCCTGAAAATCATTTCAATAAGTCTCCTGAAGCCACTAAACTATTTTGAATGAGTTCGAATGAAGTCTACTTTCGTATTTCAGACACAAGTTTCGGGAAAAACATTCTAATAATCTTTGTAGCAAACGTGTGCATTTGTTTTACCTGAAACTCAAATCATTGAGACTCTTCAAGCAACTAAATAATATGAATGAGGTTCCGACGAATTCTATTTTCGCATATCAAACACAAATTTTGTGCATAACTTGCTAGTGATCTTTGAAGGACACATGTGCATTTATTTCACCTGAAAATCATTTCAATAAGTCTCCTGAAGCCACTAAACCATTTTGAATGTGGTTTGAATGAAGTCTACTTTCGTATTTTTGACACAAGTTTCGGGCAAAACATTTTAATAATCTTTGTAGCAAACGTGTGCATTTGTTTTACCTGAAACTCAAATCAATGAGACTCTTCAAGCCACTAAATAATATGAATGAGGTTCTGACGAATTCCATTTTCGCATATCAAACACAAATTTTGTGCATAACTTGCTAGTGATCTTTGAAGGACACATGTGCATTTATTTCGCCTGAAAATCATTTCAATAAGTCTCCTGAAGCCACTAAACCATTTTGAATGTGGTTCGAATGAAGTCTACTTTCGTATTTCAGACACAAGTTTCAGGCAAAACATTCTAATGATCTTTGTAGTAAACGTGTGCATTTGTTTTACCTAAAACTGAAATCAATGAGACTCTTCAAGCCACTAAATAATATGAATGAGGTTCCGACGAATTCTATTTTCGCATATCAAACACAAATTTTGTGCATAACTTGCTAATGATCTTTGAAGGACACATGTGCATTTATTTCACCTGAAAATCATTTCAATAAGTCTCCTGAAGCCACTCAACCACTTGAATGAGGTTCGAATGAAGTCTACTTTCGTATTTCAGACACAAGTTTCGGGAAAAACATTCTAATAATCTTTGTAGCAAACGTGTGCATTTGTTTTACCTGAAACTCAAAATCAATGAGAGTCTTCAAGCAACTAAATAATATGAATAAGGTTCCGACGAATTCTATTTTCGCATATCAAACACAAATTTTGTGCATAACTTGCTAGTGATCTTTCAAGGACACATGTGCATTTATTTCACCTGAAAATCATTTCAATAAGTCTCCTGAAGCCACTAAACCATTTTGAATGTGGTTCGAATGAAGTCTACTTTCGTATTTTAGACACAAGTTTCAGGCAAAACATTCTAATGATCTTTGCAGTAAACGTGTGCATTTGTTTTACTTGAAACTCAAATCAATGAGACTCTTCAAGCCACTAAATAATATGAAAGAGGTTCCGACGAATTCTATTTTCGCACATCAAACACAAATTTTGTGCATAACTTGCTAGTGATCTTTGAAGGACACATGTGCATTTATTTCACTTGAAAATCATTTCAATAAGTCTCGTGAAGCCACTAAACCATTTTGAATGTGGTTCAAATGAAGTCTACTTTCGTATATCAGACACAAGTTTCAGGCAAAACATTCTAATGATCTTTGTAGTAAACGTGTGCATTTGTTTTACCTGAAACTCAAATCAATGAGTCTCTTCTAGCCACTAAATCATATGAATAAGGTTCGGACGAATTCTATTTTCGCATATCAAACACAAATTTTGTGCATAACTAGCTAATGATCTTTGAAGGACATATGTGCATTTATTTCACCTCAAAATCATTTCAATAAGTCTCTTGAATCCACCCAACCATTTGAATGAGGTTCGAATGAAGTCTACTTTCGTATTTCAAGCACAAGTTTCGGGCAAAACATTCTAATAATCTTTGTAGCAAACGTGTGCATTTGTTTTACCTGAAACTCAAATCAATGAGACACTTCAAGCAACTAAATAATATGAATGAGGTTCCGACGAATTATATTTTCTCATATCAAACACAAATTTTGTGCATAACTTGCTAGTGATCTTTGAAGGACACATGTGCATTTATTTCGCCTGAAAATCATTTCAATAAGTCTCCTGAAGCCACTAAACCATTTTGAATGTGGTTCGAATGAAGTCTACTTTCGTATTTCAGACACAAGTTTCAGGCAAAACATTCTAATGATCTTTGTAGTAAACGTGTGCATTTGTTTTACCTGAAACTCAAATCAATGAGACTCTTCAAGCCACTAAATAATATGAATGAGGTTCCGACGAATTCTATTTTCGCACATCAAACACAAATTTTGTGCATAACTTGCTAATGATCTTTGAAGGACACATGTGCATTTATTTCACCTGAAAATCATTTCAATAAGTCTCTTGAATCCACCCAACCATTTCAATGAGGTTCGAATGAAGTCTACTTTCGTATTTCAAGCACAAGTTTTGGGCAAAACATTCTAATGATCTTTGTAGTAAACGTGTGCATTTGTTTTACCTGAAACTCAAATCAATGAGACTCTTCAAGCCACTAAATTATATGAATGAGGTTCCGACGAATTCTATTTTCGAATATCAAACACAAATTTTGTGCATAACTTGCTAGTGATCTTTGAAGGACACATGTGCATTAATTTCACCTGAAAAGCATGTCAATAAGTCTCCTGAAGCCACTCAACCATTTGAATGAGGTTCGAATGAAGTCTACTTTCGTATTTCAAACACAAGTTCGGGCAAAACATTCTAATGATCTTTGTAGTAAACGTGTGAATTTGTTTTTCCTGAAACTCAAATCAATGAGACTCTTCAAGACATTAAATAATATGAATGAGGTTCCGACGAATTCTATTTTCGCATATCAAACACAAATTTTGTGCATAACTTGCTAGTGATCTTTGAAGGACACATGTGCATTTATTTCACCTGAAAATCATTTAAGTAAGTCTCCTGAAGCCACTAAACCATTTGAATGAGGTTCGAATGAAGTCTACTTTCGTATTTCAGACACAAGTTTCAGGCAAAACATTCTAATGATCTTTGAAGTAAACGTGTGCATTTGTTTTACCAAAAACTCAAATCAATGAGTCTCTTCAAGCCACTAAATAATATGAATGAGGTTCCGACGAATTCTATTTTCGCATATCAAACACAAATTTTGTGCATAACTTGTTAGTGAATTTTGATGGACACATGTGCATTTATTTCACCTAAAAATCATTTCAATAAGTCTCCTGAAGCCACTAAACCATTTTGAATGGGGTTCGAAAGAAGTCTATTTTCGTATTTCAAACACAAGTTTTGGGCAAAACATTCTAATGATCTTTATAGTAAACGTGTGCATTTGTTTTACCTGAAACTCAAATCAATGAGACTCTTCAAGCCACTAAATTATATGAATGAGGTTCCGACGAATTCTATTTTCGAATATCAAACACAAATTTTGTGCATAACTTGCTAGTGATCTTTGAAGGACACATGTGCATTAATTTCACCTGAAAAGCATGTCAATAAGTCTCCTGAAGCCACTCAACCATTTGAATGAGGTTCGAATGAAGTCTACTTTCGTATTTCAGACACAAGTTTCGGGAAACACATTCTAATAATCTTTGTAGCAAATGTGTGCATTTGTTTTACCTGAAACTCAAATCAATGAGACTCTTCAAGCAACTAAATAATATGAATGAGGTTCCGACGAATTCTATTTTCGCATATCAAACACAAATTTTGTGCATAACTTGCTAGTGATCTTTGACGGACACATGTGCATTTATTTCACCTGAAAATCATTTCAATAAGTCTCCTGAAGCCACTAAACCATTTTGAATGTGGTTCGAATGAAGTCTACTTTCGTATTTCAATCACAAGTTTCGGGAAAAACATTCTAATAATCTTTGTAGCAAACGTGTGCATTTGTTTTACCTGAAACTCAAATCAATGAGACTCTTCAAGCAACTAAATAATATGAATGAGGTTCCGACGAATTCTATTTTCGCATATCAAACACAAATTTTGTGCATAACTTGCTACTGATCTTTGAAGGACACATGTGCATTTATTTCACCTGAAAATCATTTCAATAAGTCTCCTGAAGCCACTAAACCATTTTGAATGGGGTTCGAAAGAAGTCTACTTTCGTATTTCAAACACAAGTTTCGGGCAAAACATTTTAATAATCTTTGTAGCAAACGTGTGCATTTGTTTTACCTGAAACTGAAATCAATGAGACTCTTCAAGCCACTAAATAATATGAATGAGGTTCCGACGAATTCTATTTTCGCATATCAAACACAAATTTTGTGCATAACTTGCTAATGATCTTTGAAGGACACATATGCATTTATTTCCCCTGAAAATCATTTCAATAAGTCTCCTGAAGCCACTAAACCATTTTCAATGTGGTTCGAATGAAGTCTACTTTCGTATTTCAGACACAAGTTTCAGGCAAAACATTCTAATGATGTTTGTAGTAAACGTGTGCATTTGTTTTACCTGAAACTCAAATCAATGAGACTCTTCAAGCCACTAAATAATATGAAAGAGGTTCCGACGAATTCTATTTTCGCACATCAAACACAAATTATGTGCATAACTTGCTAGTGATCTTTGATGGACACATGTGCATTTATTTCACCTAAAAATCATTTCAATAAGTCGCCTGAAGCCACTAAACCATTTTGAATGGGGTTCGAAAGAAGTCTAGTTTCGTATTTCAGACACAAGTTTCGGGCAAAACGTTTTAATAATCTTTGTAGCAAACGTGTGCATTTGTTTTACCTGAAACTCAAATCAATGAGACTCTTCAAGCCACTAAATAATATGAATGAGGTTCTGAGGAATTCCATTTTCGCATATCAGACACAAATTTTGTGCATAACTTGCTAGTGATCTTTGAAGGACACATGTGCATTTATTTCACCTGAAAATCATTTCAATAAGTCTCCTGAAGCCACTAAACCATTTTGAATGTGGTTCGAATGAAGTCTACTTTCGTATTTCAGACACAAGTTTCAGGCAAAACATTCTAATGATCTTTGTAGTAAACGTGTGCATTTGTTTTACCTGAAACTCAAATCAATGAGACTCTTCAAGCCACTAAATAATATGAATGAGGTTCTGAGGAATTCCATTTTCGCATATCAGACACAAATTTTGTGCATAACTTGCTAGTGATCTTTGAAGGACACATGTGCATTTATTTCACCTGAAAATCATTTCAATAAGTCTCCTGAAGCCACTAAACCATTTTGAATGTGGTTCGAATGAAGTCTACTTTCGTATTTTTGACACAAGTTTCGGGCAAAACATTTTAATAATCTTTGTAGCGAACGTGTGCATTTGTTTTACCTGAAACTCAAATCAATGAGACTCTTCAAGCCACTAAATAATATGAATGAGGTTCTGACGAATTCCATTTTCGCATATCAAACACAAATTTTGTGCATAACTTGCTAGTGATCTTTGAAGGACACATGTGCATTTATTTCGCCTGAAAATCATTTCAATAAGTCTCCTGAAGCCACTAAACCATTTTGAATGTGGTTCGAATGAAGTCTACTTTCGTATTTCAGACACAAGTTTCAGGCAAAACATTCTAATGATCTTTGTAGTAAACGTGTGCATTTGTTTTACCTAAAACTGAAATCAATGAGACTCTTCAAGCCACTAAATAATATGAATGAGGTTCCGACGAATTCTATTTTCGCATATCAAACACAAATTTTGTGCATAACTTGCTATTGATCTTTGCAGGACACATATGCATTTATTTCACCTGAAAATCATTTCAATAAGTCTCCTGAAGCCACTAAACCATTTTGAATGTGGTTCGAATGAAGTCTACTTTCGTATTTCAGACACAAGTTTCAGGCAAAACATTCTAATGATCTTTGTAGTAAACGTGTGCATTTGTTTTACATGAAACTCAAATCAATGAGACTCTTCAAGCCACTAAATAATATGAAAGAGGTTCCGACGAATTCTATTTTCGCACATCAAACACAAATTATGTGCATAACTTGCTAGTGATCTTTGATGGACACATGTGCATTTATTTCACCTAAAAATCATTTCAATAAGTCGCCTGAAGCCACTAAACCATTTTGAATGGGGGTCGAAAGAAGTCTAGTTTCGTATTTCAAACACAAGTTTCGGGCAAAACATTTTAATAATCTTTGTAGCAAACGTGTGCATTTGTTTTACCTGAAACTCAAATCAATGAGACACTTCAAGCCACTAAATAATATGAATGAGGTTCTGAGGATTTCCATTTTCGCATATCAAACACAAATTTTGTGCATAACTTGCTAGTGATCTTTGAAGGACACATGTGCATTTATTTCACCTGAAAATCATTTCAATAAGTCTCCTGAAGCCACTAAACCATTTTGAATGTGGTTCGAATGACGTCTACTTTCGTATTTCACACACAAGTTTCAGGCAAAACATTCTAATGATCTTTGTAGTAAACGTGTTCATTTGTTTTACCTGAAACTCAAATCAATGAGACTCTTCAAGCCACTAAATAAGATGAATGAAGTTCCGACGAATTCTATTTTCGCACATCAAACACAAATTTTTTGCATAACTTGCTAGTGATCTTTGAAGGACACATGTGCATTTATTTCACTTGAAAATCATTTCAATAAGTCTCTTGAAGCCACCAACCATTTTGAATGTGGTTCAAATGAAGTCTACTTTCGTATATCAGGCACAAGTTTCAGGCAAAACATTCTAATGATCTTTGTAGTACACGTGTGCATTTGTTTTACCTGAAACTCAAATCAATGAGTCTCTTCTAGCCACTAAATCATATGAATAAGGTTCCGACGAATTCTTTTATCGCACACCAAACACAAATTGTGTGCATAACTTGCTAGTGATCTTTGAAGGACACATGTGCATTTATTTCGCCTGAAAATCATTTCAATAAGTCTCTTGAAGCCACTAAACTATTGTGAATGAGTTCGAATGAAGTCTACTTTCGTATTTCAGACACAAGTTTCAGGCAAAACATTCTAATGATCTTTGTAGTAAACGTGTGCATAAATGTTTTACCTGAAACTCAAATCAATGAGACTCTTCAAGCCACTAAATAATATGAATGAGGTTCCGACGAATTCTATTTTCGCACATCAAACACAAATTTTGTGCATAACTTGCTAATGATCTTTGAAGGACACATGTGCATTTATTTCACCTCAAAATCATTTCAATAAGTCTCTTGAATCCACCCAACCATTTGAATGAGGTTCGAATGAAGTCTACTGTCGTATTTCAAGCACAAGTTTTTGACATAACATTCTAATAATCTTTGTAGCAAACGTGTGCATTTGTTTTACCTGAAACTCAAATCAATGAGACTCTTCATGCAACTAAATTATATGAATGAGGTTTCGACGAATTCTATTTTCGCATATCAAACAAAAATTTTGTGCATAACTTACTAGTGATCTTTCAAGGACACATGTGCATTTATTTCACCTGAAAATCATTTCAATAAGTCTCCTGAAGCCACTAAACCATTTTGAATGTGGTTCGAATGAAGTCTACTTTCGTATTTCAGACACAAGTTTCAGGCAAAACATTCTAATGATCTTTGTAGTAAACGTGTGCATTTGTTTTACCTGAAACTCAAATCAATGAGACTCTTCAAGCCACTAAATAATATGAAAGAGGTTCCGACGAATTCTATTTTCGCACATCAAACACAAATTTTGTGCATAACCTGTTAGTGATCTTTGAAGGACACATGTGCATTTATTTCGCCTGAAAATCATTTCAATAAGTCTCCTGAAGCCACTAAACCATTTTGAATGTCGTTCGGATGAAGTCTACTTTCGTATTTCAGACACAAGTTTCAGGTAAAACATTCTAATGATCTTTGTAGTAAACGTGTGCATTTGTTTTACCTGAAACTCAAATCAATGAGACTCTTCAAGCCACTAAATAATATGAATGAGGTTCCGACGAATTCTATTTTCGCACATCAAACACAAATTTTGTGCATAACTTGTTAGTGATCTTTGAAGGACACATGTGCATTTATTTCACCTGAAAATCATTTGAATAAGTCTCCTGAAGCCACTAAACCATTTGAATGAGGTTCGAATGAAGTCTACTTTCGTATTTCAGACACAAGTTTCGGGCATAACATTCTAATGATCTTTGAAGTAAACGTGTGCATTTGTTTTACCTGAAACTCAAATCAATGAGACTCTTCAAGCCACTAAATAATATGAATGAGGTTCGGACGAATTCTATATTCGCACATCGAAGACAAATGTTGTGCATAACTTGCTAGTGATCTTTGAAGGACACATGTGCATTTATTTCACCTGAAAATCATTTCAATAAGTCTCCTGAAGCCACTCAACCACTTGAATGAGGTTCGAATGAAGTCTACTTTCGTATTTCTGACACAAGTTTTGGACATAACATTCTAATGATCTTTGTAGTAAACATGTGCATTTGTTTTTCCTGAAACTCAGTTCAATGAGACTCTTCAAGCCATTAAATAATATCAATGAGGTTCCGACGAATTCTATTTTTGCACATCAAACACAAATTTTGTGCAAAACTTGCTAGTGATCTTTGAAGGACACATGTGCATTTATTTCACCTGAAAATCATTTCAATAAGTCTCCTGAAGCCACTCAACCATTTCAATGAGGTTCGAATGAAGTCTACTTTCGTATTTCAAACACAAGTTCGGGCAAAACATTCTAATGATCTTTGTAGTAAACGTGTGCATTTGTTTTTCCTGAAACTCAAATCAATGAGACTCTTCAAGCCATTAAATAATATGAATGAGGTTCCGACGAATTCTATTTTCGCATATCAAACAAAAATTTTGTGCATAACTTGCTAGTGATCTTTGAAGGACACATGTGCATTTATTTCACCTGAAAATCATTTAAGTAAGTCTCCTGAAGCCACTAAACCATTTGAATGATGTTCGAATGAAGTCTACTTTCGTATTTCAGACAAAAGTTTCGGGCAAAACATTCTAATGATCTTCGAAGTAAACGTGTCCATTTTTTTTCCTGAAACTCAAATCAATGAGTCTCTTCAAGCCACTAAATAATATGAATGAGGTTCTGACGAATTCTATTTTCGCATATCAAACACAAATTTTGTGCATAACATGCTAGTGATCTTTGAAGGACACATGTGCATTTATTTCACCTGAAAATCATTTCAATAAGTCTCCTGAAGCCACTCAACCACTTGAATGACGTTCGAATGAAGTCTACTTTCGTATTTCTGACACAAGTTTTGGACATAACATTCTACTGATCTTTGAAGTAAACGTGTGCATTTGTTTTTCCTGAAACTCAAATCAATGAGTCTCTTCAAGCCACCAAATAATATGAATGAGGTTCCGACGAATTCTATTTTCGCACATCAAACACAAATTTTGTGCATAACTTGCTAGTGATCTTTGAAGGACACATGTGCATTTATTTCACCTAAAATCATTTTAATAAGTCTCCTGAAGCCACTCAACCATTTGAATGAGGTTCGAATGAAGTCTACTTTCGTATTTCTGACACAAGTTTTTGACATAACATTCTAATGATCTTTGAAGTAAACGTGTGAATTTGTTTTACCTGAAACTGAAATCAATGAGTCTCCTCTAGCCACTAAATCATATGAATGAGGTTCCGACGAATTATTTTATCGCACATCAAACACAAATTTTGTGCATAACTTGCTAGTGATCTTTGAAGGACACATGTGCATTTATTTCGCCTGAAAAACATTTCAATAAGTCTCCTGAAGCTACTAAACCATTTGAATGAGGTTCGAATGAAGTCTGCCTTCGTATTTAAGACACAAGTTTCGGGCAAAACATTCTAATAATCTTTGTAGCAAACGTGTGCATTTGTTTTACCTGAAACTCAAATCAATGAGACTCTTCAAGCCACTAAATAATATCAATGAGGTTCCGATGAATTCTATTTTCGCATATCAAACACATATTTTGTGCATAACTTGCTACTTATCCTTGGAGGACACATGTGCATTTATTTCACCTGAAAATTATTTCAATAAGTCTCCTGAAGCCACTAAACCATTTTGAATGTGGTTCGAATGAAGTCTACTTTCGTATTTCAGACACAAGTTTCAGGCAAAACATTCTAATGATCTTTATAGTAAACGTGTGCATTTGTTTTCCTGAAACTCAAATCAATGAGACTCTTCTAGCCACTAAATAATATGAATGAGGTTCCGACGAATTCTATTTTCGCACATCAAACACAAATTTTGTGCATAACTTGCTAGTGATCTTTGAAAGACACCTGTGCATTTATTTCGCCTGAAAATCATTTCAATAAGTCTCCTGAAGTCGCTAAACCATTTGAATGAGGTTCGAATGACGTCTACTTTCGTATTTCAGACACAAGTTTCGGGCATAACATTCTAATGATCGATGAAGTAAACGTGTGAATTTGTTTTACCTGAAATTCAAATCAATGAGTCTCCTCTAGCCACTAAATCATATGAATGAGGTTCCGACGAATTCTTTTATCGCACATCAAACACAAATTTTGTGCATAACTTGCTAGTGATCTTTGAAGGACACATGTGCATTTATTTCGCCTGAAAATCATTTCAATAAGTCTCCTGAAGTCGCTAAACCATTTGAATGAGGTTCGAATGACGTCTACTTTCGTATTTCAGACACAAGTTTCGGGCATAACATTCTAATGATCGATGAAGTAAACGTGTGAATTTGTTTTACCTGAAATTCAAATCAATGAGTCTCCTCTAACCACTAAATCATATGAATGAGGTTCCGACGAATTCTTTTATCGCACATCAATCACAAATTTTGTGCATAACTTGCTAGTGATCTTTGAAGGACACATGTGCATTTATTTCACCTGAAAATCATTTAAGTAAGTCTCCTGAAGCCACTAAACCATTTGAATGATGTTCGAATGAAGTCTACTTTCGTATTACAGACAAAAGTTTCGGGCAAAACATTCTAATGATCTTTGAAGTAAACGTGTCCATTTTTTTTCCTGAAACTCAAATCAATGAGTCTCTTCAAGCCACTAAATAATATGAATGAGGTTTCGACGAATTCTATTTTCGCATATCAAACGCAAATTTTGTGCATAACATGCTAGTGATCTTTGAAGGACACATGTGCATTTATTTCACCTGAAAATCATTTCAATAAGTCTCCTGAAGCCACTCAACCACTTGAATGACGTTCGAATGAAGTCTACTTTCGTATTTCTGACACAAGTTTTGGACATAACATTCTACTGATCTTTGAAGTAAACGTGTGCATTTGTTTTTCCTGAAACTCAAATCAATGAGTCTCTTCAAGCCACCAAATAATATGAATGAGGTTCCGACGAATTCTATTTTCGCACATCAAACACAAATTTTGTGCATAACTTGCTAGTGATCTTTGAAGGACACATGTGCATTTATTTCACCTAAAATCATTTTAATAAGTCTCCTGAAGCCACTCAACCATTTGAATGAGGTTCGAATGAAGTCTACTTTCGTATTTCTGACACAAGTTTTTGACATAACATTCTAATGATCTTTGAAGTAAACGTGTGAATTTGTTTTACCTGAAACTGAAATCAATGAGTCTCCTCTAGCCACTAAATCATATGAATGAGGTTCCGACGAATTATTTTATCGCACATCAAACACAAATTTTGTGCATAACTTGCTAGTGATCTTTGAAGGACACATGTGCATTTATTTCGCCTGAAAAACATTTCAATAAGTCTCCTGAAGCTACTAAACCATTTGAATGAGGTTAGAATGAAGTCTGCCTTCGTATTTAAGACACAAGTTTCGGGCAAAACATTCTAATAATCTTTGTAGCAAACGTGTGCATTTGTTTTACCTGAAACTCAAATCAATGAGACTCTTCAAGCCACTAAATAATATCAATGAGGTTCCGATGAATTCTATTTTCGCATATCAAACACATATTTTGTGCATAACTTGCTACTTATCCTTGGAGGACACATGTGCATTTATTTCACCTGAAAATTATTTCAATAAGTCTCCTGAAGCCACTAAACCATTTTGAATGTGGTTCGAATGAAGTCTACTTTCGTATTTCAGACACAAGTTTCAGGCAAAACATTCTAATAATCTTTATAGTAAACGTGTGCATTTGTTTTCCTGAAACTCAAATCAATGAGACTCTTCTAGCCACTAAATAATATGAACGAGGTTCCGACGAATTCTATTTTCGCACATCAAACACAAATTTTGTGCATAACTTGCTAGTGATCTTTGAAAGACACATGTGCATTTATTTCGCCTGAAAATCATTTCAATAAGTCTCCTGAAGTCGCTAAACCATTTGAATGAGGTTCGAATGACGTCTACTTTCGTATTTCAGACACAAGTTTCGGGCATAACATTCTAATGATCGATGAAGTAAACGTGTGAATTTGTTTTACCTGAAATTCAAATCAATGAGTCTCCTCTAACCACTAAATCATATGAATGAGGTTCCGACGAATTCTTTTATCGCACATCAAACACAAATTTTGTGTATAACTTGCTAGTGATCTTTGAAGGACACATGTGCATTTATTTCACCTGCAAAATCATTTCAATAAGTCTCCTGAAGCCACTAAACCATTTGAATGAGGTTCGAATGAAGTCTACTTTCGTATATCAGACGCAAATTTCAGGCAAAAAATTCTAATGATCTCTGTAGTAGACGTGTGCATTTGATTTACCTGAAACTCAAATCAATGAGACTCTTCAAGCCACTAAATAATATGATTCAGGTTCCGACGAATTCTATTTTCGCACATCAAACACAAATTTTGTGCATAACTTGCTAGTGATCTTTGAAGGATACATGTGCATTTATTTCACTTGAAAATCATTTCAATAAGTCTTCTGAAGCCACCAAACCATTTGAATGAGGTTCGAATGAAGTCTACTTTCGTATATGAGACACAAGTTTCAGGCAAAACATTCTAATGATCTCTGTAGTAGACGTGTGCATTTGATTTATCTGAAACTCATATCAATGAGACTGTTCAAGCCACTAAATAATATGAATGAGGTTCCCACGAATTCTATTTTCGCACATCAAACACAAATTTTGTGCATAACTTGCTAGTGATCTTTGAAGGACACATGTGCATTTATTTCGCCTGAAAAACATTTCAATAAGTCTTCTGAAGCCACTAAACCATTTGAATGAGGTTCGAATGAAGTCTATATTCGTATATCAGACACAAGTTTTAGGCAAAACATTCTAATGATCTCTGTAGTAAACGTGTGCATTTGATTTACCTAAAACTCATATCAATGAGACTCTTCAAGCCACTAAATAATATGAATGAGGTTCCGACGAATTCTATTTTCGCACATAAACCACAAATTTTGTGCATAACTAGCTAATGATCTTTCAAGGACACACGTGCATTTATTTCAGCTGAAAATCATTTCAATAAGTCTCCCGAAACCACTAAACCATTTGAATGAGGTTCGAATGAAGTCTACTTTCGTATTTCAGACACAAGTTTCAGGCAAAACATTCTAATGATCTTTGTAGTAAACGTGTGCATTTGTTTTACCTGAACCTCAAATCAATGAGACTCTTCAAGCCAGTAAATAATACGAATGAGGTTCCGACGAATTCTATTTTCGCACATAAAACACAAATTTTGTGCATAACTTGCTAGTGATCTTTGAAGGACACATGTGCATTTATTTCACCAGAAAATCATTTCAATAAGTCTCCTGAAGCCACTAAACCATTTGAATGGGGTTCGAATGAAGTCTACTTTCGTATTTCACACACAAGTTTCAGGCAAAACATTCTAATGATCTTTGTAGTAAACGTGTGCATTTGTTTTACCTGAAACTCAAATCAATGAGACTCTTCAAGCCACTAAATAAGATGAATGAAGTTCCGACGAATTCTATTTTCGCACATCAAACACAAATTTTTTGCATAACTTGCTAGTGATCTTTGAAGGACACATGTGCATTTATTTCACTTGAAAATCATTTCAATAAGTCTCTTGAAGCCACCAACCATTTTTAATGTGGTTCAAATGAAGTCTACTTTCGTATATCAGGCACAAGTTTCAGGCAAAACATTCTAATGATCTTTGTAGTACACGTGTGCATTTGTTTTACCTGAAACTCAAATCAATGAGTCTCTTCTAGCCACTAAATCATATGAATAAGGTTCCGACGAATTATTTTATCGCACACCAAACACAAATTGTGTGCATAACTTGCTAGTGATCTTTGAAGGACACATGTGCATTTATTTCGCCTGAAAATCATTTCAATAAGTCTCTTGAAGCCACTAAACTATTGTGAATGAGTTCGAATGAAGTCTACTTTCGTACTTCAGACACAAGTTTCAGGCAAAACATTCTAATGATCTTTGTAGTAAACGTGTGCATTTGTTTTCCTGAAACTCAGATCAATGAGACTCTTCTAGCCACTAAATAATATGAATCAGGTTTCCACGAATTCTATTTTCGCACATCAAACACAAATTATGTGCATAACTTGCTAGTAGTCTTTGAAGGACACATGTGCATTTATTTCCACTGAAAATCATTTCAATAAGTCTCCTGAGGCTACTAAACCATTTTGAATGAGGTTCGAATGAAGTCTACTTTCGTATTTCATACACAAGTTTTAGGCAAAACATTCTAATGATCTTTGTAGTAAACGTGTGCATTTGTTTTACCTGAAACTCAAATTAATGAGTCTCATCAAGCCACTACATAATATGAATGAGGTTCCGACGAACTCTGTTTTTGGACATCAAACACAAATTTTGTGCATAACTTGCTACTGATCTTTGAAGGACACATGTGCATTTATTTCACCTGAAAATCATTTCAATAAGTCTCCTGAAGCCACTAAACCATTTGAATGGGGTTCGAATGAAGTCTACTTTCGTATTTCACACATAAGTTTCGGGCAAAACATTCCAATGATCTTTGTAGTAAACATGTGCATTTGTTTTACCCGAAACTGAAATCAATGAGACTCTTCAAGCCACTAAATAATATGAATCAGGTTCCGACGAATTCTATTTTCGCACATTAAACACAAATTATGTGCATAACTTGCTAGTGATCTTTGATGGGACACATGTGCATTTATTTCACCTGAAAATCATTTCAATAAGTCTCCTAAAGCCACTCAACCATTTGAATGAGGTTCGAATGAAGTCTACTTTCGTATTTAAAACACAAGTTTCGGGCAAAACATTCTAATGATCTTTGTAGTAAACGTGTGCATTTGTTTTCCAGAAACTCAAATCAATGAGACTCTTCTAGCCACTAAATAATATGAATGAGATTCCCACGAATTCTATTTTCGCACATCAAACACAAATTTTGTGCATAACTTGCTAATGATCTTTCAAGGACACATGTGCATTTATTTCACCTGAAAATCATTTCAAAAAGTCTCTTGAAGCCACTCAACCGTTTGAATGAGGTTCGAATGAAGTATACTTTCGTATTTCAGACACAAGTTTCAGGCAAAACATTCTAATGGTCTTTGTTGTAAACGTGTGCATTTGTTTTACCTGAAACTCAAATCAATGAGACTCTTCAAGCCACTAAATAATATGAATGAGGTTCCGACGAATTCTATTTTCGCACATCAAAAACAAATTTTGCGCATAACTTGCTAATGATCTTTCAAGGACACATGTGCATTTATTTCACCTGAAAATCATTTCAATAAGTCTCCTGAAGCCACTCAACAATTTGAATGAGGTTCGTATGAAGTCTACTTTCGTATTTCAAACACAAGTTTCGGGCAAAACATTCTAATGATCTTTGTAGTAAACGTGTGCCTTTGTTTTCGACAAACTCAAATCAATGAGACTCTTCTAGCCACTAAATAATATGAATGAGGTTTCGACGAATTCTATTTTCGCACATCAAACACAAATTTTGTGCATAACTTGCTAATGATCTTTTAAGGACACATGTGCATTTATTTCACCTGAAAATCATTTCAAAAAGTCTCCTGAAGCCACTCAACCATTTGAATGAGGTTTGAATGAAGTCTACTTTCGTATTTCAGACACAAGTTTCAGGCAAAACATTCTAATGGTCTTTGTTGTAAACGTGTGCATTTGTTTTACCTGAAACTCAAATCAATGAGACTCTTCAAGCCACTAAATAATATGAATGAGGTTCCGACGAATTCTATTTTCGCACATCGAACACAAATTTTGTGCATAACTTGCTAATGATCCTTCAAGGACACATGTGCATTTATTTCAACTGAAAATCATTTCAATAAGTCTCCTGAAGCCACTAAACCATTTGAATGAAGTTCGAATGAAGTCTACTTTCGTATTTAAAACACAAGTTTCGGGCAAAACATTCTAATGATCTTTGTAGTAAACGTGTGCATTTGTTTTCCAGAAACTCAAATCAATGAGACTCTTCTAGCCACTAAATAATATGAATGAGATTCCCACGAATTCTATTTTCGCACATCAAACACAAATTTTGTGCATAACTTGCTAATGATCTTTCAAGGACACATGTGCATTTATTTCACCTGAAAATCATTTCAAAAAGTCTCCTGAAGCCACTCAACCATTTGAATGAGGTTCGAATGAAGTCTACTTTCGTATTTCAGACACAAGTTTCAGGCAAAACATTCTAATGGTGTTTGTTGTAAACGTGTGCATTTGTTTTACCTGAAACTCAAATCAATGAGACTCTTCAAGCCACTAAATAATATGAATGAGGTTCCGACGAATTCTATTTTCGCACATCGAACACAAATTTTGTGCATAACTTGCTAATGATCCTTCAAGGACACATGTGCATTTATTTCAACTGAAAATCATTTCAATAAGTCTCCTGAAGCCACTAAACCATTTGAATGAAGTTCGAATGAAGTCTACTTTGGTATTTCAAACACAAGTTTCGAGCAAAACATTATAATGATCTTTGTAGTAAACGTGTGCATTTGTTTTCCTAAAACTCAAATCAATGAGAATCTTCTAGCCACTAAATAATATGAATGAGGTTCCGACGAATTCTATTTTTGCACATCAAACACAAATTTTGTGCATAACTTGCTAATGATTTTTCAAGGACACATGTGCATTTATTTCACCTGAAAATCATTTCAATAAGTCTCCTAAAGCCAATCAACAATTTGAATGAGGTTCGAATGAAGTCTACTTTCGTATTTCAGACACAAGTTCCGGGCATAACATTCTAATGATCTTTGAAGTAAACGTGTGAATTTGTTTTACCTGAAACTCAAATCAATGAGTCTCCTCTAGCCACTAAATCATATGAATGAGGTTCCCACGAATTCTTTTATCGCACATCAAACACAAATTTTGGGCATAACTTGCGAGTGATCTTTGAAGGACACATGTGCATTTATTTCGCCTGAAAAACATTTCAATAAGTCTCCTGAAGCCACTCAACCATTTGAATGAGGTTCGAATGAAGTCTACTTTCGTATTTCAGACACAAGTTTCAGGCAAAACATTGTAATGATCTTTGTAGTAAACGTGTGCATTATTTTAACCTGAAACTCAAATCAATGAGTCTCTTCAAGCCACCAAATAATATGAATGAGGTTCCGACAAATTCAATTTTCGCACATCAAACACAAATTTTGTGCATAACTTGCTAGTGATCTTTGAAAGACACATGTGCATTTATTTTGCCTGAAAATCATTTCAATAAGTCTCCTGAAGTCGCTAAACCATTTGAATGAGGTTCGAATGAAGTCTACTTTCGTATTTCAGACACAAGTTTCGGGCATAAAATTCTAATGATCTTTGAAGTAAACCTGTGAATTTGTTTTACCTGAAATTCAAATCAGTGAGTCTCCTCCAGCCACTAAATAATATGAATGAGGTTCTGACGACTTCTATTTTCGCACATCAAACACAAATTTTGTGCATAACTTGCTAGTGATCTTTGAAGGACACATGTGCATTAATTTCAACTGAAAAGCATTTCAATAAGTGTCCTGAAGCCACTAAACCATTTGAATGAGGTTCGAATGAAGTCTACTTTCGTATTTCAGACACAAGTTTCAGGCAAAACATCCTAATGCTCTTTGTAGTAAACGTGTGCATTTGTTTTCCTGAAACTCAAATCAATGAGACTCTTCTAGCAACTAAATAATATGAATGAGGTTCCGACGAATTCTATTTTCGCACATCAAACACAAATTTTGGGCATAACTTGCTAATGAACTTTCAAGGACACATGTGCATTTCTTTCACTTGAAAATCATTTCAATAAGTCTCCTGAAGCCACTAAACCATTTGAATGAAGTTCGAATGAAGTCTACTTTCGTATTTCAAACACAAGTTTCGGGCAAAACATTATAATGATCTTTGTAGTAAACGTGTGCATTTGTTTTCCTAAAACTCAAATCAATGAGACTCTTCTAGCCACTAAATAATATGAATGAGGTTCCGACGAATTCTATTTTTGCACATCAAACACAAATTTTGTGCATAACTTGCTAATGATTTTTCAAGGACACATGTGCATTTATTTCACCTGAAAATCATTTCAATAAGTCTCCTAAAGCCAATCAACAATTTGAATGAGGTTCGAATGAAGTCTACTTTCGTATTTCAGACACAAGTTTCGGGCATAACATTCTAATGATCTTTGAAGTAAACGTGTGAATTTGTTTTACCTGAAACTCAAATCAATGAGTCTCCTCTAGCCACTAAATCATATGAATGAGGTTCCGACGAATTCTTTTATCGCACATCAAACACAAATTTTGTGCATAACTTGCTAGTGATCTTTGAAGGACACATGTGCATTTATTTCACCTGAAAATCATTTTAATAAGTCTCCTGATGCCACTCAACCACTTGAATGAGGTTCGAATGAAGTCTACTTTCGTATTTCTGACACAAGTTTTCGACATAACATTCTACTGATCCTTGAAGTAAACGTGTGAATTTGTCTTACCTGAAACTCAAATCAATGAGTCTCTTCAAGCCTCCAAATAATATGAATGAGGTTTCGACGAATTCTATTTTCGCACATCAAACACAAATTTTGTGCATAACTTGCTAGTGATCTTTGAAGGACACATGTGCATTTATTTCACCTGAAAGACATTTCAATAAGTCTCCTGAAGCCACTCAACCACTTGAATGAGGTTCGAATGAAGTCTACTTTCGTATTTCTGACACAAGTTTTGGACATAACATTCTACTGATCTTTGAAGTAAACGTGTGAATTTGTTTTACCTGAAACTCAAATCAATGAGTCTCTTCAAGCCACCAAATAATATGAATGAGGTTCTGACGAATTCTTTTATCGCACATCAAACACAAATTTTGTGCATAACTTGCTAGTGATCTTTGAAGGACACATGTGCATTTATTTCGCCTGAAAAACATTTCAATAAGTCTCCTGAAGCCACTCAACCATTTGAATGAGGTTCGAATGAAGTCTACTTTCGTATTTCAGACACAAATTTCAGGCAAAACATTCTAATGATCTTTGTAGTAAACGTGTGCATTATTTTAACCTGAAACTCAAATCAATGAGTCTCTTCAAGCCACCAAATAATATGAATGAGGTTCCGACAAATTCAATTTTCGCACATCAAGCACAAATTTTGTGCATAACTTGCTAGTGATCTTTGAAGGACACATGTGCATTTATTTCACCTGAAAATCATTTTGATAAGTCTCCTGAAGCCACTCAACCACTTGAATGAGGTTCGAATGAAGTCTACTTTCGTATTTCTGACACAAGTTTTGGACATAACATTCTACTGATCTTTGAAGTAAACGTGTGAATTTGTCTTACCTGAAACTCAAATCAATGAGTCTCTTCAAGCCACCAAATAATATGAATGAGGTTCCGACGAATTCTATTTTCGCACATCAAACACAAATTTTGTGCATAACTTGCTAGTGATCTTTGAAGGACACATGTGCATTTATTTCACCTGAAAATCATTTCAATAAGTCTCCCGAAGCCACTCAACCATTTGAATGAGGTTCGAATGAAGTCTACTTTCGTATTTCTGACACAAATTTCAGGCAAAACATTCTAATGATCTTTGTAGTAAACGTGTGCATTATTTTAACCTGAAACTCAAATCAATGAGTCTCTTCAAGCCACCAAATAATATGAATGAGGTTCCGACAAATTCAATTTTCGCACATCAAGCACAAATTTTGTGCATAACTTGCTAGTGATCTTTGAAGGACACATGTGCATTTATTTCACCTGAAAATCATTTTGATAAGTCTCCTGAAGCCACTCAACCACTTGAATGAGGTTCGAATGAAGTCTACTTTCGTATTTCTGACACAAGTTTTGGACATAACATTCTACTGATCTTTGAAGTAAACGTGTGAATTTGTCTTACCTGAAACTCAAATCAATGAGTCTCTTCAAGCCACCAAATAATATGAATGAGGTTCCGACGAATTCTATTTTCGCACATCAAACACAAATTTTGTGCATAACTTGCTAGTGATCTTTGAAGGACACATGTGCATTTATTTCACCTGAAAATCATTTCAATAAGTCTCCCGAAGCCACTCAACCATTTGAATGAGGTTCGAATGAAGTCTACTTTCGTATTTCAGACACAAGTTTCAGGCAAAACATTCTAATGATCTTTGTAGTAAACGTGTGCATTATTTTAACCTGAAACTCAAATCAATGAGTCTCTTCAAGCCACCAAATAATATGAATGAGGTTCCGACAAATTCAATTTTCGCACATCAAACACAAATTTTGTGCATAACTTGCTAGTGATCTTTGAAGGACACATGTGCATTTATTTCACCTGAAAATCATTTCAATAAGTCTCCTAAAGCCACTCAACCATTTGAATGAGGTTCGAATGAAGTCTACTTTCGTATTTCTGACACAAGTTTTGGACATAACATTCTACTGATCTTTGAAGTAAACGTGTGAATTTGTGTTACCTGAAACTCAAATCAATGAGTCTCTTCAAGACACCAAATAATATGAATGAGGTTCCGACGAATTCTATTTACGCACATCAAACACAAATTTTGTGCATAACTTGCTAGTGATCTTTGAAGGACACATGTGCATTTATTTCACCTAAAATCATTTTAATAAGTCTCCTGAAGCTACTCAACCACTTGAATGAGGTTCGAATGAAGTCTACTTTCGTATTTCTGACACAAGTTTTGGACATAACATTCTACTAATCTTTGAAGTAAACGTGTGAATTTGTTTTACCTGAAACTCAAATCAATGAGTCTCTTCAAGCCACCAAATAATATGAATGAGGTTCCGACGAATTCTATTTTCGCACATCAAACACAAATTTTGTGCATAACTTGCTAGTGATCTTTGAAGGACACATGTGCATTTATGTCACCTGAAAATCATTTCAATAAGTCTCCTAAAGCCACTCAACCATTTGAATGAGGTTCGAATGAAGTCTACTTTCGTATTTCTGACACAAGTTTTGGACATAACATTCTACTGATCTTTGAAGTAAACGTGTGAATTTGTTTTACCTGAAACTCAAATCAATGAGTCTCTTCAAGCCACCAAATAATATGAATGAGGTTCCGACGAATTCTATTTTCGCACATCAAACACAAATTTTGTGCATAACTTGCTAGTGATCTTTGAAGGACACATGTGCATTTATTTCACCTGAAAATCATTTCAATAAGTCTCCTGAAGCCACTCAACCATTTGAATGAGGTTCGAATGAGGTCTACTTTCGTATTTCTTTCACAAGTTTTGGACATAACATTCTACTGATCTTTGAAGTAAACGTGTGAATTTGTTTTACCTGAAACTCAAATCAATGAGTCTCTTCAAGCCACCAAATAATATGAATGAGGTTTCGACGAATTCTATTTTCGCACATCAGACACAAATTTTGTGCACAACTTGCTAGTGATCTTTGAAGGACACATGTGCATTTATTTCACCTGAAAGACATTTCAATAAGTCTCCTGAAGCCACTCAACCACTTGAATGAGGTTCGAATGAAGTCTACTTTCGTATTTCTGACACAAGTTTTGGACATAACATTCTACTGATCTTTGAAGTAAACGTGTGAATTTGTTTTACCTGAAACTCAAATCAATGAGTCTCTTCAAGCCACCAAATAATATGAATGAGGTTCCGACGAATTCTAATTTCGCACATCAAACACAAATTTTGTGCATAACTTGCTAGTGATCATTGAAGGACACATGTGCATTTATTTCACCTGAAAATCATTTCAATAAGTCTCCTGAAGCCACTCAACCATTTGAATGAGGTTCGAATGAAGTCTACTTTCGTATTTCAGACACAAGTTTCAGGCAAAACATTCTAATGATCTTTGTAGTAAACGTGTGCATTATTTTAACCTGAAACTCAAATCAATGAGTCTCTTCAAGCCACCAAATAATGTGAATGAGGTTCCGACGAATTCTATTTTCGCACATCAAACACAAATTTTGTGCATAACTTGCTAGTGATCTTTGAAGGACACATGTGCATTTATTTCACCTGAAAATCATTTTAATAAGTCTCCTGATGCCACTCAACCACTTGAATGAGGTTCGAATGAAGTCTACTTTCGTATTTCTGACACAAGTTTTGGACATAACATTCTACTGATCTTTGAAGTAAACGTGTGAATTTGTCTTACCTGAAACTCAAATCAATGAGTCTCTTCAAGCCACCAAATAATATGAATGAGGTTTCGACGAATTCTATTTTCGCACATCAGACACAAATTTTGTGCACAACTTGCTAGTGATCTTTGAAGGACACATGTGCATTTATTTCACCTGAAAGACATTTCAATAAGTCTCCTGAAGCCACTCAACCACTTGAATGAGGTTCGAATGAAGTCTACTTTCGTATTTCTGACACAAGTTTTGGACATAACATTCTACTGATCTTTGAAGTAAACGTGTGAATTTGTTTTACCTGAAACTCAAATCAATGAGTCTCTTCAAGCCACCAAATAATATGAATGAGGTTTCGACGAATTCTATTTTCGCACATCAGACACAAATTTTGTGCACAACTTGCTAGTGATCTTTGAAGGACAGATGTGCATTTATTTCACCTGAAAGACATTTCAATAAGTCTCCTGAAGCCACTCAACCACTTGAATGAGGTTCGAATGAAGTCTACTTTCGTATTTCTGACACAAGTTTTGGACATAACATTCTACTGATCTTTGAAGTAAACGTGTGAATTTGTTTTACCTGAAACTCAAATCAATGAGTCTCTTCAAGCCACCAAATAATATGAATGAGGTTCCGACGAATTCTAATTTCGCACATCAAACACAAATTTTGTGCATAACTTGCTAGTGATCATTGAAGGACACATGTGCATTTATTTCACCTGAAAATCATTTCAATAAGTCTCCTGAAGCCACTCAACCATTTGAATGAGGTTCGAATGAAGTCTACTTTCGTATTTCAGACACAAGTTTCAGGCAAAACATTCTAATGATCTTTGTAGTAAACGTGTGCATTATTTTAACCTGAAACTCAAATCAGTGAGTCTCTTCAAGCCACCAAATAATGTGAATGAGGTTCCGACGAATTCTATTTTCGCACATCAAACACAAATTTTGTGCATAACTTGCTAGTGATCTTTGAAGGACACATGTGCATTTATTTCACCTGAAAATCATTTTAATAAGTCTCCTGATGCCACTCAACCACTTGAATGAGGTTCGAATGAAGTCTACTTTCGTATTTCTGACACAAGTTTTGGACATAACATTCTACTGATCTTTGAAGTAAACGTGTGAATTTGTCTTACCTGAAACTCAAATCAATGAGTCTCTTCAAGCCACCAAATAATATGAATGAGGTTTCGACGAATTCTATTTTCGCACATCAGACACAAATTTTGTGCACAACTTGCTAGTGATCTTTGAAGGACACATGTGCATTTATTTCACCTGAAAGACATTTCAATAAGTCTCCTGAAGCCACTCAACCACTTGAATGAGGTTCGAATGAAGTCTACTTTCGTATTTCTGACACAAGTTTTGGACATAACATTCTACTGATCTTTGAAGTAAACGTGTGAATTTGTTTTACCTGAAACTCAAATCAATGAGTCTCTTCAAGCCACCAAATAATATGAATGAGGTTCCGACGAATTCTAATTTCGCACATCAAACACAAATTTTGTGCATAACTTGCTAGTGATCATTGAAGGACACATGTGCATTTATTTCACCTGAAAATCATTTTAATAAGTCTCCTGATGCCACTCAACCACTTGAATGAGTTTCGAATGAAGTCTACTTTCGTATTTCTGACACAAGTTTTCGACATAACATTCTACTGATCCTTGAAGTAAACGTGTGAATTTGTCTTACCTGAAACTCAAATCTATGAGTCTCTTCAAGCCACCAAATAATATGAATGAGGTTTCGACGAATTCTATTTTCACACATCAAACACAAATTTTGTGCATAACTTGCTAGTGATCTTTGAAGGACACATGTGCATTTATTTCACCTGAAAGACATTTCAATAAGTCTCCTGAAGCCACTCAACCACTTGAATGAGGTTCGAATGAAGTCTACTTTCCTATTTCTGACACATGTTTTGGACATAACATTCTACTGATCTTTGAAGTAAACGTGTGAATTTGTTTTACCTGAAACTCAAATCAATGAGTCTCTTCAAGCCACCAAATAATATGAATGAGGTTCTGACGAATTCTTTTATCGCACATCAAACACAAATTTTGTGCATAACTTGCTAGTGATCTTTGAAGGACACATGTGCATTTATTTCGCCTGAAAAACATTTCAATAAGTCTCCTGAAGCCACTCAACCATTTGAATGAGGTTCGAATGAAGTCTACTTTCGTATTTCAGACACAAATTTCAGGCAAAACATTCTAATGATCTTTGTAGTAAACGTGTGCATTATTTTAACCTGAAACTCAAATCAATGAGTCTCTTCAAGCCACCAAATAATATGAATGAGGTTCCGACAAATTCAATTTTCGCACATCAAGCACAAATTTTGTGCATAACTTGCTAGTGATCTTTGAAGGACACATGTGCATTTATTTCACCTGAAAATCATTTTAATAAGTCTCCTGAAGCCACTCAACCACTTGAATGAGGTTCGAATGAAGTCTACTTTCGTATTTCTGACACAAGTTTTGGACATAACATTCTACTGATCTTTGAAGTAAACGTGTGAATTTGTCTTACCTGAAACTCAAATCAATGAGTCTCTTCAAGCCACCAAATAATATGAATGAGGTTCCGACGAATTCTATTTTCGCACATCAAACACAAATTTTGTGCATAACTTGCTAGTGATCTTTGAAGGACACATGTGCATTTATTTCACCTGAAAATCATTTCAATAAGTCTCCCGAAGCCACTCAACCATTTGAATGAGGTTCGAATGAAGTCTACTTTCGTATTTCTGACACAAATTTCAGGCAAAACATTCTAATGATCTTTGTAGTAAACGTGTGCATTATTTTAACCTGAAACTCAAATCAATGAGTCTCTTCAAGCCACCAAATAATATGAATGAGGTTCCGACAAATTCAATTTTCGCACATCAAGCACAAATTTTGTGCATAACTTGCTAGTGATCTTTGAAGGACACATGTGCATTTATTTCACCTGAAAATCATTTTGATAAGTCTCCTAAAGCCACTCAACCATTTGAATGAGGTTCGAATGAAGTCTACTTTCGTATTTCTGACACAAGTTTTGGACATAACATTCTACTGATCTTTGAAGTAAACGTGTGAATTTGTTTTACCTGAAACTCAAATCAATGAGTCTCTTCAAGCCACCAAATAATATGAATGAGGTTCCGACGAATTCTATTTTCGCACATCAAACACAAATTTTGTGCATAACTTGCTAGTGATCTTTGAAGGACACATGTGCATTTATTTCACCTGAAAATCATTTCAATAAGTCTCCTGAAGCCACTCAACCATTTGAATGAGGTTCGAATGAGGTCTACTTTCGTATTTCTTTCACAAGTTTTGGACATAACATTCTACTGATCTTTGAAGTAAACGTGTGAATTTGTTTTACCTGAAACTCAAATCAATGAGTCTCTTCAAGCCACCAAATAATATGAATGAGGTTTCGACGAATTCTATTTTCGCACATCAGACACAAATTTTGTGCACAACTTGCTAGTGATCTTTGAAGGACACATGTGCATTTATTTCACCTGAAAGACATTTCAATAAGTCTCCTGAAGCCACTCAACCACTTGAATGAGGTTCGAATGAAGTCTACTTTCGTATTTCTGACACAAGTTTTGGACATAACATTCTACTGATCTTTGAAGTAAACGTGTGAATTTGTTTTACCTGAAACTCAAATCAATGAGTCTCTTCAAGCCACCAAATAATATGAATGAGGTTCCGACGAATTCTAATTTCGCACATCAAACACAAATTTTGTGCATAACTTGCTAGTGATCATTGAAGGACACATGTGCATTTATTTCACCTGAAAATCATTTCAATAAGTCTCCTGAAGCCACTCAACCATTTGAATGAGGTTCGAATGAAGTCTACTTTCGTATTTCAGACACAAGTTTCAGGCAAAACATTCTAATGATCTTTGTAGTAAACGTGTGCATTATTTTAACCTGAAACTCAAATCAATGAGTCTCTTCAAGCCACCAAATAATGTGAATGAGGTTCCGACGAATTCTATTTTCGCACATCAAACACAAATTTTGTGCATAACTTGCTAGTGATCTTTGAAGGACACATGTGCATTTATTTCACCTGAAAATCATTTTAATAAGTCTCCTGATGCCACTCAACCACTTGAATGAGGTTCGAATGAAGTCTACTTTCGTATTTCTGACACAAGTTTTGGACATAACATTCTACTGATCTTTGAAGTAAACGTGTGAATTTGTCTTACCTGAAACTCAAATCAATGAGTCTCTTCAAGCCACCAAATAATATGAATGAGGTTTCGACGAATTCTATTTTCGCACATCAGACACAAATTTTGTGCACAACTTGCTAGTGATCTTTGAAGGACACATGTGCATTTATTTCACCTGAAAGACATTTCAATAAGTCTCCTGAAGCCACTCAACCACTTGAATGAGGTTCGAATGAAGTCTACTTTCGTATTTCTGACACAAGTTTTGGACATAACATTCTACTGATCTTTGAAGTAAACGTGTGAATTTGTTTTACCTGAAACTCAAATCAATGAGTCTCTTCAAGCCACCAAATAATATGAATGAGGTTTCGACGAATTCTATTTTCGCACATCAGACACAAATTTTGTGCACAACTTGCTAGTGATCTTTGAAGGACAGATGTGCATTTATTTCACCTGAAAGACATTTCAATAAGTCTCCTGAAGCCACTCAACCACTTGAATGAGGTTCGAATGAAGTCTACTTTCGTATTTCTGACACAAGTTTTGGACATAACATTCTACTGATCTTTGAAGTAAACGTGTGAATTTGTTTTACCTGAAACTCAAATCAATGAGTCTCTTCAAGCCACCAAATAATATGAATGAGGTTCCGACGAATTCTAATTTCGCACATCAAACACAAATTTTGTGCATAACTTGCTAGTGATCATTGAAGGACACATGTGCATTTATTTCACCTGAAAATCATTTCAATAAGTCTCCTGAAGCCACTCAACCATTTGAATGAGGTTCGAATGAAGTCTACTTTCGTATTTCAGACACAAGTTTCAGGCAAAACATTCTAATGATCTTTGTAGTAAACGTGTGCATTATTTTAACCTGAAACTCAAATCAGTGAGTCTCTTCAAGCCACCAAATAATGTGAATGAGGTTCCGACGAATTCTATTTTCGCACATCAAACACAAATTTTGTGCATAACTTGCTAGTGATCTTTGAAGGACACATGTGCATTTATTTCACCTGAAAATCATTTTAATAAGTCTCCTGATGCCACTCAACCACTTGAATGAGGTTCGAATGAAGTCTACTTTCGTATTTCTGACACAAGTTTTGGACATAACATTCTACTGATCTTTGAAGTAAACGTGTGAATTTGTCTTACCTGAAACTCAAATCAATGAGTCTCTTCAAGCCACCAAATAATATGAATGAGGTTTCGACGAATTCTATTTTCGCACATCAGACACAAATTTTGTGCACAACTTGCTAGTGATCTTTGAAGGACACATGTGCATTTATTTCACCTGAAAGACATTTCAATAAGTCTCCTGAAGCCACTCAACCACTTGAATGAGGTTCGAATGAAGTCTACTTTCGTATTTCTGACACAAGTTTTGGACATAACATTCTACTGATCTTTGAAGTAAACGTGTGAATTTGTTTTACCTGAAACTCAAATCAATGAGTCTCTTCAAGCCACCAAATAATATGAATGAGGTTCCGACGAATTCTAATTTCGCACATCAAACACAAATTTTGTGCATAACTTGCTAGTGATCATTGAAGGACACATGTGCATTTATTTCACCTGAAAATCATTTTAATAAGTCTCCTGATGCCACTCAACCACTTGAATGAGTTTCGAATGAAGTCTACTTTCGTATTTCTGACACAAGTTTTCGACATAACATTCTACTGATCCTTGAAGTAAACGTGTGAATTTGTCTTACCTGAAACTCAAATCTATGAGTCTCTTCAAGCCACCAAATAATATGAATGAGGTTTCGACGAATTCTATTTTCACACATCAAACACAAATTTTGTGCATAACTTGCTAGTGATCTTTGAAGGACACATGTGCATTTATTTCACCTGAAAGACATTTCAATAAGTCTCCTGAAGCCACTCAACCACTTGAATGAGGTTCGAATGAAGTCTACTTTCCTATTTCTGACACATGTTTTGGACATAACATTCTACTGATCTTTGAAGTAAACGTGTGAATTTGTTTTACCTGAAACTCAAATCAATGAGTCTCTTCAAGCCACCAAATAATATGAATGAGGTTCTGACGAATTCTTTTATCGCACATCAAACACAAATTTTGTGCATAACTTGCTAGTGATCTTTGAAGGACACATGTGCATTTATTTCGCCTGAAAAACATTTCAATAAGTCTCCTGAAGCCACTCAACCATTTGAATGAGGTTCGAATGAAGTCTACTTTCGTATTTCAGACACAAATTTCAGGCAAAACATTCTAATGATCTTTGTAGTAAACGTGTGCATTATTTTAACCTGAAACTCAAATCAATGAGTCTCTTCAAGCCACCAAATAATATGAATGAGGTTCCGACAAATTCAATTTTCGCACATCAAGCACAAATTTTGTGCATAACTTGCTAGTGATCTTTGAAGGACACATGTGCATTTATTTCACCTGAAAATCATTTTAATAAGTCTCCTGAAGCCACTCAACCACTTGAATGAGGTTCGAATGAAGTCTACTTTCGTATTTCTGACACAAGTTTTGGACATAACATTCTACTGATCTTTGAAGTAAACGTGTGAATTTGTCTTACCTGAAACTCAAATCAATGAGTCTCTTCAAGCCACCAAATAATATGAATGAGGTTCCGACGAATTCTATTTTCGCACATCAAACACAAATTTTGTGCATAACTTGCTAGTGATCTTTGAAGGACAAATGTGCATTTATTTCACCTGAAAATCATTTCAATAAGTCTCCCGAAGCCACTCAACCATTTGAATGAGGTTCGAATGAAGTCTACTTTCGTATTTCAGACACAAGTTTCAGGCAAAACATTCTAATGATCTTTGTAGTAAACGTGTGCATTATTTTAACCTGAAACTCAAATCAATGAGTCTCTTCAAGCCACCAAATAATGTGAATGAGGTTCCGACGAATTCTATTTTCGCACATCAAACACAAATTTTGTGCATAACTTGCTAGTGATCTTTGAAGGACACATGTGCATTTATTTCACCTGAAAATCATTTTAATAAGTCTCCTGATGCCACTCAACCACTTGAATGAGGTTCGAATGAAGTCTACTTTCGTATTTCTGACACAAGTTTTGGACATAACATTCTACTGATCTTTGAAGTAAACGTGTGAATTTGTCTTACCTGAAACTCAAATCAATGTGTCTCTTCAAGCCACCAAATAATATGAATGAGGTTTCGACGAATTCTATTTTCGCACATCAGACACAAATTTTGTGCACAACTTGCTAGTGATCTTTGAAGGACACATGTGCATTTATTTCACCTGAAAGACATTTCAATAAGTCTCCTGAAGCCACTCAACCACTTGAATGAGGTTCGAATGAAGTCTACTTTCGTATTTCTGACACAAGTTTTGGACATAACATTCTACTGATCTTTGAAGTAAACGTGTGAATTTGTTTTACCTGAAACTCAAATCAATGAGTCTCTTCAAGCCACCAAATAATATGAATGAGGTTCCGACGAATTCTAATTTCGCACATCAAACACAAATTTTGTGCATAACTTGCTAGTGATCATTGAAGGACACATGTGCATTTATTTCACCTGAAAATCATTTTAATAAGTCTCCTGATGCCACTCAACCACTTGAATGAGTTTCGAATGAAGTCTACTTTCGTATTTCTGACACAAGTTTTCGACATAACATTCTACTGATCCTTGAAGTAAACGTGTGAATTTGTCTTACCTGAAACTCAAATCTATGAGTCTCTTCAAGCCACCAAATAATATGAATGAGGTTTCGACGAATTCTATTTTCACACATCAAACACAAATTTTGTGCATAACTTGCTAGTGATCTTTGAAGGACACATGTGCATTTATTTCACCTGAAAGACATTTCAATAAGTCTCCTGAAGCCACTCAACCACTTGAATGAGGTTCGAATGAAGTCTACTTTCCTATTTCTGACACATGTTTTGGACATAACATTCTACTGATCTTTGAAGTAAACGTGTGAATTTGTTTTACCTGAAACTCAAATCAATGAGTCTCTTCAAGCCACCAAATAATATGAATGAGGTTCTGACGAATTCTTTTATCGCACATCAAACACAAATTTTGTGCATAACTTGCTAGTTATCTTTGAAGGACACATGTGCATTTATTTCGCCTGAAAAACATTTCAATAAGTCTCCTGAAGCCACTCAACCATTTGAATGAGGTTCGAATGAAGTCTACTTTCGTATTTCAGACACAAATTTCAGGCAAAACATTCTAATGATCTTTGTAGTAAACGTGTGCATTATTTTAACCTGAAACTCAAATCAATGAGTCTCTTCAAGCCACCAAATAATATGAATGAGGTTCCGACAAATTCAATTTTCGCACATCAAGCACAAATTTTGTGCATAACTTGCTAGTGATCTTTGAAGGACACATGTGCATTTATTTCACCTGAAAATCATTTTAATAAGTCTCCTGAAGCCACTCAACCACTTGAATGAGGTTCGAATGAAGTCTACTTTCGTATTTCTGACACAAGTTTTGGACATAACATTCTACTGATCTTTGAAGTAAACGTGTGAATTTGTCTTACCTGAAACTCAAATCAATGAGTCTCTTCAAGCCACCAAATAATATGAATGAGGTTCCGACGAATTCTATTTTCGCACATCAAACACAAATTTTGTGCATAACTTGCTAGTGATCTTTGAAGGACAAATGTGCATTTATTTCACCTGAAAATCATTTCAATAAGTCTCCCGAAGCCACTCAACCATTTGAATGAGGTTCGAATGAAGTCTACTTTCGTATTTCAGACACAAGTTTCAGGCAAAACATTCTAATGATCTTTGTAGTAAACGTGTGCATTATTTTAACCTGAAACTCAAATCAATGAGTCTCTTCAAGCCACCAAATAATATGAATGAGGTTCCGACAAATTCAATTTTCGCACATCAAACACAAATTTTGTGCATAACTTGCTAGTGATCTTTGAAGGACACATGTGCATTTATTTCACCTGAAAATCATTTCAATAAGTCTCCTAAAGCCACTCAACCATTTGAATGAGGTTCGAATGAAGTCTACTTTCGTATTTCTGACACAAGTTTTGGACATAACATTCTACTGATCTTTGAAGTAAACGTGTGAATTTGTTTTACCTGAAACTCAAATCAATGAGTCTCTTCAAGACACCAAATAATATGAATGAGGTTCCGACGAATTCTATTTACGCACATCAAACACAAATTTTGTGCATAACTTGCTAGTGATCTTTGAAGGACACATCTGCATTTATTTCACCTAAAATCATTTTAATAAGTCTCCTGAAGCTACTCAACCACTTGAATGAGGTTCGAATGAAGTCTACTTTCGTATTTCTGACACAAGTTTTGGACATAACATTTTACTAATCTTTGAAGTAAACGTGTGAATTTGTTTTACCTGAAACTCAAATCAATGAGTCTCTTCAAGCCACCAAATAATATGAATGAGGTTCCGACGAATTCTATTTTCGCACATCAAACACAAATTTTGTGCATAACTTGCTAGTGATCTTTGAAGGACACATGTGCATTTATTTCACCTGAAAATCATTTCAATAAGTCTCCTAAAGCCACTCAACCATTTGAATGAGGTTCGAATAAAGTCTACTTTCGTATTTCTGACACAAGTTTTGGACATAACATTCTACTGATCTTTGAAGTAAACGTGTGAATTTGTTTTACCTGAAACTCAAATCAATGAGTCTCTTCAAGCCACCAAATAATATGAATGAGGTTCCGACGAATTCTATTTTCGCACATCAAACACAAATTTTGTGCATAACTTGCTAGTGATCTTTGAAGGACACATGTGCATTTATTTCACCTGAAAATCATTTCAATAAGTCTCCTGAAGCCACTCAACCATTTGAATGAGGTTCGAATGAGGTCTACTTTCGTATTTCTTTCACAAGTTTTGGACATAACATTCTACTGATCTTTGAAGTAAACGTGTGAATTTGTTTTACCTGAAACTCAAATCAATGAGTCTCTTCAAGCCACCAAATAATATGAATGAGGTTCCGACGAATTCTATTTTCGCACATCAAACACAAATTTTGTGCATAACTTGCTAGTGATCTTTGAAGGACACATGTCCATTTATTTCACCTGAAAATCATTTCAATAAGTCTCCTAAAGCCACTCAACCATTTGAATGAGGTTCGAATGAAGTCTACTTTCGTATTTCTGACACAAGTTTTGGACATAACATTCTACTGATCTTTGAAGTAAACGTGTGAATTTGTTTTACCTGAAACTCAAATCAATGAGTCTCTTCAAGCCACCAAATAATATGAATGAGGTTCCGACGAATTCTATTTTCGCACATCAAACACAAATTTTGTGCATAACTTGCTAGTGATCTTTGAAGGACACATGTGCATTTATTTCACCCGAAAATCATTTCAATAAGTCTCCTGAAGCCACTCAACCATTTGAATGAGGTTCGAATGAGGTCTACTTTCGTATTTCTTTCACAAGTTTTGGACATAACATTCTACTGATCTTTGAAGTAAACGTGTGAATTTGTTTTACCTGAAACTCAAATCAATGAGTCTCTTCAAGCCACCAAATAATATGAATGAGGTTTCGACGAATTCTATTTTCGCACATCAGACACAAATTTTGTGCACAACTTGCTAGTGATCTTTGAAGGACACATGTGCATTTATTTCACCTGAAAGACATTTCAATAAGTCTCCTGAAGCCACTCAACCACTTGAATGAGGTTCGAAAGAAGTCTACTTTCGTATTTCTGACACAAGGTTTGGACATAACATTCTACTGATCTTTGAAGTAAACGTGTGAATTTGTTTTACCTGAAACTCAAATCAATGAGTCTCTTCAAGCCACCAAATAATATGAATGAGGTTCCGACGAATTCTAATTTCGCACATCAAACACAAATTTTGTGCATAACTTGCTAGTGATCATTGAAGGAAACATGTGCATTTATTTCACCTGAAAATCATTTCAATAAGTCTCCTGAAGCCACTCAACCATTTGAATGAGGTTCGAATGAAGTCTACTTTCGTATTTCAGACACAAGTTTCAGGCAAAACATTCTAATGATCTTTGTAGTAAACGTGTGCATTATTTTAACCTGAAACTCAAATCAATGAGTCTCTTCAAGCCACCAAATAATGTGAATGAGGTTCCGACGAATTCTATTTTCGCACATCAAACACAAATTTTGTGCATAACTTGCTAGTGATCTTTGAAGGACACATGTGCATTTATTTCACCTGAAAATCATTTTAATAAGTCTCCTGATGCCACTCAACCACTTGAATGAGGTTCGAATGAAGTCTACTTTCGTATTTCTGACACAAGTTTTGGACATAACATTCTACTGATCTTTGAAGTAAACGTGTGAATTTGTCTTACCTGAAACTCAAATCAATGAGTCTCTTCAAGCCACCAAATAATATGAATGAGGTTTCGACGAATTCTATTTTCGCACATCGGACACAAATTTTGTGCACAACTTGCTAGTGATCTTTGAAGGACACATGTGCATTTATTTCACCTGAAAATCATTTTAATAAGTCTCCTGATGCCACTCAACCACTTGATTGAGGTTCGAATGAAGTCTACTTTCGTATTTCTGACACAAGTTTTGGACATAACATTCTACTGATCTTTGAAGTAAACGTGTGAATTTGTTTTACCTGAAACTCAAATCAATGAGTCTCTTCAAGCCACCAAATAATATGAATGAGGTTCCGACGAATTCTATTTTCGCACATCAAACACAAATTTTGTGCATAACTTGCTAGTGATCTTTGAAGGACACATGTCCATTTATTTCACCTGAAAATCATTTCAATAAGTCTCCTAAAGCCACTCAACCATTTGAATGAGGTTCGAATGAAGTCTACTTTCGTATTTCTGACACAAGTTTTGGACATAACATTCTACTGATCTTTGAAGTAAACGTGTGAATTTGTTTTACCTGAAACTCAAATCAATGAGTCTCTTCAAGCCACCAAATAATATGAATGAGGTTTCGACGAATTCTATTTTCGCACATCAGACACAAATTTTGTGCACAACTTGCTAGTGATCTTTGAAGGACACATGTGCATTTATTTCACCTGAAAGACATTTCAATAAGTCTCCTGAAGCCACTCAACCACTTGAATGAGGTTCGAATGAAGTCTACTTTCGTATTTCTGACACAAGTTTTGGACATAACATTCTACTGATCTTTGAAGTAAACATGTGAATTTGTTTTACCTGAAACTCAAATCAATGAGTCTCTTCAAGCCACCAAATAATATGAATGAGGTTCCGACGAATTCTAATTTCGCACATCAAACACAAATTTTGTGCATAACTTGCTAGTGATCATTGAAGGACACATGTGCATTTATTTCACCTGAAAATCATTTCAATAAGTCTCCTGAAGCCACTCAACCATTTGAATGAGGTTCGAATGAAGTCTACTTTCGTATTTCAGACACAAGTTTCAGGCAAAACATTCTAATGATCTTTGTAGTAAACGTGTGCATTATTTTAACCTGAAACTCAAATCAATGAGTCTCTTCAAGCCACCAAATAATATGAATGCGGTTCCGACAAATTCAATTTTCGCACATCAAACACAAATTTTGTGCATAACTTGCTAGTGATCTTTGAAAGACACATGTGCATTTATTTCGCCTGAAAATCATTTCAATAAGTCTCCTGAAGTCGCTAAACCATTTGAATGAGGTTCGAATGAAGTCTACTTTCGTATTTCAGACACAAGTTTCGGGCATAACATTCTAATGATCTTTGAAGTAAACCTGTGAATTTGTTTTACCTGAAATTCAAATCAATGAGTCTCCTCCTGCCACTAAATAATATGAATGAGGTTCTGACGAATTCTATTTTCGCACATCAAACACAAATTTTGTGCATAACTTGCTAGTGATCTTTGAAGGACACATGTGCATTTATTTTGCCTGAGAAACATTTCAATAAGTCTCCTGAAGCTACTAAACCATTTGAATGAGGTTCGAATGAAGTCTACTTTCGTATTTCAGACACAAGTTTTAAGCAAAACATTCTAATGACCTCTGTAGTAAACGTGTGCATTTGATTTACCTGAAACTCAAATCAATGAGACTCTTCAAGCCACTAAATAATATGAATGAGGTTCCCACGAATTCTATTTTCGCACATCAAACACAAATTTTGTGCATAACTTGCTACTTATCCTTGGAGGACACATGTGCATTTATTTCACCTGAAAATTATTTCAATAAGTCTCCTGAAGCCACTAAACCATTTTGAATGTGGTTCGAATGAAGTCTACATTCGTATTTCAGACACAAGTTTCAGGCAAAACATTCTAATGATCTTTATAGTAAACGTGTGCATTTGTTTTCCTAAAACTCAAATCAATGAGACTCTTCTAGCCACTAAATAATATGAATGAGGTTCCGACGAATTCTATTTTCGCACATCAAACACAAATTTTGGGCATAACTTGCTAATGAACTTTCAAGGACACATGTGCATTTCTTTCACTTGAAAATCATTTCAATAAGTCTCCTGAAGCCACTCAACCAGTTGAATGAGGTTCGATTGAAGTCTACTTTCGTATTTCAGACACAAGTTTCTGGCATGACATTCTAATGATCTTTGAAGTAAACCTGTGAATTTGTTTTACCTGAAATTCAAATCAATGAGTCTCCTCTAGCCACTAAATCATATGAATGAGGTTCCGACGAATTCTTTTATCGCACATCAAACACAAATTTTGTGCATAACTTGCTAGTGATCTTTGAAGGACACATGTGCATTTATTTCGCCTGAAAAACATTTCAATAAGTCTCCTGAAGCCACTAAACCTTTTGAATGAGGTTCGAATGAAGTCTACTTTCGTATTTCAGACACAAGTTTCAGGCAAAACATTCTAATGATCTTTGTAGTAAACGTGTGCATTATTTTAACCTGAAACTCAAATCAATGAGTCTCTTCAAGCCACCAAATAATATGAATGAGGTTCCGACAAATTCAATTTTCGCACATCAAACACAAATTTTGTGCATAACTTGCTAGTGATCTTTGAAGGACACATGTGCATTTATTTCACCTGAAAATCATTTTAATAAGTCTCCTGATGCCACTCAACCACTTGAATGAGGTTCGAATGAAGTCTACTTTCGTATTTCCGACACAAGTTTTGGACATAACATTCTACTGATCTTTGAAGTAAACGTGTGAATTTGTCTTACCTGAAACTCAAATCAATGAGTCTCTTCAAGCCACCAAATAATATGAATGAGGTTCCGACGAATTCTATTTTCGCACATCAAACACAAATTTTGTGCATAACTTGCTAGTGATATTTGAAGGACACATGTGCATTTATTTCACCTGAAAGACATTTCAATAAGTCTCCTGAAGCCACTCAACAACTTGAATGAGGTTCGAATGAAGTCTACTTTCGTATTTCTGACACAAGTTTTGGACATAACATTCTACTGATCTTTGAAGTAAACGTGTGAATTTGTTTTACCTGAAACTCAAATCAATGAGTCTCTTCAAGCCACCAAATAATATGAATGAGGTTCCGACGAATTCTATTTTCGCACATCAAACACAAATTTTGTGCATAACTTGCTAGTGATCTTTGAAGGACACATGTGCATTTATTTCACCTGAAAATCATTTTAATAAGTCTCCTGATGCCACTCAACCACTTGAATGAGGTTCGAATGAAGTCTACTTTCGTATTTCTGACACAAGTTTTGGACATAACATTCTACTGATCTTTGAAGTAAACGTGTGAATTTGTCTTACCTGAAACTCAAATCAATGAGTCTCTTCAAGCCACCAAATAATATGAATGAGGTTCCGACGAATTCTATTTTCGCACATCGAACACAAATTTTGTGCATAACTTGCTAGTGATCTTTGAAGGACACATGTGCATTTATTTCACCTGAAAATCATTTTAATAAGTCTCCTGATGCCACTCAACCACTTGAATGAGGTTCGAATGAAGTCTACTTTCGTATTTCTGACACAAGTTTTGGACATAACATTCTACTGATCTTTGAAGTAAACGTGTGAATTTGTCTTACCTTAAACTCTAATCAATGAGTCTCTTCAAGCCACCAAATAATATGAATGAGGTTCCGACGAATTCTATTTTCGCACATCAAACACAAATTTTGTGCATAACTTGCTAGTGATCTTTGAAGGACACATGTGCATTTATTTCACCTGAAAGACATTTCAATAAGTCTCCTGAAGCCACTCAACCACTTGAATGAGGTTCGAATGAAGTCTACTTTCGTATTTCGGACACAAGTTTTGGACATAACATTCTACTGATCTTTGAAGTAAACGTGTGAATTTGTTTTACCTGAAACTCAAATCAATGAGTCTCTTCAAGCCACCAAATAATATGAATGAGGTTCCGACGAATTCTATTTTCGCACATCAAACACAAATTTTGTGCATAACTTGCTAGTGATCTTTGAAGGACACATGTGCATTTATTTCACCTGAAAATCATTTTAATAAGTCTCCTGATGCCACTCAACCACTTGAATGAGGTTCGAATGAAGTCTACTTTCGTATTTCTGACACAAGTTTTGGACATAACATTCTACTGATCTTTGAAGTAAACGTGTGAATTTGTCTTACCTTAAACTCTAATCAATGAGTCTCTTCAAGCCACCAAATAATATGAATGAGGTTCCGACGAATTCTATTTTCGCACATCAAACACAAATTTTGTGCATAACTTGCTAGTGATCTTTGAAGGACACATGTGCATTTATTTCACCTGAAAGACATTTCAATAAGTCTCCTGAAGCCACTCAACCACTTGAATGAGGTTCGAATGAAGTCTACTTTCGTATTTCTGACACAAGTTTTGGACATGACATTCTACTGATCTTTGAAGTAAACGTGTGAATTTGTTTTACCTGAAACTCAAATCAATGAGTCTCTTCAAGCCACCAAATAATATGAATGAGGTTCCGACGAATTCTATTTTCGCACATCAAACACAAATTTTGTGCATAACCTACTAATGATCTTTGAAGGACACATGTGCATTTATTTCACCTTAAAATCATTTCAATAAGTGTCCTGAAGCCACTCAACCATTTGAATGAGGTTCGAATGAAGTCTGCCTTTGTATTTAAGACACAAGTTTCGGGCATAACATTCTAATGATCTTTGAAAAAAACGTGTAAATTTGTTTTACCTGAAATTGAAATCAATGAGTCTCCTCTAGCCACTAAATCATATGAATGAGGTTCCGACGAATTATTTTATCGCACATCGAACACAAATTTTGTGCATAACTTGCTAGTGATCTTTGAAGGACACATGTGCATTTATTTTGCCTGAGAAACATTTCAATAAGTCTCCTGAAGCTACTAAACCATTTGAATGAGGTTCGAATGAAGTCTACTTTCGTATTTCAGACACAAGTTTTAAGCAAAACATTCTAATGACCTCTGTAGTAAACGTGTGCATTTGATTTACCTGAAACTCAAATCAATGAGACTCTTCAAGCCACTAAATAATATGAATGAGGTTCCCACGAATTCTATTTTCGCACATCAAACACAAATTTTGTGCATAACTTGCTACTTATCCTTGGAGGACACATGTGCATTTATTTCACCTGAAAATTATTTCAATAAGTCTCCTGAAGCCACTAAACCATTTTGAATGTGGTTCGAATGAAGTCTACATTCGTATTTCAGACACAAGTTTCAGGCAAAACATTCTAATGATCTTTATAGTAAACGTGTGCATTTGTTTTCCTGAAACTCAAATCAATGAGACTCTTCTAGCCACTAAATAATATGAATGAGGTTCCGACGAATTCTATTTTCGCACATCAAACACAAATTTTGGGCATAACTTGCTAATGAACTTTCAAGGACACATGTGCATTTCTTTCACTTGAAAATCATTTCAATAAGTCTCCTGAAGCCACTCAACCAGTTGAATGAGGTTCGATTGAAGTCTACTTTCGTATTTCAGACACAAGTTTCTGGCATGACATTCTAATGATCTTTGAAGTAAACTTGTGAATTTGTTTTACCTGAAATTCAAATCAATGAGTCTCCTCTAGCCACTAAATCATATGAATGAGGTTCCGACGAATTCTTTTATCGCACATCAAACACAAATTTTGTGCATAACTTGCTAGTGATCTTTGAAGGACACATGTGCATTTATTTCGCCTGAAAAACATTTCAATAAGTCTCCTGAAGCCACTAAACCTTTTGAATGAGGTTCGAATGAAGTCTACTTTCGTATTTCAGACACAAGTTTCAGGCAAAACATTCTAATGATCTTTGTAGTAAACGTGTGCATTATTTTAACCTGAAACTCAAATCAATGAGTCTCTTCAAGCCACCAAATAATATGAATGAGGTTCCGACAAATTCAATTTTCGCACATCAAACACAAATTTTGTGCATAACTTGCTAGTGATCTTTGAAGGACACATGTGCATTTATTTCACCTGAAAATCATTTTAATAAGTCTCCTGATGCCACTCAACCACTTGAATGAGGTTCGAATGAAGTCTACTTTCGTATTTCTGACACAAGTTTTGGACATAACATTCTACTGATCTTTGAAGTAAACGTGTGAATTTGTCTTACCTGAAACTCAAATCAATGAGTCTCTTCAAGCCACCAAATAATATGAATGAGGTTCCGACGAATTCTATTTTCGCACATCAAACACAAATTTTGTGCATAACTTGCTAGTGATATTTGAAGGACACATGTGCATTTATTTCACCTGAAAGACATTTCAATAAGTCTCCTGAAGCCACTCAACAACTTGAATGAGGTTCGAATGAAGTCTACTTTCGTATTTCTGACACAAGTTTTGGACATAACATTCTACTGATCTTTGAAGTAAACGTGTGAATTTGTTTTACCTGAAACTCAAATCAATGAGTCTCTTCAAGCCACCAAATAATATGAATGAGGTTCCGACGAATTCTATTTTCGCACATCAAACACAAATTTTGTGCATAACTTGCTAGTGATCTTTGAAGGACACATGTGCATTTATTTCACCTGAAAATCATTTTAATAAGTCTCCTGATGCCACTCAACCACTTGAATGAGGTTCGAATGAAGTCTACTTTCGTATTTCTGACACAAGTTTTGGACATAACATTCTACTGATCTTTGAAGTAAACGTGTGAATTTGTCTTACCTGAAACTCAAATCAATGAGTCTCTTCAAGCCACCAAATAATATGAATGAGGTTCCGACGAATTCTATTTTCGCACATCGAACACAAATTTTGTGCATAACTTGCTAGTGATCTTTGAAGGACACATGTGCATTTATTTCACCTGAAAATCATTTTAATAAGTCTCCTGATGCCACTCAACCACTTGAATGAGGTTCGAATGAAGTCTACTTTCGTATTTCTGACACAAGTTTTGGACATAACATTCTACTGATCTTTGAAGTAAACGTGTGAATTTGTCTTACCTTAAACTCTAATCAATGACTCTCTTCAAGCCACCAAATAATATGAATGAGGTTCCGACGAATTCTATTTTCGCACATCAAACACAAATTTTGTGCATAACTTGCTAGTGATCTTTGAAGGGTACATGTGCATTTATTTCACCTGAAAGACATTTCAATAAGTCTCCTGAAGCCACTCAACCACTTGAATGAGGTTCGAATGAAGTCTACTTTCGTATTTCGGACACAAGTTTTGGACATAACATTCTACTGATCTTTGAAGTAAACGTGTGAATTTGTTTTACCTGAAACTCAAATCAATGAGTCTCTTCAAGCCACCAAATAATATGAATGAGGTTCCGACGAATTCTATTTTCGCACATCAAACACAAATTTTGTGCATAACTTGCTAGTGATCTTTGAAGGACACATGTGCATTTATTTCACCTGAAAATCATTTTAATAAGTCTCCTGATGCCACTCAACCACTTGAATGAGGTTCGAATGAAGTCTACTTTCGTATTTCTGACACAAGTTTTGGACATAACATTCTACTGATCTTTGAAGTAAACGTGTGAATTTGTCTTACCTTAAACTCTAATCAATGAGTCTCTTCAAGCCACCAAATAATATGAATGAGGTTCCGACGAATTCTATTTTCGCACATCAAACACAAATTTTGTGCATAACTTGCTAGTGATCTTTGAAGGACACATGTGCATTTATTTCACCTGAAAGACATTTCAATAAGTCTCCTGAAGCCACTCAACCACTTGAATGAGGTTCGAATGAAGTCTACTTTCGTATTTCTGACACAAGTTTTGGACATGACATTCTACTGATCTTTGAAGTAAACGTGTGAATTTGTTTTACCTGAAACTCAAATCAATGAGTCTCTTCAAGCCACCAAATAATATGAATGAGGTTCCGACGAATTCTATTTTCGCACATCAAACACAAATTTTGTGCATAACCTACTAATGATCTTTGAAGGACACATGTGCATTTATTTCACCTTAAAATCATTTCAATAAGTGTCCTGAAGCCACTCAACCATTTGAATGAGGTTCGAATGAAGTCTGCCTTTGTATTTAAGACACAAGTTTCGGGCATAACATTCTAATGATCTTTGAAAAAAACGTGTAAATTTGTTTTACCTGAAATTGAAATCAATGAGTCTCCTCTAGCCACTAAATCATATGAATGAGGTTCCGACGAATTATTTTATCGCACATCGAACACAAATTTTGTGCATAACTTGCTAGTGATCTTTGAAGGACACATGTGCATTTATTTTGCCTGAGAAACATTTCAATAAGTCTCCTGAAGCTACTAAACCATTTGAATGAGGTTCGAATGAAGTCTACTTTCGTATTTCAGACACAAGTTTTAAGCAAAACATTCTAATGACCTCTGTAGTAAACGTGTGCATTTGATTTACCTGAAACTCAAATCAATGAGACTCTTCAAGCCACTAAATAATATGAATGAGGTTCCCACGAATTCTATTTTCGCACATCAAACACAAATTTTGTGCATAACTTGCTACTTATCCTTGGAGGACACATGTGCATTTATTTCACCTGAAAATTATTTCAATAAGTCTCCTGAAGCCACTAAACCATTTTGAATGTGGTTCGAATGAAGTCTACATTCGTATTTCAGACACAAGTTTCAGGCAAAACATTCTAATGATCTTTATAGTAAACGTGTGCATTTGTTTTCCTGAAACTCAAATCAATGAGACTCTTCTAGCCACTAAATAATATGAATGAGGTTCCGACGAATTCTATTTTCGCACATCAAACACAAATTTTGTGCATAACTTGCTAGTGATCTTTGAAAGACACATGTGCATTTATTTCACCTGAAAGACATTTCAATAAGTCTCCTGAAGCCACTCAACCACTTGAATGAGGTTCGAATGAAGTCTACTTTCGTATTTCTGACACAAGTTTCGGGCATAACATTCTAATGATCGATGAAGTAAACGTGTGAATTTGTTTTACCTGAAATTCAAATCAATGAGTCTCCTCTACCCACTAAATCATATGAATGAGGTTCCGACGAATTCTTTTATCGCACATCAAACACAAATTTTGTGTATAACTTGCTAGTGATCTTTGAAGGACACATGTGCATTTATTTCGCCTGAAAAACATTTCAATAAGTCTCCTGAAGCCACTAAACAATTTGAATGAGGTTCGAATGAAATCTACTTTCGTATTTCAGACACAAGTTTTAAGCAAAACATTCTAATGACCTCTGTAGTAAACGTGTGCATTTGATTTACCTGAAACTCAAATCAGTGAGACTCTTCAAGCCACTAAATAATATGAATGAGGTTCCCACGAATTCTATTTTCGCACATCAAACACAAATTTTTGTGCATAACTTGCTAGTGATCTTTGAAGCAAACATGTGCATTTATTTCACCTGCAAAATCATTTCAATAAGTCTCCTGAAGCCACTAAACCATTTGAATGAGGTTCGAATGAAGTCTACTTTCGTATATCAGACGCAAATTTCAGGCAAAACATTCTAATGATCTCTGTAGTAGACGTGTGCATTTGATTTACCTGAAACTCAAATCAATGAGACTCTTCAAGCCACTAAATAATATGATTCAGGTTCCGACGAATTCTATTTTTGCACATCAAACACAAATTTTGTGCATAACTTGCTAGTGATCTTTGAAGGACACATGTGCATTTATTTCACTTGAAAATCATTTCAATAAGTCTTCTGAAGCCACTAAACCATTTGAATGAGGTTCGAATGAAGTCTACTTTCGTCTATCAGACACAAGTTTCAGGCAAAACATTCTAACGATCTCTGTAGTAGACGTGTGCATTTGATTTACCTGAAACTCAAATCAATGAGACTCTTCAAGCCACTAAATAATATGATTCAGGTTCCGACGAATTCTATTTTCGCACATCAAACACAAATTTTGTGCATAACTTGCTAGTGATCTTTGAAGGACACATGTGCATTTATTTCACCTGAAAATCATTTCAACAAGTCTCCTGAAGCCACTCAACCATTTGAATGAGGTTCGAATGAAGTCTACTTTCGTATTTCAAATAAAGTTTTGGGCAATACATTCTAATGATCTTTGTAGTAAACGTGTGCATTTGTTTTCCTGAAACTGAAATCAATGAGACTCTTCTAGCCACTAAATAATATGAATGAGGTTCCGACAAATTCTATTTTCGCACATCAAACACAAATTTTGTGCATAACTTGCTAATGATCTTTGAAGGACACATGTGCATTTATTTCACCTGAAAATCATTTCAATAAGTCTCCTGAAGCCACTCAGAAATTTGAATGAGGTTCGAATGAAGTCTACTTTCGTATTTCACACATAAGTTTCGGGAAAAACATTCTAATGATCTTTGTAGTAAACGTGTGCATTTGTTTTACCTGAAACTCAAATCAATGAGTCTCTTCAAGCCACTAAATAATATGAATGAGGTACCCACGAATTCTATTTTCGCACATCAAACACAAATTTTTGTGCATAACTTGCTAGTGATCTTTGAAGGAAACATGTGCATTTATTTCACCTGCAAAATCATTTCAATAAGTCTCCTGAAGCCACTAAACCATTTGAATGAGGTTCGAATGAAGTCTACTTTCGTATATCAGACGCAAATTTCAGGCAAAACATTCTAATGATCTCTGTAGTAGACGTGTGCATTTGATTTACCTGAAACTCAAATCAATGAGACTCTTCAGGCCACTAAATAATATGAATGAGGTTCCGATGAATTCTATTTTTGCACATCAGACACAAATTTTGTGCATAACTTGCTACTGATCTTTGAAGGACACACGTGCATTTATTTCAGCTGAAAATCATTTCAATAAGTCTCCCGAAGCCACTAAACCATTTGAATGAGGTTCGAATGAAGTCTACTTTCGTATTTCAGACACAAGTTTCAGGCAAAACATTCTAATGGTCTTTGTTGTAAACGTGCGCATTTGTTTTACCTGAACCTCAAATCAATGAGACTCTTCAAGCCAGTAAATAATATGAATGAGGTTCCGACGAATTCTATTTTCGCACATCAAACACAAATTTTGTGCATAACTTGCTAGTGATCTTTGAAGGACACATGTGCATTTATTTCACTTGAAAATCATTTCAATAAGTCTTCTGAAGCCACTAAACCATTTGAATGAGGTTCGAATGAAGTCTACTTTCGTATATCAGACACAAGTTTCAGGCAAAACATTCTAATGATCTCTGTAGTAGACGTGTGCATTTGATTTACCTGAAACTCAAATCAATGAGACTCTTCAAGCCAGTAAATAATATGAATGAGGTTCCGACGAATTCTATTTTCGCACATCAAACACAAATTTTGTGCATAACTTGCTAGTAGTCTTTGAAGGACACATGTGCATTTATTTCACCTGAAAATCATTTCAATAAGTCTCTTGAAGCCACTCAACCATTTGACTGAGGTTCGAATGAAGTCTACTTTCGTATTTCAAACACAAGTTTCGGGCAAAACATTCTAATGACATTTGTAGTAAACATGTGCATTTGTTTTCCTGAAACTCAAATCAATGAGACTCTTCTAGCCACTAAATAATATGAATGAGGTTCCAACGAATTCTATTTTCGCACATCAAACACAAATTTTGTGCATAACTTGCTAATGATTTTTCAAGGACACATGTGCATTTATTTCACCTGAAAATCATTTCAATAAGTCTCCTGAAGCCACTCAACCATTTGAATGAGGTTAGAATGAAGTCTACTTTCGTATATCAGACACAAGTTTCGGGCAAAACATTCTAATGATCTCTGTAGTAGACGTGTGCATTTGATTTACCTGAAACTCATATCAATGAGACTCTTCAAGCCACTAAATAATATGAATGAGGTTCCGATGAATTCTATTTTTGCACATCAGACACAAATTTTGTGCATAACTTGCTAATGATCTTTCAAGGACACACGTGCATTTATTTCAGCTGAAAATCATTTCAATAAGTCTCCCGAAGCCACTCAACCATTTGAATGAGGTTCGAATGAAGTCTACTTTCGTATTTCAAATAAAGTTTTGGGCAAAACATTCTAATGATCTTTGTAGTAAACGTGTGCATTTGTTTTCCTGAAACTCAAATCAATGAGACTCTTTTAGCCACTAAATAATATGAATGAGGTTCCGACGAATTCTATTTTCGGACATCAAACACAAATTTTGTGCATAACTTGCTAATGATCTTTGAAGGACACATGTGCATTTATTTCACCTGAAAATCATTTCAACAAGTCTCCTGAAGCCACTCAACCATTTGAATGAGGTTCGAATGAAGTCTACTTTCGTATTTCAAATAAAGTTTTGGGCAATACATTCTAATGATCTTTGTAGTAAACGTGTGCATTTGTTTTCCTGAAACTGAAATCAATGAGACTCTTCTAGCCACTAAATAATATGAATGAGGTTCCGACAAATTCTATTTTCGCACATCAAACACAAATTTTGTGCATAACTTGCTAATGATCTTTGAAGGACACATGTGCATTTATTTCACCTGAAAATCATTTCAATAAGTCTCCTGAAGCCACTCAGAAATTTGAATGAGGTTCGAATGAAGTCTACTTTCGTATTTCACACATAAGTTTCGGGAAAAACATTCTAATGATCTTTGTAGTAAACGTGTGCATTTGTTTTACCTGAAACTCAAATCAATGAGTCTCTTCAAGCCACTAAATAATATGAATGAGGTTCCGACGAATTCTATTTTTGCACATCAGACACAAATTTTGTGCATAACTTGCTACTGATCTTTGAAGGACACACGTGCATTTATTTCAGCTGAAAATCATTTCAATAAGTCTCCCGAAACCACTAAACCATTTGAATGAGGTTGGAATGAAGTCTACTTTCATATTTCAGACACAAGTTTCAGGCAAAACATTCTAATGATCTTTGTAGTAAACGTGTGCATTTGTTTTACCTGAACCTCAAATCAATGAGACTCTTCAAGCCAGTAAATAATACGAATGAGGTTCCGACGAATTCTATTTTCGCACATCAAACACAAATTTTGTGCATAACTTGCTAGTGATCTTTGAAGGACACATGTGCATTTATTTCACCAGAAAATCATTTCAATAAGTCTCCTGAAGCCACTAAACCATTTGAATGGGGTTCGAATGAAGTCTACTTTCGTATTTCGCACATAAGTTTCGCGCAAAACATTCTAATGATCTTTTTAGTAAACGTGTGCATTTGTTTTCCTGAAACTCAAATCAATGAGACTCTTCTAGCCACTAAATAATATGAATGAGGTTCCCATGAATTCTATTTTCGCACATCAAACACAAATTATGTGCATAACTTGCTAGTAGTCTTTGAAGGACACATGTGCATTTATTTCAACTGAAAATCATTTCAATAAGTCTCCTGAGGCTACTAAACCATTTTGAATGAGGTTCGAATGAAGTCTACTTTCGTATTTCATACACAAGTTTTAGGCAAAACATTCTAATGATCTTTGTAGTAAACGTGTGCATTTGTTTTACCTTAAACTCAAATTAATGAGTCTCATCAAGCCACTACATAATATGAATGAGGTTCCGACGAATTCTGTTTTTGGACATCAAACACAAATTTTGTGCACAACTTGCTACTGATCTTTGAAGGACACTTGTGCATTTATTTCACCTGAAAATCATTTCAATAAGTCTCCTGAAGCCACTAAACCATTTGAATGGGGTTCGAATGAAGTCTACTTTCGTATTTCACACATAAGTTTCGGGCAAAACATTCCAATGATCTTTGTAGTAAACATATGCATTTGTTTTACCCGAAACTGAAATCAATGAGACTCTTCAAGCCACTAAATAATATGAATCAGGTTCCGACGAATTCTATTTTCGCACATTAAACACAAATTATGTGCATAACTTGCTAGTGATCTTTGATGGGACACATGTGCATTTATTTCACCTGAAAATCATTTCAATAAGTCTCCTGAAGCCACTCAACCATTTGAATGAGGTTCGAATGAAGTCTACTTTCGTATTTCAAACACAAGTTTCGGGCAAAACATTCTAATCATCTTTGTAGTAAACGTGTGCATTTGTTTTCCTGAAACTCAAATCAATGAGACTCTTCTAGCCACTAAATAATATGAATGAGGCTTCCACGAATTCTATTTTCGCACATCAAACACAAATTATGTGCATAACTTGCTAGTAGTCTTTGAAGGACACATGTGCATTTATTTCAACTGAAAATCATTTCAATAAGTCTCCTGAGGCTACTAAACCATTATGAATGAGGTTCGAATGAAGTCTACTTTCGTATTTCATACACAAGTTTTAGGCAAAACATTCTAATGATCTTTGTAGTAAACGTGTGCATTTGTTTTACCTGAAACTCAAATTAATGAGTCTCATCAAGCCACTACATAATATGAATGAGGTTCCGACGAATTCTGTTTTTGGACATCAAACACAAATTTTGTGCATAACTTGCTACTGATCTTTGAAGGACACATGTGCATTTATTCCACCTGAAAATCATTTCAATAAGTCTCCTGAAGCCACTAAACCATTTGAATGGGGTTCGAATGAAGTCTACTTTCGTATTTCACACATAAGTTTCGGGCAAAACATTCCAATGATCTTTGTAGTAAACATGTGCATTTGTTTTACCCGAAACTGAAATCAATGCGACTCTTCAAGCCACTAAATAATATGAATCAGGTTCCGACGAATTCTATTTTCGCACATTAAACACAAATTATGTGCATAACTTGCTAGTGATCTTTGATGGGACACATGTGCATTTATTTCACCTGAAAATCATTTCAATAAGTCTCCTGAAGCCACTCAACCATTTGAATGAGGTTCGAATGAAGTCTACTTTCGTATTTCAAACACAAGTTTCGGGCAAAACATTCTAATGATCTTTGTAGTAAACGTGTGCATTTGTTTTCCAGAAACTCAAATCAATGAGACTCTTCTAGCTACTAAATAATATGAATGAGATTCCGACGAATTCTATTTTCGCACATCAAACACAAATTTTGTGCATAACTTGCTAATGATCTTTCAAGGACACATGTGCATTTATTTCACCTGAAAATCATTTCAAAAAGTCTCCTGAAGCCACTCAACCATTTGAATGAGGTTCGAATGAAGTATACTTTCGTATTTCAGACACAAGTTTCAGGCAAAACATTCTAATGGTCTTTGTTGTAAACGTGTGCATTTGTTTTACCTGAAACTCAAATCAATGAGACTCTTCAAGCCACTAAATAATATGAATGAGGTTCCGACGAATTCTATTTTCGCACATCAAAAACAAATTTTGCGCATAACTTGCTAATGATCTTTCAAGGACACATGTGCATTTATTTCACCTGAAAATCATTTCAATAAGTCTCCTGAAGCCACTCAACCACTTGAATGAGGTTCGAATGAAGTCTACTTTCGTATTTCAAACACAAGTTTCGGGCAAAACATTCTAATGATCTTTGTAGTAAACGTGTGCATTTGTTTTCGACAAACTCAAATCAATGAGACTCTTCTAGCCACTAAATAATATGAATGAGGTTCCAACGAATTCTATTTTCGCACATCAAACACAAATTTTGTGCATAACTTGCTAATGATCTTTTAAGGACACATGTGCATTTATTTCACCTGAAAATCATTTCAAAAAGTCTCCTGAAGCCACTCAACCATTTGAATGAGGTTCAAATGAAGTCTACTTTCGTATTTCAGACACAAGTTTCAGGCAAAACATTCTAATGGTCTTTGCTGTAAACGTGTGCATTTGTTTTACCTGAAACTCAAATCAATGAGACTCTTCAAGCCACTAAATAATATGAATGAGGTTCCGACGAATTCTATTTTCGCACATCAAAAACAAATTTTGCGCATAACTTGCTAATGATCTTTCAAGGACACATGTGCATTTATTTCACCTGAAAATCATTTCAATAAGTCTCCTGAAGCCACTCAACCATTTGAATGAGGTTCGTATGAAATCTACTTTCGTATTTCAAACACAAGTTTTGGGCAAAACATTCTAATGATCTTTGTAGTAAACGTGTGCATTTGTTTTCCAGAAACTCAAATCAATGAGACTCTTCTAGCCACTAAATAATATGAATGAGGTTCCGACGAATTCTATTTTCGCACATCAAACACAAATTTTGTGCATAACTTGCTAATGATCTTTCAAGGACACATGTGCATTTATTTAACCTGAAAATCATTTCAAAAAGTCTCCTGAAGCCACTCAACCATTTGAATGAGGTTCGAATGAAGTATACTTTCGTATTTCAGACACAAGTTTCAGGCAAAACATTCTAATGGTCTTTGTTGTAAACGTGTGCATTTGTTTTACCTGAAACTCAAATCAATGAGACTCTTCAAGCCACTAAATAATATGAATGAGGTTCCGACGAATTCTATTTTCGCACATCAAAAACAAATTTTGCGCATAACTTGCTAATGATCTTTCAAGGACACATGTGTATTTATTTCACCTGAAAATCATTTCAATAAGTCTCCTGAAGCCACTCAACCATTTGAATGAGGTTCGAATGAAGTCTACTTTCGTATTTCAAAAATAAGTTTCGGGCAAAACATTCTAATGATCTTTGTAGTAAACGTGTGCATTTGTTTTCCTGAAACTCAAATTAATGAGACTCTTCAAGCCACTAAATAATATGAATGAGGTTCCCACGAATTCTATTTTCGCACATCAAACACAAATTTTGTTCGAAACTTGCTAGTGATCTTTGAAGGACACATGTGCATTTATTTGACCTGAAAATCATTTCAATAAGTCTCCTGAAGCCACTAAATCATTTGGATGAGGTTCGAATGAAGTCTACTTTCGTATATCAGACACAAGTTTTAGGCAAAACATTCTAATGATCTCTATACTAAACGTGTGCATTTGAGTTACCTGAAACTCAAATCAATGAGACTGTTCAAGCCACTAAATAATATGAATGAGATTCCCACGAATTCTATTTTCGCACATCAAACACAAATTTTGTGCATAACTTGCTAGTGATCTTTGAAGGACACATGTGCATTTATTTCACCTGAAAATCATTTCAATAAGTTTCCTGAAGCCACTAAACCATTTGAATGAAGTTCGAATGAAGTCTACTTTCGTATTTCAAACACAAGTTTCGTGCAAAACATTATAATGATCTTTGTAGTAAACGTGTGCATTTGTTTTCCTAAAACTCAAATCAAAGAGACTCTTCTAGCCACTAAATAATATGAACGAGGTTCCGACGAATTCTATTTTTGCACATCAAACACAAATTTTGTGCATAACTTGCTAATGATTTTTCAAGGACACATGTGCATTTATTTCACCTGAAAATCATTTCAATAAGTCTCCTAAAGCCAATCAACAATTTGAATGAGGTTCGAATGAAGTCTACTTTCGTATTTCAGACACAAGTTTCGGGCATAACATTCTAATGATCTTTGAGGTAAACGTGTGAATTTGTTTTACCTGAAACTCAAATCAATGAGTCTCCTCTAGCCACTACTAAATCATATGAATCAGGTTCCGACGAATTCTATTTTTGCACATCAAACACAAATTATGTGCATAACTTGCTGGTAGTCCTTGAAGGACACATGTGCATTTATTTCACTTGAAAATCATTTCAATAAGTCTCCTAAAGCCAATCAACAATTTGAATGGGGTTCGAATGAAGTCTACTTTCATATTTCAGACACAAGTTTCGGGCATAACATTCTAATGATCTTTGAAGTAAACGTGTGAATTTGTTTTACCTGAAACTCAAATCAATGAGTCTCCTCTAACCACTACTAAATCATATGAATCAGGTTCCGACGAATTCTATTTTTGCACATCAAACACAAATTATGTGCATAACATGCTAGTAGTCTTGGAAGGACATATGTGCATTTATTTCACCTGAAAATCATTTCAATAAGTCTCCTGAAGCCACTAAAACATTTTGAATGAGGTTCGAATGAAGTCCACTTTCGTATTTCAGACACAAGTTTTAGGCAAAACATTCTAATGATCTTTGTAGTAAACGTGTGCATTTGTTTTACCTGAAACTCAAATCTATGAGTCTCTTCAAGCCACTAAATAATACGAATGAGGTTCCGACGAATTCTATTTTTGCACATCAAACACAAATTTTGTGCATAACTTGCTAATGATCATTGAAGGACACATGTGCATTTATTTCACCTGAAAATCATTTCAATAAGTCTCCTGAAGCTACTAAACCATTTTGAATGAGGTTCGAATGAAGTCTAGTTTCGTATTTCAGACACAAGTTTCAGGCAAAACATTCTAATGATCTTTGTAGTAAACGTGTGCATTTGTTTTAGCTGAAACTCAAATCAATGAGACTCTTCAAGCCAGTAAATAATACGAATGAGGTTCCGACGAATTCTATTTTCGCACATCAAACAGAAATTTTGTGCATAACTTGCTAGTGAACTTTGAAGGACACATGTGCATTATTTCACCAGAAAATCATTTCAATAAGTCTCCTGAAGCCACTAAACCATTTGAATGGGGTTCGAATGAAGTCTACTTTCGTATTTCACACATAAGTTTCGCACAAAACATTCTAATGATCTTTGTAGTAAACGTGTGCATTTGTTTTCCTGAAACTCAAATTAATGAGACACTTCTAGCCACTAAATAATATGAATGAGGTTCCCACGAATTCTATTTTCGCACATCAAACACAAATTATGTGCATAACTTGCTAGTAGTCTTTGAAGGACACATGTGCATTTATTTCAACTGAAAATCATTTCACTAAGTCTCCTGAAGCTACTAAACCATTTTGAATGAGGTTCGAATGAAGTCTACTTTCGTATTTCATACACAAGTTTTAGGCAAAACATTCTAATGATCTTTGTAGTAAACGTGTGCATTTGTTTTACCTGAAACTCAAATCAATGAGTCTCATCAAGCCACTACATATTATGAATGAGGTTCCGACGAATTCTATTTTTGGACATCAGACACAAATTTTGTGCATAACTTGCTACTAATCTTTGAAGGACACATGTGCATTTATTTCACCTGAAAATCATTTCAATAAGTCTCCTGAAGCTACTAAACCATTTTGAATGAGGTTCGAATGAAGTCTACTTTCGTATTTCATACACAAGTTTTAGGCAAAACATTATAATGATCTTTGTAGTAAACATGCGCATTTGTTTTACCCGAAACAGAAATCAATGAGATTCTTCAAGCCACTAAATAATATGAATCAGGTTCCGATGAATTCTATTTTCGCACATCAAACACAAATTATGTGCATAACTTGCTAGTAGTCTTTGAAGGACACATGTGCATTTATTTCACCTGAAAATTATTTCAATAAGTCTCTTGAAGCCACTCAACCATTTGACTGAGGTTCGAATGAAGTCTACTTTCGTATTTCAAACACAAGTTTCGGGCAAAACATTCTAATGACATTTGTAGTAAACATGTGCATTTGTTTTCCTGAAACTCAAATCAATGAGACTCTTCTAGCCACTAAATAATATGAATGAGGTTCCAACGAATTCTATTTTCGCACATCAAACACAAATTTTGTGCATAACTTGCTAATGATTTTTCAAGGACACATGTGCATTTATTTCACCTGAAAATCATTTCAATAAGTCTCCTGAAGCCACTCAACCATTTGAATGAGGTTAGAATGAAGTCTACTTTCATATATCAGACACAAGTTTCGGGCAAAACATTCTAATGATCTTTGTAGTAAACGTGTGCATTTGTTTTACCTGAAACTCAAATCAATGAGTCTCTTCAAGCCACTAAATAATATGAATGAGGTTCCGATGAATTCTATTTTCGCACATCAAACACAAATTGTGTGCATAACTTGCTAATGATCTTTCAATGACACATGTGCATTTATTTCACCTGAAAATCATTTCAAAAAGTCTCCTGAAGCCACTAGACCATTTGAATGAGGCTCGAATGAAGTCTACTTTCGTATTTCAGACGCAAGTTTTAGGCAAAACATTCTAATGATCTCTGTACTAAACGTGTGCATTTGATTTACCTAAAACTCAAATCAATGAGACTCTTCAAGCCACTAAATAATATGAATGAGATTCCCACGAATTCTATTTTCGCACATCAAACACAAATTTTGTGCATAACTTGCCACTGATCTCTGAAGGACACATGTGCATTTATTTCACCTGAAAATCATTTCAAGAAGTCTCCTGAAGCCACTCAACAATTTGAATGAGGTTCGAATGAAGTCCACTTTCCTATTTCAAACAGAAGTTTCGGGCAAAACATTATAATGATCTTTGTAGTAAACGTGTGCATTTGTTTTCCTGAAACTCAAATCATTGAGACTCTTCTAGCCACTACATAATATGAATGAGGTTCCGACGAATTCTATTTTCGCACATCAAACACAAATTTTGTGCATAACTTGCTAATGATTTTTCAAGAACACTTGTGCATTTATTTCACCTGAAAATCATTTCAATAAGTCTCCTGAAGCCACTCAACCATTTGAATGAGGTTCGAATGAAGTCTACTTTCGTATTTCAAAAATAAGTTTCGGGCAAAACATTCTAATGATCTTTGTAGTAAACTTGTGCATTTGTTTTACCTGAAACTCAAATCAATGAGACTCTTCAAGCCACTAAATAATATGAATGTGGTTCCGACGAGTTCTATTTTCGCACATCAAACACAAATTATGTGCATAACTTGCTATTGATCATTGGAGAAAACATGTGCATTTATTTCACCTGAAAATCATTTCAATAAGTCTCCTGAAGCAACTAAACCATTTTGAATGAGGTTAGAATGAAGTCTACTTTCATATATCAGACACAAGTTTCAGGCAAAACATTCTAATGATATCTGTGGTAAACGTGTGCATTTGATTTACCTGAAACTCAAATCAATGAGACTCTTCAAGCCACTAAATAATACGAATGAGGTTCCAACGAATTCTATTTTCGCACATCAAACACAAATTTTGTGCATAACTTGCTAGTAATCTTTCAAGGACACATGTGCATTTATTTCACCTGAAAATCATTTCAATAAGTCTCCTGAAGGCACTCCACCAATTTGAATAAGGTTCGAATGAAGTCTACTTTCGTATTTCAGACACAAGTTTTAGGCAAAACATTCTAATGATCTTTGTAGTAAACGTGTGCATTTGTTTTACCTGAAACTCAAATCAATAAGACTCTTCAAGCCACTAAATAATATGAATGAGGTTCCGACGAATTCTATTTTCGCACATCAAACACAAAATTTGTGCATAACTTGCTGGTGATCTTTGAAGGACACATGTGCATTTATTTCACCTGAAAATCATTTCAATAAGTCTCCTGAAGCCACTAAACCATTTGAATGAGGTTCGAATGAAGTCTACTTTCCTATTTCAAACACAAGTTTCGGGCAAAACATTATAATGATCTTTGTAGTAAACGTGTGCATTTGATTTACCTGAAACTCAAATCAATGAGACTCTTCAAGCCACTAAATAATATGAATGAGGTTCCCACGAATTCTATTTTCGCACATCAAACACAAATTTTGTTCATAACTTGCTAGTGATCTTTGAAGGACACATGTGCATTTATTTCACCTGAAAATCATTTCAATAAGTCTCCTGAAGCCACTAAACCATTTGAATGAGGTTCGAATGAAGTCTACTTTCCTATTTCAAACACAAGTTTCGGGCAAAACATTATAATGATCTTTGTAGTAAACGTGTGCATTTGTTTTCCTGAAACTCAAATCAATGAGACTCTTCTAGCCACTAAATAATATGAATGAGGTTCCGACGAATTCTATTTTCGCACATCAAACACAAATTTTGTGCATAACTTGCTAATGATCTTTCAAGGACACATGTGCATTTATTTCACCTGACAATCATTTCAATAAGTCTCCTGAAGCCACTCACCCATTTGAATGAGGTTACAATGAAGTCTACTTTCGTATATCAGACACAAGTTTCGGGCATAACAATCTAATGATCTTTGAAGTAAACGTGTGAATTTCTTTTACCTCAACCTCAAATCAATGACTCTCCTCTAGCCACTACTAAATCATATGAATCAGGTTCCGACGAATTCTATTTTTGCACTTCAAACACAAATTATGTGCATAACTTGCTAGTAGTCTTTGAAGGACACATGTGCATTTATTTCACCTGAAAATCATTTCAATAAGTCTCCTGAAGCCACTAAACCATTTTGAATGAGGTTCGAATGAAGTCTACTTTCGTATTTCAGACACAAGTTTTAGGCAAAACATTCTAATGATCTTTGTAGTAAACGTGTGCATTTATTTTACCTGAAACTCAAATCTATGAGACTCTTCAAGCCACTAAATAATATGAATGAGGTTCCGACAAATTCTATTTTCGCACATCAAACACAAATTTTGTGCATAACTTGCTACTGATCTTTGAAGGACACATGTGCATTTATTTCACCTGAAAATCATTTCAATAAGTCTCCTGAAGCCAGTAAACCATTTGAATGAGGTTCGAATGAAGTCTACTTTCGTATATCAGACGCAAATTTCAAGAAAAACATTCTAATGATCTTTGTAGTAAACGTGTGCATTTGATTTACCTGAAACTCAAATCAATGAGACTCTTCAAGCCACTAAATAATATGAATGAGGTTCCGACGAATTCTATTTTCGCACATGAAACACAAATTTTGTGCATAACTTGCTACTGATCTTTGAAGGACACATGTGCATTTATTTCGCCTGAAAATCATTTCAATAAGTCTCCTAAAGCCACTCAACCATTTGAATGGGGTTCGAATGAAGTCTACTTTCGTATTTCAGACACAAGTTTTAGGCAAAACATTCTAATGATCTTTGTAGTAAACGTGTGCATTTGTTTTACCTGAAACTCAAATCAATGAGTCTCTTCAAGCCACTAAATAATATGAATGAGGTTCCGACGAAATCTATTTTTGCACATCAAATACGAATTTTGTGCATAACTTGCTAATGATCTTTGAAGGACACATGTGCATTTATTTCACCTGAAAATCATTTCAATAATTCTCCTAAAGCCACTCAACAATTTGAATGAGGTTCGAATGAACTCTACTTTCGTATTTCAGACACAAGTTTCGGGCATAACAATCTAATGATCTTTGAAGTAAACGTGTGAATTTCTTTTACCTGAAACTCAAATCAATGAGTCTCCTCTAGCCACTACTAAATCATATGAATCAGGTTCCGACGAATTCTATTTTTGCACTTCAAACACAAATTATGTGCATAACTTGCTAGTAGTCTTTGAAGGACACATGTGCATTTATTTCACCTGAAAATCATTTCAATAAGTCTCCTGAAGGCACTAAACCATTTTGAATGAGGTTCGAATGAAGTCTACTTTCGTATTTCAGACACAAGTTTTAGGCAAAACATTCTAATGATCTTTGTAGTAAACGTGTGCATTTGTTTTACCTGAAACTCAAATCTATGAGACTCTTCAAGCCACTAAATAATATGAATGAGGTTCCGACGAATTCTATTTTCGCACATCAAACACAAATTTTGTGCATAACTTGCTATTGATCTTTGAAGGACACCTGTGCATTTATTTCACCTGAAAATCATTTCAATAAGTCTCCTGAAGCCACTAAACCATTTGGATGAGGTTCGAATGAAGCCTACTTTCGTATACCAGACACAAGTTTCAGGCAAAACATTCTAATGATCTCTGTACTAAACGTGTGCATTTGATTTACCTGAAACTCAAATCAATGAGACTCTTCAAGCCACTAAATAATATGAATGAGGTTCCGACGAATTCTATTTTCGCACATGAAACACAAATTTTGTGCATAACTTGCTACTGATCTTTGAAGGACACATGTGCATTTATTTCACCTGAAAATCATTTCAATAAGTCTCCAAAAGCCACTCAACCATTTGAATGAGGTTCGAATGAAGTCTACATTCGTATTTCAAACACAAGATTCGGGCAAAACATTCTAATGATCTTTGTAGTAAACATGTGCATTTGTTTTCCTAAAACTCAAATCAATGAGACTCTTCTGGCCACTAAATAATATGAATGAGGTTCCGACGAATTCTATTTTCGCACATCAAACACAAATTTTGTGCATAACTTGCTAATGATTTTTCAAGGACACATGTGCATTTATTTCACCTGAAAATCATTTCAATAAGTCTCCTAAAGCCAGTCAACAGTTTGAATGAGGTTCGAATGAAGTCTACTTTCGTATTTCAGACACAATTTTCGGGCATAACATTCTAATGATCTTTGAAGTAAACGTGTGAATTTCTTTTACTTGAAACTCAGATCAATGAGTCTCCTCTAGCCACTACTAAATCATATGAATCAGGTTCCGACGAATTCTATTTTTGCACTTCAAACACAAATTATGTGCATAACTTGCTAGTCGTCTTTGAAGGACACATGTGCATTTATTTCACCTGAAAATCATTTCAATAAGTCTCCTGAAGCCACTAAACCATTTCGAATGAGGTTCGAATGAAGTCTACTTTCGTATTTCAGACACAAGTTTTAGGCAAAACATTCTAATGGTCTTTGTTGTAAACGTGTGCATTTGTTTTACCTGAAACTCAAATCAATGAGACTCTTCAAGCCACTAAATAATATGAATGAGGTTCCGACGAATTCTATTTTCGCACATCAAACACAAATTTTGTGCATAACTTGCTACTGATCTTTGAAGGACACATGTGCATTTATTTCACCTGAAAATCATTTCAATAAGTCTCCTGAAGCCAGTAAACCGTTTGAATGAGGTGCGAATGAAGTCTACTTTCGTATATCAGACGCAAATTTCAAGAAAAACATTCTAATGATCTTTGTAGTAAACGTGTGCATTTGATTTACCTGAAACTCAAATCAATGAGACTCTTCAAGCCACTAAATAATATGAATGAGGTTCCGACGAATTCTATTTTCGCACATGAAACACAAATTTTGTGCATAACTTGCTACTGATCTTTGAAGGACACATGTGCATTTATTTCACCTGAAAATCATTTCAATAAGTCTCCTAAAGCCACTCAACCATTTGAATGGGGTTCGAATGAAGTCTACTTTCGTATTTCAGACACAAGTTTTAGGCAAAACATTCTAATGATCTTTGTAGTAAACGTGTGCATTTGTTTTACCTGAAACTCAAATCAATGAGTCTCTTCAAGCCACTAAATAATATGAATGAGGTTCCGACGAATTCTATTTTTGCACATCAAACACGAATTTTGTGCATAACTTGCTAATGATTTTTGAAGGACACATGTGCATTTATTTCACCTGAAAATCATTTCAATAAGTCTCCTAAAGCCATTCAACAGTTTGAATGAGGTTCGAATGAACTCTACTTTCGTATTTCAGACACAAGTTTCGGGCATAACAATCTAATGATCTTTGAAGTAAACGTGTGAATTTCTTTTACCTAAAACTCAAATCAATGAGTCTCCTCTAGCCACTACTAAATCATATGAATCAGGTTCCGACGAATTCTATTTTTGCACTTCAAACACAAATTATGTGCATAACTTGCTAGTAGTCTTTGAAGGACACATGTGCATTTATTTCACCTGAAAATCATTTCAATAAGTCTCCTGAAGCCACTAAACCATTTTGAATGAGGTTAGAATGAAGTCTACTTTCGTATATCAGACCCAAGTTTCGGGCAAAACATTCTAATGATCTTTGTAGTAAACGTGTCCATTTGTTTTACCTGAAACTCAAATCTATGAGACTCTTCAAGCCACTAAATAATATGAATGAGGTTCCGACGAATTCTATTTTCGCACATCAAACACAAATTTTGTGCATAACTTGCTACTGATCTTTGAAGGACACATGTGCATTTATTTCACCTGAAAATCATTTCAATAAGTCTCCTGAAGCCACTAAACCATTTGGATGAGGTTCGAATGAAGCCTACTTTCGTATACCAGACACAAGTTTCAGGCAAAACATTCTAATGATCTCTGTACTAAACGTGTGCATTTGATTTACCTAAAACTCAAATCAATGAGACTCTTCAAGCCACTAAATAATATGAATGAGATTCCCACGAATTCTATTTTCGCACATCAAACATAAATTTTGTGCATAACTTGCTAGTGATCTTTGAAGGACAGATGTGCATTTATTTCACCTGAAAATCATTTCAATAAGTCTCCTGAAGCCAGTAAAACATTTGAATGAGGTTCGAATGAAGTCTACTTTCGTATATCAGACGCAAATTTCAAGAAAAACATTCCAATGATCTTTGTAGTAAACGTGTGCATTTGATTTACCTGAAACTCAAATCAATGAGACTCTTCAAGCCACTAAATAATATGAATGAGGTTCCCACGTATTCCATTTTCGCACATCAAACACAAATTTTGTTCATAACTTGCTAGTGATCTTTGAAGGACACATGTGCATTTATTTCACCTGAAAATCATTTCAATAAGTCTCCTGAAGCCACTAAACCATTTGAATGAGGTTCGAATCAAGTCTACTTTCCTATTTCAAACACAAGTTTCGGGCAAAACATTATAATGATCTTTGTAGTAAACATGTGCATTTGTTTTCCTAAAACTCAAATCAATGAGACTCTTCTAGCCACTAAATAATATGAATGAGGTTCCGACGAATTCTATTTTCGTACATCAAACACAAATTTTGTGCATAACTTGCTAATGATCTTTGAAGGACACATGTGCATTTATTTCACCTGAAAATCATTTCAATAAGTCTCCTGAACCTACTCAACCATTTGAATGAGGTTCGAATGAAGTCTACTTTCGTATATCAGACACAAGTTTCGGCCAAAACATTCTACCGATCTTTGTAGTAAACGTGTGCATTTGTTTTCCTGAAACTCAAATCAATGAGACTCTTCTAGCCACTAAATAATATGAATGAGGTTCCGACGAATTCTATTTTCGCACATCAAACACATATTTTGTGCATAACTTGCTAATGATCTTTCAAGGACACATGTGCATTTATTTCACCTGAAAATCATTTCAATAAGTCTCCTGAAGCCACTCAACCATTTGAATGAGCTGAGAATGAAGTCTACTTTCGTATATCAGACACAAGTTTCGGGCAAAACATTCTACCGATCTTTGTGGTAAACGTGTGCATTTGTCTTCCTGAAACTCAAATCAATGAGACTCTTCTAGCCACTAAATAATATGAATGAGGTTCCGACGAATTCTATTTTCGCACATCAAACACAAATTTTGTGCATAACTTGCCAATGATCTTTCAATGACACATGTGTATTTATTTCACCTGAAAATCATTTCAAAAAGTCTCCTGAAGCCACTAAACCATTTGAATGAGGTTCGAATGAAGTCTATTTTCGTATATCAGACGCAAATTTCAAGAAAAACATTTTAATGATCATTGTAGTAAACGTGTGCATTTGATTTACCTGAAACTCAAATCAATGCGACTCTTCAAGCCACTAAATAATATGAATGAGGTTCCGACGAATTCTATTTTCGCACATCAAACACAAATTTTGTGCATAACTTGCTACTGATCTTTGAAGGACACATGCGCATTTATTTCACCTGAAAATCATTTCAATAAGTCTCCTGAAGCCACTCAACCATTTGACTGAGGTTCGAATGAAGTCTGCTTTCGTATTTCAAACACAAGTTTCGGGCAAAACATTCTAATGATCTTTGTAGTAAACATGTGCATTTGTTTTCCTAAAATTCAAATCAATGAGACTCTTCTAGCCACTAAATAATATGAATGAGGTTCCGACGAATTCTATTTTCGCACATCAAACACAAATTTTGTGCATAACTTGCTAATGATTTTTCAAGGACACATGTGCATTTATTTCACCTGAAAATCATTTTAATAAGTCTCCTAAAGCCACTCAACAATTTGAATGAGGTTCAAATGAACTCTACTTTCGTATTTCAGACACAAGTTTCGGGCATAACAATCTAATGATCTTTGAAGTAAACGTGTGAATTTCTTTTACCTGAAACTCAAATCAATGAGTCTCCTCTAGCCACTACTAAATCATATGAATCAGGTTCCGACGAATTCTATTTTTGCACTTCAAACACAAATTATGTGCATAACTTGCTAGTAGTCTTTGAACGACACATGTGCATTTATTTCACCTGAAAATCATTTCAATAAGTCTCCTGAAGCCACTAAACCATTTTGAATGAGGTTCGAATGAAGTCTACTTTCGTATTTCAGACACAAGTTTTAGGCAAAACATTCTAATGATCTTTGTAGTAAACGTGTGCATTTGTTTTACCTGAAACTCAAATCAATGAGTCTCTTCAAGCCACTAAATAATATGAATGAGGTTCCCACGAATTCTATTTTTGCACATCAAACACGAATTTTGTGCTTAACTTGCTAATGATCTTTGAAGGACACATGTGCATTTATTTCACCTGAAAATCATTTCAATAAGTCTCCTGAAGCCACTAAACCATTTAGATGAGGTTCGAATGAAGTCTACTTTCGTATACCAGACACAAGTTTCAGGCAAAACATTCTAACGATCTTTGTAGTAAACGTGTGCATTTGATTTACCTGAAACTCAAATCAATGAGACTCTTCAAGCCACTAAATAATATGAATGAGATTCCCACGAATTCTATTTTCGCACATCAAACATAAATTTTGTGCATAACTTGCTAGTGATCTTTGAAGGACACATGTGCATTCATTTCACCTGAAAATCATTTCAATAAGTCTCCTGAAGCCAGTAAACCATTTGAATGAGGTTCGAATGAAGTCTACTTTCGTATATCAGACGCAAATTTCAAGAAAAACATTCTAATGATCTTTGTAGTAAACGTGTGCATTTGATTTACCTGAAACTCAAATCAATGAGACTCTTCAAGCCACTAAATAATATGAATGAGGTTCCGACGAATTATATTTTCGCACATCAAACACAAATTTTGTGCATAAGTTGCCACTGATCTCTGAAGGACACATGTGCATTTATTTCACCTGAAAATCATTTCAAGAAGTCTCCTGAAGCCACTCAACAATTTGAATGAGGTTCGAATGAAGTCCACTTTCCTATTTCAAACAGAAGTTTCGGGCAAAACATTATAATGATCTTTGTAGTAAACGTGTGCATTTGTTTTCCTGAAACTCAAATCATTGAGACTCTTCTAGCCACTAAATAATATGAATGAGGTTCCGACGAATTCTATTTTCGCACATCAAACACAAATTTTGTGCATAACTTGCTAATGATTTTTCAAGAACACTTGTGCATTTATTTCACCTGAAAATCATTTCAATAAGTCTCCTGAAGCCACTCAACCATTTGAATGAGGTTCGAATGAAGTCTACTTTCGTATTTCAAAAATAAGTTTCGGGCAAAACATTCTAATGATCTTTGTAGTAAACTTGTGCATTTGTTTTACCTGAAACTCAAATCAATGAGACTCTTCAAGCCACTAAATAATATGAATGTGGTTCCGACGAGTTCTATTTTCGCACATCAAACACAAATTATGTGCATAACTTGCTATTGATCGTTGGAGAAAACATGTGCATTTATTTCACCTGAAAATCATTTCAATAAGTCTCCTGAAGCAACTAAACCATTTTGAATGAGGTTAGAATGAAGTCTACTTTCATATATCAGACACAAGTTTCAGGCAAAACATTCTAATGATATCTGTGGTAAACGTGTGCATTTGATTTACCTGAAACTCAAATCAATGAGACTCTTCAAGCCACTAAATAATACGAATGAGGTTCCAACGAATTCTATTTTCGCACATCAAACACAAATTTTGTGCATAACTTGCTAGTAATCTTTCAAGGACACATGTGCATTTATTTCACCTGAAAATCATTTCAATAAGTCTCCTAAAGGCACTCCACCAATTTGAATAAGGTTCGAATGAAGTCTACTTTCGTATTTCAGACACAAGTTTTAGGCAAAACATTCTAATTATCTTTGTAGTAAACGTGTGCATTTGTTTTACCTGAAACTCAAATCAATGAGACTCTTCAAGCCACTAAATAATATGAATGAGGTTCCGACGAATTCTATTTCCGCACATCAAACACAAAATTTGTGCATAACTTGCTAGTGATCTTTGAAGGACACATGTGCATTTATTTCACCTGAAAATCATTTCAATAAGTCTCCTGAAGCCACTCAACAATTTGAATGACGTTCGAATGAAGTCTACATTCGTATTTCAAAAATAAGTTTCGGGCAAAACATTCTAATGATATTTGTAGTAAACGTGTGCATTTGATTTACCTGAAACTCAAATCAATGAGACTCTTCAAGCCACTAAAAAATACGAATGAGGTTCCAACGAATTCTATTTTCGCACATCAAACACAAATTTTGTGCATAACTTGCTAGTAATCTTTCAAGGACACATGTGCATTTATTTCACCTGAAAATCATTTCAATAAGTCTCCTGAAGCCACTAAACCAATTTGAATAAGGTTCGAATGAAGTCTACTTTCGTATTTCAGACACAAGTTTTAGGCAAAACATTCTAATGATCCTTGTACTAAACTTGTGCATTTGTTTTACCTGAAACTCAAATCAATGAGACTCTTCAAGCCACTAAATAATATGAATGAGGTTCCGACGAATTCTATTTTCGCACATCAAACTCAAATTATGTGCACAACTTGCTAGTGATGCATTTGAAGGACACATGTGCATTTATTTCACCTGAAAATCATTTCAATAAGTCTCTTGAAGCCACTAAACCGTTTGGATGAGGTTCGAATGAAGTCTACTTTCGTATATCAAACACAAGTTTCAGGCAAAACATTCTAATGATCTGTGTACTAAACGTGTGCATTTGATTTACTTGAAATGCAAATCAATGAGACTCTTCAAGCCACTAAATAATACGAATGAGGTTCCAACGAATTCTATTTTCGCACATCAAACACAACTTTTGTGCATAACTTTCTATTGATCTTTGAAGGACACATGTGCATTTATTTCACCTGAAAATCATTTCAATAAGTCTCCTGAAGCCACTAAACTATTTTGAATGAGGTTCGAATGAAGTCTACTTTTGTATTTCAGACAAAAGTTTTAGGCAAAACAATCTAATGATCTTTGTAGTAAATGTGTGCATTTAATTTACTTGAAACTCAAATCAATGAGACTCTTCAAGCCACTAAATAATATGAATGAGGTTCCGACGAATTCTATCTTCGCACATCAAACACAAATTTTGTGGATAACTTGCTAATGATCTTTGAAGGACACATGTGCATTTATTTCACCTGAAAATCATTTCAATAAGTCTCCTGAAGCCACTAAACCATTTTGAATGAGGTTCGAATGAAGTCTACTTTCGTATTTCAGACACAAGTTTTAGGCAAAACATTCTAATGATCTTTGTAGTAAACGTGTGCATTTGTTTTACCTGAAACTCAAATCTATGAGACTCTTCAAGCCACTAAATAATATGAATGAGGTTCCGACGAATTCTATTTTCGCACAGCAAACACAAATTTTGTGCATAACTTGCTACAGATCTTTGAAGGACACATGTGCATTTATTTCACCTGAAAATCATTTCAGTAAGTCTCCTGAAGCCACTAAACCATTTGAATGAGGTTCGAATGAAGTCTACTTTCCTATTTCAAACACAAGTTTCGGGCAAAACATTATAATGATCTTTGTAGTAAACGTGTGCATTTGTTTTCCAGAAACTCAAATCAATGAGACTCTTCCAGCCACTAAATAATATGAATGAGGTTCCGACGAATTCTATTTTCGCACATCAAACACAAATTTTGTGCATAACTTGCTAATGATCTTTCAAGGACACATATGCATTTATTTCACATGAAAATCATTTCAATAAGTCTCCTGAAGCCACTAAACCATTTTGAATGAGGTTCGAATGAAGTCTACTTTCGTATATCAGACACAAGTTTCGGGCAAAACATTCTAATGATATCTGTAGTAAACGTGTGCATTTGATTTACCTGAAACTCAAATTAATGAGACTCTTCAAGCCACTAAATAATATGAATGAGGTTCCAACGAATTCTATTTTCGCACATCAAACACAAATTTTGTTCGTAACTTGCTAGTGATCTTTCAAGGACACATGTGCATTTATTTCACCTGAAAATCATTTCAATAAGTCTCCTGAAGCCACTCAAACGTTTTGAATGAGGTTCGAATGAAGTCTACTTTCGTATATCAGACACAAGTTTCAGGCAAAACATTCTAATGATCTGTGTACTAAACGTGTGCATTTGATTTACCTGAAACTCAAATCAATGAGACTCTTCAAGCCATTAAATAATACGAATGAGGTTCCAACGAATTCTATTTTCGCACATCAAACACAACTTTTGTGCATAACTTTCTATTGATCTTTGAAGGACACATGTGCATTTATTTCACCTGAAAATCATTTCAATAAGTCTCCTGAAGCCACTAAACTATTTTGAATGAGGTTCGAATGAAGTCTACTTTTGTATTTCAGACAAAAGTTTTAGGCAAAACATTCTAATGATCTTTGTAGTAAACGTGTGCATTTAATTTACCTGATACTCAAATCAATGAGACTCTTCAAGCCACTAAATAATATGAATGAGGTTCCCACGAATTCTATCTTCGCACATCAAACACAAATTTTGGGCATAACTTGCTAGTGATCTTTCAAGGACACATGTGCTAACTTGCTAGTGATCTTTGGAGGAAACATGTGCATTTATTTCACCTGAAAATCATTTCGATAAGTCTCCTGAAGCCACTAAACCATTTGAATGGGGTTCGAATGAAGTCTACTTTCGTATATCAGACACAAGTTTCAGGCAAAACATTCTAATGATATCTGTAGTAAACGTGTGCATTTGATTTACCTGAAACTCAAATCAATGAGACTCTTCAAGCCACTAAATAATATGAATGAGGTTTCAACGAATTCTATTTTCGCACATCAAACACAAATTTTGTTCATAACTTGCTAGTGATCTTTGAAGGACACATGTGCATTTATTTCACCTGAAAATCATTACAATAAGTCTCCTGAAGCCACTCAACCATTTTGAATGAGGTTCGAATGAAGTCTACTTTCGTATATCAGACACAAGTTTCGGGCAAAACATTCTAATGATCTTTGTAGTAAACGTGTGAATTTGTTTTACCTGAAACTCAAATCAATGAGTCTCCTCTAGCCACTACTAAATCATATGAATCAGGTTCCGACGAATTCTATTTTCGCACATCAAATGCAAATTATGTGCATAACTTGCTAGTAGTCTTTGAAGGACACATGTGCATTTATTTCACCTGAAAATCATTTCAATAAGTCTCCTGAAGCCACTAAACCATTTTGAATGAGGTTCGAATGAAGTCTACTTTCGTATTTCAGACACAAGTTTTAGGCAAAACATTCTAATGATCTTTGTAGTAAACGTGTGCATTTGTTTTACCTGAAACTAAAATCAATGAGTCGCTTGAAGCCACTAAATAATATGAACGAGATTCCGACGAATTCTATTTTTGCACATCAAACAAAAATTTTGTGCATAACTTGCTAATGATCTTTGAAGGACACATGTGCATTTATTTCACCTGAAAATCATTTCAATAAGTCTCCTGAAGCCACTCAACCATTTGAATGAGGTTCGAATGAAGTCTACTTTGGTATTTCAGACAAAAGTTTTAGGCAAAACATTCTACTGATCTTTGAAGTAAACGTGTGAATTTGTTTTACCTGAAACTCAAATCAATGATTCTCTTCAAGCCACTAAATAATATGTATGAGATTCCCACGAATTCTATTTTCGCACATCAAACACAAATTCTGTGCATAACTTGCTAGTGTTCTTTGAAGGACACATGTGCATTTATTTCAGCTGAAAATCATTTCATTAAGTCTCCTGAAGCCACTTAACCATTTGAATGAGGTTCGAATGAAGTCTACTTTCGTATTCCTGACACAAATTTTGGACATAACATTCTAATGATCTTTGAAGTAAACGTGTGAATTTGTATTACCTGAAACTCAAATCAATCTGTCTCTTCAAGCCACTAAATAATTTGAATGAGGTTCCGACGAATTCTATTTTCGCACATTAAACACAAATTTTGTACATAACTTGCCAGTGATCTTAAGAGGACACATGTGCATTTATTTCACCTGAAAAGCATTTCAATAAGTCTTCCGAAGCCACTAAACCATTTGAATGAGGTTTGAATGAAGTCTACTTTCGTATTTCAGACACAAGTTTCAGGCAAAACATTCTAATGATCTTTGTAGTAAACGTGTGCATTTGTTTTACCTGAAACTCAAATGAATGAGACTCTTCAAGCCAGTAAATAAAACGAATGAGGTTCCGACGAATTCTATTTTCGCACATCAAACACAAATTTTGTGCATAACTTGCTAGTGATCTTTGAAGCACACATGTGCATTTATTTCACCAGAAAATCATTTCAATAAGTCTCCTGAAGCCAATAAACCATTTGAATGGCGTTCGAATGAAGTCTACTTTCGTATTTCACACATAAATTTCGCGCAAAACATTCTAATGATCTTTGTAGTAAACGTGTGCATTTGTTTTCCTGAAACTCAAATCAATGAGACTCTTCTAGCCACTAAATAATATGAATGAGGTTCCCACGAATTCTATTTTCGCACATCAAACACAAATTATGTGCATAACTTGCTTGTAGTCTTTGAAGGACACATGTGCATTTATTTCACCTGAAAATCATTTCAATAAGTCTCCTGAAGCTACTAAACCATTTTGAATGAGGTTCGAATGAAGTCTACTTTCGTATTTCATACACAAGTTTGAGGCAAGACCTTCTAATGATCTTTGTAGTAAACGTGTGCATTTGTTTTACCTGAAACTCAAATCAATGAGTCTCATCAAGCCACTACATAATATGAATGAGGTTCCGACGAATTCTATTTTTGCACATCAGACACAAATTTTGTGCATAACTTGCTACTGATCTTTGAAGGACACATGTGCATTTATTTTACCTGAAAATCATTTCAATAAGTCTCCTGAAGCCACTAAACCATTTGAATGGGGTTCGAATGAAGTCTACTTTCGTATTTCACACATAAGTTTCGGGCAAAACATTCTAATGATCTTTGTAGTAAACGTGTGCATTTGTTTTACCTGAAACTCAAATCAATGAGACTCTTCAAGCCACTAAATAATATGAATCAGGTTCCGACGAATTCTATTTTCGCACATCAAACACAAATTATGTGCATAACTTGCTAGTGATCTTTGAAGCACACATGTGCATTTATTTCACCTGAAATCATTTAAATAAGTCTCCTGAAGCCACTCAACCATTTGAATGAGGTTCGAATGAAGTCTACTTTCGTATTTCTAACACAAGTTTTAGGCAAAACATTCTAATGATCTTTGTAGTAAACGTGTGCATTTGTTTTACCTGAAACTCAAATCAATAAGACTCTTCAAGCCACTAAATAATATGAATCAGGTTCTAACGAATTCTAGTTTCGCACATCAAACACAAATTATGTGTATAACTTGCTAGTAGTCTTTGAAGGACACATGTGCATTTATTTCACCTGAAAATCATTTCAATAAGTCTCCTGAAGCTACTCACAAATTTGAATGAGGTTCGAATGAAGTCTACTTTCGTATTTCAGACACAAGTTTTAGGCAAAACATTCTAATGATCTTTGTACTAAACGTGTGCATTTGTTTTACCTGAAACTCAAATCAATAAGACTCTTCAAGCCACTAAATAATATGAATCAGGTTCTAACGAATTCTAGTTTCGCACATCAAACACAAATTATGTGTATAACTTGCTAGTAGTCTTTGAAGGACACATGTGCATTTATTTCACCTGAAAATCATTTCTATAAGTCTCCTGAAGCCACTAAACCATTTGAATGAGGTTCGAATGAAGTCTACTTTCGTATTTCAAACACAAGTTTTGGGCAAAACATTCTAATGATCTTTGTAGTAAACGTGTGCATTTGTTTTCTTGAAACTCAAATCAATGAGACTCTTCTAGCCACTAAATAATATGAATGAGGTTCCGACGAATTCTATTTTTGCACATCAAACACAAATTTTGTGCATAACTTGCTAATTATCTTTCAAGGACACATGTGCATTTATTTCACCTGAAAATCTTTTCAATAAGTCTCCTAAAGCCACTCAACAGTTTGAATGAGGTTCGAATGAAGTCTACTTTCGTATTTTAGACACAAGTTTTAGGCATAACATTCTAATGATCTTTGAAGTAAACGTGTGAATTTGTTTTACCTGAAACTCAACTCAATGAGGCTCCTCTAGCCACAACTAAATCATATGAATCAGGTTCCGACGAATTCTATTTTTGCACATCAAACACAAATTATGTGCATAACTTGCTAGTAGTCTTTGATGGACACATGTGCATTTATTTCACCTGAAAAAATCATTTCAATAAGTCTCCTGAAGCCACTAAACCATTTTGAATGAGGTTCGAATGAAGTCTACTTTCGTATTTCAGACACAAGTTTCAGGCAAAACATTCTAATGATCTTTGTAATAAACGTGTGCATTTGTTTTACCTGAAACTCAAATCAATGAGTCTCTTCAAGCCACTAAATAATATGAATGAGGTTCCGACGAATTCTATTTTTGCACATCTAACACAAATTTTGTGCACAACTTGCTAATGATCTTTGAAGGACACATGTGCATTTATTTCACCTGAAAATCATTTCAATAAGTCTCCTGAAGCCACTAAACCATTTAGATGAGGTTCGAATGAAGTCTACTTTCGTATATCAGACACAAGTTTCAGGCAAAACATTCTAATGATCTCTGTACTAAACGTGTGCATTTGATTTACCTGAAACTCAAATCAATGAGACTCTTCAAGCCACTAAATAATATGAATGAGATTCCCATGAATTCTATTTTCGCACATCAAACACAAATTTTGTGCATAACTTGCTAGTGATCTTTGAAGGACACATGTGCATTTATTTCACCTGAAAATCTTTTCAATAAGTCTCCTGGAGCCACTAAACCATTTTGAATGAGGTTTGACTGAAGTCTACTTTCGTATATCTGACACAAGTTTTGGACATAACATTCTAATGATCTTTGGAGTAAACGTGTGAATTTGTTTTACCTAAAAATCAAATCAATGTGTCTCTTCAAGCAACTAAATAATATGAATGAGGTTCCGACGAATTCTATTTTCGCACATCAAACACAAATTTTGTGCATAACTTGCTAGTGATCTTTGAAGGACACATGTGGATTTATTTCACATGAAAATCATTTCAATAAGTCTCCTGAAGCCACTAAACCATTTGAATGGGGTTCGAATGAAGTCTACTTTCGTATATCATACACAAGTTTCAGGCAAAACATTCTAATGATCTTTGTACTAAACGTGAGCATTTGTTTTACCTGAAACTCAAATCAATGAGTCTCTTCAAGCCACTAAATAATACGAATGAGGTTCTGACGAATTCTATTTTCGCACATCAAACTCAAATTTTGTGCATAACTTGCTATTGATCTTTGAAGGACACATGTGCATTTATTTCACCTGAAAATCTTTTCAATAAGTCTCCTAAAGCCACTCAACCATTTGAATGAGGTTCGAATGAAGTCTACTTTCGTATTTCAAAAATAAGTTTCGGGCAAAACATTCTAATGATCTTTGTAGTAAACTTGTGCATTTGTTTTAACTGAAACTCAAATCAATGAGACTCTTCAAGCCACTAAATAATATGAATGAGGTACCGAAGAATTCTATTTTTGCACATCAAACACAAATTATGTGCATAATTTGCTAGTGATCTTTGGAGGACACATGTGCATTTATTTCACCTGAAAATCATTTCAATAAGTCTCCTGAAGCCACTCAACCATTTGACTGAGGTTCGAATGAAGTCTACTTTCATATTTCAAAAATAAGTTTCGGGCAAAACATTCTAATGATCTGTGTAGTAAACTTGTGCATTTGTTTTAACTCAAACTCAAATCAATGAGACTCTTCAAGCCACTAAATAATATGAATGAGGTTCCGACGAATTCTATTTTCGCACATCAAACACAAATTATGTGCATAACTTGCTAGTGATCTTTGGAGGAAACATATGTATTTATTTCACCTGAAAATAATTTCAATAAGTCTCCTGAAGCCACTCAACCATTTGAATGAGGTTCGGATGAAATCTACTTTCGTATTTCAAAAATAAGTTTGGGGCAAAACATTCTAATGATCTGTGTCGTAAACTTGTGCATTTGTTTTAACTGAAACTCAAATCAATGAGACTCTTCAAGCCACTAAATAATATGAATGAGGTTCCGACGAATTCTATTTTCGCACATCAAACACAAAATTTGTGCATAACTTGCTAATGATCTTTGGAGGAAACATGTGCATTTATTTCACCTGAAAATCATTTCAATAAGTCTCCTAAAGCCACTAAACCATTTGAATGGGGTTCGAATGAAGTCTACTTTCGTATATCAGACACAAGTTTCAGGCAAAAAATTCTAATGATCTTTGTACTAAACGTGTGCATTTGTTTTACCTGAAACTCAAATCAATGAGTCTCTTCAAGCCACTAAATAATACGAATGAGGATCTGACGAAATCTATTTTCGCACATCAAACACAAATTATGTGCATAATTTGCTAGTGATCTTTGGAGGAAACATGTGTATTTATTTCACCTGAAAATCATTTCAATAAGTCTCCTAAAGCCACTAAACCATTTGAATGGGGTTCGAATGAAGTGTACTTTCGTATTTCAAAAATAAGTTTGGGGCAAAACATTCTAATGATCTGTGTAGTAAAATTGTGCATTTGTTTTAACTGAAACTCAAATCAATGAGACTCTTCAAGCCACTAAATAATATGAATGAGGTTCCGACGAATTCTATTTTCGCACATCAAACACAAATTATGTGCATAACTTGCTAGTGATCTTTGGAGGAAACATATGTATTTATTTCACCTAAAAATCATTTCAATAAGTCTCCTGAAGCCACTCAACCATTTGAATGATGTTCGAATGAAGTCTACTTTCGTATTTCAAAAATAAGTTTGGGGCAAAACATTCTAATGATCTGTGTAGTAAACTTGTGCATTTGTTTTACCTAAAACTCAAATCAATGAGTCTCTTCAAGTGACTAAATAATATGAATGAGGTTCCGACGAATTCTATTTTTGCACATTAAACACAAATTTTGTGCATAACTTGCTAATGATCTTTGAAGGACACATGTGCATTTATTTCACCTGAAAATCATTTCGATAAGTCTCCTGAAGCCACTAAACCATTTAGATGAGGTTCGAATGAAGTCTACTTTCGTATATCAGACACAAGTTTCAGGCAAAACATTCTAATGATCTCTGTACTAAACGTGTGCATTTGATTTAGCTGAAACTCAAATCAATGAGACTCTTCAAGCCACTAAATAATATGAATGAGATTCCCACGAATTCTATTTTCGCACATCAAACACAAATTTTGGGCATAACTTGCTAGTGATCTTTCAAGGACGCATGTGCATTTATTTCACCTGAAAATCATTTCAATAAGTCTCCTGAAGCCACTAAACCATTTGAATGAGGTTCGAATGAAGTCTACTTTCGTATATCAGACGCAAATTTCAGGCAAAACATTCTAATAATCTTTGTAGTAAACGTGTGCATTTGTTTTACCTGAAACTCAAATCAATGAGACTCTTCAAGCCACTAAATAATATGAATGAGGTTCCGACGAATTCTATTTTTGCACATCAAACACAAATTTTGTGCATAACTTGCTATTGATCTTTGAAGGACACATGTGCATTTATTTCACCTGAAAATCATTGAAATAAGTCTCCTGAAGCCACTCAACCATTTGAATGAGGATCGAATGGAGTCTACTTTCGTATTTCGAAAATAAGTTTCGGGCAAAACATTCTAATGATCTGTGTAGTAAACTTGTGCATTTGTTTTAACTGAAACTCAAATGAATGAGACTCTTCAAGCCACTAAATAATATGAATGAGGTTCCGACGAATTCTATTCTCGCACATCAAACACAAATTATGTGCATAACTTGCTAGTGATCTTTCGAGGAAACATGTGCATTTATTTCACCTGAAAATCATTTCAATAAGTCTCCTAAAGCCACTAAACCATTTGAATGGGGTTCGAATGAAGTCTACTTTCGTATATCAGACACAAGTTTCAGGCAAAACATTCTAACGATCTTTGTACTAAACGTGTGCATTTGTTTTACCTGAAACTCAAATCAATGAGTCTCTTCAAGCCACTAAATAATACGAATGAGGTTCTGACGAATTCTATTTTCGCACATCAAACACAAAATTTGTGCATAACTTGCTATTGATCTTTGAAGGACACATGTGCATTTATTTCACCTGAAAATCATTTCAATAAGTCTCCTGAAGCCACTCAACCATTTGAATGAGGTTCGAATGAAGTCTACTTTCGTATTTCAAAAATAAGTTTCGGGCAAAACATTCTAATGATCTTTGTAGTAAACTTGTGCATTTGTTTTAATTGAAACTCAAATCAATGAGACTCTTCAAGCCACTAAATAATATGAATGAGGTTCCGACGAATTCTATTTTCGCACATCAAACACAAATTATGTGCATAACTTGCTAGTGATCTTTTGAAGAAACATGTGCATTTATTTCACCTGAAAATCATTTCAATAAGCCTCCTGAAGCCACTAAACCATTTGAATGGGGTTCGAATGAAGTCTACTTTCGAATATCAGACACAAGTTTCAGGCAAAACATTTTAATGATCTCTGCAGTAAACGTGTGCATTTGATTTACCTGAAACTCAAATCAATGAGACTCTTCAAGCCACTAAATAATATGAATGAGGTTCCAACGAATTCTATTTTCGCACTTCAAACAAATATTTTGTGCATAACTTGCTACTGATCTTTGAAGGACGCATGTGCATTTATTTCACCTGAAAATCATTTCAATAAGTCTCCTGAAGCCACTAAACCATTATGAATCAGGTTCGAATGAAGTCTACATTCGTATTTCAGACACAAGTTTCAGGCAAAACATTCTAATGATCTTTGTAGTAAACGTGTGCATTTGTTTTACCTGAAACTCAAATCAATGAGTCTCTTCAAGCCACTAAATAATACGAATGAGGTTCCGACGAATTCTATTTTTGCACATCAAACACAAATTTTGTGCATAACTTGCTATTGATCTTTGAAGGACACATGTGCATTTATTTCACCTAAAAATCATTTCAATAAGTCTGTTGAAGCCACTAAACCATTTTGAATGTGGTTCGAATGAAGTCTACTTTCATATTTCATACACAAGTTTCAGGCAAAACATTCTAATGATCTTTGTAGTAAACGTGTGTATTTGCTTTACCTGAAACTCAAATCAATGAGACTCTTCAAGCCACTAAATAATATGAATGAGGTTCTAACGAATTCTATTTTTGCACATCAAAAACAAATTTTGTGCATAACTTGCTAGTGATCTTTGAAGGAAACATGTGCATTTATTTCACCTGAAAATCATTTCAATAAGTCTCCTGAAACCACTAAACCATTTTGAATGAGGTTCGAATGAAGTCTACTTTCGTATTTCAAAAATAAGTTTCGGGCAAAACATTCTAAAGATCTTTGTAGTAAACTTGTGCATTTGTTTTAATTGAAACTCAAATCAATGAGACTCTTCAAGCCACTAAATAATATGAATGAGGTTCCAACGAATTCTATTTTCGTACATCAAACACAAATTTTGTTCATAACTTGCTAGTGATCTTTCAAGGACACATGTGTATTTATTTCACCTGAAAATCATTTCAATAAGTCTCATGAAGGCACTAAACCATTTTGAATGAGGTTCGAATGATGTCTACTTTCGTATATCAGACACAAGTTTCTGGCAAAACATTCTAATGATCTCTATAGTAAACGTGTGCATTTGATTTACCTGAAATTCAAATCAATGAGACTCTTCAAGCCACTAAATAATATGAATGAGGTTCCAACGAATTCTATT